>CM057452.1:1068405500-1069640000 GCA_016271365.2 Neoceratodus forsteri | reverse complement strand
AAATGCAAATGGTAACGGTAACAGCAACAATAATGACAAAGGAAACAGAAGCACAAATGCATGCGCATCTGGAAATGCAAACCGTAACTTTCATGGGCACAGGAATGCAATTGAAAATGCAAATGGTAATGATAACAACAACGATGACGCAAAATGAAAGATAAACACAAACGCAAATGGAAGGGTGGCTGCAAATGCAAATGGTAATGCTCACGGTGATGCAAAGCAAAACACAAACAGAAATAGTACTGTAGATACAAATGGTAACAGTAACACAAATGCAAGCGCAAATGAAAATGCAAATGGTAACGCATATGGTGGTATACACGGGAATGGTAATGCAAATGGGTATGGATCCACAAGCAGAAATGGTAAGGGTAACAGTTACGTAAGGGCACATCCTGGTTTTCCCCAACAGCTGCATAGAGAAACATAGTGAGTACAAAGAATGTATGCATAATAATGGGGCTCGGAGCAGAAAATGAGGAGTTGGAATACTAAATTGCTTATATCTCATCAGGAACCGTATAACATAGAAAAAAAAATGTTCGTATGAATTATGTCTTTCCTGGCAAGTTTTGTGCTTAGCCCCTGTTTGGGGGGGCTAAGCATTTTTTCGATGAATAGTCCGTATCTAGCACCGTTTCTGAGATACGGGCCCCTAAAGGCATGGCGGACGCCATAATATTATCCTATGGGAAAAAATGTGAAGTTTGGAGTGCCCTAACTTTGCCACTCTGTAATATTTTTTCACCAAACCACCAAAAGGCACATCTTTGGGATGTTGGCTTTCTTCCTTCCAAATTTCAGCCCAAAAGACCAAACCGTTCTTTTGCAGCAGGGTGGCAAACAATTCCTGTCATTTTGGCCATAGTGTTGAAAAGTAGCGTTGTGATTTACGACACCTTTCGCAAAAATTTGCAACAGTGTCGCAAGTGCGACACTACTTTTCCCCAAAATTTTAAAAACATATTTCTGGGGTGTTTAACCCCAAAATAAAGACATGGCTAGCATCCTCAGGGCTCGACTAGGTAAACACAAAAATAATTATGTCCCTAGATGGTCCGAATTTTAAATGGCAGGCATTTCTGTGATCAGTAACTGAAAACAAAATGGTGGATTTGCGTCACTACTAGTGCCATTTGCAACACTAAAAAGTGCATTTGCGACACTGTCAAACGTTTTGTTAACTTTTCCCATTGACTATAATGGGAAATTTGTTTTTTGAATAGCTTTTGAACCATTCAATATTTTTTCAAAAAATCTTCAAAAGGCACATCAGGGACCCTGGCTGCATGTTCCCAGTAGTTTTAGGACTGGTCGCATAAACCGTACAACCGGTAGGTGCGAATAAAGAATGCACAAAAAATCGTAATTGCATGCCAGAATGTTGCTTAATAACTCCGCAGCTGTGTATCCGACTGGTATGAAAGTTGGCAAATCCCAAGATCTATGGTTGCACCCCATGCCTGCCAAATTTCAGGCAAATCTGTTGAATGATGGCAAAGTTATTAAGGTGCACAGTTTCACCATTTAACCTTAAATGGGGTACTCAGCCCTAACTATGGTAGCACTACTGTGCTACCTATATATATATGTATATATATATATATATATATATATATATATATATATATATATATATATATTTAGGAGAAATGCAAACTGCTGTGACAGTACATTTCCAGGTGCATCTTGGGGGTAGGTTACATTGACCTGTTATTTGCTCATTGATCAATTGATTTATTGGTGATGTTTTGCCTGGAAAGGCATACTGAGCTGTGTCAGCTTATTTCCAGATATGTCCTGGGGGTGAGGGAGCAAATGGCAATTGCTTTTATTTATTGAGATGTAATATTTGACCCCCAAAAAGGCACACTAAGCTATGATAGATAACTTCCAGGTGTCTCCATGGAGGTGGTTTATATGTGACCTGTTTTATTTATTTATTTATTTGTAATGTTTGACCAGGAAAGACACACTGATCTGTGATAGCTTATTTCCAGGTGCATCCTGGAGTGGGGAAAATGGGACCTCTTTTATTTAGTTATTATTTTATATTAATGCTTGGCAAACAATGGCACACTGAGCCATGACACCTCATTTCAAGGATAGCTCGGGGGAGTGGGTGTTACATGAGGTGTATTTTATTTTTTATTTGTAATTGTTGAACAGAAATGGTAAGCTGAGCTGTGACAGCTCTTTTCTAGGTGTGTCCCTTAGGGCAGGCTTACAATTAACCTGTTTTATTAATTTGTTTGTAATGTTTGACTAGGACATGCACACTGAGCTGTAACAGCTCATTTCCAGGTGGTCCCTGGAAGTGGATTACAAAGGACTAGTTTAATTAATTATTTATTATATTTGACCAGGAATGTCACTCAATGCTGTGAAAGCTCATTTTGTGGTGCATCCTGGGGGCGTGGAAGGGTGGACTACATGAGACCTGTTTTATTAATTTATTGATTTGTAATGTTAGCCCAGGAAAGGTACACTGATCTGTGACAGCTTGTTTCCAGGTGTGTCACCAACACAAAAAATAGGTGCTCACCTCACCTGAGGAAAAACACCTTATGCTAGTGTACCATTAGTACTTCATTTTTTTGCATATTGCTTTTTTCACTTCCACTGACTAGGGCAGGGCTACTGAGTTCCATCCATGCCGCCCTCTCGATTTGTTACCACCTCTTTTAATACTCATCCTGACTCATTGAACACCACATCTCCCCCCCCCCCGGGGACCAAAAAAGAGAAAGCTGTCCTCCCCCAACCTGGGCAGACATGTCCAGTGTGGATCCAGTGGCCGAGGCAGTGGTGGGCGTTGAGGTGGCAGATGGAACCCGAGGCTGCCTGTTTCCATTTTTTTCACTGGATACCCTGCCATAGTTTTTAGGCATCAACAGTATAGTTCACCCCTCAGTGACCAAGGAAGATGGTGGCTATGCTGAGCTGCCATATCTAGGCATTTTAGCTCTGTAGAAAAATCCACTTTTGTAGTGCAGAAAACCTGTTGTAGTAGTGTTTTATTAATTCATTTTATTTTGATTGTGATTCATTTTTATTTATTTTACATCATCTGGTTATCGGCTTGACCCAGGGCTGATGATGGACTGTTGAGCAGACGCATTGTAATTCAGCGTCTGCTCTCGAAAACATTTGCAATATATCAGGATATACCTCTAACAGTAGTGGACCCAGTCAGATTGGAGAGACGGCAGGTTGGGCTGAAAGAAGAACTGGTGGAAAGTGTACCTTGAAACAGCTAGTGCTGAACTTTGGCATTTTAATTCTGGCATTTTATTGTGGAGGGACACACCACGGGAACCTGTGGAACTGATTTGGTGAGGTGCTGGTGCCTTCCCGGATACCCTTTTTGTGGGTTCGGGCAACTGAACTGATGAAGCACTGATGTTTGTCCAGATTCCTTTCCTGTAAAGACCAAAGTGGAAGAAAGGATTGAGATACTTTCTGGTGACTACTGTTCGTAGCCTGAAGGCTTTACTTCTGGTTCTTGTCCTCTTTCTGGTGGTGTGTCAGGAGGCTGTTGTCAGAGGGCAGCTGGCTCCCTGGCACTTCTGTCCCACACCATGGCAGCTAGAGAGCTGCTTTGGTTGTGCTATTGTCCGAAGTGAAGCAGGTGCTCCAGGGTGAGCCTTATGGCATTGAGGTTAGATACCCTGGTTCGAATTACTTCAGTATCTATAAGGTTTTTATTAACCCGTGGGATGCAGCACTAAAGAAAGGAATTTGCTTTGCCTAAATATCTACTCTGCTTATTGCTCAATTCGACTGGCTGTGAAGACAGTCCTGTTTGGGTTTGTTGAAGGACTCTGCCCAGCGTTTGTTCTCTCATGGTGGTGGTGTGAGCCCATGAGAGGTCTGAACTTTGGTACTGTGCTGTTCTGCAAATTTGAATTTGGACTGTGAGAAGAGGATTCTGCCTGCTATAGTCAGACCTTTATTTTTCCTTTTTGTTATATATTTTGGAAGGCAGTGGGAGTGCTTACTTTTCATTTATGACAGTGACATTATTTTGGCTCTGGTAGTGACAGTACCTGTGCAAAATTCATCTGAAATATTGATATTACTTTGGTTCAGGTAATGAGTGCACCTGTGCTTTGTTGGTCACTTCTGGCTGTGAGAGGGCCTCAGGGGGCTGAAGACTTCTGTTATTTTTATTTGAATTTATTCAATACCTTTGGATTTGAGTTTCAGTTTAAGAAATTTTATTATTTACTTTCTGATTGTTTTTTCTTCAAGTTGATCAAACTGCTGTCCTGGACTCTGAGACTGAATCATTTATATTTTAAAATGTATTTTTATATCTGTGGAATGAACTGTTAAAGATCTAACACTGCATATAGTGGACAATGCTATTATATTGATATCAAACTATGGTCATTCTGCATTATATGACTGTTTTTTAATGATCCATTGTTTTATTGTTGTTGTTAAGTAGTAATTTGTGGGGTTTATTGATTTGGGGTTAGTATTTTGGGGTTCGTGGGTGGTATTTTTTGGTATAGTGTGGGTATTATGTTTAAGTTGCCTACCAATCTGTGAGAGATTGGTAGGGTGTATTATTATATTTTTTGTTTAATTTGTTCTTTGTTATTTGTATTTGTGATTTTGAGTGTTAGGTTTTCGCGTGTGTGTGTGTAGATAGATATGTATTTTTAGAATGTGTAGGGTGGGTCAAAGGATGGTCAGGCAGTATTCCCCTACCAGGCTAAGGGAATTGTACCCCTTTGACTGCCTTTTTTTACCAACAGAGACTTATAAACATTGTCAATCCCTCAGGATTGACAGGAGGCACAGGAAGGGGGGCAGAACTGGGCCTGGTGGGGAAATTGAAAGGGGGGGATGTATTGGGGCGGTAGGGTCCAGGCGACGCCCTGGGGCGAAATGGTCTCAGGACAGGGGTAATCCCTGTCTTGCTTCCATACCCAAGGACCCAACAATTAACGCTGGTCAGGAGTCGAGGTCTTCCCCAGCATCTCATCCAACCCGGGCGGTGTTATATAATGCCAGGTCCGTCAAAAACAAGACAGCCATTATAGCTGATTTTGTTGAAATGGTGGACTTGGCATTCATCACTGAGACCTAGCTGGATGAAATGCAGGCCCTGTATTGTCTTCTGTGGTTCCAGCTGGGTTCTCTGTGATCCACTGCCTGAGGTTGGATCATAGGGGTGGGGGTGTAGCCATCTTTTTTAAGACCAAGTTGGGCCTTGTGGATGTTCCAGCGTGGACCACCAGATCCTTTGAGTGTGTCATGGATGAGGGTGTAGGCTGTAGGATACTCCTCATTTACTGTCCACCAGGTGATGGGAGCGTATTCTTGCAGGAGATTGCGGACTTAGTCATCGATATGGTTTTGGAGTCTCCCTGATGGATAATTCTGGGGGACTTCAATGCCTGGGTCGATGCTGAACTCTCACAGTTTAGTCAAAATCTCCTCCAGCTAATGACAATGCTGGGCCTTACCCAGGTAGTTACCTCCTCTACCCATATAGGAGGTCACTCATTGGATCTGCTGTTCTTCCTGGGGATGGCGATCACTGACTTGGGGGTGGAACCAGTCAGTTTGTCTGACCATCACACCATAGGGTTCAGTTTCAGGGCCCCCCCAAATGGACCTACCTATTTGGAGATGGTCTGGTACTGCCCTTCAAGAGGAGTTATCTGAGATGGTCTATCAGCTGTGTTGGACCTATTGGGACAGCTGGATGAAAGCACAAGTCCAGGGCACCTTGTACTAGCCTATAATAAGGGAGTGGAAGATGCCCTGGACTTGATAGCTCCTGTTCGTGATCGACCCCTCACTCTTCACCCAAGCTCCTCTTGGTATGTTGGGTCCTTGAAGGAGTTGAGGCGGAGTGGTCGAAGGCTGGAGAGAGCATGGTGGAAATCCAGCCTGGATGCTGACAGGCTTAGATTGATGGAGCATTATAATGGCTATCAATCAGAAATCACCCGTAAGAAGGCAGAGTTCCTTTCAAGGGAGATTTCTGCTGCGCAGAACCATCCAGCTCAGCTCTTTCAGACTGTTGACAGATTGTGTAATCCAATCTGTTTACAGTCTGGAAGAACTTTTTCCCAAATTAAGTGTGATGAGCTAGCTCAGCTTTTTGCAGATAAGGTTGTCAGTATCAGGTCTGGAATCGGCCTGGCTTTCTCCATGAGGGGTTGTGGAGGTCAATGGGAGGTAGTGAGCACCCAGTCAATCTCGATGGACTTCAGCCAACCAGAATTCATGGACATTGTGAAGATTGTCCAGACTTTGCACCCAACCAGTTGTAGTTTGGATCCAGGCCCTACCTCCCTTTTTAGTGGGATGTGTAGATGTTATCTGCCCGATCCTAGCTGAAATTGTATGGAGATCCTTGCAGAGGGGAACCTTTCTGGATCCCTTAAAGGAGACAGTCATTCGACCACTCCTTAAAAAACCTTTCTTGGATCCCGTCGATCCAGCTAACTACCGACCTGTCTCTAACCTTCCCTTTGTGGGGAAGGTTATTGAGAAGGTGGTTGCGTTGCAACTGGACAATCACTTAGTAACTCACAATGTCTATGAAGCTCTCCAGTCTGGCTTCAGGAAGAGGCACAGCACATAGACTGCCCTTGTTCAAGTATTAAATGACCTCCTGATGGCAAGAGATCGAAAGGCTCATACCATCTTGGCCCTTCTCGACCTCTCAGCAGCTTTTGACATTATGGACCATTAGGTGCTTTTGGAGACCCTGCAGCTCCTTTGTGGACTGTCAGGTACAGTCTTCAGATGATTTTGATCTTTCCTTGTAGGCAGGTCTCAGAGGGTGGTCACTGGAATTTATTCCTCTGATGCCCTCCTCCTGTCCTACAGGGTGCCACAGGGCTCCATTTTGGCACCCATGTTGTTCACAGTGTATAAGCTGCTTTTAGGAGACATCATCAGGTGATACAGCTTGAGTTTTCACTGCTATGCATACAATATTCAGCTGTATATGTCCTTTGTGCCCAGACAGGTTGATGCAATATCAATGCTAAATAGTTACCTCTCTGAGATCAAAGACTGGATGAGCTCTAGTTGGTTAAGACTGAATCCAGCTAAGACTGAGGTGCTGGTCGAGGAACTGGGCCAGCTGGGGGCGGGTGTTGGTGCTGGGCACATATCGGGCCTTTGGCATGATGGTGTTCAGCTCATCACCTCAGATCAGGTGCTTAACTTGTGCGTTGTTTTTGATGATAGCTTGACCCTGAAGTCTCAGGTGTCAGCTGTGGTTAAATCCTCATTTTACAATCTAAGGAACATTGCCCGGGTGAAACACCTGATTCCCCCAGGCGACCTTCCAACATTGATCCACGCCTTCATTACTACCCATCTTGACTACTGCAATGCCCTCTACCTAGGGCTATCTGAGGTCTGGTGCAGAATGCTGCAGCCAGGCTGTTGACTGGTACCTCTAGGTCCAGTCACATTATGCCTGTCCTGCGTGAACTGCACTGGCTGCCAGTTCAGTGGCGGATCACTTATAAGGTAGGCTTGCTTACCTTTAAAGCCCTACATGAACTGGGACCCAACTACCTTAAATATCTCCTGGCTTCCTACTTCCCCAATTGTCCTCTCCAATCCGCCAATGAGGGAATGTTAGAGATTCTCAGGATTCACCTTAAAACATCTGGAGCTTGTGCTTTTTCATTTGCAGCACCAACCCTGTGGAATTCTCTACCTTGTTGGTTAAGAGAATGCCTGACCATCAGTCATTTTAAATCTATGCTAAAAACATATTTATTCACTTTGGCCTTCCTGGATTAATTTAATTGATTTTAAAAAGTTATTATATTCTCTGTTTTTATATTGTATCCATGATTTGTACAGTGCCTTGGTTTTGAAAGGAACTATAAATATAAAGACTGATTGATTGATTGATAGCTGTAAGTGCCTATTGTGTTTATGTGTACTCTTTTTTTCATTTATTCAAGTTCAAATGTACATTCAGTATGAGTGATTCAGTTAAATGGTGTCATTAATGATGTCAGTGATAGGGCTTTTAGGTTCTAGCATAGGGTTTCAGACCTATACAAGCCTGGATTTGATATCCAGTGCAGAACATTTTATGTTTCTCGCCACTCTTTATGTACTATTAGAAAAAATATTAGATGCCCTTACCGATATTAGTGACAGAGTGTCAGAAAAGTCTAAAGTTCTCTGTTGCTGATATCTTGAAAAGTTCTTGCTGAGACTTTCAGGTCTGAGTACAAACTGGGAAACACTACTTCAAATTGACAGACTGGTGCATTACTTAGTCCACTGCAGCTGTTTTGTGTGTGTATGTGTGTGTGTGTGTGGGGGGGGGTGGGGGTGTACTCAGTAGTGTACTGGATGTCCTTTGCCACAGTATGCATTTCCTGTCAATGAGCTTTAGTACAACATTAAAACTACAGACTCCCAAGAAATACAGGTAGTATGTAGGGGGCCAGGGTTTGATCCCCACTGACTGGATGGCACTGGTAAATTAGTGCTCCCAATTGGCTCCCTACTTCTTTTCACTGTCTGAACATTGCTGTACGCCTCCTAGCCAAAGTTTTAACTGGTGGGCACACATTTTTCAAACCTCGTGTAACCCTCTTTGGGTTTTTTTGTGTTGTCATTTTATTAGACTGTTTGATGTAAGTAATTACAGCTCAGTTTGATAAGTTCTTAAGCTAAACTGCAATTTATATGTTTTTTCCCACTGCCTTCTACTTTCTTGTTCCCTATACCTCTCTCTCTCTCTCTCTCTCTCTCTCCCCCAGAGTAACCTCTAGCCCCCCCCTCCACCTGTCCATTTTCCCATTAGCAAGTTATACTCTACTGCCACTAGAGGAACATAACCTTTATCTAAGCAATCCCTGGCTGTTGTTCATATAGATATCTTCCTAAACTACAGCTCCTATCTCCATCTGACCAGCTTCTTCCTCTGTACCCCCTGCCTACAATTTCCTCACCTTCCTAGATCAATTTTTCACTAATTTCTCTGCCTTATGAACAATGTATGCCTTACTATCCTCTCTCCCCCTTGTTCTGCTCATATGCCTCTCTTTACCACCTCCACTTGTTCTCTATTCACCTATTCCTAATAACTCTCCCAGCCAAATTAGTTACTATCTCAAATCCCCTACCCACATCCATGCTATCACTCTCTCCCTGCCATTTGAAATATGGTTTCACTCTACAATTATTCCTCATGCAGCTTTGATAACGGTGTCCACTTTCACTGCAGTTCTCCACCTTCTTGTTATTCACTCATCCACTCTCTTCTACTCAAAACTCCCAACTTCCTTGTCAGCCCTTTAAAAACCATCTAAACTCCACTTTCTAATACTCATCCTGCTCTTGCTCTCTGCTGCGGATATCCACCCCCAACCCAGGCCCTATAGCCCCTTGCTCCTCTAGTGCATCCTTCTGTACTATCTCCTCCCACTCTCTTCTCTCAGCCCTCCAAAAGAGCTTAAAGATCCTACATCTGAACACCCACAGCTTGTTGCAAAAAATAGGCCAGATTCAGACCATGGTGTGCACTCTAAAACCAGACATTCTAATCATCTCAGAAACTTGGCTAAAGAACAGTATCCCTGACCACTCAGTCTCCATTCCTGGCTACTCATTGCTAGGGCAAGACCGTGCTGGCAGGGGTGGTAGTGTGGCCTTTTATGTCCTAGCCTCCATCCAATATTCTATCATCTACTCATCCTGCAATCCTGAGACCCATGATACCCTAGCTATCCATGTGATCCTCCTCTTCACTCTCCCAATCTTCATAGCCTGCATATACTGACGCCCAAATGTCCATCCTTCAGTCATGCTAGACCTCCAAGCCTCCATCACTTCCCTTGCTCACTCTGGGGAATTATTCATGCAAGGTGACTTCAATATAAATTGGTTGTCACCTAAAACTGCCTAAACTAAAAATGAAATCAGAGCCCTAAACCTCTCCCAACTGATCTCTGAACTCACCCTCCCAAACCACAAGACACAACAACACTTCCTACTTGACTGGGCCCTTACCTACCACCCCCACCGCATCATCACCTCTGGCATCCTCCCTGGTGCTCTCAGTGACCATAACCCAATATTCTTAGTTAGAAAAGTCCACAGAACTAAATTGCCACACAAAACCATACTACTGCACTCTTTCAAGTCTCTTGACCTCGATCTTCTCTTGAG
Organism: Neoceratodus forsteri; assembly: GCA_016271365.2. Classification (NCBI taxonomy): domain Eukaryota; kingdom Metazoa; phylum Chordata; order Ceratodontiformes; family Ceratodontidae; genus Neoceratodus; species Neoceratodus forsteri. Next base: position 1,069,629,812 of record CM057452.1, on the reverse strand, counting down.
GAATCTTGTCACTTCTGACTGGTCCTCTCTAACCTCCTTCCCCTCAGTTGATAAGGTCCCTGCCTGCTTCAAAGAAATCTTTCTTGTAAACTAGAACGCCTTTGCCCCACTCAAACAAAGCAGAGTCAGAGGTAACCACTTACCTTGGATAACCCCTGCACCTCTGGCCTATCTTAGGGCTAGAGATCGAGCCTGGAAGCGTCATAAAGCTACCCAGCATCCTAGTGACCTCTCAAACTTCCGCATACTCAGAAACACTTGCACCAGGGCTACAAGGTTATCCAAATCTGAATATTTCAAATCTGCCTTCATCACCAACATTAATTCCACTTCAAAGTTCTAGAAGGTGGTGCATACCCTATTTACCCCCTCATCTTACCCACCACCCTGGTACTTAAAGTAAATAGCTCACTAGTGTCCAACCCACCAGCTGTAGCTGCAGAATTTGACTCCTACTATACCTCTTGAGCCATTGAGCTACTGAAATGTCTCCCTCCCTTCCTACCCATCCCCTCCCCACCCTCTACCGGTCTGCCCCCTCCACCACCCTCCCACTTTTCCTTCTCTTTCACTACTGTAACCTCAAATGATATCCAAAGTGCCCACATCATCATCAAGTCCCTCTAAAGGTGCCTCCCCTGATGGTCTTGACCCAAAACACCTCTCCCTCTCTGCTATGGCCATTGCCTACCCCTCTCAATAATCCTAAATCTCTCATTCTCTACTGCCTCTGCCCACTCTTCCTGGAAACATGCTGTGATCCTCCCTCTACTTAAAAAGGAGGGGGGCTCTCATCACCTTGCAATTATTGACCCATTTCTCTCCTCCCTACGCTTGCCAGTCTTCAAGAACACATTGTCCTCTCCCAACTCACCTCTTTTCTATCTGACACCTCCTTTTTCACCCCTTTCCAGTCTGGTTTCAGGACAAATCACTCAACCACTACCTGTCTCCTATGACTCACAGACTCCATCCTAACCAGAATGGACAATGGGCAAATTACCTCTGTCATTTTTGTTGACCTGGCCAAGGCCTTCAACCTCACCTCTCATTCCCTTCTCCTCAACTCACTCTCAGCAGCTGGCCTATCTTCCTCCACCACAGACTGGTTCAAGGTCTACCTTATTGGTAGATCCCAATCAGTTAAGATCTTGTACACCACTTTGCCTCCCATCCCCTCCCAATTAGCACTGGAGTCCCCCAGAGCTCAGTATTAGCTCCCCTCCTATTCCCCATCTTTTTTTAACAACCTTAGCTCTGTTTGCTCCCCATCCTCCGCTATACATATGTATGCAGATGATACAGTCCTGTATGCATCTGACTCTTGTCCTGTTGAGGTTACAGCAAGCTTACAGCAAGACTTCAACAAGGTTCAGCTCTGGTTTGCTAACCATAAACTTTTTCTCAATGCCAAAAAGACTGTCTCCATGGCCTTTGGCACAAGGCAGAGACTCTCTAGGCTTCCCTCCCTACCCACTTTTCACACCCTTGAGGGGACTTTACTTGAGGACACATCCTCCTTCAGGTACTTAGGTGTTTGATTGGACCAACAACTAAACTTCTCTGGACATGTTAATGCCATCCAGAAAAAACTGCGCCCCAAGCTTGGTGCCCTGTTCAGAAACCATAGTTGCATCCCTCCTACAGTTAGGCATGAACTTGTTCAGAAGATGGTACTGCCTATTTTTGACTACTGTGACAAGGTTTATGGTGCTGCCCCTAGGTCCTCCCTGGCCAGACTGGACACCCTCTTCAATTCCTTCTGAAACTTTGCCCTGGATGCCCCCCCTCACACCCATCACTGCAATCTTTATTGTGCCCTATCCTTACCCTCTCTTACAAATAGGCAGCTCTCCCACTGTGCTAAATTCACCTCCAAGCACTGGATGGGTGAGCTCCCTTCCTACTTCACCTCCTCCTTTATAATACCCCCCACCCTCCCATTCCCTTAGATCATCTGGCTCCCGTACCCTGGTTGTCCCCCTCAGCTCCACCCAAATCAGCCAATCCAGTTACTCTCACCACCTCCCAAAAATGTGGAATTCCTTCCCCCCCAAATCTGGCTGTCACCTCCACCTACTCCATCAGCTCTGCCCTCAATAATTACCTTGCACCTAGCTGCTCCTGCCATGTCCCTCCCTAATTCCTTCCTCTAAGTCCTAGACAAACCCTACCCCTACCCTCACCTTCATTTTACCCTGTGCACACCTACCCCCTCTAGCCCTTCTCTCCTTCTTCCTAATTGCTCCCCCTTATTGGCCTCCCTTGATCTCTCACAAAATGTAAAGGACCCTGAATGCTCTCCATGGGTCCCTCTCCTGCCCTCCAAGGGGCTTGTATCACTCATCTACTCCCTTCCCCCACCTTTTTAAAGGGGTCTCTCAGGGATACCGCCCTATCCCCTTCTCTCTGGTCCCCCCAGTCCCCTTGCAGGATTCCTCACATCCTGAAGGAGTCTCCAGAGGCATGAATCTTCCCCCTCCACCACCTCACCCCTCTCTCTCCCCTTTCCCACTTTTCTTTCATGAAGGCACTTGTTTACTTGTTAACCTGGCCCTTATTATTGTCCACTCTTTCTAAATGTTATGTACAACTCTGTTGTAACACTGTTTGTAACACCTGCCTTACAACTGTATGTTAATATTGATTTTGTAACTTGAATATATAATGTCTCATTCAAGTTGTACCCATTCCCCCAGGATGCACTGGGAGACGAGCAACTTGTTACTCAGTGTGCCATCCTGGTGAAATATTTCAATAAATAAATAAATAAAAGTGTGGGGTATTTTTTTCTTTCTTACTCAGTTACTGTAATATGAGAGATATTGATGTCATTGATGTTGTTAGTGACAGAGTTTCAGCAAGATGTGAAGTTCTATAGTGCTGGTAACTTGAAAATGCCCAGCTGAGACTTTCAAGTTTGAATGCAACTTGGGAACATTGTTTCAAACTTACTGACAGCTTTATTACTAAATTCACCACAGCTCTGTGTGTGTGTGTGTGTATGTGTGTGTGTGTGTGTGTGGATAGGGGAGGTATCTACATGCAGAGCTGAATGTCTTTTGCAAAGCATGCATTTCTTGTCACAAAGCCTTTGTACAGTTGTAGAGCTAAAAGCTACCAAGCAGTAGTGGGTAGGGGACTAGGGTTTGAGCCCAGTGTGAGACTTTTTGTTTATTCTCACTACAATTTCTATAGCATGAGAAACATTGTTAGATGCCTTTGCTGGTGTTAGTGATAGAGTTTCAGCAAAGTAAAACGTACTCTATGGCTGATAACCTAAAAAATTCCTGCTGAGACTTTCAAATATGAATGCAACTTGGGAAACATTACTTTAAATTGACAGACTGGTGCATTATTTAATCCACTGCAGCTGTTTCGGGGGTTGGTGTGCACTCAGTGTTGGATGTCCTTTGCTACAGCATGCATTTCTTGTCAATGAGCTTTAGTATACAGTAGCAGTAAATCTACAGGTTACTAAGCAACAATGGGTAGAGGGGGCTGGGTTTGATCCACAGCGTGGGACTTTTTTTCTTTCTTACTCTATTACTGTAGCATGAGAGAAACATTTTGATGTCATTGCTGCTGTTAGTGATAGAGTTTCAGCAAGGTGTGAAGTTCTGTATTGATGATAACTTTAAAATGTCCAGCTGAGACTTTGAGGTTTGAATGTAGCTTGGGAACATTACTTAAAACTGACCGATAAATTAATTGGCAGGTACATTATTGAATCCACTGCAGGTGTGTGTGTGTGTGTGTGTGTGTGTGTGTGTGTGTTGCACTCAGTGCTGAAAGTCATTTGCCACAGCATACATTTCCTGTAACAGAGCCTTTTTACAGTGGTAGAGCTAAAGGCTACCAACAAAGAAACATAAAATTTGCCAGCAGATAATGACCACTTGGTCCACCTAGTCTGCTAATTTTTACCTTCCTATAGTATCACCACCAATCCTACTTGATCTCTGGCCCATTCACCCACCTCCCCTTCCTTTTCACTAACATTCCTTTATGTCTATCTGTGCATTCTTGAACCCCACCATGTTTTCACCTCCACCACCTCTATGGAAGACTGTTCCAAGAATCCACCACTCTTGCTTTGAAGAAGTACTTTATCACATCTGCCCTGAATCTGCCTCCGTAGCTTCTTAATGTGCCTTCTTTACCATGAGCACCATTCTTTCTGAAAAATAATTCCCTCCATGCCCTTTAGACTCTCCTTGGAGGGCTTTTGATGCAGACCCTGCATAATTATAGTTGCCTTCCTATGAACCACCTCCACTCTGTCTGTGTCCTTCCAGAGATTTGCTCTCCACAACTGGACACAATACTCTAGATGGAGTCTTACTAGTGTCCAATACAGAGGCAGTACCAGTTCCCTTTTTCTGCTGGTGATACCCTTCCCTATGCACCCCAAAATCCTACTAGCCATCCAAACTGCCTTGTTGTGCTGCCTGGCCACCTTACGTAAGGTAAGGTAAGGTAAAATTTATTTCTTAAATGTCTTTCAGATTATCAAGGCACTTTAAAATAAAATACAGTATATATAAAATAATAGAAATTCAAATCGTACAGAGAAAGCTTGATAAAACAAATAAGCCTTAAAATCAGATTTAAAACTTGTGATGGTTGGGCATTCTCTTAACTGACGAGGTAGAGATTTCCACAGGGTGGGTGCAGCATAAGAAAAAGCACGTGCCCCAGAAGGTTTTAAACAAACCCTGGGAATCTCTAGCAATCCCTCACTGGCAGATCAGAATGAGCAGTGGGGGCAGTAGTGAGTAAGAAGCTCTTGCAGATATCAGGGTCCCTGCTCGTGTAAGGCTTTATAGGTCAGCAAGCCGACCTTAAAGGTGATCTGCCACTGTACCAGCAGCCAGTGCAGTTTGCGCAGCTCAAGCGTAATATGACTGGTCCGAGAGGTACCAGTCAAAAACCTGGCTGCTGTGTTCTGCACTAGCTGCAAGTGGTGGATATCAACCCCAGGAAGCCCCAGGTAGAGCGCATTGCAGTAATCAAGGTGGGTGGTTGTGAAGGCATGGACCAATGTAGGAAGGTCAGACAGAGGAACCAGGTGTTTCATCCGGGCGATATTCCTTAGAAGGTAAAAAGAAGATTTAACAACAGTGGAAACCTAAGATTTCAAAGTCAAACTGCTATTGAAAATAATACATAGGTTACGCACCTGCTCTGAAGTCATGAGCTGGACACCATCAAGCCATAAACCCAAAGGATGCCCAGTCCCAAGACCCACCTCCGGATGACCCAGGTCCACAACCAACACCTCAGTCTTGTCTGGATTTAACCTCAGCCAGCTAGTACTCATCCAGTCTTTGATCTCGGTTAGATAGTTGTTAAGCACAGAGACCGCATCATCCTGTCTGGGAATAAAGGACATATACAGTTGGGTATCATCTGCATAACAGTGACAACCCAAACTGTATTTCCTAATGATATCTCCTAATGGCAGAATGTACACTGAAAACAACATGGGTGCCAATATGGAGCCCTGCAGCACCCCACAGGACAGGGGGAGTGCATCAGAGGAATAAATTCCAGTGACCACTCTCTGTGACCTGCCCATGACGAAAGATTAAAACCAGCTCAAAACTGTGGCAGATAGTCCACAGAAATGCTGCAGGTGCTCCAAAAGTAAACTATGGTCTACAGTGTCAAATGCTGCCGAGAGATCAAGAAGGAGTAAGACAGTATGAGCCTTTCGATCTCTCGCTATTAGGAGATCATTTAATGCCCGAACAAGGGCAGTCTCAGTGCTATGTCTCTTCCTAAACCCAGACAGGAGAGCATCCAAGACATTGTGGGTTGTAAGATGGTCATCCAGCTGCAATGCAACCACCTTCTCAATTACCTTATCCCCAAAGGGTAGATTAGAGACAGGTCTGTAGTTTGCTAGACAGTCTGGATCCAAGGAAGGTTTCTAAGGAGTGGTCGAATAACCGCCTCCTTGAGGGGATCAGGAAAAAAACCCTTTGCCAAGGAACACCAGACAATTTCAGCAAGGACTGGGCAGATAACATCTACGCAGTGTACCAATAATGGCGTGAGTCCTGGATCCAAACTACAGCCGGTTAGTTGCAAAGTCTGGACAATCCTCACAATGTCCAAGAATTCTGGCCGGCTGAAGTCAGACCAGACAGACTGGGTGCACGCAACCTCCCGCCGATATCCACGATCCCTCATAGAGGGAGTTGGGCCAATCCCTTACCTGATGCTGGCAACCTTATCCACAAAAAAATTGAGCAAGCTCATCACACTTTATTTGTGAAAAACCTCTTCCAGGCTGAAGACAGACTGGATTGCACAGTCTGTCCACAGTCCGAAAGAGCTGAGCTGGTCAATTCCGTGCAGCAGCAATCTCCCCGGACAGGAATTCTGCCTTCTTATGGGTTATTGCTGATTGATAGATCTCATCATTTTCCATCAATCTAAGCCTGCCAGCATCAAGGCCAGATTTCCACCAAGCTCCATCTAGCCTTTGACCCACCCTCCTCAGCTCCTTCAAGGACCCATCAAACCAAGGGGTCCTTGGGTGCAGAGTGAGTGGGCAAGCATGAACAGGAGCTACTGAGTCCAGATCGTCTCCCACTGCCTTGTTATAGGCCAGTACAAGACCATCTGGGCTCATGCATTCACTCGATAAACACGATAGGTCCAGCACTGTCAATAGGCCTTCTGGGGTAACTCTCTTTAAAGGGCGGTACCAGACCATCTCCGTAGGGGAAGGCCTACTTGGGGGTGCCTCGAAACTGACCCTTATGGTGTGATGATGTGACCAACCAACTGGTTCCACCTCCAGATCTGTGGTCTCCATCCCCAGGAGGAACACAAGATCCAGAGAGTGACCCCCAATATGGGTAGCAGAGGTAACCACCTGTGTAAGATCCAACTTAGTCATAAGCAGGAGGAGTTTATTTCCAAACTGCAAGAGTTCATCGTTGACCCTGGCATTGAAGTCACCCAGAATTAACCATCTGGGCCACTACAAGGCCACATCAACAATGAAGTCCACAAGTTCCTTCAGGAATTCTCCCCCATCACCGGGTGGACTGTAGATGAGGAGTATCCTGAGCCCTACACCTGCTCCCAGGATACACTCAAAGGATCAAGTGAACCCCATTGGCACATCCACAAGGCCCTATTCCATTTTAAACACAATGGCTACACCCCCGACCCTACGATCCAATCTCAGGCGGTGTATCACCGAGAACCCGGGTGGAACAGCAGATGGCAAAATAGGGCCTACATTCTCATCCAACCAGGTCTCGTTGATGCATGCCAGATCAGATGTTTCAACAAGATCAGCTATAATAGCCATCTTGTTTCTAATTGATCTGGCATTGCGTAACACCGCCTGAGTTTGATGGGTCACTGAAGAAGATCCCGAGACCTGCCCACTACTTGTGGAGCCCTTGGATATGGGAACCACGCAGGGAGCCCCCCTTTCCTGACCCCATTTCACCCCAGGGCATCTCCTAGTACCAACAACCTCAATCCGTCCACCCCCTCCATTCTCCCACCATGCCCAGGTTGCCCCTTTTTCAATCGATTTCTGACTATCCCCAAGGCTCGATATCTCTTATACACCTCAGCTGGCAATGGGGGACAGTCAAAAGGGCATAACGCCCTGAGCATGGTGGGAGAATAATGCCCGGCCATCTCAAAACCTTCCCAACACATTACAAACACAATTATAACACAACATAAACCCCAATAATTAATAAATAAAGCAAGCATCTAAACAATTTAAGCCTTAATCCTATAATCCAACTTGCTTCTAAGAATCTCCCAAAACTCCTCACGTTATAAAACTCTACATTAGTACTGAAGTAAATAATCCAACAGTCCTTTGTAATAGATGATTCAGTAGTCCTTTACAGCAAATCAGATGAATGGTTTCAAATGTTTCATGAATAGACCAGGGAAGCGCCCACCTCCCCTGTTTGAAAATGCCAAGGCTTCCCAATCCCAGACTCCACTCTCACCAGAAGTCTGAGAGGCAAGTAAACAGTAAAATAAATTTAAAGAAAATTCAAACCAATAGATCTAAACAGTGTCCCCAAAATACTGTAAATATAAAAAGTGAACTGTAAAGAATATCGGTCTAAGTCCAATGTAATGGAGAGCAAAAGTCAATCCAAACAGTTTGAAGAGCAAACACCTCAAATAGTGTAGAAAATCTGGCCTCAGATTAAACTGTAGTCCAGAGAATATTCAGAACACAGCTGAAGGAATCTCCAATACAGCTGTGGGCTGGGACGTAAAAGCTAGAAACCTAAGGGGGTCCCCCCTCCAATTGCTCTAAGTCGTAGGCCGTGGCATCCAACCACAGGTGACCCACAGCTACAACCCCCCGGGGGCAGGCTACTAGGCAAATCCCACAGGAGGCCTAGGAGAAAATTTGACCAGCTCTCCAGCTCCCTGGAGAGTCAACAGGGAAACTCCTGCTTGATCGTGGGAGGCACACCAGCCACTTAGCCCCAAGCACAAGAAGAAGACCCCCCCCACCCAACACAATTCCCAGACCACGCTGCTGCTGTAATGTAAAAATTACTTAACATCCAGATTGATTGTGAGTATGCTGTCACCATACTAGCAACCTCCTCGAAGATAGTAGATTCCAGTTGAGTACAAATTTTCCAAGTTCACAGCCTGCACTCTTAGCACACAATCTTCCCTATGGCAGGCGGTAAGAGCGAATCGAGGTTTTTACAATAATTCCTCCCAAATCTTCTGGACTCAGACTCACGACACCAGGCAGCAGATTCCAGACCATACTCCACCGCACAGTAAAAGATCAAGGTCTGTTTCAGCATTTGTAGAAGCAAGACTCACAAATAACAAAAGTGAGCCACCAAAAAGCAGTTAGAACAGCTGAAACTCCCGAATAACAAGGGAGAGCAGCCGTCGTAAAAAGGGAGCCGCCGTAACAGCCTGATTAAAATCAAATAAGATTCCCAAATAGCAGGGAGAGCAGCCGAAAAACGGTTTGCCTGCAATTCACTACAGAACACTGTATAACTCACTGATAACCCTTACTGAATTAAAACGAGCTAAAAATAAATAAAACGGAACACAGTTTAAACAAAAATAAAGAATAAAATAAAAACTAAGCTTGGACACCAGAGCTCAGACCTCAGGCAGCTCATACACCACCGCCATCTTGGAAGGGATGTCCTTTGGTCAACTGATATGATTACCCACAGGTCTCTTTGCTGCTCATCAGTACCACTCCTCCCATTTTGTACTCTGACTGGGGTTTCTCTGCCACAAGTGCATTATTTTGCACCTTTTCACGTTCAGACACAGCTGTGATACCCTTGACCACTCCTCAAGTTTCCTCATGTCTCTGCTTATCCTTTCCACACCCTCAGGAGTGTTCACCCTATTGCTGATTTTGGTGTCATCCACAATAAGGCAGACCCTCCCCTCCTGCTCCTATGCAATATCACTTATAAAGACATTAAAGAGGACCAGTTCCAGTACTGATCCCTGAGGCACCCTGCTGGTTATTCACCTTCCTCTGAGTGAACTCAGTTTATCACCACCCTCTGTCACCTATCCGCTAACCAATTTCTTACCCAGTTTATCACCTATAGACCCACTTCTAAGGTAACCAGCTTGCTTAATAGCTGCCTATGTGGAATGGTGTCGAACGCGCTATGGAACAGGTAGGCCACATCCACCACTCCACCGTGGTCTATTTCCTTGATCTCCCATTCAAAGAAATCTATCTAATTCATTTGATATGACCTCCTCTCCTGTGAATCCATGTTGCCTTGGATCTTGTAACCCATTGGATTCAAGATATTCCACAATCCTTTCCTTCAGCAGTGACTCCATTAACTTTCCCACCACTGATATCAGCCTGACTGGCTTATAATTGCCAGCCTCTTCCCTGTAAGCACTTTTGCGAAGCAGGAATACATCTACCCTCCTCAGTCCTCTGGAACCACTCTTGATTCCAATGAGCTGTTAAACAGGACTGTCAGAGGTGCAGCCAATATCTCCCCGAGCCTCCTCAATACCCTTGGATGTACCCATCTTGCTCCTTTGCTTTGTCCTCTTTCAGATTAGTGAGTCCTTTCAGGACATTCTCCTCTGAAAAAAGGGCCAGTGTCTATCTTCTTCCCTCCACTGCTCCTGTTACTTGTTTTGTGGCCCCTCCCCTTTTTTCTCATCTATGAACACTGAATGAAAGTATTTGTTCAAGATTTCTGCCTTTTTCTGGCCTCCCTCTGCACAGTCCCCCTTCCCTTTTTAATCTTATGCTCCGATCCCACCCTGGTCTTCCTTCTTTTGCTTACATAGACAAAAAATGTCTTGTCCCCCTTTCATCACTGCCTGGGCTGGTCTCTCTTCAGTTTGTGCCTTCAAGATCCTTACTGCTCTCCGTGCTTCCCTTTGTTTCCCCTGATACACCCCCCTATCTTTCTTCATCTGCATCTTCTTACACCTTCTGAATGCTACCCATTTAACCTTTAACTTTTCTGTGACCTCTTTTGAGAACCATAGCAGTCTCTTTTTACTCTTGCTTTTGCTCACTTGCATGATACAGAAGTTAGTTGCCTTCCTTCTGGCTCATTTTAGCTTTGCCCACTGTTCCTCCACCACACCCAGGTCATCTCTCCTGCCAGATCATCCCTAAGACATTCACCCTTCATTTTAAAATCTGTCTTCCTGAAGTCCAGGACCCTAGCCCTTGTGTGGTTTAATTCTGTAGCTGTCCTTATATTGAACCACACTGTACAGTGACTGCTGTTTTCCATGTAGTATTATCCCATCATGAATGTGGTTCTCAGACTAGTTGCCTGAAGAATGCCCATGGCTGGGGGGCCAGGATGTCATTGCTTCTAGCTGAAGCCACAGCTGAGATGTTCCAATCTATATCTGGCAGATTGAAGTCCCCCATCAGTAGCTCTTTCCCCTTTTCTGTCATCTTGCAAATAGCTTCCATCAGTACCTTATCTAACTCCTTACCCTGTGCTATAGGACTGTAGATCATGCCAGTGTGAATAGAGGCTGAATTCCCCATCTCTAGGGTGACAAACAGTACCTCTGCTCCCCCCATATTCCCTGTATCTCTTTTATTGCTTTTATTCCTTCCCTCATATAAAGTACCACACTACCTCATATTCTTCCTGCCCTGTCCCTTCTGAACAGAGTATACCCTGGTATGGACATGTTTTCCTCATTTCTTTTCAGTGCACTATGACTCAGTAAATGGCTGTAATATCTAGGTTGGCCTCTGCCATTATGGCTTCTAGTTCTGGCATCTTATTTCCTAGACTTCTAGAATTCACACATATGATCTCCCAGATTTTGTTATCATGCAACTTGTTATTTCCTTCTTTCCTTTTTGCTCCTCTTCTTCCCCCTCTTTTTTTATGCCTCTGTTTCCATCCCCCTTCATTTTCACTGCTCTGATTCCTTTATTAATTTCCACACTGGGAGATTCCATTCACTTTGTGTTCTCTCTACTTTCTACTTCAGTCTGTGGGGGCAGTTACCGCCTCCTCATTTTCTTCTGGGCTAGTGGATAGAGGACGTGGGTTTGATCCCAGTGAGGGAATTTATTTTTGTTCTCACTACCTTTTCAGGACGCACCTGGAATCAAGCCTCAGCTCAGTGTGCCTTTCCCGGTTATCAAATGTTTAAATAAATAAAAAATACATTTCTGTAGTATGAGATAAATTGTTAGATGCCCTTGCTGATGTCAGTGATACAGTTTCAGTGAAGACTGAAGTTCTGTATTGCTGATAACTTTGAAAGTTCCAGCTGAGACTTTTAGGTTTGAATGCAGCCTGGGAAACATTACTTCAAATTGCTAGACTGGTGTATTGCTAAATCCACTACTGCTGTTATGGGGGTCAGCTCTCAGAACCAGATATCTTTTGCTACAACATGTATTTTCTGAAAATGATCTTCAGTACAGTGGTAGAGCTACAGACTTCCACACAGTAATGGGTAGGGGGCCTGGGTCTGATCCAACGAATGTAACTATATTTTTCTTTCATATTCAGTTTCTGTAGCATGAACAAAATTGTTTGATGTTGTTGCTGCTGTAAGTGATAGAGTTTCACCAAGATGTGACGTTCTATATTGCTGATAACTTGAAAATGTCTACTTGAGACTTTGAGGCTTGAATGCAGTTTTGGGAACATAACTTCAAATTAACTGACTGGTGTCACAAACCTATCAGCAGGTCAGACCCTCTGCTCCCACAGTGCCAACCTCTGAGCACAGTAATGTGAACAGGTAACAGACAGGGTAACCCTCCTGTCTGCTTTTGGGTCCAAATCACCTTTAGTCTCAAGTTCTGGGGGGATTCAAACTGTGAACCTTATGCTAATGTACCCAAATGAACAGGCTCAGATAAGTAAACTCTTCGAGGATTGTGGTGCACTATTTCACCAGGGGCAGCAAGCCAGGCTTCCAAAATGAACCCTTAAAACTTTATAAAAGACCTTAGGTATATTCTTACCTTTTCCCAGTTTAGTAACACCATCAAGCTTTTGAAAAGTTTTTGTCAGTCTTAACCCTCTATACGTCACATGCAAAAAAAAGAACTGGTAGACCCAGGCAGTCTTTCAAATAAAGATTTTACTAAAATATGATAAAAATATGAAAAATGTAAACACATAACAATATATCAAAGAGCATACAACCACCTAAAGAAAAATAAGGAAAGCTACAAAACATTAACTCCTAAAACAATACAATTAGACTTTTTCTATCTAATGTATTACCTCTTTAACTGCTTATCAGAGTTGTGTCTCTCTACAGTCCCATGATGGTATATGTCTAAACAGTTCAGACACAGTATAGTTTAAACGGTGTCTCTCCACACCCCTTCTTTGAGTCATCTAGCTACTCTTTTTAGAATATAAAAAACAAACAAACAGGATGTCCTCTCAGGAGGTATCTTAAATAAGGTGGCATCAGTAAAAAACTCCACTTCCTAAATATGACTCCTTAATTAAACATTATCTCTTTGATTTGGTGTAGTTCCTATTCCCAAGGCATATCAAAGAGTTTTACAACTTTAGCACCAGGTTAATATAAACTGTTCTTCCTATAGGAATCATAAAACTTTGCAAGCCCTCTATCCTGGCAGCTGGGTCAGTTCTAATTAAGACAGAAAAAGAGGGGACCCTTAATTAAGTCTCCCTGTTCTTTTGATTACGTCCTGGTTTCAGGTTAATATATCCTGTAACTTCTCTGAAACCTGGGGGGGGGGGAGCACCCATAAGCACAGGCTGTCTTATGTGAGACAATCACCTACTCTATTTTTATATTACAAATCTCATACAACAATCATAACCAACTGGCCAAGTGTCACAGTCCTTCCCACCTAGACTGAATTTGGGGGCTCTGTCCCCTGCATGGGATGAGCTCCCACATCAGTTCATTTCTCATATAGATGTTTAAAGCCATCTGTGTTCCGATTTGTCACTCCAGCCCTATGTAAGATCATCATGTCAAACCCTTGCAAGGCAAGACTCTATCTTAATAGTCTACCATTGGTTTTTCCTATTTGTGTCAGCCAAACCAGGGGGCTGTGGTCAGTTTGTACCTCAAAATGCTGCCCATATAAGTATGGCTCTAACTTCTTTAGGGCCCACACTATGGCAAGACACTCTTTTTCCACAGTAGAGTAAGCCTGCTCCATGGAAAGTAACTTTTTACTTAGGTACACTACAGGGTGATCTTTCCCTTGGTTGGATGTCTGACACAGTACTGCCCCAATACCCATGTCTGAGTCATCAGTCTGGACTATAAACAGTCTGCTATAGTCAGGACTTGTCAATACAGGAGCACTGCACAGTGCCTCCTTCAGTCTGGTAAAGGTTTTTTTCACAGGCTGGTTCCCAGGTAATTTTCTTAGGCATCTTTTTCTTTACCAGGTCAGATAGGGTAACGGCCAAGGCACTGCAACTGAGTACAAATTTCCAATAGTACCCTGCTGTCCATAGAAAACTCTTGACCTGCTTCTGCATTTCTGGTTTGGGCTATGCCTTGATCACCTCTATTTTTACTTGGTTAGGGCCGAGCTCTCCCTGGCCTGCAGCATGCCCGAGGTATGCCACTTCAGCCATGGCCACCTGCCATTTCTCAGCTTTAATAGTGAGCCCAGCCCTCTGTATCCTGCCCAGCACTTTCCTAAGGTGGGCCAGGTGTTCCTCCCAGCTGGCACTAAAGATGGCAGTGTCATCCAGGTATGCCATGGTGTACTGCTCAGCACCATTTAACATGTGGTTCACCAACCTTTAGAAAGTGGCCAGGGCCTTCTTCATTCCGAAAGACATTACCTTAAATTCAAATAAGCCTATCAGAGTGATCAAGGCCGACCTCTCCTTAGCTCTGTCAGGTAACTCTACCTGCCAGTACCCCTTTGTCAGGTCAATAGTCATAAAGTAGGTCACCCCTCCCAACTTGTCCAGGAGTTCCTCCATCCGGGGCATCGGGTGGGTGTCTGACTTTGTGACTGCATTCAGTCCACGATAGTCCACACAGAAATGAGTAGAGTCATCTGGCTTGGGTACAAGGACTACAGGTGAGGCCCAGGGGCTGTGGGATCTCTGGATTAACCCTAAATCCTGCATTTTCTCTGTTTCCCTCCTAATGTCCTTTTGGACAGCCTCTGACACCCAATATGCTGTCAACCGTATGGGCGTCTGTGTCCCTGTCTCCACATCATGCATCGCTAGGGGAATTAGTCCAGGTTTGGCACTAAACAGTGGGGCAAAGTCTACTAAAACCTCCCTTACTTCCTGGATCTTGTCCATGGCCAGCTGGGGAGACAGTTTAACTACCTCCACAGAGGACTCCCACTTGCTTTCTTCCAGCAAGTCCAGAAGGGGGTCTCCTTCGTCCATCCCCTCCCCATGACTACATACTGCAAACACCATGTCAGCCCTCTTCACATATGGCTTCATCATGTTGACATGGTACATTCTTTCTGTATGTCTTCTGTCAGGTAACGCTATGATATAGTTCAAAGAGAGAAAAAGCAGCGCACCACTACGAGGGGGGTGCTCTCTGCAGAGGTTGCAAACCTATAAGTTCAGTAGTCCAAAAAGTAAGAGCACACCACAAGTCTTCAGCTTAATAGCTAATTTTTATTGTCAAAGTGTTCACGGCCAGGAACCCAGCACTTTGTCTGTATAGCCTTCAAAGGGGTTTGGCTCAGTGTCATAAAACAAGCATTTATAAACAAAATCTGATGTCATCAGTAATTGACATTTTTAGGTTTTTACATAGATATATAAAAAACACTATTTTCTTTATTTAAACATGTTATTTACAGAAAATACATACAAAAAAGAATACATTTCTACCATACATATGTTCAATTAATCACAGTTTTATGTATATTCTTTTCCTTCTCGTCCTTGGGGAGAAAAGGAGGCGAAGAGTAAGGAAGGAAGGAGAAAAAGGGAGGATAGAGGGACAAGTTGAAAAGTGAAGGGATAGGGAAAAGAAAAAGGAAAAAGGAAAAGAAGTGTACCAGAGAAGGGAGAAATGGGGGAGAAGGTCAGCCAGAGGTAGAAAGAAAGGGAAAGGGAAGGAAAGGATGGAATGGTTTAGTGGTGCTTCTGGAACTTCTGAGGGAATTTAATACTTATCCTGTATAGACAGAGAGAGCAATAGATCTGTGGAGAACCGGGAAGACATCAAGATGTGATCACCCTAAGTCTACTTCCATCCACTAAGTGGTAGAAGGAACCATTTTTAGGCTGGGGATCCACAGACATTCATTCACCAGGTGATCTGTAAGAGAAAGAAAGATAGAAATTGATTAATAAACCATCCAATGCACACAGCTGATTCATAAGCAGCATAATCTCTCTAATACTTCTTTTCTTTTAGAAAGGGCTTTAGATCCCATTGGTCATTTAGTTCATAAGGTTTCACAGTCCCTAATTTGAAGATCCACCTACTCTCCTTTTTCAGTAGTTGATTAGTTCTGTCACCACCATATCTCAGGGTTTGTTGCCAGTCTATTCCCATGAATTTAAAACTTTTTGGGCCAGAATTATGTTTTTGTGCAAAGTGTAGGCTTATAGGAGTATCCGTTTTTCCATTTATAATATTCCTAACATGTTCTTGAATTCTCTGTTTAAGGGTCCTTGTTGTGCATCCTACATACAGTTGGTTGCACCCACACCATTTGGCATAAACTACAAATGTTGTATCACAATTGATAAATTCCTTCATTGTGTATTTTTCTCCATTTCGTGGGTGTATAAATTCAGATCCTGTATTACAGTAACAGCAGATACTGCATCTTTGACATTTGAAGCTTCCTTGTGGTTTTGTTCCTATCCATGTACTTTTTTCAGGCTTGGTTAATCTACTCCTATTTATCTTATCTTTTAAATTCTGTCCTCTTGAAAAAGTAATTCTCGATGTTTCTCCTACCACTTCTTTCAAGTTTATATCAGAATGCAAAATGTTCCAATTTCTGTATACAACATTTCCAATCTGCCCAGACCAATTGTTGAATTCAGTTACAAATGTTATAGGTACATTCATATTTGCTGATTCTTTCTTTTTTTCTTCTTGTGGTGTGCTCTTACTTTTTGGACTACTGAACCTATAGGTTTGCAACCTCTGCAGATAGCACCCCCCTTGTAGTGGTACGCTGCTTTTTCTGTCTTTGAACTATATCATAGCGTTACCTGACAGAAGACATACAGAAAGAATGTACCATGTCAACATGATGAAGCCATATGTGAAGAGGGCTGACATGGTGTTTGCAGTATGTAGTCCTGGGGAGGGGATGGATGAAGGAGACACAACGCTATGATATAGTTCACATCATTTACCTTTCTAACTACTGTGTACGGTCCTGCCCACTCAGCCTGCAGCTTCTCTTTCCAGACTGGAATAAGAACCATGACTTCCTGACCCACTGTGTATGAGCAAGCTCTGACTCTGCAGTTGTACCACACTTTTTGTTTTTGTTGGGCAGCTGCCAGGTTGCTCTGGACTGTCCCCATAAGTTCCTTCACCCTTTCCCTAAACCTAAGGACATAATCCACTATGGGAGTTCCCTGGATGGTATGCTTGCCTTCCCAGTCCTCCTGGATCAAGTCTAGGGGCCCACGTACCCGGCGTCCATATAAGAGCTCGAAGGGGGGAAATCCTGTTGACTCTTGGAGCACATCCCTGTATGCAAACAACAGGTGGGGAAGGTATTTCTCCCAGTCCCTCCCATGCTGTTCAGCAAATGCTTGGAGCATTGACTTCAGGGTACCATTAAATCTTTTCACAAGCCCATTGGCTTGTGGGTGATATGGTGTCATGCTCCTCTGCACCACCCCACACTTCACCCACAAACATTTCATCATGTCCAACATGAAGGAACCCCCTTGATCGGTGCTAACCTCCTGTGGAAACCCAACACAGAAGAAAATCCCAAGTAAGGCATCTGTCACTTTTTCTGTCCTCAGTGAGGATAGGATGACTGCCTCTGGGTACCGGGTGGCATAATCCACCGCAGTCAGGATGAACCTCTTCTCAGAGGAGCTGGGGGTATTTAAAGGCCCCACAATATCCATTCCCACCCTCTGGAATGGCTCCTCCAATATGGGCAATGGAATTAGGGTGGCTTGGGTTTAATTACCTGCCTTCCTTATTTCCTGGCACCAGTGACAAGACCTGCAATACTCCTTCACCTGCTGGGTGAAGTTGGGACAATAGAAATTCTGGGCCAACCACTGCCTAGTGATCATGTTTCCCAGATGGCCAGACAAGGGAATATCATGTGCAATCTTGAGCAACTGCTGACAGTACCCCTGGGGAACGACAAGCTGCCTGCCTGTCACCCCTCCCTCTGTCTTAACAGCCTGAGTATACATTAGTCCATTGCCCTGATAAACCTTATGTTTACCATAGCCTCCCTTTTCTCTGTCATAGTCTGCCCAAGCCCTCAGCTTCTCTAGACTAGGGTCACTTTTCTGAGCAGCTGCAAACTCCTTACATATTCCCAAGGCATGGCACAGGTCCCCTTCAGCCTCTAAACTAGTGTCCCTAGCACTAGCATCAGGGCACTCAGGATCACTGTCATCCCCAATCCTCTGACAATGGGTCATCTCTCCCTCTTTGGAGTAACCCTCTGTAGCTGTGTGGTTAACTGCTACTGGGGAAATTTCCACCCCTTTTTCATTAGTCTCCCTATCAGGAGACATAGGCTGGGAAATCAGCCTCCCAGTGGTTTCCACAATGGCTTCTGTGTGGTCCAGGGAATTGCAATTTCCCCATCCCGCTTGGCTATGGGTAACTGCACACACCATCCCCTGTATGAGACTGTTGCCAAGGATGATGCCAACTGCTAATGTTTTGGCTACAGCCACCTGTTGCACAGTTCCCCCTGTTTCACCCCAGTCTATAAGAATACTAATGAGTGTCAAAGTGGTCTCCTCACCAGTGAACCCTTGTACAGTTACAAATTCATTGGGTGTAAGCTGATCAGGCTCTACCAGATCCCCTTTTACCAGCATTTGGGATGCCCCTGTGTCCCTTAACCCTTGTGTCTGTGCACCATTCACCATGACTGGGTGCGTGTGTTCCCTCCTGTTCACAGGCATGCTTCTAGGGACACATAAACAAGCCATTTCTTTTTTTTTATTTAGTTGTTTAACCAGGTATAGCACACTAAGCTGAAAGCTTTTTTACAGGAGCGACCTGGGAGCACAAGGAGGTTAAGTGACTTGCTCAGGGTCACACAGTATGCAAGTGGAAGCTGTGGGATTTAAACCCAGGTCTGGTCTGCTGGATGTCACCAGCTTTGCAGCTCAGAGCCTTAGACCACTGTGCTATACTGCCTCCTTCTTAGCCCCGTTAAGCATATTGCTCATTCTTTTGGGACACTGGCAATACGCCCAGTTTCTTTACAAACCCAACATTCGTTTCTTTTCTCAGAAAAATCTTTTCCTTGAAACCTGAGGCTAACCAGTTTCAGTGGAGGCAGTGAGAGTTTTAGCAGCCTTGAAGGTGCGCTTTCCCTTTCTGTGCTGCCATGCCCACCCCATTCACTCTCAGAGCAGGTCTGCTCTTGGCATAGTGGTCCGAGAGTTCAGCAGCCTCTTGCACTGTTTTGGGATCTCAGTCCTCCAGCCAGATTTTCAGCTCTACTGGGCATAACCCAAAAAACTGTCCTAACAAAATAGCATTTTCAATTTTATCTGCAGAGTTTGCTTCAATTCCCTCCCACCAACGTTTTAAACATTGACGTTGTTTCTTGGCTAGCTCCTCATAGCTCATGTCAGGGCTTCTACTGAGCTTGCAGAATTTAGCTCTGTATGCTTCTGCAGTTAAATCAAATATTTTTAAAAGTGCAGCTTTAAGTTTGCTGTAATCATTACTGTCCTCATTGTCTATTTGACCCAATGTATCCTGAGCTTTCCCAGTAAGTAGCGGGGATAGCTGAAAGCTCCAGGACCCTCTAGAAATTTTTGCCTGAATACAAACTTTTTCAAAAGAATTTAAAAAGGCATTCATATCCTCCCCCTCTTTAAATTCAGCTATCAATCTGGAATTTAATTTGTAACCCAGTCCTGTAGTTCCAGTTAAACCCAAGCCATTTACCTGCTCTGGTGCTGGTGGTTGGAGTCGTAACTTCTCCAGTTCATGTCGCCTCTGGTGCTCACACTATTCACCGTCCACCTCTCACTGTTCACATTCAGCTTCTCACTAGTTCTTGCTTCTCTTCTCTCTGGAACTCCAGCTCCATTCTGCTCAACTTAATCTGCAGCTTGATTGCTTCTGGCTCCAGAATGCTGGTGACCTTCCCCTGCTGCTGTGGCCCTTCGCTGGCACTGACCCTGCTGTCATCCTCACCAGATCTGGACACTGCACTGGCCGCTGGCCCCTCCATGCCCAAGGTTTAGTCCTTTACAGTCACAGTCTGTGACTCGAAGCTCTGGGCATCTGCTGCTATCAGGGCATCCATGTAGATCTGCTTGGTGGCTCTTGCCTTGTGCAGGACTCCTCTGTCCTGGCACAACTGCCTCAAGTAGTCTGCAGTGTACCTATTGTAGTTGCAAGCCATCTTCTTCCCCAACTACTGCTACTCTAACTTGCACTATAGGAAAAAAAATTAAACAGGTAGGAACTTGACTGTAAGCAAAATGACATAGTTCTGTTTCTTTTTAAAAAATAAATCACTGCCTTATTTTGCAAGTGAGCTGTACAGTATTAAGCTGACACACTGAACAGTTAAAGCTTGTGTTACCAAATTTATCCCACCGCTGCTAACCAAATCTGTCACAAACGCATGCAGCAGGTCAGGCCCTCTGCTCCCACAGTGCCAACCTCTGAGTACAGTAATGTGAACAGGTAACAGACAGGGTAACCATTCTGTCTGCTTTTGGGTCTGAATCACCTTTAGTCTCAAGTTCTGGGGGTATTCAAACTGTGAACCTTACACTAGTGTACCCAAATGTATAGGCTCAGATACATACCCTTTTGGGGATTGCGGTATAATCTTTCACCAGGGGAACCAATCCAGGCTTCCAAAATGAACCCTTAGAACTCTATAAAAGACTTTAGGTATATTCTTACCTTTTCCCAGTTTAGTAACACCAGCAAGCTTTTGAACAGTTTTTGTCAGTCTTAACCCTCTATACGTCACATGCAAAAAAAGAACTGGCAGACCCAGGCAGTCTTTCAATTAAAGATTTTACTAAAAAATGATAAAAATATGAAAAATGTAAACACATAACAATATATCAAAGAGCATACAATCACCTAAAGAAAAACAAGGAAAGCTACAAAACATAAACTCCTACCAGAATACAACTAGACTTTTTCTATCTAATGTATTACCTCTTTAAGTGCTTATCAAAGCTGTGTCTCTCTACAGTCCCAAGATGGTATATATCTAAGCAGTTCAGACACAGTATAGTTTAAATGGTGTCTCTCCACACCTCTTCTGTGAGCCATCTAGCTCCTACTTTTAGAATATAAAAAAAATACAAACAGGATGTCCTATCAGAAGATAAATTAAATAAGGTGACATCAGCAAAAACTCAACTTCCTAAATATGACTCCTTAATCAAACATTTTCTCTTTGATCTGGTGTAGTTCCTATTCCCAAGGCATATCAAAGAATTTTAAAGCTTTAGCACCAGGTTGGTGTAAAATGTTCTTCTGTAGGAATCATAAAACTTTACAAGCCCTATATCCTGGCAGCTGGGTCAGTTCTTATTAAGACAGAAAAACAGAATATTCTTAATTAAGTCTCTCTGGTCTTTTAATTACCTCCTGGTTTCAGGTTAATATATCCTGTAGCTTCTCTGAAACCTGGGGGGGGGGCACTGATAAGCACAGACTGTCTTACATGAGACAATTATCTACTCTATTTTTATATTACAGATCTCATACAGCAATCATAACCAACTACAGTAGCTAAGCATCACAACTGGTTCTTTACTAAATCCACTGTAGCTCTGCATGTATGGGGAAGGCTGCACTCAGTGCTGAATGTTCTTCACTACAGTATGCTTTTCCTGTCAAGAAGCCTTTATACAACATTAGAACTACTGGCTACCAAGCATCAGTGGGTAGGGGGTCCTGGATTTGATCCCCAGTGTGGAACTTTGTTCATTTTCACTGCGATTTCTGTAGTATAAAAGAAATTGTTAGATGTCATTGCTGATGTTTGTTTCAGCAATTACAGGTTGTATTTGTTGATAACTTGAAATGTTCCAGTTAATACGTTGAGGTTTGAATACAACTTAGAAACATTACTTCAAACTGAGAAATGATCTTGCCAACTCCAGAAGCCCTAGTGCAGGCATACAGTGGTGATCATATAAAACTTTGGAAGTGCTGAGGTATACCTTGAGGTACCTCAAGGTATCACTGAGGCACTCAAGTTCACGTGGTGATTGTATAAAAGTTTGGCAGTGCTGAGGTATACCTTGAGGTATCAGGTACCTCCTCAGCACTGTCAATTTTTTATACAATCACCATGTGAACTTGAGTGCCTCAGTTGTACCTCGAGGTATGTAGAACAGATTAAAAGTTCAGAGTCTGCGTATTGTGTAAGCCATGCTTGTTTATTTTTTGAGGTTTATGTGTGTACTTGTGTGTATGCATGTGCCTGTATTGTGCAGCATCTGTGTGTACATTGTTTAACATGTGCCATATATTTTTCTTTTGTTATACAAAATGATAGTTCCATAACTTGGCACCGCTCAGTACTGTTGGTACTTGGATTAGTAATGTTTATAATTACTGGCCAGCATTTAATTAAGGGTGCAGTTTAGAGAGAGACATGAAGGCATTTCAGTTATATAGCAATATTACGGAACTCAAAGTTCAGCTGTGTTTGCTTTTAAACTGTAAAATTTCAGTTGTTTTTCTGTAAGGGACTCCAATCATTTAAAATAAAAAACAATTGTGCTACTGGGGCATGCAGTTTAAGCAGTGTGAGTTTGAATGACAGTTTGTGGTTACAGACGACCAGTTGTAACTAAAAATTACATGGTTATTCAGCTGATAAAAATGCTGGTGGTAATTATAAATGCTTAAACAAGCAAAGTCCAGTACCCTCCCCTGATTAAATATTTGAAAAGTTAAATGTTTCTTTCTGGTTAAACTGGCTATTTTCTTATGTTGTCGCTGTTAAAATGGGGGTCTCTTAGTTTTCATATCTGATCTCTATTGTGACTTAAGCTAAACCACCAGATTCCAAGGTGGAACTCTTCACTTTGGTCCTAACAATGAACTGCCTGCAGTGGCCTTTCTTATTTAGAACACATGGCCTAAATTAACTTTTCTCAATAAAGTGCTTCTATGCTTTTCTAACTAAAGTGCTTCCACCTATGACCTTTGTTGCAAAAGTCAAACAACTTTGGGAACCTATAAATCATAAACAAATCCAGCTTCAAAGTACTAAATTGTTTACAAAATCATTGAAGCAGACTTTAGATCTTAGTTGTAGATGTTAATATGAACAACTGAAATAATGTCTCAGTATAAGTACCATTGGAGTTAGTTTAGATGATTTGTATAACTGTATCTCTGTCTGAAATAATACCCAAACCACTTCAATCTCAATTTCACTTCTTGTGTAAACTTGTTAAATACAGACTCCTGAAACCCTAATTGAAGAGCATTTTAAAAATGATAGAAGTAACTACCAGTATTGGATCAAGGTTATCATGTGAAGAGATGATCTTGTTTTATAATGTTTTGTATGTAAATGTATTGTGTCTTTGTATTTAAGATAACATGACATAAATAGGACCATCTTGAGAATGGGGTTTTCGACCCAATAATGTGTAACTTGCGACCTTTTCCTGTGTAAAAATAAACATTTTACTTACTTTACTTCCTTACCTAGGACATTTACAGGTGATTAAAGGGGAGCATGCTACATGAGTGACACACACCTCTCAAATGTTTTAAATAATTCCCAATTAAGGAAACTCTACACTTATTTAATTCACAAAGTTCAAATTACACGTCTCATGGGGTGCCATTGGTATATGGTATATGGCTTGTGACAATGAACAAGAAAAGTCCAGTGCATACCTCCACTACCAATAATCTTTGAGAAGATGAACATTTCATTCTGCCTAAGCTGGCTATTCTCTTACTTTGTCTTCATGAAAAGGGTGCCTCTTAGTTTTCATATCAGATCTCGAATTAAATTAAGCCAAAGATCCAGACACCAAGGTCCATTCCTAACAATTATTTACCTGCAGTAGCTTCTATTATATAGAGAGCATTGCCTATTGTAACCCTCTTACTAGCCTAAGGGTGATCAGCAGTGCTTGTTTACAGGGAGGGATCCCTTTACTTACTTGACCTCCTGGGCCTTCGGTAACCTCAAGGGTGCTGGGATATCTTTTGAGTTGCTGCATGCTGCAGATTAACTGGTTAGCAGACATGTGCATTGTTTCTAGTAACTGCATATCCAGATCATGTATAAAGTCCAAATAGAATCCATTTTAATTTTTATTTATTTTTTTATCAGGTGACAACAAGCATAGCTTGTAAGTGCTTGTTGTGGACATGTATACTCTTTTCTGCATTTCAGTCACGTCAAAGGATACCTTTTGTTTGAGTGATGTGCCATGCATAGAGATGTTGCAAAGCTTGAATTAGCTAGTGAAGATCTGACAAAGTTACCAAATTTGCCTCTGTGGAGCAATGTGCAAAGTTTTCCTATTAGTTTAAACATTTGTCTAACCACAAGGTGTGGAATTTCGCCTCTGAACAGAAGAATTTTCCCTGCAAATGGTGAAATTCCACCTTTCATGGGCAAAACTCTACCATTCACAGGTGAAATTCCACACTTTGTGGGTGGAGCTTCACACTTTGCAGATTGCATCAAACTCCATGAATTTCGCTAAATTTGCAGATGAATTCATGGAGCAAATTTTCCCGTCTTCACCCATCTCTAGCCATGCATCAGGGTTGTGAGACTCAGAAAGCTGACTGATTTGCTGTGCTGTAGGTCTGGCTGGCTAGAGAGGGATGACTGATTGATACATCAGCTGTTCTAATCTATTGAGACAGTAGCAAGAGCAGTATCTACAGCGAGTGAGGGAGAAAGGGTGAGAGAGATTTCAGCAGCAGCAGTAGGATTTCCCAGGATAGCTAACATAGGAACTCAATATCAAAGAAGCCCAAGGATATAGAGTTCAGTTGCATTATATAAAGCATTTAATTTTTTGTGTAGAAATTGAAAGTGCTCAGGTCAGTGTTCCTCTCTTGAATGGTTCCATGTCAAAACCATGACTGTGGAATGGCGATCTGTGAAGAGAGCGCAAACTCTGCAGCGTGATAAAATGGAATAATGTCCCCAGACATGCCTATATTTAGGATTCTAACTCTGGGGGGGCATACCTCAGAGATAGGGAGAACCACCGGTCACCCAATAGTGTCAGCACTGTGGTTCAGTTGCCCTCTTCACGGGTCGCTGCATTGACGTGCTACCCTGATGAACAACCAGCTTCACAACCAGAACACCCTGGTGCTTAGCTGAAAGCATACAAACCTAGTTTGTCCAGCAAACAAAACAGTTGTGCAAAAGTAAATGTGTGTGATAATAGTGGCATTGTACATTTCCTTCAAATTACAACAGTTATAGCACCATGAAGGTGAGTCGTCTCTTGTGAGCCATTTCTTGAATATAGATTCAGTGCACTACTGAACCAACCTGGAATAAGCCAGCACATCAGTTGAATTCAATAAGTTAGGCAAAAAAAAATCCTAGCAGAGCTTAAAGCAAATATAAAAAAGCATTTTTTGCAATAAATTATTTACTGTGAGGGTGCCCTGTTCCTGGATGAATCATTTCACAACAACGGTGAAAAACAAAGTGCTAAAATGGCAGAGTTATTTTTGTTTTAAAAGCTGCAATTCCAGGAAGTGAGCTGTATGCATGTTTGAATCCCAGTGCCTGTGTTCATGCAAGAGAACAAAAGCTGATGATGTCACTTTATCAAGCTGTCTCTGTATCATCTTGGAGCATTATGTTTTGTTCCATTGCATTCCTGTAAATAGTTTGTTAATAAAATGTGTTGTAAAGGAAAACTCAGTTTGTATTTTTGTCTTTCTGGTCTGCAACAGGCAAAAATTCAATGAATGTCTATTCAAAGTTAATAGCAGAGGAGCTCTATGTTACTATATTACTTATTTTTTATGCATGTGGAATTAGAAATGAGGGAGCCTCTTCTGTAAAGCAAGAGACTTGGCATGTCTTAATGAGCAATGGCAAATATCACATTGTAAATCTTAACTTTCCCAGTAGTTTTCTACAGCAGTGTAATAAATGGATTATTTTAATAATAAGCAGTGTGTTCAGTCTTGCTATATTTTTTTGGTTCTGTCTGATAACAAATTGGACATCATTGTGACTGTCAGTATGGAGGGCTTGAATGACATGTTTTGCAAAAAAAACTGTTAAAATTAATATCATGTCAGAATGGCTACTGTCAAAAACAGCCGTTCATACATAAAGCTGCCTTCCGATCATTTGTTGGGCATTCAAAGTACTTTGGTTTTTGTTTGGGGAAGAAGTGTTTATCCTTCTAAACTACTGTATACATATGTAAGTCATAGGTCTTGCTACTATTATGACTAATTTTAAATCAGTTATTTTATTTAATACTATAAAAACAAGCATTCGTCAATGCTGAATGTTGTCTTGCTGGCATTGGCATTGATAGTACAGGAGTTAGAGAGATGCATCATAGGAATGGCAATGAAGTATGGAAGCTGACGATAATCCCACCCCACCCTGCAGAGACTGACAGGCATTGAGGTGTGCCTTTGAGTTGTCTGCCATAACGATCATGCTGTTTCACCTCACCCTACCCTTGAGACACCAGCACAAGTGTCGCATTGTGCCTTGGGGTCACTGGGCCTTATGCTCACCCCATTCCATAAGGAAATACATTGAGATGGGTGCAGTATAGGAGAATGGGGTGAACTTTGGGGCCAAATAGTCCAAGGCACACCTTGATGCCTGTCACTGACTGTAGGGTGGGGGTGGGGGTGGAATGGCGTGAGCATTACAGTCGACAATCCAAAGTCACACACCTGACTCCTGTCAGTCTCTACAGGATAGGATGTTATGGTTACAAACCCTAATGCCCAGGGTGTTTGTTGCTGTTTGCACTCCAAATTTTCAACATGGGCTTTTTTGTGACCCTACCTCATGAAGGCAATTGGGACCTCCGCTCATGAGCAGTGGCACTGTGATTTTGTTAATCTGTCCCGAATATTGATTTCCCACAGTGACCGCACCATTCTGCGCCAGATGTGCAAAAACACATTTTGGGCAGAATGGATTCACAGCGGGAAGGTCATGCCAGACGAATCTAATAGATTTCTTTGACTTGGTGACCAAAGTAGAAGATCAGGGAGAGGCTGTGGACATGGCCTACCTGGACTTTAGCAAGGCATTTGACTCGGTCCCACACAAAAGATTAATATACAAGTTAGCCAGCCTGGGAGTGGGTCCCAAGTTGATAGCCTGGGTAAAGAATTGGCTGGAGAATAGGACACAGAGGGTAATAGTAAATGGAGTCCACTCTGAAGAAAGGGGGGTTACTAGTGGGGTACCGCAGGGTTCAGTATTAGGACCGGTCCTCTTCAATGTCTTTATAAGTGACATTGCAGAGGGACTAGAAGGAAAAGTATGTCTCTTTGCAGATGACACAAAGATCTGCAACAGAGTTGATGCACAAGGTGGGGTGGAATGGATGAGCAGGGACTTGACAAGGTTAGAGGAATGGTAAAATGTATAGCAGCTTAGATTCAATGCTAAGAAGTGCAAGGTAATGCACCTGGGAAACAAAAACCCAGGGGAAGAGTACGCAATGGGGGGTGAGATACAACAAAGTACTTTGGTTGGCAACAACAACAAAAATGGAAAAGGACCTGGGGTAGTCATATCAGATAACTTAAAGGTGGGCAAGCAATGTGAGAGGGCAGTAAGGAGGGCTGGGAGGATACTGGGATGCATAGGGAGAGGCATCGCCAGTAGAAAACAGGAAGTTGATGGCCCTCTGTACATACAGCTGGTGAGACCCCATCTGGAGTACTGTGTGCAGTTCTGGAGATCCAATCTCCGCAAGGACATAGACAAGATGGAAGCTATCTAGAGGAGGGCAACTAAAATGGTGCAGGGTCTGCACCAGAAGACATATGAAGAGAGACTAAAGGAGCTTAATATGTATAGCCTCCAGGAAAGGAGGGAGAGGGGGGACATGATAGAAACTTTCAAGTACCTCAAGGGAATCAACAAAATCCAAGAGGGTAGCATCTTTCAAAAAAAGAGATGTGCAAGAACAAGGGGGCACAATTTGAAGATAGAGGGGAGCAGCTCAGAGGTAATGTAAGGAAGTATTTTTTTCACAGAGAGGTTTGTGGATGCAAGGAACTGTCTTCTGGAGGAGGTTGTGGAGTCAAAAACAGTGGATGAATTCAAGCATGCATGGGACAGTCATAAGGCAATTCTAGGGGCTGGGGGTAGAAAGAAGTAGGCTGCTGGTTAACTAGGATCTGCAGCTTATTCTTTAGGTAGGGAAATGGGCAGACTGGGTGGGCCAAGTGGTCCTTATCTGCTGTCAAATTCTATGTTTCTATGTGAAAAATGATAGCTGTACTGTTCGTAAAGGGGTGTGAAGAAATGGCAATGCTGAAAATCTGGAGTGAAAATAATAAAAATTCTCACAGTTATGAGTATGCATACTAAACTGCTCAACGCATGCTCGTAACACAGTCATTTTGTGAAATGTTTTCACCAAATTTTCAACATATGCATTTTGGGACCTCTGCTCGTGAACAGTGTCACTGTGATTGTCTTAATCTGTCCTGAACATTGATTTCGCATAGCGATCGCGCCATTGTGTGCCAGATGTGTGAAAACATATTTCAGACAGGATGTGAAAAATGACAGCTATACTGTTCATAAGGAGGTGTGAAAAAATGGCAATGTTGATAATCTGGAGTGAAAATATTAAAAATTCTCAAAGTTACGAGCATGCATGGAAATTGAGCACTGCACGCCTGTAACACAGTCATTTTGTGGCACTTTTTCACCACATATTCAACATAGGCATTTTGGGACCTCTGCTCATGAACATTGTCACTGTGATTTTCCTAATCTTTCTTAAACATTGATTTCTCACTGTGACTGCGCCATTGTGCACCAGATGTGCGAAAACACATTTTGGACAGGATGTGAAAAATGACAGCTATACTGTTTATAAGGATGTGTGTAAAAATGGCAATGTTGAAAATCTGGAGGGAAAATATTAAAAATTCTCGAAGTTATGAGCGTACATTGGAACCGTGCAATGCATGCTCGTTGCAGTCATTTTTTGGAATTTTTCCACCAAATTTGCAACATACAGTAGGCTTTTGGGAGCCCACATCATGGACAGTGATACTGGCATTTTGTTAATCAGTCCTGAAAGTTGATTCCACGAAGTGTCCATGAAATCATCTTTTGGGACTGAATAATAAAATGATAGTGACTGAGTTCATGAGGTGGGATCCCAAGAACCCCATGTTGAAAATTTGGAGCCAAATGTCACAAAAATGGCTGCAAAATCCCCCTAAGTTGAACCCCCCCCACACTGATGCCATTATACAGCTTATCATGATTTTCTTCAGTTCTGATCGGCTTTGAGAGTTCACATTTCCTGCTCCACGAAGATCGTCGCATTGGGCTCGGAGTAGTAAGCTGAGGTGAAGGAGGAGCGGGGAGGTGGGGTGCGCAGAGGGTGGGTGCAGGTTGGAGGAGTGGGGGTGTTATGACCACAAGGAATCATTTTCTGTTTTACAAGGAACAAAAAAAAGGGATGTTGCTCGAAGGTTTATTTACAGGTTTGCTTTCAGCACACTAGGATGAGCTCCCAGTGTGCCACCTGTATTTTTTGGGGAGGGGGCACTGAAGCCAATGGGGATTGGGCCCCTGTCTGCAAAGAAAGTATGTTTGTGTTTGAGGGGCATTATGCCAAGGGAGACTGGGCACCCTCCAAGGCAGATAAAACAGGTGGGCATTATGCCAATGGGGATTGGGCTCCCCCATCAGCAAACGAACTGGGAAGGGGGGCATGCTAACAGGGGGATTGGGCATCCCTGACATCAGCTTTGCAGGGACTGTGAGAGGCAGACAGTGGGAGTCGCTGCCATGTTTATTGAAATGTTTCACCAGGGGCATCTAATGGAGAAGTGTGAGATCTGCCGCTGCAATGACGAGCCTGTCTGTTATTGCAGCAGTGGATTTCTTTCAAGTTAGTGGCATGCTTCTGATGTGCTGTCATAGACAGTGTGCTCATTCATTGGTGACACACAGATCAGCCCAAGAAAGCAGTGGTGCCATTGGCCACAACACAGGCACACCTCCACAACCTGCTACTCCAGTAAGCTGTCACAAAATGTTGCTTGTGCTGTGTGCGCAAGACAACATAAAAATGGTGCTTCTGCATCACCATAGTAAACCTGATCAAATGACAGTAGCCTTGTAAACTTCATATTAAAACCACTATGCTGCTCGTCAGTGTGTACTTTAGTTGCAATAAACAGGGAGGTATGATGACATGCATTCCTAGTAGCAAAAAAAAATGGAATATATGTAGGGACTGTTTGATCTCATGCCCTCTTGCATACAGTTTATGTGGTTCGATTTCTGGTACTGACATGCCCATCAGTGACATTTTAAAAAAATTCAACAAATAGAGGCTTTATTACAATAATTGGAACAATTAAAAACACAATAACCTGTGTAATATATAGATTGTGTGTGAGTTTGTTTTCCCCCACATCAATCTAATACATGTCTTAAACTGAGAACTTGCATAAGTACGCCCCGGTTGCAGAACTGCATAATCTTGTAAACAATCATTTAATGATATCTAAGTTTATCTTCTCTGTACTTAAAAGGCTTTTTGTAATGCATTGTCAACTTTTTTTAGCTGCCTGTCTTGATTGAAAATAGTCTTTTCCCCAGATATGTAACACATGAGTGAGCATATCTTGAACCTGCCAATCGGGACCTTCAGTGCAGAGCACAGGTTAGGCTGGGAGGTGCTGCTCTCATTCCAGAGACAAGATCCATTTTTATGTACAGAGGAAATAAATGTCGATATCATTAAATCACTGGCTACAAGATTATGCAGTTCTGCAACCTCCGCATGCTTATACAAGTTCAAGGTTTTAGAAATGCATTAGACTGACATGGGAAAAAAGAAAACATCACACACAGTTTATATATTACACAGGTTATTGTGTTTCTAATTATTTTTTTCTTTCAAATATCTTAATAGTGCCTCTATTTGTTGGATTTTTTTTAAGATGTCACTGACAGGTTAGACAAAAACATCAGTACCAGGAATCGAACTAGGTAAACTGTATGCTAAAGAAGGCATGAGATCAAACAGTCCCTACATATATTCCATCTTTAATTTTATGCATGTAATCATATATCCTCAACTAAGTGCACACTAAATGATCGGCATAGTGGCTTTCAAATGAAGTTTACGAGACTACTGTTATTAGATAAGATTTACTATGGTGATGCAGAAATACCATGTTGTTTTTGTATTTGTAACAGTATTAGATTAATTATCTGATCTAAACTGTGTTGCCACAGTAGCAAAACAGACATACTACGTACACAGGTATACAGTAGATTAGAAGGACAAACCCTTTATAACTACAAAGTATATTGAATCACCCCCAAATGCAGAGTACCCAACATAATCCAGCCCAGGACCCTGCTGATTGTAATGCATAGGCAGCACATCACAGATTCAGTCCTGCTAGCAGCATACTAAAGAAGACATTTAGCATGGGATGATGGTTCCATGCTATATGTCTTTCCAAACCTCAGTTATTCTACACAGCAATGCCATAATTCATTTGATGGGGTTCTGACTGCATTGCACTCCTTTGGAATAGCCCATACCCAGCAGTTGCCGGCTAAACTAAGAATAACCTACTTTGGCAATATATCTGTTTTTAACAATCTGGTGGATGCTGGCAAAAAACCTTGAAAGCATTAAAGTGGACTTTGCAGCACAAGATGCTGGATAAACAGGTTTGGCTACTAGGAACTGATAGTGTATTACAGACTTTGCACTGATAGGCATTATGTGAGCTGTAGTCACTTAAACAGTGAACTCAGTAGCGTAGCAAATTCTCAGAGGGCCTGGGTGCAAGGGTATGTTATAGGCCCTCCCCCCCCCCGGTTTTGAATAAATATTAAAATTATGATTTGGGCCCCTCAAACCTCATGGGTCTGGGTGTGACTGCACCCCCTGAACCCTTGTAGCTATGCCCCTGAGTGAACCACTGTTACCTGTATGCCATATAAATGTATATATGTTTTGAATTTGCAGTTCATTTTACAAGTAAGTGATGGGCTCCCAGCTAGGTTTTGATCAGTATATTTTACAATACAGTGCCATGTGCACAGTATGTGTGGCTCTCCACAGACACTGACCAATTTTAAAATAATTAAGCCTCTTATATCTTGACAGTGGTGAGAACATCCCTTGCCATCAAGGGGAACAGAAGACAGTAATGATGGCACTTACTCTCCAGTCTGCATGATGCTATATGTACTAGGCAATGAGTCCACTCATACAAAGCCTTTACTCTGTATGAGGGGCTGGAAGTATCACGCTACTAATTCAGGTTCATTCCTTATGAGAAATTATAAATGACAAAGGATGCTGTATTTAATAGTTTTTGTAGTTAAAACTGACAGTTCAACCCATATTCAGCTAATTTAGGAGGGGTTACAGTTATTAACTATTACATTGAATTTTATATAAGGTATAAATGCTTTAGAAATGAGTTATTGATGTACATATTAGTGTTGGGATCTCAAATTGTTTATGAGCAAAGGGTTTAAACATGCTAAAGATAGCCTATTTGCTTAATTGGGTTGCATTTTATAGCAGCTTGTGATGACGTTACTTTAGAAAAGGGTGTATTTTGGGGCCTCAGATGACCATTACTTACTATTTATCAGAGATGGATCTTCCAGTTTGTTTCTTACCAATTTTACAGCTTGGATTTTGTAATGCTACAGACAACGTGGTGTATTGGTACTGGGTTCATTACATGGAACATTTCCAGAAATTTTTACTAGAAAATAGTCCATGGCATTGCTGCATATGGCTAATAGTTTATGATTAATTTTTGGTTTACAGTGTTAAACAGTTAAATATTTTAGGTCATGCTGTACCAAAAAATATAATGTTTATTCTCCTACTTAATTACTTACTTCTTGCCAGCAGATACAAGCCACATGGTCTATCAAGTCTGCTCGAGTGTGCAGCTAGCACCCCACTTTGCAGCTGCCCCTCCCCCTCATAATTACCCCCACATAGATGCACACCAAGTGAGACTGAACCAGATTAAGCTGTACTGTGAAATATCTTTATGTATTCATCCTGTGCTTAGGGGTTTTCAAAAATCTTGCATGTTTTTTTAACCGAATAAAATATATTTAAACAAAAACAGAATATTTTTCCTTTGGATTTCATCTTTTAACACTGCCATAAAGTCATAATCCTCTAATTTTAGATTAATACGTTGGTTTGAGAGAGATATAGGAAGGCGACGAGGTCTATTAGGAATGTCTCCCTGCCTTTCAGCAGGTTCTACCATTGTGATTTGCATCCATGTATTTATCTAACTTGTGTAACAATTTATCCAAAAGTCCGTGCTTCTACAACCTCAGCTGGAAAACTATTCAATGTTTTCACTGCTCTGAAGTATAACACTCATAAAATGTATTAAAGGTTTTTGTTTTAATCTGCCATATATGCCTCTCAGTATTCACTGACTCACTGGTCGAATGTGGAGCACTCTCATTCTCTTGTTGCTAATCTGATGTCATCTGATCATGTGATCGGCTCGGCTCATTACTGGTAAACTGGCTTTGAACTGCAGTGCTGTCAAGTAAAAATAGTGTGTGCTAGGTGTACTATTCTGATCCTACTTAATATATTTTTCTTTGTACACAACTAAAGAGACACTTGTCCTCTTTTTTGACCAGGGTTGTTCTATGGTGGGATTTCCCATTTTCACTGAGTTCATTTCAGTATGGACATATGTAATTTTTTTGACTGTGCTGTCTTAAATTAATTGTTAATGCTTTCGTACCAGCACTAATTCCATGAGAAACTTCCTAATATTGCTGTTTTCATATCATGCAGTTTTCCCCTCCATATAAATAGAGATGCAGCAAATTTAAATTTTGCCGGCGAAGTGCCCATGAAGTGCGCACTTCGCGTTGCCATTCCTCTATGCAGCATGGCCAATATGAAAGGCTCACTTCACCTTGTAATTATTACTTCGCTTTGTCATTCCACCTTAACGCGAAGTAAGGTGGAATGACAAGTCTATTGGCAGCCCCTCACAAATCAAATGGCTTACAGTACTGTAAGTCACATGCTTTAGCCAGGCAGGAAGAAAGTGACTCATTCAAGGAGATAATTTCACTTTCTCCTGTGCAGAGGGAGAGAGGAGGCAGTGAGATTGTGATAGCAGTTAGGAGATTTAGAGAAAGAGAGAGAGAGAGAGAGAGAGAGAGAGAGAGACCCCCAACATCTTTTTTAAAAGCAACATTTGTTTGTGTTTTGTGTAGACACTTTTTTAACTTAATTTGTTCCTGCAAATTTCTTTTTTTCTTACTTTTATAAGTTATTGTTTGTCTGTGTCTGACTGTGTGTGTACCTGTGTTGTGTGTGTCTTGTGTGTGGCTGTTTTGTGTCATTGTTCAGACCAAGGGAGGGCAGTTGACTGATTCAAGTCGAGCAGAGATGGAGTAAGGTCAGGGAATATCTGGGGCTGGGGCAGATCCGGGACTGTGGTGTGGCAGATGGAGGAGTGTGCATCTGTGGGGGGGCGTACCCGGGTCATGTTGGACTGGACAAAAATCTTGCATGCCCCCCCAAAACAGGATCACCACGTCCTCAGGCAGAGGCATCACCACCACCACCAGCACAAGCTCCAGCTCATCTTGAGCAGGATGTGCCTGCACACTTGGCTCTAAGTGTGGAGTCTCAGCACTGTGACCAGGCTGCCAGTGCATCTAGCCCCCCTGCCTGTGCCTGGTCCTCCCTACACCTCCCTGATTTGGTAGTTTTTTGATTGTGTTGGGAGGACAGTAGCCTGGTCAGGTGCTGCATTTGTAAGGTGGAGGTGTGCCTTGGTCCCCAGGGGACTCACCTGGAGACTGGGAGCCAGCACACCCACATGATCAACCACCACTCGGTAGAGTGGCAGGCTGCCACAGAAGGGGCCAGGCCTGCTCCTGCTGGCCCTTCTGTGGCAGAGACTGTGGCTGTGCATGGCTGTAAAAGGAGGAGGAGGTCCATGACAGCACCTGGTGCTCCAACAGCACCACCCCCACCACCACCACCACCAGCTGCAGCACCTGCTGACCCCAGAGAACTGCCTGTAACTCAGGCAGACATCACAGTTCTCTGGAGTGATGTGGATGTGACAAATGTGAGGGTGAGTGCTATTGAACAGCAGTTAAAGTGGATAGAGGACCACCAATTGCAGCTGATGTCCATGCTCCAACTGCTGCTGGACCAGCATGGGATCCCACACTAGTTTTTTTCCTCCCACCATGTGCCTCCCCACCCTCCCTGCTGTGTCATAAAAATGTATTCCCCCATCACTCCCTGTATCTAATTATGCACTTTTTTCTTGTCTTCTGTATGCGTGACACTTTGTATCCTGCCCCCCTTCCTTTTGTTTAGTATGTGTATGCTATTTGGGTTTTCCTTTGTTTTAGTTAAAATGGTTTGTCCCTGCCGTCATTATTTCAACTTAAAGGAGTTGTCCAACCCAAATCTGAAACAGCATATATTATGCAGAGCATTTTTATGTGCATGTAAAGTCCCTTCCCTAGTGTGTCCTTCCATCTGTCTGCTATTAGGGGTTTTTACTAAATTACTAAATTATGTCTTCATGTTAAATTGCTTTATTGCCTTTATTGCTCTGGCAATGCACCTGTGTCATGTGACAGTGATGTAGCATTGTGCATTGATTTACCAAATGCACAGTTCACAACAGCAAAGCTGTGTAACTGACTAGTAGTTTTTGTACAGAAACCTCACTCACCGAGGTCTGAGGTGCATGCTAAACTGTAACAGTTGCCACTTGGTGTCACTTCATAAGACCAGTTACACAGCTCTGCCATTGTGCATATGGTAAATCTATGGGCTATGCTACATCACTGTCACATGACACAAAGTGTAATGCCGGAGCGATGAAGGCAATAAACCAATTTTGCATGAAGAAGATCCACAGGGCTTATAAAACTAAGATAAAGGTAGCAGTCTGATGGAAGGACACAGTAGGACTTTACATACAAATCGAAAATGCTCTGCATAACATATGTTTTTTTTTTCAAATTTTGTGTTGACTACTTCTTTAACAAAACCAGAAAGCCACAACTCCACATGAATAGATACCCCTAAAAACGTTTAATTGCTACTGCAACTGTATTTATGACAAAACAAGGCATACAGTAATGAGCCTTGCGTTTTACCGGTTAGGCCTTCAGTGGTGTGCCTAATGAAGGCTTAAGTGGCAATGTGCAGTGGACATTTGTGTGTGCCTTGTCTTGCCATCAATAAAGTTGCAGTATAATTTAAACTTTTTTGTGGCATGTATTCATATAGAGTGGTGGCTTTGTGTGTTTGCCTTGCACTTTTGGAGCCAGGAATTGTGTACCAGCAGCCGTCCACATAGTGCAGTGTGCTTCTTATGGCCCTGTTATATTCCAAGTTAAGAATGTTTACCCTGACATATTTTAGGTGCCTCAGTAATGTTTACTTTCTGTTGTGGAGTGTTTGTTAAAAAGCAAGACTGAGCAGTGCAATAATACTGTGCTAAACTACATGTATGCAGTGTAATGTCCTGTGTGTGCACTGTCCGGCTTCTTGCAAACATATATATATGATGTCTTGTTCAAGCATTTATGGTATGAAGAATAAAGATAAGAATATGTAATGTATATTTTATTTGTACTATCAGCAGCAGTGGACAAAGCCATATAATATGTCTTCAGAGGTCTCGGTGTAGTCAGTGGGCAGTGTGCGCCTCAGTTACAGTGCACACATCACTTTTAGGAGATCAATTCATAGCACTGCTCACTTCTGCTTTTCAGCAAACCATACCCAACAGACATAAAATATTGCTGAGGCACCCCAAATATTTTATGGTGTACAGCCATTATAAAGTCAGAATGTATAACAGGTCCAGTCCACTGCCACCACACTGTGGTACCACTGGTGCCATGTTGTGGTGTACAGCAATGTGCTGCAGAACTGCTACTGCCAGTCTAAACTAGAAAGGCATCACTTAGTCCAGAACAAAAAATGCAAAGAAGAAATGTGGTAGCACAGTGTAGTGGCAGTGGACTGGACCTGTTATATATTTTCTGACTTTATAATGTCTGTACACCGTGAAATATTTTGGGTACCTCAGCAATATTTTATGTCTGTTAGGTACAGTTTGTTAAAAAGCTGGAGTGAGCAGTATTATGATCTCCTAAAAGTCATGTGTGCACTCTGACTGAGGTGCACACTGCCCACTAACTGCACCGCTGCTGCTGATGGTACAAATAGAATATATGTTATATATTCTTATCTTTATTCTTTATACCATAAACACTTGAACAAGTCATCATATATATGTTTGCAAGAAGCTGGACAGTGTCTACACACACAGGACATTACACTGCACACATGCAGTTTAACACAGTATAATAACTGGCTCTGCCTTTTTCCCATAGGGAAACCATGGCATAATTTGTCGTTATAAAGGAGCATTTATAATGGCAAACAGGTGCACGATTTCTCTTCCTCTGCACATGCTCACGCAGCAGCGTGACCAGCCGACACCTCTCACCGCTTCTGTGTTACGGGAAACAGAACCACCCCAAGAACTTGGCAGTAAGTCCTTTTCTTTTTTTTTCCTCCCCCCTTATACCCTGGAAAAACAGAAAGACCTCAAGAAATAAAAAAAAAAAGTTTAAAATACAAAAATCTCTACACCGGATTAAAAGGACCAATGTTAGGATACACTGGGAGGGTATACAGTGCTGTTTATTTTATATAATTGCTTAGGCAAAAAAGGGAACTCCAGCAATTATATAAAATAAAAAATGGGTTGGGGTGTCAAACTCTATTTTACACAGACTCTCGTTGTGGGATGCTTTTCACAAACCCATGGGGCTTCGCCCTCGGGGTTTATGTAGCATCCCACAACTCGGGTGTGTGTAAAATCTCATTACACACCCCGACCCATACTTTATTCTATATATTACTTCACTGTTCAGTCTTGCTTTTTAACAAACACTTCACAACACTGTGACAGGAAGTAAACAGTACTGAGGCTTCAAAAATATTTATTTTTGGAAATAGACATTTTGAAGTTGGACTATAACTAGGAATGGAATTAATTAATGGCACAGTCAGTGTTTGGCTCAGTGTTCACACTCACACACAGTCACCAGAATTAATGTACATCCCCAAAATGCTACTGTCTTGTGTCCAGAAAATTACCCAGTCCAGACAAAGTGAAATGAGAGCATAAAAAGAAATGCAAAGTCTCTCAGAATTAATGGCACACTCAGTCATGCTTTTACACACAGTCACCAGAATTACTATGCATCCCCCAAAATGCTACTGTCTTGTGTCCAGAAAAATGAGAGCATAACAAGAATTGACAGTTCTCCCAGAATTAATGGCGCACTCAGTCATGCAAGCAGTGGTCACACACAGTCACCAGAATTAATGTACATCCCCAAAATGCTACTGTCTTGTGTCCAGAAAATTACCCAGTCCAGACAAAGTGAAATGAGAGCGTAAAAAGAAATCCAGAGTCTCCACACTCCAATAAGAACTAAGTGCCCTGCTGCTGCTGTTGGGATTACATGTAATGCTGCAGTTGACCTGACTGTGATGGGATGATGCACAGTGTCTTGCCAAAGGGTATGCAAGAAGGATAACCTGACCACTGAGTTTACAGTCCAAGATGATGAGACTGAGAACACTGTTGGTTGCCCAAAGTGGGCTGCACTGACCTAACAAGAAGGATGCCCTTTGTATGTATACTGATACTACCCTTGGTAAGTTGATTAATGTACCAGCCTGGCACCATCATTGTTTTCCACAGAACTTGACCTTAACTGTGAGATATATATATATATATATATATAATGTGTTTTATATATATATATATATATATATATATATATATATATATATATATATATATATGTAATCATTGTTTTGTTTTGTGTCACAGGTCACATAGTCACACTTGGCGTGCGCATTTCTGTGCTTGATGAGGAATTGTGATGATGGAATACTGTCAAGACAGTGAAGGTAAGTATTTTTTTGGGGGGGTCCTTTTCAATTTCAAGCAAGTTTCATTAATGGTTGGTTTATTGTTTGGTAAATTCTTCACAGATTTTATCTGCATCCTCCTCCAGTCCAGTACTGATGGTCATGGACTCATACTACTTGTTGCATCATGTCTGCCAGCCCAGGGGTATGATGTTGAACTTGTTATTTGGAGAAATCAACAATGACAGCACACAGCATCAGAAAGTTTCCTCCTAAAAACGATGAACAAGGAGTTATTACTACTTGATTGCAGTAACACATTATGTTTAAAGTGTGGCTATTCCATCCTGTCACACATGCTGATTGACAGATAAAAAGCTGTATCACTAAGCCAAAGCCACATGAAGAAGATCAAATCATCATCACAATCACAAATTCAGTACCTATAACCCCTACACTGTGTCACTGCCCCTAATTATGTCTTAACTCAAGTTACATTGAAAACGCAACTTGTGAATTCACAATCTGGATGAAACTATGTTCACACCAGCATGGTTTCTGCAGCAATAGAGTGTGTGATGTGCATTACAAATATATTATGTGACATGCATGTCATGACTCCTACCTTATATGATTCATCAGTCGGATTTGCACTGTTTTGAAAAAATGAAAAACAAAAAAAAATGATTAAATAAAATTGATATACAGTACTTGCCAATCTGGAAATGGATATCCAATCTGGTAGGTGGCTGTAGACAGTACTGCAGTATCATAGTCCTCCAGTGAAGAAGAATGATTGGTTAACCTGTAAAAAAAGAAAATAAGTGGACTACGTGTCTGACCACTGCATCTCATAAAATCAACAGGACACATAAAACATCTGAAGGAAGTTCCACAGTATGAAACATTACTACACATACTCCCTTTAAAGTATTGATAGTAAATATTCCTTGTGGCTGTGACTGATGTATGTAGTCTCTCCTGTCTGACTCTGTCTGTCATGGAATGTGCAGAACACAGAATGGAAAACATTGGCGTACTGGTGGTGGTGATGAGTGGTCTTGGGGGCACATGATTTTGACATTCCCTCTCACATTTCTCTGCATCTGGTGGTTTTAGCTAACAGTGCTTTTCTGGTGGTGGTCATGGGGGAACAGCTGCAGCCTGCAACACATTCACTATCACTGTCTGACACACACAGGTGGGTGGAAGGCGGGATATAGTGTGCACTGTGTTACAAATATAATTTGCATTATTTGGAGTGGGACACTGCTTTATCTTTATGAAAAACTAAACATGTACCATAGAAAAAATGTGAGAGCCTTTAACCACTCCACTTAAAATCTATCAACATCAACCTCATCATCATCCTCGTGCAGAAAGCTGCCCTCGCAGTCATCAGTGTCTGAATTCTGCCCACTAGTGAATTCTTTCTCCATTGTGTCATTCTCTGCCATGTATAAAGTGGAGTTCCACCTGGTAACAACTTTCAGCTTGAGGCGGTGCTGCAGTAGGCTGTTTTGGATCTGCAACTGCCGAAGCTGGTCACAGGCCTTTGCAGAGTAGGAAAAGTGAGAACAGATATGGCATGCAACTGTCAGCATCTCCTTTATATCAGGGTGCCACAGAAACTCCTGCAACACAAGATTTAAACAGTGGGCCATGCATGGAACTTGAACAAAGCCACCATTCATGATACATTTAACCACATTTGACCCATTTGTCACTTGCTATAAACCCAGCTCTCAGGGACAGGGGGTTCAGCCAGCATGTTTTCACCAGTGTGTGAACAGATCACACTGCACATAGTAAGCATTGCATGCTGTCAAATTCTGGTAAGATTGCTACCACAACAGTCCACCTTATTACACTGATTATTCACACTACCACCAGCACAAGCAACCCCCAGCACCTATGTCCAATGTGCAGTTATACACAAATATGAACTCCCCGCTGTTTTGTCACTTGTCCACATATCCATACTTAAATGGATGGGAGGAATGTTGAAGGGCATGTCTTACAGAGTCAGCTAGAGTACTGTATAACTCAGGGACAGCACAAATGGAAAAGTATGTCCTGGTTGAGACTTTCTATTTCAGACAGGCACGCACTGCAAACCGCTGGAATCCACAATTCTCCATGAAGGAGTAGGGCAAAAGATCAGTTGCCAGCATTTCAGCTACAGCAGCATTAAGTTCACAAGACACTGCATGATTGGGTGGGTACTTCCTGTTACGAGACAAAACACTCTGCAACGTGGGCTGACTTACATGTTTTGCATGGGGTTTGACAAATGACTCTGCTCTGTGAATGGATGGGGGTGTGAACGTGTAATGAAGAGGGCTGCACATGTGACATATCCACAAATGAAATTATTTTCCTAGATTTATGCACAGGGGTTGATATACCACTTGCAATAGATGTACTGTACTGACCACCACCACCACTGCTACTCTGACCAGCACTTGACAAGATTTCAAAATCATTATCCCCCACCTCATCATGCTTGTAGTAATCCTCTGCTGTTATTTCATCACTACTGCAGACATTCCTACTTGCCCTTACAGCCATGGAAGGGGATAACATGCTCATTAAAGTTGATGATGAGGGTGAATGCCCCATTGTGGCATTAGCTGCCATCTGGTGCCAGGTCCACAGTGCCATGTGGCTGTTCTTAAAATGTGTATGCTGCCCCGTGTCAAGATGACTCTCCTTTTTATCTCGACTCACATGCACATGGCAAAACTGGCAGATAGCAACTGAGTCATCATTTGTATGTCGAACAAAAAATTGCCAAACAAGGGCTTGTGATCCCCTACTTTTAACATGTCCATGATGCTGCTTATTGGAATCTGTTTTTTTAAGCCCTGAAATGGGGGTGTGCTACATGATTTTTCAGGTGGGATGCACTTAGACTACAACTGACTATCATGGCTACCTATAATTATTACTGGGTCATCATCACCATCATCATCAACATCAACTGGAACCGCTAAATCACAACTTTTTTCAGGAGGGGGCATTTAACACCAACAAGCTCAGACACAACCACCTTGACTTTCTTTTTCTTCAGTTCCCAACAGGGGTCACTGACATCATCATCATATTCATCAACAAAATCTGCATCCACATTTTATGCTTGGATGGTGTCATGTAGACTACATGTTGCAACCACAGCAACATCCTCATCATCATCTGATATTTTTGCACCACACTGTGAATAATTGGATGGAAAAGGCATGACCTCCAAAGCAGTGGAAGAAATTTGATATTATGCATTATTGTCGCCATGATCAGAATCATGTTCAGCTACCATGGGGATGTTACTGGGGATGGGCAGTATGATATCATCTGCACTGTCACTCACTGCTTTAGTCTCAACTATATTTTTTGGCTCGGTTAAATGGTCAGAAGTGGAACTTGAGACAGCAATACTCATGCCAGCAGAAACTGCACTAACACCACCAGCTGGGATGTCATCATCTCCTCCAACTAATCCCCTTCAACTATGAGTGAAACTACAGATTGCGTTGTAAAAAACATTGATGGAGAAATCTCTTTCCTCACATCAGCTATGCACTTCTGCATACTACAGTGCCCACAGACAGTCTTACCACTGGCAGCAGTGCCATGGCCAGAAACAGCTTTGCTTGCATGTCTCTTTGTGGGCATTTTGGGGGATCACCAAGAAAATTTTAAACCCATTTAAATTTCAGCACTCTGGTACTGTGGATGTGATGTGTGAAGCCAAAAACAACAGTGGCTTGCAGATGTACATTGTGAACTAAGCAGATGCAAAGGCAGGCACAGAGAAATTAGATTGAACTGCACAATCAAGAAAAAAATGCAGATACAAAGTCACAACAACACCTTAACCATTGCTGCTCACAGCAGTCACAATCCAAATTCAATGTGGAAAAGAATATCTTTTTCCAGTTGGGGGGGTGGGGCAGTGCACTGCAGTAACAGTACAAAATCAATATATCACAATCCTGACCACAGAGCAGTACAAAATCACACAGCAGCAGTGGATAGCAGGTTCACACTGCTGCAGTTACTCTGCAGCACAATAAAAGATGTCTGTGAAATGTGATTTGATGGCACACATGATGTCACACACAAATTCACACACAAATTCACACACACACACACACAGGCACACTACAAGTAATGTGTGGCAAATTGAAAACTTCGGTAATATAACCAGATCTTTTCAACAAACTGCAATTATGCACTGCTGCAACACAAAATTCAACAAAAAAATGTAAAGAATTACTGAAATTATTACTGTGTGTACATTAACACAGTTATACAACAAAAATATAACCAAAACAAAAAGACTGCCTTTTTCTCCCAGACAGTTAATCTAAATCTACCTACACCACAGATATGCCCCTCCCCAAAGCACACTTCAACTGTCTCTCAGTACGCAGACTGAATGTTCAAAATTAACATACAAAATCCATACACAAACAATAAACACTTGATGATATGAGTACAGAAGGGTTTCCTGCAATTGATGTACTATGTTTTAAGTCAAAAGAATGGCTCAAAAAGGATTTTTTAACAGCTTTTATAGGGTTCAGTTGCAGAGCTCTGACAGCAAACTGTCTTCAACCAGTCTACCACTACACATACTACACAGACAGAAATGAGGCTATGCAG
Organism: Neoceratodus forsteri; assembly: GCA_016271365.2. Lineage (NCBI taxonomy): Eukaryota > Metazoa > Chordata > Ceratodontiformes > Ceratodontidae > Neoceratodus > Neoceratodus forsteri. Next base: position 1,069,586,268 of record CM057452.1, on the reverse strand, counting down.
AATGATCTAGAGCCCATGTGACCTGCAATCCCATGAATCAATGTAACATTCGCCTTGGAGCCAAAAAACAAGGCAAAGTGATGCGAAGTACATTGTAATCAATGTATTTTGCCAAAAAATGGGCACAGAAGTGGATGGGGGAAGGCGGAGTAACATGAGGTCCATTAAAATCAATGACTTTGCAATTCTCATTATGATGCAGAGCACTCTGCTTCGTACTACGCAGATTCCCCACTACTTCGCAAATTGCTTCATGGAGCAAATTTCGGCCACTTTACCCACCACTACATATGAACTCTGTCTGATTTTTTGTTTTGTTTTATGTTCAGTCTCTTTCTCGTACTTGTCATAGAGAAAATACAGAAGCACAGCTCATTTAAGTTGGAACTTCCCTAACAATTACTGTATGTATGTGCTCGGTTGTATTTGTTACTACTTCATCCTTCTGTTCCTACTTTCAGCCATCAAACCTTTCCCTTGTTACCTGAGGCTTCACCCCACACCCTCACCCCTTATCCCTTTGTTCTCTAAATATAAAATAACTGTATTTGGAATATTTTTATTTTAATATATTTCCATAACAAGTGATGCTTCAATATGGTACTCCTTAGTGCTATTAATCTTCTGAAGCAATCTTTAACAAAAGATCAGTGATGCTTGGATACGTGGCTCCCTGCTACTATCAATAAATGTTTTGAAGCAACAAATTTCATATTCCAGTTACCCATATTGCACTGCTATAGTTTACATTATTAAATAACTGTGTTTTACTGCATTTGCCTCCTAATACAGAAATAATTTTTGCAAGGTATTATAATCACTACCTAGTCAATACACTATATGCCTCTTGGCTATTAAATAAAAACTTAAGACCAAACTTTTGTAGCCATTTGGCTACTAACCCTTCCAGCTCTTTCGCTGTTTCAAGCACCAGTCCCACTCCAGCTGTAACTTATCTTGTTTTTACTATAGAACTATGATCCTTTGCACTATTTTCTTGCCATAAAAAATATTTAGATTATACTAATACAGCAATATTTATTAAACAAAATAAATTAGCTATAATATTTTGAAATTCCAAAACCGAGCAACCTGATTGGCTGTTGATATAAAGTTATTTAAATTCAAAAAATTGAAACATAGTCAGGTTGCCATTAGTATTTGGGATCAAGTCTCCAAGTTAGTTTTGCGATTTTTCTAATTTTATGAGTATTATCACAATTTTTGGAATCAAGCATTCTGATTGGTTGGTACAAAAAAGTTTTATAAATTGGTTGTGTTAAGAGTATTTTCCATTGCATAATGATGTATTTAGTTTTTCCATGTTTTCCTTTTTAAGCCAGCAATAAGCATTTTCTGATGTTAATTGATTTAATTGGCTGTTGCTATGGGATGTCATATCTTTTGAATTTATATGGGTATAAAACGAGCAAGTAATCAAAGCAAAGGCCATCCCCCTGATGAAGCCTTAATTGACGAAGTGCTGGGATCTTTGTTACTAGATTGCTGTGTCAGTCTCAGACTGTCTGTGTGATTTTGGAATAAACCTGGCATTTTTGTGTTCAACAAAACAGGACTTTTGGCTTGAATAATTGTGACTTCACTGGAGGTTTGAGTAACGTTCTGGCTGTGGAGTGCAGGTGATTTGTTGTTTTTGTGCGCTATTTCTTTCCCCTCTTCCTACATCCTTTTATTCTTCATCAAACATCACTATATATTTATTACTATGAGTATGTGTTTTATATAAAATATAGCACTGTTTACCATTTTTGTTAAGGATTTTGCAGACGGAGTTCCCACAGTGAGCGGTGTTACCAATGTTAACTAATGCCGATTTATTTGAATATGTAAATGTGTCGATCAACTGTCCAAGGCTATGTGCGGGTGTTGATGTTCAATATGACTACCACTATACATTCACTCACTTCACTACCAGTCTAGCATTGCTTGTAAAGTGCATCAGGATCCAATGTGTATGATAAGTGCTATATAAATGCTGATTCCTCTTCTTCTACTTCTTGAATTGCATTATAAAAGCAGCAACACACTGCAGGGAGTTCTACCCCCTGATGAAAACTCATTGTGAGTCAAATTGCTGGTGTTAGTGCCCAGTTGTAGTTTCAGGTAAAACATTTGGCATTAATGTATCTTCTGAGTGCTATTAGCTTCATTAGGCAAAATTGCCACTTATCATTTCTGTTTTGCTACAAGTGTGTGGTAGCTTGAGTGCTGTGTTTTTAGTTAAATAGTTCTACAGTACCTGCACCCACCTGCTTCCTGTAGATGTGTGGCGCTGCATCTTTGTTCTAACAGTATGCTTGAAATTGACTTCATGTGGTTCAACAGTTCTGCCATTAGTTTGTATTACTTTTAACCTTCGTTTACTAGGGGAGTCACACTAAGCTGAAAACATTTTTACAGGTGCAGCAGGTGCAGGTACTTACTGTATTTTCAACATATCTTTACTTTGAAGAAGCTGATGAACTCGGTTATTATAATGTTATATTTTAAATATATGTGGAATGCAGAACCATTCTTGGTGACATGAACCCCCCCACCCACACCCACACACTCTCCCGACTGTCTAATAACTTTGTTTCTCCTAATGCATTGTTATGTTAAGTGAGAAAAACTGTTTGTAACTCAATCCCCTGGCTGGTCCCACTGCTGGGTAAAGCTGATCTTGTAACAGCATGTTGTTTTGAGTAGTTGCTGTACTTGACGTTCCATCGTAAGGTACAGTGACACTGTGGACAAAAGGAGGCTCAAATGGCACCTTTATAATTAGGCTGCTAGTGCAGCTTATTGTATCCCTTGGTGCATTGAAAGGTGTATGCATGCAATGTATTCTACTGCATACACACATTTCTAGCCTGGGGCATCATTTATCCTCCCTGAGCTGCACCATTTTACTGGCTCTGTTATATTCCTTGCCATGCAGCTGTCCCAGCCCTAAGCCGTAATTTTCAGTTGTACTAGCCACCTGGCTGCCTACATGAGAGGGTGCGAGTAGTGGACAGCACTGAGGGTGTGACTGGGCCAGGTGAGGCGTGTGACACCAGCGAGAAAAACAAATCATGCGGCCAGCTGATTGGCTAAGGGGCCAGGCCTTGCCCTTATTCAAAGTGTGATTGGCTTGGTCAGGATGAAAGTGGATCTAAAGATTTTTCAAGCCACAGATGACTGATTGCACTCAGACCCTGATTATCAGTCTCTGGACCAGACAGTGCCAGCAGACACAGTGTGTGGTAGTAGTGACAACATCATGAGGCCTGAATGTACATAGTATTTGCTTTTTTGCACTGGTGCCTTCTATATTTTTTTTTTGCCCAAGTTCACCAACCAGCAAGATAAGACAACCATCTGTTTTTTTTTTAAGTAAAACTGAATGGGAGTGGGTTGGGAGGATGTTTGGGATATCTGACCAGTGACTCTGCACTGAAGTTCCCGCATTCCAACCAGCCAAAAACTGTGTATCAAACAGAAGCAGTGTTCCAAACCTCCCTGCAGTTTTCAGAATGCAAGCGTCAGACAGCTTAAAACAAGATGTGCTTTTTAAGCAAAATTTATTGCATGTCCTAAACCTCTTTTTTATTTTTTGTACTTTCTTTTTATTAATTTAATAAAAAGACATTACAACTTTTTTTTCCCTTATGCAAGAGGATTCATTCAGTACAATAGTAAAATATGGAATATCACTTCATTCTAGCTCTTACATAGTAAGCAGCAGGAGTGGGGGATAAAATAATATAATTGGAAAATTTCACCAACTGTCCCATAAGAAAGTCCAAGTTACCAGCTACTTCATGGCTAAGGTGATAGTCCATTTATTAGGTAGAATATCTCAAAATTTGAACTGCACTAACCAGTAGTGCTACGACCTTTCAAAGAAAAAATGTATTAAAGGTGGAATTGGTTCCCATGCACTCCACTGTCTCCTGCTCCAACCCATCCTACATACATACAATTAGCTTAGAACAGATCTCAGTATACAATATGAGCAATTGAGATAACATGAACAAAATTTTTTTTTTTTTGCAAATAACTTTATTTTATTATAGTGATTAAGTACAAAATACAACATAGACAAAAACATAACAATATAATAGAAAACCAAAATAAAATACTCCCGAAATCCCTTACCCACCCCCGGCAGCCATCCAAAATACTTAATATACAAAACTATAACTACATTACATCAAATACAATTATAACATTAGCTAGCGTCTTGAAATATATGGGAGAAGAGAAATTCTGGAATCTTTATGTCTCTGAGGTAAATTAGAGAGAAAAGGAATATAGATACGATACACTAGGTTAAAGAGATGAGAGGATGAAAGGTTAAAGGAATAAAAAGAAGAGAAAAATATAAAAGAAGGCGGGTAATAGTAAGGGAGATAAGAGGAAGACTGCAAAGAGGGGTATTTCCCTAACTAGTAACCATACCTGTCTTTCAGGGACTGGAAAAAACTACCCCAACACTTTTGAAATTTACCCGATGCCTTAAGGAAAATTAACACTGACCTCTCTGCATTTAGTGCTTTCAGAAATTCGTCCCACCATTCTTTAAACGATGGGATCCAATCATCCCGCCAATGACGAAGAATTAATAGCTTGGTAACTGAGGCTACCATAGCCATTTGGCATTTTTGAGTTCTAGAAGCAATTTGGGCATACATCCCAAATATACAAACATCCACATTAAAAAAGGCTGGTAAATCACAGTACGGGTCCAACCAACGTTTGACCGACTGCCACAGCTTAGCTATTTTGGGGCAGGACCAAATTTTATGAAAGGTGGTAGCTAAGGGGTCACCACAATCCTTACAAACCGGGGAAGACAGTTTATTTAGCCGGGAGAGTTTGGCAGGAGAAAAGTAAAGATTATGCAATAAATTAAACTGAATATCTCTCAATCTGTCCTGCTTAATACATGAATAAATATCTACCCAAACACTCTCCCAAGTCGCCTCTGGCCACCCCATAGACAAATTAGTTTCCCAGTATGGGGGAACAGGGGATATCCTAAGTTCCAATCTTGATAAAATATACTTATATATTTTAGAGACTGTGTTTCCAGATATTGCGAACTCGTTTAACTTCCTCAATAATTTCCCCGCCTCTTCAGAGACTTTACCTTTCCGCAGGAAAAACCGGATGCTTCTTCGTATTTGAAAAAGTCGCAAAAAGTATCGAGGTTCCACCCCAAATTTTTCGATTAAAGCAGGGAAAGAAGAAATTGTATTATCCGAAATGAAGTCCGAAATACAAGGTTTTGGGGGAGAGTCAATCACAAACCTTTTAATGGGCTGGTTACCAACTAGGAGGTTAGGATTTCTCAAAAGGGGTTGGGATGAGTCGTTTAAATAGGAAATATTTAATCTTAGATAAAGTTGGTGTAAAGCCTTAATATCCCAACCTAATGTGGTATTTCTAACAAGAGTAGGGACCTTGGACCATGGAATATATAAGAAGGATTCCAAATCGAGATTAACCCCTTGAGAAATTGCGTGGTCAATAGCAAGTCCATGGGAGAAGACTTCTGCTTCTCGGACCCATAGAGCTGACCTCGCTGGATGAATAGCTAAATAATAGGTATAAAAATCCAGGATCTGGAGGCCCCCTAATTTCCGTTGGAAAATTAGTTTAGAATAAGCCCTACGAGGGGGTTTACCTTTCCACAAGAAGTCTGAACAGTATTTGTAAAGCGGGCCAAAGAAAGATCTGGAGAGGTAGACGTTTAGGTTAGAGAGAGGGTAGAAAATCTTGGGTAAAACCATCATTTTAATTGTATTAACCCTACCTGAAAAGGTCAAAGGAAGCTTCGACCGCCTCTCCAAGTCTTCCTTAATAGATTTAAATAAAGGCTTAAAATTTAGGTTAGCCATTCTCTCGAGATCCCTCGAGATCTGAATACCCAGATAGGCTAAAGATTTTGTCTGCCACTGCAAACCTAAAGAAAGACACCAACTTTTCTGAAGGTAGGGGGATAGTGAGTAAACCATTGTTTTGTTCTTATTAAGTTTATACCCGGAGAACTCACTAAAGCACGAAATTAAATTAAGTAAATGAGGGAGCGATGTTGTAGTATTTCGAACATGCAACAATAAATCATCAGCAAATGCTGATACTTTAAACTCCAACTCTCCTATACGAATCCCTTGGATTAGGTGGTTCATTTTAATGGCCCTTATTAAAGGTTCGATGTACAAATTGAATAGATATGGTGATAGGGGGCAGCCCTGACGCGTACCCCACAGTAGGGGAAAAGCAGCTGAGATTAAATTGTTGCATTGAATTCTAGCGGTCGGACACAAGTACAGGATCCGAATATAGTGAATAAATTTTTCCAGAATACCAAATTTAGCCAATATTGTAAACATAAAGGCCCATTCTACCCTATCGAATGCTTTTTCTGCGTCTAACGATACCAAGGATGCTTTCATATCCGGGTTCGCAGACGCAGACATTAAATAAAACTATTTCCTGAAGTGGTCAGCTGAAGAACGGCCTGCCACAAATCCAGCCTGTTCAGGACTCAGCAACCCGATCCACGAGGATTTTAACCGATTAGCTAGGATTTTGGCATAAATCTTTACATCTATATTTAATAAGGAAATTGGCCTGTAGTTTCCCACCAAATCTGCAGATTTACCAGGTTTAGGTAACAAAATTATCCTAGCTTTAAAAAGAGTCCTGTCTCTTACCCCTTGTTCATGCCAAAATGCGTAAAGCTGATATAAAAGTGGTATCAAACTCTCCTTAAATGTTTTAAAGAAAAGGGGTGTGAATCCGTCTGGGCCGGGTGCTTTATCCAACTTTAGTGAGTCGATAGCTTTTGCTATCTCCTCGTTTGAAATAGGGGCTATCAGCATCTGCTTAAATTCCTCGGACATCTGAGGAAAGGAGATTTTAGTTAAAAATTCTCGCATTTTAGTTTCACTCTGTAGAGAAAGTGGTTGACTCGAATATAAATTTTTGTAAAAGTTGGAAAAAATATCCAATATGTTCTCAGAGTCTGTAATCAACTTGTCTGTATCCGGATGCCTTAAGGCTGCCACCCATTTGGCCGCCGCTCTCTGTTTTAACTGCCACGCCAATAAGTTTCCAGCTTTGCTACCTTGACCTATATATGCAGCTTTTAGTTTAGAAACTGAATTCTCCACTCTTTCACTTAAAGTGTTCACATACCATACCCTTAGACTGGTCAGCTCTTGCTCTTGTTCCTTCAATCTAGAATTTTCTCCAATCGCTTCTAGAGTACTGATTTTCTTTAAACAATTAGTTAATAACTGTTTGTTTTTCACTTTACGCACTGATGCAATCCGTATCAGTTCTCCCCTCCAAGTAATTTTCAGGGCAGCCCAGGCTTGGTCTATTGCATTGATAGACCCCCAGTTATCCGTAATTGAATTGGTCATAAACTCTTGAAAATGAGCTAGTATCTGGGTGTCTTTTAATAAAGCATTGTTTAAAGACCATGAATAGGACCTAGGTGGGATGAAGAAGGGGGAACATCGGAGTTTAATGGGAGAGTGATCCAAAATTACCCGAGTCAAAATTAAGACCTCTTCAACAAAAGACAAACATTGCTGGCTAACCAAGAAATAATCAATTCATGAGTAAGATTTATGGACCGGGGAAAAAAGTTAAAATCTCTAATGGTGGGGTTATACAATCTCCAAGGATCTATTAGGCCCGATGATGATGTGAACTCTAGCAAGGCCCTCTGAGCCGGGGAGGGATGTAATGCTCTGTGCCAAGAGCGATCCAAGCAATTAGACTGGACCAGATTCCAATCCCCCCCCCAGAATGACAGGAATATCTTTAAAGGGGGCTAAAATTATGGCCAGTTGCATAAAAAAGGAGGGAGTATCCACGTTGGGGCCATATACTGATCCCAGGACTAAACTAGCCCCATCTAATTTACCTAGAACTATAATGTATCTGCCTTTCGGGTCAGAGATGATCTCAGACTAGATAAAGGGAACCCCTCGTGCCACCAAAATAGCTACCCCCCGACTGCATGAAGAAAAACCGGCACCAAATACCTGACTCACCCATTTTTTTCCTGAAGTGGTGGAGCTGATCTGGGAGTACATGGGTTTCTTGAAGAAATACTATAGATGGATCAAATTGAGACAAATGGTTTAATATAATATATTTTTTCCGATTGTCTCTTCCCCCTTTGATGTTCCAAGAAAAAATGTTCAAATTACTAGCCAGACGGAAACCTTAACCTATTCATCAGAAAGGTATGGATAGCTGCCCCCCCTCCCAACGATAAACTACTAAAACTATTAAACCAACATCCTAATCCCTCCTCCCCGTAAAGGTTTTCCCCTTCTTAGAACCCCCTTAAGGCAGCCCCCCTGGCCCGAAGCCAACTCCAACTACTGTGGTCCATGGTACACCATAGAGGTGGGGCACCCCCCCAAAACAAAATGCCACCGAATACGTGAGTACTAACCTGCAAACCCTTTCATCCCCGACTGGGGGGAACCCCCTAACCATATAGTAAACTAAATCTATTACTATGGATCCTTTACTAAAAGGAAAGAACTCTAACACTTGATTTAGTGCTTAAAATATCAAATATCAAATATAGGACTAGCCCAGTAATTAAACATAGCCCCACGATAAACCTAAAACCAATAAGTAAAGGGAACAAGGAGGCGAAATCGAGAGAGAGCTGAACATATAGCCCTATCTACATTATAACCTTTCTTGTCCCTAATAACATCGAGGGCCGGATAACATGAGGAATATAATTAAATTGAGGCTGGTCCTGGAAAAAAGACTCTCTAGTTAGCAGTCCTGGGATGGTAATCAAAGGCTAAATAAAGAAAGTAACCATGCCCTGTATTCACTTATTAGTTCTCCCAGACCATTAAGTTTCTAAGACATCCTAATTACTTCCTGTTCACCTAACCAAAAGCGTGAACTAAATCGTAAATGCAGTGAAAATCTTGCTAATCTAAAAATCCCAACACTATTTGGCACCTCTTGCCTTTCAAACAATACAAAACTTGTGAAGTCAAAGCACAGATAAATGATCTGGGAGCTGCAGGCAAAGGACTTAGTGAAGTAAAATAGTCTAAGAGCTCCCTCTTGTGGCTCATATTAATACACTACGCAGCAATGAGAACTTTGAAGGCTTTGAAAAGAAATGCAATAAACTGAAAATCGTTCCTTTACATCCCCCAAACTACCAAATATGGACTATTACAACAACAGAACAAGGAGAAAGAAAATTAGTTCTTGGGGGGGAATACACTTTAGAGAATCATAAATGTTGATGTAGTAAGTCTTTAGTATGATGAGCTACACAAATTTGTCGATTCAAACTCTTGAGTCTCGAGTAGACAGTAAGGTCAGGAGTCCTCATCCTTTAGGGAACAAATCTGGCAGAGAAATCGAAAGTACTTTTAAGGTATCTTCAACAGAATCTAAACACTTAATCCCGTCCTTCAGGGTAATCTCTAATTTCTGGATAAAGCATACGATGCGAAGATACCCGCGGCCAGAGCTTTGAAGTAATAGGCGAAAACTTGCCGAGCCTGCCGCACCTTCAGGTCAAATCAGGAACTAGCCAAGTCTTTGCCTTCCACAGAATAACCTAAAGTTTTCTTGCCTCTTTTAAAATAAACTCTCGGTCCAAATAATTTAACAATTTGAAGATCACGGGTCTTGGAGGTTCCGACGGAGGTATAGCCCTGAGGCTCGATGGCCCCTCTCAATAACATATTCAGGCCCGTTAGGCGAGGCCCCACTGATTTCTTTAAAAACTTCTGTACGAAGAGGACAGTGTTGGGGCCCTCCTCACCCTCAGGGAGCCCCAGCAGGACCAAATTGTTGCGCCTGCTTCTCCCCTCAAGGTCATCTAGGTGGTCTTCAAATTTGGCTATCATCCTCTTGCAATCGACAATAGCAGGGCCAGTTTTTTCCTGTTTTCTTTCCAAGGAAGAGATCCTGGCTTCAGCGTCCGTCACCCTACGGGCTAACTGTGTCAGTGTCGGTTTAAAGTCTGCCACCTCATCTATCAATTTAAACAGCGCCTCCTTTATAGTCGAAAGATCGTGTAGATTTTAGACGGCGTTAGTTCTTCCTGGGTAGTTGTCGGCGATGACCTCCGGCGAGGCCGCTTGGCTTCTAATTCTTGATCTGAGCCCTCCATCTTTCGTCGGAAGCTGGGAACTGAAATAAACTAGCGGCTGCAGTCTCGGTCCTTTCAGTAAGGGAGCTGGCTGAATAAAACTTTAAAAGTTTTAATTTATTTGCAGATTCTCTTGCGGGAAGGGGAGACCCAAAAATCTACCACTACTCCTCCTGGCGCATCACGTGACGTCTCCCTGCACTTTCTTTTTTCAACATGAACAAAATTTAAACTGGGTCAGTATAACTATGAGAAGGGATTAAACATCAGTACCCCCTCCGACAAAATATCACTTCACCCTCGGTAGCCCAGTCTCTAACTGTTAACTATTAGCAAAGGAAAATGAATGACTAGAGAAAATGTCAGAGTTAGTACTCAGCCTTCCTCCGAATCATAGCTGACCACCACGTTTTCCAGTCCTGGTTTACTGTTAAATTCAGTAGCCACTTTTTCGGCCAAGCGACCCACATCCTTCAGGTCTTAAATTGTCAACTCCAACCTCCATATGTGACTCTTAGACAGACTGGTAGCAAGAAGGAGTGTGCTATTCCCAACGAGCAAAGCTTCTGGTGAGCTGCATTGAATTGTTTCCTCCTCGAGCGTGTCTGGTAGGAGAGATCAGGAAATAGCTTGATTTTGTTGTTCTGGATCTCCAAGGGAGAAGCTGCTTGAACTGCCCCAATTAGGATGTCCCAGACCTCCAGCCCCATCATCTTCAGGATCACCACCCTCGGTTAACCTGCTTCTGCAGGCCATACCCTTGGTGTTGCTCGGTACACCTACCACAGAGCTGTCCACTCAAAATCTTCGGGGATCAATAGGGTCTCAGCCAGCCACTGCTGCATAAAGGACAAGAGGTTCACCCCTTCCACACCTTCAGGTAGGCCAACTACTTGGACATTCCCTACCAGAATCATATTCTCCACTCCCTCCAGACGATATCTTAGTTGCTGGTTTTCTTTCACCAGGGTGGTTGTGGTAGTCTGAGCTGCTCGAGATCGCTTGTCTACGTCAATGATAGTTGAGCTCAGTGCTGTTATCGCTGCATTGTGGGCCTGTAATTTAGAAAGTGTTTTTTCAAGTTTTGAGCCCATCACTCTGACAGATTCTACGAGCGCTTGCCATGGAGAATACTTAGAAGTAGCAGGCCTCACTGCGTGCTCTTGATCAGAGCTAGGATGCTGAGGTTGAGATGCAGTAGAAGGCCTCAGATTTGCAGCTGAATGAGGCTGATTTTGTTTAGTGTGCCCCATCACAAGTCTGGTATAATTAGAGAGCTGAGAATCTGCAGAATTCACTGAGTTCAGTCAAAATAGAAAGTTCAGTTAAAATTATATGTTTTAATCGATAAATTAGGAGCAAGAAATGCAGAGCTGCAGAACACACATCCTGTCTGGAAGCTGGCTCTTTGGCACCCAATATGCATCTTTTTAAACCTAGCCTAGTTCTATATCTAAGACTGACACTGATAAGAACTGTTCTGTCCCCATACCACATTGCAGTTTGTAATGATATAGAAAGTAATCAGAACTTGAGTATACCTCTTTCCAGTTCAATACAACTATCTAATAATAAACAAGTTAAAAGATGAAAATTAGTTCCTTTCACATCTCGGTTGCCAGCAGAGTTTACATACTTAGCTGCTGGAGTAAGGGGCATTATAATAAGCAAAGGAGGGGGCTATTTGATGTTCTGAAAGTGCTATCAGAACCTGAAACAGTCTGTTGTAAGCACAAAACCTTAGTGCTGTTTTGGGGGGAAGGGAGAAGTATCTTTCTAAATACTATAAATGTGACTGTAGGAGATATATATGTGCTGAAAGCCCTTCCTATAATCCTACAAGCCTCAAACCTCCCTGCAGTTGCCTTTTTTAACTCATTCACTCCACAGGAGCTCTTTGAGAGTTCCACCACTTGTGTTCTGTATACTCTTAACACTGCATCCTGGGCCTTTCTAAGCAAAATCAAGCCATAACCAGCATGCCACAAACAAACGTGAATACCTCATGAACCATAAGTTCTACAAACAAAGTATGAGTCGCAAAGTTGTTCAGCACAAAATTATCTTTGCAACTGTGTTATGCAATTAATTATACACAATTTCCTTTTTTTCTATACTGGTCAAAACCGCAAAAATTGTATGGGTTTTTTGCAATAAAAAGGCAACGTAAACTATTTTTGGTAGGAAAATATGTAACATATCAACACCAAATTAAACATCCATACATTTGATGGAGGTACAAAAGTAATCTTTTACTAAAAAGCAATTTTTCTAATTTAAAACATGTACTTTTCCCCCATTTTATTCAAGGTTCTTATGTGAGGCTTGAGGGACAAATGTCAGCCATACACACCATAGCATAAACAAATGTGAATAACTCCTAAAATATATATGATACACACAAAGTATCAGGACAAAGTTGTTCAGCACAAAATTACCTTTCTAACGGTGCTATGCAGTCAACTCTAATCAATTTAGTTTGCAAGTAATACAGAGAAATAGTGCTGATGACCTGAGAAGTGTCCAGGGCAAGTAAGAAGTCTTTAGCTGCTGTCCGAAGTCATTTTGGGAGACAAAGGAGATGATTTGGCTGCCAACTACAGGCATTTCCTGGAGGCAATAAGGCAACATTTGGGGGCGTGTTGAGATCTGAAAGCTCTACCAGCACCTGAGCCTGTCTTTTGTAAGCCCCAGACCTCCTTGTAGTTTTTGGAGTATAAGCACATTCAAAGTTGTTTTGTAAATAAAGATAAATGTTATTTTAATTAGAATAGTATTTTACAATGCCTTTAGCTATGTAGAGTGTTCACTTTAAATGCTTGTTCATGTCTTTTGCTGGAATGAACTGTTGGACAGTGCAGCTGCTGCATGGGTTGCACCACAGTTTGATGCTGATGCTTTGGGTGTAAAAGGCTCTGAGACAGACTACCGTGTGCCTCTCTTACTTGCCTGCCTGACCTTTTTTTTTTTAATTTAACATACTTTATTAAGTATAACAAAAACACATAAAAATAAAAACATTGGATACATTAACATCAGCAAATATTACATATTATGCCGTACACTGTTAATTAACAGGAAAAGAAAAACTTTCGGAGAAAATAATAACTAACATTACCTTAAGAAAACAAAATCAAAAACTGCCCCTCCAACCCCCCACTCCATGGTGCATTTTCCCTTAGCCTAACTCAACAGAACTAAAAGGAGGACCAGGATGATGACAGTTGAATAAATTATCAAGGAGCGATAAGTGGCCATACAAAAACAAAGGATCATCCCCTGCAGAATCGAAAAAGGCCAAGGGAAAAAGGAAAGAAGGAGGAGAGGCTCGCGAACTTTCCAAGACACCCTATTAAGACAGATAGAGGGCGTATAATTTCCCTCATTTTTTGTTAAAAGATGATTGACGGTGACATGCACTCACAATTAGGTGTTCAACATGGAGTACAAATGATATTTCATTCAGCCATTCCGTATATGAAATGATAGCTTGATCCATCCAGTGTCTAAGCACTAGCTTTTTGACCGCCATTGAGATTAGAGCCATATGGAATCTTCTGTCCTTCACAGGAACTCCGGAGTAATCTCCCAGAATACATATGATGGGGAAGAAGAGGCCCAGCAGCCCCAGCAGTGGGTCTACAGCAGATTCAATTTGTTTCCACAAGGGAGATATTTTTTCACATGACCACAATATATGAAGGAGCGAGCCCTCCTTCTTGTTACATCTAGAACACATGCTGGAGGAAAGCTGCTTCATTTGAGCCAATTTGATAGGCGTATAATACATATTGTTTAAAATACAGTATTGTGTAAGCCTGTATCGATCTTGAGTGTGGTATGTATATAGACCTGTCCATATACAGTGCCTGTTAATAACTTCATCTGGGAAAAGCACTTGCCAGATCTAGGATCCAGCAACTGGGGGAGGTTGCAGTTATGTGAGAACCAGTTTATTTATGGTAGAAATGCCATGTGGTTTGCAAGTGGAGATCTTGATTTGCTGGAGAAAGGCTCCAATATGGAAGGGGTTGGGTTCTTTCCCAAACAAACTGGATAGTAAGTGCTTAACCTGAAGAATTTGGAAGTCAGCCCATGACGTTAGATCAAATTTGGCAAGAATCTCCTCAGCAGACAGAATAGAGTCCTGTGAATAAAAATCAGCGACAGTGAGATCAGGAGAGAGTGGTAGCTAACATTGAGATATAAGAGCACCACCTATTTTGAGATTCAAGTTAGCATAGATTGGCTGAGAAAAATCAGAGCTCGGAGCTACCTTATAATAACTAAACATTTGAGAAAGAACTCTTAATGAAATACCAATTGGGAAAGACTGCAGAGCTTTTGATATATTTTTAATGGATGTATAAAAAAGTGAGGATGGAGCTAAATTATGCGCGGCAAGAATGTCCGACTCAATATGCAACCAGATTGGGATGTACTCATGATGAGCCAGGAATTCAGATAAAGAGAGCCACTTCCCACACTTGTGGAGATGACAAGCCCAGTAATAATATAAAAAATTAGGGAGACGCAAGCCTTCTAGCTCCTTGGGTAGGGAGAGTTTCAGATAGGATCTTCGAATAGCCTTGTCCTGCTAGATGAAGGAATTAACATCGGAATGGATACGCTGAAAAAAAGACAAAGGTAACCAAACATCCAGCATGTTTAATGGATAAAATAGTCTGGGTAGGACATTCATCTAAACGGTGGTAATTCTGCCCCATAGCGAGAGGGGAAGCTTTTTCCATCTTGATAAGTCCTGCTGAATATTATACCACAAATCTTCCAGATTAAGTTTACGGAGTAGAGGTAAATCTGAGGTAATATGACTACCCAAATATTTGATGGACCTGGGGGTCCATTTCATACATAACTTACTGTAAGCTGAGCTATATGTTAAGTAATTAAGGGGGAAAATTTCAGTTTTGCTAATATTGAGTTTGTAATTCGAGATGCCTGCCTGACCTACTGATCATGCTACTCAAAATACTGTATCTTCAACTGCTCCCTGTAGTGTACAACTACCTGGATGCCATGCTCGGTGCTACTCAGCAACCCATAAATACTGCAAAGCTAGATTCCTCACTTTCCTGCTTCTTCTCCTGCTTGCTGGTGATGTACACCCAAACCCTGGTCCCCCTTCAACGTACTCCCCTACCCCCTTACACGCACCCCCCACTCCCCTAGCCCTCTGGAACAGCCTAAATATTACCCACCTAGATGCCTGCAGCCTTACCAACAAACTACCCATACTGCAGGTCATGGTCCTCGAATATAAACCTGACATCATCGTCTCTGAAACTTAGCTCTCCGGTCATATCATGGACCAAGAAGTCCTTATTCCTGGATTCACCATAACACGTATGGACAGACAGGGAAGAGGTGGCAGAGTGGCAATCTATGTCTCTACCTCCCTACAGCACACTGTTGTGTTGAAAGTCACCTCTCCTTCCTCTCACAAAGCTATTCTCCTCAACCTGAAGCTTCCCTACTGCTGCCCTCTATTTATCGCTGGAGTATACTGCTGCCTGGGCCAACCCTCTTCCCACATCACTGATCTGAGCAAGAAACTAACAG
This sequence comes from Neoceratodus forsteri, assembly GCA_016271365.2. Lineage (NCBI taxonomy): Eukaryota > Metazoa > Chordata > Ceratodontiformes > Ceratodontidae > Neoceratodus > Neoceratodus forsteri. The sequence goes on along the minus strand of CM057452.1, from coordinate 1,069,570,532 downwards.
CCCTTGCCAACGCTGGTAAGCTGCACATACTGGGTGACCCTAACATCAGTTGGCTGTCTAACACACTAGCCATAACTCGCTTCAACACAGAGTCACTAAACTTGACACAACTAATACAGGAACCATTCCCTTCTGGACCTAGTCTTCACGTCGCAACCACACAGGGTCAAGACCACTGGCCTCCTACCTGATGCATTAAGTGACCATCATCCCGTGTATATGGTGCGCAAAATACATAGGCAAAAAATACCCCACAAAATCCTCATTTCCTGGACCTAATCCTCCCTTGACACTCTACCTCTTCATTGTGACCTCACCAACACTGACTGGTCCCCACTTGCCGCCTGCACCTCAATTGATGCTGCACTCCAACTCTTCTGCAATAAGTTCCTTCACATTTGGAACCAACACACACCGCTGCTTAAAACCACCTGTCCTGGGTAACCCCTGAGCTCCTGTCCTGTCAAAGATCCTGGGACACTGCTTGGTGTAAACACAAGGTAACCTACTGCCCCAGGGACCTCCAATGATACAAGGAGCTTCAAAATAAGTGTACCAAAGCTATCCAACTTGCCAAAACTGAACACTACCAAGCTAACTTCCATGTCAACACAAACAAACCTTCCAAATTCTGGAAAGTTGTCCAGTCCCTCTTTTCCACTTTCTCCAAGCCCCCCACTCCTACCCTTAGACTAAATCTCTCAGATGTCTCGGATTCTATGGCTGTCACTGACTGCTTTAACTCCCATTTCACATCCTGCACTGCAATGCTCCAAATGGCCCCCCTGATGCACATGCATGCCTCTACAGGCCCGCCTCCACTCCCTGTTTCCCTTTCCTCTACTCCTCCAGCTCCCTCTCCTTCTATCCCCTTCTTCTTCACCCACATCTCCACTGATGCTGCCTTACAAGCCCTTCAGTCTACCTACCCTGCTAAAGGCTCCTCCCCAGATGCCCTGGACACTAAGCTCCTCTATCTGTCTGTGCCCGCTATCGCCTATCCTATATCCATCTTGCTAAACCTCTTCTTTGTCTCTTCCACTGTCTCTACAGCCTGGAAACACACCACAGTCCTACCACTCCCTAAAGGAGGAGACCCCTTCTCCCCTTGTAACTACCACCCTATCTCTTTCCTTCCTACTCTGGCTAAGCTACAGGAGCACATAGTATTCAAACAACTCTCCTCCTACATTACTGACCCCTCCTTTCTTACTCCATTCCAAGCTGGCTTTAGAAAACACCACTCCATTGCCACCTCGCTGCTATGGCTGACTGACACTATCACCATGGGCATGGACAAAGGCCTCATAACCTTAGCTATTTTTATTAATCTGGCCAAGGCCTTCGACATGGTCTCCCACCCTCTAATCCTGTCCTGTCTCAGGACTGCTGGTCTTTCTCCAATGCCATTAAATGGTTCAAGTCCTATCTGTCAGGCAAAACACAATCTGTCCGCATAGCTGATGCCATCTCCTCTTCCCTCCCCATTACCACGGGAGTCCCCAAGGGATCAGTACTTGGGCCTCTCCTTTTTTCAATCTTCCTCAATGACCTCCCTCAGTTTTGTTTATCGCCTAACACACACATGTATGCAGATGATACTGTCCTGTTCACAACTGGCAAATCGGTCACTGATGTCACCGCCAGGCTCCAGATGGATTTCAAAAATGTACAACACTGGGAAAGTGAGCACCACCTCTTCCTAAACTCAAAGAAAACAGTCTCCATGACTTTCAGTACTAGGCAGAGGATGGCAAGGCTCCCCTCCTTACCCACCTTTTACACCATTGATGGGACTATATTAGAAGACACCTCTTCCTTCCTCTACCTTGGAGTTTGGCGGGATAGGAACCTAAACTTCTCCATCCACATTGATGCCATTCTAAAGAAACTCCTGCCTAAGCTAGGGGCCCTCTATCATAACAGGGGTAGCATCCCACGTCTGGCAAGGTGCCAACTGGTACATAAAATGATACTGCCAACTTTCGACTATTGCGATGTTGTATACGGAGCTGCCCCTCAATCCTCCTTATCCAGACTTAAATCTCTCATTAACTCCTTCTGCTGGTTTGCCCTGGATGCCCCTGCTCTGACACATCATTGCACTCTTTACTGCTCTCTAAATTTTCCCTCACTTATTGACAGGAGAACATTGCATGTGGCAAAGTTTACCTCTAAATTCTGGCTAGGCTCACTTCCATCTTACCTGTCTGCCTCCTTATCTGCCCCTCACCCCTCCAAATACACCCTCTGATCTGATGACTCTCGCTCACTGAATATACCCTACAGAAATACTACATCCAGCCAAATGGTATTCTCCCATCATCTACCTAAGCTCTGGAGCCAACTACCGTCTCAAATCTGCCACTCCTCATCAGCCTACTCTCTCTCTACATCCCTAGCAAACTACCTAGTGATGAACTGCAACTGCATCTAGCCCCACAGGTCCCTGCCTAGCTGCTGGTCTATACCTCTTCCTTCCTCCAGCTGGGCCAAATATCCACCCCCTAACCCAAGCCCCACTTGCAATCCTAGCACTTCTGCAACTTAGCACTTTCTAGCACCCCTACTCTTCCACCCCCCTGTGTACCTTTGACTATACCCCCTGTCAGGAACTCTGCTAAGTTAATTCCTGATGTATGTATCCTGTTGTACTACTTATTGTTCCCACACTCCCCTTCCCCCAGGACGTACCATGAGACGAGCATTGTTGCTCAGTGTAACCTTCCTGGTGAAACCTTTCAATAAATAAATAAATAAATAAAAAGTATGATGCTGGGGTTGTGAGGGCATCTTGGTCTGGTGTTGGTGGGGAATCTGTTTCCAGTTTGGAAGTCTGAGACTGTCTCCGGTGTTTGAGTGTGTTGGTGGGGATTTCAGACTGTGTCCATCACTCAGGGGGGTGAACAGTAGTGTGATGCTGGGGTGGGGGTTCGCCTTTGTCTGTTGGTGGCAAATCTGTGTGTCTGGTTTTGGGGGGTGTTGACACTGTGTCTGGGTAAAGCAAACTTTTAGAATGGGTCAAACAGTTGTCTGGTGCAGGGGGTGGGGGATCTGAGCTTGTGCTTGGGTGGTGTTGAACCAGTAAGCTTAACTGAGCCAGGTCTTTCTTTAGTCAGTGTGCTAAGAATGCAGCACTTCAGGCCTATACCTAGGACTTGGTAGTTCTTTAAAATGTTACCACTGGGGCATTACTCTCATCCAGGGAGTAATGGGGAACACCAATATATTTCCAGAAGTCAGAAACGTTAAAAATGTAACTGTCCCTCGTTATCAGGATGCTACACCTGTTCAGGAAGCAAACAAAAAAGAAGCACAACAATGTCACAGAAAAAAGAAATGGATCATTTCTTCACCTCTGGGCCTCTTATATCCCATGTAGTGGTTGACTGGCATCAGTAACCCAAATCAGGTGTCTTTGCATTTGCTCTGTACCACAGAAGTGAGCATTGTGGAGGTCTAATTATGTTTGGGAAGCAGTAGCATATTGAGCTTTCATTGCCCTGCTGTCTGGTCTTTTTTATGTCTCAGGGATCTGTTGGGTGGTATGGCAGTGTCCAAGGAGTCAAACAATTTACAGTGTAACTGTTTGCTCCATTGGGGCATGTCTGCAATCTCAAGAGGTAATTTAGGGTCACATTGATGACCCAGGAGCCAGGAATATGGAAAATGCAACTGTTCCAATCTGAGATTTATGAACCACTAAAGGGAGTATTGGAGGTTTATTAATCAGAGTTCATGAGGCTTCTTTGTTTTTTACAAAAGAGCATGTTAAATCCAGTGGCCCTAGTTTGTTTGTTTGTATTTATTTTTTGCCAGGTGATGAACTGGGCACAGCCCTTTTTCAGTTATGCCTGACATAAAAGACTTCATACATACACAACACAAAAAAACATACAATAATCACAATTTCATGGTGCAGAAACCTAGTGCAGGAACAGATCAGGTCAAAAGTTCAAAATGTGTGTGTGTGTGTGTGTGTGTGTGTGTGTGTGTGTGTGTGTGTGTGTGTGTGTGTATGTGTATGTGCTTGCATGCATGCATGTCTGTATTGTGTAGCATCGGTGTACGTTGTTTTAGCATGTATACAATACATGTCTTTTACTATACAAAAATGACACATCCGTATCTTGGTGCTACTCAGTACCACTGAGATCATCTTTGCAGCTTTTGAAAAATATGTCCCAAGGTTCTGGCAGCCTTTCTTTGAAATGAAATTCCCTGCCTCCTGTACGGGTTTAGTTATGATCTTGACTTCTCTTGCTCTGAATTAAAGTTTCATTCATGAAAACAAATTCAGCCACTGAGATGTGAAGTCTTCCTCTCTGCCAGTAGTGATGAAGTGGCAAAGTCATAAACTTTGCCCATTACAAGGTGACCTCAAGTCATCAAATTTGTGGAACAGTGCAGTTTGTTAAAGTACGAAAGGCTTCACTGGTGAAGTAAGTGCTCCCCCGACATAATTAGACCTCCAAAATGCCCACGCCTGTGGTACAGAGCAAATGTAAAGCCACTTGCTTTGGGTTACTGATGCCTATCAACCACTCTATGGGACAGAAGTGGCTCAAAGGTGATGAAATGTTCCATTTTGATTTGTTTTATTGGAAGGAAATAGAAGTGAAATAGGTTTGCAAAATCATTTCATGGCATAGATATTTTTACCCTAATAATGTACTTACTGTCAATGCTCTGGGCTGTGCTTGGAAGTACTATCAGTCTCAGGAAAGTGTATTAGCACTGATATTTTTCCTGACTGAACTCTCAGTGCTTGTCACTGTGATTGGAAATGATGTGAACTAAGTTGATGGGGATCATAATTTTGTTTTCAGGATAATGTAGGTACAACAAGCCACCCAATGGTTTAGACCACCACTGTTTTGTTTCAAAAAATTATGCCTGTCTGACCTGTACTGTTGCTGGCAAATTAGGAGGGACAGCAGCCCACATGGTTGGATGCCAGTGTCTCTAAATTTATGCCTGTCTGACATGTTTATTGTTACTTACTGGCAGAATATCAAGTACAGCAGCCCACATGGGAGAAAACTAGTGTTTCTAATGTTACAGTCTGCCTGTCTGACATGTTTATTGTTGCTGGAAGGATTAAGCAATAATGACTGAGAAGTTAGTCATTTCCAAGGGATTAACAACCAGTTGGGGGCACCTCCATCGAGCCAGTTGTAAATCCAAGGAAATGATTGGCTTCAAGGTTATTTGGGGGATTATAGTTCTAATTGCAATAACAAGTTTCTTTTATCCCATTTTTATTTATTTATTTTTTTATTTATTTTTATTTATTTAAGTCTTGGAAATACACCTTTGAGCTGGAAGCTCATTTACAAAGGTTCCACATGAAGTAAAAGAAGACCAATACATTTCATATTGACACATAGTAAGACAGTAAAAGTGTAATGCTACAATGTGTGGTAAAACAAAAAGGTGGACACATAGTTACAAGCAATTGAGGTATATCGTTATAGTCATATAGGGGAACAAGCACAAAAAATATTTCCTTTGTCAGAGTAACAGGGGGAGTAGGAGGAGAGAGGTGGGGTTAGAAATAAGTGCATCATGGAAAATAGGAAACTTATTGAACTGGCTAGAGGTTTGGCAGGGATGGAAGGGGAAGGGAGTTGGGATGGAAGGGGAAGGGGAGTTGGGGTGGAAGGAGGAATAGAGGAAGAGGGCAGGAGGGGAAGGTGGCCATAGAGAGGGTTAGGGTTAGCAGTCACATCTGCTCAGATTGGTACTGTAAGGAGTTGATGGAGTTTTCTCTTGATGCTCATTTGCTATGTCAGGTAGGAGTTAATTAAGCCAGCATGGGGTACAATATGCAAAAGACCTCTGTGCTTGAGAAGTATGGAAGAAAGAGACAAGAAGTGATTGTCTAAATATGCTTCTCTTGTGGTGAGAGTTGGGTGCGGTGATGAGGAGGTTCTGGATGGCAGTTAGAGTCAGTCTAAGGCAAGTTTTCTTACAGAGGATACACTTGGTATTGTATTCTACCATGTAAGATAAGTCCATCAGTATGCACATTTGAGTCATGTGTGGGTTAATCTATGGGCCCTGATAATCAGTTTGCAAGATTTATTAAAGGCAACACAAACCCTTTTGAGGGTGGAGTCGGGGGCTGCTTCATATACCACCAGGCCATAGTCAAGACCTCGCAAGTGTCTCGCATTGTGCGGGACATCCCACATTTGGCCTGAATTCCAAAAGTGATCCCACTGTCCTGCCAGCACCTGTCATAGTCCCGCATTTACAGTGACAGTCAGTAGGCCCTTTAAATGTATGTATTTGTGCTTGTGTGCGCGACTCCGAGATGGGACAGGGGGTGAGCGCAGTGGTCAGACAGTCACATGCTGTGGTGGACCAGCAGTGGCGGCCCTGCCAAACTTGCTAATTTGTTCAGCAAGCAAGTTAGAAGTCAATCAAGTCAGGAGTCCACTCCTCCTCCTCTGTGCAGTGAGCCAATCAGGAAGTGTGGGGAGGCAATGTGGTGGTGCTTGATGAGACAGCACGCCACAAGTACTGTCGCATGGACTTGGAGAGAGGAGGAAGGAGTTATCGACTACTGCAGCCTGTGATAAAAAATGTTGTGCTTGCCTTCCTTTGGTTGCTCACTGGGTTGCCTGGTGGTGAATCTGTGTGTGGACTCAAGATCTATCTGGCCAGCAGTTTCAGTCCCCCTACAGTCCCACAAGACAACTCCAACCCACAGAGGATCTGTGTTTTTCCATTTGTGGCATCGAGTGTGGTCCAGACTTCGGAGTGTGCTAGTGCCACTGCCAGCTGCTGAGGTTGGTGCATTGGGATGGCCCTGGACTTCTTTTCTTGCTGTGGTGGTGCCAGCTGTGACCTAAGTCCATCCATGTCCATTGATTGACCATTATGTTACCGAGTCAGAGAGCAGGAGTCACAGAGACAAACAGAGCCAGCCAGGAGGACTTGTCACTGGGACACTACTAGTATTGGTGGTGCTATCAGAGAAGTGGAGATAGGTCCATGATCTCATTCTCACACATCATCAAGACAAAATTCAGTCATCAAGTAATAAATTAATAATGAGTTTATCTGTGTCATCTAACCATCATCTACAGGGAAAGCTGCAGTACAACAGTGGTAGTGGTACTAGTTAAAACAGCACAATCCAGGACAAAGGGCTTCCTTTTTGTGGCAGGTCATGCAGTCAGTGGCTTTGTTGTAAAACTGAACATCAGACACACAACTTCTGCATTTGACTCACTAGAGAATTATGTGCAATTTATTTTATTCTGATTCTGACTATCACTGACAATCTGCACAGACAGTAATTCCACATAGATTAGTGGAAAACTTGGAGGGGAGGGATGGACTGTGCCTCCTCTGGAGAAAGACACAGGATCTGGGAGGATGGTGGGAGTCTGGGACAACTACAGGGCCAGGGGCATGACTGAGGAATAAGCTCTTTAAGTCAGCAATGGCATGGCTGCATAAAGTGTTACAGAATAGGCTACAAACTGGCTACAAACTGTTGTTTTTCCAGTTAAAAATGTCAAATTTCATGCAAGATTCTTTTTTAGTGCTATTACATCGAGTTTCAGGCTATATTATGGTTTTAAACAGTGTGTTAAATCATTGAAAAGCTGAAATTCTAGCCGGCCTGGTGGCGCAGAGGGTTGAGACGCTGACACCTTACCTCATGTCACACCGGTGACCCGGGTTCGGGAATGGACTCGGGTGCCGGAGGGTTGGCAGGGGTAGGAGCTGGAGCGAGCATCCAGAGGATTGCTCTCATCTCCTGGGGTGGGCTGGGGGAAGGCATCACTCTGTAGAGGCCCCCAGTGGAGATCAGGGGAAGCACAGATACAGCACAAATTGGGAAGCAGGGGGGAAACAAGAAACATGGTATCTCCACCCACCAGGATTACAGCCACCCTGGACTGATGCCCCCTCAGGGCTGCATTACAACTGACCCAATGGCAGCAGCACCCAGGGCCAATGCCTAGGCTGCCAGACCCCTTCTCCTTGGAAGAAGAGGACCCACCTGATGAAGGGTAATGTTGGGTTACCCTGAGGTGGCTGCAATATATGGTCAGGATCTGTGTGGTAATCGAGAAAGGTGCAGGTCCTTGGGGGCAATTGGCCCAAAGGGGGTAGGTGGGGAGGAAAAACAAAAGAGCTGATATTCTTATCACCCTCATGGTGTCCCACATTTCAGGGTGTTATGTCCTTCATTGTTCCCTCATTTTAAGGGGTTTGCATCCCTCATTTCAGAGTCATGAGGTTGAGAGGTATGTTATAGTCTGTAATAGAAAGTAAAGAGCTATTAATGGCAAGTGGCAATGCCTCATGGGTAAGGCTGTGGCAGTGTCTATAAAGGAGACTGATTCCAGAGTTCAACAAAAGAACCCTGGAGCAAATGTACTGGGGAAAGGATTGTCCCAGAGGATATTGGCCATACAGCCAAATTTTAAACAAAACACAAATTGTACATACCCCAATAATGCAAAACATCATGGGAAGCTTATGCAAATGCCCATGAATTAATCTGGACTGGCTCAACTTTAAGCAGAATTGCATGGTGCCAGAAAGCCTCCCAATACCATCAGCAAAGGTTGAGAACACCAGACACAAACATGTGTTTTGTCCTCATTTGGACTTATCAGTGTATCATATCTGTACCTCAGCCCTGAGAGAGATAGCCAGCCACCCCATAAGGACTCTTATTTGTTTGGGTTGTGGGCAGCACCAAGCAGAGAGAGAATAGAACAACAAAAGAACCCAAGAGTAAATGCACTGGAGCAAGGGTTATCCAGGAAGATATTGGCCATACAGCCAAATTTTAAAGAAAACACAAATTGCACATACCTCAATAATGCAAAACATCATGGGAAGCATATGAAAATGCCCATGAATTAATCTAGACTGGCCCAACTTTAAGCAGAATTGCATGATGCCAGAAGGCTTCACGATACAATCAGCAAAGGTTGAGAACAGCAGACACAGACACGTACTTCATCCTCATTGGAACTCATTAGTGTGCCATATCTGTACCTCACCCCAGGGAGAGATAGCCAGCCACCATGTAGAGGATCTTATTTGTTTGGGTTGTGACCAGCCCAAAGTAGAGAGAGAAGAGAACAACAAAAAAGCCCCAGAAGAAATGCACTGCAGCAAGGGTTATCCCAGAAGATATTGGCCACGTAGCCAAATTTTAAAGAAAACACAAATTGCATACACCCCAATGATGCAAAGCATAATGGGAAGCATATGCAAATGCCCATGAATTAATCTGGACTGACTCAACTTTAAGCAGATTGCATGGTGCCAGAAGGCCTCACAATACAATCAGCAAAGGCTGAGAACAGCAGACACAGACATGTGTTTCATCCTCATTTGGACTCATCAGTGTGCCATATCTGTACCTCAGCCCAGGCAGAGATAGCCAGCCAACCTATAGGGGATCTTATTTATTTGGGTTGTGACCAGCCCAAAGTAGAGAGAGAAGAGAACAACAAAAGAAACCCAGAGCAAATGCAGTGGGGCAAGGATTATCCCCCGAGGGAGTTAACAACCTTAATGATTAGATCTGTGTGCTGAGCAAAGGATAGGGAGCTGTCCAGGCTAATAACAAGGTATTTGAAAGTATATATTTGCTCTAGAGGGGTTTGCAGGCTACTAAGGGTTGACATCTGGGGTCCTTGTGCCTATTTTGGGGTTAGCAAATACTATTACATTTTTTTTTTATAATTCATAACACGCTTGTGCTTAACAACCCAGACTTCTGCAGTGGAGAAGTCTATTTGGAGGTTGGATGCTAGGTGGTCTGGATTATGGTTTTTGCAGAAGATGACTGCATCATTGGCATCAAGAAGAATTTTTTTTTTTGCACTCTGAGGGATTTGTTTCTTAATAAACAGGCTAAATACAAGTGAGCCTAGAATTGACCTCTGAGAGTCATGGGGAAGAACTTGTTGACTATTGCAGAGTGAACCATCTATTTTTAGCCATTGGGAACTGTTAATAAGGTAGCCCTGGAGCCATCCAACCATTTCAGTTGAGATGCCAATAGAGTGGAGCACATTGAGTAGTGTTTTATGATGGACAATGTTAAAGGGCTTGGTGAGGTCGACATATATTGCCCCTGTTATCTGACTACTATCAAGGGCCCCATGTAGGAAGCCCGAGTACTCCAGTAGGGTTGTGGAGGTGCTGTATCCCTTGTGAAACCCGTGCTGCTGTGGGCATTGTAGACTATACTTTTCCAAATAGTCAACCAGCTGGTTGGAGACTCTTCTTTCTAAAGCCTTAGAGATGGGATGTATGATCAAAATTGGTTGGTAGTTTGAGTGCAAGGCTCTGTCACCACTCTTGTGAACAGGGGTGATCATAGTGGCCTTCCATGTTTGGGGGAATTGCCCCAGCCAGAGAGATAGGTTAATTAGTTTAGTAAAGGGAAGATGCGCTTCTTCCAAGGTAAGGGTAATTAGCTTCAGATCCAGCATGTCATGGCTAAGTCTGGATTTGCCAAGTACCTGCTGGAGATATTTTTTTGCTTTGGACCTGGTAATTGCTTTTAGGTAGAAGGAGGGGGCCTGTGGGGATCCATTACTAGATGCTGAGCAGCCTGGGGGATTTCCAGCAGATGCAGCAGGAGATCAGGCGGCAGTATTCTGCTGATGTCAGGGAACACATCACTGAATGTATTGGCAGTGATGTTAGGATCCTGGGTGATTACCCCATTCACTAACAGCATGGAGGTTGCAGATTTATTATTTTTCCCAGTAAGTTCCTTAAGGTTTTCCCAACATTTTCTGCCATCACTACATGAATTAGTGAGGCAATCTTTGAAATGTTTGTTTTTGGTGAGTCTGATCTAGTGGGTGCAGGTGTTTCTGGATGATTTATATTTCTGAATATCAGCCTGCTTGCCAGTGGCCTTGGTTATATGCCAAAGATGATCTCTAGCCACTGTGAGATTCAGCAGTGTGGGGGTAATTCAAGAACTGTGATATCCCTTAATATTGAATTTTAAAATGGGGGCATAAATATCACATGCATTATTAAATTTTGTAATGAAATAATCCAGCTTGTGGTCAGTGTCTATTGCAGTATCAAGGGTGGTCCATTCAGTATGTCTGAGGTGGGCCTTGAGCAAGTTCAGCTGACCTCACTTAAGGATTCAACTCGTTAGGGTTTTGGGAGGAGTTTTGGGCCTTATTAGCCCAGTGGCAGACAACTGGGGAGTGATCACTGAGTGAATCAACAAAGACTGTAAGGTTGGTGACCCATTCAGGTTGATTAGTGAGTATCCAATCAAGCAGGGTGCTGGAGCCGGGACTGTAGTTGATCCTGGTGGTGAAATCAACCATTTGTGTGAGGTTGATATAGGACAGGCCATCTCTGCATTTGGTGGCATCCTGGGACAGCCCGTTTATATTACAGTCCCCCTAGGACTACTACCTCCCAGTTATCCTTTGGGCCTTTAATGTATTCAATGATTTTTTGGAAGCCTGCAGATTGTTCCCTAGGAGGGATGTACACAGAGGCAACTGTTAGGGACTTGCTATGAGCACCTAACAGCAACCTGATGGCTAGGGCTTGAGCAATATTCCCAGTGTCAATTTGGGGGAGGGTGTAGCACCGTATATGATCTTTGACATAGATTGCACGACCACTACCCCTTTTCCCTGACCTGTCCAGCCTGAAGAGGGTATAACCACTTAGTGCTACTGACACATCAGGAATCTTGGGCGAGAGCCAGGTTTCCAATAAGGAGATGATGTCAGGATTGTGCTGTCTAACCCACACTTGGAACTGGTCAAATTCGGGCATTAGGCTGTAGATGTTAATTGACGCAATCTTTAGAGTTCAATTGTGATTGCCAGGACTAGGAGGGTGATGGGGGGCACAGGATTGGGGTGGATATTGCCAGTGATAAGTAGAAGCATCATAGTGATGTACAGTACAAAGCTTTTAGACTTCACAAGTTGACTTTCCCCCTAAGCCTACTATCACCACCCTTCTTGTTTGCACACTTCTTAACTTAAGTTTTTAATCAGAGTGGCTTGAGCCGTGTGTTCCACACTGTATAAGTTGGCAGCTGGATTGGTAATTTCTAAGACATTAAAGACTGATCTAGTAGCCAATCAAGAGCGTCACTAGGCTCATGAATAATTAATTAGATCTATAATATGAGATACAGCAGTCACATGGTACGCCACCATAAAATGATACCTGTTCGTCATGTTTATTTTTACTGGCAGATAGGACGTGCAGCTAACCACATGGCAGACCACCTTTGTTTCTCAAATTTTGTCTGACTTACATATTTATTGTTTCTAGGAGAATAACAGGTAAGTATTTCTTTATTTAAAGGGGCGCTGTCAGATTTGCGCCTCCGTTTTTTGTCACATGTGAGCAGTATGCCTCTTGGCACACTCCTATTGAACATTTACTGTAGAATGCCCCTGTATATCTAAAAATTAAGTCTTTGTACCTGTTTTTCTCATTTTTGTAGTATTAGTTGATCGCTCGGTGTGAACTTAAATCACCTGTGTACCAGAAGCATATCCAGGTTAGGAACTCATGTCTGCCATGAGCGCTGTCCCAAAGTGCGATTTTTTCAGATGTAAAATTTAAAATCATGTTGCTCCTGTCCTTTCTGTTATATTAAACTGTTGTTGGTGCGCAGTACCGACCTGGATATGCTTCTGGTATGTGGGTAAGTTAAGCTCGGACTAAGTGACCAACTAATACTACAAAAATGAGCAAAACAGGTACAAAGGCTTAATTTTCAGATGTATAGGGGCATTCTACAGTAAATGTTTGATAGGTGTGTACCAAGAGGGACACTGCTCACATGTAGCAAAAAAGCGGAGGGGCAAAGCTGACAGTGCCCCTTTAAAATATCTGTGACTGGAAAAGGCACTTTGAGATGGAGCTTGTTCCAGGTGTGTCATGGGGAGAGGGGAGAGAGAGAGAGGAGAGATAGCATGGATGAAATGAGAAACAGAACTTGGCTATGAATGTGGTAGTAAGGTAATGATATCTGCCAGCAAGGGAGGGGAAGAAGAGATCAGAAAAAAGAAAAGGGGTGGATACAGTGGGGGAGGGAAGAAGCCGGGAGCAAACTTGCAGAAAGAGTGGAATCAGTGGTTCAGTTGGGCAAAGGTGGATTTGAGGCAGTCAAATAGATAACACCTCCATAATCAAAGGTCAGAAGATCATTTTAACAACAGTCTCGTGGCAGGCTTGGAGGGGGATGTGGGATTTATTCCTTCATCCTTTACAGTGCAACCAGTTTAGGATGGAGTATAGCACAGATGGCATCAATGTGGCAGGTGAAGTCGAGGTGGGTATCTAACCAAACATCTACACCAGGCACTTGAAGGAGGGGACTACTTCTGGGGAGACCCATCCAATGTCTTGAAGACTAGAGTGGTAGATGTTCTTGCAAGCTACTGACTGCTTACAAAGATCACTGAGACAGTTTGTTTCATATTTAAGGATAACTAGTTAGACTGGATTCAGTGTTGTACCTGGTTAAAGTTGAATTGAAAATCAGCATCCAGCTCAGGGAGAGAAGGACTGCTGAGGAAAAGCACTGTATCACCTTCATGTTTCATAAAAGTGAAAGCAGGGAGGAGGCTATCAACTATAGGCTGGTCAGTCTAATGTCAGTAGTGGGGAAGTTAATGAAGACACTTTAAAAAGAAAGGCTGGTGGAGTATCTTATATCCAGCAGGTTACAAGATGCAAGGCAGCTCAGGCTGATGAGGGGGGTAGGTCATGTCAGATGAACCTGATCAATTCCTTGGACAGGGTGACAAGAGAAACAGATCAAGGTGGGGTGGTGGACATGGACTACTTAGACTTCAGCAAGGTCTTCAATACCATACCACATAGGAGGATTATATGGGTAATAGGCAGTTTTGGGATGGAACCCAAAATGGTAAACTGGGCACAGAACTGGTGCATGGATAGGCTACAGAGGGTGGTGGTAAATGGCATGCACTCTAATGAGAGGAGAATGACTAGCAGGGTGCCTCAGGGCTCAGTACTGGAACCAGTCCTCTTCAATGTCTTCATAAGATAGACTGCAGAAAAGCTGAAGAAAAGGTATGCCTCTTTGCAGATGACACCAAAATCTGCAATAGGGTAGATATTCTGGAGAGGGTGGACAGAATGAGTAGAGACCTAAGAAAACTGGAAGAGTGGTCGAGGGTAGGACAGCTGGGTTTCAATGCAAAAATGTGTAAAATCATGCACCTAGGGTGCATAAACTTAGAGATCATGTATAAAATGGTGGAAGTGGTATTGGCGATCACTAAACAGGAGAAGACCCTGGTGTTATCATATTTGATGACCTTAAAGTTACAGGGCAAGGCAGCAAGACAGTAAGGTTCTATGTCAGGGTGTGTGTACATCACCGAAAATAAAAACAGCGATGTACACTCACAGCGATGGCAAGTGGCCGAAAACAAATTTACTAGTTATGCAGGGGGCTGCACCACCTTAACTAAAGATTACCAACTCCACAGGGGTGCATGTTGGGAAGGGGGTGAAACTTGGAAAAAAATTCTCCCCGTGGCACCAAAAAGTAGTGTGTGCCTCCCCAGCCCTTAACCTTGCACCCTCTCCACTGTGGCTTGCCACCACACCACATGGCCAACTTGGCAGCCTGTCACTGCACTACCTCCCACATACCTGCCTTCCTGTCCCATTCACCTGCTGTCCTCTTCCATTCCCTCTCTTCCCTCTTCTGCTCGCCTTTTTCTTCGCTCGTCGCTACCCTGAAAAGGTAGCTTACATTCCAGGAGATGAGATTGAGTCGCTCATATTTCACTTACTCAATCTCAGTCACCCTTTTAATGGTATGCCAGGCAGTAAACAGGGCCAGCAAGATACTGGGGTACATATGGAGGGGAGTCACCAGCAGAAGGAGAGAGGTGGTGTTATTACTGTATCGCTCATTGGTGAGACCCAACCTGGAGTTCTGTGTCCAGTTCTGGAGACCACATCTCACAAAGGACTTAGACAGGGTAGAGGCTATCCAGAGGAGGGCAACTAAAATAGTGCAGAGCCTGCATCATAAGCCCTATGAGGGTAGTCTGAGGGATCTCAATATGAACTCCCTGAAAAAGAGGGGTGGGGGACATGGTAGATACCTATAAGAACCTCATGGGGTGACTAAAAATACAGGAAAGGATGTGAAGAAGAGCTTCTTCACTGCAAGGGTGTTGGACACCTGGAACTATCTTCCAGTAGAGGTGGTGGGGGCAAAAACAGTGGTGGGCTTCAAGCATATATGGGATAGGCATGAAGGAATCTTGGTAGGAAAGCGGTGGGGGGGGGAGTGGCCAGAGATCAGGCACAGTCTGCATGGACAAAATGGACAGACTAGGGGGGCCAAGCAGTCCTTCACTGTTAACAAACTCTGTGTCTTTATGTTTCTGTGTGTTTGCACACAACAACTGAACAGATATAGAACAGAGCCTTGTGGAACTTTGGACACTATTGTCAGGGGTGGACAGAGGGAGCTATCTATACAAACTGAATGAGGTCTGTTAGGTAGAAATGGAACCAGCTTACTGCAAGGTCAGAGAGGCCAGTACTAGCAAATATGGATAGTTGCAGTGGGCGGGACACAGTGTCAAAGGCTTTAGCCAGGTTGACAAAGATTACCAAGATCAGAGATCCCTGATGCAACAGTTCAAATGTTGTGGCATGCTGTATGATAATTCTGGTGAAGAGGATAGATTAATCAGGAAAGAGGAGTACAGAAGTGGTAGAGAAGGCGGCTCTGCTTATCACATTTGGGGGAACAGGCAGCCTATGCCTTGCTTTTATTTTAAATTCATTATCCTAATGAATCCCTATGCTAGTAGCTACTGCAGTGGTGGTGGAATTGCTGTCCCATGCTGTTTCTGCCTCTGTCATAGGTTGCAAGGCGCCTACACCCATGAGATGATAGGAGAAGGAGGAGGTGAAGGCTGAGATGTTGAAGTCACTGATGCATAGCTACAGTGTATCTTGCTGGCTAGAGCTGGTGTTCATTCTAAGTGGCATAGTGCATTGTTTACAGGTGCTCCATTTGACAAAATTAAAAAGCAATACCAATTAATACTTGTGGATTTATATAAGATAAATTAATATGAACACTATAATTGTTATCAATTTGGCATCCAGGATTACATTTGGGATGGGTGGGGAGGGAGAAGGAGAAAATAAATTGGGGAGTTTGTTATTGTTCCATGTCATCCATGAAGCATCTATCACAGTCTTCAAGACTGGAATTGTCACCATAAGGGAACACCCTCTTCATCACTGCTTCATCCACTTCAGTGTTGCGAGACACTGATGAGGCACATCCCAGTCTGCCAACAGTACTTTCCCCATCATCATCGCTGTCAAGCGGTGATGTGACAAGGGACATTACTCTTCTCATTGGAATGTGAGTCTGATTCATTTTAGTGAATGTCAGCATGCCAACATTTTTGGGAGAGAGATTGGTGCACCTGCTATGCACAATGGCACCTGCTGAACTGAACACCCACTCATCACTGACACTCAAGGATGAGCATCTCAGATATTTCAAGGCAACCGCTGTCAGTGCTGGCCAGTCATTGACCTTAGTGCTACAGTATAGCACTGGGTCATCTGCAATGGCGAGGTTCTTTATATCCACCAAATACACATCTACCATGTGTTTTGCTACTCTAAGATGTGCAGCGTGATCATCCTCCTCCTCCTTAGTTTCCTCCATGTCTGCAACTCCCACCTGACTCAGGGCAGCCCAAATGGGATTCAGCATAGGTTCCTTTAAGTGGCATGGTTTTGGTGATGTTTTACACTCCTGTGATGATAAGGATGAGTAGGTGGCAGGAACACTGGCTCAATGGGTAGTACCCTCATGTGGATTTGACCCCTGTGCCCATAGTTGCAACTGTGCACCACTTACCCTCTGAGGGAGAATTTCTGTCAGTCTCTCCACCTCCTGATGCCCACCTTGTATTATGGCTGCAAGCTGTGTTTATAACATGGGTCAAGTACTGTGGCAATCCTGAACTCCTCAGACTGCAGAATATAGCTTATGTGTGTGCTGGAGTCTAATGTGGCCAGCATGTGTTCCATCCATGAACAACTTGCTCTGTCACCACCTGCCTCCCGCTGTTGCTGCATGTTTTGCAGTGTCTACCTCAGCACACATAGCAGAGGGATGGACTCACTGATGCAGGCAGTGTCCCCACTCACTACCCTGTGCTGCATGCTTGAAGGGTCTTAGAATTGAGATGAACCCATTCATTTGGTGCCACTGCTCATTTGTGAGTCAAATGGATGCCCCACTGCTGTCACAGCTTGCATGGAGTAGCAGATACTCTGATGTAACCTTGTACTGCTCATATAGATGCTCCACCATGTATAAGGTGGAGTTCCATCTGGTGACAACATCAAGTTTGAGAGGATGATGAGGCAGAATGTTCTGTACCACCAGAACACGTAGATGGTCACACGCTTTTGCTGAACATGCAAAGTGGGCACAGATGTGTCAGGCCACAGTCAACATTTCTTTGATATCCAGATAGTTGATGAAAGCCTGCACAACAAGGTTAAGACAGTACGCCAAGAATAGCACCCTAAAAAAATCCACCATCACTGATACATTTGCGCATATTGGATCTATTGTCACTGGTAATGAATCCAGCTTTCAGTGCATAGGGATGGAGTCACTCATTAAGTTCTGTAACACTTCAAACATTTTTTCTCTGGTGTGTGACCCAGGGATGCTCTTCATGGTCAGAGTCAGCATGCTGCCGAACACCAGACGTGTTGCTACCACCACAATTTGTCTTAAAGCAATTATTGCCTCATTCCCAACCAGATGCTACTCCCAGGTACCTGTGTCCAGTGTGCTGTAATGCACAGGTAAGAGCTACCAGCTGTTTTCCCACTGGTCCACATGTCCATGCTCAGATGTATATACTGTGCTGAGGAATGCTGCAGGACATGGTGTACCATGTCACAAACATTACCGTACAGTTCCAGGATGGCACTCTTGGAAAAGTACTTGTGTGATGGTACATGCCATTTCAGCAAGGCATGGGTCACGAACATCCTAAATCAGTCATTCTCTACAAAGGAGAATGGCAGCAAATAAAGAGCAAGCATTTCTGTAGCTGCTGCCGTCAACTCCTGTGCTGCAGCATGATTATGCAGGAATTTAGTTTGATGCTCCAAAATTGAATGCAGTATAGGCTGAACTTTTCTTGATACTGGCAATGGACCTGGTGTGCTGAACAGCTTGGCTTGGCATGGTGGCATTATTGGGGTGCTCCTTGACTGGGGATTGCCAATGTTACTCTGAAGCACTGCATGACTGACCTCAGTGCTTTTTGGTTTTTCATTACTGGGGTACCTATCATACCTGGACTTGGGGTAGTAGTCCTGCCGCTAGGACCACTACTTGGCCCACTTCCAGAATCATCCACATCCTCTAACACCACTTAGATGTCCTCCTCCTCACCTGCACCTCCATTTCCCTTATGTATTGCAGTATTTATTTGGCTTACATTGCCTGATGATTTTGATGGACTAAAACCACCAGTGCTGGTTGCCTTCTGGTGTTGATGCCACCATAATGGGTGCCTGTTTTTAAGGTGTGTATGTTGTCCACCCACACTGAGGTGGCTACCCTTCTTACCCCTACTTACTCTTGTGTGATACAGTTGGCAAATTGCCACTGTCTCATCAGATGGGTCCAGTACATAAAAATCCCGCACTAGGGATTTATTTGGCCTTGTTTTTACTTGGTGCCATTACAACTGGGATAGCAAAAGAGAAGAGATTGTCTTTGTAATGTTTTGGCATAACTGGAGAAATTGATGAATGGGAGAAACAGTGCTAGGGAGTTCCATGGTGGTTGAAGCAGTGCAGGCAACAGGAAACACACCTTCTGCATCCTTAACACCCTGCTTTGACCTTTTCTTTTCAGACTCCCATAAGGAATCCAAGTCTGACACATCATCATCATCATCTGCAGCAAAAATACTGGCTTTCTCATAATCATCTGTAGGTCTGTCCTACTCAATAGCAACAGGCTCTGTGACATGCACCTCCTCTTCATGACCAGTGGGGCAGCTGTCTGCAAGGGAGCTAGCTGCACATTCAAGCAGACATTGCTAGACTGGTAGATCTGTTCTGCTGGCACCTTTGTATGTTCATATATATCATATAGATCAACATGTCCCACCTCACCCGCACCCACTGGACACACATTATCAGGCTCCAAGCCATCATTAACAACAGCACTACTTTCCAAGTGCACTTTATCAACACCAGCCACCTTCATGCCCACAGTTGATTGTTTGGTGGTGCTGCTGCTTCCTGTCACTGTGTCACTTGACACATCAATCAACATGTCTGCCACAGATTTGGCAGAGAAATATTTAGAGGCAGAAAAGCCACCACTACTGCAAAGTACGTTGGTGCTACTACTGCTACTGCCTGCCACAGAGTCATCTGAATATTGCCCTTCTGCTCCCACTGACTCCTTCTTGATACATGCACCACATTTAGGGACAACAAACTGAGTAATGTTCTTTGTAGGTGCTCCTTGGCCTCTCCATTTAGTTGCCCTTTTCTTCACAGTCATTCTTTTGTGCTTTACTACGTACAGTTACTCAACAGTAAATTACACCTGTGAAAGCGCAGTCAGGAGTAGGATAGTGATTTTTTTTTCCCTAAGGCAGGTGTGCTGATAGGGACACAACAATCACTCTGGTTAAATCACAGTCAGGAGGACAGTGATTTTTTTTTCCTAAAACATGTGTGCTGACAGGGACACAAACAACAATCACTGGTTAAATCACAGTCAGGAGGACAGTGATTTTTTTTCTAAGGCAGGTGTGCTGACAGGGACACAACAATCACACTGGTTAAATCAGACTCAGGAGGACAGTGATTTTTTTCCTAAGGCAGGTGTGCTGGCAGGGACACAACTATCACTCTGGTTAAATCAATGTCAGGAGGACAGTGATTTTTTTCTAAGGCAGGTGTGCTGACAGAGACACAACAATCACTCTGGTTAAATCAGACTCAGGAGGACAGTGATTTTTTTCCTAAGGCAGGTGTGCCGGCAGGGAGACAACTATTAATCTGGTTAAATCACAGTCAGGAGGACAGTGATTTTTTTCTAAGGCAGGTGTGCTGGCAGGGACACAACCAACACTCTGGTAAAATCGCGGTCAGGAGGACACTGAATTTTTTCTAAGGCAGGTGTGCCAACTGGGACACAACAATCACTCTGGTTAAATTGCAGTCGGGAGGACAGTGATTTTTCCTTCTCATGTCAGGTGTGCTGACAGGGACTTAACAATTACTCTTGTTAAATCACAGTCAACAGTGATTTTTTTCCTAAGGCAGGTGTGCCAACAGAGGCACAATAATCACTCTAGTTAAATCGCAGTCAGGAGGACAGTGATTTTTTTTCCCCTAAAACACGTGTGGTGACAGGGACACAAACAACGATCACTCTGATTAAAGCACAGTCAGAAAAGTGATGTTATTTCTGAAGAAAATACATAGCACTAGGACAGTGATTTTTTACTAAACACAAGTGTGCCTTCTAAATTGCTCCTGCACTCCCCCACACAAGCCACCAAACCACTGCTTCTTCTGTTAAAATAAAACTAAATACTTCTAGTAAAGAATACAGGAGAAAATGAACACAAAAAAGTACTGTGTGTGCACAGGGAACTAACAAACAGAGTTTTGAAGAAATAAGACCACCAAAATGTTCTTTTATATAATGTTATATTTAGATTTTGATTCTAGGCTGCCTACAGCAAGCACAAGCTCTGATCTCTAAGTCTCTCTCCAACACACTACACTCAGAGAACAACCAAACTAACTTCTCATTGGCTGTTCAGCAACATGTGACTTCCTATTCCATGGTACATTGCAAACTTTGCATATTATGCTAAACTGCAACCACAAAGTTTCAGCTTCGCAGATCTGGGATACTTACATTATTAAATCAACATGCCTCAAAGTTTTCGACTTCGAAATTTTGAGAAACTGCCAATAGTCTGCGAAGTGCAGCTTTGAGCTGCGAAAAACTTAACAAAACCATAAAAATATGCGAAATTTTACACAGAGTGGATTTTTGCAACTTCGCACACCTCTTGTAGCATGACATGCTGCCATGCAGAGGAGCAAGATTTTCATTTCATTTTGTTTTAAGTAAAGGCCTTTAGACAGATATTGCCCATTTTCAAAGGTGCCCATGGTCAAAAGCACAGACAAGACATTACGGGCCAGATATTCAAAGGTTAGCCCCTGGCTGAGAATAGCACTGCCTGGCATGCAAACTTAGCCAGGAGCAAAATGCCAGCCATATTCATAAGGAATAGCCCGGGGCAAAACCAGCTGAATACAGCAAGAAAAAGGAAGCCGTGCAAACAGGGCCAGGAGTGCATGGCAAAAACAGCCCAGGAATAAGACAGCAGTGAATATAGCACACAAGACAGCACTGAATATAGCCCCAGGCAGGCAGTGCAAACACACAATGGAACACAGAGCAGAGACAGCCTGACCCTGGGACGCATGCAGGAGCACACCACAGTGCATATCCAGGAAGATGCTACACATGCATGGGAATGTCCAGCAATAACCCAGACCCATGTGGAGAACACCAGCAACAGTACACAGCATGTGGAACCCCAGCACCCAAGAAGACACAGGACACAGTAAAATGTCATAAAACGCTGTAATTAACAATAATGAAAAGTAAAGGCAATGGAAACATTACAGCGAATAAAACACAGAACAAACCAAAGAACAAAACCTAGAATCAAAAATGCCCCACCCACCACTGTACAACCCTCCACACAACACAGAAACTGAACAAGATCATGCCCACCAAGCAACCTCCCCCCCAACACACAACCCAAAATCCCACTACAGGAAAAAAAAAAGGTAAACACTATCGGCTAAAAAAGGACCACAAAGGAAAACATAAGGATGATAACAAATGGAGGGCCAGAAAGACACAGGATAAGGGTGCAAAGGGGAGGAGGACACACACAGGGACATATGACAATAGTCAAGGAAGGGATAATCAAGTCCAGTGAGGGGATGTGGTGAGGGAAGACATCAAGAAAACAAGGCATAACTAGTTGCTCGCTGGATCAAGGACACTAGCCTCCAGAACATTAGCCACCCTCTGTGTCTCCATAATTATGTTGGCCTGCTACTCAATTAGCGTCCTCTGCTGCCTAACAACGTGGCACAGCAGGTCCTCGATACCCTCTGACTCTTCGGGTCTTGTCACCCACAGGGATGCCCGGAGTGGACCTACAAGAGGAAGGGTGAGACCATGAGGATGGTACACCAGACAGGAGGCAAACAGCAGCCAAAGGTGGCCATACAGAGATGGACAGCAAGTCCCAATGGGCAATCCCTGGCGGAGTTGAGTTCAGCACTGGTAGGACAACATGGAAGGTTCCCACAAAGCAGCACAGGGCAACACAGGCACCAGCACAAAACCCAACACACATGATGACAGCGATCCCGACAGCACCAGGGAACATGTGATATCACCCACCCTGATACAGCACACAGCGAGACATGGCAGACACACAGCTGGAAACCTGGAGAGTTGAGTGCAAGGGCCACGCCACAACATGCACAAGGGCATCCACATGTTGGGACATGCTGCCCACCCAAACATGGAAATGTACAGTAATGCAGAGCGCAGAACAAACAACAACACCAGGCATGCAGGAGCATCAATGAGCCATGACAGTGGCCTGCCAATGACCGACCCAGGCCAGGGAATAACAGTCAGCCAGGGCACAGATGCTGTCAGTGAAGGGCCTTCACATGCCACCAGGCAAGACCACTGAAAGCATACCACCCAACTGTGACATGGTACATAGAAGTGTCCCCAACCCACATAACAGGACCCCCCTGTCCCACCCTGTGAGTACTACTTCCACAGCCACGGTCAACATTGGCAGGCAATGCTGCATACAATGTAATAGCACAGTGATAACAGTACTCCTCAACTAAACTGCAACACAGTAACCTCGCCATGAGATACACATGGAAGGACTCCACAATGCTTATGGCACAGTGCCAGGATGTAGCACAGTGTGACAGGCAATGTTCCACAGCTGGTGGACAGAAGGAGGAGAGGTATGCCCATAAGGCATGGTGCGTGTAGTCCCACATGCACAGCAAGGCACCACCACCTGTGTAAATGTGGATGCCATGTGGGTGGTGGTAAGGATGGATCACAGAGGTGGGCAAGTCAGCCGACAGCATGTTGTCCCCACGGAACACTCACCACCTGAGCAACCACCACCATCATCAGTCACCCGCACAGCAATGCAAGCTCACAGTCCCCCCCCCGGACCAGACTGACAGCACTCAACCGTGGTGTGAAACACAGGTGTACCGCACAGCACACTGCCACACCACACTGGCCCACTACCCATTGCAGAAATGCCACCAGATCAGTCAGTGGCTGGACACCCAGATGTGACACACAGCCTAGTGAAAGGGCACAGATCACAGAGTAATGAAACAGGTACTCACGCAACATGCCACCGCTCTCAGGACTGCTCTCCTGCACCCACTGAGGAAGGGATGGCACCCTCGGGCTGCCTCGTCTCTACTCCTGGGTCCTGGACTGACTTCCTCCTCCGGCCATGGGCTGCTCGATCCACTTTACAGTGAACAGATGAGAAAGTGGTGTTAGAGCATGACACAGCATACATCACTTGCAGCACAACAAGATGCACATGCAACCCTAACAACAATGCACACACATGGAGTGAACAGGGAGGACCCCCACACAGAGGGTGGCAGTGCCCATGGTGCATTCGCCAGGCACAGATGGCAGTGATCAACAGTGCCACAGTACTGCAATAGTGGCCATTGCAGCTCCCATGCGAACATCCATATACCCATGTGTGTACGTCGACAGTCCACCAGGAGCAGGTTCCCTGCAACATGGTGTTGCCAGCCGCAGGCTGGTGACGCCCCGGGGCATGCCAAACAGCATGACCCAACCCGCCTCCTACAGCAATGGGCACAGCATGTACCGTGCCCTTAGGGTGCCTAAATGTGCCACCCTGCCTGTTCACAGTGTGCAACAGCACCATGCATTGTTGCACACACCTGTGCGCGCGCACACACACACACACACCACCCCCCCCACACACATACACACCCCTCCTACACACACACACACACACACACACACACACAGCCTGACATGGTGGTACAATCAACATGCAACACCACTTACCTGGCACAGGCACAGTGCCATCACGCACCATGCACTTGTAGCATTCCAGCTGTTGCCACTGCCTCCGTCTCAGGTCCGTGTACCTGTGGCGGCACTTTTCAGTGTTCCGGGGTATCCCAGTGCTGGCAGTGAGTTTCCTAGCCACTGTGTCCCACACCTGCATTCGTGGGAGGTCCCCTTCCCTCACCTCCCCAAAGAGCCTCCTATGCCTCTTCATCACAAGCTGCACAAGGTTTGCAGTTTAAACCTCCCCCAGCACCTGTCCCTGTACACCACTGCACACTGTCTGGAATGTCCTGCCATCTCTAAACCAGCTGGTAGACCCCACAACCTGTCTGTTCTCAAGGTTGGCGCTCCCAGGACTCTCCCTCAACAACCACTGTAGCGCCGCGCTATCACATGACGTAACACAGTGCTGCTCAGAAGTATTCACACTGTGCATGCTTGACCCCCAGCATGACCCTGAGGTTGTGTACCATGCATGCATATAGCGCCACTCTGTGTTGGCTAGTGTGGCACTACATCGCGCTATGCCAGGATGATAGTGAGGACATGGGGGCCTCACGAGCATGCATGTAGGTCGCGCTAAAGCACATAGTGCTACGCTAATGGGATAGTGCAGTGCTGCCCCTCCAATAGCCCTGCACTGGCTTTTGCACAGCGCTAATGTGATAGCACGGTGCTACTCAGGGCTATATTCAACTGGAGCATGCAAATGGGGGTACTTGTGAATGCATTGGGCAAAATGTGTGATTAGCACATTATTATGTGCTCATTTGCATGCCTAACAGGCTTGATTGCTTGGATGGGCTATAAAAGGGCAAGCAGTGCACCACCAGTGTTGTGTTGTGGCAATGCAGCATAATACAGAGACTGATTACCAACAAGGGACTGGTGGAGAGATGCAACAGGGGGATGAGCAGCGAGATGCAGGTACGTATGACTGCTATTAGACACTCAGAATGGCAAGAGCTCAGAACAGGGTCAGCACAGACTGAAGCACACAGATGTACCTTCTGGTGAATGGTCAGACACATGTTGGACCACAGGCAAGCACTGTGCTGTGTGATGGTGCACAGCCTTAGACGTCTGCCTGGGCATCATACTGTCCAGTGCACTGTGCACATTCCCTTGCAGGGAACTTTGCCATGTGGCACTGCCTGCACATTGTGGCCATCAGGCAGGGGCACTAGTGCACTACCGTGGTGTGTCCTGCAACAGTCGCTCACTGACATGGCTCCCTGAATGTGTGGTGTGGTAGGCTGTGGCCACCCTGCAGGAAGTACACAGGGTCCCAGTGCTGTGCCATCCCATGCACTGTGTGGACAGTGCCTGGTGCCCTGATATTGTTTACATGCCAGTGCACTTGTCCACATACTCAGTGTAGTGATCATGAAGAGCACAGTACAGTGCCAGGTGGTTGGCGTAGGGATGGACCCAGTCATGGGAGCACATGCCAGCCATGGGCGACAGCAGTGCACATGTGGGTACAGGGCTCACTGCCCAGACACAGGATGGACAGTAACTATGCGGCCGTGTGCACCGCATATGCACTTGATACACTGTGACATGTCCATGTGGCCTATGTCAATGTAGGGGGTGGCATTGTGATGTCTATGCATAATTCAATGCAGTACTGACACAGCTGCTGACACATGTCCCCTTTCGACTGTCCCATAGGTTTGGCAGCATGGCAAGAGTGCATACATGCACACAAGTTCTCCCAAGAGGAGCTGAACACACTCATGCATGCTGTGAAAGAGAGGAAGCAGGTGCTATGCACGCACAGAGCCACAGATGCAGTGGTGCACCAAGCCTGGAAGGAGGTGACAGCTGCTGTCAATGCTGTAGGAGGACGTGGCAGGACAACAGATGCTGTGCAAAAGTGCTGGAATGACCTTCTGCGATGTGCAAAGGAGAAGGAGGCACAGCAACTGCGGGACCGCATGAGGACCGGTGGAGGACCACAGGAACAACAGCAGTGGGTGGAGGAACCACTCATGGCCGTGGTGGCATCAACACTGAGGACGATGGCAGTCACAGATGTGCCGGGTGGTGGATGTGAGATGCCTCTCGCATTGCCCAGGACAGGTCTGTATTCGCATGTGTATACCCTGCATGTTGTGATGGCATGGGTGCATGGTCCTGCTGTTGGTGTCCTGCACAGGGTGCACTGTGGGCTGCAGAAAAGCTGCATGGCAAGGGCATGGTCACTGTGGGTTGGGTGGGTGCATGTGGTCACAGGCTTGTGTGAAGGGGGTACGTGTCCTGGGGTCTGCATGGTGTGGTGATGGTGGTGGTGGTGTTAGGGCACAGTGTCTGTGTACGGGTGACTGACCCTGTCCCTATTTTCTCCACACCGGTGTCTGCCAGGCCTGTGGAACAACAGGAGCAGCCAAGGATGTACGGCCATGTTCCAGAGGTTGTGGAGGAGGATGATGGAGAATGCCCATCAACATCCGGGCTGTGTGCAACTCATGGCCACACAGAGACAATGCATGTGTGGCAATCCCATGGACAGGGCCTGCAACTGCCTGGGAAGGGGGATCACGCCTCAGTAGGGGGCTTGGGATGCACTGGGTACCTGGATGATGCAAAGATGGAGGATATGGGTGTAGGGGAGGTCCTACTAGTCACTGTGACTAGTGGCGATGACACTGACGTGTCGGAGTTTTCCCAACACCTGGACATGCCTGTGGAGGGGGATGCGGGGGTGGGGCTGCTGGCAGGCCATGGAACAGGTGCCAGTGGTGGCTTCAGCATTGCTGGTGTGGTTGTCCCTGCGCATCCAGTGGTAGGCAGTGTGGGGAACATCTCTGCACCGCAGGATGTGCAGTGTCCAACCCATATTGGGGTCCCGGTCCATACAGTGCAACAGACCACCACCAGTAGTCACCAGCAGCAGGCCATGCCTGGCATGTGACAGCACCCAGTTCCTCCTGTGCAGCAGGCACCTGTGCCAGCTGCAGCTGAGGGGTCTGTGCCCCTGGGGCAGGATGCCCATGGTGCCCGCCCACTCCTGCAGGCTGCTGTCACTTCCCAGCAGGAGGCACATATGGACCTGCATGGCATACGGAAGGAGCTGCAACATGAGCTGGCACAGATGAGGGAGGCCATCTCAGTGGGCTTTGCCTGTGCTGAACAGCGGGCGGAGGACAGGTTGGGCCACCTGGTGGGTGCGATCAACTGTTGCTTTCCTGGTCTGATGGCTACAGTGGTCGACATTGGTAACATACTGCGTGGTGTGCATGGGGGTCGCCAGCATGGGATGCTTGGTCGGGGTGCAAACGGCACAGGGGCACACAGGCAGGCAACCCATGGCTGCAGGGCTGCCAGTGGGTTCAGCTCCACAGCATCACACACACTGTCAGGAACCCAGTACCGCTGTGGCCGTCCACCCACCCTGTCAGGCTCCACCATCCCCCAGGGCCACTGGAGGCCGGCCTTGCCTGCCTCACCATTCTCATCAGCGTTGTCTTCTGCCTAGAGTACACCAGGGTCTGTGACCCATGGTATCGGTGCATGTCGCATGCATGGTAGTAGGCGGTGGTGATGGTCACAATCACACTGCATCACTGCGCAGTCATCGCCCCCCTTTGCAACATTGGCACACCCACATGTGCGTGCAGACATGCACATGCACACACTAGCAAACACCCACGTACTCCATCACATGTACATGCACACTTCCACTACCGCAGTTGCACCCCTTACCCTCACAGCACACATCACGCTTCCCCACTGACAGTACACCATTTCTGTCTGTCCCCCCCACGTGTGTTCTGCACACCCCCAACCTCACACCACATGCACACATGTCTGTTCCACTGTGTTGTGTTACTGTTGTGATTGCTGGTGTCACTGCTCTGTTTCTTTGTGCTCATTAAATAGATTATTCATTGTACTCTTTCAAGTTGTTGTGCAGTCTGTACTTACCCTCTTGTCTGTAACAGTGTCCTGATGATGTTGTCCCTGTGCTCTATGGCCCTGCGTTCCATGTGAGGGTCCCTCCTCTCGAGTTGCTCCACTGTCTCCCTGACCGCTGGCTCTGGCTCACTGTCTGACTGTCCCTCAGGTTCAAGTGCCTGTATCCCATGGTTCATTGCCATGTTGTGCAGCATACAACAGGCTAGGAAGATACAGCATACCTTCTGAGGTGTATACTGTAGGGCACCACCTGATGTGTCTAGGCATCTGAATCGCATCTTCAGGATGCCAAACACCCTCTCTATGATGTTCCTTGTGCTGTCATGTGCCTCGTTGTACATCTCCTCAGCCACTGTGGCTGGTCAGAGTACTGGTGTCAGCAGCCAGGGTCGCAGGGGATAGGCGCTGTCCCCTGTCAAGAGATATGTACCTGTTAGTGCCATATTGCAGTCTGTTGGATGCTGTCCTGCACCTCTGTGTAGCCCTCTCACACCCCTTCCCTGGCCTACAATGCCTTTCCCCATCCATGCTGTTGTGTGTATGCCTTGTATGCTACTACTCACTGACTAGTTGCCCACTGGGTATCCTGCCCTTCTCAATAACCTGGCACACTGGGACTGGTGCCAGATGAAGGCGTCATGGGCACTGCCAGGGTACTGTGCATAGACATTGCTGATGTGCCCAGCTGCATCACACACCACCTGGCAGTTGATGGAGTGGTACCCCTTCCTGTTTACATACATGTCACTGCTATCGCCAGGTGGTGCACGGATGGGGACATGGGTGCAGCCAATGGCACCCAGTACGGATGGTAGGTGCGCAACTCGATGGAACTCCTGCATTGTTTCTCTGTGCTCTGCTGCTGTGCTGGGGAATACTATGAACTCCCCAGCATGTGGCAGAAAAGCCTTTAGGAACTGGGTCAAGAAGCGTGAGGTGGCAGACTGCGTTACCCCAATGGTGTCCCCCGTTGGTCGTTGGAACGTCCCTGTGGCAAGGAAGCACATCGCTGCTGTCACCTTCTCCTCCACTGTCATAGCATGGCTGCGTCTGGTGTTTGAGTGCAGCTGCTCATGCAGGAGTTCACAGAGCTGCCTCAACATTCCCCTGTTCATCCTGTACCAGTCAATGATGTGGTCATCAGGCAGGGTCTCGAAGGAGACCCTCGGCGGGTACCACCTGTTTGCAGCATACCGTCTCCTTGGTCTGCGTTGTGGCCCATGTTGTGCCTACTCCCTTTCCTCCTCCTCCTCCACTACAGCTGCCATCAATGGCAGCATCACTGCTACTGGCACTGTACACATTCCCACTTCCTGTTGTGGTCCCTCCTCCTCTGTGTTTTGCCCTGGGTTAAGACCAGCCTTTTATAGGCGGTAACTAGCGCCGCGCTACATGTCATGCTATGTGTCCTAACGCTGCACTGGGCCTTTGAATATCCCTTTCTGCATATCTCTTGGCCACCTCCATTCCATTTGCCCCTTGCACACATTATTGGTTTGCCCTGTGCTAATGCTGTTAGCGCGCACTAACTGGCCCTTTGAATATGGCGGCTCTGCGCTATTCCTGCACTATTCCCGTATTTGGTTTGCGTGCCATGCTATGCTTTGAATATCTGGGTCAACATTTATACAATTACAATATACAATTGCACAAAGATTACAGTGTTTCAGAAGTATGAAAATACTTCTTAAGATAAGACACATATGGGTAAAACCTTTTAATATCCCTTAGGTATTTTGTCATAGAATTACAGAATGAGACATTACAGTAATAAAAAGACAATTATCCCACACTTTTTTTTTTACATGTAGGCAACCTAAAAAGTGAGTCAATTGATGATCTAGTAAAGATTCCAGTCTGAATAAGAGTCAGAACTAATGAGACTAGCTTAGCCGGAGCATCATTATGCCCAGTTTCCAAGCCCATTAGCCATACTGATAATGCATACATTGTAGTGATTGAAGATTCAGGGTGGAGCAGCAGGATGGCCACGGGCTGCTCTGCTCCATCCTGCCACCCCGGGTAAATTTTTCCTGTCAAGGCACTGTTTAAATTTATCAATAACTTTCCTGTTTCTGTCTTTTGTAAAGTGTTTTCTTTTGACAAGTGGAGCATAAGGCTGATAAAATGTGTTTCATAGCCAAAATAAGAAAAAAACAGCTGGCATTCTATGCATTTTGAACTGAACTGATTGTATTTAGTGCGCGGCATTACTAAATCGACTTTTCCAGTAGCCTTTTCATTTGACCATGGAACTGAGATGACCCTCAAAAGGAAAGGAGGATGACTGGAACTATGGTTAGCACATTTTGTTGCTGACAAGCTGGCATTGCAATTTAGAAATGTATGCTAGCATTGCCTTGTGGCTAGGGCTGTTATTGGTTGGTTTGAATCCCCCAAGTTATTGTGATCAGAGGAGTGTTTCTCTCTGTTTTATTGACAGGATTAAATTCTGCCAGAGCTGGAGAAGTGAGGATGAAGATGACAGAACTCCAGGAATTTTGGAAATATCTTGGAAAAATGTGACTGTTTGTGGGAGGAAAAGGAGCATCAAGCCTGACAGTCTTACAAAGGGAAGGAGAGAGAGAAATATTCAGTGGTGCAACTAATGGTCTCCCAGTCCAGGGAGACTGGGTGACTTTCCATAAAAAGCTGCTTGCACTTTTATGGCTGATTGAAGTGAAAATGAATGCTTGGGCAACTTGTGGTGGGCAATCAGAAAGTAAAACTTATGGCAGCAGAGGAAAGACCCTCTTTCTTTGCACTTAGTAATGCTATAGATACAGGTTCTTTTAAAAAGAGAGTGCTATTGCATCTATTAAGATGTTAAACTTGAACCAGCTCCCTCATATGTGAGCATACATGTTTTAACACCTTCTACAAAAACTGAGAGGTATTCATGGCATGCTCAGAGAGGTAGAAAAATCTGCAGGCTGGCAACATTGTTTCATACGGTGCTTAAATGTCCTTTATTGCTTCTTGTTCTGTTTCTTTGAACCGGGTTCATTCTCTAAATAGCCCATTTATTTATAAAGATCCAACATTTCAGGATAATAGAATCTCTTCATCAGGGATGTAATCAATTCAATTCAATTCACTTTATTTTTAAAAGGTGCTATTCCAGATGTTCATATCGCCTGTACACTAAAATCCAATATATATATATGCAGTCATAAAATCAACAAAACATAAACTCAGTCTAATAATCACAGTGAAGAAAGGCAAGTTCAAACAAATAGGTGTTTAGAGCAGCTTTGAAGCCCCCCACAGTCAGGCATTCTCATATCTGATGAAGCAGAGAATTCCTCAGTGGAGGGGCCACAAACTCAAAAGCACGAGCCCCAGATGTCATCAGCTGAAACCCTGGGAATCTCTAGCAATCTGTCATCAGCAGAGCGGAGTGGTCAGAGGGGGCAGTAGGGATGAAGGAGCTCTTGCAGGTTACTCGGACCCTGTCCATGTATGGTTTTGTAGGTCAGCAAACTGACCTTGAAGGTAATCTGCCACTGAGCTGGTTGCCAGTGCAGTCTGGGCAGCAGAGGTGTAACGTAGCTAGAGCTAGACAACCCAGTCAGCAACCTCTTCACTGCATTCTGCACTAGCTGAATGCAGAATGCAGTGAAGAATTCTGCACCAGCTGCAAGTGGTGGATATCAAGCCCTGGCAGCCCTAGGTACAGGTAGTTACAGTAATCAAGGCGGGAGGTCACAAAGGCGTGGACCAGAGTTAGAAGGTCACAGGGTGGAACAAGGTGCTTAATCTGGGCAATATTCCTCAGATGATAAAAAGAGGATTTGACGAATGCTGACACCTGAGAGTGTAGCATCAGCCTATTGTCAAAAATAACTACCAGATTCTATGCCTGCTCAGAGGTCCGTAGCTGTTTGCCCCCCAGGCCAAAGCTCAGAGGCCTGACCTGCTGCCGGCCACTCTACCCAGCAACCTGGGTCTAAAACCAACACCTCAATCTTGTCAGGATTCAACTTCAACTAGCTGGTAGTCATCCAGTCCTGGATCTCAGCAAAGCAGTTGTTAAACACAGAGACCAATTATCCTATTCGGGCACAAAAGACAGGTAGAGCTGGGTATCATCTGCACAGCAGTGAAAGCCAAGCCCATACCATTTTACAATGTCTCCCAATGGCAGCATATACACCGTGAACAACATGGGGGACAGCACAAAGCCCTATGGTACCCCACATGGCAGAGAAAATGAGTCGGAGGAATACACCCCAGACACCAACCTCTGAGATCTGCCAGTGAGAAAAGAATGAAACCATCTGAGGACCATACCAGACAGGCCACAGATGAACCACAGATGCTCAAGCTGCACCGTATGGTCCATGGTATCAAATGCTGCAGAGAGATCCAGAAGAACCAAGATGGAATGGCTTTTCCAATCCCTTGCTATCAGGAGATCACTAAGCACCCAAACAAAGGCAGTTTTCATGCTGTGCCTCTTCCAAAATCCTGAATGGAGAGAGCCATAGATATCATGG
Organism: Neoceratodus forsteri; assembly: GCA_016271365.2. Taxonomy (NCBI): domain Eukaryota; kingdom Metazoa; phylum Chordata; order Ceratodontiformes; family Ceratodontidae; genus Neoceratodus; species Neoceratodus forsteri. The sequence goes on along the minus strand of CM057452.1, from coordinate 1,069,537,811 downwards.
ATGGTTAAATGATTCTCCAGCAGCTGCACAATCACTTTCTCAATAGCAGGCTATAAAATAATACAATAGAACTCATTAAATCAAGTATTTACTGTGATCTATTACTATCACATATATTATTTTTTTATGGTTAAATAATATGGTGTGGATGAAAGCTCAGAGAGGTAAAAAGATATCTGAAGCCATAAAAGCCAGAGAAATGCAAACCAGAGAGGAAAGCAGCCACTGACCCATATTAGGGTTTTGAGAATTGATTTATTTTTGTATTATTTCTGTATTCCCACATCACGCTGCCACATTAGCCACTTCTTTGGGCATGCAAAGGACTCTTTCTGACCCATCCTGTCCCTTGAACCACCGATCTCAGACGGCAGCTATCCCAGGGTAACCCGGCATAACCCTTTGCCAGGTGGGTCCCTCTCCTCCAAGGGGGAAGACACCAGCCTGGGCAGGGCAGACCAGCACAACATCTTGTCCCCGAGGTTCTGCTGAGGTGGATGGCTGCAGGGGCATTGATGGCATTGGGGAGCTGGGCAGCCACCATCCGGTGTAATGTGGAGCATTTTCTGCTTTTCTGGTATGCTTCCATCCTACACCATCATGCAGTGCTCCTGGTCTCCACCAGAGGCTGCTGCCAACTGACATCAGCCCATAACCCCCCCCCAGGAGAGGACAGCAGTCCTCTGGACACTTGATCCTCTCCTTCCCCTGCCAGCCCCTGGCATCCTGAGTCCATTCCTGAACCTGGGTAGCCAGGGTGGGTTGAGGTAAGGTGCCATTGCCTCAGCCCTCTTCACCACCAGGCCGAGGGTTTTAAGAATTTATTGTAATGGATTGAGCGTTTTAAAGAAATCTGCTTGGGTGATTGGACTTCCCCAATACTTGAACTCCTGAACTCCTGAATTATGAACTGGGAGCCAAGTTTGTTTCACTGGAGGCAATTTGAGGTGCCAGCTTGCTTTGTGAATTCCCCTTAAAAACTGTCAGGTTCTTGAGGAGCATGACATTTTGTGTTCACTTTTTTTATTTTAAAGCATAGTGCGAAATGCTGTTTCTAAAACTGAAGACATGTTATAATGCATGTGTCTCACAGATTTGGTTTGAGCCCTAGAAAGGCTGAGATATATGTGACTATGCTTCTAAGCTTAATATGCCTAGGGGAGTGGTGCCCCAAAATACACTATATACTGCAGTAAAATGTGATTCTTGTTAGTGGGATCCTAGCCTTTTTATGTTGCTTGCACGCATGTGCAAGAAACATACTGCCATCATCGGAGATTTCGGAGGTGTGTCACCTCCTCCTCCAATTCAGTCAGTGTGCTGGCAGGCGTGGCCCCTGTAAGCCAATGCATTTTGGAGCTGTGTATGACATGCTTCAAAATGCAGTGGCATACAGTTGAAAGGGGGAGCTATGCTTCAGTGAGCACCGATAAGATATCGGCTGCTCACGTGCAGCTCCCCCCACCCGCAGTCGTGCATGCCCCCGCACGCACTGTATAGTCGACGGGGTGCCCAATCCCCATTGGCTGAGCTGCATCCCCAGTAGTAGGTGCCATGCTGGGCCCACCCCAGCATGGCAAGCAGTCCTTTGCCGGCAGGGGTGCCCAATCCCCGTCGGCTGAACCATCCTTGTGCGCGCTGGGAGCCCACCCCAGCGTAGCAATAACTTCCATGGCCGACGGGGTGCCCAATCCCCGTCGGCTGAATGCCCCAATGTCCTTGTGCCACGCTTGGGAGCCCACCCCAGCATGGCAATGGTCCCACGACGTTTTTTTACCCTGTAAACAAAACGGTCCCGCGGCATGTCTCCGACCCCACCCACAACCTGCACCCACTCACGCGCACCCAGCCTCCCACACCCTCACCCCATACTTACCTCCGGACTCGGTGCGGCGATCTTGGTGGACCGGGAACACGTCTGCACTCTTCAAAGCCGACCGCGAACTGAGAAATGCCGATAGCTGTATAATGGGCTAGATAGGGGTTTCAACTTTGTTGCATATCTCAGGCATTTTTGGAATTTTGCCCAAATTTTCAACATAGGGTTTTGGGACCTTCTCATGAATGATGCCACTGTCCTGGCGTTATTCCAGGCCGAAGGTGATTTCGGAGCGAGTGACTGTGCAGTGACTGCAAAATCACCCTTCGAACTGGTCTTCCGCAACAAAATGGCATCGTCATATGAAGGAATCCCAAAACAATTTAGTGTAACGTCAAAATGACTGTTCTGGCGATGGTTGCTAGCGGTTCCTCACGCAGGCTCGTAAGTTCAGCGAAATTTCAATATTTTCACTCCAGATTTTCAACATTGCCATTTTATCACACCTTCTTATGAGAAGTACAGCTGTCATTTTTCACATCTCACCCAAAATGTGTTTCCGCCCATGTAGCGCAGAATGGCGCATTCGGTGTGTGAAATCAATGTACAGGACAAATTAAGAAAATCAGAGTGACACTGTTCATGAGCAGAGGTCTTAAAATGGCTATGTTGAAAATTTGGTGAAAAAATTCCTAAAAATGACTGTTTTACGAGCGTGCATTGTGCAGTTCCTACGCAGGCTCGTAAGTTAGCAAATTTTCAATATTTTCACTCCAGATTTTCAACATTGCCATTTTACCACACATCCTCATGAGCAGTACAGCTGTCATTTTTCACATCCTGCCCAAAATGTGTTTCTGCCCACGTAGCGCACAATGGCGCAATCGGTATGCGAAATCACTGTATGTGACACATTAAGAAAATCACAGTGTCACTGTTCATTAGCAGAGGTCTTAAAATGGCTATGTTGAAAATTTGGTGAAAAAATTCCTAAAAATGACTGTTTTCACAGTCGTTGCACAGGTCCACCTGCGCTTGTAGGTTTGCAAATTTTCAATATTTCCACTACAGATTTTCAACATTGCCATTTTACCACACATCCTTATGAGCAGTACAGCTGTCATTTTCACATCCTGCCCAAAAGCGTGTTTCCGTCCATGTAGCGCAAATGCGCAGTCGGTATACAAACTCAATGTATAGGACACATTAACAAAATCACAGTGACACTGTTCATGAGCAGAGGTCTTAAAATGGCTATGTTGAATATTTGGTGAACAAATTCCTAAAATGACTGTTTTCGGCATGCGTTAGCGCGTTCCTCACAAAGACGTCAGAAGTTCGCAAATTTTCAATATTTGCACTCCAATTACTTCCAAATACCTAAACAGCACATAGAAGCAAGCAACATTCAGCATTGACAAATGCTTGTTTACTTTGGTTTACTGGCCTCATGTGTTGTTTTTTATAATCTTCCAATGTTTTTACCTCTGAGATTCAAATTGGTTTATGTGCAAAGCCTTGGTAAAGCCTTTGACATCCTGAATCCATTTAAATATATTTGAACTTGAAATGGCAGTCAAAATGTTATGAACTTTTTCCTACATGATTTTGAATTATCAACTCATTATTAAAACTACATAAACATTGTGTTTATGATGGAATGTAACAAAAATTTGATTTAAGATATGATTTTTTAAATTTTTTGCTTAACATCACGTTTTTGTACTTTTGTTTTTAGTAATAAGTTGTCATAAGTTGATCATGATTATGTATATATGTTTTTTTCTTTTGTTTTGTATTTATATGGCATGAAATGCTGAAAAATTTTCTTATCTCTTTTAATGTACGGCGGCCAGAGCCTTCGGGATTGGGCGTCTTTTTTAAATAAAAATGACTTGACTTGACTAAATATTTTAATTGTTAGTTGCTTAACACATGTGGTGATATTTCAACAGGTAAGAACTGCCAAGTACTGTTCATTGGGCACTTACTAAGTAGGTGCTAAATGCACTTCTATTTTTAAGGAAAGTCTTTTTTATCACATATGACATTTTGTATCAATATAAACTTTTTGATCACCATATTCAAAGCCCGAGGGCTTTCCAATGCATCTAGATGTGCTGCCTAAATAACTTTAATTGTGAGTGACAGCTTACGGTGTCAACCAATGGGCTTGTAGTGCTTGCAGTACTCTGTCATTCAGCGACAGTGACAGTTCAGTCAGCGGGGAGCCATGGTGGTGTGTGTAGGGCCGTGCTGCTCGCTGACTGCCTGCCACTGCTGGGACAGGGGGAGCCGGGTGGGTTGTGGTTTCCTGAGTGGGTGGGGGTGCCACTAGACTAACAGAGAGTGATGTGACTAATTCCTACTTTGTTTGCAGTGATCAGGATTTGGGAATGGGGGGTGCCACTAGACTATCAGGAACATGTAAAACATTATTATTTTAGGGAGTTTGCTGCATCGTGGTTGGCAGGGGTGCCACCAGACTACCAGGGAGTGTTTTCAATAAGTACTTCTGCTTTTGCAGCACTCAGGGTTTGGGGATGTGTGTGGGGGGTAGCCATCGGGCTGCAGAGGCTGGTGGCTGCTGTGCTGCTGTGTGCAATACAGGAGCCCGTCTGTAGGTAGCTACCAGTTAGGCATGTTTCTCACATGTCTAACTTTGTGTGACTCATCTCCGAGATGTGCTGGCAGCTGCGCGGCACATCTCAGTTGAATATGGGGATGTGCTGCATATTCATGGGCATGCCCCCTGGAGATGCGCCGCATACATTATCACTGCATTTTGGCACAGTCGGAGATGTGCGTTGCATCTCCACTCTTTCAATATTGCACTGTGATGCATTTCTTGAGATTCACCGGTGCATCTCAAATGTGCCAGTGCATCTCCTTTGAAAATGTCCCCCTTAGTGTTTTAAGACTAAGAACAATTAATATGCTTTAATTCTATTTAAGGAACTGAATAACTGATTCTGATGTAAGCTATTAAAGGGCTCTCCCTCTCTGCTGGAGGTTCAGTATGTCTGCCTGGAGTGGCTTAACATCTTTGCCTGGAACCGGATGGAAGCATTCTTTGGGTACTATTGCTGGTTCTATACACTGTTACTTAGTATGGGATATCAGAGGTAAAACAACGACTAGTGGTCCAAATGTATGTACTGTGACAGGACCTGTTGTTATCTTACTTTCTGCTGTCATTATAGCTCTTCAGGATCCTAATTCCCAAGCTTAGTAAATACAGACCATGACTGACCTAAATGGAGCATCTACTTAAGCCTTGTAGTCAGGGTGGATTATTACTAAGATTTTGTATGGTATAGTGATACCCAGAGGTAAAAGGAACCCATGAGATGTTGCTTTTGCTGACATATAGTGGGATCTTTATGGGTGGAGTCCTAGTTAACTTATTTAAGGACTACAGGACAGAATAAACCACAGACAGTACCTACAATGTTTTATGTGTACTATGATTAACAAGTGGTGGTTCTGATGGAGTGCCCAATACTTGTAAAACAGGCATTTTTGTTATAGTACCCTCTATGACCCAACAGACTGCCTCTGCTGGAAAGGGTGGAAAGTCTCCTATGGGTCCATTTATTGACTTATTTATTTTACAGAACATGGTCTTAGTAGTAATGTTATATGTAAATTGTAGATGGTTCAGAGCATGTAACTTAAATTTAAATTAGAATTCTTGCAAATGGAAAATTAATCTGAATCAAGTCTGAGCAATATTGAACTGATTCCTGTTTGACATTAAGTTATGAGACACAAAGGAGGGGAGACAAGGAGGCTTATAGAGAAAAGAGGAGGGTGGCAGGGCAGAAGATAAGGGGCTAAAGCAGATTCTGAGAAGAAAATAGCAAAGCGGACCAAAAGGGGGGATACAACTGTTTTTAGGTATACGGGGGAAGAAGGAAGGGGAAGCAGAGGACAGTACTGGTTGGGGGAAGGGAGGAATACAACTGGAAGAGTACTTCGAGAAAGAGGTGTTAAATAACTATTTCTGCCCCATCTTCATGGAGGAAGGGGAAGGTAGGGGACTGGAGCTGGAAGGGAAGAGAAGGGTAGTGAAGGGATAAAGGTGACTCTGAGTATGTTCAGCATTGACAGAGTAAGGGAGGAACTAGGCAGGCTAAAGGTGGACAAGGCAATGGGGCCAGATGGCTTGCACCTGAGAGTACTCCGGGAACTGAGGGAGGAGTTGGCAGCCCCATTGATGAGACTGTTTAACTTGTCCATTAATACAGGCTGTGTGCCAGGGATTGGAGGAGGGTGGATGTGTTGCCCCTGCACAAGGGAGGCAGTAAGGAGGTGATAGAAAATTATCACCTGGTCAGCCTCACCTCAGTGGTAGGAAAGGTGATGGAGGCACTGATAAAGGAAAAGGAACTGGACTACCTGATGAACAGCAGGCTGCAGGATGAAAGGCAGCATGCATTCATGAATGGGCGGTCCTGCCAGATGAACCTGATAGAGTTCTTCAGTTGGGTGACGCAGGTGGTGGACTGGGGGGTGGTGGACATGGTTATCTGGACTTCAGCAAGTCCTTCAACACCATCCCTCACAGAAGGCTAGTGAATAAGCTAGAAAGCTTAGGGATGGGACAGAAAATAACTAGGTGGGTTGAAAACTGGCTGGCGTGCAGGAGTCAGAGAGTGGTAAATGGGGTGCATTCCAGGGTGGGGGGAGTATTGAGTGGGGCGCCACAGGGGTCGGTGCTGGGACCCCTCCTTTTTAATATATACATAAAAGATGTAGCATAAGATCTGGAGGGAAGGGTGTGCCTATTCGCTGATGATACAAAAATCTGTAATAGGGTGGACACCCAGGGGGTGGTAGAGGCCATGATGCAAGACTTGAGGACTCTAGAGGAGTGGTCAGAGACCTAGCAACTGAAATTCAATGCCAAAAAGTGTGCTGTGACGCATCTGGGGTGTAAAAACAAGTGAGCAGCTTACACTTTGGGGGGGGGGTCAAAAAACAGAGCAGGAGAAAGATTTGGGGATTATAGTATCAAGCAATCTTAAAGCAACAGTGCAACAAAAAACGTTTTTCCAAAGAGATGGTTTTCTGCTATGGTTATGACAAATGTTGGTAGAACTGTTGAGTTGGGTTTTCTGGGTGATTTCTATGCTGTGTACTGTACATCTGTATTTTTGTCTGGGTCCTTACCCTCCTCAGGTCCTCAATATTATTTCTGTGCAAAAATGAGGCAGACATCTTTTTTCTTGAGAAATAATTATTTTAAAACTTTCATAAAATTCTTAAATCATGAAAGAAACTGAAAATGTTACCACCAAAATAAATTTGAAGACATCTGGCATTGATTAGGAAAAAAAAAGGTGGGGTCACATTTTAGCCCATTTTTGTTGCACTGCTGCTTTAAGGTAGGTAACCAGTGTAGCAAGGCAGTAGGGAAGGCAAGTGGAATGTTGGCATGCAATGGGAGAGGCATAACTAGCAGAAGGAGGGAGGTGCTGATGCCTCTGTACAAGGCCATAGTGAGACCACATCTGGAGTATGGGGTCCAGTTCTGGAGGCCGCACCTATGCAAGGACATTTGATGGGATGGAGAGGATTCAGAGAAGAGCAACCAAGAAGGTGCATGATATGCAAGGGAAACCATATGAACAGAGATGCAAGGAAATGGACCTGTACCCATTGGAGACTAGAAGGGAGAGGGGGAACATGATTTACATTTTTAAATATGTGAGGGGGATAAAACAGGGTGAAGGAGGGGAGCTTGTTCTGAAGAAAGCAGGAGGCTAAAACTAGGGAGCAGAGCCTAAGATTAGAAGGTGGAAGATATAGAGGCAATGTGAGGGGGTGTTTTTTCACAGAGAGCGTGGTGGAGGCCTGGAATAAACTACCTCAAGAGGTGGTGGAGGCCAAAACATTGGAGGGATTCAAGAGTGTATGGGACAGACATATGGGATTGGGAAGTGAGGGGAAGGGGGGGCCCGAAAGAATGGAGAGGATTGGGGGGGGCAGGCTCAATGGGCCAGAGGGTCCTTTCTGACATCAGATTTCTCTGATTCTGTGATATTGTTTATCTTACTTTTACATTACAAATTTGTCCTTATTTGAGGTTGTTGATGAACTTATAGCTATGCATTATCTGTTTCAGTTCTTGTTAATTTGTATGTTAGTTTACCATTACTGAAATTATTAGTGCCTGGTGCATTCATGCACCTCTTGGGAAGACAAGCTGTAGTAAATTTTTACATTTTATAAATCGACAATTCTTCTCTCCACATATATAATTCTATGGGTATTTTTGCTTGGACTGCCCCTCCAACCTTAGTGTGAAAGGTCTTGCACCTGCATTTGCTTTGTTTCTTTATAGTTTATTTTTGGATACTATTTCTTTTCACCTTTACCTTTGTTTTTCTTAAATATTTAAATGGATTTTCCCAACTTGCACGGTTCATGGATTATTGTGTATTCCTACAATACAGTATTGTGCGTTCAAGGGGGGTTTGTCTCTTAAAGAAATTTGTTTCTAGTGGCACTCTGTCATATTCTAACCATGCCACCTGATGAAGATCTTGATGGTCAAAGTGCTGGGGCTTACAGCACAGTGTTGTCCCTTGGTGGGCTCACAATAAGTCTGTGTTCACTTATTCTTAATTACTCACTCACTGGATTTTATTTGAACTTCTCCTTTCCAGTGCTATCTATTTGAGACTTACAGTATTTGTGAGGCTGGCAGCCCACGATGGCATCAGCATGGTGTCTTAGAGCACTGTTACTCTTGTGTGGAAGTGATATGCACCAATGTCAGACTATTTTGTTTATTTGAAAGGGTGAGGATAGTCTGTCCTCCATACTACAGAATACCCTGGCCCATGTATTTGTACATGAAGTTTTCACAACTGTAAGGAGATCCATACTTGTCCTGTATGATGCAAGTATTTCCTACAGTATCAGTCTGGTTATTGAATCAAATGCTCTTAAGAAAACAAAGAATATGGCATATAATTATTGCCATTTTATTTATAAATATTTCTCCACTCTGTAATGCACTTCTCATAAAAGTCTGCCTGATATTATGAGATTATATTATTTTTAATCCATTCCAAAGTTCTAGCTAGAATAAGTTAGCAAATGTTTTTGTTAATACTTCTATAAGACCAATTGTCTGATAATTGTTGGGTCCTTTCTATCACCATTTTATAAACTGATATTATGTAACTACCCTTCCATGAATCAGGATAATAGTTTTCTTAGTACATTTGTTAAATAGTTTGCTTATTATCAGCCCCTTATGCCCAAATCAGCCTTATAATGGGCACCTGGTATATTATCTGCCATGGGGCCCTTTTATTTCTATGGGAGGCTATTGTTTTAGTTACTTCATTAACTGGAATAATATAAATATTTTGAGACTAACATGTCCTCTCTAAGGGTTCTGAATTGTCAACAAATACATTACTAATAGAGGTGTGTGAAAAAAAATATGCACAGGTGGAATTTAAGTGAAGTCTGGCTTTTGCTTGTGTGAAAGTTCGGAAATCCAATTCCAAACTTTGGTGGAAATTCCGCCTGCCCTGCATCCTACTTTATTCCTGGTGTCCAGTACCCCCGCCTATTGCAGATCGCTGCCTGATTGCCCAAATAAATAAAATAAATCCCTGGTTGCTAGCGGTCCCTGCCCCATCCAATCACCCACCTGCCAGATGTGTATTTAAAAAACAAACCCTGGTGGCTAGCAGTCCCTCCTCCCTCCCAATCACCCACCTGTTCCCAGTAGTAGTCATAACTAGTCAGTACAAAATCACACATGCCCCCGACTTGGCTTCCCAGCCAAATGCCCTTTGGGGAAACCCTTGCCTCAGTGTTTACGCACAGAGGTTTTTTGTCTTATAACTAGTCAGTGATGTAACCCCCCATCGAGAACTGCCATAAAATAAAATGTTTTCCCTGGTGGTCTAGTAAACCCTCTCTTCCTCCCTATCTCCGATCCCCAGTATGTAGGTTTTTTTTTAACTTATTCCCTGGTGCTCTAGTGACACCCCACCCCCAGAAGGTAGTGTTCCACTTCATTCCCCCATCCTGAAATGGAGCAGGTAACCAACACAGCCCCCACTCTCCTCCATGGCCGGGCCAGCCACCAAAATGTCAAGCACATGCTCATTTAATGACATCCCAGTGGGAGGTCCAGCCATGGAGGAGATTGGAGGGCCATGCCAGTTGCCCAGTCTATTTTCTGATGGGGATAATTGTGTGGGACACTACCTGCTGGGGTGGTGGTGGGAGGCCACTTGATCACCAGGGATAGGGAGGAAGGGGGGTTCACTAGACCACTGGGGAAACAAATATTTTACTATATGGGGGATAGGCATGGGGGGTTACATAACTGAGTAGTAGTGACTACTACTGGACACGTGGACATGCAAGTGATCGGGTGCGGGGAGGGATCGCTAGCATGGGGGGTTACTGATACATCAGGTGGGTGATTGTATGCGGGGAGGGACCTCTAGCCTCCAGGGGGCTTACTGATATGTCAGGGTGGTAATCAGGTGGGAGGGGGACTGCTACAGTAGCTAACGGGGAGGGGGTTATTAACACGTCAGGCAGGTTGGAAGAGGGTGAAATGGTGCCACAAATATTCAGAAGTTTTCTGATCCACCACAGGTGGAAGCTCGGAAAGTTCTGCAATAGTTGCTAAATTCCACAAAAGTTCCACTAAGGCGGAAATGGCAAGTTTTGTACAACTCTAATTACTAAAGTATTTCACCCAGGTCATTAGAAAAATAAGTGACTCAATTCCTTTTGAAAAGTTACAAGGCTCAAGAGCAACAAGAATTCAAAATGTTTTAGTATGATTATCATTAGTGGCTTTCAGTAGTTTATTTTATAACAAAAGCTGAGCAGGTCTATTTTGTTCCAATGCAGGTATATTTTACATTTTTTTCATTGTACTGTTAAGGTTCTATTTGGACATGTATTTCTTTGTTTATTTTACTGCAGAAGCTACACTTTTAGCATTCTTATAAGGAGTGTTAAATCTCCCATAATCTCTGTTACCCATGGTCAGGAAGTATAGGCAGTCCAGAAGCAGCTATAAAATTCTCAAACAGAACTTTACTATAAAAAAAATGGTAACAGTTGTACAGGATTGCTTTTTTTTCATGGGTACGTTTTATTGTACTTTTCAGTTTTTCTCCCCAATCTCCTGCCTCAGATGCACATGCACAGGCATGCGCACAGTGTGTCTCAAGGCACCCTCTCTACATGTTGCCCCCTTCGCTAACCATCGGACCACCTCCCGGTGGCAGCGGGACTACAGGGGAGCAGCAATGAACCCAGGAGAGGACAGCTGCCTTCTGGCTGCTCAGTCCTGCTCCTGCTCCTACCCCCCCCATGCTGGCACACCGATGGCCCAAGTCCATTCTCGAACCCAGGTCTCCAGCATAATGCAAGGTAAGGTGTCCAGTGCCTCAGCCCTCAGCGCCACCGAGCCAACCCATACAAAATTGCTTCTAACACAGGCATTCCAAGCAAAAGTCATTCTTAGTGCATCTCCAAATCTAAAACTGAAAAACCAAAAACATTACTATCTTTATAGTTTCTAGCTGCATCCTGTTTGCCATAACATGTAACAACTTAGTTAGGTTCTTTTCTGAGCAAGTACATCCAGACTCTGCAGGTGTGACAAAATAGAACAAGATGCCAGGAAGTGCCTCCTGTCCATTCTGTTAACAAGCTTAAGGTCAAACGATTTCTCCAGGTCAAACCCCTTGTAGTTACAGCTGGCTATATTTTCTAACAAACTGAAAAAGCTTTTTCTGCAGTTGGTTTCAAACAATGTAACTATGTACATTTGTAAATCAAGGGATCCCAGTTTTAGCCAAATATCTACATATACTATCTCAACCACAGAGAAGCAAGAGGGAAGAAAAGACAGAAACAGCAAGTGAAGAAAAAGTGAACCCATTTTATTTAAAGAAAAAACGGGGTCAAAACCTTCTTTTCATTCTCTTTTTAATATTACCTTAAATCATGTACAGTTTTCTACATATGCAATATCCTTTTTCCATATCACATTTTACCACAAACGGTACAGTTTAAACACAATGCAGTTTAAATACAATGCAGTAACCATTCTGCTGGGTTTGGGCCTCTTCCTGATTACTTTTGCCAATTTCTTTCCCAGTGCACACATATAGGCCGTAATAGATTTTATCTGAGTGGGGTTATCTTCCCATGTTTCTTTTATGACATATAGTGACCCTCCAGGTTGCCTACTGCACAGCATTTCAAAGGGGGAAAAACCTGTTGATGCTTGTGGCACTTCTCTGTAAGCAAAAAGCATGTAAGGTAAGTATTGATCCCAATCTTTCCCTCACCTTTCACAAACCTTTTTAGGATGCGTTTTATAGTTTGATTAAAATGCTCAAGAAGACTGTCTGTCATGGGTGAGAAGGGGAAGTTCTTATAGCAGTAATACCTACAGGTAGTGATCGGTATAGCTCCTTCAGCAAGGCAGCACTGAAATGGTGGGTCGAGTTGGGAACTGCCTTCAGGACAGACAGCAGAGGGTAGTTGTAAGGGGGGAAACATCCAAGCCAAGACCCATAACTAGTGGGGTGCCTCAGGGCTCAGTTTGGGTCATGTTTTGTTTAATGTCTTCATAGAGGACATTGCAGAGGGGGTCAAGAGTAAGATCAGCCTGTTCACCAATAACACAAAGATTTGTGTAAAAGTAAACAGTGAGAAAGGGAGACAGGCACTCAGGTAGGAGCTAGCTAAACTTGAACACTAGTCAGAGGAATGGCAGTTGGGGTTTAATGCTAAGAAGAGCAAGGTCATGTGTCTTAGAGCCAGAAATCCCAGGGCCAGCTACTGGCTGGGGGGAGTGCAAGTAGCAGCTTCAGAGGAGGAGAGGGACTTGGGTGTACTAGTCACAGAGGACACAAAGGTATCAGCACAGTGTAGGAGGGAGGGAGGCAGCAAGGGCAAATTGGATGCTGGGATGAATTGTCAGGGGTAACACCTCCAGAAGGGAGGAGGTCATCCTGCCCTTGTATAGATCACTGGGAGGCCACACTTGGAGTACTGTGTTTAGTACTGGTGCCCTACTTCAAGAAGGATGTGAGATTGCTGAAGGGGGTGCAGCATAGGGTGACAAATGATCATGGGGCTAAGGGAGATGCCTTATGAAGAAAGATCAAGGAAGCTCAACATGTACACGCTGGAAGATAGAAGGGAAATGGGGGACATGATAGAGATCTTTAAATACTTGAAAGGCATAAATAAAGTCAGAATGGGAGATGTGTTCTGCTTAAAGGGGGGGGAAGGATCTCTAGGAGGCACAGTCTGAAGTTGAAAGAGGGAGGTTCAGAAGGGAGATGAGGAGACAATACTTCACAGAGAGAGAGGTGAATGGATGGAATGCACTGCCATAGGAGTTAATCGAACTGTGGACAGTAGATAACTTTAAGAGAGGATGGAATAGAGTCAGGGGCAGGGTAAGGACAGACAAGAACATATCGGGGGATAGGCCAGGGAGAGGGGTTGAAGGGAGGGAGATTGGGTGGGTGGGGGCAGGCGGTTCTATGTGATAATAGCACGACCGCGGCGTCCCTATTATCGTGACCTACGTGCTGAAAAAACATTTTCAGCGATATACAGTAAAAGGTAACAGGGAAACTATGTATGCGGGGCTGTGCCCTGCACTCCCTAACTAAAGATTCTCAACTCCAAGGGGTGCATGTTGGGAGGGGGCAATGCCCAGTTAAAAATAAAGTCCCGCAGCTGCCGGACACAACAAAATTGTACCTGTTCCCAGTCCCGAACACAGGATTTGCTCTGTCAGAGCCAGTCACCCTACCCACACGGTTGGCTCGGTGGAAGCAGGCACATTGCAGTGTTACAGCTCTGTTCCCCACCCCTCCATGTCCTGCCACCCACCCCCTTCCTATCACCCACCCTACCTTCACAGTCACAACATTCGCCATCCGCTACCATTGCCCATGATGATAGCGCTGTCATATGGGTCACTATTTTGACAGTCGCCCATATGTGGTCACTATCATGACGGTATACCGGGACAGCTGCAGTAATATTAAACTGCGAGCTGCACACTCAGGCAGACTTGATAGACCTTTGAGCTTTTTCTGTTGGCTATTTTGTATGTTCGTATGTTCACCCTGCTGAATAATTTGGCAAGCTCTGCTGTCACTATTGGGGCTGTGGTGGTACACATTGGAACTGCCCCTAGGTGTCAAGTGGCATAGTCACATACTACCAAAATTAATCAATTACCCTGTGTATATTTGTCTAAGGGTCCAACAACATCCACTGTAATTCTTTCAAAAGGAACATCTGTCAAGGGTAGGGAACCAGGGGCACTTTGTCTTTTTTAATGTTGACTGTGCTTGTGCACCCAACGTTTTATGGCAATGACAGGGGATTTTGGAGGGTGTGTGACTGCCAAGCCCATTGCAGTTCACAAAAGCAAGGGCTTGGCAGTCTACACCAATGGCCACAGTTCGTGGTCCTGTCATCACTCTCTGCTTGGTGGGCTGAGACTTTGTGTATTTCAAAAAATTGAAGCCGCTCCAGTAAGAGAGGACTTTGATCCTTTGATTTGCATAAAGCCATCCAAAAAGAGCTGATCTTGTTAGTCATTAGTCTCATTAAAAAACAAACACAAAAACTCATCCATCAATGTCTATTTCTGTCCCCCTGTAACTGGACCCCCACCTGATCCTCCCTCTCAGCACCCACTGCCCCCCCAAACATAACACTGACACTGGGGGTCCCCAATTTCTCCAGCGTCACCACCTCATAGTTTTTTTTTAATGTTATTTATCTATTGCCTGTAACATAAACAACTGTCCCTCGATGTCTGTAGTTGGCACCCCTGTAACTGCTCCCCCTTACGCAGCCCTTCCTCTGAACACCCCCAACAAATATAGCACTGACACTGGGGGTGCTCAGTCTCCCAGTGTCGTGCCTTCTAGTATTTTTTCTTATAACTGTTCCCCACCCCCACCTGACCCTCCCTCTCAGCACCCACCACCCATAACCCCCCCTCACTCATCACCCACCCCCAAGTCCTGACTTACCAGTGGGGGTCCAATGCCATCATCTTCTCCAGACCACAGAGACATCATCACTCTTCTATGCTACACTGCGAATTGAGGAAATCAGGTTTGCTGTTCCATGTATTTCAATGAGGTTACGCACTTAGTAGCATAACTTGGGAATTTTTCAATATTTTTGCCCCAAAATTTTAACATGCCTTTTTGGGGACACCATGTCATGAACAATGCAAGTGACAGTAAGTAAATTTGAACTGAAAGGTGATTTTGCAGTTGCTGTGTGAAATTACTTTTCACGCAGGAGCTAAAAATTTCTCCACCATTGAGGTAGGCTGATAAGAAGGCTATATTAAAAATTTGGCTTAAAAATATTAAAAAACAACAAAGTTATGAGCCTACATTGAAGTTTGTTAGTGCAGGCTCATAACTTCGGTAATTTTCAATATATTGATCCTAAATTTTCAACATAGCCATTTCTTCACAGCACCTCATGAATATGATAGTTGTCATTTTTCACATACTGGCCAAAATGTGATTTCGCATCCTAAAAGGTGATTTCGCAGTCACTGCGCAAAATCACCTTTTGGGCAGGAGCTGATCATTTTCTCCAATATTCTTCATGAGGTGGGGTAAGAAGGCTATGTTGAAAATGTGGGCCACAAATGTTAAACAACAATAAAGTCACAAGCCTATGTTGGGATTTACAAATGCAAGCTTGTAACTTTGCTAATTGTCAATATTTTGAACATAAACTTTCAGCATAGCCATTTCTTCACATCACCTCATGCATGTGATAGCTGTAATTTTTCAAATCCTGGCCAAAATGTGTTTACGCATCCCAAAAGGTGATTTTGTAGTCACTGCACAAAATCACCTTTCAGGCAGGATTTGACAATTTTCCCCATCATTGTTCATGAGCTGGGATCATAAGAAGGCTATGTTGAAAATCTGGTGTAAAAATTTAAAAAAAACAACATAGTTAGGAGCCTACAGTACATTAAAGTTTGCAAACTCAGCCATGTAACTTTGATCATTTTCAATATTTTGACCCTGAATTTTCTACATAGCCATTTCTTCACAGGAACCACATGACTGTGACAGTTGTCATTATTCAAATCCTGGCCAACATGTGTTTTCATACTTGTGGCATGAAATTAATTTTTGTCAGGGATTTGAAAATTGTCACCTACTGCATTCATTAAGTGGGCTAACATGAAGGCTGTGCTGAACATCTGGTGCATGAATCTGGTAAAAAGCCCAGGCTATGATTAAATGTTACACCATTTTAACGTTCACTCATAACTTCATTTTTTTCAATATTTTAACTCCATCCTTTCAACACAGCCATTTTCCACACCATCTCATAAATGTGACGTGTCATTTTTAAAATCCTGGATGAGATGTGTTTTCGCACCTCTGGTGCATCATGACATTTTGGCCAATATGCTATAAATGGCACATATCATGTCTATAAGGTGAATCCTAAAACAATTATCATCAAAGTTTGGGGTCAGAATTGCAAAATACAAATTGTTTAACAAGCAACCAACGCTCAGCATTGACAAATGCTTGTTTTAGTCACTGGGTCTACTTTCTGCATTCAGCACATGAATTGCAATAGGTAGCAACATCCTCGTGAATCCCAGGCCAGTAAAATCTGTACAGCAATCTAGGAAGGGTGCAATCCCTCCGAGTGACCAACTATAGGACTACCACGTGCTGTCTGTAACAACTCAGTTTTATTATTCTTTGGTATGATCAACTATTCTGTCTGTTCCTGCTTCTGAGCATTAGCACAAACTCTGTACAGTAGCCCATTACATTTTTTAAACATTGATCACCCTGTTTTTGTTTCACCCCACCTGCTTAAAATAACCTTAAGCACTGTTAGTCTGCTCTGAAATTAAAAAAAAATCAGTTATCAGTTTAGTTTCAGAATTTTCAGATATTAACCCCTTATGTCCATCACTCTTTTGTTGCCACTCTTTTTTTCAGGTGTCTTCTTTCTTTCCTGGACTTCCAGATCTTGAAGCTGGGCTCAAACAGGTTCACATCAAAGTCACGAAAAGCAAACGTGTCCCTACCATCTGAGATTTTCTTTGCCTTTGCTGTTGTCATCACAGCTGCTAAAACTGCAGACTTTGCTACCTGCGTGATTAACTTAGCAAATGCTGGAGAATAATTTCCAATAATCATAGACACAGGTAACTTTGGTACTACATCCATTTTCATTTGGTGAGACACTCTATTAATGCTCAGTCACTTGGGTTGTCGGATAGTATCAAGTGCACCCATGGATGCAGATAACCCCAGTACCTGGTCCTTTTACACAGTTTTTCCCAGCTTTTCAGCATGCACCAGAGTCTGTCTGCTTCCCAAATTAATAAGTCATTTCACAATCTTATGCCTCACTTTAACATCTGTAAAGTACTTGCCCCAACTTGCTAAGGCTAAATTTGCTCCACTGTTACGCTCCTCATTTTTATGGCAATTTCTTGCAATATGGCCTGGCTTATTACAGCTATAGCAAATAAAGTCTTTGGGTACAGCTTTGTTACCCTCAACAAAGCTTTTATGTGATCTCGAGTTAAATCAGGAAGAAGAGGGTCTTACCAATCCTTGGCTGTTACTTCACTGCTGCTTGGTCTATCTGGCCATCTGATAGTCTTAAGCCAAAGAAATGCCTTTTTCCCTACTTTCTAGTCAGTGCTCTTTTACCCAAAGCTGCACATCTGTGGGAAGGATATTGATTAATTGTTCCACTGTAAGTGTATCAATGACCTGTGGGACTGTTTTACCCTCTGGTTGGAGCCATTTAATAAGGAGTTTTCTGAGTCAGGTGAAGGCTTCTTAAGGATTGTCAACTGTGTTTTACTTCAGGAACCAGAATTTCTGCCTGTAGATCCCTCCTGAGATGTCATACCTCTTCACTGTACTTCTAAATGTTGAATCTCTTTTTCTCTCTGTTTCTCAGTCTCTCTCTTTGTTGTATAGCCCACCATTTGATGAAGGCAGACATGATGTAAGGTACTAGGCCTGTCTGTTGTTGTTGTTGTTGTTGTTGTTGTTCTTCTTCTTCTTCTTCTTCTTCTTCTTCTTCTTCTTCTTCTTCTACTACTACTACTACTACTACTACTACTGCTACTTCTTCTTCTTCTTCTTCTTCTATCATTGGTGCTGGCTGTACAGCCTCAATTTGGACTTTGGTTTCTGCTTCTAGCTTGGCTGCCATTCTTCTCTTAATGACTCCTGGACATGCTGTTGTAGGATTCATATCTTTCTTCTATGCTTTCCTGGTACCGGTTTTAGGACCCACATACAGAACTTTTGGCTTAGATTATGCATGGCGTAAATCTCACTGTTAACACCAACTGTTGCAGAGGCAAAAAGTCAGAAAGCACAGGGAGTCCAGGAGCAGTTATAAAATTCACAAACAGAACTTCATTATTATAAACAAAAAATAATAATAACATTTGTACAGGTATTCCAAGCAAAAGTCCTTCTTAGTACATCTCCAAATCTAAAACTAAAACTGAAAACCAAAAAACATTGCTGTCTCGATTGTTTCTAACTGCATCCTGTTAACCATAAAATGTAACAAATTAGTCATGTTCTTTTCTGAACAACTACATCCAGGCCCCACAGGTGTATCAAAGTTGAACAGGGGGCCCAATCTACAAAATCCTTAGACTGATATAAGGTGCTGCATCAATCATTTCCGCAGCAATTGGCACCTTGCATCAAAAGATGTGGCATTCCTGATTCTGAAATGTGGTCAGCATTGGAATGGGGAGCTGTTGTGCCAAAGTGGGTCTGCGCCATCCTTGTGACCTACATCACAGTGCATGAGGTTGCAAGGGGGCTTGTGCCACAGCAGGACTACAATATCCTTTTTTAGGGATTCTGAAAGCCCCATCATGGACACAGCAAAGGGCACCACTTAGACCAGCCAGGAGGTGGTCTAAGTGGCTTGCGCCACTTGGACAGGGTGGACATTGGGCTGCTGGGGGCATAAGGAATGAGGGGTGGCAGAGGCAGAACAGAGGGAAGAGCTGTGACTGCCTATTAATGAAATGGCACATGGTGGGGTATGTGTACAGTGTTACACATCTCATCCTTCTAAGACTGCTTGAAAGGCAGAGTAGAGAAACTTACCAGAGCAAGGGAGAAGGATTAAGACTTAGTTTGGCTAAGCAGATTTACTGTGTGGTGGTGTTTTTATTTTTTACTCACAGGGATTGCAACTGGTTGTTGCTAATATTTCATTGCTTTATTTTGTCTCTGATTCAAATTGTTGTTGCTGGTATACATTCTTCTGCATTATTACAAGGTGTGCCTACAGGTGTGTGCTAACAGATTACTGCTGTAATCTTCTGATTCAAATTGTCTTTTGCAAGGTATATCTTCTGTTACTGCTTTATTTTTCTCTGGAGCAAAGTGTTTCTATAGGGTATATCTTCTCTGAAATTACTGTATTACGGTGGAGCTTACATTTTGTGACTTTTATCATTGGGCTAAGCAAAATTACTGTTTGACACCGTGTTTTATTTTATTCTTGTTTGTTGAAAAGGTTTGTTGTCTCAGAGGTGTTTCAGTCTCCTTCTCACATTGAAGGAGCTAATTGCTTTTCCTCCCATAGCTCTTCCAAAGGATTAGGTGTGTATGTGGGGGTGGAGCTGGCAAACTGTCAGTAATTTCCACCAGAAAGAAGGGTTAAAAAGTCAGGTTAGTTGATATCTTGGAGGTAGAAGACTTGGTTTGCTGGCCAAGGCACCTAGCTTCACCTGAGCTTTTTCCTTCTAAGACTGCTTGAAAGGCAGAGTAGAGAAACTTACCAGAGCAAGGAGAAGGATTAAGACTTAGTTTGGCTAAGCAGATTTACTGTGTGGTGGTGTTTTTATTTTTTACTCACAGGGATTGCTACTGGTTGTTGCTAACATTTCATTGCTTTATTTTGTCTCTGATTCAAATTGTTGTTGCTGGTATACATTCTTCTGCATTATTACAAGGTGTGCCTACAGGTGTGTGCTAATAGATTACTGCTGTAATCTTCTGATTCAAATTGTCTTTTGCAAGGTATATCTTCTGTTACTGCTTTATTTTTCTCTGGAGCAAAGTGTTTCTTACAGGGTATATCTTCTCTGAAATTATTACAGGTGGTGCTTTGTAGGTTTTACAGTTTTATCTAACATTAGGATAAGCTTTCAGGGTTACTGCATTTGTTGTTGACTGATTGTTTCTGCTCTTACCTCCTTGTTCTTTCATCCGTGGTTCTTCTTTTAGGCAGGGAAGGGCCCAGCCACCCACCCCATCCCCAACCACCCCACGCTACACTCCTTTATAGGGTACCACAGTTGTGACATTTCCTGTGGCAGAGCAGGAAGGGGCGGATCAGTGGGCCTCCACAAGGTGATCTCATTTATAGGCACTAGTAATTTAACTTGTTATAACAAGTTAAACAAAGCACAATTAAACCATTACTTGCATTTTTTTCCTATTTTTTTTTCCTTCAAATTACTCTGACTAGGTTACAAACCCAGCAACTTATTTGGAATGGATTTCATTAACTGCAGGTACTGTGGAACAATTTTCAGAAGGACAGTCTTACAGGATTTAGGACACTGTCCTACATGCTGGGCCTTTGGAGATCTTAGGGCTCAGCTCCGGGCAGCATGGGCAGAGATTGCACGCCTCAAATTTCATATTGAAGAGGAAATACATTATAAGAACCACCCGCCATTTCCCCAGCATCCAACAAGAAACCTCGCCCGCAGAGGGTAGTTGGTCCAGGAGGTTGGCAGGTGGTTAGGAGGAGCAAATCAGGTGCCCCATCACTCTCTGCTCTCCAACACATTACCTCCAAAACCATATAAACACTACAAATAGGTATCTGCCTCTATCTCTGGAAATCAAATAAAGAGGCAGAAGACACTGCAGAGCAGGACACTGCGGCACAGGAGCTAGACAACAATACTCACCCAAATCAGGAACCAAAACTAAACAAGCACAAAGGAAATCCAAAAACTTCTGATCATAGGAGACTCCATGATTCGGGAGTTGATACCCATCTCCAGCCAGGGTGATGGTCAGATGTCTCCCAGGTACATCAGCATGGAAGAAACTGACCGCATTGCTAAAATTGTTCACAAAGCAGGAGAAAACATTGATGTCCTAGTACACATAGGGACTATCGATCTCGCCAGCCGGTCAGTTGTGGAGACCAAGGAACACCTGACTAGGCTGGGTGACAAACTATCATCTATTTCTGTCTGGCATCTCCTTCTCTGAGATCCCGCCAGTCTGGGAGAAGGGAGCAGATGGACGGAAGGTCAGAGAAGGAGATAAGGAGCCAAACACGTGGCTCCGGACTGGTGCCAAGAAAAGGCACAGATTTGTAGGAACTGGCAACAGTTCTGGGAGCGAAAGTTCTTAAATTTGATGGACTGCATCTGACTAAAGAGAGGAGTCAGTGCATTGGGGCAGAAGTTTGACGTTTTGCAGAATATTTAAACTAGCAAATGGGGAGAGTGCAGCACCTACACGCCGAATGGGAAGAACACCCCTCCCCTCAGCAGTGGTCAAACAGGAATTCAGCGTGTTTGCCGCTCATTTGCATCACCAGGAAGAAAAAGGTTTGTCTCCCATACGATGCACAGGGGTAATGCCAAACTTCACCCAACAACTAACACACCAAAATCTGGCCAATGGAAAATCATGTACACAAATGCTCACAGCCTGGGAAATAAGATCCCAGACCTGCAGGCAATAATGTCAGAGGCTACACTGGACATAGTAGCAATTAGTGAGACGTGGTTTACCAGTAACCACACTTGGGAGACTTCAGTACCTGGCTATGTATTGTTCAGAAGAGACCGAGGTGCAAAAAGGGGGGGAGGAGTGGCCCTGTATGTTAATGAAAATATCACAGCTACAGAAATTCAGAATACACATAAGGAGCCAGAAGAACTGTGGGTCACCCTGGAAACAGGAAATGGGACAGCCATAAGAACTGGGGTTGTCTACAGGCCCCCAGACCAGGGGGAGGACATAGACACACTACTGTTAGAAGATATACAAAACATGACAGCTAAAGGGGAGGTTCTGATAATGGAGACTTCAACATGCCAGATACAGATTGGTCAATACCAGCAGGAACATCTGCCAGAACTAGACTCATAGTGGATTCCTGCAAGGGAGGGCCTCAAACAACTGGTACAGCAACCCACAAGAGACAGGGCTATCCTAGATCTAGTACTGACTAACAAAGAAGGGATCACAGATCTCCGGTAGAAGGTCACCTGGGTGCCAGTGACCATCACATGTATGGTTCAATTTTGGCAACTACATCTAAATCATCCCATTCCAAGGCAAAAATATGGGACTTCAGAGGAGCTGACTTTGATAAGATGGCCAACAGAGTTAAGCTAGCCCTGGCAAAAAGAAACACAGGTGAGGGGGTACAGGCAAAGTGGGCAAGCATTAAGGATGCAATACTTGAAGCAACATCCCATTGTGTTAGACAGAAAAAGGAAGTGCAAAAGAAGAAGGAAACCACTTTGGTTCTCAAATACAGTAGCAGAAAAGGTCAGAGCCAAAAGGCTGGCCTTCAGGAAATATAAGGGAACACAGCGGGATGAAGATAGGGAGGCATACCAAACTGCCCTAAGGGAAGCAGGTAAGGCAGGCAAAGTCCCAAACTGAGGAAACACTAGCACGAACAGTAAAAGAAGGTGACAAGACTTTCTATAGATACATTAGTGAAAGGAGAAAGTCCAGAGGGGGTATTGCTAAGCTTAATGGAGAAAAGGGAGCATGTGAGGAGGAGGACCCTGTAAAGGCATCTATCCTAAACAGATACTTTTGCTCAGTATTTACTGAAGAGAAGGTAGGCAGGGCCCACAGCTCAGCATCATGGACACAGGGGAGGAGGTGAGCACTACTCTCTCACAAAACAAAGGGTCCTACAAGAGCTGTAAGGTCAGGGTGGATAAGGCAATGGGACCTTGATGGGCATACATCCCAGGGTACTTAAGGAGCCAAAGGAGGAACTAGCAGAGCCATTAGCAGAATTGTTTAGTGAGTCTCTGAGCACAGGAGAGGTCCCAGAAGACTGGAGAAGGGCTCATGTGATCCCGCTCCACAAGAGTGGTAGCATGGAGGAGGTGGGGAACTACAGACCGGTCAGTCTTACCTCAGTAGTGGGCAAGATTATGGAGGCACTCCTTAAGGAAAGGATAGTGCAACACCTGGAATCCATAGGGGCACAGGATCCAAGACAGCATGGGTTTACAAAAGGAAGGTCCTGTCAAACTAATCTCATAGATTTCTTTGACTGGGTAACCAGAGTGGTGGACCAAGGGAAGCAGTTGATGTCGCTCACCTTGACTTCAGCAAAGCTTTGACACTGTTCCACATAGAAGATTGGCCTGGGTGGTCAGAAGTTGGTCAACTGGTAGCAAACTGGTTGACTGGCAGAAAACAGAGAGTGGTGGTAAATGGTATACAGTCAGAAGAGATGCAAGTCACAAGTGGGTACCTAGGATCGAGTCCTGGGGCTAGTCCTATTCCAACATCTTCATTAGTGACCCCGCAGATGGACTAGAGGTAAGGCTTGTCTGTTTGCAGATGACACCAAGATCTGCAACAGAGTAGATGATCCAGATGGGTGGGCAGAATGAGAAGAGATCTGGATAAACTAGCAGAATGGTCAGAAGAGTGGCAACTGGATTTAATGCAAAGAAGTGCAAAATCATGCACATAGGGAAGAGAAACCCTGAAGCCACTTATAGGCTGGGAGGAGTTGCTAGCAGTCACGAAGGAAGAAAGAGACTTGGGCATCATCATCACTGATGACCTAAAATCATCCAAGCAGACCTCTAAAGCAGTAGGTAAGGCTAGGGGGTGTTAGGGTGTATTAGTAGGGGTATCACAAGTCGTAAGTGGAGGTAATAATCCTCTGTACAAGACATTGGTTAGGGCCCCATCTGGAGTACTCGTGCAGTATTGGAGGCCACACCTTCACAAGGACATTAACAAATTGAGGCAGTCCAGAGAAGGGCAACCAAATGGTGCAGGGACTGCATCAGAGACATATGAGGACAGATTAACGGAGCTCAATATGTATACCCTTGAGCAAAGGAGGGAGAGAGGTGATATGATCGAGGCATTCAAACACCTTAAGGGCATAAACAAGGTGAAAGAGTCTAACATGTTTAAATATAAGAAAATAGCAGGACAAGAGGACACAGCATGAGATTAGAGGGAGGCCGATTAAGGGGAATGTGAGGAAATTCTTTTTCACAGAAAGGGTGGTAGATGCATGGAATGGCTTACCACAAGAAGTGGTGGCTATGAATACAGTGCAGGGCTTCAAACAGGCATGGGATAGGCATAAGGGAGCAATACAAATGACTATGAATAGATAGGTCACTGACAGAGCAAAGGCCAATGGCACATTTATAAGGTAGAAAAAGAAATGGGCAGACTGGATGGGCCTTGCAGTCCTTATCTGCCGTCAACTTCTATGTTTCTATGTTTCATAAATGCCAGCATGTCCATGTACTATACTACAGTGTACAGTGCCTAGTACCCATATAGTACATACATTTCCAGCCCTAAAGAAACACACTACAGGAGGGACCAGTGATAAATCATCAGAATGTGGCAGCATATTGCACCAGAACACAGCAGACCACATGACTGTACAATGATAAGGCATAACTGTACAGTTGTGTGGTCCACTGTGTCCCGGTGCAATCCTCTGTTTTAATGAGCAAATTGTTTTCCCTATATACACTAAGATACAGCTACACAATAGGGCAAATACTACATAGCTAGTGTCACAAGTAATGAGTTGTCTAATCTCAACTCTAGTGTTTCTATCTTTAGGGTGCTGAAACAACTTTTCTGGGGTACTGCACTTACAGATGTTACACCTTGAACATTTAAAAAATCCATTTGTTCTTTGTGGTAGCCATGTAGTCCTACCTTCCTTGGAAGTGGTTGCAGCTTACTACGTAGCGGTAGGTCTTTAAGATTTTTAGCCCTACTGAAGGTGACTCGTGGTCTAGCTCCTACTACTGTCCCTACTTCCCCATCTATTTGCAGAATGTGCCAATTCTGATGAATTATATTCCCTATCTTCCCTGCTTTTAGATTAAATTCTATAATGAATGTGCAGGGCTGTGTGTAAGCTGTTGTAGTTCTAATCTCGGTGATAAGTTTTTCTCCTTCAAGTACGTGTACTTTATCTTTTAGTTTCTTTAGCAGTATGGGATCATATCCCCTCACTTCAAATCTTTCAGTAAGTTCTTCTGCTTGTTTACTAAACAATGCATCTGAACTACAATTTCTCTTGATCCTAAGCAGTTGGCTGTACGGGATGGGATCTTTAAGATTTGAGGGTGGGCACTATGGGTATGCAACACTGAGTTTGTAGCTGTTGGTTTAAGGTAACATTCTGTGTTGACAACTTTGCTGTCATCACTAACAATAAGAGTAAGGTCCAGAAACGTTAATGTCTTTTTATGCATCTCATAAGTGAATCTAAGGTTCAGGTTACTACAGCCATTGTACAAATTCTGGGACTGTTTCAGTGTCACCCTGCAAGACACAAAGCACATTATCAATAAATCTAAACCAGTGTTTGATGTGCGTAAAGTATGGATTCATGTCTGGATTGAATATAAGGGTATGTTCCCAATGACCCAAGAATAAATTTGCATAACTTGGTGTCATGGCGGCACCCATTGCAGTCCCACATTTCTGCAAATAAAACTGATCTACAAACATGAAGTAATTATGCCTCAAAATAAAATCAAGGGCATGCACCACAAAATCTCGAGGTATTACTTCATCCAGGGACAGCCTTTCTAAACAGAACTTTATGGCTGATAAGCCTTGTTTATGCTGTATAGATGTATATAATGATTCAACATCTATACCAAGTCATGCAAGATCTTCACTCCAGTTGAGTGTTTTATTTTATCAAGCAAATCTTTTGTATCCTTAATATATGATTTTAAGTTTAAAACACTGAACTGGAGAAACAAATCAATTAATTTTCCCAAGTTCAGTGTTAAACTTCCTACACCTGACACAATAGGTCTTTCTGATGGATTGCTTCTGTGTTTGTGGACCGTTGGCAAAATGTAAAAGCCAGGAATAATAGGATGCTCCGGTCAAATAAACTGATATTCAACTTCTGTAATATCACCTTTTACCAGGAAATTTGATAAAAGGCACTGAAGTTCCTTCCTGTACACTGGGGTGGGGTAAAAGTTCAACTTACTGTAATTATCACCATTTTCTATGAATGACATCACAATATTCTTGTTATGGTCCCTGTTCAAGACAACAAGGTTGCTCCCCTTGTCTGCAGGTTTAATAATAACTGAATTATTATTCAATAAGCTTACTACTGCCAGACATTCTGATTTATATATTAAATTTTGGGGCAACATCTTCTTCAAGCACTGCTTTGACCTGCTGACAGACAATTTTCTTATAAGCACTAACAGCAGTATTGTAGACGTTGAGGCAAAATAAAGATTTAGGTTTAAATCTCTTTTTTCTTAACTTTTGTATATGTTCCCCAGCTACAAAAATGCCCCTCTCTGATTGATTATGGGAGATTCCTCTGGCGCCCCGAGCAGCGTCCCCAGATCCTGGCGGCATCAGCACTGCCGCAGCCGAGCACGCCGACTTTCTCCTCTCACCTTCCTGGTCCTGCCTCTTGGACTAACTGCCAGATCCCTCTTGCACCCTGAGCAGCACCGCCGGATCCTGGCAGCATCAGCGCCACCACCGCCGAGCACACCGACCTTTTCCTCCTGCTCTCCTGGTCCTGCCTCCCAGACTAACTGCCAGATTCCTCTCGCGCCCTGAGCAGCACCCCTGGATCCTGGCAGCATCAGTGCTGCCGCCACCAAGCACACCAACTTTTTCCTCCTGCTCTCCTGGTCCTGCCTCCCGGACTAACTGCCAGATTCCTCTCATGCCCTGAGTGGTGCTCCCGGATTCTGGCAGCATCAGTGCTGCCGCCGAGCACACTGAATTTTTCCTCTCGCCCTCCTGGTCCTGCCTCCCAGACTAACAGCCAGGTAACTACCGCCAAACTTCCACAGCCGCCCAGCTTCCAGCGCCTCCCTGATTAGTGCACCTACTGATTTGGCAGCCCCTGATTGGACCAGTGAGCAGCCCTCAGCATCTGATTGGGGCACCTTCCTGCCTGAGCCAGCCAAACTGCTACCCGCTGCTTGGAGCCCTCTAGCTGGATTGCCAGGAGCGGCCAATAGCCGGGGACAAACTCTCACAGCATAGCTTATTTTACAGTCTAATGTTTGTTCCAGCAGTAATTTTTCTAAACATAAAAAATGCTGTAATCTAAGCCTTGCATATGTTGGATATATATATAATGTCTTAGATATTGTATAGCTTAAAGTGAAGTGATACAGTCTTTTCTGTAGAATTTGTAGTCAGCTGCATCCCTCTATACTCACTACAGTAAGCGTAGCTAGCATATTAATTAATCCTGCCTTACCCCATGTTGTTTCTACTCTTGCTGTTGACTCCTACTATTTCCGAGCCAAGCCTGCCATCTTCCTTCTGGCTGTTCTCCAAGTCCCCTTTTTTTCTGCGCTCTCTGGCGCCAACTATTTCTCTGTATTTTTCCCACCCCTAACTGCTGCACTAAGCTCACTTTTTGTAGGCTGCCCCTTCCCCCGCCCATCTAAAACTTCAGCCTCTCTAAGTTTCTACCTCCTTGAGTTGCTAATTTCTTGTCCTTTGTCCTGAATTTACACCCCCACCCACCCTTTGAGCTCCAGCCTGTCTCCTGCCTTCCTTTGTTCCCAACAACTACCTGTCTATTTAATCATTCTGTTTTCCTTGTTTCCTTCCCAGATTCCTCTCATGCCCTGAGCGTTGCCCCCGGATCCTGGCGGCATCAGCGCAGCCACCGCCGAGCACATCAACTTTTTCCACCTGCCCTACCGGTCCTGCCTCCTGGACTAAGTGCCAGGTAATTACCACCAAACTCCCACAGCCGCGCAGCTTTCAGCACCTCCCTGATTGGTACACCTACCAATTTGGCAGCCCCTGATAGGACTGGCGAGCAGTCCTTAGCATCCAATTTGGATGCCTTCCTGCCCAAGCCAGCCAAACTGCTACCCGCCACTTGGAACCCTCCAGCCGGAGTGCCAGGAGCGGCTGATAGTCGTGGACAAACTCTCACAGCATAGCTTATTTTGTCCCTCCCCCACCTCCCCCTCCCAGGCCACCTATTAAATATGCTGCTCACCCCACCCCTTTCTACCTGCTGTAATCCCTTTAAGGACAGGTATCACCCCTCCCCTCTTCTCCCCTAGCTATCTTCCTCATGACCACTCCTCTTCTCCCTTACTCTTCACTGCCTAGCTGTACTCCTGCACACTTGGTCAATTATGGCACAACCAGTAAGGAACTTATTTCTGATCTCCTCCTTCCTATTTTTCCTACCCCTTCAACACTTCCTATAAGTTGCTACTCCTGCCCCCCACCCTCCGCGTGAATTAACCCATCCCACAAATGCCCCCCAAATAACCACAGCATCTGTCCCAGCTACTACCTGGTCCTGCTTTCCTAAGAGCCCCACGACCTCGCTCTATTCCTGTGGCTGCCTCCTTGTTTCCCTCCACCAAAGTAGCTTTCATTCTTCCCACAGTGCCTGCCCTAATGTCACCCCTAAGCAGCACTTGTCCAAATCTTGGTGCCTTTACATACTTTGTGACCACTTAACCCTTTCCCTACTACTTCTGACAGCAGGGGATATACACCCAAACCCCGGCCCAACACCAACCCCCAGTCACAGCTACCCCATGATTAATCTCTCAGCCAAGGCCACCACTGACACTTGGTCTGGCTCCCTCCCCCGGGGATTACGTTTAATCCACCTAAACATTCGAAGCCTAGCCCCCAAGCTCAATCTGCTCCAGATTCTAGCCTCTCACCATGCCCCAGACATAATCATTGTATCTGAGACCTGGCTAAACCCAAACCTCCTGGACCCAGCCATCCCTGTTCCAGGGTTTACTATCACTCGGCAAGACCGACCCACCAGAGGCGGAGGAGTGGCAATCTATACCAGCTCAGCCTTACATTTTTCTATCACTCTCACAAAAGCTGAGCCCAAAGCCTACGAACTGCTTATGCTGAAATTGTCCAGTCCTTCCTCACTCCCTATCTTTGTGGCTGGTATTTATTGCTGCCCTGGCACCCCAGCTGCAACAGTCACCGACCTCCTAAGCCAACTAATGTCTCTTGCCCAGTCGGGTGAATTTTATGTTATGGGTGACTTTAACCACAACTGGCCAGCCCCCACTTTTAACAAAACCCGTACCGAGATATCTGCTCTCAACCTTACCCAAACCGTCTTGGAACCTACATGCTCAAACCATAAGACCGGCAACCACGCCCTACTTTACTGGGCACCTACCTCTCATCCCCACCACGTAGTCAGCTCTGGCCTCCTTCCTGACTCCATTAGCGACCATCATTTAACCTACTTGGTCCGGAAAATCCACCGGGTTAAATCCCCTCCAAAATTTATATTCCAATGGTCATATAAACTCTAAACCTCTCCCCTCTCCAGGAAGAACTAGCTCACTCTAACTGGGACCTCATCCTTAGATGCACTAACATGGATGTTGCCCTTACGCACTTCCAGAACACCTTCCTTAGCACCTGGGATAAACATGCTCCCCTGCACTGTGCTAGAGTCCGAGGGACTCACCTTCCCTGGATTTCCTCTGAGCTAATAGCATGCCAACAAGCCCATGACAAGACATGGCAAAATTACAAATCTACGCTCCTCCCAGGTGACAACATCACCTACCGCATGCTCCAAAACAAGAGCACAAAGGCCATCCACTTAGCAAAGGCTGAATATTTTAGCAACACCCTAAACGCCAATTTTGGGAGGCCATCTAAATTCTGGAAAACCATCAACTCCTTTCCCCCCACCGACAGCAAATCCCCCCCTCTCTCTCCCAAGGGGCGCTCCACTCTGACGCTCTGATGGTTGCCTCAGAGTTCAATTTCAACTTCACTACATGTGCAATGACCCTCCTGGACTCCCTTCCATCAGTAACCCCACCCAGTCTCTGGACAGTTACCCCCCACCGCCTGGTCAGAACCCGTTCTCCTTCAGACACATCTTCCCCATCAAAATCTTAGATGCCCTTCACTCCTTGAATCCTGCCAAAGGAAAATCTCTCAACGGTCTCGACAACAAACTCCTCTTCCTATCTACCCCTGCCATAGCTACTCCCCTCGCTGCACTGCTAAATCTCTCATTCACCACTGAATCACTCCCCATGGAGAGGAAACATTCCACTGTCCTACCACTACCTAAAGGAGGTGACCCCACCTCCACTGCAAACTACTGCCCCATCTCCCTCCTCCCCACCCTCGCTAAACTCTAGGAACACCTCGTGCTAGCTCTACTCTCCCACTTTCTCTCTGAAACTAACTTCTTCGCTCCATTCCAGTCCGGTTTTAGAAAAGGTCACTCCACCACCACCACCTCCCTGCTAAGACTCACGGACTCCATCCTCTCAGGGATGGACAAAGGACAAATTACATCTGCAATATTCATCGACTTAGCCAAAGCTTCCGATACGGTATCCCACTCTCTCCTATTATCCTGCCTATCAGGTTCTGGGTTATCTGAGATGGCCACTAATTGGTTCAGAGCCTATCTACAAAATAGAACCCAATCTGTAAAAATAGCTGACTCCTCTTCTCCCCCACTCCCTATAACCACTGGCATTCCCCAGGGCTCAGTCCTTGGCCCCATTCTCTTCTCCATCCTACTAAATGATCTGCCAAAGACTTGCTCTACTACCTCAGTTCATATGTACGCTGATGACACTGTCCTCTTTACATTCGGCTGGACCCATGAAGAAGTCACCACTAATCTCCAGACCGACTTCAACAAGGTACAACACTAGTTTAACTCCAACCAACTCTCCCTAAATGCCAAGAAAACAGTCTCTATGACTTTCAGCACTAGACAGAGACTATCCAGACTTATATCCCCACTGATCTTCCGTACCCTGGATAACACTGTCCTAGAAGACGTGCCCTCCTTTAGGTACCTGGGAGTTTGGCTTGACCGCCACCTCACCTTTTCACACACATAGGGCAGCCTGCTCCAAAACTGCGCCCTAAACTTGTCGCCCTCTATAGAAACTGCACTAGCTTCCTGCTTCCTGCGAGATGTGAAATCATCCTGAAAATGATTCTACTTTCCTTCGACTACTGCGATGGTGTCTATAGCTCTGCCCCCAAGTCCACCCTATCCAGACTGGACCCCCTTTACAATGCTTTCTGCCATTTCATCCTCGATGTACCCCCCCCCACCCATCACTGTGAACTCTTCCATTTGCTGGCCCTTCCTTTCCTGAGCAACTGGTGCTTACTTCACAGTGCTAAATTTGTCTCTAATTTCTGGCTCGGTTCCCTTCTGCCCTGCCTCGTCACCTCCCTATCTTCCCCACCAACCCCTGCTCACGCCCTCAGGTCTACTGACTCCACACTATTAGTAATCCCTCACTGAAGGACCCCAGCAGGCCAATCGGCTTTCTCTTACCTTCTCCCTAAACTCTGGAATGACCTGCAAGCCCATATCTGCCATTCTTCCTCCAAACACTCTCTATCCTCTGCCCTCACTAACTTCTATGCACCTAAATGTACATGCCCCTGACCTCCTCCCTCCTCCCCCTGCCTGGAGTCTCTCCCCATCGCTCTCCCTCCTCACCCACATGGCTCCTGACTAGTGGCTTTCTCACCCAAAATGACTGGCTTATAAATTGCCCTGCCAACCCATGCACTTGCCCTCTCATGGCACTTCTGCTATCCCCCTGCTTATCTCCCTGACAACGTCTTCCTTAAGTCAAACCAATCATCTTTCCTTGTGTATCCTACTGAGACCTGTCACCACTCCCTGGCCCCAAGCCCAGGCTTCTAGTTCTATTAGCCAACTCTGTGTAAAATACTCCAAACTAAACACTAGATAGTAGGCACTTATGGATGTATGAATGGTTCTAGAGGTGTAATCAAGTATGTAATGTTACCCACCTTGTGGCACATGTATGTAGTGTCTCTCTCTTCATGTAGCAAGTATGTAAAGCCACCATACTATGTAACAATTGCTTGAGATTGCTTGACTCCAATTGTACAATCTGTTGCTTGTTTCATGTATACCCTCCCTACCCCCCAGGTTGCACCATGAGTCGAGCATCTTGTTTCTCAGTGTGTCTCTCCTGGTGAAACATTTTCAAAAAACAAAATAAATAAATAAGGTCAGAAGGTCAGAGTCAGTGTAATGTTCTTGTAACAAAGATTCTAGAGTATCTAAGTCAGAGGAAAGCTGGTAAATGCCAAGAGAACCAGTAACTCCATCAGCTGGAGCATTCATAATATCATGACATTTTGTCAATATATCTGGTAATTCACTGATTCCCAATAGTTTAATATTTGAGGAAGTCTGAATAGCATCGTCACACTCAGTAAGTGAGCCTGGTAGCACACTAGTCACTCGTGGCTCAATGCTGCTAACATAGGTAGTTCTGGCTGTATCAAAATACCCAGTGAATGTTCCCGGATGCCCACTGGTCACCTGTGGCTCCATTTCACCAGATGTGACAGTCCCAATGGCATCAATCACAAAATCAATGTCTTTGTTAAACAATGTGAGAGTCCTTGCTTGAATCAGATCCCCAATATTAGCATCCTCATTGTCGGCAGCTATGGCCCTGGCAACAGAAGAAAAACCCATGACTGGTAAATTCGTATGGTCAATAACAGTGTTGGTTTGTTTAGGCAGAAAAAAAAAATTTAGTTTCAACTTTCTAAAAAAAATGTGTATAAATCCACAAAAATCTGGAAATTGTTCACTGGGAGAGTGGGAATGAAGCTAAGACCTTTTTCAAGCACTTTATTCTGTGGTTCAGTTAGGGAAATGGATGAGAGAGTTATTATTTGTAATTTATTTACTTCTTCTTCCCACTCAATGGATAAATTCATTGGCCTTTTTGTCTGTTTACCCCCATGTTTCCCCTTCCTCGTTTTCCTGCCTTTCCGTTTTTTGACCCCTGATTAGTAGCTGTGGAGGTTCCTGCTCTTTCATTGTAGGCTTGTCCTGGTCTCTCTCCCACTTGAGTGTCTGAGCTACTCGAGCTTCTCTTTCTAGAATTTCTGGGGGCAAATCTCACTCTTAAATGTCCCCTACTATAAAACCGACTGGCCCTTGGCCAACTGACTATATTGCCTTTTTCAAAATTCGCTAAGTCTCTTAGCATATCATTCTGTGGGGATTTGCATATGCAGCCCATGATGCTTTGCATTGTGGGGGCATGTGTGATTTTGTATTTTCTTGAAACTTGGCTTCCCAACCAAATGCCCTTTGGGGTAACCCTTGCCTCAGTGTTTATGCACAGAGGTTCTTTGTCTTTTAAATAGTTTTTTATTTTAATGGGTTCACCACAATATATCCCAGGCACACTGCCTTAGGGGTAGCTGGTCCATTCCACTGGGGTGTCAAACAGATGAGGCATACTGATGAGTCCTGGTAGGATGAAACACGTGTCTATGTCTTCTGTTAGTACCCTTTGCAAACTGTGTGAGAGGCCTTTCGGCACCATGCAATTCTGCTTAAAGTTGGACCAGCATAACATTCTGTGGGGATTTGCATATGCAGCCCATGATGCTTTGCATTGTGGGGGCATGTGTGATTTTGTATTTAGCAGTTTATATGCTTTCCATTCAATAACCAATGCCTCATATTTAGATTTAGAATGAAAGTCCTGATACTCTGTTTCATTTTTTAGAGCAATCACTTTCACTTTTTTAGTATTTATTTCTTTTAATAATTCCTCATATTTGAGTGCATCTTTCCTAATAAGTAATTTTAGAAATAACTTGGAGCATTCAGAAGCTGCTGCTATCCACTTGCCCTTAAAGGGATAATCATTGATACCACTAGAGGGCACAATGGTAATATGAAGTCCCCTCGGTGCTTGGTCTCTACTTAGGTATTCCTCTAAAGTCGAAATGTTATATGAAATGTCTATTTCTTTGATCAGGAGTTTCGCTAGTTCCAAGAATGCACTCTTAACATTATTAATTGTTTATGTAGTTATCTCCGCTCCTTGTAGGTGCTCTCTTGTTCTCCATCTCCACACAGTGAATAAATCTGTGTGTTCCCATTTATAATCCTCTGGTGTTTCAGCATTTGTGGCTTCTTCCATCTGATTCATATTCCTTGGTGAAATTCCAAAATAAAGAACAATTTAATGCAACGTGCAGACCAGTCACACACCAGTAGGCAAAATTTGAGGGGTTATGAAATAAACGGGAGTCCCAAAAAAAGGTTGCATGTCAGATTCACTAACGCAGCAGCAAACTGCACTGCCATCTGCAGCAATGGCAGCAAGTTCAAAGACAAGTCCAAAGGGTATGCTGCGATGAGCACAGGTGAAACGGTGCTCACTGCAATGATCAGCCAGCTAGTCAAAGCTGAAATCACATTCCAAAAAAGCAGTGTCACTCGGGTCCCCTTCACAATAAAGTAAACACTGCGAGCTGCAACAGTCACAAAAAGTAATTTATTTTACAACCGGGAGGACCAACAACAACAGGACTCTCTCCTGACCACCCAACACTTCAACTCCTTGCGATTCTTCCTCAGGGGTGTGGTCAGGGTAGGGAACACTATTAATTAAATACATATGTGCTCATTAATATTCATGACACAATAAGTATCTTAACCAATTGAATAACATAAAATCAAAACCATCAGTTCACCATGTTAAAGAGGGTAAGGGATGGCTGGGAGACAAGGTGAACAAACATTTAATTAACAGTGTACCTTGCCCTGACCACACCCCTGAGGAAGATTCACAAGCAGTCAAAGTGCTGGGTAGTCAGGAGGGAGTCCTGTTGTTGTTGGTCCTTCCTGATGTAAAATAAATTACTTTTGTGACTGTTGCAGCTCGCAGTGTTTAATTTATTGTGAAGGAGACCCGAGTGACACTTCTTTTTTGGAATGTGTACGTTAGCACTAAGACATGACAGGGTGTACATTATGGTGAAATAATTGCAAGCCTCAGGTACATTATTAGGCATGAGGCACACCCAAGTGCTATTAAATGCATACAACATGTGCGATGATTTCACCATAATGGTATACCCTGGAGTGTCATATTGCTCTTATAAAATGACATTTAATTATTTGACTTAAAATGAATGAAAATAAGAAGAAAGTATTTTAAAAAGATAAAAATTGAGCCTTTCATTGAAATACAACTCAATTTTTTTTATTTATACTTTATTGCTCCACCACGGAGCTAATGGGTAGCTCTGGCCCTCCCTCAGAGGGACTTATTCTCTAACCTGAATGTGTCAGGTCATCATGAACCCCGTCAGCTCCAGGCTTTTTTCTGCTTTTCTCCCCTGGGCAACCGAACCATGCTATGGGTGAGTCACCTACCCCAGCCTCTGCAGAAGCAGCCATATGCCCTGGATGTGTATCCTCTCCTCTTCTGGGAGATGCGCCTGTGCTGACACCCAACCACTGCTGGGTGTCGGTCTACAGTGCACTGCATTATTCCCCTTCCCTGAGGAAGGAGAGCCATCTATGGACACTCAATCCTTTCCTCCCCCTGCTGACCCCTGAGTGATCCAAGTCCTTTCCCGAACCCAGGTTGGGGTGTGGCACCAGGTGTGGTGTCTAGCACTCAACCCTCTGCGCCACCAGGCTGGCCAAGTACATATCAATTTTAACTCTAAATGCAAAAAAATAGTCCCTATTCTGGTAACTGAGGGGTTAACAAAAAACAATAAAACATAATGAAAACCATGTGTGGCAGGTATTTTTCTAAGAAAATTTTTTTTACCATGCTTTCAAATCAATGCAAGCACTGATTTTACTGGAAATGTGTTCAAAACTTTGAACCTGCCAGGTTGCTTTCTTTGTGTGGGGGGTGTATTTTACCTGAAAACACCCATATATGATTCAAATGTATGTGCTTTTATAAACTTCAGAAATGTATCTGAGCAGTTTGGGTCTGCCTCTGGGTATGTAGCTGTATTTTCCCACTTTTCCCTTTGTTTTTAAAGTATTATTGCATACTTTCTTCATCCTGTTATTTTCTCTGTTTTTCCCCATATTCAACATATGGAATGTTTACCATGGAATATTTACCATGGAACAACATTCTGCTCAGTTACAATGGCAGAATGTTCCTCTCCCAACATACTGTACATTTATACAACATAAGCCTCTTGTGGAGCCAGAGACTCTGAGGCCCTTTTACATGATTTGTTCTGCACTGCTGTGAGTGGTGCAGAGTCACTAGAACATTACTCACATCAGTCAGTCTCACATCAGTAGTGGGTATGATCATGGAGGCACTGATTAAGGAATGGATTGCAGAACACCTGGAATCCATAGGAGCGCAGGATCCAAGGCAGCATGGAATCACAGTAGGAAGGTCCTGTCAAGCTAATCTGATAGATTTCATTGACTGGGTGACCAAGGGGCTGCAGTAGATGTCGCCTACATTGATTTCATCAAGGCATTCAACACTGTTCCACAAAGAAGACTGGTCAACAAGCTGGGTAGGCTGGGGGTGGGCTGCAAGGTGGTGAACTGGGTTAGTAACTGGTTAAGAGACAGAAAGCAGAGGGTGGTGGTAAATGGAACCCAGTCAGAAGAAATGGGGATCACCAGTGGGGTACCCCAGGGATCAGTTCTGGGGCCTGTTCTCTTCAATGTTTTCATCAGTGACATTGTAGATTAGCTGGAGGGGAAGGTTTGCCTGTTTACAGATTGGTACCGGGTCATAACAGCACACCAATAAGAGTGCTGCAACAGTGGCACTGTGCAAAGAGTGAAAGGCTTCAGAGCAACAGGGGAATAATAGCAGTAGAGAATTATCACTCCTCCTATTGCTCCATGCTTCAGCTGCGAGGGATTAAGTTGCCATGTACTGGGGTGTCTATTTGAGCCACTCCTGTTGTAGAGTGGCTAGAACACCAGCACAAGGTGAGGCAGGAGACCTAAGACCATGGTTTGAATTTGTCTAGGTCTCCTGCTGAAACATTTCATTTTTGCAAAATGTAACTTCCCCCCTCCCAATTTTTACCCCATCCCCAATATCTACCACCCCCCAGAGTTGGTTATTTTAAGTCCATGGGGTGCAGGGGCTGCACCCCCCTGCAAACACAAAGCAATCCCATAGTTTATTATGGGGCTGCGCTCTTGTTGTCGGATTACTATAGTACCAATGCTGCAGTTTAAGCTGTTGTTTTGCTTGCAGCATTTATGGGCACGCATTTTTCCCTTGTGCAGTTATGATCCAGTGCCTTGCAGATGACACCAAGATCTGAAACAAAGTAGATACTCCAGAGGGTGTGGATAAAATGGGAAAAGACCTAGAAGAGCTGGAGAGATGGTATGAAGTGTGGCAAATGAGGTTTAGTGCAAAGAAGTGCAAAAACATGCATGTGGAGAGTAGGATCCCTGGAGAGAGCTACAGGATGAGGGGTGGCTGCTGACAGTTACCAGGGAAGAAAGAGATTTGGGGGTCATTATCACAGATGACCTGAAAGCCAGAAAGCAGACTGCAAAGGTGGTAGGGAAGGCCAGCGAGATGTTGGATTGTATTGGAAGGCATATCACAAGCCAAAGAAGGAAGGTAATGATTCCACTATACAAAACACTGGTGAGGCCTCAACTGGAGTACTGTGTGCAGTTCTGGAGGCTGTATCTAGGCAAATACATTGACAGGATCAAGACAGTGCAGAGGAGGGCAACTAAGATGGTACAGGGGCTACAGCACAACAGCACAAGACATATGAAGAAAGATTACAGGAACTCAATATGTATCCATTAGAGCAGAGGAGGAAGAAGGGGGATATCTTGGAAGTGTGGGTGGCTGTTTATGTTTGTCTGTGTCTGTAGCTAAGTTTTTTGGGATTTACAAGATCTTTTGCTTGGAGTAACTTCACCATTCTTGCTCACTACATCTGGGAAGGTCTTCTGGACTGGATTTTCTACTAAACATCACCACAAGGTATTTGCATTTTCAATTTAAATTCAACTTTTTGGAAGCTATCCCAAGCAAAACAGAAATCAAGCAACTAGGTCTGACAAACTCCAGTGACTCTGGGTCCTGCTCGAATCCACATTTTCATCTGGCTTGCTCCCAAGGGATCTATTTGTGGGCTTTTAAACAACCTCTTTAAATAACAAAGGAAGCACAAGGACAAAAGGATTTCACATCCTGCACTTGTACTTGAGTAGGTGTGCCCCAGGCTATCAATGTAATGGGGCTGGGGAATGCATGCCTGCAAGGTCTTGCATAGCTAAAGCCTCTTTTCAATCCCTGCCTAGCTGTGACCCTGGATGACCTCTGTCATGGGTTGAACCAATGTTGTACCAACAGTCACACCATGTCCAAGAGCTGTCTTGAGGTTGCCCTCGTAACTTTTCTTGTCCTACTTTGCCTTGACAGAATTACAATATCTTTATGGATTGAGGATGGCTCAAATAAATCTAGGACCGAGCACTATGATTTTACTTTCTCCAACCTTATTGTTTATAATACAAGGATACTACAAACTAATCTTCTTCTCTACCAAAAGGGCTGTCCCTACCGTTCTCTCTATATGTTTAGGAAACTACGGAACAAGTCTACATTATCCCATCCTTTTCTAAATGTGGGGCTGTGGTTCCTTGTCATCATTGCCATTCTGCTATCTGGGGATATAGAGACAAATCCTGGGCCACTAGTTGCTTATTTCTCAGCAGATGACATACATAGTATGTCCAAACATGGGCTGTTAATTGCACACTTTCATATGAGAAGTTTGATGTGTCACTTCGTGGAATTGGAGTTATTGGGTCAAACTGTACAATCCTGATATCCTCTGTCTCATTGAGACCTGGCTAAAACCATCGGTTACTGACTCCCTCTGCTCCCTGCCAAATTACTCTATTATTCGAAGG
Source organism: Neoceratodus forsteri (assembly GCA_016271365.2). Taxonomy (NCBI): domain Eukaryota; kingdom Metazoa; phylum Chordata; order Ceratodontiformes; family Ceratodontidae; genus Neoceratodus; species Neoceratodus forsteri. The sequence continues at coordinate 1,069,498,885 of CM057452.1, read as the reverse complement.
GATAGGATATCGAACAAACATGGTGTGGAGTTGCTCTGTACTACAAAAATAATCTGACTGTCTCTCTTGCCGCTATTCTGGATGCTGAATCGGTATGTGAATACTTGCATGCTACCCTTGCATTGGGAGTCAAGAAACTGCATGTTATCTGTGCGTATAACCCCCCAGAGGGAGGGATTGTGGGTCTAGAGTACCTGTTGGAGAATACCTCTCAGAATTTTAATCATAATGAGGTTGTCATCTTAGGGGACCTAAACTTAAACTGGCTTGGGGCAGCTCTCAGTTCTCTTCAATCTCAGACTCATAGCTACAACCTGCATCAGATGGTGACAGTGCCAACTAGAAGTCTGTCTTCATCACCGCTAGGCACACTATTGGATTGGGTGCTGGTAAACCGGATCAAACACATCTCAGCCGCTGGTACTCTTGCTGATGCCTTAACTGACCACTCTCCTACTTTGTGCATCCTGTCCTTGGGGTTACCTCCATCTCCTCCACCACATCTCATCACTCTCACAAACTTTGCTCACCTAGACCAAGAGGTGTTTCTGTATGACGTCTCCAGAATTGATTGGTCGGAGATCTATCTATCACACTGTTCTCAAGATGCTCTTAACCTCTTCATCACTAGACTCCTTATGGTTCAATGTAAACATGCCCCAAAGATCACCCGGAGAGTGAGGGGTAAACAAACAAGATGGCTAAACGAAGACTTGCTTAAAAGTTTGTGCCTTACAGATAAACTCTGGAAGCGCTACAAAACATCAGGCCAGCAAACAGATTTCAATGCTTACTGTATGCTATGGAATTCATGTAAAAGACAAGTCAGAGCAGCTAAGAGCAAGTACTTTAAAGACCTACTGATTAACTCAGCCAATGAGCCCAGAAAATTCTGGTCACACATCAAATCCTTCCTAGGATCCTCACAGTCAACTACCCCTGGTAATATTCTGATAAATGATGTGCATTGCAATGACTCACAAATCATAGCTAATTCTTTCAACCTGCATTTCTCTGATCTCTCCTAATATACCTCTTCCTTTGATCCTACTGCAGTGTTCTCCCACTCCTCATCAGGAACCTGTCTGGATAAGTTGGAAGTATTGTCCCCTGTGCCTCCTTATACTCCTCCATTCTATTTTAAGGCTGTGTCTAGAAAGGAAGTCCTGAAGCTCCTGTGGTCCATTTCTGATCATACCAGCTCTGGCTCAGACTCCCTTGAACCCCGCCTCTTGAAACTTGCAGCTCCCCTTATTGCATTACCGCTGGCCAAAATTTATACGTTATCACTTTCAGGTGGAATGGTCCCTGACCTCTGGAAAGCTGCTTGGATCACACCTGTACTTAAAAAAGGGGATCCTAAGGTTGTCATGAACTACAGACCAATTGCCATACTCTCGGTACTGAGCAAAATCCTGGAGAAAATTGTCGCAACTCAGACAACTGACTATCTACTTAAGCACAGCCTGCTCTTGGATACCCAACATGGCTTCAGGAAAGGACATAGCACAATGACTGCACTCCTTAAATTCACCAGAGACACTCTTTCAAAAATGAATACTGGCAGTCTGACTGGGACTGTCTTTATTGACCTCACAAAGGCTTTTGACCTTGTTGAGCACACTTTGCTTCTCTCCTCACTTCGACACCTGCATTTCTCCTCCTCTGTTATTGACTGGTATGAAAGCTACCTGAGAAATAGAACTCAAGTGGTGAAATTTAATTCCTCTCTATTGAACAGTACCACCATTAATATTGGTGTACCTCAGGGCTCCATCCTAGAGCCCCTCCTATCCTCTCTTGATATAACTAACATTGGAGCTGCTCTAAAATCCTGCTCTGCTATTCTATATGCTGATGATCTTTTCATCTATACAAGTTCTACTAATATAGACACTATCAACACAACCCTTTCCTCTGACTTTAACAATATCCAAAACTGGCTATACGACCACAAACTGGCTGTCAACACTAGCAAAACTAAAGCCATGCTGCTTGGATTGGCCCCAAAGCTCCGGGCTTGCACAACAGCACTGACGGTGCAGGACTTAGAAGGTCAATTACTGGAATGTGTGACCTCTTTCAAGTACCTGGGCATCCTGCTAGATCAATCTCTTGATCTTAATCTTCATGCACAGTCTGTCTGCAGAGCTGTCAACTCCAAACTGGGTGTTGCATATAAGACTAGTTATATGCTCATGCCATCAGCTAAAATGGCCATTGCGAGGGGGATTCTGCTCCCCACCCTAACCTATGGGGCTCCCTTATTTAGGGCTGCTTATAAAACTGACCTACTCAGATGGGCTATTACGTATAACAATATATGTCGCTATGCCTCTTCTGCTCCTCGGCTTAAACACCACTGTTAGCTTTATAATGATCTTGGTTGGCTCTCTCCGTTAGCTAGTAGGAAATACTACCTTGGCTCTCTTATTGATTTGATAATTCAAAATCAAACCCCTAGGTGTCTTGCAGCTATACTTGTTCCTCAGGACACACTCCATGGTCTACAATCAGCTGATAAATCCTTTCTAAATTTGCCGAGGTCCCGCACTAGGAAAGGAACTGTTGCATTTGAGCATGCGACTCCACAGCTGTGGAATTCCCTTCCCCTCGACATTAGACTTTCTCTGGCCATACAATAGTATTTCCTCACCGCTATATAACTCTCTTACTGCCTCAGCCTGTCCTGGCTCCCTTTCCCTGCCCATATACAATCTTGCACTGCAGGCATCTCCCTTACACTTACATACACTCATATAATCTAATTTCATGGCTTGCTCTCCTCTTCCTCACTTACCGACCTTTTCCTTAATGACACCTCCTGCTCTCAATGGTTATTTCTTCCTTTTGTATTACCTGTTTTGGTTTTTGTGTACCTTGTTTTGTTCATATGATATGTCACCTGATAATTTATTGTCCAAGATCCTCTCTATTCATTTCATAGGTAGGCACCTATGAACTTATGAATGGTCTACTCTGTATGTCTCTGATATACTGCATTCACTTTAACTCATTGTATGTAAAGTGCTTTACTCTGTATGTTCTGCTATATTGTATCCTCTTTAACTCATTGTATGTAAAGCACTTATAATTTGTTACCCTGTTAAGTTTCTGTATGTCAGTTCTCACCTGGTTTGTGCCTGAAAATAGTCATTTTATTGCTAGTGCACTTACCCGGTTAACAAAAGCTTAATAAATAAAATAAAAATGATCGAAACATTCAAATACCTCAAGGGCATAAAAAAGGTGAAAGGGGAAAACATTTTCCAGTATAAAAAGAGTACTAGAACAAGAGGACATGGCATGAGAATGGAGGGAGGCCACATAAGGGGAATTGTGAGAATGTTATTTTCCACTGAGGGTGGATGTATGGGACAGCCTGCCCCAGAAGGTGTCGAAGCATGCATGTTGGTGGGATTTAAGCATGCATTGGAGGTGTGGCTAGCACTTGAGTACTATGCTTTCAGTGCTATGCTTTCATTTCCTACCTTGGCTTCCCGATTCTACATCCATCTGTAGCCACTGAAAGGACTGTCAATTTAAAAATAGTAGCCGCTAAAGCGGCATCAAGAAAGCAACAGAACCATATAAAAATTTCTGCAACCACTGCAGCACCATTTTACAGAAGGGCATTTTTATGTTGATTGCATGCATGCACAAGAAACACATTGTGGCAGGTTGCCAGAAGCAGGTTGTGGAGGCAAGGCACTGTTGTGATCAATGCCCCACAGCATTTAAGACTTGGTCTGCTTTCCCCAATGCCAGCACTGCTGCTGACACTAGTTTCATGTACCTGGCATGAAAGTTTCAGCGCTGCAATCATGACCACTTTGTCATTGCAGCATAAGCTATTCTGCTGCAATGAGGAGAGCGACCTGTCATTGTTGGGCTGAACACATAACTACTGATATTGTTTGTGAACACCCGGCGGCGGCTTGCCGTGTTCCTGGCTGGTCGCCTGGCGGTGCCCAATCCTTGGCAGCATGTGCCTCCCCACCATGTTTGTTTGCCGACAGGGACCCCAATCCCTGTTGGCTTCAGTGCCTAAGTGATGTTGCCGATGAGGGGCCCATGCCCCATCCAGCATTGCGTAACACCCCCAACTTTTGTTTGACCTTAGGAATTTCCAATTCCATTGACATAATGTCACCCCTTGCTTTTGTTGTTGCGTGCCGATGGGGTGCCCAATCCCTTGGCTACAGCTGCCCCCAAAAGAGTCCATTGGCATGCTGGGGCCCACCCCAGTGTGCCATGCCCTGTTAAAAAAAATGGTCCCATAATTTTTTTTTCTCGTCAAAAGAAAATGGCCCTACGGTCTCCCTGCCCCCCACAGCCGCACCCACCCACTGTGCACTGTCTCCCCCCACACCCCCTCACCCCATATGTACCTCCAGAGTTTGGCATGATGATCTTCGGTGGACCGGGAACATGTCTGCACTCTTCAATGCTGACTGTGAACTGAGGAAATGCCAGTAAGCTGTATAATAGAATAAATAGGGTTTTTTCAACTTTGATGCATATCTCAGGCATTTTTTGGAATTTTGTCGCCAAATTTTCAACATGGGGTTTTTGGGACCCCTCCTCATGAATTCCTGCACTGACATGGCATTAATCAGCCCCAAAAGGTAATTTCATGGTCACTTCACAGGATCACCTTTCGGGACTGATTAACAAAATGATAGTGCCAGTGTTCATGAGGTGGGCTCTCAAAAAGCCTATATTGCAAATTTTGTGGAAAAATCCCCCAAAATGACTATTTTAAGAGCGTGCGTTGCACAATTTACACGCACACCGGTAAGTTCGCGAATTTATAATATTTTCACTCCAGATTTTCAATGTAGCCATTGTTCTTCACCTCCTTATGAACAGTACAGCTGTCATTTTCCACATCCTGACTGAAATGTGTTTTTGCAGTTCCAGTGCAGAGTAGCGCGGTCACTGTGGGAAATCCATGTTCAGGACACATTATGAAAATGACAGTGACACTGTTCATTAGCAGAGGTCTTAAAATGCCTATGTTGAAAATTTGGTGGTGAAAGTCCATAAAATGAGTGTGCTACGAGGTACCAGGCAGTTTCCATGCACGCTTGTACCTTCTATAACTTTGCAATATTTTCACTCTAGATTTTCAACATTGCCATTTTTCCACACCTCCCTATGAACAGCATAGCTGCCATTTTTCACATCCTGGCTGAAATGTGTTTTCGCTCTTCTGGCACACAGCATTACGGTTGCTGTGGGAAATCAGTGTTTGGGACACATTAAGAAAATTACACTGACACTGTTCATGAGCAGAGGTCCTAAGATGCCAAAGTTGAAAATTTTGTGATGAAACTCCATGAAATGACTGTGTTACGAGTGTGCATTGTACAGTTTCCATGCACCCTTGTAACTTCGCAAATTAGTAATAGTTTCATGCCACATTTTCAACACTGGCATTTTTCAACACCTGCTTATGAACAGTACAGCTGTCATTTTTCACATCCGAGCCGAAATGTGCTTTCGCACTTCCAGTGCAGAATACCGCAGTCACTGTCGGAAATCAGTGTTTCGGACAAATTAGGATCAAGTGAGTGAGGGGGAGTGACCGAGCTCAGGTGAGCTCTGTCAGGACTGCTGCAGATTTCTTTGTGGGCAGGAAAATATGCCAATGCAGGAAGCAGCCCAGTACAAAAGGCCAGCCTGCAGCGCCGGGAGACATAGAACGAGCGAGTGAGGGAGGGGGAGTGAGTGAGCTCAATGGAGCTCTGTTGGGACTGCTGCCGATTTCTTTGTAGGTAGAAAAGGGCGGCTACGCAGGCAGAAGCCCCATACAAAAGGGCAGCCTGCAGCACTGGCAAAAATGGAATGAGCGAGTGAGAGAGGGAGAGAGAGTGAGGTCAACAGAGCTCTGTTGGGACTCCTGTAGATTTCTTTGTGGGCAGAAAAAGGTGCCAACAGAGGCAGGAGCCCAGTACAAAAGGGCAGCCTGCAGTGCCAGGAGAAACAGAATGAGTGCGTGAGACGGGGGAGTGAGCGACCTCAATGGAGCTCTTTTGGGACACCTGCAGATTTCTTTGTGGCAGAAAAAGGTGCCAATGCAGGCAGGAACCCAGTACAACAGGCCAGCCTGCAGTGCCGGCAGAAACGGAATCAGCGAGTAAGAGAGGGGGAGTGAGTGAGCTGAATGGAGCTGTGTTGGAACTGCTGCAGATTTCTTTGTGGGCAGAAAAAGGCAACAATGCATGCAGAGGCCGAGTACAAAATGGCAGCCTGCAGCAGTGAGGGAAACAGAATGACCGAGTGAGAGAAGGGGAGTGAGTGAGCTCAACGGAGCTCTATCATGACTGCTGCAGATTTCTTTGTAGGCAGAAGAAGGCGGCAACACAGGCAGCAGCCCAGTACAAAAGGGCAGCCTGGAGCGGCGGCAGAAACGGAATGATTGAGTGAGAGAGGGGGAGTGAGCGAGCTCAGCAGAGCTCTGTCAGGACTGCTGCAGATTTCTTTGTGGGCAGAAAAAGGTGCCAACAAAGCCAGGAGCCCAGTACAATAGGGCAGTCTGCAGTGCCAGGGAGAAACAGAATGAGCGAGTGAGACAGGGGGAGTGACCGACCTCAATGAAGCTCTATTGTAACTGCTGCTGATTTCTTTGTGGGCAGAAAAAGGCGGCAATGTAGGCAGGAGGCCAGCCTCCAGCACCAGCAGAAATGGAATGAGCGAGTGGGACAGGGGGAGGAATGAGCAAGCTCAACGGTGCTGTGTCAGGACTGCTGTAGATTTCTTTGTAGGCAGAAAAAACACCAACGCAGGCAGAAGCCCAGAACAAAAGAGCAGTCTGCAGCAGTGGGAGGCACAGAATGAGCGAGTGAGCGAGGGGGAGTGAGTGAGCTCAACGGAGCTCTGTTGGGACTGCTGTGGATTTCTTTGTGGGTAGAAAAAGGCAGCAATGCATGCAGGGGCCCAGTACAAAATGGCAGCCTGCAGCAGTGGAAGAAACAGAATGAGCGAGTGAGCGAGGGGGGAGTGAGTGAGCTCAACAGAGCTCTATCATGACTGCTGCAGATTTCTTTGTGGGCAGAAGAAGGCAGCAATGCAGGCAGAAGCCCAGTACAAAAGGGCAGTCTGCAGCACCAGCAGAAATGGAATGAGCGAGTGAGAGAGGGGGAGTGAGCGAGTTCAACGGAGCTCTGTTGGGACTGCTGCAGATTTCTTTGTGGGCAGAAAAAGGTCCCAACAGAGGCAGGATCTCCTGTACAAAAGGGCAGCCTGCAGCACCAGGAGAAACAGAATGATCAAGTGAGACAGGGGGAGTGAGCAACCTCAACGGCGCTCTTTTGGGACAGCTGCGGATTTCTTTGTGGGCAGAAAAAGATGCCAACACAGGCATGAGCCCAGTACAAAAGGGCAGCCTGCAGTGCCAGGAAAAACACAGCGAGCAAGTGAGAGAGGGGGAGTGAGCAAGCTCAATGGAGCTCTATCGTGACTGCTGCAAATTTCTTTGTGGGCAGAAAAAGGCAGCAACACAAGCAGGAGCCCAGTACAAAAGGCCAGCCTGCAGCGCCGGCAGAAATGGAATGAGCGAGTGAGAGGGGGGAATGAGCAAGCTCAACAGACCTGTGTCAAGACTGCTGGAGCTTTCTTTGTGGGCAGAAAAAGCCACCAACGCAGGCAGGAACCCAGTACAAAAGGGCAGCCTGCAGCAGTGGGAGATACAGAACGAGACAGTGAGGGAGGGGGAGTGAATGAGCTCAACAGAGCTCTGTTGGAACTGCTGTGGATTTCTTTTGGGGCAGAAAAATGCAGCAATGAATACAGGGGCCCAGTATAAAAGGGCAGCCTACAGCAGTGGGAGAAACAGAATGAGCGAGTGAGAGAGGGGGAGTAAGAGAGCTCAACAGAACTCTTTTGGGACAGCTGCAGATTTCTTTGTGGCAGAAAAAGGTGCCAACGCAGGCAGGAGCACAGTACAAAAGGGCAGCCTGCAGCACCGGGAGGAGTACAATGAGTGAGTGAGAGAGGGAGAGTGAGTGAGCTCAACAGAGCTCAATCATGACTGCTGTGGATTTCTTTGTGGGCAGAAAAAGGGGGCAACGCAGACAGGAACCCAGTACAAAAGGCCAGCCTGCAGCACCGGCTGAAACGGAATCAGCAAGTAAGAGAGGGGGAGTGAGTGAGCTGAATGGAGCTGTGTTGGAACTGCTGCAGATTTCTTTGTGGGCAGAAAAAGATGGCAACGCAGGCAGGAGCCCAATACAAAAGGCCAGCAAGCAGTGCCAGCAAAAACGGAACAAGCGAGTGACAGAGGGGGAGTGAGCAAGCTCAATGGAGCTCTGTCAGGACAGCTGTGGATTTCTTTTTGGACAGAAAAGGGTGCCAATGCAGGCTGGAGCCCAGTACAAAACAGCAGCCTGCAGCAGTGGGAGAAACAGAATGAGCAAGTGGCAGAGGGGCAGTGAGCGAGCTCAATGGACCAACGTAATCAACATTCGGCAGTGACAAATGCTTGTTTTTATTTATTTTCGCTTTGGAAAGGAGCTGATCCTGAACAAGGGAATGGTCAAACAAGATGAACATGTTTCCAAGGGATAAGGTAGAGACTATGTTCACTCAGATCCTAGAAGAGATAAAAGAGATGAAAGCAGTATCTGCAGGCAACACAGAAAACTTCAGACTACTATCAGAAAACATGCAGCTGTTTTCTGAAAGAACTTCAATAGTGGAGACCAAAGCTCAGATGAATGAGGTAACTTGCAATCTCTTAAAGGCAACCTTAAATGAATAAGCCTCCACCATGCATGCTTTACAGACAAAATTAGATGACCTGGAGAATCACAGCAGGCACAACAATATAAGGTTTGTGGGGCCCTCTGAGTATGCAAAAAAAAGGAATGCAATAACTTGATGCTTGGACAGCTGGTTCTGATTACACTATGATTTTTGTAATATAAAAATGTGGTATTGAGTGTCTCTCAGAAGACATGCTGTTTCAGCTAAAAGATGAAAGGCGGGAGATAATTACAGGCTACAAGAGGCCTAAATTAAGCATCTCCTGTTTATCTAGCTTTATTGTAGCTTGCCAGATACTAGGCTAGAATCATAAACTTTTATGACGTTTAGAGAACAAATACAGGTTATGTCACTTTTGTGCGAAGTCATAAATGTTTCTTTGATGTCTGTGAAGAACAGGAAGACACTCTACATCAAAGGGTCATATGAGAAAATTAGTTGTGCTGAGGCCACAGAATTTAATACTTTGACAAGACGTCCTGTTTTATATAGATATATTTTTTTATATTCTGACAGGGAGGAGCTAGGTGACCTCATGCAAAGAGGTGGGCAAAACCAGTTTTAAAGCAGTATTCTGTTTTCCACTTAGAACACAAATGTTTGGACTCTGAAAAAGAAACATCTACAGCACTGTGATATAAGAATACCTTAGAACAGACCAGTCTAACTGTATTAGTGGTAGCAACCTGCAATTTTTAAAACCTTATTCTTTTAAGTGATTTGTATGTTTTGTGATATATGGTTCTGTATTTACGCTTTACATGTTTATCAATTTTTAAGTAAATATCTCATTTTTTAATAGACTATTTGTGTCTTCCAAGTCCTTCTGTTTTTGCCTGTGATGCATGGATGGTTAAGAGTGTGACAACACTGTGCATGAGCTTATATGGTAATACCAAACTGGGAACAGGTAAGAGTTATCTGAGGTCTTTATTAGAGTTTTTTAGGGTTCATGTTGTACACCTGGTTAGGTGCCCATAGGCAAAAGATATCTGCCCCCCCCCCCGAAGAGCAGAATTATCCGAGCCTGTACATTGGGTATGCTAGTAAGAGGTTCACAGTTTGAATCCCTCCAGAACTGAGACCAAAGGTTGATTCGAACCCACAAAACAGACAGGAGGGTTACTGTGTTTCTGTTAACTGTTCACAAGACTGGGCTCGGAGGTTGGCACTGTGGGAGCAGAGGGCCTGACCTGCTGAATGGGGTTGTGACAATAACTTTCTTGCAAAGTGTCCTTCACAGCTGCTCAAACTAGAAGGACATGCCCACTTTGAATTTTAAAGTGCATATCACACTCTGGCACCCACCCCCAAACCAAAACCAGAAGAAAGACCTCTTCCCATTATTGCAAAGCTGCTGAGGTTCCCAGTAAAGGAGAGCATCATGACATGAGACGAGTGAGGGATTTGGGAGAGATGAGATGACAAAGGCATAAGATCATGGCATTTCCAGATTATTCCCAAAGAACTGACGATGTGCAGAAAAGCTTTCACTCCAGTCCGACTTGCCCTGCACAAAGCAGGTTTTTGGTTTTCATGCTGATATCCTGCCCAGCTGAAATTTACTCACAAAGGAACACCCAGAGTATTCCGTACACAGGAGGCAGCTATGGAATACATCACCCTCCCTGTAGAAGGGAAAGAACCTCTTAGACACAGCAGAGATAGGATACATCCTAGAGAAAGCCCAGCAGCTTCTCCTAGGAAAACCAACAGCATACCAAGGCAGGCTGCAACAATGGGGGATAGAGATGAGGGTACACAACAGGAGCGATATTCCTATTAACCCCTCCAAATACCTTAAGAAGTCCTCCTCTAGAAGTACCAGTAGAAGCATACATATTGAGGGTCAGAAGAGGAGGATTTTACCCAGTTCAACTCCAGGAACAGATATGCTGCCCTACAAGAAAGTCTGCCTTCTCCAGGAGCAACAGAATATGCATCAAACTTTAATTCACTCACCGAGGCTCCACTGATCACTCATCTACTAGCACCACAAATGGGACACCAAAAGCAGGAGGGGCAGATGCACATAGACCTAGAAAAGGACACTACTATAACACCCCCTCCTAACTTGGGTTCACAGATGGATGACTAGGGTACAGACCTATAGTGCCAGGGGACCCTTTCACCTCAAACCAGCAATATATGTCAACCACAACCACATCCCAGCAGCACCAGTTAATGCACCCTGGAAAAAACTGAGAAAAACTGACCAGAAGAAAAAGTTTTTCCCAAACACTGAACATGTAAGTAAGGCTCCAGCAGGGGCAGTTTGAACTGCTATAATATTTATGATGATGAGGTACTTATAGTATATTACATTAAATATTTCACTGCTTCTATGCCCTCAAGCTGCTGGAAGGCTATGTTGGTATAATGTTCCTGCAGCAAACTAATAAGGCTCTTCAGCCACAGATAACTGGAGTCTAATTGCCTTACACCCCTAAGACTGGCAACTACAGAACTAAACTGAGCAATAAGCTGTTCTGCACTGCTCTTGCACCTTACAGGTTATAATGCCACTCACAAAATAGGCCTTGTTTACTCACTTTGTGATGTTTTATACTATTCTATGTTTATGTCCTGATCTCTATAGAATTCTATAATTGCTGTGTGGGGGGACGCAAGTTAAGAAAAATGTGAAAAAATGTGTAATCACTGTGTGAGATGACTCAGGAGTCCATTATGCAGGCTCTAGAAATACTCAAAAAGAAAACAGTTTGGCAGAGGTTCATTCAAACAGCTTCTGGTTTCAGGAAGAAAGGTCATACTATTCAGATTGTACCTAATGTTTTAGTTAGAATATCTATCACCTCCAAGAGTCAAACTAAAAAGAGGAAAGAAGCAAATGGCAAAGAACTGCTGGAATCCCAATTTGTGTACTCTCTCTCTTCAACTAGCCTGCAACATAAATAACCTTTAGAGAGGATGAGGCCACCTCTCCCCTTGAATTCCACAGGTCTTTTTGAAAAGATATTAAATTCACGCCTATCAGCACCACTGATCTATGCCTCCCATGATGCGTGAAAACGAATGGGCTGCTGGCTGAAAACTGACCTCTCACACCCAGAGCTTACCCCACTATGGGAAAACACATGATTAAAAGTAGGGGGAACACCAAAAAACTGGACCACATGGAAGGATGAGAATATTCTCAAGATATCAGACATCTTAATGCCAAATTCAAAATCATTAAACTCATTTCAAGGTCTCCAAACTAGATTTGGTCTGCACAAAAATGAGTTTTGGAAGTACTCACAACTAAGACAAACACTGGCGCCTATCTTAAAACACATACAAGAATCTCAGACCTATGCACACCCGATCACTACCTGGCTTAAACAATGCAAAAGAATAGTCAGCCAGATCTGCTCCAGCATCAGAGACGGCATACCCGACCAAATGAAAAGGGCTGAAAGTATTGGGAGGAAGCCCTAAATATAACTATTGATTACTCAGACCGGGTCACCTGCTGGAAATCCACACACACTCGGTCTAAAAACTTTTACAGTAGACTAATACAAAACAAAATTATACACTCCTGGTATAGCACACCCCAAGTACTCAGCGCAGCACATATCATCACAGACAGCAATTGCTGGAGATCCTCACAACCAGGGGGAAACCTACTTCACATCCTTTGGGCTTGCCCCCAAATCACAGGCTACTGGCAACAGATACAACACACCCTTCAATCCATTATCCAGACTCCGGTTACCTGGCAGCAGAACTATTACTGGGGATGAAACCTGAGCTACCTCACTTAGGGAAACATCAGTACAGCCTAACAATCCTGGCCAGCATAGAAGCCAAACAATACTATGCAAATGGCACACAAAGGAGATTCCCTCAGTACAAGAATTTCTCAACAGTATGGTGAAGTTACCACGATATGAAAGATTATCCCACCTGGCAACAAACTCCTTAGGAAATTACAACAAAATGGACAAATTCCATCAATTTCTAAAACAAATTCCCACCACCAACTTCAGCTTAAACCACAACCACAACTACACCAACACCAGAACTCATTCGTCCCCCCCTTCCCCGAACAGGGATAAGGTAACAATATTGGAATGTAGGTCACCATTGCTTCCCATACAACATCCCATCACACCCTCATACCCTTATAACAAAGATTCCAAACCCAGACGCACTTATACACTTCACACCCTTCATTCTAAGATAATAATACAGGCTGCAATGACTCATAACCTGATGTCACTAGATGATATCTGCCCATGCAAACCAAGGGGATATATGCACACATACACACACACAGATATATACACATATGGATACATATCAAAGAATACATTTAAAGAATTACTCAATATAAAGTTAGTCTCCTTTCTGACAACCAGTAACAGATTACTGTATGGCACAACTAGGTTTAACTATTAGTTTAGTATTAGAAGATAGGTAGCATAGCTAGTTAGCATCTGAATATATGAAACATAAAGATATTTATGGCATTTAGGATATAAATTACTATAAAACTAAAGGATTCAAGCAACACACACATGAAAGATTAGTACACTTGGAGAGTAAGATTGCTATCCTTCCAAAATTACATTGTGTAACTGTGCATGAAAATCTCTGAAGGTGGTCAGATAAGCCCTGCCAAACTATATAGGTTAAAGCCACGAGGCACCCCATACAAAACACATATGTTAGCGAATACCTAATGCTTACCTATTCAATAGGGAATAACTAACTAAAAAGTTAAGCATTGAGCTTGACCATTGGCTGAGAGATTCTTCTCAGCTAATGTATAATCCTTGCTATCTAGCCATTAGTAGAGAAATATTGTTTTTTTCACTTTTGCATTAGTTGAGAAAGCAGACTTGAAAAATGAGTTATGGATTGACTGAATTTTTGAATTTAAACATAATACGGCTTATGAGTTGGTTGATTTTTTTCACTTAGAAAATATCTCCATTGTTATTTACTTGAGATACAAAACTTAGAACATTTTCCAGTTATCAGTTGCTTGAGATTTTAACTTGGATTTCTTCTTTGCTCTTTCTATCTCTCCAGCATACAATAGAAGTAAAACAAATATTCAGGTGAGCTCATGAATGCTAGTGGTGCATAAGCAAAGTAGCCAACATTCAAGTTTAAAACAGAAATGAAGCTCAGCACACAAACAATTAACTGTGAAAAAGCAAGCGTAAGTTTATTTCAGCAGGTTGCCAGAGGAGACCAAGCCCTGCGCTTCAACCTTCAAGCGAGTCTTCCTTAGGGGCAGATCTTGCAGTTGCTTTTTCACAGTTAATTTTTTGTGTGCTGAGCTTCATTTCTGTTCTATACAATAGAAGCAGTTTGCAGGGAAAGCAGTGTTGTACTGTAGTATGCTAGGGAGGCAGAAATATCCAAATAGTTTGCTTTTTGTGCATCTCTCAAAACCATATGCGCTATGTATACTCTCATGACTCATTTTCCAAGCAAGACATTGTGGGTATGCGATTCCTTGTGCAAGTCAAGATGGCAAGGCTTTGCCAGAGCAGACATTAGGCTCGATTCTCAAAGAGGGCTTAGATCAGTGCAAGCTGCAGCAAACAGCAGCTTGTGCTGAAGTCCGGTGCGCCAGGGACTTTGCACCAGATTCTAGTACAGGAGGGGTCTTGGCGCCTATGTCCCCACACTTGCAGCAACCTCTCCCATGTGGCAAACACATGGTTCATGGGAGGTGTTTGCCACAGGCACACTGTGGCAAAGACTAATAGTCCCCCCCGATCCCCTTGTAAACTAAATGTAACCCCTTCCTGGTGGTCTAATGGTCCCAATCCCCTATGTTGCCCATATTCATATTTATAAAAATTCCCCTTCCTGGTGGTCTAGTGCCCCCTCCCTGATGTCACCGTAATCATATTTAATAACAACCCCATTCCATGGTAGTCTAGTGGACCCCACTGCAGCAGGTAGTGCCCACCACCTGACTCCCCATCCCAAAACACAGCTAGTGACTGATGCAGAACTCCTCTCACCTCCGTGGCTGGTCACCAACTAAACTGTCACTGAGCACCTGCTGTATAGTGTATGTGCTCAATTAATCAGGTCAACTCTCCCAGAGGAAAAGTTTCTAAGTACTCTTAGACCAGCAGTGAAGCACACCCAGAAATGGACTCTTCATACCCCCTGAAGAAGAGGGGTTTCTCCCTCGAAGTACCGGGGAAACTTTGTTGGATGCCTCTCTAATAAACCTTTATTTTTGAAATCCATTTATGTGTGTGCTTCGCTGCAGGTTTTTGTTTTCAAAGTTACTTTGCCTAGTTGTGGCTGATTCCACAGACCTGACTGGTAGCAAGCTTGTCCTGTGCTCTCTACCCTTAGACCAGCCCTGGCTGGTCTAATGGTGCATAGAATTTCTCCCTCTGGGACAGATCTAAGAATCCCACTTTTGGGGATGTGGCAGCTTGCATCTGCCACATGTCCTCTAGCTCCATGTAACAGCCTAGTTTGGGGTGCACAAGTGGCACAAGCCCTATTTGGTGCAGGCTGCATTTGAGAATCACTCCTGGCACATCTTTTGGTGCAAGGGGCTCTTTGCGCCATTATTTATGGCTCAGACTCCTTGCACCATGCCGGGAACTCTGAGAATCGAATCCATAATCTTTTATACAGACTTATACATCTGACCCTGTACAGACTGAAAATGACAAAGTACAGACATGTGATACATCCTCATTGGGATTTCTCAGTGTACAATAGTCATATTCTCAACCGTGTAAGATGTCAGAACTCCAATGCACGCAAGCCCAGCCCACTGAGTTCCCCTCCTGCGCACAATCTCAGCCCACTGTGTACCCTCCTACACCCAAACCCAGCCCCTTGGTTTTCCCTCCTGCAACCATGCCCAGCCTTCTGGGTCCCCTCCTGCACACAAGTCCAGGCCTGTGGGTTCCACCCTGTACACAAGTCCTGTTGACTGGGTCTCTTCCTGCACCCAAGTCCAATCCTTTGAGTCTCTCTTCTGTATATAAAGATCAATTTAATGAGCTCCCTGTTGTATAACAGTCCAGCTTACTGGGTCCCTTCCAGTACATAAGCCCAGTTAAATATGTTCCTTTCTGCACCCAAGCCCTACTTACTGGGTCTCTTCCTTCTCAGAGGCCTAGACCACTGGGTCCCCTCCTACACAAATCAAACCCTCTAGATCCCCTCTGGCACACAAGCTTAGTTTACTGAGTCTCCTCATGCACCGAGACACAAGCCCAGCCCTCTGGGCCCCCTCTTCAATTCAAGCCCAGCCCAATACCCCCCACACCCAAGCCCAACACACTAAGTCCCATCCTGTCTGTGTCCCATCCCACACCCAAGCCCAGCCCACAGAGTTTCCTCCTGGATACAAGCAGAAGCAACTGGATTCCCCTCCTATACCCAGGACAGCCCACTAGGTCCCCATCTTGCACCAAAGCCCAGCTCACTGGGTCCACTCCTGTGTACAAGACCAGCCCATTGCATGCCCTCCTACACCCAAGCCCAGCCCACTGGATCTCCTTCTACAGCTATGCCCTTTGGGAATCCTACTGCTCACAATTTTAGCTCTCTGGGTCCCCACCTTCACCCAAGCCCAACCCACTGTGTCTCTTCCTTCACACAAGTCCAGCCTTCTGGTTCCCCTCCTGCAAGTAATCCCTGCCCTCCGGGAACCCCTTATGAACCCAGGTACAGCCCCCTTGGTCCCCCGCTTGAAAACAAGCCGAATCCATTGGGTCCCTCCTGCTCTCATGTCCACTCCTCTGGGTCAACCTCCTGCACACAGGTCCTGCCTACTTACTTCCTTCCTGTTCTGTGCCCAAGCCCATCCAGGTGGGTCCTCCCCTGCACCAAAACCCTACCTTATGTGTTTCTCCTTGTACCTAGGCCCAGTCCAGTGGGTTCCCTTTGTGACCTGAGCCCAGCCCACTGGGCTTCATCTTTTAACCAATTATAGCCTGTTTGTTCTCCCCTAAAACAAAGCCCAGCAGTTATCCCTTGCACATACATGCAGTGGGTCACATGATCAGCTGGTTTAACTATGAACAAGTGTGCGAGTGCTTTCAGTCTGAAGAAGGCAGGTGGCCATAGGGGCGGGTGGGTTGTGTCAGTCATCTTTCTCCTCTTTATTAGACCTCCATCACCAGTTTTTAAGTGCTGGGAGGGGGTTGAGGATGGGAGGAGGGTATTGCCATTGTGGGGCATAGGGAGTCATATATGATTTAGCACAAACAAGTGCTGTAAGGTGGCGGTCAGCCATGGAGGCTGGTAGGTTGTGCCGGCTGCCCATCATGGAAGATTTTTTAAATATAGCTACTTAAATGGAAATTGTGGGTGCTGGGGGGGGAGGAGGGTGGATAGATTCTAAGAGAGGGTGGGAGGACAGGGGGTTGTATATCATACAGGGTATAGGGCAGGGGCTGTTTCTTTTGATTTTTTTAAATTAAATATTGTATTTCTCAACTAGGTTAGACATGAATAGTGCATTATTTGTGGCATTTGGGAAATACTGTTTGTTATTTGCAAACCCCTAGTTGCCTTTTTTTAGATTCTTTTAAGGATATTGCAATCCTTGGAGTACATTTTTTCTTGGAGAACATTTTTTTTGTCTCAGTATGCCTTTCTTAGTCACCAATTTATAGAAAGAAAGAAAGAAAGAAAGAAAGAGACTATAGCTTTTTGGTTGCATGCAGAGAACTGTTTATCTGCAATGGTTTTATACATTGAATACAGATCTGTTCTGTCTCTTTAAATATTCTCAACTAATGTACAGCTTTTCCCAAAATGCACCTACAGTAATACTTCCTGTATCCAGCACTGCTGCTAGATCTGTTTGAATCTGGAAACAGTTAATTGTAGTTTCACTTTCAGACAGGATGGATGAACTTTTACCTTTGCTCTTAGGTAAGAAATTTAACATAGCTCTTATTTTCTCACCAAAATGCCACGTTCTGCAGTTTTCATCTGAAGTAAAGTGCATGGAAGAATTGAATTTAAGGATACTGAGAATGTTGTGACTGCATGTTTTTTTTTTTTCTAATGGATGGGTAGAGAGATGAAGCATCACAGTTGCCATGGTGATGTTTTTTTTTTTACTTCCCCTGTTGTTTAATTGGGCTGTTAAGTGGCTGCCTGACTGGCATTATATTTAAAATTTGCTCCTTTGCATCTTTATCTTGGTTTGCTGATCTTTCCCCAGAAAGGTTCACAGGTTCAGTGGCCTTGTTTTCAAACTTGCAAAGCGTGATTGGTGGGGGTGGGGGTGGGGAGATTGTATTGGGTGCGATGGCTACGTGTGTGCATCAGGTGATTTTGTAGGTGAGGACTCAGAGCCGACGGTTTCCATTATGTGTCAGGAGAGAGAGAGCGGCCGATAGCCGGGGACTGGCATAGGAGAAGAGAAGTGGACAATTAGTGGCGGTGGTGGATTATGCCTGGTCCATCCAGGAAAGAGAGGAGCCTTAGCTCAGCCAAAGAAAGACCAGGGGTTTCGTGTGCCAGGAGCCAGCAGTCGTCCTGGACAGCAGAGGGAGGAGGGGTCAAGGAGGAATCAGGGCTGCAGGACCATTTGGAAGAGCTGAGACACATCTGGCTAAGCAGGGGACAACAGAGGGTGGCACCCAGCCAGCCAGGGGAAAAGTGTGTGACATGCTTGGCACCACGGGTACTGGTAGTGGTTCAGCTCAGGCCAGAGAGGAGTCCATGAACAGGGCGGGTTGTCGGTCTTCAGTCGGGTGACGAGGTTGGGCAGCCACCAGCAGCTGCATAAAGAATAGGAGTAGGACAAGGTCTGAATCAGAGGTGAGCCAGCCAGGGCACAGCCCCAGCAGCAGTCAGGAGGAGCAGAGGAGTAACCACTTCCCACCCACTCAGAGAGGGTAGCAGGCCCAGAGGAACCCCTGTCAGGACAGGACCAGCAACAGCCAGCCAGACAACAGTTCACCAGGCAGCACTAAGCAAGCAGCAGAGAGTAGCACCGGGTGGTGGTAAAGTATACACTCCCCCTCCCCACCAAGAGATATTTGGTTGTATACACTGGTATTACTCTATATTTGTCACATTTTGCCAGCTCATTATAAATTATTGCAAATTGGTAAAAATGGTACCTGCTTGCACTTTGTTTAGTATTGTATTATTCTGTTGGTCTCTGCTGTATTTCTTTCCACTATGTACCCCCCCCCAAAGGTTATATCTGAAATTAAGTTCCAGATTAGTGAACCACTCCTAACTGATACCCTATTTCTATTCAGTGAATGCACTGGTATATTTAATGGGTTCATGATGCACTTACATACAAGTATGGGTTTGCCGTTGTTCACTTCCCTTATTACCCCTTCCAGTAGTTTGATCAGGTTGGTTTTGCATGACTTGTTGTCACAAATAAAAGGACATATGACAGGGTGCGAGGGGGGGGGAGGGGGGCTTGGCTTTTTCAAATTGCAATGCAAGGGTGCTAAGCCGCTAGTTGTACACTCCAGCAGACTTGATAGACGGTTTGTCCTATTTCTGCTGGCAGATTCTTATGTTCAAATGATTTGAAAATGTAGTTTCTCTCTTTCAGTAAGTAAACCCCATTTCCAACTATATTGAAAGTAGCTCATCTGCTTATGAACATACGAACATATGAAATTTGCCAGCAGATAAAGGCCTAGAGGTCTATCAAGTCTGCTCCAGTGTGCAGCTAGCAGCCCTTATTCTGCAGCTGCCCCTCCCTTCCACACTTCTCCTGCATTGACCCTCCCCCTTGTCCTGTCCCATTCCCTTTTGAAGCAGTCCACTGTTCTACTGGATACCACTTCTGCAGGTAACGCATTCCACCCAGCTACCACCCTCTCTGTAAAAAAGTGTCTCCTCATCTCCCTCCTGAACCTTCCTCCCTCCAGTCTCATATCATGGCCCCTGGTATCCCTCCTCTCCCTTACTTTGAACAGTCCCTCTGTGTCTGTCTTGTTTATTCCTTTCATGTAGTTAAAGGTTTCATTCATTTCCCCCATCCCTCCTCTCCTCCAGCGAGTACATGTTCAACTCCCTCAGCCTCCTCTTGTATAAGTCCCCCAGCCCCTTGATCATCTTTGTCACCCTGTGCTGCACCCCTTCCAGTAACTTAATGTCCCTCCTCAGACACGGGCACCAGTACTGCACGCAGTACTCCAGGTGAGGTCTAACTAATGACCTATACAGTGGCAGAATCACCTCCTCCCTCCTTGAGGATATACCCCTTGTAATACAATCCAGCATTTTGTTGGCCTTTGCAGCTGCCTTCCTACATTGTGCTGAGCATGGGTGTAGCCAGGCATACTCCAAGTACTCCATGGTGTGCAATTTTATTTAAGGGGGGTAGCAACTAGGCTTTGAACTGCTTCCTTTTTCCATGAAAACTAACAAAGAAAATGCTGAACCTTTCTGTAATTTTATTTCATAGGAATTGAAACTAGAAGGACTGGTCACTAATACTGTCTTTGCATCCCAAGGACAATACAACTTTACAGGCTCTGGGCTGGTATGTGGGTGTCTTAGGAGCAATGCATGGCATTTGTATTTACCATGCATGGCACCCAACCACTGTCATGGAATACAAACGTTGTATTTATTGTGCCAAATGAGGCAACAAACACAGTCCTGGTGTACATCTGTATATTGTCTGGCTTCACCCCGGGGGGAGGGGGGGTAGCAGTGAGTCCACTTGGTGTGCAGATCTGAAATTCCTGGCTACACCCCTGGTGCTGAGTTGTTCATTGACCCTGTAATGAGCACCCCCAGATCCTTCTCCTCTGTCTGGGCTAGCTGCACTTCCCCCAGCTGGTAACTCCTCTTGGGTTCTTCACCCCAGAATGCAGCACCTTGCATTTTTGGCTTTAAGCCCCAGTTGCCAGGTGTCTGACCAGGTTTCAAGCTTTGCCAGATCATAATGCAGAAGCATTGGGAAGCAGTATAGCGCAGTGGTTTAAGGCTCTGAGCCGCATATCTGGAGACCTGGGTTTGAATCCCACAGCCCCCACTTTCATACTGTGTGACTCTGAGCAAGTCACTTAACTTCCCTGTGCTCCCAGGTTGCACCTGTAAACAAGCTTTCAGCTTAGTGTGTCTCTCCTGGTTAAACAATTAGGAAAAAAAATCATGCAACCCCTGCCATCCTCCTAGGTCATCCACCACTGCTCCCATATCAGTATCAACAGCAAACAGACCGATCTTGCTCTTGATATCCAATGATATGTCTGCAATGAATATCCCAAACAACACTGGTCCCAACACCGAGCCCTGTGGGACACCGCTTGTCACTACCCTTGGGTGTGAGAGCTCCCCACCCACCACCACCCTCTGTTGCCTTCCCTGAAGTCAGTTCCCTACCCATCTCACCAGCTTTGTACCTGCCCCTGTGCCTTCTAACTTACTTCCCAGCCTCCCATGTGGCACTGAGTCGAATGCCTTACTGAAGTCCAGATACAGGACATCCACTGCATGGCCCCGTCCAGTTGCCTAGTTACCCGGTCATAGAACTCCACCAGGTTGGTTTGGCAGGATCTGCCATGTATGAAGCCATGCTGTCTGTTATTCTGTAGTCCTTTGGCCTCTAGGAGGGCCACCAGCTTCTCCTTCAGGATAGTCTCCATCAGCTTACCCACGATGGACATGAGACTCACTGGTCTGTAGTTCCCCAGTTCATTCTTGGGGCCAGTCTTGTGGAGGTGCACCACATGAGCCATCTTCCAATCCTGAGGTACACAACCTGAGTGTAATGAAGCATTAAATAGGTCCACCAAAGGTCCTGCAAGGACCTCTGCCAGCTCCTTCAATACCCTGGGGTGGATGCCATCTGGGCCTGGCACCTTGTCCACCCTCAGTGCCTTCAAACCTTCCATAACTTTGCCCTCCATGGTTTCCCCATCTGTCCTCATCATCCTGATGATGATGATGATGATGATGATTGTTGATGCTGCCAGATGCTTAGATAATGTAACAGGAATTCCTCTGACCATTTAATTAAAATGTAATAGTTTTGTTTGTGAATTTGAAGCATTTTGACTGCCAAAAGCTGGCGACTGGAATTATTTTGACTTCCAAATTATTGACAGCTGGAGTATTTTGACTCCAGTAAAACTGAAATGACTTACAAATTTCAACCCGTGGAAGTATTTGACTTCCATCCCAAAAAAATTATCTGAAGCCCAGGTCTCTGCTGTTCCCAAGATTTTGACTGTTGCTTTTATTTTTAATCAGTGTGCATGAAAGGGAGAGCTCAGGATGTAGAGAATTGGATTATACTGATTAACAAACAGCAACAAAATTACTTTTATTTCATGTTACTGTAGTATGCGGGGGTAGGGGAAATGTGTGCCCTGCATCATTATTTTCTTTGGGGAAGAGGGAGCTCTGGATTTCTTGGATGGCACTGCTTAAAAAGAAAAAGGCAGAATATGACTTGCATCATTGTGTGTGCATATGTGTGTGTGTGTGTGTGTGTGTGTGTGTGTACGTATGCTCCCTGGATCAATTTTGATGGGGTGGCTGGATTGTTGGGACAGTATGGATAAAAAAACAACAGAATTTGTATTTTTTTTTGTCATTTACAGTCAATGTGTGTGGTGGGTGTGTGTGTATGTGTGCCTTTGAATGCCTTTGCTGGAGGGTGGTCTCTGGATCACGCAGACAGTATTAATTAAATACCCAGAATTTGACTTTCATGTCATTTCCAGCCGGGGTGCGTGAAGGGGGCACATGTGCTCTAGATTGTTGCTGCTGTGGGGGTCTCTGGATCATTGCTAGTGTGCATAAAAAGGGAAGGGGTGTTCAGTGTCCCTGTCTTGCTTTGCACACCAGCAGCATTCTCCTTAATGACATTAGTGCAAGCTTGTCTATGAGAAGACATCACATGCTTCATACTCAGACTGCTAAATATGCTGCAGTGGTTTCAGTTCATTCCAGCATGCCAGAATGCTGCTCTGCTCAAAGTCCAGTGTATCCAAAAATGGGTGAGGGTGGAATTTTCAGTTGTGATCTGACATACCACTCTGCAAGATGCTGGTGAGCTGGAAAAAGAGTGCTGAGTGTTCAGTTGTGGACCTGCATCTCCAGTATTTCGTTGTGCGGCCTTTATAGGAACATGCTTAAAAAGGTAGATCGTGCTCTAAACAAGTACAATAATTAGTGTTTGGTATGTTGAATCTGAATATCTAATTTTATGTTGCATCTAGCATATGTAAAGGGTGTGCGTGCTTTGGATAGCTGAATTCAAATAATTCTATTAATGTTACTGCCAGTGTGCTGGGGGGACATCATTTTGTTTCTGGTGCAGCTAACATGTGTAAACAATTGTTTATTGTATAAATCACTTTTGATACACATTCTTATCTCAAAGCACTTTACAAATGATGAGAGACTGGTAGTGTAGTGACTGTAAATGTGTAGTAGCAGCCAGTTCACACATCAACTACACACAGCCTTGGACAGTTGAATGACTGAGCCAGTTTCATGGGAACAGGAATGCTGGCCAGGACACTGTGGAAAATCCCCATCTCTTGTGAAAGTGCATTTGGTTCTTCTGCTTCCACCTCAACACCCACCATAGTCCTAGAGGTGGGAGGATGGGACCGGAGTTTAGTGCCTCAGTCGAAGGATGCCACATCCCAACAATACGTTATCTCCCAGAACTGCACTTGGGTGCTGGTGGCATTCATGGTATGATCCCAACCCTGTGCGGGACTAGAACATATGACTTTCTGGCCTAGGTGTAGATGTGCCAACAGTTGAATCATAATGATACCTTGAAAGCATGACTTAGCTGGGGGGGGAGAGAGTAGTGTATTGGATCACTGAAGTTGAATATATAATTTTGTTTATACTGCCACTAGTTCATATCAAAAGGTGTGTGTGTGTGTGTGTTTTGGAGGGGGCTCCAGATTAAACATCAATAAAGTAAACTGACATTAAGTGTGTGTGTGTGTGTGTGTGTGTATTTTATACAATGGTTTGATTTTGTATCACCAGTGGTGATGATAAGTAATGCTTTAGTTTATTTATTTCTATGCCAAGTGTATTGGTGAAACCAGAACAAGACCACAATGGTAAAAACTGAATTTTCTGGTTTGGACAGACCAGCCAGAGTGGCACAACATGCATGATCTGGCCATTCTGGCTGTTCTGGATTTCAGCATTAGGTTAATGAAGACCATAGAGACCTTCTAATGTGCTTAAAAGGTGCCTGACCCCCAGACCAGCATTCCACCATTGAACCACCCACACTGCACCTTCCAGACACTTGTAGCCCCCAAGCCGGCCTCCAACCTCCAGCCAGTCATACTTCCAGTAACTAAATCACCATTCCAGCCTCTGATCCCCAGCTGACTACCCTCCCTGCAGGTGGACAGTCCTTCCAGGACCACCCTCTATTCCCCCGGCAGACCACTCTTCCAGTCATGGTACCAGTTTCCCTTCCCCAGAGTGTCCGACCCGAGTACTTGAATGACCATCCTCTGTATTTCTGTCCCCACCATAGGGACGGACTGGCCATCCTGGGGCCAGAATGTCTGCCCCGATGTTCAAGTTCAAGTTTATTGCGGGAAGACTCCATTGAGCAAGCTCATTCACAAGGAGGTCCCAAAGCATGTACACAGACAAAGGGCCATTGCTTAATACAGCAAACATTGCTTACAAGTATTTAAATTGCACACATAGTTCAGAAGAGGTACTACATAGAGAGATACATAATTGTAAAGCAGTGTACAGTGGAGGAGCATTTGGTTCTTAGTGTGCAAGCAGTACATGGTGGGGTATATAAACTTAACACTGGTATATGCAATAATTAAGCATCATATAATGATCATAAACAGGAAAGACAGGATATACGGGGTAGGCATGGTTTAGGGAAAGGGGATGGCTAACAAAAGTAAAGGGGAGAAGGTATAAAGATAGATAGCCAATGGGGGGGGAGGGTAGGGGAGCAGGTAGGGAAAAATTGTAGTTTTAGTCATGGAATGCATTTTGCAAGCTAAGAGGTTTTAGTACAGACAAGGACTAGTACCAGTGAAGACGATATGCACGGGGCACACATAGGGGTAGGAGAAGAGTTTAAAAGCAGTTACAAATATATTTTATTTTGTTTGCACTTAGCACTTTAAAAGAGGTTAACTGAGAAAATGCTAGTTAATTTGAGAGTGATTTGGAGATAGTTCCATATAGTAGGAAGAGTATGCGAGATAGCTCTTTTACCAAAGGAGGTACGAGTCCTGGGTACGTCAAGCAGAATGAAGTCTGATTTCCTGAGAGAATATGCACTGTAGAAAATGCAAATATGAGATGTTAGGTAACTCAGTAGTTTATGCAGAAGCAACTTAAGGGTCCAGATACTGGCATGGAGCAGGCATCTGGTGGTGAGAGATGTCCAGCCAACAGCTGCATATAGATCACAATGGTGCCTACGGTAAGGTGAGTTAGTAATGAATCATAACGCATGGTGATAGAGGATGTCCAGCTTATTTAGGCTTGAGATTGTGGTGGAAAAGTAGATTAAATCACCGTAATCAAGTAAGGGAAGGAATGTAGCCTGAACAAGCCTGGTTCATGTCTCTAGGGAGAAAAGAGACCTATTTCTAAAGAAAAAACATAGTCTGGCTTTAAGCCTCCTAGATAGGTCCTCAATATGTTCATTAAAAGAGAGCTTATTATCTATCCAGATACCCAGGTATTTAAATTTAGTAATGACTTCCAATGGCTCACTTAGGGAGGTCACGATAAAGTCTTTTGGTAGGACAGGGAAGCTGCGAGAGAAAATCATTGCATTGGTTTTCTTGGCATTAAGGAGAAGCTTGGCTTTTATTAGATTATTTTTGAGCTGAGCAAAGTCAGCTTATTGCACGTCCCTGACTTCTGATAAAGTTGAGCCAGAGGTATTTAGTACAGTGTTGTCCATTAAGAAGTGCAGGTTGGAGCTAGATATGTTAGAATCAAGGTCGTTAATGTACAGAGAGAACAGGATTGGGCCTAGAATGGAGCCTTGGGGAACTCCTCTGGCAGACGGCAGAGAGGCAGAGAATAGACCATCTGCCTTGACTTTCTGGGTTCTCTCTGTTAGATAACTGGTGAACCACTGTGTAGTTGAGGAAGTGGCACCTAGGTTAGTAAGGCAAGTGACTAAGGGGTTGTGGTCAACAGTGTCAAATGCTTTACTAAGATCCAAGAAGACTGCTCCAGTAATATTCTTAGCATCCACAGCAGAGACCCAATCGTTAGTTACTTTAGCCAATGCAGTGATAGTGCTGTGATTTGCCCAGAAGCTGGATTGTGCTAGGTAAAGGAGTGAATAGGTTTCAATATGAATTTTTAATTGGTTAAAGATCAGTTTTTCAAAAACTTTAGAAAGGATGGGCAAGATGGAGATAGGCCTATAATTATTCAAATTGCATGGGTCCCCCGATTTGAATGGGGGGGTTATGGGCAGATTTCTAACAGGACGGAACTGTAGCAGATGTGATGGAGAGATTAAAGATGTGAAGAATGGGGCAGTGAGATGGGCATGGCCTAGTCTTAGGAAGAAGGGTTCAAGACCATCAACCCCTGCACTTTTTCTTATATCCAGGTTAAGAAGTGCATTTTCATCTTCTTTATAGCTGAGTGTACTCAGTTGAAAGAGACAAGATGAAGTGCAGGTTGATGGGGAGGAGCTAGGTTGACTCTTTGCATGGCTAGCGTACAGTGATGAATCAAAAGCTAGGCCAGCAGTGACAAAATGAGAGTTAAGTTCTTCGAGGATTTGAGAATTACTTTCCACCACACTGCCATTGGTGATTATCTTAGTTGGAATGGAGGAGGCAGTAGGCCGTCCTTCAATAGATTTAAGTGTTTTCCATATTTTGTGAGAGTTCCGGTTTGCCTCCTCAAGGGTAGTGATGTAGTAGTATGCTTTGGCAGAGACAATGCGTTTTACACGGATTCCTGGCTGCTCTGAATGCCTGCCAGTCTGCAGGACTCTTGGATTGCCTAGCTTGTGCCCAGATCTTGTCCCGGCTTGTAATAGCTGCCTTTAGATTAGGGGTGAACCAGGGGTGGGAGTTGTTGTGCACCCAGACTTTGATAAGGGGGGCATGCTTATTTACCAGACCGGCAAGGTTGTCATTAAGGACAGAGACAGTTTTATTGACATCTTTGTCTAAGTAAAGATCTTACTGTCTGACTTTACCTAAGTCAGAAAGAAAATTCACTGCAATGAACTTATGAAAAGACCATTTAGTCATGAATTTGGACTGTTGTCGGGCCTTAGTTTGAGATCTTATGCATACAACAACCCCATGGTCACTCAGGTAGTTGTGGAAAACTGCTGTCTGTGAGATTTTGTGAGGAAGAGTGGTTAATATAACATCTAAGAGGGAGCTATTGGCAATGTTTAAGGTATTGTTCCTTGTGGGTTCACTAACTAGTTGTGCAAGGCCAAGCTCATCACAGAGAGATTTAAGGCCATCTGATTTTGAGGTAAGCCAATCCAAGTTGAGATCCCCTAAGAATATTGTTTCAGCGTTTGCAGCAGAGATTAGGGATTTCAGTATACTGTATTAATGATTTCGGTGCCACCAAATGGAGGCCTATAGCCACCTATAATGGTAACACATTCCGAGGAAGGAAGGTGAAATGTCATTGAAACAATTCCAAGTTCCTTGGGTATAGTTTTACAGCTGATGTCAGTGACTGAGTAGTTGGTTTTGGCATAGACGACTACACCTCCACCCCTAGAATCCCTATCTGCCCTGAATTGTTTATAGCCTGGGAGGGTAATTTGATGGTCAGAAATTAGCCTTTTTAAGCCAAGACTCCATAATAATGATAAAGTCCAGGTTAGTTTGTTCAGCCCATGCTTGTAGTTGGACAAATTTTTTGGTCAGGGTTAGTATATTTACCATCATCATTTTTAGACATGGTGCAGCTGCGCATTCTGATGGCGAGATAAGTTGCTGTGTGTGTGTGTGTGTGTGTGTGGAATGCCCACCCACTGTGTCGCAGTAACCACCCTGGTGGCCAGAATGTCCACTCAGAGTGGAGGACTGATCACCCTGGGTATCAGAATGCCTACAATAGAGCAGCAGTAACTTCTCCGGGGTGCATAATATCCACCCTGGGTGCCAGAATGGTCACAGTGGGATTGGAATACCCACTCAAAGTGAAGCTACAGTATGTCCACCATCTCTCAAATCAGCGTATGTCCACACTAATGGAGGCCATCATGTTTTTTTACATGACCCATGTGTTCCACCCCCTTTTATAAAAACACAAATGGCAGCTGGCCTGCTGGAGCAGTGGTAGCACTACCGCTCATGATGCCAGTGACCTGGGTTCGGTAGTGAGCCTGGGTTGCTGGAAGGCCAGCCTAGGGAAGAGGGATTGAGCACCCATAGGGCCGCGTTCCTTCTCTGGGGAGGGTGGGCTATGGTTCTCCCTGCAGTACTGCTACCTGGGTGACCACTGGTGGAGGTGCAGAAGAGAAGGCAGAGATGCAGGGAGGGGGTAGATGTCAGCCGAGGGTCTGAGCAAAGGTACATCTCTGTGTGCCTTCATCTCATTGACCCTCCTCATGTGCTGATGTCTGCAGGGGCGGGGAACCAGAAAAATGCATAAATACCCCCTTGGCTGGCCAGGAGATGGACCCCTGTGACAGTGACCGGAGGGGAGCCAGAGGAACAGCCCCAAGTGTCTATTCCATCTGAGGTTTCGAAGGGAGAAGGGGAGCCTCCTCTGCCCCACCCTTGGGGTCATCTGGGCTCCGTGTATTCCAGGAGCCGGGCACTTCAATAGGGGCTGGCATGCTTGGGTTTACCGGCACAGCCCATGTTGCATTGGGGGACCCCGATGGAAGGGGCAGTCATGGCAGCAAAAGGAGGCAAACAGAGTAATTAAAAAAAAACATAAATGGCTATCTGGTCTTTACTTGTACTATTCCACAGGTCAGTGTAACAGTACATGCAAAGGGGCAGGGTAAGGACTATGATTAACAGTGCTGTTATGCAAGTCCATGATGTGCCCATACACAGTGTCTCCACAGTACCCTCACCATCCAGTACACAAGGCACAGAGGTCCTATGACCACAAGAAGTACTATAAGTACTTTTACAGTGGTTTGCTACCTTGCAAGTCAGAACATTTATTAAAGCAAGAGGAACAGTTATTTGGTGCACATGGGTCACTGAACAATGAAATGCTCAGGAATGGAGCTATGGAGGGAGTTTCCTCTGCATACCAGAAATGAAACAGTTGCCATTGATTGATACAGAGCCACTGGACCACCAGGTTAGATCATATAGGTACATTAAAATTCAGACTTGATATTCACAGGGAGTATGCACAAAGGTACAAGTCTTTGAGGTTTGTGTTAATGACTATGACAATAGCACTAGGTGCCTGCTGCATGGATCTTGTCATGCAAACCATGCACCTGGTGCTATGCCATATTCCCACCTCTGTTGCAGCTTTAATCCACCATGTTAGTGGGTGCATGGACAATATGCTGCCACTCGCATTTGGATTAATTTGCATAATGAAGACACGCACAGTTAGTGTTCGAACAACAACCACCAATGTAACCTTGAGGGGCTGGTTTGGAAGATACCATGCAAGTCTAGGGACAAAAGAGTGTACCATGGCAGAGGTATGGGTCTAAGAGTAAGCGCTGCTGACATACGACTTAGTTCACACACATACACAGGTGCATAAGAACATAAGAAATGAGTCAACAGATGGGGACCACGTGATCCAACTGGTCTGCCCATGGTGGCTGCCTCCTTCCAGTTATTTTTCTTCCTAACCTGCCCATAATGCTTGTCCCATGTTAGTTTGAATTTTCTTACTGTCTTTGATGCTACCACTTCTGGTAGCAGACTGTTCCATGGGTCCATCACCCTCTCAGTGAAAAAGTACTTCTTAGATTTGCTTTTAAACCAACCTCCCACCAGACACAAGTTGTGCCCTCTTGTATGGGCCACCCTGTTTTCCCTTCTGAGTTATGGTAATTCCTCCTGATGTATTTAAATGTTTCTATCATGTCTACCTGTATCTTCTCTGCTGTAAAGAGAATATAGTACATTGTCTCTAGAGAGAGAATAAATTCCACTGCCAGCCATCTGTGCACCCGTCCAAGTGCACGCGTCACTAGGGTGCCAAATCATCAAATTCGCTGCCCCCTCACTGAGGTCCATCCCCCCCCTCCGGAGTTGGAATTTTTAGTAAGGAGGGGGATGGGGGGGCAGGGCCCCCCGCATCTAATGCAATCAGTGATTTTCAATCCTGGCACCCTAATGAAAGGTGCACTCAGGTCTTGTTTCATATGGCTCATGGTGCAGTCCCTGCACCATCTTTGTAGCCCTTCTATGTACTGTCTCTAAATGGTCAATGTCCTTTTTCAGGTGAGGCCTCCAGAACTGGAAGCAATATTCTAGGTGTGGCCTCTCCAAGGGTCTGTACAGTGGCATGATCACCTCCTGTTTTCAGCTCATAATACCCCTGCCTGTGCATCTGAGGATGCCACTGGCCTTCTGCGTAGCTTGTTCATGTTGTTTTCCTATCTTTAAGCAGGGCTGTTAAAATCAAACTTTTTAGGACTTGCCCAGCCATGACTGTAGCTGAATTTTCACATGCCCTTATTCATTACAATAAATTTAGCTCTCTTTTTGTACTTGCCCCTCAAGGAAATGTACTTGCCCTGGACAGGGGGCAATAGGACTTGCACACCCCTGCTTTAAGTCATCTGAAATGATTATGCCTAGATACCATTCCATCTTAGTGGTAGCACCCTATATGGGTGAGTATTATTAAGCGGCTCAATATGAGCAACTTAATATTATCATTCCCATGTAGAGCGAGTGGGGAAAAAGAGCTCTGAATACGTATAGCGAGTGTAGCACTGAGGGATACGTGCTACACTCACGAGAAAGAGGATAAAAATAATTATTTGGTCAAGCCCTACCAAGCTGGCCATGTGGTGTAATGACTTGAGCCACTGCCCCTGGAGCCTGTGGTGCCTGGTTCAGATCACGGTGCAGGTAATTGCTTTGCTTTAAGGGTGAGTTACTGCCCCCCTTAAAAAAAAAAGAAGCACTGTATATATTTAGAGGACCAATGCTGTTTGCAGCGGTCTCTCTAAATCCTCCCTCCTCTCTTAGGCTTCCCTAATCCTCTGCCCCCTCGTGCCTCATCTCTCACCCCCCCCATCCACCCTGTAGCCCCCCTCCCAACCTTCTCCCCTACTTTGACAAGGCCCATCTGAGCGGTGCTGTAAATAACTATACAGCACTAACCACCTTCTTTTCTTCCCCCCACTCACTTCTACCTACAACCCAGTTCCTGCCTCCTCTACCTCTGCCTTCCTTCCTCTATACTTACTACTCCCTTACCTTCCACTCATACTTTGTGTTATAGCTTACTACAGTGTCACAAATCTGATTGCTCTACATTGTTGAAGTTTTTTGTAACCCTGCTGTAAACATTTCTGAAATGTTGTATAGCTCTCTGTGTGTCTACTTTGTATGCTATGATGTGGAACCTTTGTAAATGAGCTTGTAGCTCAAAGGTGTTAATCCAAGCTGCAAATAAATAAATAAATAAAAACCTTCCCCTCCAGGCCATCGGTGGTGTTGCTGATAAATATGTTGAAGAGGACTGGACCTAGCACTGACCCTTGAGGAATGCTACTGGTCACTGCCCTCCCTTGATAGTGACTCATTGACCAAATCTCTTTGGGTCCCATTCTGAAACCAGTTTCCAGTCCAGCTGATTATCTTTTGATTGATGCCTGTGTGTTTCAGTTTATTAGCTAGTCCCCTGTGTCAAAGGCTTTGCTGAACTCCAGGTACACCACGTCCACTGCCCCACCCTGATCTACTGTTCTGGTAACCCAATCGAAGAAATCTATCATGCTGGTTTGGCACGAGCACCCTGCTGTAAAGTTATGCTGCTTGGGGTCCAGTTTTCAAATGTTGATGTAATCTGCTATTCTTTCGTTTATTAATGACTCCATAATTTTCCCCACTACAGAGGTCAGGCTGACTGGGTGTTAATTTCTTGCCTCTTCCTTGCTTCTACTTTTGTGCAAGGGCACTACTGTTGCCCTTTTCCAGTCTTGTGGTATTTTGCCACTGTCCAGTGAATTATTGAATAGCTCAGCTAGAGGTACCTCAGTTTCTTCCCTAAGCTCTTTTAGTACTTTAGGGTGGATGCCATCTGGCCTCATGGCTTTATCCACCCTGCATTTACTTAGCTCTTCTAGGACCCTCTCCCTCATTGATGGACTTGAGTCTGCACCTCTATTAATATGCTCTGGCTCACCTAGTGGAGGTCCTTTATTGCAGTCTTCTATTGTGAAGACAAAGCAGACTTTGTTTAGCAATTCTGCTTTGTCTTTGTGTTTCTCTAATCTCTCTTTCTCTAACTGTATACTTACATAGCTACCATCAAACCACATACTGTATCACTATAGAGCACTTTATAATAGTAATACTGGACATACAGTAATGTGGGGC
This sequence comes from Neoceratodus forsteri, assembly GCA_016271365.2. NCBI lineage: Eukaryota > Metazoa > Chordata > Ceratodontiformes > Ceratodontidae > Neoceratodus > Neoceratodus forsteri. The sequence continues at coordinate 1,069,466,639 of CM057452.1, read as the reverse complement.
AGATGATGGCCAGAAGACCAGAGAGATGAGCATGGGGGGCAGGGAGCTAACTCACAGGGGCAGGAGTGCCAGACACTGGTGAAAATAGCTGTGGATTGGGTGAGGGAGGGAAACCACCAGATATCAGAGAAACAAATTAACTTAGCAGTTGCAGACTGAGTGAGGAAGGGGGAACCACTCAATGATAGAGAGACTTTAATTAGCTCAGCAGTCAGGCACTGGTTGATTAGGGAGGGACCTATGCTGTCATAGCCCATGGATTTGACAGCACCCTGGTGAACCACAGGCTGCAGTGTGGCAGTAAAAGAAATAATTAAAATGAATTTTAAAAGGATTTATTCAGACCCAGCATGGTGGGTTTCTGGCAGCTACAGTAGTATGCCAGTCCAGGTGGTAGTTTTCTGGCCTCTGGGTCAGCATGCTGCTGTAGGTGATGGTGAGACACGCTGGTGCTGGATTTTGCTCTGAACCCGTTTCCACTTCAAAGGACACTTTTTGTTTTACTTTTTTTAATATTTGAGACTTGTTATCCTTTGGGGTAGCCCTACAAATTCAGTCTGTATTCACTACTGCCCTGGCACCTCTTTATCTGATGCAAGGGCTCTGTAAATGTTCCTGAAGCTTCACTTCCACAGCGAGTATACCTCCCCAGAATCCAGTGTGGTGGTGGTGTTGGGGTAGGGGGTGGGGAGGGGCAGCAGGGTGACCAGAGCTGGGACAGGCAAAATTGGTGAACATGGATGCCCTCCACCCCAGCCATCTCCATTATAATCTCTACATTTTTAATCCCTTCCTTCATTAATGGGCTAAACCATGAAAGGATGAAGGACTGATCTCACATTACCCCCTGTAATGTTGCATGTCTTCTTGTGTCCATGAGGCACTGTTAAACCTGTGAAGGCAAGACCCTCCTCAATAATCTAAGGGTGCTGCCTTCACCATACCCTGATGCTCCTCTGGCCCATGGCTAAAAATTAAGATCATGTTTATAATCCAGGTCTCAAGATTCACTCCAACTAGACCATCCTGTGGACACTCTCGTAAAAGATAGTTAGTGATCACCATCAAGTAAGCCAGGTGTGACAATTTCTAGTCACACAATGCTAAATGTATGTATGGTGAAATCCAACCTGCCAGACTCTGGACCAAAATGGTAAACCCCAAACTGGCTAGTCTGGCCAGAACACCAGGATGAGGTGCAGCTTGCACAGTCAAGCAAGTCTGGATTTCACCTAGGGGTTAATGGAGGGTGTGAGACCATCCAAAGTCTTTTAAAAGGTCTTGACTCCTGAACCAGCCCCACCCCTTTTGACCATCAACCCTGTACCATCTACACCTGTCTAACATCCAGATCAGTCTTCGACTCACAGCAGACAACCTCCAGGTACCTGGACCCCCATTCCAGCCACTAGGCCAGTCTACTATTCCCAGCCAACCACTCTCCCAGCAGCTGGGACAAACTTTCAGCGACAGGACCAACCCCCAATCCACAGCCAACTACCCTTTCAGCTCCCAGACCAGCCTCCCACCCCAGCTGTCCTTCCTCCCAGCAATTGGACCACTGTTACTGCCCCCAGACCAGCCCCTGCTGCTCTTCCAACCAGCCTCCATGCCTTTGGACCTCCTTTCCAGGCTGTGGATCAGCCTTCCTTCCCCACCTGAACATCTGTATAACAGTAGGACCACCATGCCAGTCACAGGACCAGCTTGCCATCTAAGCAAATCTGCCTCACAGCAGTTGGAGCACCCTTCTAGGCCTTGGACCATCCTGCAACCCTGAGCAGACCACCTTTCTAGCACCTAGGCCATCATGTCAGCCCTTGGTCCAGTCTATGATTTTCAATCTCCACCCTCCAAGCAGCTGGATCCCCATTTCATCCCCAGGACCAGCCTCTGACCCCAGCTGATCATTCTTCCAACCACTGGACCAACCTCTCCTCCGCAGGCAACCAACTTTTCATCACCTGGATTACCTTTCCAAACCCCAGACCAGCTTCCCAGCAGCAGTACCACTCTTCCAGCCCCCTGACCTAGTGACTTTTCTCTCAGCAGCTGGACCACTCTTCTGCCCACTTGACCAGTCTCTTCTTCTTAGCTGACCCACCCTTACTGCACTTGGACCATTCTTCCAGGCCCCAGATCAGCCTCCCCTTGCCAGCTGACCAGCCTCTTGAGAGTAGGACCACCCTTCCAGTCCTTAATCCAGCCTCCTACCCCTAGTTGACCTTCCACTCAGCAGCTGACTCACCCAGCCCTGGACCAGCCTCTCATCTGAGCAGCCTTCTACACCTGGACCACCCTTGCAAGCCCCAATCCAGCCTTCTTTTCCCAGATGACCAGCTTTCCATCAGAAGAAATGACCTACCAGCACCCAGACTGGCCTTACACCCCTAGCTGACCTTCCCCCCAGCAATTGGACCATTGTTCCAGATCCCAGATCAGACTTTCCTCTCCATCTGACCAAAGGCATAAATTTGTTTTGGAAACTTAATTAGCAGTATTTACTAATCAAAAACCTTTTGATTAGCAACCAGCCAGGTTTGAGGAGCAGTTTCACACAATGGCTATTTTTATCTATAGGATACAGTTCAGCAGAGTGCGACTTTTGGGAAAAAGTGTCAGATTCTGAGATAAATTGCATCAGTTCTGTACTTTTTACCACAACTGCAGGAAAAAAATACCAAAATCTGGAAATTTTTACAATGTGGCGAATCAGTTCAATACCAACTTCTGCTAATCAAGGCTGCACTTGATTAGCAAATCATATATTTTGAGTAGCAAATTGCTATGCAAACCCACTTATTTTATGCCTTGTGACCAGCCTTATTTCACTGGAACACCCCAGAGCCCTGAACCAGCCACCCTTCTGACCAGCCTTCATTCACCTGGGCTGCCCTTCCAGGTCCCAGAGCAGGATGTCCTCCCCAGTCAACTGCAGTGTCAATCCTAGATTAGAATGCCCACATTCTTTACTTTAGTGCCAACTCTAGGGCCAAGCTGCCCACCCTAGGGCTAGAATGACAACCTTAGGGCAGGAATGCCAACTCTTTGAGCCTGAATGACCACCTTGAGATCAGAAAATCCATCCTGGAGCTGGAATGCCTGCTGTCTGTGCCTCAATGCATTCTCTAGGGATGTAATGCCCACCATTGGGCTGGCATGCTCTCCTGATGTGCCTCAGTGTCCACCTTTGGGCAAGTATACCTGCCCCAGGGCTATAATGCCCACCTTCTATTTCTCAGTGTATACCATAGGGCTGGAATTCCCATCTTCTGTGACTCAGAGATCACCCTAGGGCCAGAATTCACACCACAGTGCCAGAATACTCACCGTTTGTGCCCATCCTAGTGTGAGAATGACCATTGTGTGAGACAGAATGACTACCCTGAAATCCGAGGTGACTATTCATTGTCTGGAGCACTCACCTTGTTGCCAGATTGACCCTCCCTAGAAATCCCCCTGCCACCAGAATGGCCTTCTGCACTGGGCAGAGTATCACAGGGTCTAATCATTGTTTCTACTTTCCAGCAGTAAACATTAAGCTAACCATCCTGCCAGTTAGCAAACTATTCTGCCTGCCAGAAATGATGCCAATGGCAGAAACGAGTGAGTTAACCATCTTCACCAGCAAACTTACCAGCATACCAGTCTTAGGTAAGTCAGACTAACAGTTACCAGGGGACTGGAATAGTGGGAGAGTCAGAGCACTGAGATTGTTATTGGTAGCGGGGTAGATTTAATTGGGAACACAGTTCAGACTGACTAGGTATTGAGTAAAATGCCACCTGAAGACGAATTTGAATATCAGGCTCACCAAACCAAATATCTTACCTTTTGCAAACCCTGTATTTGATTCCAAGGTTATACTTTTACAATAAGGTCATAAGGTAAAACCGAGGTACAATTTTGCCACAATTTTGGTCGTTAGCAAAATTCTCATTTTCCCTCAAAAGAAAATGATTATTTTATTTTTGTTTTTATGTTACTATTGCCATATTTGCAAGGACATCATGTTAACAGCACATGCAAAAGGTAATCACAGGTCTGCTTTTATGTCAGAGAATGCATTTGCCTTTTCTGTTGACAGAAGGGTAAGGACAAATTGTTGGCCAGCAGGGGGTGCATAACACACCTCCTTACAAAGAACAGAGGGCCTCGCTTACAGTACATAAATATCTAGGCTTGCTGCTGGCTCCATTTATAAATGAATGCATCAGAAGTTATGTGCAATGTTAATCTGATGTTCAACTGAATTTAAAGTTGCCTTTATAATCTGATTTTCCCCCTCTTTGGGTGTATTTTACCCATGCACCACATAACCTAGTATTCATATATCTATATATAAATGTCTATTTTTATTCTTTCGTAACTAGGTAACAAAGCCTATTTTCAAGGGCCACCCAGGACCACTGGAGAGGATAAGTGCCTTGCTTATTGCACATAGTATGCAGATGGAGGCTGTGGGAATCAAACCCTGGTCTGCTAAAGGTCTCATTCACAGGATATTATTCTAACCTCTGTAGGCTATATGGGATACACCATGGTCCAACGTGAAAATATCAATGATAATCTCACCGAGTGCAGCTTGACCTTATGACATCATGAGTGGTGGAGCCATGAATGATGTCAGAGGACCAGAGACTTGAGGGGAAAATATCACAGATATTCCCTGGCTATGGCATATCTCTTTTATGCAAGGCCATTGTCATTTGTGAGTCATTTCCTTTTTAGGTTTTTAATTGCTTTGTTTTTATATCTTTTTCAGAAGACCGAGTGTTCTGTAGCACTGAAATTGAGTGGTAGTTTCTTTTTTGCACGTGACACTGTGCATCAGCATATCATTGCCCCCAGGGAGCAAGCATATGAGGATGTGGCTGTGTGAGACACTGGAGCATTTTTAGGGATTTGGCCGGGTGGCGATGGCTTTATGCTGGCCAGAAAGTGTGGTCAGGCTATCGGAGCTTGCAGCTAGTGACGAATGCGAGTGACGCTCAGGGATTGGGGTATAGGAAAACAAGTGCAGGTAAGAGCGACCGCAGTTATGTGAATGGCAGAAGAGGTGTAAAAGAAGGGGGTTATGAATATCTCTGTACATAAAAAATTGAACACTTTTCAGAGCAAAAAAATGATGTGGCATTTATAGCATAGAAGTGAACCTCTTAGGTGGAGTTGACGTGTGAGTGCCGGTGGTTTTGAAACTGCTTGTGCTGCCAATGGGTTTAAAAGTGAAAGGTGTTTAAGTGAAAGTGATTCACTGGAACTGACAGCTCATGCTGCCAGCTCCAGCCAATTACAACCTACAGTGTGGATGCATTTGTCATGGCAGGGGGACCTAGACTGAGGATAAACATGTTATTCTCACTTTAGGTCCATCAACTCTTTCTAAATGCCAAGAAAACAGTCTCCATGACCTTCAGCAGTAGGCAGAGACCTGCTAGGCTCACCAATCTGCCCACCTTCCACACCCTGGATGGGACACTACTAGAGGACACCTCCTCTTTTAGATAGCTTGGGGTTTGGCTAGACCAATACCTCAGCTTCTCTGTTCACATCAGCACCATCCTGAAACAATTGTGCCCCAAGCTCGGCGCCTTATATAGGAACCGTAACTGCATACCTCTGACAGCCAGGTGTGCAATTGTCCAGAAGATGATTCTCCCTATTTTTGACTACTGTGATGTAGTCTACAGTGCTGCTCCCAAATCCACCTTATCCAGATTGGACCCCCCTTTTTAATTATTTCTGCCATTTTGCTTTGGGTTCTCTTATTCATACTCAACACTGTATTTTCTACCACTCACTGTCTTTCCCCTCCCTTACCAACAGACATCTCTCCTACTGTGCCAAACTTAGATACATAGATACATAGACAGTGTCGGCAGATGAGGGCCTATTGCCCACCCAGTCTGCCCATTTGAGCTTGTAAGTTCAGTTTATGTTTTCCTAGAAGTCTGTTGCCCCTTACCCCTGACCTCCAGAATTCCTTTATGTCTATCCCATGCATTTTTAAATCCTGTGATTGTTTCAGCCCCCACCACTTCCTCTGGCAGGGTGTTCCACTTGTCCACCACCCGTTCTGTGAAGAAATTCTTCCTCATGTTTCCTCTGAATCGTCCTCCCTCCAACTTCATCCCATGCCCTCTAGTTCTGGAACATATTTTTTGTTTAAAAATAGTGTATTCCTGCACCCTGTTCCTCTCTGTGAGATACTTGTATGTCTCTATCATATCCCCTCTCTCCCTTCTCTCCTCCAGGGAGTACATGTTCAGTTCCTTCAACCTGTCTTCATAGGACTTGTGATGCAATCCATGCACCATCTTTGTTTCCCTCCTCTGAACCTTCTCTACCCTGTCTATGTCCTTACGTAGATATGGTCTCCAGAACTGTACACTGTACTCCAGGTGGGGCCTCACTAGTGTCTTGTATAGAATTATGACTCCCTTTTCCTGCTGATGATGCCCCTGCCTATACATCCCAGCATCCTATTTGCTTTACCTGCTGCCTTGTCACACTGTTTCCTACCTTGAGGTCATCAGAGATAATAACCCCAAGATCCCTTTCCTGTTTGGTGCATGCTATATCCTCACCCCCCCCAACTGATATATTGTGCCAGGGTTTTTGTGCCCCATATGCATTATCTTGCACTTCTTTGCATTGAATTTCAACTGCCAACCCCCTGACCATTCTTCAAGTTTCTGCAGGTCCCTTCTCATTCTGTCTACACCCTCTGGTGTGTCTACTCTGTTACAGAGCTTTGTGTCATCAGCGAACACTTAGCAAGGATTTTTACTTTTCAGTAGTACTTATATGTTAAATGCTTGCACTTCACCTGTCTGAATCGTTTGTATTATCCATACCTGAGGAAACATTTTGTTTACTGTATTAATGTATGTTGTAATTTTTGCATACTGCATACTTGACATACAGAATCTCACGTTTTTCACATGTACTACCCGATTCCAGTGTATTGTCTATTATGTGCCTGTTTTATGCATTCCCCATGTACCCTTCCCCCTAGGTTGCACTGGGAGATGAGCAACTTCTTGTTAAGTGTGCCTTCCTGGTGAAACATTTCAATAAAATAAATAAAATAGATCTGACAACCCTGTGGGTATAAAAAATATTTGACAAACTTTATCCTCACAAGCATCGCACAGATGTATCTATATCTATATCTATATCTATATCTATATCTATATCTATATCTATATCTATATCTATATCTATGATAGATCAGTGAGGAGGCCACACCTGGAATACTGTGTCCAGTTTTGGAGGCCCCATCTCAGGATGGACATTGATCAGATGGAGGCGATACAGAGAAGGGAAACCAAAATGATGTATGGTCTGCATTTGAAGACCTACAGTGAAATACTTGGAATTAAATATGTACTCACTAGAAGAAAGGAGAGAAAGGGGAGACATGATAGAAACATTCAAATACCTCAATGGTATCGGTAAGGTACAGGAGGGTGGCTTTTTACACAGAAATAAATGCTCAAGGACAAGGGAGCATGATATGAAGCTGGATTGGAGCAACTTAGAGGGGATGTGAGGAAATATTTCTTCACAGAAAATGTGGTAGATTCCTGGAACCGCCTCTCAACAGAGGTGGTGGTTGCTGAAATGATAACAGGTTTCAAATATGCATTGAATAGATACAAGGGGGCCCTAATATCAAGGCCGGGGGGTCTAGATCAATTAGAGTCTACAGAGGCACTGTAGGCAGGGACTAGGTTAGCCAGGATGTCCTTTTCTTCTGACGGCTTACACATTTACAATATCACTACAAAAATACACTTTTTTCAGCAGCTTTAATTAATTGGACGTTTTGGGAACCCACAGCACTCAAACCCCTGCTGATCCAGAATTATTTCAGTGAATCCAGATATAGTACATGCTGTGAAGCAACTTGTGTCTACCAGCTCCCAAGGTCATTCACAGGAATAGGGGCTTGCTCTCCTGCAATTGAATGTATAACTAGTAGAGGGAGGGTAGCACAGTTCTGTGTCATTTTGAGACAGAACATATTTTGGGAAACAGTGAGGAATTAGTTATTCTTAACTAATAACTATGCATTGTACATGTGGAATATCAATCAATCAATCAACCTTTATTTATAAAAGGCACCTTTCTGAAACCAAGGCACCTGTACATAACATAATAAAATAGATCAATAAATAAATAATTAAAAACCATGTATCAATTAAAATTCACGATAGTGACATTTAAAAATCATTATATGCTAGGCTAAAAAAAAATGTTTTTAATGCTACTTTAAAGCTTTGGATGGTCGGGCAATCTCGCACCTGACGAGGTAGAGAATTCCACAGGGTTGGGGCCATAAAACAAAAGGACCTGGCCCCAGATGTCTTTAAACGAACGCTGGGAATCTCTAGCAATCCCTCGTCAGTGGGTCAGAGAGGGCAGGAGGGACAGTAGGGATGAAGGAGATCTTTCAGATAACCAGGTCCCTGATTATGTAGGGCCTTATAGGTCAGCAAACCGACCTTGAAGGTGATCCGCCAACATATTGGCAGCCAGTGCAGTCCGTGGAGCACAGGCTTTATATGACCAGTCCTAGATGAACCAGTCAATAGCCTGGCTGCCACATTCTGCACTAGCTGCAAGCGGCAGATGTCAACCCCCGGTAACCCCAGGTAAAGGTGTAATTATCAACCAATGCTAAACACGTTGAGTGTTAATTGAAAATAACTGAGCCAATACATAATCTTGACTAATAATAAATATATGGCAAACCAATACTCAATAAGAATTAGTTAATTCTTAAGTAGGAAACAGATTAATAAATGGCTAACTGTCGAAAGGATTAAGAATGAGTTAGAAGTTGGTTCTTCTACAAGGGGTTAGCAACTAACTCATTTGCATGTGAAAATTTCAACCAAATAAATAATTGAACTTTTATTAATTATTAGTGATTAAAGTCAGTTGAGCATTAGGCCTGTTTTTATGGCTGTGGGTGGAGCCTGCAGTCATCTTGCTGTCTGTAGCTGGAAAAATGGAGGAACGTGAACACTTTTTTTAGACATTTCAATGTATCCTTCCACATCTATAAGTCACCATACCAAATGAAATAAAATACTCCCTTCTTTCTGTTTAGAATGTTGGAGACAGCACTAAAGCTGCGTATCAGATGGCCATAAGGAAACTGAAACAACGTGTTAAATATTGGAACTAGAGATTTGGTTTACCCCATTTGAAAAGCAACAACTTGCACATTTAAATACTTAGCATTTAAATATGTTCTTGCTACAAGCTTCATCTGGGCAAGTATTGTCTTTCAAAGAAAGACTCATATCTCATAAATATCACCTTTTCCCAGGAAGAAATGTGCAATGATTTACATTGTTTTTGTTAACCTCTTAAGACATTATCTGATAAGGACTGTCTCAGACATATATCAGGTCTTGTATGAACTATCTGAGCTAGTAATTATATAGCAATCAGTAGGCATTTATTACTATGCTTTTTTGAGGAAAAATATATTGAGCTACAGCAGACACACACACACACATATGCCACATAAGCCCCGAGAGCAAAGCTTGAGGGATTTATTCTGGCATCCCAACCTGAGGGGGGGTGTAAAATCTGAATTTTAAACCCCCTACCCATCCTTTATTTTGTATAATTGCTGGGGATCATTTTTTCGCTACAGCAATTATTCAAAATAAATGGATTTATTTCGAGCCCCGGATTATTGGGATTTCAGTGGCCCATAAATTACTGTTAGTTTTCTTTCTTTATTTATTTATGTTATTCCACCCTAGCTAGGTTTTCTGTGTCCAGTGATCTTTTTTTTTCTTTAAAGAACTTACCGCAGAATGTGTGTTGGGGAACTGGAACATATGAACATACACATGAAGAAGCCAGCAGATGAAGTCCATTTGGTCTATCAAGTCTGCTCATATTGCAGGATCCACAGCTTGAGCTAATGAGTGGTGCTGAGGAGCAGAGAACGGTGCAGGGAACAAGAATGTCACCTCAGGCACATGCACTGAACTAGGGAAATCGGGAGAGTGTTTGCTGTTATAACCAGCTAGTTATAACAATAAAATTACAACCCAGTTTCCCTATGGGAAAAACAGGCACCAGTTATTATAAAACAATAAAGAAACTGTTTGTTTATGTTAGTGAACACAGTGAAGTTCCTTTAATGAGCTAGTGTACTGCATAAAACTAATATTAGATTTTAAAAGCAGCCAACCGTTACCTGTTATATCTGAGGTTTGTTTCCTTTTCCCTTTGTTTAATTAGAAGATTGTTTACCTGATGTTAGTAGGCATGATGTGTGGAACAGCTCTTAGCCTGGCAGCTGACATATCTTACTCTGCAGCCTCACACTATATCATCAGCATTGTGTCCTTAATGACTGTGACATCACTGCTACTTAGGAACAGCAGCTGAGTGACTGCCAGATTGTTCACCTGTGATGTCACAGTCAGTGAGATATCAATGCTGATGATGTAGTGTGGGGCAATAGAAAAAGCTATGTCAGCTGCCAGATTAAGAGCTGTTCCACACACCCAGCACATATTATCTCATAGAATGCTTTCTGATGAGCAAAAGGAAAAAGAAAAAATACTTCAGAAATAAAAAAGTACTGCTGACTATTACTTAAAATTTGTATTAAAAACATAGACTTTGACTTTGATGGCAGATAAGGACCACTTGGTCCACCCAGTCTGCCCATTTCCCTACCTTCTGGATAAGCTGCAGATTCTAGTTAACCAACAGCCTACTTCCTGCAACCCCCCACTATAATTGCCTTGTGTCTGTCCTATGCATGTTTGAATTCCCCAACTGTTTTAGACCCAACGACCTCCTCAGGAAGGCTGTTCCATGTATCCACCACTCTCTCTGTGAAAAAAAATGTCCTCACATTACCCCTAAGCCATCCCCCTCTATCTTTAAATTGTGCCCCCTTGTTCTTACACATCTCTTTTTCTGAAGGATGCTACCCTCCTGGACTTTGTTGATTCCCTTGAGGTACTTGAATGTTTCTATCATGTCCCCCTGTCCCTCCTTTTATCAAGAGTATACATATTAAGCTCTCTCAGTCTCTCTTCATATGTTTTCTGCTGCAGACCCTGCACCATTTTAGTTGCCCTCCTCTGGACTGCTTCCATCCTGTCTATGTCCTTGTGTAGGTCTTCAAAACTGCACACAGTACTCCAGATGGGGTCTCACCAATCGCGGGCTTTAGTAAAAAGAAATCATGTTCCATATCCCTGGTGGTCCAGTAGACCACTGTCAGCTCGATCGTGGGCTTAAGTAAAAAGAAATCACATCCTATATTCCTGTCTGCCTGTTTTGTCTCCACTAGCTCTTTAAATATTTCTTATCCTATATTTTGTATCCTCGATAGCATTGGGGAGATGCTACATCTCATTGTCATTGTGATCTTCATTTTACACATTTTTGCACTGTATTTACTCAGAGGCCCAGATATTCAAAAGGGTTGCGCAATGCGCCCCAGCATGATATTCAAACGGGGACTGTGCCTAGCACAAATCCTGATGTGCCGGAGTGCATCAGTAATGTATGGGCGCAGGTAGTGTGGGCGTGCCCATGCATACTCCACACATCCCAATATTCAGCCTGGGATGTGCTGAGTCCATGCATGCACAACTCCTACTTGCACCGCACACAGGTGAGCCCCAAAATAAAGGAACAATGGCTGGCCACCCACAGGTGAGCTGTCGTATGGCAGGGTGCAACACGGCAGCTGCCACCTGTGGGTGGCCACCCGAGCTCCAGCTGCACCTCTGTGTTGGCGCCCCCCTATGCCCGACCATGGGCATCTGTTTAAAATAATAACGTCCCATCTCCATGGTGGTCCAGTGGACCACTGTCAGCCCGATCGTGGGCTTAAGTAAAAAGAAATCACATTCTATATCCCTGGTGGTCCAGTGGACCGCTGTCAGCCCGATCGCAGGCTTAAGTAAAAAGAAATCACATCCTATATCCCTGGTGGTCCAGTGGACCACTCGCAGCCCAATCGCAGGCATTAGTAATAATGAAATAAAGTTCTATATCCCTGGTGGTCCAGTGGACCACTCGCAGCTCGATCGCGGGAATCTGTATTAAAAACATGAAGTCCGATATCCCTGGTGGTCCAGCGGTACCCCCTCACCAACCGCCTGCTGAGCCCCACCGCCCCGCTCCCCCCCGGTCAGCAGTGGGCGGCAGCACCCCACCCGCCTGCCTCCCCTGCCGCCGACTAACACGTAAGTAGGGCTGTCGCCCATTGGTCCACAGTGTGAGCCAATGGGTGTACCATCTATACTAATACTACACAGTCCAGATATGTGAATGGATCCATTTACATATCTGCAATGTAAATGCGGTCACGAGTTGCACGCCCATTGGCTCACACTGTGGACCAATGGTGTACAGCCCTACCTACAGTGTCAGTCGGTGGGCGGTGGGGCGGCAGGGTTATAGGACATGATTTCTTTTTACTTAAGGCCGTGATCAGGTAGTGGGGCACATTGCCACGCTGTGCAGGGGGTGTCAGTCCCCGACGGCTGCTGCCTGGCAGGGTGCTAGGCACAAGTCGCCGGGGATCAGCACACCTGCATGCAAATGGAGTCATAATAACATGCAAATGGTCCCATTTGCACCTTGCATACATTATGGCCCCATTTGCATGTACACTTTTAAATATCGCGGTTGTGGCGCATAGCGCAACGGCACTTGCGCTAGTGCATCCCCCTGCTCCACTCTGGCCACTTGCGCTGGTGCAGTGCCACTGTGCCATGCGCAATGCGGGTGGCCAGGGTGCGATATTCAACAATGCTGTGCCTTGGTGCAGCTCTGTTGAATATCGCCCAGTCAATGCCCCACGCAGCCAAGTTGCGCTGCACCCAGGCTTGCACCACAGCCTGGCACAGTCTGGATATCTGGGCCAGGATGTCCCAGATTAGATGCAATATCTTGTTTTCAGTGGAGTCATGATTTTACTATTTTTATGATGCATTTATTCAGTGTAGCCTGTTCCAGATGTAAAATATTGTTTTCAGTGTGTTCTGATTTTACGCAATGCAGCATAATATTGTGCAGATGCAGAGCCCCACTGAAAAAAGATGCCATGTCTTCTGTGAACTGTCCAGGCTAAACATATGGCAATCAGCAGGCATATTCTAGGAAAACACATTGTAAAAATGTGTAAAAGGAAGACCACATTGAAACTGCCTCTCAGCAGTTCGGCATTGTGTAAATTCATTAGAAATAATAGCTAAAAGCATCCCAAAAGCTCTCCACAGCAATATCGTCTCTGACCAGAACTTGTTTTGTATGCGACTCCTTGTCCACAGCCCAGAATAATTTAAATCAACCAGAAACAGAGAGAAATACTAACTAAATTAGCTGATTACAGTACAACATGTTCACTTAGATCATCTCTAAAACCCTTTTATGATGTAATACTGTCATGAAGTTACACTTAATGAAACTATTTGTATTCCACTACATTGATGTATGTATGTAATTATTCTAAAGCTATATTTCTTGTAACCCATTCATGGAAAAATCTGTAAATAGTAATAACTGCAAATAAAAGATTAATATAAATTAAGTATGCATGTGGTCAGACAAGCCTGGATAAACTGTGTTTGTAAAATCCTAAAGGCACTGCTTGTATAATACAGAATGTCAGTTTAAATCACCTCTGAAACACTTTTAGGATGTTTTACCTCCATGATCTTACTAAAGAAGATGCAGCTTATATCCTAATATATTGTTGTATACAATAGGTATTACAATCCCTAATACACGGACACCTGGGGCTGTAGTTAAAATCTCATTTTATTAATAAAAATACACACATGCATAACCTGCCTGATGCATTTTGGATCATTTAACCCTTTATGTTACAGGGACTGTTGTGTGTATAACTAAAACTCAGTGGTGCAGATGGAGCAGAGTGAGTGGTTAGAAATCGCAGCGCTTTCAGTAAGGGCTCCATGAAAAGGGCTTAATATCTCTCTCAGGGCAAGCAGAAGAGATTTCCCTGATAAGCAGTTAAAGATAGAAGGAAGATTTTTCATTGTCAGCAAAGAAACACTTGTAAAGAAAATTATGAACAATACCTAATGTTTCTAATTTCTTTATGTGTGTAAGGAAGTGTGACAATCAGGGAAACAACATTTAATTAATTTGTTTTGTTTTCTATTGAAGACAGTTCTATTTTTAGGGCCCAGATGAAGGTTTTCACTGTGTAGATGCAGCAGCCATGTTTGTGATGGAAGCTAAGTTTGGGTTGTAGAGGGACTGATTTGCTTAATGTGTGATGTGGCTGCTATCAGATCCGATCAGCTTTAGGACCAGGATGACTGTATTATGCTCTATTATACAATGGCAAGAAAGAATCTTGGACTGTGATTGGTCAGTTTGGGTCTGGACCCATGGCGTTATCCCAGCACAATGCCACTGGTCTACTCTCAGCACTGTAAACCAATGCAGATGAGCCTATGGCAGATGAGACTATGGCAGATGAGCTTTATCTCCTCTTAAGAAACAAAAATATTTTTCTACACCAATAAAAACATTCCTTAAAATTATTTTTTTATTTTATATATAACAAAAAGCCATTGTATAATAGGAATAATGCACTCCAGGGTGTGTGTCATTTGGGATAATGCCACGCTGGGGCATTGGAGGCACTCGGCCTGCAGCCTCGTGCCCAACACTCCCCCAGGGCGTGGCGTTATCCCAGCATGACACACACCCTGTCGTGCATTATTCCTTTAATAATGCACAGTCACCTTACTGGTTTTACCCATTTAAACTTCCTTGATTTGTAGCCCCATTTTACAAGTTTTATTAATGACTTTTTAATGTGTTTTGAACTTTTACTCATAACTTTGCCATTTTAACATTTTTGTCCCAATTTTTCAGGATAGCCTTTTTTGTGATCCCACCTCATGAGCAAGGGAGGAAAAAATTGTCAGATCCCCCAAAACATGTCTTCACAGTCACTCCACAAAATTATCTTTCGGGCAGGATTTAAAAATTCCACCTGCCTTGATCATAAGGTGGGGCCATAAAAAGACTATGTTGAACATTTTGGGTCAAAATGTCCAAAAACAATGAAGTTATAAAGAGACATTGAATGTTTTCAGTGTTTACTCATAACGTTGTGATTTTTGATGATGTTGGCCCCAAATGTGTAACATATCCCTTTTGCTACCACATTTGATGAACATGACTGGTATTTTTCAAATTTTCTCTGAAACATGTTTTCATAGTTGGTTTGCAAAATTACCCTTTGGACAGAAGTTATACAACATCAACTGTCTTGATCATAATATGGGGTCATTAAAAATGATTTCAAAAATTTGGGGGCAAAATGTCAGAAAACTATGAAGTTATGAAGAAACAGTAAACTTATAAAGATGTTCTTTATTTTGTTCAGTAGTTTTTTAACACTAGGGCCCTTACATTCAAACATCATTCAAACATGCTAACCTTGAATTGTGCTAGCCAGTTGGGTGAGGGCCACATTCAAAGGCCTTGGTGTGCTGAGCTGACCTGCAGAATGACCTGGCAGGGAGACATCTGATTTGCAAGAGCTGAGTGCTACTCTTCCACAGAGCTCCAAGACCCAACCGCTTAATTTTGTTATTTTTTGCTATTTTGGGAGCTGGTTGTGGACTCCGGGTATTTCTTAGCTCATGTTTTAAGTGCCAATTTCTTCTATGATGGAATCTATGTACACTACCAAGGCACCGACAGTTGTGCGTCTTACTCCACTGGTGACTCCAATAAAGGACTGGAGTTCTAAGTGCCCAAAACAGGCTGTGACCCCTCTGACTTCGGTTGCACCAGAGCCAACACTTCAAACACTGGACTGATTTTTACAGGCGATCACCTCGCTTAAGGATACTCTTTCTGCCCTGTCTGGGGACATCAAATCAAATCAAACTTTATTTGTAAAAAGGCACCTTACCAAAACCAAGGCACCTGTACATAACATAATAAAATCAATAAATAATTAAAACAATATTAAAATTAATCCAGGCAGCAACATTAAAAATCATTATATGCAAGGCTAAAAAGATGTGTTTTTAATGCCCCTTTAAAGCTTTGGACAATTGGGCAATCTCGCACCTGATGAGTTAGAGAATTCCATAGGGTTGGGGCCATAAAACTAAAAGATCTATCCCCAGAAGTCTTTAAACAAACCCTGGGAATCTCCAGAAATCCCTCATCAGTGGATCGGAGGGAGCAGGAGGGACAGTAGGGACAAAGGAGATCTTTCAGGTAGCCAGGTCCCTGATCGTGTAGGGTCTTATAGGTCAGCAAACCGACCTTGAAGGTGATTCGGCAGCATATTGGCAGCCAGTGCAGTCTGCTGAGCACAGACGTTATATGACTGGCCTTAGAAGAACCAGTCAATAGCCTGGCTGCCGCTAGCTGCAAGCAGCGAATATCAACCCCCGGTAGTCCCAGATAAAGGGCATTGCAGTAGTCAAGGTGGGAGGTAATGAAGGCATGGACCAGAGTAGGAAGATCGTCAGGAGGAACCACATACTTCACCTGGGCAATGTTCCTCAGATGGTAAAAAGAGACTTTGACAACTGCCGACACCTGGGATTTCAGTGTCAAACAGTCATCAAACACAACGCCCAGGTTCCGCACCCGGTCTGAGGTAGTTAGCTGAACACCCCCAAGCCATAAACCCGAGGGTGTTCCCACCAACAAACCCGCCTCCTGGCGACCTGGGTCCTCAAGCAACACCTCAGTTTTCCCTGGATTCAACCACAGCTAACTCACATTCATCCAGTCCTAGATTTCAGCTAGACAGTTGTTGTTAAAGGTGAACTGTAAAGAACAAGAGTACCCGTTCCCGTCCCCACATACCTTTCTAGCACTGCTGCGGGAGTTCTGGGATGTAACTGTCTTTATTTTTAATTCAATAGTTACATTTTACTAAAACGCCGAAAGTTACAGCTGAACACGGAAGCGCATAGCGGCCCTGATTGAGCGGGTGCAAGTGCTTATGGGTATTGTACCCATTTAGTGACATTGCTAACACCATTGCTCTTATTGCAGCAGCAGTGGCGGTAGTTCATAATATTTATTTTATTGCTTCCACGGGGGTCTTGGCACCTGAAATATTACTTACATCAACAGCCTGTCCAGGTGTTGCTAGAAGTAATATTTCAGGTGCCAAGATCCCCGTGGAAGCAATAAAATAAATATTATGAACTACCGCCACTGCTGCTGCAATATGAGCAATGGTGTTAGCAATGTCACTAAATGGGTACAATACCCATAAGCAGTTGCACCCGCTCAATCGGGGCCGCTATGCGCTTCCGTGTTCGGCCGTAACTTTCGGCGTTTTAGTAAAATGTAACTATTGAATTAAAAATAAAGACAGTTACATCTTGGAACTCCCGCAGCAGTGCTAGAAAGGTATGTGGGGACGGGAACGGGTACTCTTGTTCTTTGCAGGTCATCTTTAAAGGGTACCTAAACAAGCAGTTTTTTTTAAAACTGCAAATTCCAAAATCTGGCTTTATATCGAGGTAAAGCAAAGGCTGCTGTTTACATTCATGCTAAAACTGCATTTATATAAATAACACAAATGCAGTTTCATAGCTTTTGAAAAATGTAAACATCAGCCTTTCACTTTCAAAAAAACAGCCTTGGTTTCTCTCTAAGATGGCTGACAAGTCCGTTAAGTGATACGTCATGATGACATCATAGGAGCCAGAGACAGAGATCCACATATATATCTATAATGCTAACTAGTCCTTCTTTCTCTCTTTATTTTGAATTGTTGTACCAGAATAATCAACACCATGTATTAACTTGTGGATTATGTTGATCAGTACACATGTTAGGCTATGATTTTGTTCATTTTGTTTACTTTAACTTGTGGAAAATGTTTTGCAATCCAGCTGACTTTTTCTTTGGCAAACTGCATTACAGTACAACACTTCAAATACCTGATGATCTAGTAGTTATATGATGCACTGAATTTTGTTTTTTGTTAACCAGGAGAGATGCACTAAGCTGAAAGCTTGTTTACAGGTGTGGCCTGGGAGCACAAGGAAGTTTAATGATTTGCTTAGGGTCGCACAGCAAAGTACTGGTCTTGTTCAGTTCCAAAGCTCATGCTCTCTTAATCCACAAATAAGGCTTTCTTTGTCCATGTGAACCCCCCTGCACCTAGCCTGCTTTCTGTTGAAAACCCAACCATCCATACCCTGTCCTTAGTACTGTCTGTAGCTGCATATGAGCTTGCAGTAACACGAAGACAATTATCACACCTCAGATTGTAATATTGTACCTCAGAGAATTTTGCACACCTATACTGATATGCGTCATCAGCAGGCACTGTTAAAAATGCCTCCCAAATCACTCTCCAGTCCACATTCTCAATGTTTGACTTCTGCTCCCACAGTAAACAGAGTGGATCACCACCCTTCTGCACAGTGAAAGTAGTATGTACAGTTCTCTGTTGTGTTTTTTTCCCACCTAATTAACCAACAACTAGGTCTTCCTGGAGGGGCAAGCAATAAGCATTATGACCCACCAGAAAAACTGCTGCTCATGCCCTCATAAGGGCTGCACTTACAATGGATAACAATGTTATTAGCAGGAGAGGAATACTAATACATTGAGTGCATCCACCTGACTTCTAATGTCAGTCTACTCCTTTACGTGTGATCTGCAGAACCCTGCAAGACAGTTCCCGGCAATTCTTCTCCAGTACTTTTCTGTGCTCTACTCAACAATGTGAGTTGGCTGGCTACCACCCTTCCAAATCTTGAATGAGCTGCCAGCACCGTGATCACTACCTGACCCCATTGTCCTGGCCAACATTCTCCTTCTTATAAACCCAGTTCATGCAATTGTTCAAGGATGTGTGTGGATTTTACTGTATAAAATGGCTGCCACTACATGTTCAGTCACTTCACTACCAGTCTAGTATTGCTTGTAAAGCACTTTGGGATGCAATGTGTATGAAAACCACTATATAAATGCTGATTCTTATTATTATTATTTCCCATGGAAAAAGAAGATGAGACAAGCATATATTTGAGTTTCAAGAAAGTATGAACTCTAACATTAGACTGCACAAGAACTTTGCTACAAAAAAGTGGTGGCTCTAGGGGTGAAGGGTGCATGCAAACTTCCATAGTAATGCACTTGCTTTGCTGCTGCTGTATTTCACTTTGTTGAAGAAGTTTGATTTATTGATTGTACAAATGTTTACATTCAAACTATGGATTACGTTTGTAGATTCTGTGAAAAATGTACTAGAAAAGAATAACAGCAGAAAATATAAACATGTAATAAAAATGTTAAAAGTGCATATTAAGCATGCACACCACCCCAGCACCCCCATTGTAACATCCTGGATCCACCATGACCACTAGACCACCAGGTTATTCAAAATTTGTACTGCACTGCAGTTTGCCACAGAGAAAGTCGGTTGGATTAAAACACATTTTCAGCATGTTAAAGTAAACAAAATGAACAGAACCATAGCCTAACATGTGTATTATTTAAAAAAATGCACGTGGTTTTGACCATTTGGGTGAAACAATTCTATACAAAGAGAAATAAGAACTAGTTAGCACTGTAGAGAGCCATATATCTCTCTGACTTTGCCTCCAATGATGTCATCACACAACAGATTTGGCAGCCATTTTAGGAAGCAGGTAAGACAGTTTTTTTTTGAAATTGGAAGGATGATTTTACAATTTTCAAATGCTCTGGAACCACATTTTGGTAAATTATGTAAATGTAGTTTTAGCATTAATGAATACAGCAGCCTTTCCTTCAGTCACCTACGAAGTCAGATTTTTGAATAGTTTGATACCAAAATGTTGTTTAGGTATCCTTTAAAGACTGAAATGGCAGCATCTTGGCCGGGCACAAAGGACATGTACAGTTGAGTATCATTTGCATAGCAGTGAAAACTCAAACCGTACTGCCTAGATGAGGACTCTGCACTCATCTCGCTTGGAGCTTACCCATCAGGTGGGCAATCTGGAAGCCTGACAATGCTCTCTAGAGGATTGTCATCATAGAATCAACCCTGAGATGACCAAGCTGTGACAGAGAACTGCTAAACTCAAGGATCGAGTGGATGAATTAGAAGGGTGCAGTAAATGCAATAACTCAGTTATTTTGGACCTACCGGAACTTTGTGAAGGGTGCTATATTTTGTTGTTTATGCAGTGGCTCTTTAAACATATCACAGGACCTTCTTGTGAAGGTGTGTGATAAAGCAAACACAACAAACCAGAAGTCAGGTGCATAAAAATGCAAATGTGCATTATTTTATTCAAATCACAAAAAATAATAAAAATAATAAACATACAGAAAGCAAAAGGTTATTCAATGTCCAGTATCCATCAAACTTTCTAATTTCAAAAATTCCTGAGGCTTAGCTTCTGCCTTTGCAAATAGAACAGTGTGGAAACAAGCACACACTTCTGATGTCCTCCTCACTTGGTAGTCAGTATTCAACTGATTCCCCTACCTATATCTGTTACTCCAAGTGGTGGATTTGTATACCTTTTATGGATGACATTACTGTTAGTTGATCCACCCCTTTTGCTAAAACCAGTATAAACCTCTTATTCTCAGGAGTTCCCCTTCAAACAGTAAAGACATACACGTTCATATATGTTATTTTTCTGGTATGTGCCCTGATTAATGACACCAACACAGCGATCTACACACCTGTCGACAGAATCGACTGTTCACCAACAGGTCACTGTGTTGGTGTGCCTGGCACAGGGGCACATTGTCTCCAGGTCCTGCCTCCCCTCCCCAAATCAACTCTGACTCAGAGTTGATAATCTACAGTATGGGGTGTGTGGGGTCAGGGCCCCCCTGCATAGGGCATTTGGGGGAGTGAAGCCACCCAATGAAAACATGAACCAGGAGACAGTCGGGATTTATGTCAACTGCAACTTGCGGTCAACATAAATCCTGTCACTGTGATGCTAGTCAGTGAAAATGTTTTTGAACCAGCATCGTAGAGCCATTTTTTCTAGCCTAGACTCAACTTCTCTTTTCTTGGTTAAGCGGGTTTTATGTTTTCATTTTTTTTCATCTGAAAAGATAGTTTTAATAAGACAGTAAGTCCATGAGGGTTCCACTGGGTTTGCAAGGGGAATGGGAGAACGTGGTCATGCTCCTCTTCTCCCTCCTCTTGCCAACCCTTGAAACTCATCATATCTTTTCCTTTTTATTTCTATTAAAGTGTTAAATGTGACACCCTAAAATAGACAAGCATACGGTAAATGTATTTCATTTTCATTCCCAGTGCGAGCATCTGTCTCACTATCCCTGTAGAGAAAGGATGAAAGTGAGTACTTTACCATTAACATTTTGGACAGCCACTCCCTATCTAACAGAAATGAAGAGTGAAAGGAATTGGGGGGAGAGGGGTTCAGATACCTCACACATGGGTATCTACCTTAGACAATTCATTTATCATCAGCATTTGCCCCATATGGGGATATAAAGTCAGCATTCTGGTATTGGGACCCTACCCTATGTTTCACTGAATATTGGTAGGGCTGTAGTGCTAAATGCCGATGCATAATCCTTGAGTTTTTCTGCTTCATCTGGTGGAGCCAGCACAATGGATTATGGTCAGTTAGCATTGTAAAGTCTGTACCCCACAGATAATATTTAAGGGCCTCAATGGCCTATCTCATGACCAAGCACTCCTTCTCTATTGTGTATTTTTGCTCCCTCTCATGGAGTTTTCTGTTGATGAATATCACTGGGTGCTCCTCTTCCTTGCTTGCTCTGTTGAGATAGTATAGCCCCTATACCTGTGTCTGAAGCATCAGTGTGTACCTCAAAATGGGTCTGAAAATCTGGGCTGACTAACACTGGGGAGGAACATAGAATTTCCTTAATGTTCCTGAATGCCTCATCACACTGAGGGGTCCATTGGGCCTTGTTCAGGCATTTATTCTTAATCAGGTCTGTAAGGGATGTGGCTATGTTGGCAAAATTTGGTATGAACCTCCTATAGTAACTGGCCAGCCCAAGGAAGGAATATACATTTTTCTTTGTACTGGGAATGGAATTTTTAGCTACAACCTCCACTTTACCCACATCTGGATTAACCGTACCTTTACCTATGACAAATCCCAAATACTTAGTTTCAGTTCTGGCCACTGCACATTTAGTGGGGTTTATAGTGAGGCCTGCATCTTTGATGGATTGTATCACTGCCTTAAGGTGTTCTAAATGTGTTTTCCAATCTGCACTATAGATGACTATGTCATCTAAATAAGCAGCACAGTACTGTGTATGAGGTCTAAGTAGTTAATCCATATAGCTCTGAAAAGTTGCAGAGGCGCCATGGAGGCCAAAAGGCATGGTGGTAAATTGATAGAGTCCTACTGGTGTACTAAAAGTTGTTATTTCCTGTGCATGTAGTGCCAAAGGGATCTACCAATATCCCTTAGTAAGATCTAAGGTGCTAAAGTACTTTGCAGTCCCTATTTTGTCTAAGAGGCCATCAATGCCAGGCATTGGATAACCATCGAAGGTGGATATTGCATTAATCTTTCAAAAATCCAGACAGAGCCAGATACTTCCCTCTTTTTTGTCTACCACCACCACAGGTGGGGACTAGATACTACAAGAGGGAACAATAATTCCTAACTGTTCCATTTTGTGGACCTCTTCGATAACCTCTTGCATGAACTTTTTGGGTAATTTTTAGGGTTTCTGGTATACAGGCTTCTCCTGGTTTACTTTGATAGTATGTACTACCCTTTTGGCTCTCCCTGGAGTGTTGGTAAACATCATCCTGAACTGATGTAATAGCTGTTTACCTCCTGCTCATGATTAGGATCTCTACAATTTCTTTAACTTGTTCTAGTCTTCTATAAGCAATCTCCAGCTCAGTGTCAATCTGCTTTGGGTGCACAAAACATGGTGGGCCTAAAGTTAGGTTTCTCGAACCATTTACTTAAGAGATTGGCATGGCACACTTTTTTATGGGGACTTCGTCCTGGCATCTCCAGTTCATAGTTGACTACTCCTGTCTGACAAAGGATGTTATGGGGCCCTGTCATTTCATGAAAAGCTTGTTCTCAGAGGCTGGCAACAACAATAATACTTTGTCCCCAGGTTGGAAAGATTTACCTTTAAGCTCCAGATAATATATTTCTTTCTGTTCTACCTGCCTTTGGGACACATTTTGATGGGCCAGTTCCACATACTTAATCAATCGTTGTCACAAATTTCTCATGTAATCAACAATATTAATTTGACCCACATTTCATCCCTCTTCCCAGTGCTTTTACTGCATCCAATGGGTCCTTTGGATTCCTCCTATACAGCAGTGAGAAAGGGGAAAACCCTCTGGTGGGTTGGGGTACCACCCTATAAGCAAATAGAAGGTAGGGTAGATACTTGTCCCAATCTCGGCCATCCTCCTGCACACACTTCTTCCAAATTTGTTTAAGCGTCTTATTAAACTGTTCCACCAAGCCATCAGTCTGCAGATGATAGGGAGAAGTTTTAACTGCTAACACACCTAGTAGTTGGTATAGTTCTTTCAGGATGGAGAAGGTGAAATTGCTACCCAGATCAGTTAAGATTTCTTGGTGTATACCCATTCTGCTAAAAATCTTGACCAACTCCCCAGCTATACAAGTGGCAGTAAAAGTATGAAGGGGTATTGCCTCAGTGTACCTGGTGGCATAGCTGCAAACCACCAAAATGAACCAGTTCCCTTTTGAATGTTTGGATAAGGGGCTCACTACATCTATTGCTACCCTAGCAAATGGAGTCATGACATTTGGTATAGGCTGGAGGGGTACTTTATCACTTTTCCTCCTTGTGCCACCAACTGACAAGTACAGCAATATTCAGCCACATTGTCAAGAATGTTAGGCCAAAAATATCTAGCCAGCAACCTATTAAGGATATGGTATCTCCCTTCATGGCCAGCCATGGGCAGGTTATGGGTCAGGTGAATCAACTTCTCCCTATATAGTTGGGGTATCATCAGCTGATCTATACATTCATTAGTATTTGGGTGGGTACATATTCGATCTAAAAGATCATTTTTAATCACATACTGTGGTTTTCCCTCTGCAACCACTTGATCCACCTGGGAATAAAATGGGGTTAGCATTATGTCCTCCAGTTGTTCTCTTTTAATATTAAACCCTTGCAGACTTGTTCCCAACTCAGGCATGCCATCCTGGTTTGCCTCTCTCCAAAGTCTTTTCAAAGTCTTTTTTTTTCCTTTCTAGCCTTTCTCCTCTTACCCAGGCTGTCAAATAATCCTTTTTATTTTTATTTTTTTGGTTTTGTTGACTGGAAAAGGAGGACTAGATAATTCTGCCTATTTTCAGCCTCGACCTGGGGAAGGGGGGATACAGATTAATGCCAAGTGACACTGAACCAGATTAAGCTGTTGGTGGTATTTTCAATGAATGGGGAAACTTTGGCCAGGAAACTGGGGAAATTCTCCTACTCGCCAATGGGGGAATTGCTGGCAGTCATCTGAGATGGCCACTTCGGTAGATACTGGAGAGGAAGGAGATGACATGAAGGCAGGGAGGTTAGCCTTCTACCCTGTCTTGCAGTTGCAAGAGGCTGAAGTTATATTGGGAGAAGTTTTTGACAATACAAGTGACATGGAAACTGAGGGACAAAGGATGATACTGGGTAAAAAGGACTCTTGCTTAGAACAACAGAGTTTCAACAAAATTAATATATGGCTTCTAGTAACACAGATGGTGAAAAAGAAATCTCAGAGGACAATGACCACTTGCAAACATTACCAGACCAAGAAACGGAGGAAACCAGAAAGCTGCAGCAAATCTTAGATGCTGAGGAGTGGAAATTTCTCTACAAAAAAATGTCACTTCAAAAAAGAATTAGAGAACTTTGGTCTGACAGTGCGACTGGGAATGTAATTTCTTCTCAGCTGAACTCTGCTGTCAGGACTTCAAACCCACCACCTGAAGCTTCCAGAAACAGGAACACAAACGTACAGGCCTCACAGCAGGATAATGCAGCTCATTCTTGGCAAACTGTGAGTACAAAAACAGTGTTGGTTAAAACAGATAAAGGACACATGCAGGATGTTGGAATGGAGGGAGAGCTGATTACAACTGAAACAGACTGGTCAGTGGTTCAGGCCTTGGAGGGTGCAGGCTGGGAAAAAAGTCCTACAAATGGTAAATGGGTCTCCAGATCCTCTCCCATCAGAACGCCTACAACAGATGATTTTCCACTAAATAATCGGATAGGAATGGAACTAAATGAAATAGAAGATCTGTTACAAATACCTACTGATTTAAATTTAACTCAGAACTCAATATTAACTCTCCCGACAGTCTTACAGCAAAAGCATACTCAAGATCAGCCAGAATTGAATGAGCAGCCTGAGGCCCCCTTAAATTCCAGAAATTATGCACCAAAAAGGCTGTATGCATATATTTTTAAAACTCCAATTTTTCCAGCGAAGCGCCACAATGCAGTGAGATTATCAGACATTGGAGGTATGCCAGACCCCCCAGACAGTTTGTTTGTGGCTAGGAACTTATTAAAAGATTCTATGAAGTTCTTTTCACATGAAATTTATACCCTGATCCAGGTTTCGGGGGAAACTATTTTTGATATAAGCTTCAAGACTACCCGAGGGCTAGAAAGATTCTGGACCAAATACAACTCTATGAAGAAAACTGCACTATGGTCTCCATTTTTAGCTATCCCTCTGACTAAGCCTGCATACAAAATTATAACGATTCTATTTCATAACGAGGGGGTGAATAAAGTAGACATGGAATTTTGGCTGAAATTACATTGTACTGTTCTAGAGGAACCAGAGGCAATTTTAGACTCCAAAAATATATGGACGGGAGGGTAAAAGTGATTTTAAAATAAATGACAATGGCATAGAACACCTTCCTAACTCCTTTTTTTTGCGTAGGGACAGAGGAGTTTTATTTTACTCAGGCCAACCAAAGGCCTGCTATAGATGTGGGGCTATGACTCATCTGAGCAGTGTATATGATAAAACAAAATGCACAATTTGTAGGGAAATGGGACATACCAGTTTAAACTGCCTGAATGAATGTAAATGTAGCCTTTGTGAGGAAACGGCATACTTTTCAAAACTGTACAACAGCTGCACATAACAAAGAAAATCACGATAGGGCTGACCAGTTGTTATTAATTACTAAAACACAGAAGGCCAAAGTTAAGACACAGAGAGAGAGAGAGAAAGCAGCCAGAGATTCCCTAAATCAAGGAGGTTATGTTCTAGACTACACTGAACTGAATTATTACTTTTTGGACCTGTGGGGTTGATTTGTCTTAGTTTTAACTTTAATTTGCCAGGGAGAAACTGTAGCTGGGAGTTATTTGCAGTCATTTGTAACTAGACCTGGTACTTAACCTCTGTGAAATAGGTGCTTGTTAAGGGGAGGAGCAGAAAGGGGCAAAGTTGAACTGTGGACTTAAAACAGGAGTTGTTTGTGGTCTCTGTCTGCTGAGACACAGATAGAGAGAAAGCAGCCAGAGATTCTTTAACTGAAGGAGGTTATTTTCTAGACTACACTGAACTGAAATTATTACTTTCTGAACCTGTGTAAGTAACTAGTATTGATTCTGTTTTTGGGGGTGACTTGTCTTAGTTTTAACTTTAATTTGCCAGGGAGGAACTGTAACTGGGAGATATTTGCAGTCATTTGTGACTAGACCTGGTACTTAACCTCTGTGAAAAAGGTGTCTGAAAGGAAGGAAGGAAGGCACTCCCCAGGTTGGAGGGTCAGAGTTGTAGTTAATTATTTCTGAACCGCATAGGTTTACCCTCCCACCTTTCCCCATACCCCACCCACCCCAAGTGCATAACTTCCTTTATAGCAGGGGTTCTGACATCACTTCCCCAAAACTGCTAACAACATACATGTGTTCATATCCTTAAAGGCACAGCACACTGAATAGAGGGTAGAGACACTCACAAGCTTTCGCACACTAAAACAAGACCAAAAAAACAACAAAAGAAAAGCATCTATAACAGGAAGGGACACAGACATGGGGAGTGGTGCAATGTACTGGCTGTGGAGCAGCAGTCTTCTGGGAGACATTCTGGAAACTGCTTTGCT
The DNA here is from genome assembly GCA_016271365.2 of Neoceratodus forsteri. Taxonomy (NCBI): domain Eukaryota; kingdom Metazoa; phylum Chordata; order Ceratodontiformes; family Ceratodontidae; genus Neoceratodus; species Neoceratodus forsteri. Next base: position 1,069,439,493 of record CM057452.1, on the reverse strand, counting down.
GCCCTATTTGCAGGCACCTCTCTGGTCTGAGGGAAGAGGTTGCTTGTCTCCTTGCTGACCTGGCAATGATTCAGAAAACCTGCTCCTCCAACCACGGACCACCCAGGCCACCGCCACTACCTCAGAGGATGCCAAGAAAGAGGAGTGGTTGGATCATGGTGGGCTCAGGGAGGGTGAGGGTGGTGGAACAGAAGCACATCCTTCCAGCTGTTCCTCTGCACAGTTCATTCACCAGTCTGGCAGAGCATGGTTCCTCTATGGAGGCACCCACAATGGAGATCAAGGTGGATGCTGGGAACCTTCACAATGGAGGCCCACAAGAGGGTGGCACAGGACCCCACAGGGGAAGGAAACAACTCCTGGTGGGGGACTCAATTGTTATGGGGTAGAACTGGGGGAGGAAAGGGAAAGGGAGGTAAGGTGACTGCCCAGAACAAAGGCTTGGAGGGACAGGAAACGAATCATCAGGATCATGGAAGCAGCTGCAAGGGGGAGTGAGCTGGATGTCAGGATCCACTTAGGAATGAATGACCTGGCTGAGAATGGGATCAGAGCAGTGCAACAGGAGTTTGTGGAGTTGGGAAGGGGCCTTAGACAAGTAGCACACACGGTAACTTTCTCAGAAGTGCTACCTGTCTATGGCATGGATGAGGCTAGGATATTGTGCACCATAGAATTCAATGACTGGTTGAAAAACTGGTGCAGAGCTCAGAGATTTGGTTTCATTGGGGACTGGGGCTCTACCTGGAGGGATGCAGGCCTATACAAGGGCGATGGTCTGCATCTATCCTGGAGGGGAACCAGCATCCTAGGTGATAGGTTTAAATGCTTCATTGGCAAGCATTTAAACTAGTCAAAGGGGGGCACTGAAAAGGAGAAGGGAAATCCTAGCCCCCACTAAAAGTCAGGGTAGTTAGTGAGGTAAAGACCAAGATAGAGCAGTCGATAGGGATAAGGGCAGGGGGAAATGGAGAAAAAGACAAAGGCAGTAAGGACAGGGATGGGGCAAAAAGAAATAAAGCCAGAAAAAATGGAGGGTAATGAGTACCAATGCCTGTAGTCTAGGTGAAAAGCTCCTTGAAAGGGTGGCCTTGATGGAAGAGGGATGCCTGGATATTGTGGCAGTCACAGAAATTTGGTACACAGAGAACCATACTGGATGTCAACATACCAGGGTACATAATTTACAGGAGGGACAGGGAGAGAAGAAGAGGAGGAGAAGGAGTAGCTCTCTATGTAAAGGAAGGGACCAAAGCAACAGAACCAAATGGTAAACAGGGAGGAGAGGAGGCACTGTGGGTCACCCTGGAGACTGGAAATTGCTCCATAATCTGTACAGGGGTTGTATACAAACCCACTTTCAGGGGGAGGAAATGGAGAAGGAAATGATAGAGGGCATCCTAGGGATGGCAGAGAAAGGTGAGATATTGCTGTTGGGGGACCTGAATATGCCAGATGTTAACTGGAGCACCTTTGCTGCAGCCACATCCAAGAGCAGGGCCATTCTCAATGCCCTACAGAGTGCATGCCTCAGACAGCTAGTTTTGTAACCCACTCGGGAGGAAGCAATCTTAGACCTGGTACTCTCAAATGGGGAAGGAGAGAGGATCTCTGATCTTGAAGTGGGTAGCCATCTGGGAACAAGCGGCCACCAAACAGTGTTGTTCACAATAAACTTAGCTGTAGAGTCAAGCCACACAAAAGTGAAGGTACTGGACTTCAGGAGGGCTGATTTTGTCAAATGGGAGAGTGCCTCAGAAAAGCACTAGCAAACAGGCAAGAAGGTGGGGTGGAGCAACAATGGTGAAACATCAAAACTGCCATCACAGAGGCAACAAGCCTTTGTGTGAAGTAAATAAACAAATCAAAAACTAAAGAAAAAAACACTATGATTTTCAAAAGAAGTGGCGGGGAAGGTAAGGGAGAAAAATATAGCATTCAGGAATTATAAGGAAACACAGAAGGAGCAGGACAGAGAATTGTACCAGTTAAAGGAGAGGGAAGCATGGAAGGCAGTCAGAATAGCAAAGGCCCAAATTGAGGAAAGAATATCCCACTCAGTTAAGAAGGGGGATGAAACCTTTTATAGGTACATTAGGGAGCAAAGAAAGATGAAGGCAGGGATACTGAGTCTGAATAAAGAGAAAGGTTGTTGGGCAGAGAGTGACAGTGAAAAAGCAGGGATACTGAATGAATATTTCTGCTTAGTATTCACAGTGCAAAAGCAGGGAGAGAGACTTAATCCCCAGTCAAAAGAAGCACTCTGGATAGGTGGGTTGATATTAGTCCTTTCACAGAAGAAAGGGTTCTGAAAGAACTCTTAAAACTGAAGGTGGATAAAGCAATGGGGCCTGATGGGATTCACCCCAGAATTCTAAAAGAACTAGTAACACCACTGACTACCCTTTTTAATAAATCATGGGAGGATGGTGTGGTACCTGAGGACTGGAGAAGGGCAGATGTGATTCCCCTTCACAAAAGTGGGAGCAAGACAGAGGCAGGAAACTACAGACCTGTCAGTTTGACCTCAGTGGTAGGGAAAATGATGGAATCTCTTCTGAAGGAAATAATTGTTGAGTACCTAGAGGTCAGTAGGGCACAGGACCCAAGGCAGCATGGATTCACAGCAGGAAGGTCATGTCAAACAAATCTAATTGATTTCTTTGACTGGGTGACCAAAGTAGTAGACCAGGGAGGGGCTGTGGACATGGCCTACCTAGACTTTAGCAAGGCATTTGACACAGTCCCACACAAAAGATTAATAAGCAAATTAGCCAGCCTGGGAGTGGGTCCCAGGGTGGTAGCCTGGGTAAAAACACTGGCTAGACAACAGGACACGGAGGGTAATAGTAAATGGAGTCCACAGTGAAGAAAGGAGGGTTACTAGTGGGGTACCGTGGGGTTCAGTACTGGGGCCGGTCCTTTTTAATGTCTTTATAAGTGACATTGCAGAGAGACTGGAGGGGAAGGTATGTCTCTTTTGCAGATGATACAAAGATCTGCAACAGGGTTGATACACAAGGTGGGGTGGAAAGGATGAAAAGGAACTTGGCAAGATTGGAGGAATGGTCAAATGTATGGCAGCTTAGATTCAGTGCAAAGAAGTGCAAAGTAATGCACCTGGGAAACAAAAACCCAGGGCAAGAATACACAATGGGGGGTGAGATACTGACAACAACAAAAATGGAAAGGGACCTGGGGGTAGTCATATCAGATGACCTAAAGGTGGGCCAGCAATTTGAGAAGGCAGTAAGGAGGGCTGGGGGGATACTGGGATGCATAGGGAGAGGCATCACCAGTAGAAAATGGAAAGTTGTTGGCCCTCGGTACAGACAGTTGGTAAGAACACATCTGGAGTACTGTGTGCAGTTCTGGAGACCCCATCTCTGCAAAAACATAGACAGGGTGGAGGCTGTCCAGAGGAGGGCAACCAAAATGGTGCAGGGTCTGCACCAGAAGACATATGAAGAAAGACTAAAGAAGCTTAAGATGTATAGCCTCGAGGAAAGGAGGGAGATGGGGGACATGATAGAAACTCCCAAATAATTCAAGGGAATCAACAAAGTCCAAGAGGGTAGCATCTTTCAAAAAAAGAGATGTGCAAGAACAAGGGGGCACAATTTGAAGATAGAGGGGGGACGGCTCAGAGGTAACGTGAGGAAGTATTTCTTCACAGAGAGGGTTGTAGATGTGTGAAACATCCTTCCTGAGGAGGTAATAGAGTCAAAAACAGTGGGGGAATTCAAGAAGGCATTGGACAGACATAAGGCACATTTGGTGGGGGGGTAGGAGGAAGTAGGCTGTTGGTTAACTAGGATCTGAAGCTTATCCATTAGGTAGGGAAATGGGCAGAGCAGGTAGACCAAGCATTCCTTATCTGCCATCAAATTCTATGTTTCTATGTTAAGAATAGACCTCTTCCCCAATAAACCCCATCCCCCCACACCTGGGTGAGCCTAGGCCTGATCCCCCTGAGTCCCCCATTCTTTCCGAAACTGTGGTATACCCCTCAGAAAACATGCAACATATTCCCTCTACTTCTGCAGAGATTCCACTTGGGCATACACATACAAAAAACCCAGAAATGCCCCCCCCCCAGACCTATGCACAGTACCCTGAGAAGGTCTGCTAGATCTAGACAAATGTGTAACCCTCCTCCATCCAAGACAACTAGAACATCAGATCTCGTAACCTCAAATAGGTTTTAAATATTAGTGGACCAGTCTTACAGCTCAGGAGGAGACAAAGACTCCTCATCAATAGCCTCTTCTCAAATAGAGGGGACCTCTGACTTAGAAATAAAACACGGGGGTCCCAAACAGCAGAAATGGAAAACCAGAGCAAAACTGAAAGGAAAGAATAACTCAGGGAAGAAAGCATAACATGTTGGGAATGCTGCTGAAATTATATTTGTTTTCCTTTTTATTCTTAATGAGTGAAGTATTTACTTGTTATACATTGAATGTGAACAGCATAAAAAGAATTGAAAGAAGGCATCTTGCATTTTCATTCTTACAAGACCTGAGCTTAGGTATATGTTTCCTACAAGATGTAAGATTTCATACTACCCATGAAATTCGACAGGCCCAAAGGGATAGGTTAGCAGGCCCCTCTTACTGGTCATTGGGAGAAGAAACTTGCGGAGGAGTAGGAATTTTAATAAAACTACTGGAATTTAAATTGCTCAAATTAGTTCCCAGCAGAACACTAATTCTGGATGTTCTTATTCAAAAAAGGTCCTATAGGCTAATAAACTTTTATGCCCCACAAATGAAAACAAGCCAGACTGAGCTCTTAAAGATGATACAACCTTACTTGCATACCTCTATGTATGTTGTATTTTCGGGGGACTTTAATTGTAGGTTAAGTATGCAAGATAAAAGTAAACAATCTAAGACCTAAAAAATATTTTGTGATTCTCATGTTTTGCGGCAAATTATCTGCACTGCTCGATTGAAGGATGGATATTTAGAAAAAAAACCCAGCATACTGCCACCTTTCATAAAAGGAACTCAGCGACTTGGATTGATTTTATTTTTCTCTCTCAGAATATCCCAGTCAGAGAAGCAAGCACTTATCCCCTGGAATTTTCAGACCATAATATAGTTTCACTTATGATAGGGCCAGCTCCCCCTCTTTGTAAAGGTCCGGGAGTATAGAAATTTAATTCATTCCTACTTCAAGAGAATGACTTTCTAGAACATTTAAATCACTTCATTACAGCCACAAAATCCATAGTAATTTGCTACACTGACGTAATACTATGGTGGAAAGATACGAAACGAGATTTGCAATACTTTTTAAAACAGTACAGTAAACAGAGGAATAACAATGCCTACTTAATTTATTTATATCAGAGGCACCAATTACAGAATTTAATGTCCATAGCTTGTACCACAAATCAAGACGTAAGACAGCAAATTCTACTAATACAAAAAGAGAAGAGGAAATTTCATGAACATAAATCTAAGCAGTTATACCACCAGCATAAATTTGGGATGCAGGGACACATGGAGGCAGTATGCCCCTCTGAGCACAACTTTCATAGGGTAGGACAAAAAGAAATGACGAGAATAGTAGATACAAATGGACAGACACATACTTCAAAGGAAGATATCCTTAAAGAGGTTACAAATCACTCTACACTTATTTACAGAAATAAACACAGATAAAACTAAATTTCTAGACTATTTTTCAAATGTTGCAGTTCCAGAGGTTCCCCTGGACCTGAACAACAAATTGAGAGCACAAATAACAGTGCAAGAAGTAAATGAAGCTTTAAAAACTTTAAAAAATAATACAAGGCTGGGTCCAGAAGGCCTCTCAAATGAAGTTTTTAAAATATTGGGGGAACAACTGTCAACAGAAGTGGCACGCGTATACAATACTCTATTATTAACAGGGGATATCCCATTAAACTTCAATACGAGAATCTTGATATGCCTATATAAACAAGCATTTGTCAATGCCGAATGTTGGCTTGCTGGCATTGGCATTGGTAGTGCAGGAGTTAGAGAGATGCATAATAGGAATGGCAGTGAAGTATTGAACTGATGCCAACCCACCCCCACCCTGCAGAGACTGACAGGCATTGGGGTGTCCCTTTGGGTGTTTGGTAGTGCAGTGTGGGAAAACATTTTGTGCAGGATGTGAAAAATGACAGCTGTACAGTTCATAAGGAGGTGTAAAAAAATGCCAGTGTTGAAAATGTGGCATGTAAATATAGCAATTTATGAAGTTACAAGGTGCGTGGAAATATACAGCATGCGCTTGTAACTACTCATTATGGGCATTCGCACCAAGTTTTCAAGATAGGCATTTTAGCACCTCTGCTCATGTACAGTGTCACTGTTGTTTCCTCAAAGTGTCCCAAAGTGATTTTGCACAGCGACTGCGCTATTCTGCGCCGGAAGTGCGAAAACACATTTTGGGCAGGATATGTGAAATGAGGGCAGTACTGTTCATCAAGAGGTGTGGAAAAATGGCAATGGTGAAAATCCAGAGTGAAAATATCACAAATGCACGACGGTATGATCGTGTGTGCAATCTGCCAACGCACGCTCGTAACACAGTCATTTTATGGAGTATCATTATCAAATTTTCAATATAGGCATTTTAGAACCTCTGCTCATGAACTGTGTCACTGTCATTTTCATAATCTGGCCCAAACACTGATTTTCCACAGCGACTGCACTATTGTGCACCAGAAGTGTGGAAACACATTTCAGGCAGGATGTGGAAAATGACAGCTGTACTGTTCATGAGGATGTGTTCAAAAATGACAATGCTGAAAATCCGGCACTAAAATATTACGAATGTGAGAAGTTATGAGCCTGCGTAGCAACTGCGCAATGCACGCTCGTAAAACAGGCATTTGCTGTATTTTTTCCACCAAATTTGGAACATAGGCCTTTGGACCTGTACTCCTGACACGTCATTTCGCTAATGATCCTTTGAAGGTGATTTCGCCGCAGTGACTGCGAAATCACCTTGAGGCAGATTAACACCATGACAGTGATAGAATTCATGAGAAGGTGCCCCAAAAACCCCATGTTGAAAATTAGGTGCCAAAATTCCAACAAATGCCCGAGATATGCAGCAAAGTTGAAAAAACCCTATTCATTCCATTATACAGCTTTCCGGCATTTCCTCAGTTCGCGGTCAACTTTGAAGAGTGCAGACGTGTTCCTGGTTCACTAAAGATCATCGCGCTTGGACGCCGGAGGTAAGTATGGGGTGAGGGGATGAGGGGCAGGTGCGCAGTGGTGGGTGCGGTGGGGGAGGGAGGCATCGGACTACGAGGGACCGCTTTCATTTTACAGGTTAAAAAGAAAATAGGAAAAACTTTGCGGGACAGTTTTCATTTTCCAGGGCATTTGGCATGCTGTGGTGGGCTCCCAGCATGCCACCTAACTGTTTTGGGGTGGTCAGTAGCCGGACAGGGATTGGGCACCCTCGTCAGCACACAACACGGGGAGGAAGTAATGCCGATGGGATTGGGCACCCCATCAGCACAGAAAGAAAGCAGGGGTGCGATCCAAGGATTGGACACCCCTCAGCATTCAACAACTGGGGGGTTTATGCCGACGGGGAGTGGACTTCCCCATCGGCACACAAAGACGAGGGGCGAGCGAGCCGGGATTAGGCACCCCCGGCATTCAGCAATGGGGGGTTTATGCCGGCGGGAGTGAGCTCTCGTCAGCACACAAAGACAGCGGGGTTTAACTGACAGGGGATTAGGCACCTCAAAGTCGGCAGACGTTAGCGCCACCCGCCACCGACCATGCACATAATGGTGGCGAGCACGGCAAGAAAAGGACCACTGCGTCTGACCAGCTTTGCTCGGATTGCAGCGGACCTTTTCTTAGATGTGCTCGCTCCATTATGTATGCATGGTGTGGTGCCGGCATGCAGGCTGATTGAGGAATGTGGGACGCACCTACTGGTGCGTGCCCTGCATTCGCCTAACAGCAGCCGTACCCCCAAATCTGCACTCTTCCAAGATGTTGACTTGCGCGCAAGCATGGCAAGCCAACATAAAAAGGAGACAGGACATTATTGCAGAACTGGAGGCCTATATGCATGTTAAATACTGACTTTGGGGGTGTGTGGCTTGGACCCAATGATAATGGCTGCTTAGGACTCTCACTCTGTTCCAGCCTGGTGCTTAATTGCACCCAGTCTACAGCAATGCTGGACTGAAATACCTCTGATACAACTGGAACCCCCGCTACCTCTGCCGCCTCTATCCTGAAGTTTTTTTGGTGCAGGTGCCACGCTCCTTGGGTGATTTAGATGGGTTGCCGTTTGCAAGCTGCACAGATGAGGTAGGTCGCAAAGGCCTGAGAACACAGATCCTAGCTCGATTGCCAGTACTCCCACCGCTAATTCTGTGCCTGAGTTACAACTTAAATGGTCGCGATAGCTGAAAACTGTGGGCATCTCTAACAAACTGAAAGCTGCCTACCTATCGCTGCCACAAGATATTGCCGTTACGGCGGGTGTGATGGAGACCTCCACGAACAACAGCCAAGGGCCCTGTTGGCAAGATATTCAACTCCCCCCTGGCCAGGCCCAACTAGGAGATGCCTTATCGCACATAACTCAGATGCTTGAAGCGCTCCTCACCAGGGTTGACAATATTGGTATATCATTGGCAGGAAATGTTGCAGACGTGCGGCGACTGGAAGACAAGCAAAATGTGCTGGAACAGAGAACCAAAGAGCTTGAGAGGCAACATATTGCAGTGCTGCAACATCTTAGAGATCATGAGGCTAAGCTCACTCAGCTTTGGTAGAGGGCTGAGGACCAGGAGAATAGGAGCCAGAGGAACAACATCAGGATCCTGGGTGTCCCGGAGGGAACTGAAGGCCCCAGTATCGAACGCTTCCTCAATGACTGGATACCACAGCTGCTTGAAGAGAGGTGGAGAGACCCAATCAGTGTTTTTTTTATTTATTTTAGTCTTTGGTAACAGGGTAAGGACCACTAGGCACAAGTGCCTGTTTTCAGGGGTGACCTGGGAGCACTGGGCAGTTAAGTGACTTGCTCAGAGTCACACAATATGCAAGTGGAGGTTGCAAGAATCAAACTCAGGTCTGGTCTGCTGAATGTATCAAGCTTGTTCACACCTCATTCCTCTAACCTCTAGGCTATACTCCCAGCCAATGTGGAGTGGTGTGGAAAGAGCTCACCAGGTGGGTAGCAGATTAGATGGCTCAAATGCCCCATGAACCAAATTAGCTTACCTATTAAGGTACTCAGTCAAGGAGAAGCTACTGTGGGCTGCCACAAATCTGGGTGAGCTTACGTGGAGAGGTGCCACCATTTCCATCTATAGGGATTTCTCTCAAGAAGTAGCTGCCAGAAGGAGAGCTTTTGGTCCACTTTAAATGATCTTGCAATCAAACACTTTTCAATATGGATTTTAAAAACTTACAGCATTGCAGATCTCTAAAGATGGGAAGTCCTTTCTTGTTAAATGTCCCAGAGAAGCTGAAACGTGGATCCATAACCACTGGCTGGGTCTTCTGCCTCAGACTGCATCTCTCAGATGCCTCTGGGTCCCTGGGGACAGAAAAGGCAAGGGAACAGAAAGACGGGAGAGATGGTTGCAAGGGGGGGGAATAAACACAACTGGAATGGTCCTGCTGTTAAATCGCTCCCCATGTCTTATGCATAGGAAGGCCATTACACTGGAGATTCAGAAAAGCGGACAGCTGTCAGTTTACCAACTGCCCTTAAACAAGCCCTCACAGATTCGGAGGCCTCAGAAAAGCAAGCGCAGTTAAAATCCACTACTTCTAGTCGCCAACGCCAATGATCCAGAAGTCCAAACTGCTCACTTACTGGCAACTCCTCAGCCTCACCCCCCCGCCAAGCTTTTTTGAGCATCAAGATCAAGCAGCAGCTGAAAACAGTGAACCCTTGGAAGATATCGAACCGCTGGACTGGGCTGCCACCGTGGAAGAAGATGAAAAAGACCGGGCTTCGGCAGCAGACCTTCTAAAACCAGGGGCTAAATCATTTGCTGAGGCATTGGCTGCCCCTCTGTGCCCCAGCAGAGTGGAAGAAAAGTGGTCAGATGACCCTGGAGCCATTGGCAGAAATGGATGACGAACAGGACACTAAACTGGCTAAGACATTTGTTTTCTCCATCATACTTTAATGTCTGATAAGAATGTTCCCCTCTATACTGGAAAGGAGATGAGCTGTTTTTCTGTGTGGTAAGCGGGGCAATGGATACCTACTGGTGCACCTGTTCCCACACCCCTACCCCCTCAAGACAGCTGCCCCTTGACGGCCCATCCCTAGGGCGCCATCTGTCATTTTGAATTGCACACCAAATAAAGGAAGGGAAGTGTGCCTCTCCCTAACCCCCCAGCCCCCCGATCCACTGCTGTTGTTTTTTTGTACTAACGACTTTGTCGCAGGTCAAATAATAACAACACCCCCTCTCCCCCTTTCCCTCTCTTTTTCCTATATATGCAAGTGCACTTGTGCCTCATCCTGGACATGCTTATACAATAGGAGCAGACAGCACCTAGACACACAAATATTAAATGGATGGCTAAGCTCTGCCTATTTCTACCTTTTGCTTAGAATACTGTTGGATGGTACATAGAGGCCCCCCCTTCTATCTCAACTTGGTGGGGAAAATGCCCCCTCCATCCTCTCTTTTCCAATTGTTAATGTTTCTTTACACCACCTATTGGCCCAATTGCCATTAGGACTATCTGATTCCTCTGGACCCAGTTTCATTGTGGTTCTAGCAGGCCAGATTGGGTCAGGTCACCCTCTGGTTATTTATGACCTTCCCCCGCTATTGGTGTCTGAAGCAGTGTGGCCCAGAGTGTCAATAGGCTCTCCTCACACATCCAACTCAGCATCATTAAAACCACAAAATTGTTCTGTGATTGTTATAATATTTTACTTATGAGCACTGTTCAGTGTTATTTTCTCAATAATATATTGATTATCCTGTTTTCTTTTTGTTTATCAGATCAGGTTGTTTACTAATTGGTGTCAAACATTGCAGCTTTCCTAAACTTGCTCCATTTTCTAGCTACTCCTAACTCCTTTCAAGGGCTGACATACACGTGACCCCTCCTTCTTCTCTGTTAGACAATCTCTCATCTCATGGGTGAGTACTCCTTTTCTGGTTATCTCTTCTGTGGTATAATATGGCTAGCAACTGCACTGCACCTCCTGGCTGGAAGTGCGTATCTTGGAATGTTAAGGGGCTTAACCACCCAGCCAAATGCACTAAAGTGCTTCAATTTCTGAATTCTCTGGGTACTGACATAGCCTTTATTCAAGAAACACACTTAACTAATAAAACTGTGCAATGGCTCAAGAAATTATGGGTGGGTACAGTTATTGCTAGTTGTGCCTCAAGCAAATCTAGGGAGGTGGCCATCTTACTGCATAAAGCATCGCCTTTGGTGGTAGAAGAAAAATGCACTGACTCTCAGGGCAGGTGGATCGCGGTTAGACTTTCCTACCCAGGGGGAAGAGTGTTGCTAGCCAACATATATGGCCATAATAATGATTCTGGAGAAATATACCCCGCTATCAGCCAAGCCTTCACTGACCTCATGAATAGGAACTCAGATCTCCCAATCTTGCTAGGAGGAGATCACAACTTGGTCCCCGATATCTTCCTTGACAAGTCTATCCCCACCCCACAGACCCACCCCCAAGACTTGGCAGGTCTTGGTAAGCTTATCTCGGAGTGGAACCTCTATGACACCTGGAGAAGGGATAATCCATAAGGGCAAGATTATTTCTTTTATTCAGCAGTTCATCATACCCATAGCAGGACAGACTTCTGGTTGGCAAATTATGTAGCCTCACCTGGTGTTTCAGAAGCCACCATCGGAAGTATTATAATATCTGACCATGCTCTTGTGCCTATACTGTTCTCTCCCCCAGAGCAAGGGTCCCTCTCCACGAGGTGGAGGTGCAATCCCCTACTGTTGCAAGACAGGGATTTTCAGGCTTATATCACAGCAGAGATTCACTCCTACTTCTCTCTCAATACGTCTGAGGAGGTTTCTGCCTGCACACTCTGGAAGACCTTTAAGGCAGTCATCAGAGGGAGGATTATTTCCTACACAGCAGCTAAAAACAAGGCCAGAGTGAAGCATGCACAACAACTCCAGGCCGAGCTCACCACCCTGGAGAAACAATTTAAGCTCTCAACTCAAAGCCCCCTCAATTCCCCTCTTCTGCCTAAGATTATAGACCTGAAGTACCAAATAAATACATTGCTAAGCAAAAAAGCAGAATGGCAGCTTCTTTGCTCCAAACATAAATAGTGGGAAGGTGGAGATAAAGGGGGTAAACTACTAGCCTACCATTTACTTGAGCAGCAAGCCTCATCTAGGATACTTGTGCTTAGAAACACAGTGGGCAAGGTGGTATCCATGCCCAAAGAGATCAACGAAATGTTGCGGCTCTTTTATCAAGCCCTATACAAGACTAAATATAAGGTCTCTTCTACCGAACTCTCTAATAGTTTGCTTGAGCACTGTAAAGGGGTTTCTCTCCCTAAACTTTCTCAAGCTGCATGTAATGATCTGGAGGTCCCCATTGCACCCAGCGAATTCCAAACCTCCCTCTCCCATATGGCTAAGGGCAAAGCCCCATGACCAGACGGGATGATGGTTGAGCTCGATTAACTACTTAGTACTGTCATCACCACTCCATTGTTACGAGCTCTGCAAGAGGCACAGAGCATAGCCTCACTCCCACCTACCATGCGAGAAGCACTGATAACCCTAGTCCCCAAGAAATCCTCTGACATGCTGGATTGTGCTAACTTTAGGCCTATCTCACTTTTGTCTGTGGATATTAAACTCCTAGCCAAAGTTCTGGTGAACAGGCTGGCACGGGTCCTCTCCATTCTAATCCACCCTTCACAGTCTGGTTTTTCGAAGGGTAGGTCAGGGGCAGATAACTTGCGTCTAGTCCTCAATCTGAAATGGCTTGCATTACACTCCGCAACCCCCATGGCAGCCTTAGCAATTGACTTCTCTAAGGTCTTTGACTCCTTAGAGTGGAACTACCTTCATAATGTCCACCATCTCTATGGATTTGGTGATTATTTTTGCTCTTGGATCTCCACCTTATATCATCTCTGAACAGCCAGAATTGTTACCAATCGAGATGTCTCCTCACCATTCTCTTTACAGAGGGGCAGTAGACAAGGATTCCCCCTTTTGCCTCTCCTTTTCCTTATAGCCCTTAATCCCCTGATCAGGAAGTTGTCTCAAACTGCCGATATTACAGGGATCCCTGTCCACAGAAAGGCCTTCTTGGCTAATGCTTATGCGGATGATATGCTGCTTTACACTGTCCATCCCTGACCTCTCCCTACCCATAGTGATGCCAATACTACAAGAGTTTGCTTCCCTTTCTGGCTTATTAATCAACCAAAAGAAAATAATTTTTTCTCCACTCAACTCCAGGTGCACTAGAAAGTGCCTAAAAGGCACTGACATTACTTGGGCCCCTCAGGGTTTCCTTTACCTAGGAATATATATCCCCTTAGCGTGGAATGATCTTGAAAAGGCCAATTTCTCTCCTCTAATAGCAGCCCTGACAGCTGAAGTTCAGCGCTGGAGTAAGTTGCAGCTGTCCCTCAAATGCAAAGTAGAGGCTATATGCATATTTGTACTTTCAAGAACCTCCTACTTATGAAGCAACCTCCCAATCCCCTTGTCCCACAAACCGTTTTCCTTTCTGGACAAGCTGGTTTCCTCCTTTTTATGGGAGGGTAGAGCAGCTCTTTGGGGATGTACAAAATTGAGAACCCACAGGTCCAAAAGTAGGCTTGGGATCCCCTGGTGGTTGGGTTATCAGTTGGCCTTCTGCATGGCACAAGCCACTGCCTGGTTTGACCTGAGACCAACCTCCCCTCTTCAGTGAGTCCTTCTGGAAACTGCCCTCATACCAGGGGACTCTCTCTTCTCATTGCTAATCATCAGAAAACCTCTGGGAAACCAGATTACCCCAATCATGGCCAAAACATGTAAAGCATGGCATCATGCTATGACTCTCACAAGCGTTCCATACACAGCCTGTTCCCCCCTGATCATATATGCTCCTCTCTGGAACAATAGACATATTATGGTGGATCACAAACCTCTCTCCTGGCAACACTGGGCCAATAAAGGAATCCACACCATGGGAGACCATCTCCTCCCAGATAATAATACATTGATGGCATACGAACGATTGCAGGACCGTTTTGATTTAAAAGTTCAAGATTTTTGGCGATATCTGCAGTTGAGGAGTGCACACCATCCCCTCTAGGCCAAATACATTAATGACATTGGATGGAGTTGCCTGGCCACAAACCATAAACCCAGGCAGGGCCAGGGAATGGTGGGACTTATCTACAAGACATTGAGAGACTCGCAGCTGGACACCACCTCCAATTGTAGGCTGGCATGGGATGCTGTGCTCCAATACCCCGTTTCCCCACAACAATGGTCCTCCTGGCTCAGAGCAACACATGTAGTCTATGAAGATGCCAAGAGTCAGTTGATAAAGCTGAAAATTCTTCTTCGATGGTATAGGACACCTGCCATTCTGTGCAAGCTTAAATTGTTGCATCATGACAGATGTTGGAGATGTCAAGCATCTCTGGCCCATCTTCTCCATATCCTCTGGACCTGTCCTGTCCTCCATAAATTTTGGTCACTAGTCTTGGAAGACTGCTCTAGAATTGTGGGCAAAAGGATCCTTCCCTCACAAGACTCTCTTTTATTGGGGGATGCCTCGACACTAGACCCCTTACCTACCCCGCTTAAAGTATGGACTCTGGCTGTGGTTATGGAAGCTAAGAGAGCTATTTTGATGAAATGGAAGCAACCTTCTCCCCCTTCGATATTCTCTTGGAGGGTGGCCCTGGCCAGGCTAGCCGTCTTTGAGAGAATCACTTTCTAGTACTACAAAAAATGGGAGCCATATCTTCATTCTCACAAATGTGAGGTCCCACCCCCATCTCCAGGCAACTCTCCTATACTGTGACCCCCTCCTACCATGTCTATCAGAAATAGAGTCCTCATCTCACCTAGTCATAAATATTATTTTACTTTATCTTTTTCTCTCACATGTCTTCACCTCTAGGTCATATGGTATGAACCACATAGCCTTTTCATAAGGAATTAGAAGTAGCTCTGGTGCTTATTAAGCTGCCTTAACACAGTGCCATACCTTGAACTGGCTTACAGCTTATATACTATTTCTTTATCAGTTACCTATGGTTCTCAGATGACTGTAGAATGAATAGTTTTGTCACCACGAAGCATATATGTGATAGATATTCATTGGTATATAGATGTATAATATGGCTGCTTGGTATCTGTCACCTGTATGATGGCTTTTATACTTCTGTTTGCATACTCTTGTATAATTGATACATTTAGTCCTAAGTATGGCTGTATGTCTTTGGAAAACAAAAAGTACAATAAAATCTTACATGATTAAAAAAATACCAACTTTAAACTACTGACAAAAATTTTAACGAAACAGCTGCTGTTGGTAGCAGAACTAGTACTGCTGTTGGTAGCTGAACTGGTAATCTCAAAAGCACAATCCTGCTCAGTTCCAAATTGGAAAATAGCTAACCATCTTATTTTATTGCCAAAATTAATGGAACAAGGAAATTCAGGAGATGCATCAGGATATATTATCTCCTTAGATCAAAGGAAAGCATTCAATTCCGTTTGTTATGATTTTCTTTGGGCAACACTCCACCATTATGAAGTCCCTCAGATACTAATACAATTGATTCAAATGCTCTACAAGTCGGCCAGAGTATTTCCATTATTAAATGGATGGAAAGACCCAATGATACCCATAAAAAGAGGGGTGAGGCAAGACTGTTCCCTCAGCCCATTACTGTATGTTTTCTTTCTAGACCCTCTATTATGGAAAATAAATAGCTTACAATCAATATATCCAGTTACAACTGGGCAACATGTGGTAACCCATTCCATTCAGTAAAAGCATATGCAGATGATATGAGTATCTTAGTTGCAGATGAAGCATCAGTTAGACACTCATAATGCTTAACTGCAGAATTTGGACTTTTATCAGGAGCAGATCATAATTATACTAAATGTGTGGGGTTTCCACTAGGGCAGGCCCAACAAAATACAACATGTATAGGGAAAACTAAGATCTGAAAAGACCCTATTAATATTCTAGGGGTTAAGTATGGCTTTTTGGACATGACTGTAATGACCTAGGAAGAAAAATAGCCATTGGATGCCAGAAGGTGGCAGTATGGAACAGGTGGAAATTTGGAAAAAAAAATTTTTAATCAAAACTTTCTTGATTCCAGTATTTGTATATATCAGTTTGATATTCCCCATACTGAAAAAATTTGAAACCTCAGTCTTTAGTGTGTTCTTCTGGGCTCTGTGGGGCAGCCTCTTAAATTCAATCAAGAAATGTTACTTATCTTCCCATCAGTGAAGGAGGCTTAAACATGGTAAATCCCCTTTTGTTCTTTAATAGTATTTTTATTATAGAAAACTTAAAACCTCTATTGTTAAATAAACAAATAGGATGGGAACCTTGGTTTTATAATATATGTAAAAAATGGTTTTAAGCATGGGAAACAAATACCCCACAAACATTACAGACTACACAGGGCATGCCTACCTATGTTAAAGACACATTTCTAAGGCTGAAACAATGGAGAATAACTACACAACTGGTAATCAGCTTGTCACATAAATCTTTATATAACAAACTACGGAATGTGCTATGTGAAGTGCAGAACCCTTTTGAAAAATGTTCAGACAATCTGTACTTAATTTATTATGGAATAATAGAATCCCATCTCATATGTGGGACATGCATTGGCTATCATGCCACGAAAAATTGAATGTTAAATCAAATCAGAAACATAAACAATTACTGTACAAGAAAGGATTTGTAGCCGTCCCCGTTGCATAAATTCTCTGGAAACTATCACTCACTTATTTTTTTGAATGTTCATTCATTAAAGACTTTTGGAAATATATAGGTCAACTTTAGAATGAACCCATATTCCAAATGATTATCTATCCAAATTTAATTTATGGTCATATGATGCACTCATGGACTTAATGCAATGGGAATAATTTATGTCTTTTATTTGTAGTCATTAAATGGAATAATTGGATGACCAGATGCCTCTTTACCATTCAACAGAAAGACAGTACTTATATAGAATTATCAAATAAGATAGTGAAGGATATGGCTAAAAATATATAAAACAGAAAGCAATCGAATGTCAAGAGGGCTGCTCCTAGAATTATGAAGAAATTTACCAGGGATTACAGACTGATTTTGCAGTGACTTAAATTAGAGAGAAGGAGACATACATTTGTTTTTATTTTTCTTGATTGTGGACAAAACATTTTCTCTTTTATGTTGTTGTTTTGGATATATTGTAGTGTAATGTGTGATTAATACTGATATTTGTTTATAATAAACTTTCCCCTACTCACTGGTAGGGGGAGCTGATGTCTTCCAAGATGGTGAACCAGGTGCTGGCTGAGGAAGGAGAACTGCAGGAGGCTGGGATCAGTCCTCTGACCCAGCTGGTAGAAGCAAAGAGGACATCAAGATGAATGAGATAGTAACTGAGCCTGAAAGTGCTATTACAACCCCTGAAAATACAGATAATGATTTTGAAATTTTGCAAGCTGAAAAACTCCTGGATACTGAATTATCTGCAAAGAAATCTGCTCTTCTTAAACTCATGGCTGAGGACAGACAACAGTACAAGAGAAAAAGGTCTGAATTAAGGCAAAAGTATCAGAGGGACAAAATGATTTTTAAAGCAAAGATTTACCAAAGAAGCTGTTACTAAACAGGGCGACATCCCTGCAGACGTCTCAGTGAGGAACATCAAAACTGACAAACAGGTGACTGAACTGAACTTGCTGGCATCCGACCATGGTGAATCACTTGATGATTTGGATCTGTCAGCTGTACCAAGAACAAGTAACTGGATGCCTAAAAAAGTGCTGAGAGGGGCTTGGTGGAAATGCATTGGTGGAAAATGGGTATCAGAACAAAGCAAGCCCTTGCAACAGTTGCTTGCAAAAGTGCCAGAGGATAAGCTCTGTTTTGTCAGGTACATGCTTCTGTTTCTTCCAATATAGCATCTGTTGCAACTCATTCTGTCTCAGGAGTTAATATGTATATTATTAAAGAGCAAAATATTGAAGCCAAGTCTGATTATGCAACTACTTTGAATTTAGAGGTGTCTGAAGTTAAAACCTCAGCGGTACAGCAAATAACCCAGACTTCGTTGCTGCCTGAGATGGAAAATGCTTCATTGAACAATGCTTCTGAGCACAGTGGTCATACACAGGGACCTACTATGATAGCCCAGAATCCACCCCCCCCCCAGGAAAAGCCACATTTTGCAGTCCTTTTCGATAAAACTGAACATGCCCCTTGGAGAAATGCTATCAGATTATGGTATAAGGGAGGTCTTGAAACTCAGCCACTGAATTTATGTTGGAAAAAAGTTAAAGAATCGCTGGTGTTTTTGCTCCCCTCAGTTACTGGAAATGTTTTGGTGGAAATACAATTTGGTTAAATTCTTCCCTCTATGGACCCCATTTCTTGCAATACCTCTAACCAAACCGCTAGTGAAAGTAGTCATGATTATGTTCAGAAATGAAGGTGTACATGTTTTAGATATCATCTATTGGCTCTCACAGAAATGCAAGGTTTTAAGCCCTTCTGAGGCTGTATTAGACTCAGAGCATTTTTGAACAGGGGGGTGATGATTCAAGGTTAAATGTTAAGCAAATGGAGGATCAAATCCAAAATATCCCTACAGTTTTTTCTGGGGAAAGACAGAGGTGTCTGTTTCTACCCTTGACAACCCAGAGCCTATTATAAATGCAGCTGTAAAACACATCTGGCCAATGTATGCGACCAGCCCGAGTGTAATATATGTGGAGAATTTGGGTATACAAGCCACCACTGCATGAATAGACCCAAATGTAATTTATGTGAAGAGTCTGAGCATACATTTCAAAATTGTCCATCGGCAGCCCATAATAATTCAAATAAAGTAAACCAAGATGATCTGATCCAAAATGCTCAGCAGCAGCAGATACTCATGAATTTTTGGACCTCTCCCCCCCAGCTCTGGACACAGAAGCAACCCCAGAACAAATACCTTTGAAACCTGATAAAAGTACACCCATACAGGGAGAGAGCCTAAGAGAAGAGCCAGATAATCTAACCACAAATGCCACAGAACACGTTGATCCTTTATTATGCTCAGTGCAATATTCCGAGGACACCAAAGACCCAAACCCTATGCTCCACCTAAAACTTGGGTGACAGTATAATCTAGGAGGAGTTCTACAAGACATTTGGCAGATAAAAATAAAACTCCAGTGGAGGCAGAGAACCCTTATGAAATTTTGGCACCTAAAAACTGGAGCGACATAGAGTCAGAAGAAATAGATTCAGATACCATGGCACTTGCACAGGAGATGCCCTGCACAAATACCAAAAGCACAGGCTCAAAGAAAAAAAGAAGAGGAAAAAAATGATATAAAAGGGTATACTGCTGCCAACAAATATGACTCTGTGGGTCTAGGCCACACTGAGTGTACACAGCATCTGAAATGGATCCAAACAAAAACGTTTGTTTCATTTACTTAAAGACTTGCACTTAGACATCATTTTTTTGCAAGAAACATGGATAAAATCTACAGGAGAAATTAAACAATGCCAGAAGGACTGGGTTTGGGACCCGTCTTTCTGGTCCTATGGCCAGAAGATGGCAGCTGGGATAGGGATCCTATTTTTTAATACCAGATTTCAGTTATACAGGTTAATAGATTTGGTCCCGGGACGTGTTATGATTCTAGATGGGACATGGGGCTCCTGTCCTATTCGCCTCATCAATATGTATATATAATTTCCAAATCAAAGCCAATAGGTTAAAACATTAGAATCAATACAGCCTTTTCTTGCTACTGATAGAATTGTATTGTCTGGAGGGGATTTTAATTGCAGCTTACAGAGGGACAAGAAAAAAAGCCTAGGTAAAAAAAATCTATTTTGATGAAACTGCTTTATACAATTGTATCCAAATAGCTGAACTAACTGTTTTTCTTCTTTACAAGCAGATCTAAGTTTTGCTTTTCAGAAAGGTTCTTTATGCACTCAAATTGATTACTTATTCTATTCTTTCGGGGTGTACAGCCAAGGTACTAATGTCATACCAATGGAACTATCAGGTCATCTTTTGGTTAAAATCGCATTATCAGTAGATTCCTTTAAAATTAAAAAGACAAACTGACACTTAATAATCAAGCCCTACAGGATCCACTTATAGTAAAGCATTTAAAATATCTACTAAAAAATCTGTATATCTGTTTTAGAATTATACGAAGATCTAGGGGGGTATGGTGGGAGGACACTAAAAAAGAACTTACAGTTAGGCTGAAAAAACAGGGACAGGTTAAGGCAAAAAATATTATTTTAAAATACATTCAGTAAGACAGCATTTATTACACCTACAATCTCTGGCATATTCTACTAAATCAAACCTTTCTAACCAGATATATAGAATAAAACAAGAAATGAAAGCTATACAATACAATAGAGCAGACACTCTTTATGCAAAGCTAGCATATGGGACCCCCCCAAAAACCCTTCTTGGATCCCTGTGAGGCACGTAAAAACAAGAAAAATAACTCAACATTATCTCAGTTGCAGGATGCCTCAGAACTTCAGAGTTCATCCCCTTGTCATATTAGGAAAGTGGTGTATGAATTTTTACAGCAATACAGTAACATGATAAACATTTCTGTACAAGAAGTCCAGAACTATCTACAGTGTCTGCCAGATTTGGTTGCATGAATGTAACTCAGCTAAATTCACAACCCATATCCCCATAATAGCACACAATGTTTCCTATGCAATCAGCAAATTAAAGTGCAATACAGCACTTGGCAGAGATGGGTTAACCAATGAATTTGACAAATGTTTACAAACAGAATTATCGCAGATTCTAAGCATTGTATATAATGATATGTTAACTAAACCAAACCTATCAACCATTTTTGCAGAGGGCATTATAATACTTCTGTATAATAAAAGAAGATAAGACTAAGTTGCAGATTTGGCGGACGATTTGGCTACTTAATGCTGATTTTAAGATTCTATCCTTATTACTACAAATACGATTACAGAAACATGCAGCAATGACAATTTATATTGCACAAACTTGAGCATTGCCAAAAAGAAAAATCCAGCATATCATTTTTCTAATTCAAGATATTATGGAACATTGTAAACAAAAAATAAATCAGGTTATGTGGTATCCTTAGATCAAAATAAGGCCTTTGACAGAGTCAATAATAAATTATTTCTTTCAAGTCTTAAAATATTATGGAGTACATCCTATCCTAATACAATGAATATAGGCTATGTATAAAGTGACTAATGTTACCTATGACATTCTTGGTCTACCTCAGATGAAAGTACCAGTTTACATTGGAGTTCAACAAGGGTGTCCATTAAGCCCCTTATTATATACCTCCACTAGTGATCCATTTATTAAGAAAATTCATTTGGATAAATCCATTTAAGGTATTTCTGGGAATACCCATGGGGACTACTGTAAAATGGTAGCATATGCTGATGATCTATGTGTTATAACATTAACAAAAGAAAGCATCGCTATACAGTAGCTCTGCAGGAAATAGACCACTATGCCACAGTTTCTGGAGCTGCTTTGAACCTGGATAAAAGTAAAATACTGCCTATTGGCAATTTCCAAAACTCAATACCAGGAAATATGGCAGGCAACCAGGTATCAAAGACCCCCATGAGAATTTTAGACATTACTTTTGGGGTGGATAACCCTGATAAATATAACTGGAAATTAGCTTTGCAAAGCTGTGAGAATAAAGTGGAAACATGGAAAAGTTGGAAATTATCCAAGTTTAAGAGAATTCACATTATTTTATTTTTATTGAAGTTTGTTGACCTGGTAGGTTCACTGAGAGTAGAAGTCCCTTTTTTCAGGGGTGACGGGGAAGGGAGTATACAGATGGTAACCAACTGAAATTGAACCATATTAAGCTGTTGGTGGTATTTTTCCCCCCTTCTAGTTATCCTCCCCCCAGCCTGCCATCACCGACCCATCGGGAGGGTCTAGCAGACATCCTTCTGCCTCTCGCCCTACCTGGACATACTCCTGGAACCCCATGGAGCCACAGTTTACCCCCCGAGTGGGGATGAGGTGGGGCCCAGAGCACCCCGAAACTAACGTTGTGTCAGTCCTGGAGCAGTCAGGTGGGTGTGGGCACATTCAGGGCACGCCTCCGGGTCTCTGTCTTCCCAGCAATGGCAGGCTGTTTTTCCATTTTTCCTGGTGAGTGTCCCTCTAGCCCTGACATCAAGGTGTAACCACTAACATCTGTGATGCCCTTATACTTGCCTACTGGTGTCAGTGAGCCGCAGACCTCTGCCCGAGGACCAATCCAGCACCAAAGTGCCTGGCATATTGCTGCACCACCAGCCTCCTCCAGGGGTTGGCAAATGCTGATCTATGTCCCAACCCTCCCCCTGGAGCAGGCGAGCAGTCAAGGGATGCTCCAGCCTGCTCCCCTGGCCATCCCTCCAGCAACCCGAGTCCACTCCTGGGTCGCTGGCATCGCAAGTGGAAATCCAACCACTGCACCAACAGACCAGCAGGCTGTTGGTGGTATTTTTAGTGAATGGGGGAAATTTGCCCAGGACACAGGGGACATTCCCTTACTCTTTTTGAGATGTGTCATGGGATCTTTAATGTCCACCTGAACATCCACCAGAACAGGCAGACAGGACCTCGGTTTAATGTCTAATCCAAAAGATGGCACCTCATGCTGCACTGCAAGTATTGGGATATTAATCCAAGTGCCTGGTGTGGGGATAGAACCCACAGCCATCTGATCTCCCGGCCTCAGAGGTGAGTGTGCAACCTGCTGAGCCTCTGACACTGACCGTCAAGCAATTTCTCACCCCCTCTCTCTTATATGTCAGTATGATATTTCCACTACCTATAATATTTGAAACAAAACTTTAAGTATCTTTTTCAGAATGTTGTGAGGTGACAGACTCAATCCGATCAAAAGAGATTTTACGTATCTGGAAAAATGCAAAGGAGGCCTAAGCATGATAAAACCCATTATCTTCTTCCACACTTTATTTATATCAAACAATGTTTCCCTAGCCCTGAAACCAGAGAATAGTCTAAAGAAAACCTGGATACAAAATGTAAATCACATTTGGTACCAGAAATGGATAGAGCTACCAGTAAGGTATACAAAAAAGTAAGATTCCCAGAATTCATGAAATCTGTAATTCAAAAAAATTATAAATGGAACTTATTAAAATCTGTGATACTATCTATAGCCAGAAAACTATTATACACTAAAATCCTCACAGAAAATGGGCCATAAGAACCAATATTTAAGGACAGTCCACTACATAAATCCCAAATAGCCATTCAACAACTGCAAAATACCCATGTCCCAAAGAGAGTGTGGGATACTCTTTGGCTGTGCACCTACGGCAAACTCCCTGTAAAGGGAAATAATAAACATAAAGCCATTACCAAACAGTACTGTCCTTTTATGATGTGTGGACAAATTGAAGAGTCCATGCTTCATTTTTTATTGGAATGTAGTTTTGCTAAGCAAATGTGGGCTTTTTTGGCCCTAAGATGGAAACTCCCCGGGCTTACACATTGTACTTTTAGCACAGTAGCTTTAGGTGATTTCCATGAGTGCCTAAAAAAGTATAATTAAGATACATTAACTGTATTTTTCACCTGCATCAAATTTTACCTGTGGCAGATGAGATGTCTGTTTGTTTTACACCAACAAATTACTACATTCCTGATTATTGCTCAAGGGTGTGAAGCATTATTACAAACTGTGTACATCAAGGACCTACAAGCATCCAAAGACTCTAGTAGAAATGTGGTAGAAAGGTTTTCCTTTTATAGTAAAATAGAAGCTGTACTAATTGAGTAATACATCTTTGTGTTATGTAACCAAGGTATGCACTGATTTCTCTTGAAATATTCTTATCACTGGTATGTCCCAAATAAAAAAAAAAACTACTCTTTTTGAGAAGTGCCATGGAATCTTTAACATTTACCTGAACTACAACCAGAACTGACAGATGGGATCTCGGTTTGATGTCTCATACATAAGACAGCACCTCAGGAGTGCAGCACCCCCCCCCCCATGCTGTACTGCAGTGTCAGTATTGGGATTTAACCCAAGTGCCTGGCGTGGGGATAGAACCCACATCTTCTGATATTCTAGCTTCAGAGGTGAGTGTGCAACCTGCTGAGCCCCTGACAAGGGATACCTGCTGCAATTGTTTTAACTTTACTTGGGCCCTGGTGGTTACAGTGACCATATTTTTACAAGTCTTTTGGTTTTTTATCAACTTGTCAAAATTTGGGAAGTCTTAGCTTATAATAATGGGTACAGAGAGTCTGGGTACCAGGCCAACAGTGATACCATGCTCCTTGTTTTCAACCGTCTTTGTGATGGATGCAGTAGAGTACTGATTGATGTCCCCATCAACACAATTACCTGTGGCATTAGGTCCAGAAATGTCTAGTTCTTTCATCAAGTCTGCCCTGACCAATGTCTGCAGACTCACTGAGTCTCATAACCCCAGCATTTGTTCTTTTCCTATCTCTACAGTGGTAGCATATCCCCCATTAGCTAAAGCTAGATGAGCAGGCTCCTTTCTTTTATTTGGGCAGTTTCTGGTGATATGTCCTTTCCCCCGGCAACTGTTGCAAATCACATCCGCTGAATAGTTCCTTCTCCCCTTTCATTTCTCCAATTATTCCTTGCATAATTAGGGTTTCTAGGGGTAGAATATTTAAAAGTTCTTACCAGATTAGGTGGTTGAGGTGAAGAGCCTTGATATCATCTGTGCTTAGATGGTCTAGTCTCCAGGTAATCATCTGCTAGAGTGACGGTGCACTCTGCTGAATCGGATTTATGCTCCTTCACTCATACTGTACCTGGACATCTTGGGGAAGAATCTGTATAAACTGTTCGATGATTGTAAGTTCCATAATCTGTTCTAAAGTCTTTGTTTTCTGTTGCAATCATTTACAACATAAATCTTTAAGTTGGGCATAGGTTTCTCTGGGGTTGTCCTGGCCAGTCATTTTCTGTTAAAGAAACCTCTGCTAGTACATCTTGGTATGTATGTCATATCACCTTAAATCTCCTCCTTCACCCGGTTATAAGTATTTGCATCCTGTACACTTAGGAGGCTGTAGTCTAATTGAGCCCATCCAGATAAATAAAGAACCAGTCTGATGACCCACAGATTCCTGGGCCAGGCACACGTTTGGGCAATCTGTTCAAATATCATCAGATAGGCCTCAGTGTCATTGGCTTCTGTCAATTTAGTAAATTTAATGTTTCTGGGTATATTTTGATCTGGCTAACCTGGGTTAAGGGCTTGGATTGCTCACACGGTATCTACCCACTTCTTATCCTGCCGTTGTCAATCCTTGTCTTGTTGTCGCCGATCCTCTGCTTGTTCTAGCTCCATCTCCAGCTCCATCATACAAAGCCATCACGGGAGGTCACTGGGATCCTCCAGGGCTCTCTCCTCTGTCTGTCCCCCTGTCTCACTCTCCAGCTCGTATCTTCACCATTCTTCTGGATCCATGATCCAACCCTGGCCTGGGTTTCTCTCCAGTATTCTCTGCCATATCACGAGTCAATGGGTATGGTTTTGCCTCAGCACCCTGATCTTTTTGCATCTGTCTGGGTATTGGTTCAATACCCACTGATGACGTCTCCCAGGCAGTCTAGAGGTACCAGAAATCCCACTTCTAACACCACTGTGAAGGTGTGGGATAAAACAGACACAACAAACTAGAAATCAGTTGCATAAAAATGCAAATGTGCATTATTTTATTCAAATCAGAAATTAAAAAAATAAAAATAATAAACATGCAGAAAGCAAAACGTCATTCAATATCCAGTATCCAGCAAACTTTCTAATTTCGAAAATTCCTGAGACTTAGCTTCAGCCTTTGCAAATAGAACAGTGTGGAAACAAACACACACTTCTGAGGTCCTCCTCACTTAGTAGTCATTATTTAACTGATTTCCCTATCTATATATGTTATTTCAAGTGGTGGGTTTTTATACCTTTCATGGATGACATCACTGTCAGGTGATCCACTCCTTTTTTCTAAAACCAGTATAAACCTCTTATTCTCAGGAGTTCCCCATCAAACTGTAAAGACATACATGTTCATATATGTTAGTTTTTTCTAGCCTAGACCTAACTCCTCTTTTCTTGGTTAAGGGGGTTTTATGTTTCCATTTTGTTTAATCTCAAAAGATAGTTTTAATAAGATAGTAAGCCTATGAGGGTTCCACTGGGTTTGCAAAGGGAATGAGAGAATGAAGGCACACTCCTCTTATCCCTTCTCCTGCCAATCCTTGGAACTCATCATGCCTTTTTATTTTTATTTCTATTAAAGCGTTAAATGTGACACCCTAAAATAGACAAGCATATAGTAAACATATTTCATTTTCATTCCCAGCATTAGTGGCTGTCTCACTATCACTGCAGAGAGAGGGTGAAAGTGAGTACTTTAACAGTAACATTTTGGATGGCCATTCCCTATCTAACAAAAATAAAGAGTGAAAGGAATGGGGGGGTTTGAACACCTCATACATTGGTATCTACCTTAGAAAGGGCTCACCCAGTCACACTTCTCCTAATAGCCCACAGTAAGTCATAGAGTGAGCTCATCAGGTGCTGAAAACTATGCCTGTGGATGGGGAGTGACCCTGACCAGTGATTTTTAAGCTGCTTAATTATTTAGATGGTCAGCACATGTTAAATATTGTTTTGTCTCAAACTTGGTTTTGTTGTTTGAACTCACTCCTTACTTCTTTTTTGGCATGGTAATGCCATTCATAGAGCCTGTAAGAAATTAACCCTTTTAAAATTCCTGGTTGATCTTCATCTCTCTAACTTATTTTTTTATTACCTGGCCTCCCATGGTAGTAAGTATTTTATATGGGGCTCCGCCTCTGTAGATTCACCCTCTGATTCCTATGTACCCCTGCAGGAAGACCTCCGGCCAATGCACTGGGTTGGTGTGGCTCTTGTAGCTACACATTCACAAAAACAAACAACATTTTGTTTTGGAACTACAAATGAAGCATCTTGGGTTTTCTTTTCTACTAAGTCAATAATTTTCAGACATTGCCAGTGAGTACTTTGAACTGTTTGTGTGCTATGTCCCACAATGTCTGTTTATTGAAGTGGCCATGTGTAATAGTAATAATATTCAGCTTCTGGCTTTGCTGTTTTTATCCCCTTCTACTCTCCCCCTGGCCCTCAAGAAGACCCTGATTTATTGGTCTCTCAGGCCCACTCACAATTCATTAACTATTTTCATCTTTCTTTCACTTGGAGTCTTCGTCAATCCTTTTTGTTGAACCCTAACCTCAAAATAGTCCACTGGCCTATTCCATCTACTTTTCTCCCATTGGATGTCACCACCACAGTGGCATCAGTATGTGCCCCCAACAGGTTGTTGGACTTCCCTTCATTTCAGCAGTGATATAATCTTTCCACTTTTTCTATGTTTAAAGTTTTCCAACTCTCCCACGTTTTGTTCACTTTTGTTGGCCCTCCTCTGTGGTCTACTCAGGAGCCCTTGCTTTATGATAATTTGATAATCACAGCCGATGCTCATCGAGCGATCTCCCAGCTGACTATGCTCTTTCAATTGAATGACCCTCAGAAACTTATGAGTGTTTGTTATTATTGGCAGACTGCTTTGAATTTTGGGTGGCCTCCTTTGGAGTGGCAGTGAATCTGGATGAACCTTTATAAACACATCAAGCAAGATCGATATAGATTGCAGCAATTCTATATTTTAGACAACCTTTATTTTACCCCACTGAAGCTTTATCATGTGGGTCATCAGCCCTTTCCCTTCTGCTTCAGATGTCATAGGGATGATGGTACTTTATTACACTTGTTGTGGGAATGTGAGAAGATCATACCATTTTGGACCTCTCTCAAGCAGTACTTGGTCCCATCTTTTGAGTTAATGAATGCATTTACCCTGAAAATTTGTTTAGTGGGGTATTTTCTGGGACTTCCTCCTGGTTTCCGTATATGGCCTTGATCTCTGCAGCAGACTTTAATGTCAATTGGCTATACCCTGCCTCGTCCAGCTTCAAAGACACTGCTCTGGCATACGATCTTACCCAACTCGTCACCTCTCCTACCAGAAGGGACCTTAGAACAGGGACCACCACCCTTATAGACCTCATCTTCACTAACAGGCCACAGAACCTCTCCCATGCCACTGTGCTCCCTGACTCTATTAGTGACCATTCCCCGGTGACCTGTCGGTGGTCAGGTAAAGTACCCCCTGCCCCCCCAAAATCACCATACAAAGGCGACTAAAAAAAGGAGGCGTACAGCGTCTCAAAGCACACCTAACTACCAGCAACTGGTTCCCCATTTACACTGCACAGTCTGTAGACCTGGCATTCTCCCACTTTATAACCACATTCAATAAGGCCTGTGACATTTTTGCTCCCTTCACTAAACAAGTAGTGAAAACCAGATCCACACCCTGGATCACACACTCACTACTTAATCAGCTCCAACAAAGGGACAACCTATGGCATAAGGCCCTAGACTCCCAACGCACACAGGATAGACAACTATACTGGGAGGCCCGCAACAAATGTACCTGGGCCTTACGGCAAGTGAAAGCTACATATTATCAACAAACCCTAACCTCCTCCTGGGGAAACGGTAAAAAATTTTGGAACAATATAAAAGAACTCAGTGGGAAATCCTGCTCCTCCATCCCCACACAACTCACAGTAAACGGGGATATCACCCAGGATCCTTCTACCATCACAGAAGCCCTCAACTCCGCCTTCTCGGACCTCTCCCACATACTCCGTCTAACTACTACAACCCTGTCCCCCCACCCCCCACCG
Organism: Neoceratodus forsteri; assembly: GCA_016271365.2. Lineage (NCBI taxonomy): Eukaryota > Metazoa > Chordata > Ceratodontiformes > Ceratodontidae > Neoceratodus > Neoceratodus forsteri. The sequence goes on along the minus strand of CM057452.1, from coordinate 1,069,410,418 downwards.
ACACCTCGAGCAACAACAATGCAACACCCTTTAGGCTAATAATCATATCCTGCCTTGAGGCAAAACACTACATTCCAAAGCTCTTGTCAATGCCCAATACAGCAATGATTCCCTGGATCTCAAACTCATTTGGCTGACCCTGGATGTTACATTACCCCATCTCACAAAAATTCTCAACCTGTCACTATGCCTAGGTCAGTTCCCCACAACCTGGAAGAGAGCCATAATCACACCTATTCTGAAGAGCAGCGACCTTACTAACACAAGCAACTATAGACCGATATCGATACTCCCACCTCTCTCCAAAGCACTGGAAAAAATAGTATCGGACCAGCTTACTGAACACCCAACTAAACACAACCTTCTTTGTCGTGAACAGCATGGTTTCTGGAGAGGCCACAGTACTGTCACAGCCCTTACTGAGCTCACCTCATTTATCCATGAGGCCCTTGACCAAGGCTCTATGGCAAGGGCGATCAATGTATATCTGACCAAGGCGTTTGACACAGTCAGTCACAAGCTATTGCTCTGTGTCCTTCCTCAACTCAATGTGGTCCCTGAGGCTACTGCCTGGTTCAAAGATTACCTCTCAGGCCAGTCACAACAAGTCAAGATAAACACCACCCTCTCCTCCTGCAAAACAGTATGCTCTGGTGTCCCACAGGGGTCTATACTCGGCCCTCTACTGTTCACCGTCTTTTTAAACTTTCTCCCTAAGTCTTGCAGTCGTCACCTACTACTCTACGCTGATGATGTGGTAGTGTTTTAGAAACACCCAGAGCCGAGCGCTCTCCAACTAGCCTTGCAGGAGTTTTTCAGGGAGCTAGAAACTTGGTGCACTGAACACCGCCTTATCATCAACTATCAAAAAACAAAGTCTATGATCTTTGCGCACTGACAAAGCTCGCACAGTCATTCAGCACTCCTAATCAAAAACTCACATGGATCCCCACTAGAACAGGTTTCATGTTTTAAATACCTTGGAATCACATTAGACACCTCTCTCTCTCTCCTACCATAGTCACATACAACTTCACTCCTCTGCTGTCAACGTTAGAGTGGGTATCCTCTACAGACTTAAACACTGCTTACCCACACAGGCCATGCATCTTGCGGTCTCCTCCTCCATCCTCTCCCTGGTAGACTACGGGATAGTCATATATGGCTCTGCGGAACCGACTGCTTTACGTAGCATCAACACTGCCTTGAATAAAGCTTGCCGCCTAGTCACAGGCAGTGACAGGTTAACTCATACCTGTGAGCTCTATGCTTTGGCTGGTTGGCTAAACTTCCAAGGAAGACTTAAGTACCACTTCTACACCCTTGCAAAAAAGATACACCTCCAGCTAGCTCCCATCAGCCTTCTCTCAATTATCAGCGCAGGCCCCCACAGGCGTAATATAAGACTCGCAGCCAACTCCTCATTCCTTGTGCCCCACTGTAGAACATCCCTTGGGCAAAGATCCTTCGGCTATCGTGCCCCACTTTGGCTCAGTACTCTACCCCCCATCTCACAGACCCATAGTCTCTCCCTATTTAAAACAGGCCTCAAAGCACAACTCCTTGAGTCGGCAATATGTGACTGTGGTTAACACACAGCCCTTCACTTCTGCTTTCACACCCTCTCCCCTGACCAATTACCTGACATAGGGTCTCTCTAGATCCCACGAAACAGCATCCTGCACATCTCTGACAAGGAACATCTCGAATGCTGCCAACTACTGTCACCAGTTAACTAAGATAAAGCCAGGACTGCATTACCAGTACTGTTAAGCTAATACTGTTTGTATATGTTCATTTTCTGTAAATGTATACCCTCCACCCTCTGTAACTGACGTGGAGCCTTTGCAAAAGAGTCTGTGACTCAAAGGATTGTAATTCCGATTATATTCAATAAATAAACACATAAATAAATAAATAAGCTGCGAGGATGGTATTTCTCCGACATTGGTTTCTGATACTGTTCCATCATGGACAGAATGGCATGCTGAACTCCTCTACACCTTAAATATTGAATTACATATTGCTAATACTGTATGTGGCATAGATCACAGGGGTTTTGGGACAAATGCATGGTTATTGACTGTTTAATTTAACCTATTTCTTTTTGTCCTCTTCACTGTTCTTGTGGTGAGTCATTTTGTATAATGTGATCACTGTTTTATTTGACTGTTTTTTTCTTTGAATAATATTTTTACTAAGCTTTAATGCAAGAGAACACTCTCAAAAAGCAATCACACACAAGTGGGTTCAGAAATACAGAGCAAAGTCATTACTATCATAACTTCCCAATTGTATGTCAACCCACTGCTGGAATAACTACATCTAGGGGAACTACCCACTTGTAAAGAGACCTGTAGCAAATAGCCTGCAGCACAGGTAGAGCCACAGAAGGAAAATTGCTGCCAGCCAACACCCCCCCCCCCTTGGGCCCACTAGTGGGTGAACCCACTGCCCCCTCCGCAGAATTATATAATTAATAATGTATAACAGCTCCAATCCTGCCAATATCCATTAACTTTTAATTAAACAAACAACTGTGCCCTACTAGTCTATCAGCAAAGTCACAAAATGGTTTCAGTTCAATTAAGGTAGATCATGTCTCTCCATTAGGGCAAAGGGTTCAATCAAATAATGTATTTTAATAGAAAGCCTAAATAGATGTGAATGCCCTCAGGATCTGCTACGTGAGCCAGCCAAAATCTTAGGCAGCCCACAGCCGTAAAGATCCGGTACCTGCAAGAGAATGGGGAGCACTAGCCAAACAGTAACAGATCTTGTTAGGAAAAGTATAGACCCCCCTTTTACATCCCTCATGTGCAGGACCCACAAAACCATAAGCACTCACATTGTATCTGGGCTAATGATATCCCAAAATTGGGGGAGCCAAAACTTTTTAAAAGAACTTTACAGTCTTGGGAAAAATCCATAAGAGGATCACTCCCCTCCAGAAACATTGTCTCCAGGTCCCTAGGAAATCTCCTTTTCCATCAGCCCCAACACCTCCTCAACCTCTGATGAGGCATTAAACAGACATTGCTTGTCCTTCCACATGATGTGGAAGCTGGCTGGATGTAGCAACTGGTGAGGAATTTTCATCTACAGAAGATGAGTCTGGGCACAGTCAAAAGCTCTATGACGCATTCAGGTCTCTTAGAGCAAGTGCAGATAAATATATAACAATGAGTCTCCATATCTGAGATTCCACCTTCGCTGTGCAGCAGCAAGTATTTGGTTCCGATCCTGGGCACCAGAACAAACAACCACCAGTGTTCGAGGGCTGCTCTGTTCTTGCAGCATTCTGTGAGGGGTAAGTTGGAAGGCCCATTCTTTTTTGATGCCTTATATTGTTTGATGTTTAGGAGCAGCACATGGGGGTGGGTGGTGTTTGTTGTGGGCCTGTTAATTGTCTGTGTTTGTCATGGTGTTTTCCTGTTTTCTGTTGTTTGTTTGTTATTTATTGTGTTATTTTTGTGAATTCCTTTTTTAAAATCAGTTAAGTATATTAAATTAAAAACAAAATAAATGACAGGGCAGAATATACCCCTGTGACCATGCAAATGAGAGAACTTCCAGGCATGCTAGGCACACCAATGTATCCAGTGGTTTTGGCAGTGCTGTACAGCCTCCATCTCTTTGCTGTTTAATGAGGCTGAAATCCTGCCCCTTTCCCCATGCACGGTCACCCGCTGATTGCCCATCCAGTATCTGTTTTGCATATTCCAGGAGGTGAAGTGCCCCCCCCAAACATTACCAATCCTGCAGCTGTCTTGAATATTTCTAGTGTAGTGGTCACATGCCATGTGTGCCTAGCATGCCTGGAAGTTCTCTCATTTGCATTGCCACATGGGTATATTCTGCCCTGCCGTTTATTTTGTTTTTAATTTAATATACTTAACTGATTTAAAAAAAGTAATTCACAAGCAATGTGAGAAGGCAGTAAGAAGAGTTGGTGGGGATACAGGGATGCATAGGGAGAGGCATCACCAGTAGAAAACAAGAAGTTGTTATCCCTCTGTACAGACAGTTGGTGAGAGCCCAACTGGAGTTCTGCATGCAGTTCTGGAGACCCCATCTCCACAAGGACATAGACAGGATGGAGGCAGTCCAGAGGAGGGCAACTAAAATGGTGCAGGGTCAGCATCAGAAGACATACCAAGCGAGATTAAAAAAGCTTAATATGTATACCCTCAAGGAGAGGAGGGGGAGGGGGGATATGGTAGAAACTTCACAACAAGGGAATCAACAGAGTCCAAGATGGTAGTATCTTTCAGAAAAAGAGATGTGTAAGAACAAGGGGGCAAAATTTGAAGAAAGAGGGGGACAGCTCAAAGGTAATGTGAGGAAGTATTTTTTCACGGAGAGTGTTGTGGATACATGGAACAGCCTTCCTGAGGAGGTAGTGGACTCAAAAACAGTGGAGGAATTCAAGAATGCATGGGACAGACATAAGGCAATTCTAGTGGGGGGTAGGAGGAAGTAGGCTATTGGTTAACTAGGATCTGCAGCCTATGCATTAGGTAGGGAAATGGGCAGCGGTCCTTATTTGCCATCAAATTCTATGTTTATATTCCTAGTGTAGTGGTCCCTCTGCCTTCTGATTGCCCCCCCGTACCTGTCTTGAATATTAATGGTGGTGTAGTGGTCCCGCATCCCCAATCAATCATCCTGTAGCTGTCTGGAATACTTCTGGTGGTCTACTGGTCCCTTCTGTAAGGGCATCCAACCCCTGCTGAATAACTTGCTCAAGACCCTCCTCTCCACACACACACACACACACACACACACACACACACACATCCCTGCCACCTAAGCAGAACTACAGAAATAATAACAGCAAGAGGCATAGGCCTCTGCTCACCACCTCAACAGGCTGCCTTCTGACTGTCAGTGAGCACTAATGAGTTATTTTGCAGAGAAAAAAAAACTGATTAAGTGATGCTTAAAAAACCTTCCTCTCTACTTTTGACACAGCCCAGCAGCCCCCTCCACTTTCATCTTATCTGCTTTGTGTATCACAGTCCTTCTTCTGAGCTTCTATACAATTGCTTTGCCTGCTGATATTTCTTTATATTTTTTTCACTAAGTTGCCCATTCAGTATTATGTTTTCAGTCTGAAATGTAAAGTACTGGCCTTTAAAATACTGGAAAATGTTGGACACTGACAGACCACAGATGTGGGATATGGAGATAGAGGCTAAGCTCTGAACACTGGAGGGCCTAGACTTTCAAAGCTTTGGATACAGGACTCGAAGCAGTTGTTCTACTGCAGCTGAATCATGGCAAATGAACCAAAATATCTGTGTGAACAATGTTGACACCATTATGAAATTTTAGTTATACTGTAGCAGGAAAATGACGTGCAATTTCTTTTTTTTTTTGATAAGCAACTTCCAGTACATGTGTCTACTAATAACAGTCAGCCTTCCAGTGGACAGTCAACCTTCCAGCAGACAAATACAGTAGCTTTCTGCTTTCACGCAATGGATAGTGTGGGTGGAGGGATTCAAAGTTTTTTTTTTATCAGCATCTATCAAGTGTTAAACTGCAATAGCAAGGTTTTTATTTCAATATTACAAAAGATGCTTTTGTTGTTATTCAATGAATATGATAATAATATGTATTTTTGTGACTGATTTTCCCCTTATATAACTGCAAGGTCACCAGCACTGCAGACGCCAGCAGATAGTGGTTTAATTTTATCTTGAGTGATAGATATTACCGACAATGCAACATAAGGGAGTACATATCTTGTGCTTACAAGTAAAATACTTATTATGTTTGACTAGCTAAATGAATACAGGATCCAAACAGTTGACCATGAACATAGACTTGTTCCTTTCTTTCAAACATTATAACCTCAGGAATGATTGAATGTGTAATTTTAAAGTCTAGTGTTATGCACTCTAACACTGGGCAAACTGTGAAACTTTCCTAGTCAAGACAAACAACTATTAGGCCATATGCGCTAATGTGCAGAGTGGCTATGCGCCATGAATCCACAGCACATAGCCACTTCACATCCTTTGTGCCTCCACTTCGGATGCACAAAACAGGGTGCTCAGCCCCTATGCACCTGATCCCCTGACCACATGGACAGAGACGCACTGGGGGCAGGCAGGGAGCATGCTGGCACTATGCAGCATGCACTATGGGGCATAGTGCCATGCACCAGGGGCATAGGAGAGTGCCATTTATGCCAGGGGACAACCCTGCCATAAGTGCCCTATGTGCCCAGCCCCACACACAGCAGTAACCCCCAAATGCCCCGGTGGGTGTTAGGAACACTCCCCGACATCACCGGCCACTTGCCCAGTCCAGATGCCTTCCCCCCATGGCAGGAGACATACCCCCACCCCCGATGGCTTTAGTCCCATTCCCCAGCATTAGCACCACTCATACCCCTACCCCCCACAGGTATCAGCCTCATCCCCCTGCAGTGCATGCTACCCTCCCAACACATAGATCTGCCCCTGCCCTGTGCCAAACACAACCTCCCCAGCACACAGGTGCCCCATCCATGAATGCCCATGACCTGCCCCCGGTCCCCCCGTACCCAAATTGGTGGTTAGTGTCCCCCCTACCCACTGCAGCACTGATAACCCCTCCCCCCTGCCCCTGCACCTTCCCATCGGAGCTGCAGCAAGGAACAGCCAGTGGCACAGCTCTCCTCACACCTCCTTGGCTGCCGTATGTCCAAGTGATGCTGGGAGCATGTCCCTAAAAATAGGCAGCACACTCCTGGCATCTCTTGGATGGCTGGCTGCTGAGAAGGTATGAGGAGGGCTTGCTGCTGACTGTTCATGGCCATGGCACTGACAGGAAGGTATGGGGAACTGAGGAGGGGTTGTCAGTGTTATGGTGAGCGGGAGGAACACTGACCACCAATGTGGGGCAGGGGGTACTGGGGTTGGGTTGTGGCCATTCATGGATGGGGCACCTGTGTGCATGGGGGGGGCACTGACTACCATTGGTGTGTGGGGGCACTGGGAATGGGGTCAGGGGGTTATCAAATGTGGTGTTTCTGGCTGGGCAGTCACATCAGGGCTCTTGGGGGGTACTCTTTGGGAAGCAGGGCATGGGAATCTTAGGGGTATGCAACAGCGGGGTCAGGGCACATCTGTGTGGGGGTGGGCAGCCTGGGGGATAGGGGTGGAGTCCCACTGCCATGGGTCCTTCTGTGCACCAGAGAGTGCCTTGCATTAAAAGCTGGTGTGGGGGAGACCACAGGACAACATGACCATGTCACGTAGGTCCGGGTGCCTACGGTAGGCATTCAGGCACAAGGACCCACACTGTTAACATGCAAGGAATCCACTGTGGGACCCATGTCTGGCATCTGATTGGATGCCCACCTGGATCTGTGACTCTGCCTACAACTGCCCTGCATGGACCTGTGCACTGGGGAGGTGGGCCCATGGACAGTTGGTGGCCGTTAATGAATACGGCCAGTGTGTCCGCAGGTGTGGAGCTACATGGGCAGGATACATGCCTCCAGCATGTAATTCCCACCCAGTAGTGCATAGGCCCAATTATTACTAGAATCAGAATTAACTGTTTGAAATCCTATCATGCAAATACATACACACACACACACACACACGCACACATCAGGGATAGGCTGACCAGTCCGATGGGAATCATAACCCCCCCCCCCCAGATCTTTCAGTGTCTGGCAGACCTGGGTAAATCAGGACTTGTGCTCAAGGTGTACCATGTCCACTTTGCTATGCTTTTCCCCCATTTTAAGATGGGCTTAAACAGAAAAAAAAAATCTCCCTTCCCATCCACCAAATCCAGCTGACCTACTGTCCACAAAGAAACAGACAAAAAACCCTGTTATCCCCCCCTTTTCAGCTCTCCCAGCTGTCACCTGTGTGCCTTCTAATGCAACCACAATGCTTTAAGTATGCATGCTTGCAATGGTGCTATAGCACGAGTCAAAGAGAACACAGGACATCACAACGAGCAGCCTAATGAGTGATGGCGGTTGCATCGGGTGCAGGCATCAATTTTGTATTTATTTTATGTAGTCTGGGGTGGGTCTTCCCTGCTACCTATCTACTATAAACTATTGTATCCGAAAGTGATCAGCTTGGATGGAGGTGGTGCATGCTACTCAGGGAGTGACATGTCTGCAGGGACTGTCATAGTTAGTTATTTGTAGGGAAACGTTTGTGTCATTCATTATTTCATGCAATCTGCCCTCTTGACAGTGGTCTGTACTTATAAAGCTGTTGCTGCAGTTAGCTCTTATTTCTACAGTTTCTATCACCATTAGCATTTTTTTATTTTATCTTCTTTAGTAAGAACTCAAACAGTGGTACAAAACACAACACAAGGTGAAGGAACAATATAAAACTACTAACAAAGCAACCCCCCCAAGAAATACATAAACTAAGAAAAAAATTGACCCTCCCCCTCCTCGAACTCATATACATGAAGGCCAAAATTAAGCTCCAAATATTATGCTTTAAATTATACTTGCAAATAAAGGGTGGCATGAGACACCAAGAAATATGTAACTCAGATACAAAATGGCAAGGTATAGCTTATAGGTTAAAAAGAAGGTACATAGATGTAAATGTGTAGGTCTATGAATCAAAAACCCTCAAAACCTCATACACAAGCATATCAGTGTAGATATGGTTGTATTTCTGTAATGTTCCTGCCGTTAGCAGTTTTAAAATTATAGTATTTTGCCTTAGATGTTTTTGTGGGGCATGGATGTGAGCGGTGGTTGTTGTTTTCCATTATATGTGGGTGTGGAGTGTCTGTCAAATTGCTGCCATCAGTGAAGACTGGGGGTGGCAAGATGGCCATGACCATGTAGTTGGGAAACCAGATAATGCTATGTATACAGTACACGGTTCATATTAACCTCTTGCACTGAGCTGGTGCACCAAAAATTTGGGAGGCCTGACCTGAGCTGAGAATTGCTTTCCCAAATTGGTGCATCGGGTGGCTGCAGGAGGGGTATTATCATATATGTGTGTGTGTGTGTGTGTGTGTGTGTGTGTGTGTGTGTGTGTGTGTGTGTGTGTGTGTGTGGCAGGAAGGTTATCCAATTCAGCACTGCAGATGGGAGGAGGGAGTAGAGCAGGAGTATTCATTTGTGACAGGGTGGGTGTAAGCACATGGGAGGAGGGATAGGGTTATTCACTATCTGACAGACAGGATGGGTATTGGGTATCATCAGCAGATGGGAGGAGGGGTAAGAGTATTTGTATTGGGAGAGTTTGGGGTAACAAGCAGACGGGAAGAGGAGGTAGGGGTATTTTACTGGGATGAGGTATCGGCAATTAGGAGGTGTAAAGGTGTTAATATTGAGACAGTGTCAGTGTAATCTCATGGGTAGAGGGGATATTTGTATTGGGACAGGGTGGACATTAGTAGATAGGAGGAGGGTTGGGGTAGTCATTTGGGGACAGAATGGTTACAGCAGATGGAGGAGGGACAATGGTATTTATTTGTGTTGGGAAAAGGGTATCAACAGATGAAGTAGGTAGGGGTGTGTATACTCTGTCAGGATGTACCAACATACACTACTAGGGCAGTGTGGGGGCATTTGGAGTTTGCTGCATACTGGGGTAGTGAGGGTGTTATGAGATAGGAATGGCTGATAATATGCATAATTACAAGGGCAGGATGGGGGGGGCTTGAGATATGTTTAATCAGAGGTACCCCTCCATTCCCCGTCTACCAAAAGGGTAAGGGGAACAAACACAGACACAAGTGGATTATCTGTAGCCATCAGGCAATGCATAGAATAGAGTCAGAAACACAGTCTGGAACACAGGTAAGAAAAATACTTTATTTTCAATGTTTCACTATAGTTGCGATTATTTTCAGGTATCTTCATCAATTTGCTGAAGGTTCTGATTTGAATCAGAACCAATCAGAACTAATCAGGACTCTGACCTGGATCCTTATCCATATAATAAAGGTCAGGACCTTTTCAGGTCCTCCCATCCCTAACACACACACACACACACACACACTACACACACACTACACACACACTCACACTGATCAGACTCCACCGGTGCCTCTGTAGGGGCATTGTCATCTCATTGTTCAAGAAATGTCTTGGTAACCAGGAGATTGCAGGTACAAACCCTACTAGAGCCAAATACTCACTGTGTTATATTGGATGAATCACTTACCATCTCAGTGATCCAGTCCACCCAGCTGCAGATATGGCTAGAAGCAGGACCCCACTGAAAATGGGACCTCCTGGGTAAATAAAGGGTAAATATGAATGCAAGTGATATGGTATCAAATAAAAGCATGTACTATACCACACACTCTGCCACTCTAATGCAATTTAATTATGTATGATTAACAACATTACAAATACAGATTCATGAACATCAACAAACTGAGGACTGGTCAGGTGGGAGACAAACCTCAAAGTTTCTCAGAATTACTTGACTTCAGCAGTAGGAGATATGTGGCAGCCTATTCTTTTATCCATATGGGGTTAAATTGGGCAGAACCCCACAGGAGCTCTGTTACACCACCTCTTAAAAGCTTTATGATCATTCCACCGCCTCTTTCATCTTTCTCCATTGACTCCTACAGGAGAGTTCCGCTACCTCTATCATCTTTCTCCATTGACTTCTACAAGAGAGTTCCGCCACCTCTGTCATCTTTCTCCATTGATTTCTACAGGAGAATTCCACCACCTCAATCATCTTTCTCCATTGACTTCTACAGGAGAGTTCCACCACCTCTGTCATCTTTCTCCATGGACTTCTACAGGAGAATTCCACCACCTCTGTCATCTTTCTCCATGGACTTCTACAGGAGAGTTCCACCACTTCTGTCATCTTTCTCCATGGACTTCTACAGGAGAGTTACACCACCTAGAAATGACAGCTCCACCACCCATAAAATGTAAATGCAAGAATTCCTCCATCTAAACATTTCCAATTTAACCTGCACATCCTGTAAGACAGAATGCTCAGAAAGAATTGTAAACTCAATGCTTAAACAAGCAGTTGTCAATGCCGAATGCTGTCTTTCACTTAGTTTCACTTCGTTAATAGAAGCAAAAAAAGGCTGGAGCCCAAACTTAGCTCCATTATGAGAGACTAAAATATTGCATATTACCTCCTTCAGAGATGTACTTGTCCAAACTGTTTTTAAATTACTCTTTATTTGAACTTAATTTTACTTCCAATGGTAGCCTATTCCAAAAGTTTGCAGTTCACAGGGTAAAGAAATGTTTTCTTTTAGATGTTTTAAATCTGTCTAATTTTACCTGAAGAGGATGACCTCTTACACTGAAAAAATCATTTTTGTATTCAATGCTCATTTCGGTCATTAATAATGGATCATTCATAATGTTGTAATAAAGTAATAAATCCCCTCTTTGCCTCCTCGTTTCCAAACCATGTAGTCCTAGCCTACACAATCTTTGTGAATAACTATCATTTTTTATAGTTGATATTAATTTTGTATAGCGTTGTTGGACCTTTTCTAATCTATTTCGATTTTTTTATAAGGGGACCACACCGGACTGCTAAAATCTAATAGTGGTCTAACATATGATAGATACAGGGGGAACAGGACTTCTGGTGCTCTTCATTTAATATTTCTTTTAATAGACATTATTACCCTGTTTGCCTTAGAAATAATTGTTGTAAGATGTTCTTTAAACAGGAACGGATTATCTAGGGTAATACCCAAATCGCATTCTATAATCCTTTGTGGTATAATTACTCCATTTAATTGATAATCATGTTGTTCATTCTGCTTATCCATATGAATAATACAACATTTTTCTATATTTAATTTCATTCCCTGGGTTATTGTCCAGTCTGCAATAATATTTATATATTTTTGTAATGACTCCCTAGCACTAAGTGAATTACAGGCGGCACACAGTTTGGTGTCATCAGCATATTTTATTATTTCAGTACTTATGTTGTTGTCTAAATCTGCTATAAAAATATGGAATGAGATAGATCCAATAACTGAACCCTGTGGCATGCCATTAGTCACCAACCCTTCAACTGAAATATGACTGTGTACTGAAACTACTTGTTTTGTGTTTTGTAACCAATTTTCCACCCATCTTATAATGTGAGAATTTAGTTTATATTTAGTAAGTTATATACTAATTGCCCAGTGTGGAACTAGGTCAAATGTTCTACTAAAATCAAACATTACCACATCCACCGGTGTTCCTTTATCTAATGCTTTACTGATTTTGTTATAAAAACATATCAGATTGGTAGTGCATGATCTACCCTTCCTACAACCATGTTGGTTTATGTCAAATACTGGGTTTTTATTAAGATGTTCCATAATTTTTTTTTTCAGTGAGAGTCTGTAAGATTTTACCAGATATAGAAGTGAGACTTATTGGCCTATAATTAGATACTTCAGTCTTGACACCTTTCTTGAAGATAGGAGTTATTGTGGAAATTTTCCAATCTAATGGTATAATACCTTGATTTATAGATCTTTCAAATCACATTTTCAACGGTTTCCAAATAAAATCCTTCATTATTTTCAGCATTTTTGATACAATATTTTCTAGGCCTGGTGCAGTGTTTTCTCTTAAATGTTCAATTTGCTGGAGAATTTCTTCTTTTGTAAATTCAAAGGTACCTATATTATTATTATTTTGATTAGTTGTTTTATTACCCCTATTGTTAGAGTATACTGAGCAGAAATAAGAATTAAACTTATTGGCAATTTTTTTTAGGATTTGTAATACATTTATTGTTTTCTACTATTCTTAATGATTCCACATTTCCTATTTTTAAAGAGTTTATGTAACTATAGAACTGTTTTTTGTTTGTTTTATTAGCTGTTGTTGCTAGATAAAATTCACTCCTTCTTTGCTTTATTTGCTTTATTTTTACATTTTTTTGAATCTTCTTAAAAGCTAACCAATTTGTTTCTGTTTTATGTTTCATATATTGACCTTATAACTTATTTTTATGTGCAATCACTTTGAGTAATCCTTTATGTAACCACTTTGGTTTTCTACCCTTCTTGGTATATTTCTTCACAGTTCTCACATGATGCTGCAAAATACTATGGAGTGTAGATTATAAATCTTCCCAGAACTTATCAATAGGTTCATTTTTTTATTTCAATTCCCAATTTATATTCCAAAGATAATTTTTTATGCCTTCAATATTTGCTGTTTTATATCAATAAAACTCAGTACATCCTTCAATTCTTTGTATTTGATTTTTTATTTCAAAATACACAGTATTATGATCACTATTACTGATTGGTGGCTCTATAGAACATGGAAGCAGAGTAATATCTTCAGTAGTGATTACTAAATCTAATATATTTTCTAATCTTGTTGAGGTACTTACATGTTGCACTAAGTTATTTTCTATGCAAAAGTCCCACAATTCTTTACTTTGTTTATGTAATGCATTCCCTGTAGCCCAATTTATATCTGGAAAATTAAAGTCCCCAGCTAAGATAACTTTTCTCTTTTCTAGTGCATGGTGTGCTTCCTCAAGAATGTTTAAATTAACTTTTGCGCTAGTGTCAGGTGGTCTATAACATATTTCTAAAATATAATCCTTTCTATTATTATTTAGGATTTGTACCCATAAAATTTCTGTATTGTTGGTGTTTTTTATTTCTTGTGTAATATCCACATATGTTATATTAGAAGACAAATAAATGGCAATACCCCCTCCTTTCTTATGTTCCCTATCAAGATGAATTATATTGAATCCTTGAATATTTTTTCCCCAGTTATCTTTTTTATCTAGCCAAGTTTCAGACAGTAAAGCAATGTCAATTTGTTTATTAAATAATATGGATTGGAACTCTTCAAACTTATTTTGCAGACTTCTCAAATTGCTAAGGAGAAGTCTTGCTGGCATTGACATTGATAGTGCAGAAGTTAGAGGGATGCGAAATAGGAATGGCAGTGAAGTATTGAACTGATGCCAGCCCCATCTCCACCCTGCAGAGACTGACAGGTATTGAGGTGTGTCTTTGGGTCTTTGGCCATAATGCTCATGCATTTCACCTCACCCTACCCTGTAGACACTGACAAGTGTCACGGTTTACCTTGTGGTCTTCAGGCCTTACGCTCACCCCATTCCATAAGGAAATATGCTGAGATGGATGCAGTATAGGAGAATGGGGTGAACTTTGGGTCCAAAGAGTCCAAGGCACACCTCAATGCCTGTCAGTGGCTGCAGGCTGGGGGTAGAATGGCGTGAGCACTACAGCTGAAAATCCAAAGTCACACCCTTGATGCCCATCAGTCTCTACAGGATGGGGTGTTACAGTTGTAAATCCTAATGCCCCAGGCATTTGTTGGTATTTTCACTTCAAATTTTCAACATGGGATTTTTGTGACCCCACCTCATGAACAGTGGCACTATCAGTTCATTAGCCAAAAGGTGATTTTGTGCAGTGACTACGCCATTTGGCGCCACATGTGTGAAAACACATTTTGGGCAGGATGTGAAAAATGACAGCAGTACTGGTCATGGGAAAGTGTAAAAAAATGGTAATGTTGAAAATCTGGAGTGAAAATATGAAAAATTGGTGAAATCACAAGCGCACATAGAAACCGCGCAACAAACGCCAGTAACGCAATTTTTGGGGGGATTCTTTTAACCACATTTTCAACATAGGCATTTTGGGACCTCCACTCATGAACAGTGGTACTGTGATTTTGTTAATCTGTCCCAAACATTGATTTTCCACAGCGACCACGCCATTCTGCACCAGATGTGTGAAAACACATTTCAGGCAGGATGTGAAAAATGACAGCTGCACTTTTCATAAGAATGTGTGAAAACATTTCAATGTTGAGAATCTGGAGTGAAAATATTAAAAATTCTCAAAGTTATGAGCGTGTGTGAAAACTGCACAATGCAGTGCGTTCAGCCTTCAGAAAGCAGGGCCCCTCCCGCAACCCTTTAAAGAGACTGTACATAGTTCAAGAGTTTGATGTTTTTCAAGTCCAAGCTTTAATCTGCTTAATTTAGCTGGCCAACGAACAGTTGCACCTTTCTTCAGGCCTGCACCTTTAAATAGACTTTGGGTTACTGGGTACCCAGATTTAAGGTTGGGATTGCAGGGTCTCATACCAAATGTTGGGGACTGGTACCAGTGTGGGCAAAAAGTAAATGTTTCTGTGTTATCTGATTTATGCACTTTAGCTAGATAGCCAGGGCTCTGGTCATCTTAGAGCTGGTACAATATATGATTGCAATTTGATTTAGAAATGTAACTTAAATTACCAAGCTGGAGGGTTTCACTAACAATAACCAAACACCCATTGATCTGACTGTAAATATTACAAATACTGTAATGCATAATCTCTGCTCCATCCTTCCCCCATTCCTAAGCCCCGACCCCCTGTAAATAAATTGTTCATTGTTGTTTTTGCAGATACCTGTGTCACAAGCATATTATTAGGATCAAGGCACTAAATGGTAAAAGGTATTGAAATGTGGGGAAATGTTATCAAGTCATGTATTGGGGTGGTTTATGGTAATAGTGAGTGGTACAGTATCCCAGAGAGCTGTAACAGGTTAAAGCTAGCCCACTTAAAGCTAAACTCTGGGTGGAGGTACCCTGTCAATTGTAACACCTTGGAGAAGAACCAGTTTAAATTAGAGCTTGGAAACCCAGGCTCCTCAACCTTGTTCAGGCCTGCAAGGCAGGGGTAGTAGCCCTAGGAATAGCACCATCTAGGGGTTACACCTTATTAATACCTGTTAGGTATTTGAATGTTTCTATCATATTCCCCCTTTTCTCTCCTGTCCTTCAGAGAGTACATATTCAGTTCCTTCAGTCTCTCCTCATAGTGCTTTTGATGCTGGCCCTGCACCATTTTGGTAGCCCTCCTTTGTACTGCCTCCACCTTATCAATGTCTTCTGTAGAGTAGTCCATTAAATTTTTTAAACATTGGTTCACCCTGCTTTTGTTTCACCCCACCTGCTTAAAATGGTGTACCGTTGCTGCATCGAAACCCCGATGGTGAAGACCACTACAGCGACAGGATTCAGCCAAAATCCGCCTGTCGCTGTGATGGTCTCCACACATCCAGGGAAATGCCTCACAGGGTGTTTCACCCCCCCCAGTCCAACTCCGACTCGGAGTTGGAATCCTAGAGACCGGGGGGAGTGGGGGGTGGAACAGGAGGCATCCCCGACACTGCATTGCTGACATTCGGTAATGCGGCTGTCACTGTTGGGGATGTCTCCATAGCCGCTGTCACTGAGGCATGGTAAAACCATTTAAAATAACCTTAGAGAGAAGCATTGTTAGTCTGCTCTGAAATAAAACATCACTTATCAGTTTAGTTTCAGCATTTTCAGATATTAACCCCTTATGTATATCACTCTTTTGTTGCCACTCTTTTTTTCAGGTGTCTTCTTTCTTTCCTGGACTTCGAGATCTTGAAGCTGGGCTCAAACAAATTCACATCAAAGGCACCAAAATGAAACATTGTCCCCACTATCTGAGATTTTCTTTGCCTGTGCTCTTGTCATCACAGCTGGTGGGGCGTCCAGAATTGGACACAGTACTCGAGGTGGGTTCTTACCAGTGATCTGTACAGGGGTAATATTACCTCCTTCTTAATGGTGATACCCCTCCCAATGCACTCAAGCATCCTAGTAGCCTTCCACACTGCCTTATAGCACTGCCTGGCTACCTTTAGGTCATCAGAAATGATTACCCCCAGGTCCTTTATTGTTTGGTGGTTTCCAGTACTCCCCTCCCAATTGGTACATAGCCCCCTGGTTTCTGTGCCCCAATTGCATGATTTTGTGTTTTTCTTGCACTGAAACCCAGCTGCCAAACCCTTGACCATTCTTCCAACTATTTCACTTCATTCCTAATTGTTTCCACATCCCCATGTGTCTGCTGTGTTGCAGATTTTTGTGTCATCTGCAAACAGGCATACTTTCCCTTCCAGCCCTTCCGCAATGTTGCTAATGAAGACATTGAAGAGGACCAGGCCTAGTACTGAGCCCTGAGGCACACCACTGGTCACCTTGCCCTCTCCAGAGTGGACACCATTTACCACCACCCTCTGACTCCAGTAGCTTAACCAGCTTCTTACCCAGTTTATAATTTTTTGACCCAGTCCCAGACAGGACACCTTGTTCACCAGTCTTCTATGTGGAACAGTGTTGAAGGCCTTACCAAAATCTAAGTAGACCACATCTACTGCTTCTTCCTGATCCACTACCCTTGTCACACAGTTGAAGAACTCAATCAGGTTTGTCTGGCAAGAATTTCCTCCATGAAACCATGTTGACTTGGGTGCTATAATCCAGTGGTTACAAGGTGATCTTCTATCCTTTCCTTCAGTAGTGTTTCTATTACTTTGCCCACTACCAAAGTCAGACTGACAGGTCTGTAACTTCCTGCTGCCTCCCTGTTCCTACTTCTATGAAGTGGAACCACATCTGCCATCCTCCAGTCCCTCGGAACTGCTCCTGTTTCTAATGATAAGTTGAACAGAATTGTCAGTGGTATAGCCAGCACCTCTTTGAGCTCCCTCAGTGTCCTCTGGTGTGCCCCATCAGGTCCCATTGCCTTGTTTACTTGTAATTGTGCTGGCTTGTTGAAGATGTTCTCCTCTATAAAAGGACTAGTGTCCACCTCCGTACCATTTATGTACTTGTCCTTTATCTTTGGCCTGTCACCTACCCCTTCTTCTGTAAATACTAAACAAAAGTATTTGTTCAACATGTCTGCCTTCTTTTTAGCATCCTCCTCCTTGCAACCCCCTTCTTACCCTTTTACCCTTACTATTTCCTCTTTGGTATTACTCTTCTCCCTTATATATCCAAGGAAAATGTTATCCCCTTCTTTTACTGATGGGCAATATTCTCCTCTGTTTATGCCTTTGTGCATCTAGCTGCCTTCCCTGCCTCCCTTTTTTTCTTCAGGTAGTTTTCCCCATTCTCCTCCTTCTGTGTCTTTTTGTACTTTCTAAATGCTAGTTTTTTTGCTCTTATTTTTTCTGCTACATCTTTAAAGAACCATAGCAGTCTCTTTTTTCTCTTGCCCTTGTTAAAATGGTGGGGGGGGGCAGAAAACATATATTAGACTATAATAACAGCAACAACTGTACTACATCAACCTCATCATCACTTTGTATTCACTGGGCTAGGTTTTCAAAAGGATCTGCCCAATATTCATCTGTCCCTAGTTTAAGAGCAGAAATGTGTCCAAACTTACTAGCCTGTCTGGTCAATGGCCTAACAGCATCCCAAAGTTTGCTTCCAAAAACTATTGCAATTGTGTCCAAAATGCCCAGTTTGCATACAATTGCATTTGTTTTCTGCTGCAAATTGTGACTTTCTGTTGTAACAGATGCAACTTCTGAAAATAACAGTAGGACGTAAGTGGATGGATACAGCCACAGAAGGCATTTGTGCCTCTGTTCAACTCATTTTAAAAAACCCATACTGTCTGGGAAGCCAGTCATATTGCATTACAAAATATTTACAACATGATGCAAACACAGAGATAAAAATCACATCAGACAAATACAAACCAACACCTCAGTCATACAGACCTTCTGCACACATTTTGTCATCTCTGTTTGTCCTCAAAACATCCCAAAAAAGTTGCTATTCAGTAATCCCTTAAACTCAGATGATGAGTTTTTGCAACCCTTCATCTCAGTTGCAGTGAGCTGCACAATAGTCGCAGCCATGTCAAATATGCAATGATGTTGTATTTCTTTGACCCCATCATACATGTGCAAATTTGCAAATTATACAAAATACTAGAAAACTGTAAGGTGAAGAATATAATGCAAAGTACAACTGTTTGTATAACAAATATATAAATAGCAAAATAGCCACTTAAATAGAACTATAAAATACTACAGAATGGCAGGTTTAAGGGGTAATGTGCTGTATGTCGTTCCTCTTGAAGACAGACAGTGATGGAGCTAAGGGACTGTCTACTGGTAAGATGCTCTGCCAAGACAAGGATGCTGTAGTAAGGGCACAGTAAGTAGGTCAAAACAAAAAAATCAGCAGGGCGCTCAGAATGCTGTGCTGCTGCCGTCCCAAAGTTCCAAGATGAGGATAATGTAAAGATGGCACTTGAAAAGAGAATGCAAAAAGGCTGAATGTTATTAAATCTCTTTTTAATGTGAGACCATAAACCACATGCAAATGCAGGATGCATCCTGGCCTTTAAACCACATAGGTCTTCTTCAGGGGGGCTTGGCTAAAGGAGGCAGATACTGTATTACTGTTATTGTATTAAAGTTACTGTATTAAAGGGCATCTTTAAAGCAACAGTGCCACAGATCCCAAATACAAACAGCGCAAAATATAAACATGGACATATGAATGCACTTGGTTTACACAGTATAACAAGTATAAAAAAGGAAAAAATGTATAATGATGGATGTCTCTTAGGTGTATAAGAACTAGTTAAACTGAAGCAAATACTCTTGGTTAAACTGTTGCATACAAAGTGAAATCACTTGGCACTGTGTAACCTTAAATCATGTACTGTAATTATATTAATTTACTGAAGATTTAAACCCATTTTTGCAAACTCACATTTTATAGAATTCTTAATTTGGGGGGCAGGAGAGTAGATGGGTTGGTGAGCAGTCCACTGTCCCCCCACACCGGATAACTTCAAAAGGTGTCACTAGCAGTATCGGGAGATCAGGGCTCCAATTACTGAACAGCTGCAGATTTCAGCAGATTTTTTGGCCTGCCATCCCTGAGGCTACAGTTGAGGTACAGGAGTCCCGCAGATCCAAAATGTCCACATCATCAGCAGCACCTTTCTGTGAGGAGTCTCAGCCAATTGGCAGCCTGATAACAAAGGTGCCAAAATTTTTAACTTGGGACAAAGACTGAGCAGCAGATAAAAAGGTGCTTTCCACAAGCTGAAGAGACACCTATTTGGGGGCAGGAGGGCAGAGGGGTTGATGAGCAGTTTGCTCTTCCTCCACATCAGAGGACTTCAAAAGGCAAAACTGGCAGCACTGGAGGACCAGGACTCCCATTGCTGAACAGCCGCAGGATTCAGCAGATTTTTCAGCCCGCCATTCCTGGGGCTAAAGCAGAGGTACTGGGGTCTCACAGATCCTAACTATCTGCATTATCGCCGGTAGCATTCTGTGAGGAGTTTTGGCCAATTGGCAGCCCGATAACAAAGGTGCCAACATTTTGAACTTGGGACAAAGACTGAGCAGCAGATAAAAAGCTGCTTTCCACAAGCTGAAGAGACACTAATTTGGGGGCAGGAGGGCAGAGGGGTTGATGAGCAGTTCACTCTTCCCCTGCACCAGAGGACTTCAAAAGGCAGCACCAGCAGCACTGGAGGATCAGGGCTCCCATTGCTGAACAGCGCAGAATTTCAGCAGATTTTCAGCCAACTCCCCCTCCCCGCCCAACATTAAATGAATAAAATAGAAGGGAGGAGCTTAATGCACTGTCTGGGGAGGACTGATCATAAAACCACACAAAAAAATAAAGACACATGTACTTTTAAAGAAATGACCTTGGCAATAGGCACATGTGCTTTAATGTGATGATCTTAGCAAGTTAATTATATGAATCTGGGCAATTTAGAAATGAAAATAGGTTTATAGGGAGATAAGGAGAAGCTGAAGATAGATAAGAATTGGTGAAGCTAGACAAGAATATTGGGCACATGTATATTTACATTTAAAATCGCTTATTATGTAATTTGTAACCCCAAGGGGGTGCTACCCTTAGGGCTACTACCCCTGTCTGCCTCCACTGAGACAGGGTGAGGGGCCCGGATCCATTGACGGGTGCCTCCACCCAGAGGTCGGAGTCAATACTGTTGAGATTGCCTCGGTCACAGCCCTCTGGGTTACTGCAACCCCCCTTTTGTCTCACTAGTGGCTCACACTGGGTACCAATAATACTTTTCACCAGTACACTTACCCCCCCCCCAGCTAATATCTTTCCGCTCACTCCGGAGACCCCCTGTAAAGTAAGGTACAGTTTTATCACAGTCGCTATGCAGCAGTTCACCAGTAATGTACACAGTAGCCAGGGTGTAGTTGCAAAAAGAAGAATCTGATTTATTCAAGGGAGACAAACAACAGGGGCAGGGGGAAATCAAGATGATTGGCTTATCACTATACCTATCTACCTAGGGCTCTGTGCACAAGCCTAAACCTAAGATTTGCATTCTTGTTCTTCTGTTCTGTTTGCTATACAGAATGGATGGAATAAATGAAAAAAAAAAATTGCAATGCATGTTTTGAAGCAAAACTACTCCATGGTGCAAAAGGCTATTGTGTTGCTGCCTAATTCCCATAATAGCCCATATAAACCATACAACCACAAAAGCAACAACATCTGCTGTGCTTCAAAGTTTATTTTAGCATTAGTGAAAAATAAAATAACACTATGAAGTGCTCTGTCTGCACTCCACATAACAGTAACACTGCACATACTACAGTATATGTGCGACATCTTCTCCTTGGTGGACAGCAGGTCCCAGTTTGGCTCCAGATTCTTGTTCTGCTCCACAGCTCGCCGCAACATAAGGAAAGAGCTTTATGTTTGGAACCTCCTATAGCCATTGCTGAGATCAAAAGTCAACATGATTCACAGGTTAAGCTGCACTGAAAAGAAGAGGTGCTTATATGCCTTAACGGTAAGCAGAAGGCAATTACAGTGCTTACTAAGTGTCAATCAGCAGTTAAACACTTAGTAAGCAGTTGATCAGTTGGACACATCGGTGAAGAAACTTAAAATATATTACATTAAATGTTTTCAAACAACTAAGTCTGTATTAAAATGGCTGGAATTTGGACAAAATAGAAAGCTGCCAACATCTATTTTAAATCCAGTTATTAACATTACATTCTATTAGAGTGACAAATGGTTTTATGAAAGTCCCCATTCAAACCCATCACCCTCATTATCTGCAGGTGCTATAAGTGGCATTAGCTGTATTTGAATGATCATGGTAAACAATAATAGGGTCTGGGCAATTTAAATATGATCATAAGCTCAAAGTTAGATAGGATAATATATAACTGTGGTGTAGGACTACCTGTGTCAACCTGGTAGGCCATAGAGAGAAAACCATTGGGGTAACTATTGTGTTTTCTTTTTCACCAATTGTAGGAACACAGAACATTTGAAAGGTGCCAGTAGTAAGGACACTAGTTTAGGGAGTTGTTAAAAACAAGGGCAAAGACAAATCACTAACTAAGCAAAATGGTGTATAAAAGGGGAGAGAGAGGACATGGTGGGAAAGGGAGTTTCCTGGAAGTAAGGGGTGGCACGAGATGGTTGGGAGGTACAGGGGGCAGGGGGGAGTGGCACGAGAGGGGTGGTAGGTACAGGGTGCAGGAGGAAGTTATGGAATCAAAGAGACAGAGTAGGATAGTGGGCTGCAAGGGAGATGGGGTGGTTGTTTTTATGGACACATTATGGAGAATAGGTGGGTGTCCAATAGGTCAAAAATGGAGACAGCTTGAGGCTGAACTAAATTGGCTAAGAAGGGTGTTGGAGTGGAGGGTATGGTTGGAGGAGGGAGAGGGTGAAAAATGCAATGGTGCAGGCAATACTAAGGGATGAGATAGGGATAAGGAGGGCAGGGGAGAAAGGAGTCAAGTGTAGTAGTGAGGGACAGGTCAGGTGTTAGGGAAGGAGATGAATGGAGAGAGGTGGGGAAAAAAGGAGGGGGGAGCAGGGGAAAAGGCACATACATATGACAGGGGAAGCACACCAAGATGGAGGCAGACAAACTTAGGAGGCATTGTAAGGGTATCAAACAAGTACTCACTGTTAGCAGAGGTGCAGGGAAGGGGGTTCAAGATGAGAGGGTAGAATGTGAGAGCTTTGAAAAGGGACAAAGAGGAAACAGTGGGAGGGGGAGGAAAGATGATCAAGAGAGAGTTTTAGGGGAGGTAAAGGGGACTCTGGTAGGCAGGGGAAAAGAAGGAGTGTGAAAGTAGGGTAGGCGATCACAGGGGGAGTATAGGAAAGTTGGGAAATGAAAGGTGGAAGGAGGAATTGGGGAGTAAGGAAAATCTAGCAGGAAAGGGAAAAAAGGAGAAGGTAAAACGAGGGAGTGGGGAGAAGGGAGAATGCAGGAGAAACATGTCAGCAGTATGAGAGAGCAAGGAGACAGTATGGGGTCAGGGGTCCAGGATGCAGGAAAAAATAATCCAAAGAAAGGAATTAGGACATGGGCAAGGGGGTACCCATGAGGAATATGAGTACAGAAAAGGTAATGGTCTTTGGAGATTCCATAATAAAAGGAATCCACAGTTAAGAAAAGGGGTGGACTGTAAAAGGAGGTCAGTTTTCTGTGAGCCCAGAATGGAGGCTGGAAGGGCGATAACAAAAGTAAGGGAGAGCATTAGGTTACTGGGGGGGGGAGCTGCACCTAGTCCTGCATCTGGGAACAAATGATCTGGCAGGAAATGAGGCAGGGGATGTACAAAGCAGGTTCAGGGAGATAGCATGGGACTGCAAGAAGGAGGTTACTTCACTAGCCTTGTCAGAGGTCTTACCTGTTCACTGTGCTACCACAGCAAGGTATCTGAGAATAAAGGAATTCAATCTATGGCTCAGGGAGTGGTACAAAGGTGAAGGATTCAAATGCTTAGGAGACTGGGGGATTTGGGAAAGGGAAGATCTATATATGAGGGACAGGTTGCATGTGAATGAGGGGGAAGCTAGGGTGCTGAGGGCAAAGTTCCAAGATTATATAGATACAGTCCTGGGGAAAGATTTAAACTGAGTAGGAGGGGAGTATGAGTCTAGGGAAGGTGGTAGACCAGGGAAGAAACTGCCAAGTTAGCAATCCCCCACAGGAGAGGATGGGGGGATAGAAAGGAAAAAATATAGTGAATGAGAGGCATTGGTGGAAGGGTTTGGTTGTAAATGCCAGGAGTATGGAAAGTAAAATGGGAGAACTGGAAGCCATGATGGTGGAGGAGGAGGAGCTGGACCTGGTTGCCATAACAGAGACATGGTGGATGGAAAATCACGACTGGGAAGTGGTACAGCCTCTTTAGAAGGGACAGGAAGTGGGGGTAAAGGGGGAGTGGCACTCTATGTAAAGGAGGGAATAAGGGTGACAGCAGGGCAGAAAAGTCAGGGATTAGCTCAGGTCCTCTGGGTCACGTTGGTCAGGAGGACTGGGGAGGTAGTGCGAATAGGAGTGGTCTACAGTCAACCAAATCAAGGGGAGGAGGCAGACAGGGAGTTGATGAAGAAGGTGCAAAGGATGGCCACCAAGGAGAAACTTTTGCTGCTATGGGACTTTAATCTCCCTGATGTGGAATGGGGTATATCATCAGCTGCATCAGCAAAGAGTAGAGAGATATTGGAATCCCTACAAGAAGCCCTCCTGCAGCAACTTGCCAGAGAGCCTACTGGGGGTGGGTTTACTCTGGACTTAATACTGTCCAATGGGGACAATATAGAAGAGGTCTCAGTGGGGAAAATCTGGGGGCAAGTGATCACAGAGTAATTAGATTTAGACTTAAGACAGGGAGGGAGGAGATGAGAACTGCCACTAGGGTACTGGACTTTTGGCGGGTGGATTTTAACAGACTGAAGGAGATTGAAGGGCAGACTAAATGGACCAATGGGGACCTTTTCTGTTGACAAACATTTATGATTCTATGATTTTCAGGAGTGAGATGGAAGGCAGGGAAATGCTGGGAGATGTAGAGGAAATGTGGGGGGCAATAAAGGGTGAGATTTTGAAAGCCACGGACCAGTGCATTAGAAAGGTAAGCAAGGGCAAAAAGGGGAAGGAGGCCTATTTGGTTCTCGAGAGAGGTGTCAAGGGCAATATGGGGAAAAAGAGGGCTTTCAATGCATATAAAAGAAGACAAGAAAGAGTGGACAGAGAGTTATACAGGGAAAAGCTAAGGGAGGCAGGACAGTTCATCAGAAAGGCAAAGGTGGAAATGGAGGAGAGGATAGTAAGGGGGACCATCGGGGGGACAAAAAGTTCTTCTAATATATCAGCGAGAGAAGAAAGAATAGGCAGGGCATAACGAGACTGAAGGAGGAGGGAGGAGCTATGAAGGAGAAAGACTTGGAAAAAACTGACTTGCTAAATTAGTACTTTAGCTCAGTTTTCATGATAGAAAAGGAAGGAAAGGGACAGAGCTGCAAGGGAGGGATATGGAGACCAAGGGAGTGGACACTAGTCCATTCAAGGAGAGCAGGATTTTGGAGGAACTGGGTAAAATAAGGGTGGATAAGGCAATGGGTCTGGATGCCCTGCATCCCAAGGTGCTCAGGGAGCTTAGGGAGGAATTAGCTGCACCATTAACAAGGCTGTTTGTGGGGAGAAATCCCTGAGGCACTGCAGACCTTACTCACTGGGTCTCCAAGCCACCTGATAGGCTTCGATGCACATGTGACTTCAAAGAAGTTCAGCCCTTGTCTGACTCCTCCTCTGTCCCTTCTTGGTCAGTTATTCATGTGCATCTGACCAGACTAATACACAGGACACAGCTCCTGAACAATCTAGCACTATTAACTATAAGGTAAGAGCAACTACCTAGTAATAACCTCCTCATTGTAGTAGGCTGTTACTAACACTTGGCTATCTAGTTTAAACCTGAGTAGGCTGTTCTGGTTTAGAATAGCTATTTAGCGTCATCTAGGGATTAGAATGTATCAATGAATCCCCTGAAAAGAAATCACAAGCAATAAAAAGATCCATCATCAGTCACATTGGATCCCTAGCCCAGTGGTCCTCTGCTGACTCAAATGCCAGCTGCACTGACCAGAGCACTCCCCTGCTAGTGGAGTACTCAGGGTCTCCTGGCTTGTGGGTGGCACTGTGCAGTCCCTTCTAGTGACTGCATGGGATGCCGCCTGCTACAAAGGACAACACTCAGAAAGGAGATCCACCTACAAAATTGGGAAGTGCCACGCTTCTCATATGGGTGGACGAGCTGAAAGAGATTTCACCTGGGATTCTGAGAATCCATGCTGGCACCCCCCCATGGTATCTTCTTCACTCAGTTCATGGGTTTTTTTCATTTGGAGGGCGCACATGTGTGTGGGGCTATGTAGTGACAGTGCATGCACATCCCTCACCATGTTAGGAATGGCAATCTGACCAGACACATGGAGGACCTTTCCCTCACCACGGAGGACCAGGAAACAATCCCCAAACCTCTCCGCCACATGTTTTCACACCACAGGGCAGTGAAAGGTCCCCGTAATCAGAAAAAATTAAGACAGAAACATAGGAGGGGGTTAGAGATGGACTGCTCAGCCTGGGCGGCCATGCTTGTAGTCCATTTAGAACTACTCCAGCTGCCATTTTGGTAGTTCCATGAGACAGAGCCAAAGTAGCAGCAGCATAGAGCAGCATAGAGAGACAAGGGGGGAATCCAGCCAGGTCCAGAGTCTAAGAGCCTTCTCGATTTATATCTCCCCAGATAAACCATGGTTAGGATGAGGATGTGCAAGATGCCACTACTCCCAGCCAACCAGAGCCAGCTGTGCCCAGACTGTATGGATGAGGAGCTATTAGAGCACTCCGACATGTCCAACCTAGACCAGGGCCCCTCATCTCAAGGAGTGGCACCCACCAGCACCTTATCCCGGGAAAGCTCACAAATGGATACAGCAGCTCTGCTAGCCACTAGTACTCTCATCCAGCAACAGCAGCAATCCATGTCTGCCATTCTGCAAAAGCTGGTGGAGTTCTCACAACTTCAGCCCAGGGTGAGAGAGACATCCCCAGCCCCAGGACACTCAACTCCATATTCCAGCCTGGCAACTCCGCTGATTCAGGAGAGGAGTCTGACACACAAAACAATGGTGGGGCAGAGCCTCAGGAGCCAATGGAACAGGACCCACAAACCCTGACGGCAACATTTTGCACCCCAGATCAGGTCCTGAACGTGGTAAAAGCCATAAAGGAGAAGGTAGGCTTTGCAGACCCGCCCCCAGCAGAACCATCATCTAAACTGATTGCCTCCCTAAACCCAGCCCCAAAAGCCTTAAACACCTTCCCTATCTGCATGTCAGTCCAGGAAGTAGTGCAGAAGGAGTGAGAAGCAGCAGAAACCACTAGGATCCTAGGGAGTAGGTCCTGGGACAAGATGTATCCCTTCTCGGTGGATGATCTCAAGCCCTGGTGTACAGCACCAGAAGTGGACCCTCAGGTGACATCCCTCAGCAAGAATACTGTTCTCCCAGCAGAGGGCACCTCGGCCCTTAAAGAGCCTAACAACAAGGGGCTGGAAGAGTTCCTCAAGAAGAATTATGAACTGGCGTTGCTTGGGATCAGAGCGGCTACAACAGTATTTTACATCACTAGGGCCAAGGTCGCATGGCTCCAAAACATCCAAAAATCTCTCACATCCAATTCCCCAGACAGAACACTGATGGATCAAGCCATTCTGGCAGTGAAACACTTGGCAGACATGGCAGTGGACTCACTGAGAATCAATGCCAGGTCCACAGCCATAACCAACAAGTCCCAATGTCTCATCTGGAAAAAATATGGGATGCAAACCTGAAATTGAAGGCCATGCTTTTAAAAATCTCCTTTAAGGGAACTTCTCTCTTTGGGGAGGGGATGGAGTGGTTCCCCAAGGGAAAGAAAGAGGGCAGGGAAATGTGGAGGACCCACAATCGTCCAACACTTACCTACCCGACTGATCCAGATCCAGAAAGAACCGCAATTTTCATGACTTAAGAACCAACTACAGCATGAATAACTACCAAAACCAACACCATCAGGACAACAGCAACCAGCAATGCAAACCAAGCAACAGGTTCCAACAAAACAGGAGTCACCCCAACAACTCCTTCAAGCCCAAACCAAAGAAATCCTGACTACAGGCCAATGACAGCAGTGTTGGGTTACCCACCCATTGGGGTCCTACTGCAGCAGTTTGCCCACAAATGGGAAAGGATGATGTCAGACCGGTGGGTGAAGGATGTTGTGTCCCATGGCTACACAATAGAGCTAGGGCAAACCCCAAAAAGGGACAGATTGGTCCTTTCCCCAATCTCCAAAAATCAAGGCCGCCCTGGACAAACTTACCAAGACAAGGGCAATTGACGAGGTGCCAAAGCATGAGCAGAGTGAGAGGATCTACTCCATATTCTTTATGGTGCCCAAGAAAACAGGTGACCTTTGCCTGGTACTCAACTTAAAATTCTTAAATAGCTTTGTCAAGTACAAGCGATTCAAGATGAAGACCTTATGGTCCATCGTCCGGGCATTCAGACTGGGGAACTACTTAGTGTCCATAGACCTAAAAGATGCATACCAGCGCACTACAAATATCTAAGATTTTACATATTGGGAAAACACTTCCAATATGCAAAGCTCCCATTCGGCCTCACATCAGCACCGCGGGTCTTCACCAAGACAGTATTGGTGCTGGCAGCCAAAATGAGAGAGCAGGGCATCCAGGTGACACCCTGCCTCGATGACAGGCTCATTTGGGCAAGGACACTCAGTCAGGCCCAGCGGGATATGATCACAGTACTCAGGTGCCTGGAGGCACACAGATGGGTGATCAACAGGGAGAATAGCATGCTTCTCCCCAGCCAGAAAATTGAACGCCTGGGTGCAGTCATCAACACTGAAGAGGGCCGAGTATACCCATCAAATGACAGGGTCCTGGCTCTGATGCACCTTACCAACAGGCTGTTGACTCAAGAAACATCCTTTCTCCTCAAGGTATCCAGACTGTTGGTCATGATGGCATCACGCATAGATCTGATACCTTGAGCATGGTGGAATATGAGACACCTCCTACTAGACTACATCAAGCAGGGCGACAGGGCAAACCAGAATCTGGCAGACCAGTTTATCATGAACCCACAATTAAGGTGCTCACAGAGCTGGTGGTTGGAGACAGACAACCTATGGATAAGCGTGCACCTAGATCCCCAAATGGAAACAATCATAGAAGCAGAGGCCTGCCTGTTAGGCAGGACGCTACTGTGGACAACCATCTGGCTCAGGGTAGGTGGACCACAGCTGAAGCCAGACTCCCAATCAACATTCTGGAAATGTGTGTAGTTTACAATGCACTAATGGCATTCCAGGGCAAAGTATGACACAAGAATGTGCTCATACACTTGAACAACACAGCCACGGTGGCCTACCTAGCCAAACAGGGAGGCACCTGGAGTGTGGCAATGCAGAGGGAAGCATCCAGAGTCCTTTACAGGGCATAATCCAATCTGACCACCCTACCAGCAGTACACTTGGCAGGGAAACTGAACCAGGCAGCAGACTTGCTGAGTCACCAACTCATCCACCCTGGGGAGTGGCAACTCAACCACCAGATATTCCACAAATCAACTCCAGATGGGATCACGTGGAACTAGATCTAATAGCAACCACAGACAAAATTCACAGGTGCAGAGGTTCTACTCCAGATTCAAGGATACCAGGTCAGCAGGAGTGGACACCCTGTCCATGGACTGGAGAGTCACAGTAGCTTACATGTTACCACTGATCCCTCTCATCCCACAAGTCCTTCACAAGTTGAGACAATTATGAGCACAAGTCATCCTACCAGCTCCATACTGGCCAAAGAGAGCATGGTTTGCGATGGTAATGGTGATGGTACTGGAGTGACCCAGGATACTCCCCACCAAGCTGAACATTGTCCACCAGGGCCCAGTACTCCATCCGGATCTCCGAAGCTTACAGCTCATAGCCTGACTCCTGAAAGACAGAGATTGTTGAGAGCAGGCTATGCAGAAAAGGCGGTTGATACCCTGACCACGTCCAAGTGATCCTCAAACATGTCCACTTATAACAGGCAATGGAGCATATTCACCAGCTGGTGTACTCAAAGACAAATTTCCCCAGAAGAGTCCCCCATAGCAGCCATATCACTGTTCCTCCAAAAGGGATTTGACAAGGGACCATCCCCTCATCTTTGAGGGTACAGGTGGTGGCAATTGGGGCTGCCAGGGAACAGATAGGTAACATAGCTTCTGGGGCACACTCTGATATAATTAGGTTACTCAAGGCAGCCTACAACATAAAACCCAGGTCCAAGGACACGGCAGCTCCCTGGGGCGTAGTGCTCGTACTACAGGCATTAACTTCACACCCATTTAAACTGATAAGGGAAGTGGGCCTCAAATGGTTAACACTAAAAACAGCATTGCTGGTAGCAATATGCTCAGCCAGACAAACATTTGAGCTACAGATCCTAGCCTGTCATGCACCATTTCTGGTATTTCACCAGGACAGAATCACTATGTGGACTGTACCCTCATTTACGACCAAAGTCAACTCACAATTTCACATGTCACAAACCATAGACCTTCCCAACGTGCTACTGGTGGAAGACACCTCACGTCAAGCAGAGCTACAAGCTTTGGGTATGAAGAGACTCATGACTACATATTTAACAAGGACAAAAGACTTTTGAAAGATAGACCAGCTGTTTGTCCTGCTCAATGGCAAGAGAAAGGGCAATCCCGCCTCGAAGTCTACAATTGCCTCCTGGCTAAAGGAATCCATCAGTGTGCTTTACAAGCCCAAGAACTTGGAACCCCCTAGTGGTATAAGACCCCACTCTACCAGGTAGTCACCTCCTCATGGGCAGAACAGAATTTGGTGACCACAGAAGAAATATGTGCAGCTGCAACTTGAGCTTCAACACACACATTTATAGGATACTATAGACTGAACTTGCTATCTGCCGCAAGGACAAACTTCAGCACAGCAGTGCTAAAAGTAGCATTAAGCTAAACATCTTCTCATGAACTGTCTTCCCCATCCTTGCTGGGTTAGATACTGCTTTTCATGGACCCAGTGAGTAAGGTCTGGAGTGCCTCAGAGATGTCTCCCCACAATGGTAGTTTACTCACCTGGTAAAGGTGATTGTGGGAGAACATCTTTGAGGCACTCCACATCCTTCCCTAGATGGAAGCAGTTCACGACAGGGCACAGTCTGACATTACAGTGTGAAGTAACCTTCAGCATATTTCTCACGGCATGATGTAAAGCTGGTTACAACTAGAATGTACATAATAGGTATTAAACATGGCATTCACATGACAAGGTGATCTTTCAAGTGTTTCTTATAGCTAAGATAGCCTAATACAATTTCCTTCCAAGTACGCAGGTACAGCTATGGAAGATGTCTAACTCACCAAGAAGGGATAGAGGAGGGGTCAGACAGGAGCTGGACTTTTTTGAAGTCACATGTGCATCAAAGCCTATCAGTTGGCTTGGAGACTCAGTGAGTAAGATCTGGAGTGCCTCAGAGATGTTTTCCCACAATCACCTTTACCAGGTGAGCAAATTACCATTAATATATCTTTGAATACAGGGAAGGTTCCAGTACACTGGAAGAAGGAAGTCGTCGTACCTTTGCACAAAAGTGGTGGCAGGGAGGAGCCGGGTAACTACAGTCCAGTCAGTCTCACCTTTGTGGTAGGTAAGATCATGGAGGTCCTCCTGAAAGAAAGGACAGTTAAATACCTGGAAGATAGGGTTCTTCTGGATGACAGATAACATGGGTTCATGAGGGGATAGTCATACCAGATGAACCTGATTGAATTTTTCAATTGGGTAACAAGGGTGAGAGATCAAGGAGGGGTGGTGGATGTAGTCATTCTGGATTTCAGCAAGGCCTTTGATACCATCCCTCACAGGAGACTAGTGAGCAAAATGGGAAGCCTGGGAGTGGAGAAGAAAATAACTAATTGGGTAGATGATTGGCTTGGGGCAGAAGCCAAAGGGTGGTTGTGAATGGGGTGCATTCTGGAGATAAACTGGTGATGAGTGGGGTACCTTGGGGGTCAATATTGGGTCCATTACTTATTAACATTTATATAGGGGATATTGGGGAGGGACTGAAGGGGAAGGTGTGCCTATTTGGGGATGATACAAAAATTTGCAATAGGGTGGACACACTTGAGGGCATGAAGAATGTGAGAGAGGATCTGAGAAAGCTGGAGAGGTGATCGGAGAGGTGGCAACTGAGTTTTAATGCAAACAAATGCAGAATAATGTATATTGGACTCTAGAACACAGAGGCCATATACACACTAACAGGGGAGGCAGTATCAATCAATCAATCTTTTTTGTACCAGGTGGAACACTGTTGAGCAAGCTCATTTTCAATGTTGGCCTGGGCAGATATACAAAATCAGTACAATAGTTTAACAGGAACACTTTGTCGGTACAGCAGTAAGATAAGAACAACATCGGTATGGAGAAACACAATGGGGTGAACAACAACACAGAATACAACAGTCATGTAGAAATATACAATAAACTCTCATGTAATGACAGTTTACAGAATTTGTACAATATAAAATAAACTCACATATAATGACAACACTTTACAGCAGTTGTACAGTGGTAGCAGATATTAAGAGAGAGAGAGACCTACTGGTATAGATAGAAGAATAGTGTGGGGAAGTGTAGAAGAAGGAAAGGGAGAGAGGAAGGGTGGACAGAGAAGAGGAGCACCATAGGTACAACCATGTGATGTGAAGCAGATCTGGGCAACATGGAGCATGTCAAGTAAAACACTTACAGGGCTCGGTGAAGGATCTTGCGAAGAGAGTTTTGAATTTGCCCATCTTAACTGGAGTAGCCAGTTTTAAGGTTTTTGAAACTTGTTCCATAACTGGGGTAGCACGAAAGTGATAGAAGATCTATCACATCAGGATTTAACCTTAGGTACAAATAAAGAGATTTAGGAATAACTTTTCAGGGCATAGTTACCTAAGGCACAGAAGGGCAAGCAATCAGAGATATACTGGGGTAGCATCTTAATAATTGCTGTGTATGTCCATAGAGCAGCATTCCTTTGTCTTCTGAATGTAAGGGATGGACAACCCACTAAGGAATACAATACACAATGATGTGTGGTGTAGGCTGCACCAGAAATGAAACATAGGACCCTGTGGTACAGGACATTGAGCTTAGCTAGGGCTGACCCTGGGACTTGACCATATCGAAATGTGACAGGGTGGAATAAGACCTTGTCCTAGTTGTTACAGAGAAAGTGTTTAAATGCAAGGATCTGCTCTTTCCTTTTCCTGTCTCTTGTCTGTCTGATTGCTCAACCAAAGTTTCCTGTGAGACCTAGGAATTGATCACCCCAACAGTCTCTCAGTTCTTTGCCTCTCACTGTCTCTCAGTTTACCCTTGCTGTCTATTTTTCCTTCCTTGCATATCCGCTGATATAAAAATATATGCAGATCATTATGTGGAAATGTAACTGATATTGGGATCCATTTGTTTAGAAATTATATAGTGTTACTGTTGAAATGTATATAATTATAGTTTGAGATGATTGCAAAAAGCTATTGGAAAATCAAGAGGTTACCTGAGTGCGAATTTTTAAGCCTTTTGTAGAAAACTCTAGGACATTGTGTTTTTGCTGCACATCCCTGAGATTGAAGAAAAACTTTGATGGATCTTTATTTTATTTTGCCTTTGTAAATAGTTATACTGAACAGGTTTATTTTTTTATGTTACTGCTAGTGTAAATAAATATTTTTTTTTATCGCATCTCTTTTTTCCTGCCTTACTGCGGCGACTACCAGTGGAGGCATCCAGCTGCTAGCCCTGCCCACTGGGAGAGCACCAGGCTCTGTCACATGATGGGGATCCAGTATGGCCATCGTCAGTCCTCTGGAGGGCCTCCTCATACCCTGTTCAGCTGGACCGGCCCAGGACTGCCCCAGTGTGATTTCATGAGACTCCTTCTGGCGAGGCAGGGTACGGCCATCAAGCTACACGGTCGCACCCAGCCATTTTTCCACCTTGATTGTGCCCACTGGAGTACAGACATGCAATGACATCTAGGCACAATGTGCCACGCCCACCGTGCTTCCCTACATGCACACTGGCATGTAGTGACCCCAGGCGCCACTACGGTGTGGTGGATTTCTCCAGCCCTCCCCTGGATCAGGAGAGCAGTCTATTGATGCTCAATTCTGATCCTCCCCTGCCAACCCACAGACAACCTGAGTCCGTTCCCAAACCCGGGTCGCCGGCATGGCACGAGGTGTGACATCCAGTGCCTCAACCCTCAGCATCACCAGACCAGCTGTAAATAAATATTTTTGGTGAATTCTACAACTGATCCTGGTTTTCCTATGCTTCCTGACCTGTGCCTCACTGACAAGGAAGTCAGCATAGTCCAAGAGTGCTAGGAAAGTAGTTTGAATCAGCCTCTTCCTAGCTTCTTGATTAAGCAGATGTTTGATTCTGTAAAATAGACTAAGCCTTTGCTTCAGTTTTTTTGAGAGTTCCTCTATGTGCTTAATGAAGTAAAGTTGACTGTCTATCCATATCCCTAAGCATTTGAATTTTTCTACATAATCCAGTGATTCGACTAGCAGTGTGTTAATAGGTGTCACATTACTGGACATGGAGAGATTTGAAGTAGAATTGATCAGGGACAGGAGCATCGCCTTTGTTTTTTTGGCATTTAAGAGTAGTTTTTGGTTGAGCAGGTTTCATTGTAGTATGTTAGTCAGACTGAAGGTCCATACAGGCACACTCAGGGGTAGATCTGGTGGTGTAGAGGACCATGTCATCTGTGAAAAGATGGATGTCAGATGATTTGATTCCACAGTCAATATTGTTGAGGTATAATGCGAATAGCAGAGGACCCAAGTTAGAGCCCTGCGGCACACCTCTGATGATCAGTTTCAGTGGTGAGAGATCACCCACTGCTTTAACTTGCTGTGTACAACTGGTAAGGTAGCAAGAGAACTATTTCAGGAATAGTTTGTCCATGCAGATGTTACAAAGGTTTCCCAGGAGCAAGTCATGGTCCATGGTGCCAAAGGCCTTACTTAGATCAAGAAAGAATTCACACACAAAATTCTTTCCATCAAGGGCTCTCTGCCAGTCATTCATTACCTTTGCAAGTGCTGAAATTGTACTGTCGTGGCTTGAAGCCTGATTGTACAGGATTGAGTAGGTTGGAGGAGTCAAAATAATTTCTAAGTTGTAAATTAACTACTTTCTCTAGCAATTTAGACAGGATGGGAAGTAGAGAAATAGGCCTATTATTGAGGTCACTTGGGTCTCCTGATTTGAACAATGGTATCATTTCCAGATCATTGGGAGTTCACCCAAAGTAAGGCATAAGTTAAAGAGGTGCATGATTGGTACAGCCAAGACACAGTAACTAAGCTTTAAAAAGTACGGTCCAATGAGATCCGCGCCCCTGCTTTTTCTGGTATCCAGTTGTAGGAGCAGGTCCTCCACTTCTTTGAGCGTAACAGGTTTAAAGGAGAAAGCCATGGTTGAGGCATGGGGGATAGGGACAGGGTTAGATGAGTCCTGGGCTGAGAGCTAGGTTCGAAGGTAACTGGCAGGTGAGGAGTCGAAGGCCATCCCTGTGGTGGTAAAGTGGTTATTTAGGAGATCTAGAATCAGGGCTTTATCAGTGATAGATGATCCACCATACCAAAAGTTTGTAGGGAGGGAGTCAGAGGATGCATGCCCTTTGATTTCGTCGAGCATTTTCCAGAATTTGGCAGGACACGCAGTGGAGGAATCCAACGTTATGCGGTAATAATTTGCCTTTTCAGTTCTGATAAGCTTTGTGCAGAGATTCCTGGCATTCCTGAAGGCAGTCCAATCAGAAGGGAGCTTTGTTTTCCATGCCTTTTTCCAGAGTTTGTCCTTATTATGCAGGGCAGACCTCAGTTCGTCGGGTTTATGTGATAACGGTGAAAGCCTAAAGGCGATCACCATTAACGCAAAGTCAGAGTGCCGAAAATTTATTTTTGCACTCTGACACCTCAGCACACAGCAAAACAGTGCCGGGGACTTAGTTTTTTTATGTTTTATTCAGGGGCTCTGCCCTCAACTCCCCCCGGGGGAGATTCACCCCCTGTACCCCCCTATTTGAGGATTCTCAGCTCCAGGAGGCTGCATGTTGGGGGGTTTGAAAAACATTTTAAAAAAAAGGTTCAGGCCAGGAGCAACAAAAATGCACCAGTGCCCAGACCCAAACCCAGTACCCTGCCCACCAACACCGTCAACCCAAACACTATGCCACGGGGTCAGATCAGCAACCCACTGTGGCACCACCCCTCACATACCCTCCCGCCCCTCGATGTCCGTGCTCACTCCCCCCTGCATGGGTACGGATAGCGACACCCCATTGCTATATTCACTGGCCTCCCCATCCGGCCTCCTTACTCTACTGTAGCCCTGCAGATATGCTGCCGGGATTGGGTCACTGTTATTGTAGGTGCCCAGTCACCAACGCTAATATCTCGTGCTACAATTTCAGCCATAAATCAGGGAAAGGACTTCTTCTTGGTGCAGATTTTGACCAGGGGAGCATGTTTGTCAAGTGCTTCTAGGACAATATTGTGGAAAATCTTGTGTGCCTCCTCAACTGACTTGGCCAAGTAGAAGTTCTGCCACAGCAAGAAGTTCTAGAAGTCCGAGAGAAGGGCCAAGGGGTCAACATTTTGTAAGCATCTTTTGAGGATGTACCTAGATGTAGTGACTGGTTTTGGTACGGACCTTATGCAAGCAATGAGGCAATGATCACTCACATTTGAGAAAAATACACCTAAGTGGGAAAATAAGTGAGGTTTGCTCACTAGTATAAGGTCTAACAAGATGCTTTTGTTGGGGTTTATTTTGTTTGGACATGTTGCTTCAGAGATAATTTGGACAAGACCAAAGGTGTCACACAGATTTTTGAGCAGTTTTGAGCAGTCCGAGGGCCAGTCCAGATTGATGTTGCCCAGGATAATGACTTCAGCTTGCATCAAACTTAAGTAACTGGTTAGGTGATCCAACAATTGAAGGCCTGCGGAGGGAGACCTATAACATCCTGTGATGTACAGGGAGGAAGAAGAAGAAGAAGAAGAAAGCTGAACATTGGTGTTTAGGCTTTCAAATTCCTTTGGGACAGAAGTGGAGTCATAGATAGAGACAGTATACTTGTCCAGTCTGTAGATGGCAACTCCACCTCCTCTGATCAGTCTATCCATTCAGAAAATATTGTAG
Organism: Neoceratodus forsteri; assembly: GCA_016271365.2. Classification (NCBI taxonomy): domain Eukaryota; kingdom Metazoa; phylum Chordata; order Ceratodontiformes; family Ceratodontidae; genus Neoceratodus; species Neoceratodus forsteri. Next base: position 1,069,373,433 of record CM057452.1, on the reverse strand, counting down.
GACAGAATCCAAGGTGGAGGGTTTGAGCCAGGACTTTGTGACCACCAGGACATCTGGCTTGGTATGTGATATCCAGGTCTGGACAGCATCCAATTTTTTCAAGAGACTGCATGCATTTATGGGGAGGATACTCATCCCTTTAAGATGTGCTAGGTCCTGGGGAGCATGGACTGGTAGTAGGAGACCTGGGTTTAATTTGACACTACCTGAGCAGAGCAGCAGCAGCATTAAAATCCATTTAAGTGCATTTAGCAACAGCCTATAAGACCTTGCACGTTCCCATTTGTGGAAGGGCAGTGTGCGAGGCTGATAATGGAGCAGGAGAGGGATCTGGGGGTTATAATGGAGCAGGAGAGGGATCTGGGGGTTATAATTTTGGACAACCTAAAGCATGCAAACCAGTGCAACAAGGCAGTGGGAAAGGCAAACAGAATGCTGGCCTATTTGAGAGAGGATTCCAAGCAGGAGAAGGAAGTGATAATGCCTCTATACAGGTCCATGGTTCATCCACACCTTGAGTATTGGGTACAGTTCTGGAAACCATATCAGAAGGGGGATATAGAAAAGGTAGAGAGGGTCCAGAGAAGGGCAACCAGAATGGTGCATGGCATGCATCAGAAGACATATGAGAAGAGGATGGAGGGGTTAGACCTATACTCCCTGGAAACAAGGAGAGAGAGAGAAAGTGAGAGGGAGAGGTGATATGATAGAAACTTTTAAATACCTAAAAGGAATAAAGAGGGTGGTGGAGGGCAGCAATTTCAAGATGAAGGACAATCCGAAGACTAGGTGCACAGCTTAAAGCTGGAGGGTGGGCAATTCAGAGGTAATAGGAGGGGAAACTACTTTACTGAAAGGGTGGCAGGCCCATGGAATGGACTGCTGGAGTGGGTGGTGGAAGCAAAAACAGTAGGGGAGTTCAAGGGGTAATGGGACAAATACATGAGTATAAGTAAGTAAGTAATGGAAACAGAAGTTCCCAGAAGCACAAAAGGAGGATGGAAACCATGAGGGTGGGGGAGCACTGGTGGAGAAAGAAAGCTAGGGTGGGGATATGCTAACTTAGGGTGGAAAGGGACAGGCTAGATGGGCTGTTGTGGTTCTTTTCTGCTGTCAGATTTCTATGTTCTATGTTTCTAGCCTTCATAAAGTACATTATTCTGACTGAAAGGTATATGGTGCCAAACCGCTCTGAGATTAAACAAAATTATACTAGGAATCAATACAAAGCACTGAAATAGAACGTGCTAGGAAGAGGCATGAGGGGATGGACAGCAATGGAAATCAAAGTACCAGTGGTACTAAAGGAGTCAAGGAGGTCTGCATGAAATAACAGTGTTGCTAGAAAGAAGCCTGACAGGCTTCCCATGGCAATGAAAAGGGAAGTGGCTTAGAGGATGGGATCTGAGATACAGCATCTATGAAGTGTAGTGAGAAAGAAAATGTTTCACTCTGGGGCTCAAACCCAAGTCCCATACTCTCCACTGCATGTACCTTTGAACTTGACTAAATGCAAAAGAGTCACATGACCACAATATGTGCTTACATATGTCCACTAAGCTTGGGATGCTGCCAGTGCCTGCCAGCCCCCCTCCCCGGGCAACTCTATAAAATGGTCACCACCACTGGGGCTTTGAACTTTAAAGAATGCGGTCTTGTTGCCAGGTAGCTAATGAACTTGAATACACACCTACACCTGCCCAGTACTATCAATGTGCCTCTCGACTGCTGCAAACCATAAGTCAAATACACCTTGATCACTTTTCCTCCAACAGCATACACCCATACATATGCCTTTATCCCTCTTGTCTTGCCCACTTCCCAAACTATAAAAGTCAAAGACAAACCAGTACATATACTGTCATTTATTTACTATGAAATACTGCCCTTGATCTTAATTTGGATCACTTTGCATCCATCTCCAATGCATTCACTGCTCCACAAGTAAAGGCATTTCCCAAGCACAGCATGTTACACAGGACCTGATTGTATTGGCACTTCCCTGACTGCTAATCTGTTACTAACATCTGTAGATACAAACCTCCAAATCTACTTATCCAATGTTGGATCCATGATGTGGGGGGAGACGAGAGAGAGAGAGAGGGAGAATGTTAGAAAGGGAAAGAATGAGGGAAGGAGCGAGAGGGAGAGAAAAAGGGAGAGGGAAAGAGAATAAATAGTTATGAATATGAATATTTTGATATATACAGTATATAAACTTTGGCGATACCTGTATATCTTGTCATGCCAATAAGGTTAGTTTTGAATTTGAATTTGAGAGAAAGAAAGAGAGAGAGATTATATTAGGGAAGGGTTCTTAGCTCTACACTTTTCAAGTAACAGGTTATTAAATCCCTATTTTTTGCTGGGGGCTGGGGTTCATATGTGTGTGTTAATGTTTTTTTCATCTAGGGGTGAGATGTTCTTTCTTTTTTATGTTGACACTTGCGCAGCCAACATCTTGAGGTAGTGCAGATTTGGAGGCGCGGTCACTGTTAGGCGAATGCAGGGCATGCATCAGTAGGTGCGTCCCTCATTCCCCAATCAGCCTGCATGCTGGCACCACACCATGCATACCTAATGTGGCCATGGGATCAAATGAAAGGTCTTCTGCAATGTGAGCTAAGCTCATTATACACAGTGGACCTCCTGACATGTTTTCCCTGGTGGTGTAAAAAAGAAAATTAACATGGCAGCATACTGCCGACTTTGGGGGTGCCCAATTCCCCTGTCAGCATACCCTGGCACAATGTATATGCAGATGGGGGCCACTTCCTGCCCGGCACAATGCATCCCCCAATTTGTTATGTGCCAGAGGGGTGCAAAACCCCCTTGGCTCTTGCTCCCCTGCTTTCGTTGTGCCAACGGGGAGCCTAACTTCGCTGGCTATGGCATCCCCAGAAAACACTTAGTGGAGTGCTGGAGCCCAAACCCAGTGTGCCAAAGTCCCAACAAAAAAAAAACTGTCACCTGATGTTTATTTTTAAATTTTTTTTAACCTGTAAAAAAGAAAACTGTCCCTTGCTGTCTCCCTGCCCGCCTCCCGTGCCTACCCACTGCGCACCCTGCCTCCCCACACAACCCTTCACCCCATACTTACCTCCAGAGTCTGGCGCGACGATCTTCAGTGGACCAGAAAAATGTCTGCACTCTTCAAAGCCGACCGCGAACTGAGGAAATGCCGGTAAGCTGTATAATGGAATAAATAGTTTTTTTTTCAACTTTGATGCATATCTCAGGCATGTTTTTAAATTTTGGCACCAAATTTTCAACATGGGGTTTTTGGGACCCCTCTTTATGAATTTTGGCACTGTCATGGCATTAATCGGCCCGGAAAGGTGATTTTGTGGTCACTGCATGGAATCACCTTTTGGGACTGATTAACAGAACAACAATGCCACTGTTCATGAGGGGGTCTCTCAAAAAGCCTATGTTGCAAATTTTGTGGGAAAAATCAAACAAATGGCTGTTTTACGAGCGTGCATTGCACTGTTTCCATGCACACTCATAACTTCATGAATCTGTAATATTTTTAGTCCAGATTTTCAAAATTGGCATTTTCCCACAGCTGTCATTTTACATATCCAGGCCAAAATGTGTTTTCACACATCCTGTGCAGAATACCTCGGTTGCTGTGCGAAATCACTTTTCAGGACAGTTTGAGGAAATGACAGTGGCACTGTTCATGAACAGAAGTCCTAAAATGCCTATGTTGAAAATTTGGTGCCAAAAGTCCATAAAATGACTGTGTTGCAAGCGTGCATTGCGCAGCTTCCACGCACCCGTGTAACTTTGAAAATTTGCAATATTTCCATGCCAGATTTTCAACACTGGCATTTTTTCACACCTCCTTATGAACAGTACGGCTGTCATTTTTCATATCTTGCCCAAAATGTGTTTCCACACCCCTGTGGTACCCAATGTCATGGTCGTCAGATAAAAAAAAATCGCAGCACCACTGTTCATAAGGGGAGGTCCCAAAATGCCTATGTTACAAATGTGGCTAACAAACGCCCCAAAACAATTGGGTTATGGACATGTGTTGCACAATTTGTATGCATGCTCATTGCTTCACCAATATTTCATATTGTCACCCCAGATTTTCAACGTTGCCATTTTTTTACGCCTCCTCTTGAACAATACAGTTACATAGATACATAGACAGTGTCGGCAGACAAGGGCCTATGGCCCACCCAGTCCGCCCATTTGAGCTTGTAAGTTCAGTTTATGTTTTCCTAGAAGTCTGTTGCCCCTTACCCCTGACCTCCAGAATTCTTTTATGTCGATCCCATGCATTCTTAAATCCCTTGATTGTTTCAGCCCCCACCACTTCCTCTGGCAGGGTGTTCCACTTGTCCACCACCCATTCTGTGAAGAAATTCTTCCTCATGTTTCCTCTGAATTGTCCTCCCTCCAACTTCATCCCATGCCATCTAGTCCTGGAACATCTTTTTCGCTTAAAAATAGTGTATTCCTGCACCCTGCTCCTCCCTGTAAGATACTAGTATGTCTCTATCATATCCCCTCTCTACCTCCTCTCCTCCAGGGAGTACATGTTCAGTTCCTTCAACCTGTCTTCATAGGACTTGTGATGTAATCCATGCTCCATCTTTGTTTCCCTCCTCTGAACCTTCTCTACCCTGTCTATGTCCTTACGTAGGTAAGGTCTCCAGAACTGTACACTGTACTCCAGGTGGGGCCTCACTAGTGTCTTGTATAGGGAATTATGACCTCCTTTTCCTGCTGGTGATGCCCCTGCCTATACATCCCAGCATCCTATTTGCTTTACCTGCTGCCTTGTCACACTGTTTCCCTACCTTGAGGTCATCAGAGATGATAACCCCAAGATTCCTTTCCTGCTTGGTGCATGCTATATCCTCACCCCCCAACTGATATATTGTGCCAGGGTTTTTGTGCCCCATATGCATTATCTTGCACTTCTTTGCATTGAACTTCAACTGCCAAACCCCTGACCATTCTTCAAGTTTCTGTAGGTCCCTTCTCATTCTGTCTACACTATCTGGTGTGTCTACTCTGTTACAGAGCTTTGTGCCATCAGCGAACAGTGAAATTCTGCCTTCTAGGTCCTGCACAATGTCACTGATGAAGATGTTGAATAGGACTGGTCCCAGCACCGATCCCTGTGGTACCCCACTGGTCACTCTTCCCTCTGTGGAGTGACAGCCATTTACCACCACCCTCTGTGTCCTGCCACCCAGCCAGTTACCTACCCACCACACTACTGTCCTGCCCACACCCATATTCCCCAGTTTGTGTAATAGTCTTCTATGTGGCACAGTGTCAAAGGCCTTGCTGAAGTCCAGATAGACTAGGTCCACTGCCCTCCCTGATCCACCTCCTAGTCACCCAGTCAAAAATTCAACGAGGTTGGTCTGACATGACCTCCCCTGGTGAAACCATGCTGCCTTGGGTCCTGTAGTCCATTGACAACCAGATGTTCCACCAATCTCTCCTTCAGTAGTGCTTCCATGATCTTCCCCACTACCAAGGTGAGGCTGACTGGTCTGTAGTCCCCTGCTTCCTCTTTGTTCCCACTTTTGTATAAGGGGACTACATCTGCTGTCCTCCAGTCTTTGGGTACCTCCTCTGTTTCCAGTGATCGGCTAAACAGGATAGCTAGAGCTTCAGCCACCACCTCTCTTAGTTCTTTAAGGACCCTGAGGTGCATCTCATCTGGCCCCATTGCTTTATCAACTCTTATTACTTCCAGTTCCTTCAGGACCCTTTCTCCTGTAAACGGACATGTGTCCATTTCTGCACCATTCTCGCCCCTTGTACTCCCTTCAGACCCATTACTCTCCTCTTCCTCAGTAAAGACTGAGCAGAAACACCTGTTCAATATGTAAGCTTTACTGTTGTCATCCTCCATGCGGCCCACATCCTCCCCCTTCCGTCTCACTATCCCTCCCTTTGTCTTTCTTTTTTCACTTATGTACCTGTAAAAGGTTTTGTCCCCTCTACCCACTGATTTTGCAATGTGTTCTTCTGTCTGAGCTTTGGCTTTCCTTACTGACCTCCCTGCCTCCCTTTGCTTCTCCTGGTACTTCTCCCTATCCCCTTCTGCCTGTGTCTTTTTGTATTGCCTGGATGCAATCTTTATGGCTTTCACTTTCTTTGCTACCTCTTTGGAAAACCATAATGGTCTCCTCTTCCTTTTCCTCTTGCTAACCTGCTTAATGCATAATTCTGTTGTTCTTGTAATCCCCATTTTAAATACTGCCCACTGTTTCTCAACCCCTGATTCCTGTCCCATTCCCCTTAATGCCTCTTTCAAGTATCTCCCCATTTTCCCAAAGTCTGCCCCCCTAAAATCCAGGATACGTGTTTTTGTGTGGTTTGGTTCTGCTCTTTCTGCATTGTCATTCTCCACATCCTGCCCAAAAATGTGTTTTCATCCCTCTGTCACCAAATGGCACAGTCGCTGTGCAAAACCACCTTTCAGCTAACAAAGTGATTGTGCCATTTTTCATGAGGTGGCTTGAGAAGCAGCTCATGTTGAAATTGTGGAGTGAAACTACCATGACACGCCTATGGTGTTAGGGTTTCCATCTGTAGCTTCCCACCTGGTACAGACTGACAGGCATCAGGGGTGTCACTTGGGATCATCGGATGTAATGCTCATGCTATTCCAGCCCCCCATTCTGCAGCTACTGACAGGCATCATGGTGTGCCTTGCACTGTTCGGCCACAAAGTTCACCCCACGCTCCTATACTGCACCCACATCAGCATATTTCCTTATGGAATGGGGTAAGTATAATGCCCAAAGACCCCAAACCACACCCTGACACTTGTCAGTGTCTAAAGGGTAGGGTGAGGTACAATGGCATGAGCGTTATAGCTGATGACCCAAAGGCACACCCCAATGCCTATCACTCTCTACAGGGTGGGGGTGGGGTTGGCATAACTTCAATACTTCACTGCCATTCCTATTATGCGACTCTAGCTCCGGCACTGCCAATGCCAATGCCAGCGTGACAACATTCGGCATTGACAAATGCTTGTTTTATTTTGGTCTTGCTCTCTTTTGATATATTGTTTTATACCTTCTTTCTTATATAGTTTTGGTGATGCGTTGTGACAATGTAAAACTTTAATCAAGTATACTTAATAAAAAAAACTGTTTTGCAACAATCACTCGTCAGGACCTTGTTTTATTGCTTCACTGAGCACTGTACCTATGTGCTACATCTGACACTCAAAGCCCTAGGACAGAAAGTGCAAAAAACAACCTGCTCATTTACTGGGTGAACATTCACTGGCACTTTCCCAGTGACTGACATACCCACCAACCAGAATATAGGGGATGAAAATCCCAGTTACACCCAGAGGAAAGCAGCACTCTCATTGGGCTGTGCTGATTCAGCATGGACACTGTTCCCCGCCACCAGACTTCATCACAGAGTTTAATTATCCAACTGTCAATGCTCCTGATAAGATTTTTTAATAGTGAGTATTGTACTCTTCATTTTCAAAGTGAGGTGAGTAAAACCAAATTTAGATGCGTACTAATGACAAAACAGAGGTGAGTGATGAGTACATTTTTAAAACAACAATACACGCACACATTGCAGTAGGCAGGCTATATTGCCAACACTAGCTATGTATTTATTTTACTTTTTATTAACCCGGTACACTAGACAATCAGATATGCCAATTTTCAGTCATGACTGCCATGACCATACAGAGACATACTGCACATAGACACTCTAAGTGGCTTGGCTGTGATTTGGCAGCCAGATCAATGATGTTAACACTGGATTCCAGTGTGACTGTATTTTGTGGGGAGGAGCTGCTGCCAGAGTTGCTTGGGTAGGGGACTGCCCGGTCACAGCTCCATGTTGCTGCCAACTGCCCCTTTCTTTGCTTCTTGAGTAACATACTGTACTGTATGAAGAAAAGGCAGGGGCAGCACAGCATGGAGCAACAGATTGGTGGGCCTTGTTACCCACCCTACTCTGACACCTCCCCATGACACACACACACACACACACACTGACACAGAAATGCACACACATACATACCGAGACATGCACACACACACACTGACACAGAAACGCACACACATACATGCACCCAGACACACACATACACATACACACACACACAGTACCACACACACAGTACCACACACACACACACACACACACTTTCTCTCTCTCTCTCTCTTTTCAGCCCTGTCCTCCACTCCTCTGTACACAGTAAGATTTTTCTGCTTGAAAGCAGCACCGCAGTCAGCAAAAACAATAATATTTAGTTGTTGTTATGAAGCTACTTAAGACTCACACAGTCCTCACAGAAACATACACTTGAGTTCAACGACATCTGTGTGTCTCGAATAGTTTAATCATAAACCCTACTGGACTCTAAAAAAAATTCTGAAAATGTTTCAACATCCTAAAAACAAAGATTAGATCATCATCATCAGGAGTATATTACAGCAAACGAGCAATAAAAGGTTTGCAAAGAGATTTCCATCCACCATTTTCATGGACCACTCACTGCCTCCCTTGTGTGTAGCCGCTCCAGTCTAAAGCTTCAATCAGACAAGACAAAATGACAAATAAAACAGTACCCCATAGAGTAATATGGTTTACTGTTCAGCAAACTGTTATGTGTACTTTATATTTTGCAGCATCAGCTCCGTACAAAATCCTTCCCTCCTACTCACAGCATCACCAAATGGGGCCTAGAAGCCTCTTACCCAGCACCATGCATGTAGTTAGTCCTGCACTTGCTGCTTCTGGTGACTGTGGACTTACCATCTCTCAAATCCCATTTGCACTGTACCAAACATGCTCTGAGGCACATTAGTCTCTATTGTCCAGGGAGCCACTTTGCTGCTTGCTTAATGCCTGCCTGCCCACCAGTCTACTGAACTGAACTCCACCATACCCAGCACTCCACAACAAAACTGCAAACTCACATGTGCATCACAGTATGAAGGGGAAAAGGCACATCAGGACTGGGGGCATAGGTGAGATAGTAAGGATGTTTTGATAAGTGCTGATCACTGGTCCAATCAATGGACAGAAAGCATGGGCAGATGGGTTGGGGGGAGAGGGAGTAGAGGGGGGTCAACAGTGGCAGAGTGAGCAGTGTAAAAAATATAAATAAAGGAACTCCTGAATGACAGGCATTGTTGAAGCAAGGGAAGAAAAATAAACAGGTGGAACAGCAGGGGCTGAAACCAACTTTTTCAGTCACTAGACAGCAGGGCTAGTGACTGGAAAAATCCACTGGCCCCACAGGCTTTCCATAAGCCCAGGAAAAAATGACTAAAAATTCAGTTAGTTTCAACTCCTGGTCAAGAGACACACAGAGCTCCAAAAAGATGAGCCATTTTAAGAAAATGTGGTACACTCAAAGGAAATAATATGGGAAAAAAATGGATACAATACTTTCGGGATTAATTATTTTTTGTCTGATAAAGGGAAGGCAGATAACTATAGATTGATATGGCAACCAGCAAGCGGGGGGTCAAGAAAAAACAGTATTTTTCAGATCTACAGTTATACCTCCTTCTTTCTGGACAGAAAATAATTCCTATCTTAAAATGCTTTCTCCATTTTTCTTGTAACTCACTGCGTGGGCCACAGTTTAAATGACCAACCTTTCTCCTCTTGCTGTGTGCAATATTCCCAGGATATACCTACCTTGATGAGTTGACCTGACTTGTGCCCTGCTGGGCTTCAGGCTACTGTTTTCTGATCAGTTGCCAGTGGTTTGTTCAGTTATCTGCTTTCTTGGAGACAATGCTAGAACTGGTGATACAACTTGATTTCGGACAGACCTGCCTCTTGTGATATTTGTTTGCACATTCTCTAACTGACATAAAAATGAAGGTCCAAGTCCTATATAGTAATATATTCACTTTATTTTGTTTTCCATTATATGTATCAGTGTTTCATAATCATGCCACTTCATTGGATTGGTGGTTTTGTAATGAAAGAAAAAATAATTCAATATTTACACGGGTGCTGGTATTGTGCTATTATTCTTAAAACCAGAAAAACACTACCACCACAAATAATTATGTAAAAAATAATAATTAAAACTTGCATCTACAACCTTTATATTATATTTCAATTTTAATATTATTCTAAGCATAAGAAACTTACTGGTAAATGCTGCTTGTTTTAAGAAAATTCTATGTTTCCTTAATAGAGGTCAATTACATGAAAGGACAAATACATAAAAAGAATTAGCCCATCTTGGTCTATCCTTCACATAAGACACACTATCTCACAGAGTAATTGAAAACATATCCACCAAATTAATATGGAAAACTCTTATTCAGCATTGTTTCAAAAAACCTTGTTTGTGCCGTATTCTACTTGTCTTCCAGAACCCCAGTGTCCAAGTATGCTAAACTATGAACATGCATGCTTCTGCTGATTAAGAAGTATTATTTTAGAGGTATCTCTTGTAAGCCAATCAGAACACAAAAAAACTATTGTTTAATACCCCACAAACTACAACAACATTTTGAACATTCCCATAATAGGTTATCCACAGTTTGGACATGCCCACAGTAGGTAATCCAGAGTTTAGATACGCCCACAGTAGATTATCCACAGTAGATTATTCATAAAGTAGGTTATCCATAAAAAAAAGAGGAAAAATGGCAAGTTAAATTTTAACTAATACAGAAGTATTAAAATTCTGGGTTCAAAATTCCTACTCGTTTGACAGTAATAACATTCAGTTAGCCAGAGTACACTCGGAATAACTGGCTTTTGCCTCACATTGGCCAGTTATTCCTTTGTATGCTCTGGATAACTGGATGTTATCATTTAAGTACATGGACTAGTAATGCTGTTTATATATTTCTGAAAACATATTGATAAACATGATTGAAAGATTAAAGTGCTGCTACACAATAAAGATGCTGCAGAATTAATTCTTTACCTCAAAGGTTTCCCTTGAAAAACATTCTGAAAATAATTCCAGTACACACTGCAAAATTACGTACAGTATATACTGTATATAAATCTGTATTAGCTGAAAAAGCCAAGTTTTGCTGTGTACTGAGATAAAGTCCACACTATCTTCATATACTCTAGGTGTGTTCTCTAACTCACTGTGAATAACAAATATTTATTTAATGAAAAATTCATAGAATACATTTGAGTACAAGTTATTTTTTATTTATTCAAGAGTTTCACCAGGAAGACATATTGAGCTAAAATGCTTGTTTCCAGATGTGTCCTGGTGCTCTTTTACAAAGGTTCCATGTCAATAACAGAGATTAAAAGGCAACATGCTGAAACAAATACAATAAGTGTGTTCAAGTGGAATGAAGTCAAACATGTACAAATATAGCTAAACAGGTACAAATAAATATGCTAGATCAATTGCATACACTTTTGCAATAAGGCAGGTAGACAGTGTAAAACAAGCATAGTAATTCTACATGGCCTCAGTGCCAGCATCTGACATACAGTAGTTCGGAGTGTATACCAGTCGAGGGGGAACTTTAGCAAGGATAATAAGCAGTTACAGTTACAGTTGCATTGAACTGTTAGAATGTATTTATTTAGTTAGTTTTTGTTAACTGGGTAGGTGCACTAGACAATATGTTGCCTATTTTCAGGCATGACCCAGGAGGTTACAGAACAGTAGCTCAACAAGGTAGTAGAAAACAATACAGCATACAGGAAGGATGGGGTACAAAACATAACATTATTCTGCTTAGTCTGATCCTATGGGTACAAATAGTGGTAGATGAAGTGGGCTCAATGAAGCGTTTCGCGGAGCACAGGTGGATTCACAGAGTGTTCCGCAATGCGAAGCGGAGTACTTTGTGTTATAATGAGGAACACGAAGTGCTTTGGAAACAGTGACTTTGCATTACTCTGCCTCCACTGGTCACTACTCTTTCAATTTTTACGGTGAAGTACATTGGTGGCAGTTCACTTCGCCTCACTTTGCCTTGTTTTTGAGCTCCAAAGGTGGATTTTGCAGTGATTTATAGGAGTTCAGGTCACATGGGCTCTATATTGATCTGTACAGCCTCAGTTCGGGGTAATATGAGTAGGAAGGAGTAGGAGACAGTGTGCTCTGATAGCTGTCTGTAGGAATCGTTTAAAAGCTGTTCAGAAAGCATTTTTGCTTTATTGGGGGGGATGCAACTGTAGTTCATCGATTGTAGGAAACCCTGCCGTGCTCACATCACCGAGTGTTTTTGTTTGTGTGTAGATTTTGAATGTTAATTTACAACACTGAGTGTGTGTGGTGAAAGACAGTGAAGTATGCTGTGTGGGGAAGGGGCGTATCTTTGTGTAGGTAGATTTAAGTTGGAGAACTAGTGATTTCTTTGTATTTTGGTTATATTTTTGTTATATAACTGACTGTGTTACTGTACACATAGTAAAATTGTCAGTAATAATACAAATTTGCTTGCTGTTTGTTGTGTGAATGTGGTGCAGCATTTCATAAGGTCATGTTGTTTAATTTACAAATTTACATTACGTGGCAGTACACTGAACTTTTGCATTTGCATCACATTCCTCGTTCAGCATTGTACACAAAGTGTTCTGTGTTTTGTGTGCAGTGTTGTGTGCATCAAATATAACACACCTTTTAAAATTTGTGACACAGACTAGTGTTAGTCCAACAAAGTGCAGCAGTGTGAACCTGCTATCCACTGCAGCTGCTTGATTTTGTACTGTGATCGTGTTCTCTGTTCTTATTTTTGCTGCTTGTAGTGCCGTAACAATCAATACTGTCTGTATTCGTGCTCCTCACCCCCACCCCACATTAAAAAGGTATTTTTTACCAGACTGGATTGTTTTTGTGACCCCCATCAGCACCACTGGTTACTGAAGTTGTTTTAATTCCATGACAGTGTCACATCACAGTAGTCTCTTATCTGTTGCTGAAGCCACAGTTGTTTATTTTGCTTCACATCCTGCCAGCGTCCCTCCAGTCAGAAAGTGAATGTATCAAAATCTGAATTTGGTAATAATATTTGTGGTTGATACCCCAAAATGCCTGCAAAGAGACATGCAAGTAAAGCTGTTTCTGGCCATGGCAGTGTTGGCAGTAAGAGGGTCTGTGGGCATGGTAGTAGTAGACAGACACAGAAGTGCATTGCTGATGTGAGGAAAGGTATTTCTCCTGCAATGTTTTTTACAGCCCCATCAGTAGCGTCACTCATAGTTGGAGGAGATGATGTTTTCCCAGCCGGTGGTGTTAGTGTTACTGGTGTTAGTGGTGGTGGAGGTAGTATTAGTATTGTTGTGTTAAGTTCTAATTCCGACCAGTGTACCGTATCCAAACATACTGAGTGTGAAGCAGTGCAAGTGAGTGACAGCATAGATGATGTCATACTTCCAAATAACATCCCATTAACTGAACCTGATTCTGATGATCATGTCAGCAATAGCATATACTGCGATATTCCATCCACCGTGGCACTTAACATCACGCATTTTCCATGCAACAGTGATTCACAGTGTGGTGTAAAAATATCAGGTGATGGTGGTGTAGATGCTGATGATGAATGTGATGATGCTGATGGTGATGATGTTGCTGTTGTTGCAACATGCAGTCCACATGTTAGCATCTAAGCAGAAGATGTGGATGTGTGTGACAGTGACGTTGATGAATATGATGATGATGTAATTGACCTCAGTTGGGAACGAAGGAAAAAGAAATTAAAAGTGGCTGTGTCTGAATCTATTTGCAGGAATCCCCCCTGTAAAAACTTGTGATTTACCGGTTTTAGTTGATGATGATGATGATGATGACGACACAGTAATCAATATGATAGGTAGTCGTGATAGTCACTTGCAGTCCAAGTGTGCAGTGCCAGAAACATCACGTGCCCCCCCCACTTCAGTGCTTAAAATAACAGACTTAAATAAGCCACATCATCATGGACATGTTAAAAGCAGAGCATCACATTCCTTTGTTTGGGAATTTTTTGTTCAAGATGCAAATGATGATTCAGTTGCAATCTGCTAGGTTTGCCATGTGCGTGTGAGTTGAGGTAAAAAAGGGGAGCCATCTTGGGACAGGAGGACAGCATACGTATCTTAAGAATAGGCACTTGGCACTGTGGATGCAGCACAAGCTGGCAGCTAATAGCAGACTGTGATGTTCACCTGTATCATCGGCAACCATAGCTAGCATGTTATCCCCTTCCATGACTGTTAAGCCCAGTAGGAAATTAAACATGTGCAGTAGTGCAGTAGTGCAGTAATAAGAGCAGAGGATTACTACAGGCATGATGAGGTGGAGAACCATAATGACTTTGAAATGTTTTCCAGTGCTGGTAAGAGTAGCAGTTTTTGTGATGGTGGTGAATGCAGTATGTCTAGTGTAAGTGGTACATCAACCCTGGTTGGCAAATCTGGAAAAATAACATCATTTCTGGGTTTGTCATCATCACCTGTGCAACCGTCTTCATCATATGCCCACACTCCACCCCCTGCCAATGGCATTCTTCACAGAGCACAACCATTTGTGACCAACAATACACCCCATGTAAAACGTTTAAGTGAGTCCACGTTACAGAGAGTTTTTGTGCATAAGCTGAAGTACCCTCCCCCCCAATCATACAGTGTTACGTGAACTTAATGCTGCTGTAGCAGAAATGCTGGCAATCGATCTTTTGCCCTTCTCCTTTGTGGAGGATTCTGGGTTCTGGCGCGTTTTTGATGCCCATGCCTGTCCAAAATGGAAAGTCCCATCCAGGACATACTTTTCTACCCATGCTGTTCCCGAGTTGTTCCACACTATCTCAGACTCAGTAAGACATGCCCTTCAACATTCCTCCTCTCCATTCATCCATTTAAGTATGGATGTGTGGACAAGAGGCAAAACAGCGGGGAGTTCATATCTGTGCATAACTGCACACTGGGTGCAGGTGCCGGGGGTTGTTTGTGATGCTGGTAGTGTAAATAATCAGTGCAGGAAGGTGGATTGTCATGGTAGCAATCTTCCTGGAATTCGCCAGCATGCAACAACTGCTATGCACAGTGTGACCTGTTCACACACTAGTGAGAACATGTTGGACATGGTATTGACTGAAATTGACAGATGGCTAAACCCTCTGTCCCTGACAGCTGGGTTCATAGCAAGTGACAATGGGTCAAATGTGGTGAAATGCATCACGAATAGTGTTTTTTCTCATGTTCCATGTATAGCCCACTGTTTAAATCTTGTGGTTCAGGAGTTTCTGCAGCACCCTGACATAAAGAAAATGCTGACATTGCACGACATATCTGCTCTCACTTTTCAAGATCTGGAAAGGCTCTTGACCAACTGTGGCAGTTGCAGATACAAAACAGCCTGCCTCAGCACTGCTTGAAGCTGGAAGTTGTCACCCGATGGAACTCCATGTTATACATGGCAGAGAGGTTGTATGAGCAATACAAAGCCATCTCAGAATATCTTGTTATGCACAGTAGCCGTGACAGTTCTGGGGCCTCCATGTCTATGACGACTGAACAGTGGCACCTTATGGACTCTGTAATAACAATTTTGTGGCCTTTTGAACATGCCACACAAGCAGTGAGTGGCGAGTCTGCCTCCATTAGCCAATCAATTTCACTGCTGCGGGTGCTGAGGCAGACATTGGTGAATGTACAGCATAGCCTTGATGTTACCGGAGATGGTGGTAGCAGTATGTTGCTGCAACAGATGCTGACAGTATTCGACCAGAATCGTCACATTGTGAGCATTCAGTGTAGTGACAACTTTGCCAATATTAACAATGCTGGGCCCACAATACAAACATGGAATTGCATCAGTACTGGAGGGAGGGCCTGAACAGGTAAAAAATACCAGTGGTCAACTGGTTCGCTTGGTTCATAGGGCACAGAAGTCACGTGTCAAGGTTTGCAAACCTCAGCAGCATAATCCAGCTGAAGGTGTAGCTGGAGGACCTGCAAGCATATCATGCAAGTGTAAGGAGACTGTAGTTCCAAGTGGTCTGTCATCCAAAGTGGGTGCCGTCAACCCACTTTGGGAGGCTTTGTCCCTAGTGGGTATTTGTGAAATCAATGATTCTGGGGAACAGGCTGATACATCAACAATTGGACTTAGTGCGGCACAGAGAATGGTTGAGTCATAGTTGTCTAAAAACAGGCATCTGACAATAAGTGAAGATCCTCTTTTGTACTGGAGAGGAAAGGTCAGTGAATGGCCAGAGCTGACTGCAGTGGCACTGAAGTACCTCACATGCCCACCCTCCAGTGTAAGTGTTGAGATGGTATTCAGCTCAGCAGGTGCAATAGTCAGGGATCGTTGGACAAACCTGTCTTCTACAAATGTTAGTTTGCTAACATTCATTAAAATGAATGAGAGGCACATACCAGCACAGACTGCAACCTCAGTATTCATACCCCAGCCTAGTCATGATGGTACTGCTGATGTGGAAATGGAGCATCTTGGTGGCACTGGCAGTGGCTGCCTGAAACGGCCCACCACTGACATAGATGATGACACAATGGAGAAAGAATTTCCCAGTGGTCAGACTTCAGACATCGTTGACTGTGAGGGCAGTTTTCTATATGAGGTTGATGATGTGGTTAATGTTGGCAGGTTTTAACTGCAGTATTTAAAAGGCAGTGTGCCCCCCCACCCCGGACCACCACCGGGACTGATGTTATGCAAGTCTGCTACCATGAGTCTGTCTGCCCCCCACAGACCACCACCACCACCACCACCGGGACTGATGTTATGCAAGTCTGCTACCATGAGTCTGTCTGTCCCCCTAGGACCACCACCACCACCACCACCGGGACTGATGTTATGCAAGTCTCCACCATGAGTCTGTCTGCCCCCCACAGACCATCACCCCCTCCACCAGAACTGATGTTATGCAAGTCTGCCTCCATGAGTCTGTCTGCCCCGCACGGACCACCACCACCACCACCACTGGGACTAATGTTATGCAAGTCTGCCACCATGAGTCTGTCTGCCCCCCATGAACCACCACCACCACCACCACCGGGACTGCTGTTATGCAAGTCTCCACCATGAGTCTGTCTGCCCCCCACAGACCACCACCCCCTCCACCAGAACTGATGTTATGCAAGTCTGCCTCCATGAGTCTGTCTGCCCCCCATGGACCACCACCAGGACTGATGTTATGTAAGTCTGCCACCACGAGTCTGTCTGCCCCCCACAGACCACCACCACCACCACCGGGACTGATGTTATGCAAGTCTGCCACCACGAGTCTGCCCCCCACAGACCACCACCACCACCGGGACTGATGTTATGCAAGTCTGCCACCATGAGTCTGTCTGCCCCCCACAGACCACCACCACCACCACCACTGGGACGGATGTTATACAAGTTTGCTACCATGAGTCTGTCTGCCCCCCATGGACCACCAGTGCACCACCACCACCAGCTTCTTAATAATTAAACCATAAAGTGAGTATGCGCACTCATGTTTGTTATGCTGCCTCACTTTCTTAAGTTATATGTTTTGTTTTCTGTAGCCTTTCAGAGCCACAGTGGCAAAACACATACAGTACACTTCTTTTGTTTCTTTTACAGGAAAACAAAAACAGGCTCCATCGCTAATACTCATTGGGAAAGATGCTGTAGCTATACCGTACAGAGAGGAATCGATGTAATGTCCATGATGAATCCATTCTGGTAAATATGGAGATTTAATTTCATCCATTTCATTGCTTTGTAAAGACTGCTGCAAATATTGCATGCAACAGGTTGTCTTAGTAGCTGACAAGATGTGTCTCTGAAATGTAACTTGACAGTAGGGATTGAGATTTGAGAACCAGGGAGGGGCACATGACATTGAAGCTGTAACTTATAAGAAGTCATTAATTTATTTTTTTAGGAAACTTCGCTATGCTTTGTTGTTCTGTCAAAGTGGCCTTATCCAAAAAAGTTCTTCAACATCAGGCACACCCCTCCCCTGAGCTTGGGCACACATGCAACACAAAGAAGTTGTTTCATTAGATGACCATGACCATCATTAACAACCGGACTCAAGAAGGATGCTGATGAAATCTGTGAAGAAGTAAAAAAATAAGAAACCATTACAGGCAAAACTGAAAATATGATTCCCCCACCCCTTCAAAAAAATAAATACTTACCTTCATGTGCTTGAGAGTTATCCGTTTCCATTTAAGTGCAAAAATTTCTCATTGAGCACTGGAATGTGCACACCAACAGTTTATGAGTCACCTGTGTGATGCAGAACAATAGCATGAGTACATGTCCATGTCAAGTTCAACCCTCATCATCACCTACAAAATACACAACCATATATATATATATATATATATATATATATATATACTCACCAAGGCTATTATTAGTGTACATCCAAAGGGTATCTTTCAATCCAGTTGAGATGATCACATTTCATTTGGTGGAATCATCTTGCACAATACATTGGACCAGCAGCACATACCTCACAGTCATCATTTTATACTGGGGTATGTGCTGAAACAGTCTCTTTTCACTTCGTTACCACTTGTCAATTTTCTGCACACAAGGAGGACACATTGTGGGCTTGCAGAAAAAATCTGAGGACTCTGTGCCACCACTGTGCGCATGACTGAGTGCGCCATTAATTCTGGGGGACTTTGTATGTGCTGAAACAGTCTCTTTTCACTTCGTTACTACTTGTCAATTTTCTGCACACAAGGAGGATGCATTGTGGACCTGCAGAAAAAATCTGGGGACTCTGTGCCACTTTTGTGTGTTCTGTGATTGTTGCTGTGAGCTCATAGTCATGATGTCATAGTGACATTTTTACAATTAAAGCAGCATTGCAAGAATGTCCTCACAGTTCTGAACGGTACTTTTTTATGCTACTTTAAATTGCCACAGCAACCACTACTTACATCTGAGTCTTCAGTGACTTGAATGATACAATTCTTCTCACAATTTATGTCTGCTTCTCTTACTACTTCTTTTTTTATGTATGAAAACAAAATGAGCACGTCTTCCAATATTGTTCCAGCCAGCTTTGTATTTATTTGCAACTGCTTTTCAATAACTATTGTTCCATGCTGTCATATAAAACACTGATTGATGCATAACTGTTAGTTAACAACAGAAGTTAAATATGACAACTACTTGATGTAATGGAGAAAAACAGAGGAAAACAATGACAAAGACCTGGTCATACTCACTGTCAGCAGCACCAGTTTAAAAGGAATGCTCCTTTCATTATTTCACACATAAAAAAAGTAGTACAGCACACTCGACTACTGCAAATTATCGTATCATTCCAGTCAGTCAGGATGTCAGTAAAGGAAGTTGTAACATAGCATTAAAAAGTATAGGTCAGAGTTATCAACAGATTGCTGTGCTGCTGCTTTACAGACCGTCACCACATTACATAGTTATGATGATGCACATAAACTAATATGTCGGGGTTGGGGGCATTACTACCACTGGAATATTTATTGCTCCACAGAGTGCAATATATGTTTGTGAAAACCACCCATAATTTCATTACAGTAAGTCATATGACGGAGGAATTAACAATCTGAAAACGCCCACATTTGTGCCCCACTTCCTCATCAACGATAAGACGTGATGGCAGGGGGAGCGCAGGTGCATGCTCCACTATACTGAATGTCCAGCAGCTATCCCAAGAAATGTTTCCTAATGTTATAAGGTTCACTTTGTGGTGAAATGTGGGATGTTTCCACCACCAAGGCTCTTCTTACTGGAAATGTGGCCATGCATTTCACAACAAACTGACCATTAACATAAAGAAACATTCGCAAACCTGCACAATCGGATATTCACTGTAAGGAGCAGAACACACACACGTGCTCTCCCTGCCATCATGTCCTAATGTTGCTGAGAAGGGAGGCAGAATGTGGGCAGATTTTCAGAATGGGAATGCCTCCGTCACAACACTCACTGTAATGCATTTACACGTGGTTTTCAAAAAAATGTATTGCACTATGTGGTGCAAGAAAGATTCCCCTGGAAGGAAAAATGTGTATGATTTAATAATAACAAACAAAAAACACACAACAAAAGTACAGCACAGTAGTGGGGTGGGGTGGGTGTGGGGGCAGAAAACAATACCCCGACTTACTATGGCCATGGGATGCCATGGTGGTCCAGCAGCAGGTGCAGCACTGAAAGTATTTGCTGCTGCTGTGCTTCCACTCTGGTAAACTGCTGCTCCAAAGCAATGAAACGCTTGTTGTTTTCCTCCAGTGCTGACCACACCAGGAAGAGGTCAGACTGGCTAACAGGAACTGTGCCAGGGTCCACTGCAGTGGGTAATCCAGGTAGTGAGGCTGGTGGTGGACAAGGTGGTCCTGGTGGCTGTGGTGGCGGTGGCGGTGGTGGTGGTGGTGGAGCACCTAATGTAGCCCTCCTCCTTCTGCTATGGCGGTGACTGCTGCGAGGCACATCACCCACCCCAGCAGCACACTTGGCCACTGCCATGGAAGGGCCAGCAGGTGGACACCTGGCTCCTTCCATGGCATCCTGCCACTCTGCCCTGTGGTGGTTCATCATGGGAGTGTGCTGGCCACCAGTCCCCAAATGTGTCCCAGGGGGCCCATGGTACACTAGCACACCAATCACATAGCACTGCACCACTGTGCTGTCTCCCCCCACACAATTAAAAAACTCCCACTCTGGGAAGCTGCTGGGGGGACCAGACACAGTACGCACTTGGTGTGCACAAGTCCCACCACCACCCACAATTGCGGGGGCCACCTCCTGTGGCTGTAGACGTGGTGGAGGGGGTGCTGCTGGAGCCCCAACAGCTTCTGCTAGTGATGGTGGAGAAGGTGGATGAGCAACCGCCACTGGTGGCATTGGTGCTGCTGCTGCTCCTGTTGCTTCCGCGGGGGAAGCAACACTGGCTAGGAGTCTGGAGCGGTCTAACATAACACGACTGCCCCACCCCCCACGAGTCTGCACTCCTCCCCTCCTAATGCTCCCACATGCCAGCACTTCGCCTTTCCCGACTCCAACGTGACCCTCCATCCTCCTGAGTCCACGGGATCACACACACACACACACACACACACACACACACGCAGTGGACACGCACACACGTACACACACACATAGTCAGTCACACACACAAAACAAGAACAAAACTTATACAAAAAGATTCACTAACCAATAAAATACTAAGACAATACAAACACTAGATAAATTAGCTTTTAAAAAAGCTGTTTGAATTGGATTGGCAGTAACAATAGATGACTCCGAGAGCAAAGCAAACTCCTCTCCTCTCACAAAACAATTTTGCTTTCTCCCTGTACAAAAGCAAAAGAGAAAGGGAAACACTTCCTTCCTGCCTGGCTAAAGCATGTGCCTTACAGTACTGCAGGCCATGTGATGTGCCTATTTTCTTTTCACTTCACCTTACTTCGCGTTAAGGCATAATGAGAATGTGAAGTGGCAATGATAATGCAAAGTGAGCACTTTATAGGGTCCACGTCGCGTTGTGCTCTGCGGACGTGAAGTGGTCACTTCGCCTCCACTTCGTGGGCGGATTTATCATTCGCTGCATCTCTAGGTACAAATAACAATGGTGAACAATCAAGAGTGAAAACATGCAAATACATAGTTCAGCCAGGAAATGAGGAGGTAGGGGAAACAAATTACAGTGAAAATACAAAAGAGGTTTGATGAGCGTATAGGCAATTAGCAACAGCAACAAAATGAAATGAAGGTCGCTGGGAGTAACGTGCAAGAGCAGGTGTTTGAGTTGCTTAAGAATTTGCAGAGTTTTTTTTTTGAAACAGTAGTGGGACTGGGAAGCTCGCAGCTCTAGAGGCAAAAATGGCAAAAGTTCGCTCACCCATTTTAGAGGAGCATCTAGGTACAGCTAGGAGCGATAGGCCACAGGAATGCAAGGGGTAGGACTGGTCCTAGGGAGTCAGCATGGCTGAGAGCGCAGCAGGAGTGGAGGATCTGATAATGTTATCAAACATACAACCAAGAACAAATATGTGACAAAAGGGTGGGGACAGCCAGCCTAGTTTGTTAACTTGGAAGTAGAAAAGGCAAACTGGCATATCTTATTGTAGAAGACATTCCATTCGTCTAGATTGGAAGTACTGGCTAGGTAGTAAGAGGAGAGGCCATATGTAAGGATGTATGTATGTCTGTAAACATACCTTATGCTTTGCAGTTTACCCAACCTCCCGGGCATCTACTGATTTCTTTTATTGCTTCTTCAGATTCCTGTAGTCAAAACAGCAAGAAAAAGGCTCTCATTGGTTGCTCTTTCACTTTGTGCAATATTGTAGCAGGCATACCATTAACATAAAGATTACAAAATACTCTGACAAGACTACATTTTACTTTATAACATTAGTGACAGTTACACAGAGAATAATGCATTGGTGGTGTGCGTTATGAGAATATAATAACTGGTCAGCAATTTTTTACATTGCCTGACCGAGTTATAATTTCCCGTTGTAACTCTCGAGTTATAATGGGAAACATTCCCCGAGTCAGTCACGGAAACCTGCTCCCTCATTCGCTGTGCGTGTGGTCCAGGGTGGGCTTTCAGTTTCCGAGATGTGGTGGCTCCTCACTCGCTTAGCGAGGAGCTACCAACCCGATTTCTACTCCGTCGCTTTTTCTTTTCTTGTCTTTTTTTTAAACCCCACCGCATTAGCCTAAAAAATGATCTGGCTGATCCTACCATTTGAAAACTGCGCCACAGAACATCTTCGAGTCTCGCTCGCTATCTGGTTGATCCTGTCATTCTGTGGCTGCACACAAGACAGAGGCAGCGGGAAGAACTCTAAAATTTTACACTGTAGTAAGATTGCAATAGAAGTACAATAATTGACCAGGAATCATAAATAACTACCTAAAAAAAATGTTGTGTGTGCCTGTCTGTGTGAGAGTGTGTGCATGCGTGTGTTTGTGTGCGTGTGTGCATCAGGGAGTCACAAACAGTAAATGAAGTCTAGAAAAAATTGCTGCCCAGCAATTATAAATAATAAAAGATGGGGAAGTGTACTAAATTCGAAATTAATGGTTGCCCTCGGTGTGGGATTCTTTAATAAACTCCTTGGGCTTCGCCCTCGGGGTTTATGTAGCATCCCACACCTCGGGCAACCTTAATTTCTCATTTAGTACACTTCCCCATCCATTATTGTATATTTAATACACACTTGAGGTGTGTGATGTTACATAACCCCGAGAACGAAGCTTGAAGGGTTTATTCAAGCATCACACACCAATGATGTGTAATAAATTCAAGTAACCACAAACCCCATGCCTTATTTTATATAATTTCTAGACATCCATTGTTTCCTCACCCTTTCTTGTATTGTGCTGTCGTTTTATATTAGATTTTGTCACTGTATGAACAGAGTCTTTTTATATCATTTTTGTGCCATCTCCATAACCCTCCTCCCCTTAGTCAAAGAGATTAAGCAGCAAACTGTGTTTAAATTTATTTAAAAAGAGATTTAACTTACTTTGGCATGGGTTACAAACAGATTGCAGGAAGTGTTAATAGAAGGCTGTAGAACAACCTGTTTCACAATAACAGTTTGAAAGCTGTTCACTTTTAAAACAGTTTTCAATGATAAAAAATGAAACTGCAGTTTTCAAAGTCTGTTTTTTCACACTGTACAGCTGTGTTACCATGTTAACTGAGGTACTACGGAGAAACAGAGATGTTGGAGATGTCAGAGTGACATTTAGAAATGGAAACAGTCACAAGTCAGTGTGAAAGTGTCTCTGTGTCCTAAAAACAGACACCGAGCGTGTGTACAGTCAGCTTTTTTTTTATTTTTCATGTGCCTTAACAGTAATTCAGTCTAGAATGCTGCAGTTGTTAAGATTTACAGAGTAATTTGATGCCACAGCTTCAGGGAAACCGAAAGCAGTCACCATCTCCCACACAGTCACAGCTCTGAGTGTGCAAGTGAATGCTATAATAATCAGTCAGTTATTTTGGCGAATAATAACTGGCCATCTTCATAGGAAACATTTATAACCATTTATTATATATCTTTAAAGTCTATCAAAGAAATGTTATTTTATAAAGAAAGGCAAAATAAATCAATGTTGTATGCAGCAATTGTAGCTATAAACTTCATTTTATGTGAGGTCAAAAGCCTGAGGTTCAATGTGGGAGAATGGCTCCTCCCACATCCCAAATAAAAGCCAGCCTCCAACAGCAGTTCACCACTAAACGCGTTGCAAAACACTCCCCCCTTCACAAGCACCTGGTTCCTGCATAGCTCGAGTGGCTGAGCCTTCCATTTTTCCTGCTTTATTTCCCCTCTCTCCTTCCCCTGTGCTTCTTCATGCATCCCCCTTCTCCCACCTTCCTTTGTGTGTGCTCGCCGACTTGTCAGTATCCCTGCCAGTTCCTTTAGCCTTGTTGTTATGTTGTCCCACTTGCTTGCATGGCCCCTCTGTTCCGCACTCTCCTTGCTGCATGCTCTTTCTTTTCAGCCTTGGCCCTGACTTCTTTTTGAGAGCTGATGCTCTGTTTCCCCCTCCTCTTCTGGGGTGCGAGGTCATTCCCAGAGCACCCAGTTGTTTGCCCCGCTACTTCTGTTTTCCCGGACTGCTCTCACCCTTTCTCTCGATCTCCTTCCCTGCTGCTGCTCTATGGATTGAGTTCCACTCCCCTACTTTCCTGATCACTCTCCCTCCTGTGCTGTGCTCTGCCTAGCATACCCCTTTCTCTCGGACACTCCTTCCTGCACAGCCTTCCCCATTCCCTCCCATATTGTACCTAGTTCTGCTGGTTCTGTTCTTCCACTTCCCCACCTGTTATTGGCTCCATTCTCTCGCCACTTCCTTGCTTCTGTCTGCTGGCCTGAGACTGGTTGGGTTCACTGGCTTTTGCCTCCTCCCATCTTCTGCTCTGTGGCTGTGGCCATTGCTGAATTCTGTTCATGCTTAGCTCCATCCTTTCCCTGCTCCTGTTTGCCCCAACCTTTTTCTGATACCAGTTCACTACCCTCTCACATTTTAGAACATCCTACATCCCATGACCTCCTGGCTCCCACTTGCTTTTGCACTGGCTTCTCCTTTAGCACTCACTATACTGTGCTGCAGGTTTCTTTCAGTGGTACATGCTTTGGAGGGATTGACTTGTCCCCTTTTCTTGGTGGGGTTTACCCCTGCAGTTTTTCTGCATCACAGGTACAAATTGCTGGCATTTTTAACTGTCTTCTGTATACTACATACTATGGTTATGCACATGCCTTTTTGATGGTGCCCTGCAGGTCTTGAATGTGTTCTATTGGTGCAGTCCCCCTTGCCTGTGTCAGCATTTACTTCAGTCCTCTATTATTGCTTTTCCCAGTCTGTTTCCTCCCTCACCACCATTGGGGCCTTGGCAAACACATCTACAAAAAAAAAAATAAAAAAAAACACTTTCCAATCATCCTTTCCTTCCCGCTATCCTGTGGCTCTACTTGTCTGCCCCTGCTCACTCCTTCCCAGAGCTTCTCCTCCCTTTTCTGATGCTTTTGTTTTCTGGTCCACCCCTCTCCCTTTCCTCATTTTTGCCCTTGTCCCATGCTCCCCATGTTTTCTTTTGGGCTTCTCGTTCCTCATGCTGGCACTCCATTTTCATCTCCACAAATCTTCTAATGTACCAGTCGTGTGCCACCACTGACCCTAGTCTGGCGCCTGCACTTTCTCGGTATTTTTTCCACTGATCCACCCATTGCAATCCACCTTTCCTAACAGTTTATGCCTGACACCTATGCTGGCTATACCTTACTATATTTTTGTCCCAGCATTTATATATCCTGCTCAGCCTCTTCTTTCAATGTTACCTTGTTCTACCCCTGGTACTTCCTACCCTTCCAACATGCCAATCACCCACAACACTCATGCCAGCTCCCTCTTCCACACCTCTTCTTGTATTCCCTCAGCTCTGCCTCATTGGCACTCCTTCTCTTCTATTTCATATTGTTTGCCATTATCAGTTATATGTAACTACTGTATATGTTTGCAACATGTTCCTCACTATGCCTATGGCTTGTCCTTCACTAGGACCTTGCCAGTACTGGAGCCACTTTTTGGGTTCGTACCCTACCAACATTCCAGTTGCTGTTTGGTCTTATGATGCTCAGCTTGTGGCTCTCCAGTTATTCCCACAGTGGGGGACTGTGATGTAATGGTGGGGCATCAAGGCTCCAATTAGCAGAAGCCTGCTTTATGTAAGCTATATGATCTTGCCCTGCCTTCTTGCTGACATGGCTTCAGCTACCCTTGCATAAATCATTACTCTTGCAGCCTACATGGTCTTCAGCTGTTCATTGCATTCCATTACTGTGTTGCAAGCTCCTCACTGGATTGGTCTATCACCACCTTAATGGCATTTAAGGTAATCCTCCCATTCTCTAACTTCTTACTTACTACCGTCCCCTTCATCCTGTCTCTCTTGTTTGCCAACCTCGTTCTATGCAGCTGTTTGCTGCCTCTTCCTTGCTCTGCCCATACCAGCTGTCCAATGGCTTCATCCCTCATTCTGTCTACTATGGCATAGCAGTGCAGGTAGGCTTTCCTTGTCTACCGGGGATGGGAGCCTGTTTCCTCTATGTCCAGTTTCAATCTGTTATACTCCCAGCCAACTTCCTACAGTCTCCGTCCCTAACTCTGCCTGGTGTGGCATCAAGTTAAGGTTAGCTCACTCTGACTACCAGGGGTTGGAGCCTGTATCTTCAATCTACTGTTTCAACCAAACGCATTCTACAGTAGTAGTGCTTAATTTGTCAAGCACTTTTGTGAGATTCCCTATTTATCCTTCAAAAAAAGTTAGGGAAAAAATCCTCTAAAATTCTTTTTGTTATACCTACAGAAAGAGGCCAGTTCCTATTACAGTACTTAAGTGCCATCTGGTAGATTTTCAACTACACTATCAGATGAGACAACCCTCTCTGCATAACAGTGAACACACTAACAAACAAAACAAAATCCCTAACTAAAGGTTTCACAATTCTCAATAGGGATTTTCAAAAATCCTTAAAAATCCTTTGACTAATTTGGTGCTACTACTGTATACCTGATACCTGCTTGCTGCATTCCGTTTGGGAAGAGGACCTATATACCCCATTTGTATCCAGTCTTTGAACTCAACCAACTACATCCTATACCTCCATGGAATCAATGTCTTTGTGCCCACCTCTGGCTTCCTCATGTTCTGGATTTGGACCCCACCAGCTTGTTCAGTCTCCATCTCCACTCACTTCATCAGACTCCTGGACATCCTTGCTACTTGCCTTCCACCTCTTCCTATGCTCCTGTGCATTGTTGTTGTGGCTTGCATTCCAGCTCAACCTCCTCCAATCTCCTGACCTTCAGCTCCATGCTGCCATCTCCTCCTTCACTGCTACTCCAGATGATTCTGTTTTCCTACTATGTTCCTCTCGGTCTTGACCGGCCACATTCCCCCTTGTCTCCTGCTGGCTATGTGATATTTGAAAGTCCTTATGGATGTGTGCTGCCCTTGTCCCATCCAGAATCTTCCATCTGTAATTCCAGTTCATTTTCCTATCAGCAATTCCAGTTCACCATCTCCTTCAGAGGTGGGAACCCATTCCTCATCACCACAGCACCTTGCTACCTGCAATTACAGTTTGCTATCTTCTTTGGAGGTGGGAACCTCCTGCTCATCGTTGCTACCCTTTTCCTGTCGGCAATTCAAGTTTGCCATCTCCTTTGGTGGTAGGAACCCATTTCCCATCAACACTGTACATTTGCTATCGGCAATTTATGTTTGCTGTTTCCTTTGTATATGGGAACATCATACCTCATCACTGCAGCACCTTTGCTAGAATCGGTAGACTCATTCAAAGACACATTCTCGCTCCCCACAGCATAGACATTTGATCCACCAGCAAGGCAAAGCTACCATGGCCTCTTAAGCTTCTGCCATGGGCTATTAAGATACAGCAATACCCATATCCACCATCTCACACTAGCAGTCCTTGCTGAATATGAGCCCATGCAAACCTCATTATAGCAACAGTAACTTGCTTCAATCCTCGAACAGAAAGGATGTGTTAGTATATGAAATGCATCAGGCTTTTTAGACCTCCAATATGTTGGTATGTAAATACATTTTTTTTTTAATGACCAGTGCCCCTGGTATGTGTGGTTGTGTGTGCTCTGCCTTCCTGTGTTTTTTTTATATTGTACTGAACTTTCCAATTATTCCTATCAGTATCCAATTACCATCTTTACAGCATGTATCTTCCTTCCTTCATTGGTTTGAAATCTTTCAATTACCTCCTCCTACCAGGTACCTAAAGCTTCTCTCTGAATCCTTGATCATCTCTATAGATGTCTGCATTGCAAGACGTTGCAAATTGTTGAACTCTAAGCCAAGAGACCCAAATTCAGATGTCAAAGCCTCTACTATCCCATCGTCTAGCCCTTTCAATTTCTGCATTTTCCTTAATACCGAGATCAAGCTCTTCTGAGAACCTTGCAAATATGTGAACCACTTGTCACTCTACAAAGGAACTAAGCACTATATCTTACTCTTACCTTCTACAAAGTCTGACAGATTACTTTAATGATTTCATAACCCATCATACTTCCCACAGTTCAGAGTCTGACAGTTCATTTAATCAACTCATGCTCCTCATGGTCATATTGATTCTGTACCCCCATCAGATATCAACCAATATCACATTTGAATCCTGGACTATGTTCAACCCTTTTTCCAACTGGACTTAATCCATATCCGTGATCTGGACATTTCTTCAGGCTGGACTTGCTTCTTCAACCTAAAGAATCAACCCTCCTGAGTGCATCATTCAACAGACTCGGAAGATGGAACTTCATCACTACAAACATTACACCTTACTCAAAAAATCAGAATATGGTTCTAAGAATCTAGTATCATCTCCTCTTAGTTTTCCCTGAGGAAGGGCAAGTCTGTAGCCATGGGTACTCAGAGGTTTCCTCTACCTCAGGTTTTTTCCTCTCCTGCGTGCAACTGGTCATACTCTCCATGAGTTGGGGGAGGTAATCTCTTTGGGCCTTCTGTTCCCTAGTAGTCACTACCCAGCATACCTACCAAGGGTGGGAACAGAGACAGGCCAAAGTTCAAAACATTACAAGTATACACTAGCACTACTCTATTCACCAAAACATTGAATGGGAGGGCTAAAGCCCAAAGTTCAATGTGGGGGAATAGCTCCTCCCACATCCCAAATAAAGGCCAGTCTCCAACAGAAGTTCCTTGCTTAGTACATTGCAAAACACCTACCATCCTCCCCTGCCTCTTCCTCCTCCTGCACTCTGCTGACCCTTGGTGCTGGACCTTCTAGGCCCTACTCACTACCTGCCTTACCTACCAAGGGTGAGAATAGAGAAAGGCCAATGTTCATAACATTACAAGTATACACAAGCACTACTCTAGTCACCAAAACATTGAACCTTAAATAGTTACATTGCCTGTGCTCCCCGGACCATCTGACTTCCCACTATCTGAAGCAATCAGTCCACACAGATGCCATTCCTTACATACGATAATCTTCTGTTTTCACTGAAAAATATGTGCCAAAAAGTCAGCCCTTGGTTACTGCCATCATTAGGATACCCTACATGCTCAGTGGTTGAAAAGAGAGTCTTATACTCTCCCTTCTGATTTAGTTACAGGTTTACAGTATGTTGGATAAGTTATTGTTGCTAAAGCTGCTAATCAAAATTTAAGCTGATACTCTTTAGTCATGGTTTGACTGTTAGAGATGTTGAAAAAGTTTACAGTAAATGTCTACATGTTTGTAAAAGAAAATTCTTTGATGAAAATTACTGTGATAGTGCAGGTGAGTAACATACCTTGTAATCTCCAGACCAGCCAATGTGGGACAACATGCAGGAATGTGGAACCCTCATTTTTTATGTGCATAAAATTCTGCCCTTTTCTAAACCGTCTTAAGTAAGCAAACAACAAATAAATATAGCTACAGTGCTATGAAACACTTTTGCTGAGATAATGAATAATAGAATAATATTTACTGAACATGAAGCAGATGGCAGATATAATGCTGTAATTATTATAAAGGTGCTGAGCTGGACCTGAGAAAAATGTATCTAACGTTTCATTGTAATATATTTATTATTCTCATAAACTTTATTGCAGATGCAAGCAGTGTATTTTTGGTCTCTCCTTGCTATGGCTATTACTGATACAGGTTATTTGCCGCTTCCACTGTATCATTCAGGGATGAAAACCAATAATGTAGACAAGCAAGTTCAGTTCCTAAAAAAGGGAGTAACATTTACCATCTGCTTCTATAAAACTGATGTTGCCCATTAATTGTAAAGAACAGCATTATATTTTTAGTAATTATTGCACCTCAAACTGCTTAGTATACCTATGCATACATTATTTTAATTAATAAATAGCCTTACTGTCTTTCAGTTGTTTAACCAGGTGAGACACACTAAGCTGAAAGCTTGTTCACAGGTGCAACCTGGGAGCACAGGGAAGTTAAGTGACTTGCTCAGGGTCACACAGTATGTAAGTGGGGGCTGTGGGATTCAAACTCAGGTCTCCAGTTTTGCAGCCCAGAGCCTTAAACCACTGCGCTATACTATGGTGGGATATTACCCCAATGTTCTTCTATTTTCTTTTTGCGTTGCAGACAGGCAGCAGCAGAATGGGCTCTGTAAGGATGGGCATTTGATGTGCAGCTTTGGTAGAAGACAGGAGGGTTCAGAGAGGAGGATTGATTTTTTGTAATTTTTAAAATAAGCGCAGCCAGCTGTGCCACTAAGTTTTATATTGCTATCACAGGGCTGAACTTTGAATTAGAGCTTCTTTAGTCGAGATACTGTATGGAGGGCAGCATTACCCGCTGACCTCTCTGGCTAGTTTTTTGAAAGAAAAATGGTGTACAAGGTGTCCAGAATTACAAACAACCTGCTACAATCGTCTTACAAAACCCCATACAGAATTCTGATGCAAACTGCAGAATTTTAGCAAACAAAACACGGAATTCCATTTGGGTGCATGTGATGAGCAAACAGTTGCATTTCTATAAGGTACAGTATCAGACCTTCAAAATGAAAATAATGCAAACAAAATTCCACTTCTCTAAGGTTTCAGCAAATTACCTTGAACATTACAGATTCAGCCACAATTGTATGTGCATGAAGTAATCTAGGCTTTAGCTATAAAAGGCTTTGAATTTGTTGGTTCTCACATGGTTAAAATACCCAGAAGTTTGTTTTTTACCACAGGGCATTTTCCCTCCAGAATACAATGCACTATCTTTTTATATTGTAATCAAATAAATGTGTTCTTTTTTAACTCCACATTGAAGTGGTTTTCTCCTTTTTTGGTGTGTGAGCTAGTGCAGGGGTTCTGATTTCTTGTTACTTGAATTTTCCACCCCTCAACGCATGGCTTCATAACAGGGCAATCTACTTTGCATGTCTTTAGGGACAAAATTAAGGCTTTTTCTCAAGACAGATTCTCAATCTTTCATCAGTGCGATATTTGTCAGGCTTATAATTGATATGTCCAACTCCTTAGAGTTATCTCATTTTTTTTGTGTTGTCATTTGTTTTGTGCTTCCCCATCTCATCTTGTCTTTACATTTTAGATTTTCTTTTTTGATTTTCCTTTTGTTTGTTTCGCAGTGAATAAGGCACACTGGATGCTTCGGAGTTGGTAAATGAGTCAGATACTGTTTCTGTCAACTGTTCAGTGGGGTTCCAGAACAGAATGGCTCTAGAATGAGATCTAGACTTATTTGGATATGGCCTGTGTCTTGAAAGGGATCTCCCTATGCTCCTTGAGCTAGGTCTACATTCTCAAAGATCTCACACCTTTCAAAATCACCTGAATCTCTTGCAAGTTTAGACTTTATTTCTTGCAAAAATGTTTTTTTCAGCTTTTGTAATTTTTGTAATGTAATTTTTATTTTGTTGGCTTGCACAAATGTGCAAGCATCATTTTGTGGTAGTGGCACTGTACTAGCACTTTCAAAGGTGTGTCAGTGTTGTGGCGAATCCAGGGGATGCTTTAGCCGATGTGTCCCTCAGCTGCCAACCAGTGAGCATGCTGCTAATGACAGCAGTTTCAGAGAATGCCACCAACTTGAAAGAAATCTGCTGCTGCAATGAGAGACAGGCTCATCATTAAAGCAGCAGTTTTGACATGCCTCCATTACATGCCATTCCTGGTGAAACATTTCAATAAACATGGCAGCGGTTCTCACCATCTGCCTCTCACAATCCCTAGAAAGCCAACTTTGGGGGTGCCCAATCCCCCTGTCAGCATGCCTCCACCCCAGTTCAATTTGTTTGCGATGGGGGTTACCAATCCCCATCGGCATAATGCCCCCCAGTTTTATTTGTCTGCCGACGGGAGTGCCCAATCCCGTTCAGCATCAGGCCCCCCCAACACAGACAGGCTTTATTTGCCAACAGGGTGCCCAATTACCATTGGCTCCAGACCCTCCCCCCAAAAAACAGGTGGCACACTAGGAGCCCACCCCAGTGTGCCCAAATGTTGTAGTGTCACCTGTAAAAACAAAAACCTTCCCTGAAGCCCCTGTATTTCTGTGGTAGGATAAAGGACTAGTATCTGGCTAAGACTGCTGTTCATGCTTTCAAGTATTTGCAGTACCGAACACATGGGTTTCAGTTTTCTACTCTTTTTAAGCTTAGTATTATATTACTGATAGAAAATGAACCGTAAAAATTGAGGGGATTTCCTGGCTTTGTCTGCTCTGCAGACCTTCCTTCTTCTTGCTTCAGCAACACATAAGTACTGTATGCTCCAATCTCTGCCAGAGTGATGGAAATTCCAGCAAGCAGGTCAAAGCAAACAATCAGCAGAGCACTCAGGATATTGCACTGGTGGCATCCAGGGTAACCAGCTCAAACTTCTAAGATGCAGGTAATCCAAAGATGGCACTCAAAAAGAGGAAAAGGAGGCAACAAGGCTGGATATTATTAAATCCCCTTTCAATGTGAGCCCATAAACCACACACAAAAGCAGAATAGTCCCAGCACTTCAAACACATAGGTCTTCTTCAGGAGGTGTGACTAAAGGAGACAGACATTGCCTTAAAAAAAAGAGGGTGTCTTTAAAGCACAATGTCACATGTCCCCTTACAAAAAAAATCAATTTTTTGGATTGTTTTCAGCTTACTTCTGTATTTTTTTTTTGTGAACTCTTTTTTCTGCACTCCCTACCTCCAGACTGTACAGCGTGGGCAACTCGGTCATCAGTTTCTCCCGTCCTGCCTGAAGTGCAGCTCACTTGAATCCATCCTGGGGCTTCCCTCATCACCTGTGTGACATGCCCAAGCTCCCCCAGGTCTGTGTCCTCTGGGGAAGGACCGGCATCACCTTTGGTGCCCTATATAGAGGATTGGAGGGGCAGCCTGTGCAGGGGATGGAACCAGAATGTGCATCTTTATGCCCGGCGGTGGACTTGGGGCTGATGCCACTGGCCCCACCTTTGCCTACTAGAGAGGGAGGGATTTTCAGCTATTTTTTATTTCCCTCAATGAGAGCAGTGCAGTGTCTCCCAGCCCGTTACATGCATATCACCTGCACATGACCAGAGGGTTGCTGCCCACATTGCAGCCCATTATCTGAGCCCTGTGGCTGTAGTACACCCAGCCATTGCCAGGTGCCACTATGTGTATGGGATGGTCCCCTTACCCCTCCTCAGGAGAGGAGAGGAGAGTAGTCTATGGACGCTCAATCCTCTCCTCCCCTGCCAACCCCTGATGACCAGGACTCATTCCCTAACCCGGGTCACCGGCGTGGTGCGAAGTGTGCTGTCCAGCGCCTCAACTCTTAACACCACCAGGCCAGCTGCTTACTTCTGTCTTAATGTTGTTTTTCTGATTTTTTGTGGATTACTCTTGTCTTCTTTTCTGAAAAGGATTTTTCCCCTCAATCATTGAAGATTTATTTAGGATTTAAAAATGCTTCTAAACTTGTTTCAAGAAAGTAAGACTAAACATGGCTTGAAAGTAAATGTTATTTTTCAGTACAAAAGCATTTTTTAGGTCTTGAGCTGATTTACATATTTACCTCCATCCCTGGAGGAATTTCTGTTTTTGCAAAATGCCCCACCTTGTGAGAATGGTATAAGCATACCAACATATCTTCAACCAGTTGTACCAGTAGATTTTGTGGACCAAGTGCCCTGCCCCAGCCAGAAACAATTCAACCTAAGTTAGATGGAACTGTTGGCTTGTGATCATTTTATTGATGTGAGACTCTACTTTACTCATAATACCTGCTTTAACCTTCTACCTTGCAACCAGCAGCACAAGGTGGTGGCATTCAGGAATTCTTACAGCTTAAAATTCATTTCATAGCCATAGCTACAGTAAAATCCACATGCAATTTATTTTCTGTTTCCCTGAAATGCATACTACTACTCCTCTCGACAGTTTCTCGCCTGCTGACTCTTAAGACTGCTATTGAACACTGGCTTACTGAGAGACTGAGTTGAAGCCCCCACACACCCATCAGGCAGTGATGCTCTTGAGTGCTCCAGCCAGAGTGGTGGTGTCCAGGAACCCCTGCTAGCAGCTCCTGGATTAGCCATCTGGTGAAAGCCTCCACAGAGGTCACAAAGACTACAGTTTGCTTGAAGGAATGAGGTTCCCCCTGCTAGTGGGGCTCTCAAGTTTTCCAGCCAGTGTGGTGGCAACCTGGAACCCCTTCTAGTGGTTCCTGGATTAGCTGTGGGGAGAAAGCTTCCACATTAATTTAATTAATGCAGCCCAGTGTTATGCCTTAGAACAGCAAGAAATAGGCTTCTATTTAGCCCAGATGCCTCATACCAATCAAACTCTCACAGGGAACCCCCCTGTACTGACCTTGGTCCATAATAATGACCACAGCTTGTCCATTACCTGCCCATAATTTTCCAATCCTTTGTTCAGCCAGTAGTAGCCCCTAGGTTATGGCAAATATAGTTCCCCTTTGATTGAACTCCCGCTGTGGCCCAGGCACTGTTGGCTCTCGTGCATGTGCTGTGAATCACACATGCACACTATTCCCAAGAGGCTATCTTGTGCAAGGCACTTGCAGCAGACAGTGGGGATGGTACCTGCAGTCTGAAGCTTTCCAATAACTGGAACCAAGCATCTTCACAGTTCTCTGCTTGATGCAGATCCAATCTTGTTAATGCCCAGATCATGAAGGATCTCTCATTCCTGACAGCTACCCAACAGCTCTAAAGCATGACCCATCTGTCCTATTTTCAGGAGCCATGTTGTTAAGGGCAGTCCATCATTCAGGTTGCATACCTGCCACACTGGCCCTGATGATTCAAATAAGTTTGTTTTTTTACACAGCATAATAACCCCCCCCCCAAAAAAAAACAGATGTAGTATGGTTTACACAAATATGTTGCAAGTAGGTTATCATGGATGTGCATTGTACACCAGGAGTTTTATTCTCAGTGGGATTTCAGACCTTTACACCCATTGTTAGTCTTCCATGCTTACTCGTCTCTATTTTCCAGTCCTGCTCTTTGAAGGGAAATTCCTCTCCAAAGTGTGTAGGCATGGACATTGGCAGGATTAATAATATTTTTAAACTCTGGTCCCTGCATACTCCTTCAAGATATTATGTGTTGCAATGGCAACACAGTGTTCTATCAATGGCAATACCTGGGTATGCCTGAAATTGTGCAAAGGTACTACCCAGTGGTAGTCTGGTAGAACAATGGTGTCAACCCAGTCAAGTTTTCTGGCCTCAGTGGTAGTGCCATGGCACAGTAGCATCCCTGTGGCAATTTCAACAGGTTGCCCAGACAGGTAAATGGGTAATGGTACCACAGTGGTATTATGTCATTTTGAGTCCACTTTCTTGTGGGACTCTATATGGCCCTAGAAGTGCCCAATGATAATGCAATGGTAGTATGAAACTGTTTTCTACATACCACCAAGACTTATTTGGTATCACTGTGGCATCAGTATTGGGTAATGTCACCACAAGGGTATTACATTTTTATTTATTTTATTTTATTCATTTAGGTCTAGGATTACAAATACCTTTGAGCCAAGGCTCTTTTACAAAGGTTCCACATCATGATCTACAGCAAGACAGAACATAACAGGCAAAAGCATATATGGAAGTACATACAAATAGCATTAGAGGTACATAGCTGGATGTACCTATTTAAAAAGGAAAAAAGGGGTGGGGAGGAGGAAAGGGGGGAGGCACCAAGTGAATAAGGTGGGGCAGGGAGAAATGGTGGAGGTAAGGTGGGTAAGGGGGTCTGGAGGGATAGGTAGAGGGGACGGTGGGGGGAAGGAAGAAGGAGGGGCATGCAGACTGGAGGCTTTGTCAGAGAACAAGAGAAGTGCAAGAGTTGGGCAGGGTGGTGGTGGAAAGTGATAAGAGGCTGTGGCTCTCATACATGTAACAGACAAGGGGAGTCTCAGAGTAAGGGATCCATTCATAATCCGGGAGTCCAGACTGTGGTGTTCCATTGTTAGACATTGCAGTCACAGGTGCTGGAGGCAATGATTGAGTGTCGGAGCCTGGTTTTGAAAGCACTGAGCATGGAGGCAGTGGTGATATCACTAGAGAGTCCATTTAGCCAGCTTACAGCTTGATAGACAAAAGCTCTTTGACCTTGGTTTGTGCAGCAGTGGGGGCTTTGGAACTGCTGAGGTATGGACCCCCTGGTGCTTCACCTGTTTTTTTTTAGGTTGTAGGAGAGCAGCAACACCGGGAGGGGTGAGACCCATCAGAATTTTCTTTGCTGCTATGCAGCTTTGGTATTTTATACACTTGTCGAGTTGCAGCCAGCTGGTTGGGGAGTAGAGGTCACAGGTGTGTGTACGACGTTGGGTGCCAGTAAGTAGCCAACAAGCCTTGTTGAGGGAGGTGGTAACCTGTTTGAGCACGGTAACAGTGGCAGAGCCATAGATGATGAGGCCATAGTCAAAGGTGGCAACGATGGAGCACTGGATGGCAGCAGCCAGGGCCTCAGGGGAAAGGTGTCTCCTGTGGCAGAATAGCAGGCCTAGTCTAGAGTTGGCAGCTCTGGCAACATTATTTATGTGGTCAGCATAGGAGAGGTGTGAGTCTAGGGTGATCCCAAGGTATTTAAAAGTTAGGACTTGTTCCAGTAGGCCACAGTGACTGGTATTAATGGAGAGGTGGTGGTGCTTATGTTTATTGTGGGAGCTACTGAAGATCATGGTCTTGTTTTTTTTCTGGTTGAGGATTAGTTTGTGCTGAGTGAACCAGTTCTCAACTGTGGAGAAACAATGCTGGAGGCATAGAGTATGATTTGTTCAGAACAGGAGTCTAGCAGTGTGTTTAGGAACAGGCTGAAGAGGAGTGGTCCCAGGGTAGATCCCTGTGGGACACCGGAGCAAACAGGTTTGGCTTCTGAGAGCACTTCCACAATTTTTCCACATTGTGACCTGTTTGCAAGGTAGCTTTTGAAACATGAAATAGACTCTGGGGAGAGCCCAGCCTTTTGAAGCTGGGCAAATAGAAAGCAGTGGTGGACAGTATTGAAGGCCTTGGTTAGTTCGATGTAGATAACTCTAGTGAGTTGCCCTTTGTCCAGGGAGCTGTGGATTGCCCCAGTGACTTCAAGTAATGCAGAAGCAGTGCTATGGCCTTTCCTGAAACCATGTTGTTTTCTGCAAAGTATGTTGTGTTTGTCTAGGTATTCGGTAAGCTGGTCCGATACTATGCATTCCAGGGCCTTTGAGAGGGGTGGCAGGATTGACATTAGAGGAGCAGACTGGTGCACATATAAATCCCAAGCTTATTTGGTGTCACTGTGGTATCAAGCGTCTAGAAATTTGATACCACTTTGGTATCAACATGGTACACATCAAAATCAAACAAAGTTTGAAAGAAATACAAAATGAAACGTACACTGATAAACACATTATGAGCTGTACAGTATATGCAAATCACAATAACAACCCTCTGTTAGTTCTCAAATTGAATGGGATATCACTAATGCATTAAAATCCACTAACATTCCATTAATCTTCCATTTTCTTAATGCAAACCCATTACTTTCCACCATTATATTTTGTATCACCCTTTTTAATGGTTAGTTTTTATTCCCATTAAATTTCCATTAGTTGTTGATATTTTATGGGTGCAAACCAGTAATTTACTCATCCATGCCATAAATTAACCATGACAGGTATCCATTAAATAATTAATGGGTGTGGTACACCCCTTAAATTTTGTATCATGCTATTTTAATGGCATGTTTAATAACCATTAAAACTGAGCAATGAACTTTTCATTGCCATGAAAATGATGGTCATGTAGCGCCAATCCATTAACTGCCATTTAAACTGTCCAAATTACCTTTTTATTACCATGAAAATGATGGTCATCTTGTGGCAATACATTAATGGTTAGCAAGCATAGTTTTATTTACTGTCACTGTGTACTACTTTTTCCTAAGAACTATGGGTCCCCTTTGACTTCTGTGTAACCTTTTGTTTTACAGGTACTCCCCATCCACTCTCCAGAATCAGTATCTCCAAAGAGGTTCCCTCATCTGGACCATAAAGTACCCATGAATTAGTTACTTGATTGGAGATGGGAAGTTTGAACCATAATTGAATCTGAATCCATTACAATGGTAGTCCAGATGGTTGTTGCCATGACTCTATATTGCAATGAGGGACAGTTAAGAGTTATGGGATCAGTCTCCCCAGATCTGGCCCCCTATAGCTGGCCCCCCACCTTGAAGCTGGACCCCCTCCCTGCAGCTGGACCCCCACAGCTGAAGACTAACATTTTGCTACAGTACCTTGGCAAAACCATTTACAGTGAAGGACACAGCAATGCTGAGGGGTAAAATAAGGCACATGTCACTAAGGAACTGCTGAGAGGTATGGAACAGTCCCTTCCCCAAGTATGGCCACCCTGCACTGTGATGCTAAAGATTTTACAGACTGTCACAGGGTTCGAAGCTAACTTTTTCAGCCACCAGCCATCAGGGCTAGTGATTAGAAATACCCACCAACCAAACAGGAGTTTTACTAGGTCAGCACAAAATGACCAGAAAAATCACCCATGAAATGAATGGTCCCATCAAAATTCATATAGGCTCATTCATTTCAATGGCATTTTGTTCTTGATATTTGAGTAGCAACAGCAAACGGTCCTGGCTCAGACCAGCCACCAGGCTAATAGGAATGGAAAACAGGGTGGGATGTGACTTCCTGCTGGAAGCTCATGAAGAGGACCATTACTTTTGCACAAAGATAAGGAAGGAGCAGTCATCAAAATGTAGGGAGCTATGACAGCCTCTCATTTTAGAGGTGGTTTAATTTCTGAGTATGTTTTAGCGGGCAGCAAAGACAGGAGTGTAATATCCCCAAAGACTGGAGTCACCAGCAAGCTCTGTTGATGCCAACGAGCCCCAGTAAGGTGACCCCAGGTGCCCCTATAATTTAGATTGCAAGGGAGGCGAACATAGTAGCAGGAGCCATATAAAAATAAAGTGCTTGTCTGCAGTTAAAATGTTTTTTTCTCCTTATTTCAGCCTGCCCAGTGAAGGTGGCACAATCCAGTGTCACATCTAAGGTCCAGCTTGCACTGAACAGCTGGTTGATATGGACTCAGCGTCCTGAATGCCATGAAGGATACTGGCAGTGGCCAGTAATGGCCATTGGGGGAGTTTGAATTGACTGTGAAGGAGAACAATCAGGGGAGTTCAGGTGCTCCGAAGAAAACCAAAAACATGAAGAAAGTGCAACAGAAGGAAGAGGGGACACAGGGAAGTAAATTCAGAGCAAAAGGCAATACCTGCAGTCTTCCTCTCATCCCTATGTCAATCTCAATGGTCCCAGTAGTGTCAGTGGTCCAATAGTTGTGGCAGTCCTCAGGATCAGCAGTTGGCAGCTGCAGTGTGGGTTCTATTTAGGCATTTGTGTTTTTTTTTGTAAAGAAAAAATGAATACCAGTTCCTTGCCAGTGGCCCCCACAAGAGGGGAAAGCATAATTAGATGAATGAGCATCAGGAGTAGCCAACTACCCATCAAGGGAAGACCTCCTACCTACCTGCAGCCAGAGGGGCATCCAGCATACACTTAACCCAGCTCCTGTCTCCTGAACTTCTCCCCAGTTTGGGGTGGTGAGTCAGTGACAGCATCATAAAGCAGGCACTGTCTGCCTGAACTAATACTGAAATAAAAAAAAAAGATGTTTCTTTTCACATAGTGAGAGCAATAAAGGATGGCCGTTGATGCTAGTGTGGTCAGGGTAAGGCCCTGGAGCAAGGAACTGCCAAGGGTGGATCTATTCAAATGTATTTAAAATTGGCCCAGGAAGGGAGCATAGGGTGAGATGGTGGCCTTATTCAAAATTACCTAGATTTATTTAATTCATGCTCCTAAATGGAGCACAGGCTGGGCATCATTCAAATGAAGTAGCTATCGAAGGTAGAGCAGAGGGCAGGCAGGCACTGAATTAGATAGTAAGCAGGGTGCTAGAAAGATCAAGGGTAGGATAAAGCCCCAGTTATAGCCAAGCTAGCTAGTTGGACTAGTGAATAATTGCTAGCTGTCCCGAAGTTTTTTTTAATTCAGAAATAAGTGCCGGGGAGCTAGTTACGGAAAGTAAGTCCCAGATTATACGGTCAGAGTGCCACAGGGTGATACAGGTGACTAGTAGACAAGTTGCCTCCAGTAGCCAGCCTAGTGCTATATGGATCTCTGGCTCTGTTCTGCAGGCTACTAGCCCTTTGCTAGTGCTGTGGCAACTATGCTGCTGGGATGGCTAACAGGCTAGGGCTGTGGCAACTATGCTGCTCATGTGGATAACTGCCTTGTCTACTCCCTTCCCCTTGCTCCTGACTGAAACTGTTACTCAAGTGTACTTTAAATCAGTAAATTCTACTATTTTACAACACTACTTTGGCTAGTGTTTGCCACTTGGCTATAGCCACTTTTATCACCCTGGACACTCTCAATTTATACTCTGGGTTTTATTTAACCTAACTGGCCCCTGGTGCTTACTTCTGAATACATTTATTTATTGTGTTTATTTACTCAAAAGTTTCAGCAGGAAAGGCACACTGAACAAACAAGTTTAAAAAATTCACTGTCCCAAGATCTGTAGTGGCTGTGAACTTTTGCATGCATGTGCAAGACAGCCTGACTCACCACAGGACAGTAAAGAGAGTGGGAAAGAAAGTGAAGCGGCCTGCTGCTACTGCTATGGTTTGAGTCGAGCTGCCTTGCCTGCCGTATTCATTTTTTTTGTCAGTCCATCCAGTACTTCAGATCACA
The DNA here is from genome assembly GCA_016271365.2 of Neoceratodus forsteri. Lineage (NCBI taxonomy): Eukaryota > Metazoa > Chordata > Ceratodontiformes > Ceratodontidae > Neoceratodus > Neoceratodus forsteri. The sequence continues at coordinate 1,069,332,201 of CM057452.1, read as the reverse complement.
ACCCAACCAGATCCAACACCAACAAGAGGAAATAAAATAAATTTGAGGAGCTGCGCTTCCAGTTGCTGGGCACTGGCTTGCCTTACAGAAGCCTCTTAAGACTTGACTTGAGGTTGATTTTTGATTAGACAATTGTTGGGGGCCTGGGTGAGGCAATGGGACTGTGGTGGTGTTGTTGATGAGGGGAGTCTGACTCAGCACGGCCTGGAGTTATGGGATAGAGCAGAGAGGATGGAGCAGGAGCTGGAGGACTGATCAGGGCCTGCTTGTGGATGGGGAGTCCCTGATGCCTTGCTGGAGGCTGCACTGCTGCAAATGCTAAGACATTAATACTGCTCTGTCAAACTGTAATGCTCTTCAAAGTACAATTTTTTTTACTACTTATACTACTGAATCACAAATGAAGATTAGACACCCAAATATTTCAAGGACTTCAATTAGCCATTCAATGCTGGGTACATTAAGATGCATTTCAGGTCTACTAAGCAAGGGGACAGATACGACAATCAGCAATATCAATGCATTTTAGAGAAGGTAAGAATCATAAAATGTGGGTTTTACCTAGAAATAATATGATGCAAAAAAAAAAAAAAGTGACAGTGTCCCTTTAAAAGTCTATACTGAACTACATATCCAAGAAGTTTACTCAGTCAGTGAACTACATTTACCAGATCACTTCCTGTCTCTGTCCCACCTGAGCAAAAAGAAATGTACGAGATGTGGTCTCCATTTTGAGCTGGTGTTGCCTGCAGCATGAGATTTACATGTTAAGGTAAGTACTTAAATAGAAAAGTACATCTTTTTAACTCCCTGAAATGTTAACTACAATAAGGGAATTATCACTAAGTTTTTTTTTTGTTTTCTAAATGAAATGCTGTGCAAGTTTCACAATCAGTGTTATGTTATGAAAACATTTTCTCTGCTTTGAACTCATGTGGCTAAAGTCCTTTAAAATACAGTTTGCTTTCAATCAGATCCCTCCTTAAAGTGTCTAGTATGCAGTGTGCCTCTAGATTACTTGTTATTTGTGGAATTTTTTACTGATTTAGTTACTTTAAAGTAGTGTTGGGGTGGTGGGGGAAGGGGAATTAGCAGGAAGATTGTATAAATGAGCAAATTCAGAATGCATTTTCTGTGTGTAAGCCATAGGTGGCGCTATCCCAAGGGCTACTACCCCTGTCTGCTTGGCTAGTAGCAGGTTAAGGGGCTTGTGTACTGAAATGAGTGCTCCACCCCAGAGGTCAGGGTTGTTAGTGGTCAAGCTAACCTGGGTACAGCCCTCCGGGACACTGTAATCCCACTCTTTCCCTTCTAGTGGCCGGAACAATATACAGTAACCACTTTGGCAATGACCTTTATTCACCATGCAAGTACCCACACTGTTTGCACTTACCACCAGGGCTGGTTCCAATAGTTCGACCCTGGAGACCCCCTGTAAAACAAGGTTAGGCACAGCAAACAACAACAGTACAGTGCTTTCAATACAAACTGGAACCACAGTGAGGTTAAATGCAAAAAGAGTTAGATTTGATTTATTCAGGGGACTTGAACATGGAGGGGCCATGATCAGATTGATTGGCTTAAAAGCTGAATCAATCAAACAGTCATGCATGCACTTCAGAGTCCCTACACAGTCACACACTCTGGGTACCCAGCTAGGAAAAAGGTGGACTAGCTAGAAATGTTGCCTGGGGCAGGCTGGCATTGCAGCTGGTTGGGGCCCTGTGATGGAAGAAAGCAACACGCACAACACACTATTTGTAATCCGGAGCCGGAGGGCTCAGTTCGTGAAAGAAAAGATAACAAGGCAATCAGGTGACAACTACCCTGATGTTTACTCATGATACCCAATACAGGACACAGGCAGGATGAAATTGAGACTGCAGGTTGTTGAGCTGGAGTGCCAGGAGAAGCAGGGCCCATACAAATCACTGAGGCATCATTCCTGTTCATAGCATTGAGTAGGGGGCTGATCCCCAGGCAGGTCTCTCGTTGATGGCTTTCTCAGTGATGTGAGTAATCTGGCTGAGCTAGTATGGCAAGGTCCAGGCCAAGAGGAGATGAATGCAGATTCAGTCCAGTTGGGCTGGATGCAGCCTCCAGCAAGCAGAACACAGTTCAGCACACTGTGGAGAACCAAATTGAGACCCACTAGCAGCACACGGCACATTTACATGTAAGGAAATTCTACTGTACCAGGTAGATTGCTATCAGGTCACAATTACAGAGTCTCTGCGCAAACTGGGAGTTCAGAGGTGGCTGGAAATCCTGACAGGCTGATCGCATTCAGGAAATATTTGGTTTTCTTCAGGTTTAAAGCCTTGTCACAGTTCAGTGGCTTAAATCGTTCTCACAATGAGGATTTAGTCTGATAAACTCACAAGTTCCCTCTCAAGGACAGGAGGCAGGCAGGCAGGTCAAAACTCAGCCCATCCACAGTTCTCCCACACGAAAAAATGCAGGATTGCTGCTTGACTATCTCGAGCTGTTCACCCTTTCACTTCCCAACACACAATGCCTCTAGCTGAAAGTAGCCTGGGACTTTCCCAAAGATTCAAAAGGTTCAGTTGGGTGATCTACCTGTCATTCACAACAAGGGCTCCCCCTCCAGGTCCATTTGGGCGCCGAAGTTCCAAAACTACAATTCCTACAGAATGTTGCTCCTACAAGACCCCTGGGGACAGGCTCCATTTTAGAGTCCCCAAAAATGCTGATTGGCCCATTCTGGCAGTCCAGGACCAAGATGGTGGTGATAAACTGAACTGTCCATGCTGCAAAGAAGGCAGGTTAGACAAACTGCAATATCATTACTACTCTAACAGATAATCAGCAAATAAGTACAGCTTCTAACAGAGCTCTGTCTCCGCAAATAATGATGGCAGAATGGAGTGATTATCTGACAGCCCTGGCGGGACTTGAGCATAGAAGCATTCAGCCCCTCCCAGATTAATTATAACTGCAATATCGGTAGCTCTTAAAGAGACAATACATAGAGGCTATAGAGGCACTGTCAGGCAATAACGTTTAAACTGCTAAAACACAGGACACCAACCTGGCAGTGAGCATTTAGGAAAGCTCAAAGATGGCTTTTCAGAAAACCCCATTTGCAGAAGGGTTACACCCTTCCCTGCCTGGAAGAAAACTTGGCATCTGCGTCAAGTCTATAACATCGCAATAATGAAGATGCAATGTATACAAGACATTTATAATATTAGCAAGCTATGCAAATAACATCTGATGCATCAGTTAACGTAAACTTATCACTTTACTGTACATATTCACTATACCTCATAATACTATATCCATAATGACAATACTTATGCATATTGCATAGATGTGATACTGATTCCACTATGATTAATACACTAGTAACATCACAATACTGATTCATGTTATAACTTCTTGCACATTAAACAATGTAGGAGGGGGCTCTTCCCTATCAGCTAACTCGGGGCTGGATTAGGGCAGGGACACCATAATGATAAGAAAGAACAATCAACCTGGAAATGGCCATTAGGCTCAGTTTGGGTAGTGAGCTCTGAGAAATTTAAACACCCTTGTGGACCACATTGACAGGCAAGTCCACAGGCCTCCCAGGAGAATCAAGCTAAAACATAGCACTGGCTTAACAGGTCACCCAGATTTTCTCAGGGGGAACAGACACAGGCTCTGGGCAGTCAACACTGGCACTGAGTTCTTCTCCTGTAGTGAGGGATGCCTCTGCACTGGTTGAAATGTAATTATTGGGAACACTGTCAACTCCTGGCTCTGCAGACTCTGTTTCCACCACACTTTGCTCATTATTACCTTCTGATGAAGGCCCAGGTTGCTTATTCTGAGCAGACCCTGGAACAATTAGGTTTTGTGGCACTGATGGGTGCTGTAAATTCTTTTATACTGCTCCTCAAATTCTGGCATGTCCCCAGGGAGAATCAGACCATCAGCCCTTTCTTCAGGCACGTCAGACAGTTCTTCAAGGCACAGAGTCTGCAACCTCAGACAGGATACTTTGCACCTCACTTTCAGGGGGCACTGGGTCCAGGGAGGAAGCTGGTGGGGGTTAGGCAGTCCAGAAGGCCCAGCTTCATCCCCATGATTCTGCGTAGGATTGCCTTGACTCAGTTCATATGAGAGATAATAGGAATTACCATAGTCACTTTCATCAGAGGTGGATTGACAGTAACTATCATTCGAGGCCTATCGGGGAGAGGGCTCCAAATCTTTAACAGCTGAAGCAGATGGACTCTGTCTCCTCTCTGCAGTAGCATGAGTAACTGGCCCAGGGGAATCAATTTCTCATGGTTCAGCCTCAATTATAACTTTGCTGATAGGCAGCAAGTGGTTACGGTGCATGGTCTTGACAGCTTTGGAGTTATTCTCTGGGCGTATCTTGTACACTGGTAGATCATCCAATTTTCCAAATACTATGTGAGGAAGATGGTGCCACCTGTCAAGCAAGTTTATGCTTGCCATGCAGTCCCAAATTGCATAACAGCACACAGTCTCTGGGCCACTGATCTTGAGCCTTTACTTTCTTGTCGTGCCACTCTTTATTGGTGAGATTTCTCTTGGCGGCCATTGTCTGGGCCAGTTGATATGCATGGTTCAATTGAACTTTCAATTTCTGTACATACTGCAGGTAGTTTTCAGCTCAGACCCCATATGGAGAGACCCCAAAGCAGACATCAGCTGGCAGTTGGGCCTCCTTCCCAGACATGAGACAGTAGGGGGAGAACCCAGTAGCATAATTTTTGGTGAAATTGTACGCATGTACCAAGATGCTAATCTGCTGGCTCCACTTATGCTTGTCTTTTGGATGGAGGGTGCCCGGCATGTCTAGAAGGGTGTGGTTAAAATGTTCTGGTTGAGGGTCCTCCTGTGGGTGATGGGGGTGGTTCTTGACTTCCACACCCCCTAAAGAGAGAGTATTTCTTCAATTAGCCTACTTTCAAAGTCTCTGCCTTAGTCAGAGTGGATCCACTGGGGAGCACCATAGAGGGCAAATAATTTTTACTGGCACCTTGGCCACGGCATAAGCTTTTTGATCTTTAGTTGGAAAAGCTTGTGCATACCGTGTGAAATGATCCATAACCACTAACACATTGGCAATATTCCACTGATCAGGTTCTAAGCACAAAAATTCTATGCAAACCAGTTCCATGGGGGTGCTGGTAGTGATATTGACAAGGGGGACAGCCCTCTGAGGCAGGGCTTTCCTTTTGGGGGCAGGGACAGCAAGTCTTTACATGGTGTTCAACATCCATGCCCATCTTGGGCCAGTAGAATCGAGATTGCACCAGGTTAAGAGTCCCGTCAATATTAATGTGCCCCATGTGATTGTGGAGGGATCGCAGTACCAAATGTTTAAAAGCCATGGGCAGGACTAATTGTAGCTTGTCTACTTGACCACTATGAGCCACTGTCTCTCTGTATAACAACTAATTATGTAACTTCAATCTGGGGCTTTCTTTAAACATTAGGGCAGTTCACAAGTCAGGGGAACGCAACTTAGACACCTCTTCCCCGCACACAGGGCGTCAAGTGTTGGTTGAGTCATAGGATTTTGGGATTGAGCCCACTGAATGCTGTCATTGTCTAATTGAGGTAGTGCACTAATATCTAGAGCAGAGAAATGGCAATAGGCAGATGGTATGCAGGTATCAGGAGGGCCCAAGCAATCTACTAGACAGTCTACTGTGTATGCAGACATCTGTTCATATCTCTCAAACTTTTGGCACAATGCTCAGATGTCAGGTTCAGACAGCCTGACCCAATCACTCTTGGAAGTTGGCCTTTGTGACAGGGCATCAGCATCAATATGTTTCAGTCCCAGTCTGTATTCAACAGCATAATCATAGGTTGATAATGCAGAAATCCACTGGTGCCCAGTGGTGTCTAACATAGCTGAAGTCTGTACAGAGGTTAAGGGTACATAGGTTAATGAGTTATTGTCGGTCTTCACCAATACCTTTGCCCCATAGAGGTACTCATGAAACTGGTCAATGATGGTGCATTTTAGGGCAAGAAACTCTAGCTTGTGCACAGGATACTTTCACTCTGATGGGGTTAAGCTCCTACTGGTGAAAGCTACCGGTCTCAAACCATCCTCACGGTCTTGATACAGCACAGCTCCTAGGCCCTGCAGACTAGCATCCATATGCAACACATAGGGCTTGGTAGGGTCAGCATAGGTGAGTATGGGGGCATGGGTGAGCTGGTATATGACTTGGTAGAAGGCCACTTCACATTCAGGTGTACAGCAGCAGCAGCCAAAAGGCTCATTTGTTCAGAAGTACACTTTCTCTAGTTCTTTGACTGCCCCTTTTTTGTATTTACAGTTGGTAGGGGGGTAACCCTGGGTAAGATTCAGGAGTGGTCGAATCACCTTTGAAAAGTCTTTGATGAACCTGCAGTAGTAGCCACAGAGCCCCAGAAAACATTGTAGCACTTGCAAGTTATGGAGCTGGGCCAAGTAGTCAGTGATTCAACCTTACTGGAATTGGTTTCCCTCGATTCTGCAGATACACAAAGCTCTGTAACAGAGTAGACACACCGGAGGGTGTAGACAGAATGAGAAGGGACCTGCAGAAACTTGAAGAATGGTCAGGGGTTTGGCAGTTGAAATTCAATGCAAGGAAGTGCAAGATAATGCATATGGGGCACAAAAACTCTGGCACAATATATTAGTTGGGGGGTGAGGATATAGCATGCACCAAGCAGGAAAGGGATCTTGGGGTTATCATCTCTGATGACCTCAAGGTAGGGAAACAGTGTGACAAGGCAGCAGGTAAAGCAAATAGGATGCTGGGATGTATAGGCAGGGGCATCACCAGCAGGAAAGGGAGTCATAATTCCGCTATACAAGACACTAGTGAGGCCCCACCTGGAGTACAGTGTACAGTTCTGGAGACCATACCTACGTAAGGACATAGACAGGGTAGAGAAGGTTCAGAGGAGGGCAACAAAGATGGTGCATGGATTGCATCACAAGTCCTATGAAGACAGGTTGAAGGAACTGAACATGTACTCCCTGGAGAGAGGAGGAGAGAGGATATGATAGAGACATACAAGTATCTCACAGGGAGGAACAGGGTGCAGGAATACACTATTTTAAGCGAAAAAGATGTTCCAGGACTAGAGGGCATGGGATGAAGTTGGAGGAGGACGATTCAGAGGAAACATGAGGAAGAATTTCTTCACAGAACGGGTGGTGGACAAGTGGAACACCCTGCCAGAGGAAGTGGTGAGGGCTGAAACAATCATGGGATTTAAGAATGCATGGGATAGACATAAAGGAATTCTGGAGGTCAGGGAAAGGGGCAACAGACTTCTAGGAAAACATAAACTGAACTTACAAGCTCAAATGGGCAGACTGGGTGGGCCATAGGCCCTTATCTGCCAACACTATCTATGTATCTATGTACTATGTGCCCCACATACTTCACGGAGGTTTGGGAAAACTGGCACTTGTCAATGGGCAGCTTGAGGCTGAAGTCTTCCAGTCAGTCTAGGACCTTAAATAGTCTGGTCTCATGCTCCTCTAATGTGCATCTGACCACAATGACTTCATCTAGGTACACTAGACATTCCAGCAAGTTCATAACTCCCACCACACATTCATCAGTTGCTGAAAGGTGGCTGGGGCACCCAAAATCCCCTGTGGCATTCTCAGGAATTCGTAGAACTCCAAAGGATAGATGAAGCTTGTTTTTCTCATGGTCTTCCAGGGCCATCGGAATCTGGTAATATCCGCTGTGAAGATCCAATACTGAGAACCATTTGCTCCCATTCAAGCAATCCAGGGCATCCTGTATACTGGGCATGGGCTATTGATCTGGGACAGTTCACCGGTTTGGGGTTTGATAATCAACACACTTCCTCACGGACCCATTCTTCTTATGCACAATCACAATGGGAGAGGCATATGGGCTCCTTGATCCTTGTATAACTTAAGCAGTGAGCATTTCCTACAGATGTCTCCTAACATCATCTATGTCCACTGGGTCAAGGTGTTGGGATCAAAATGGCTAGTCATCATGCAAGTGTATGTGATTCTCTGCACTCTGTACACATCCCACGACTCATTCATTTAACGAAAACACTTGATCTCTCTGGACAAGTTTCTTGCTAATGCTAGCCTATCATTCAGCTGACAACGGGAAATCACCAAAGTCAAATAAGTCCGAGGTCACTCTCTCCTTTTTGCCAGAGCACTTGTTACTGGGTAGTACTGCAGTGTCTGTGCAGTGTATTGTAGCATAGGTGCACCTTCTGCTCACCTGGACCTCCCGATCTGACACATTCCGAATCTGGACCATCAATCATCATGCATAGACATGGACACAGGCAGGCAAGATGATGGGCTTAATCAATAATCCTTCTGGCAACTTTCCATCACCTGGCACATCCAACACAAATATTTTGTTCTTTACATCTTTCCAGAAGTGGACCTCCCCTTGAATGGTACACTAGGCATTGGATGCCAGTACCAGATAGTCAGGATCCTTCTTTCACACAATCCCCACAGGTTCATCTGGTCTACTTCCTCATGTTACCATTGCAAGTCATAGGCCCTTTTGATTAGAGCAGGAATACTTAGGACCCACCCAATCCGTTGCCCTTGTTTCTCATGGCAGAGTTGTGCCAGTCTCCCAAACATATGGGCATTTGTCCCAGTTAACAGGGGAACCCCATCATATGGTCCGGTGGGGGGGGATACTAAGGCAAGTGTCTCGACTTGTTCATCTACTCCAGCAACTGAAGTAGGGAAAGATAGCCATATCCGAATATACCCTGAGTATGGATAAGACTTCTTGCTCAGCCCCCACACATATAAGTCTTCCAAGGGTTATAGGGGCACATCAGGCAGGTGCTTTTGATACCAGTCTTGAAACACTATAGTTACTTGAGATTCACTGTCAAGCATGGCCTGGGTGGACACACCATTGAACATCACTGTAGTTTCCATCAAAGGGCCCACCACTTCAGGCCATTCAGGTGACACAGACTTGGATATCGACTTGGCAGTGGCCTTTGAGGAATAACTTTTTTGAGTGGTTCCACCTTGTGGACAGTTATTGTTCTGTCAAATCAAGGCTAGTAGCCTAACAGTAACCTTTTTCAAGTTCTCTGGTGAGAGACAGGTGAACCGGGTGTGCCCATCCTCCCCACAGTGGTAACAAAAATGAGGTTCTCTAGAGTCTCTGAGTGGTTGCAGGCCATATCCCTGCTTGGGCACATCAGGGGCACCTCAGAGCCCTTCTTTGACTTGTGACTTGTGCTCTTGGTCCTCTGGACTTCCACCTTGGTTTGTGTGGCTCGAAGCAGGTCCCCCGCCAAGGCTCTCAATTCTCATACTTCTTCCAGTAGGTTACCCTCATTCTGGGTTTCTGAGGAGACGACATCACCCCCATCCCACTAGGTGGGGCCTCGTCCTTAACTCAGGAGGTGCCTGATAGAGGTTAGCATCTCTGGCTGCCTCGGTGGCTTGTTGGCTGGTCCTCAACTCCATCAATTCTTTTATTAGCTCTCTCATCTGCTGCACCTCAGTCTTGTCACTTTGCTCAGGGGTCTGGCAGGTATGGGCAACCCCAGCATAATGCTCCCATCCCTCTTCATCATTCTCTGCTTCACAAATCTCTTTCATGAGATGACAATACTCGGGAGGGTTAGCCTTCCTGTCTTGCAACTTAAGTTTTAGCATCATCACACTGGAGTACCTGGCTGACTTGAGAATGTGGTCCAACTGGACCTGATTCAGTTCACTATCAGGCACCCCTCCTTTTCTGTGAGCCCTCTGCAGAGCCCTCTCAATTCTGGTAACAAACATAGACAAGTTCTCATTCTTCCATTGCTTGGCGGACTTAAATTTCCACAGTAAATCATCCCCTGACTTAGTACTTCTAAAAACCCCTTCCAATGCAGAGATGTATTCAGCTGCAGTAGCCTCTGGGCTAGTGGCTTGTAGGAAGCGAATGGCCTCCAGTGCAGAGCCCTTCAAATTTTCCATGAGTCTTTTTCTTTTCTCCCCTCAGAGCACTGCAACTCCTAGACCAGGGGGTTAGCATAGTTCATCCACATTTCCAGGTCATCCTCCCCTACGGGCACTGGGACTGTGCCCAAAAAGAGTCTATGTCTACGGTAAAAATCCAGGTGCACAGATGGAATTACTATTGAGGGGGACACCCTAGGAGAGGCAGGAGACACTGTCAGGGACTGCAATGGCATGGGTTCTTCAGAAAGGTCTAGCACCTTCACTAACTCTTGGGAGGATCACACCTCAGAAACTAACAACTTAAGCAGCTTGTCCTTGAACACCTCTATACTGGGGGACCCGCCCAGGGTAGTCAGTTCACTGTGCAAATGGATGACCCACCATCCCTTCTGGGTCCTTTCTGATAGAATAACAGGGGGTACTTTCTCTGTATCTATGGGAGAGCTGCAGGAGAGTAGAACCACCATGGTCTGGTCAAACAGGTCCGAATCCCTCCCCTTCACTTCAACCTTCCCCAAACACTTAAAATGCTCCCCAGCCTTTACAACAACAATATTAGTGGTCCCTAATGGGACATCCATTAACAGGAAGATCTGTCGGGGGTCTACCCCCTCAGTCTCAGTCCACCTCATCATTCGGTGCACTAACAGGGGGGATATCTTGAGCTGAGACATAGCAAGCTCCTCCATTTTGTCACCAGTTCTAAACATAATGGGCTAATTCCTTCCTCCGGCCACTAAAGGATGTTAATCCCAGTGGTGCCTCCAAGATGTAACCCCTAGGTGGTGCTATCCCAAGGGTTACTACACCTGCCTGCTTAGCTAGTAGCAGGTACCTGATAGAATCGAAGGAGGTGGCATGGGCAGTAAGGGGAGCCAAGGCATCTACGGAGCTCAGGCTGGCACAAGGCATTAAGAAGGGGGAGAAGGACTTCTTTAGGTACATCAGGGAGAAAAGGAGCTGTAAGGATGACATAGTAAGGATTTGGAAGGAGGGGGTTGGGTGGAAGCAGGGTGTGATAAGGCAGAAGTGCTAAATGATTACTTCTGCTTGGTATATACTAAGGAGAAGAGGGGATGATACCCAAGGAGGGAGGAATGGCAGAAATGGGGGGGAGGGGTGAAAGATGGGGAAATCATGGAGGGCAGAGTTCAGGAGGGTTTTAAGGCACTGAGGATGGACAAAGTGCCATGCCCAGATAGCATCCACTCCAGGGTACTGAAGGAGCTGGCAGAGGTCCTTGTGGGACCTTTGGCAGACCTATTTAATACCTCAGTGCACTCAGAGTACCTACCTCAGGATTGGAGGATGGCTCATGTGGTGCTCCTCTGCAAGTGTGGCCCCAAGGATAAACTGGGGAACTACAGACCGGTGAGCCTCACATCCATCATGGGTAAGCTGATAGAGACTATCCTGAAGGAGAGACTGGTGGCCCACCTAGAGGCCAAAGGACTACAGGACAGCAGACAGCATGGTTTCATACATGGCAGATCCTGCCAAACCAACCTGGTGGAGTTCTATGACTGGGTAACTAGGCAACTGGACAAGGGCCATGCAGAGGATGTCCTATATCTGGACTTCAGTAAGGCATTTAGCTTTTTTTTTTTAGTTGTTTAACCAGGACTAGCACACTAAGCTGAAAGCTTTTTTACAGGAGTGACCTGGGAGCACAGGGAAATTAAATTACTTCCTCAGGGTCACACAGTATACAAGTGAAAGCTGTGGATTCAAACCCAGGTCTGGTCTGCTGGATGTCACCAGATTTGCAGCTCAAAGCCTTAAACCACTGCGCTATACTGCCTCCCTTGGTGCCACATGGGAGGCTGGGAAGTAAGTTAGAAGGCACAGGGACGGGTGCAAAGCTGGTGAGATGGGTACGGAACTAGCTTCAGGGAAGGCAACGGAGGGTGGTGGTGGATGAGCAGCTCTCATACCCAAGGGTAGTGACAAGCAGTATTCCACAGTGCTCGGTGTTGGAACCAGTGTTGTTTAGGATATACATTGCAGACATATCATTGGACATTAAGAGCTAGATCAGTCTGTTTGCTGGTGATACCAAGATGGAAGCGGTGGTGGATGACCTAGGGGATGGCAGGGATTGCAGGATGATCTGGCAAAGCTCGAAACCTGGTCAGACACCCGGCAACTGAGGTTTAATGCCAAAAAGTGCAGGGTGCTGCATTTTGGGGTGAAGAACCCAAGGAGGAGTTACCTGCTGGCATGAGTGCAGCTAGCCCAGACAGAGGAGGAGAAGGATCTGGGGGTGCTCATTACAGGGTCAATGAGCAACTCAGCACAATGTAGGAAGGCAGCTGCAAAGGCCAACAAAATGCTGCATTGCATTGCAAAGGGTATATCCTCGAGGAGGGAGGAGGTGATTCTGCCACTGTATAGGTCATTTGTTAGACCACACCTGGAGTACTGCCTGCAGTACTGTCATCCATATCTGAAGAGGGACAAGTTACTGGAGGGAGTGCAGTGCAGAGCAGCAAAGATGATCAAGGGGCTGGGGGACTTATCATTTGAGAGGAGACTGAGGGAGTTGAAAATGTACTCACTGGAGGAGAGGAGGGACAGGGGGACATGATTGAAACCTTAAAGTACATGAAAGGAATAAACAAGACAAGTATGGAGGGAGATGTTCAAAGTAAGGAAGGGGAGGATCACCAGGGGCCATGATATGAGACTGGAAGGAAGAAGGTTCAGCAGGGAGATAAGGAGACACTTTTTTACAGAGATGATGGTAGCTGGATGGAAGGTGTTACCTGTAGAAGTGGTATCCAGTAGAACAGTGGACTGCTTCAAAAGGGGATGGGACAGGACAAGGAGGAGGGTCAATGGAGGGGAAGGGTGGAAGGGAGGGGCAGTTGCAGAATAAGGGCTGCTAGCTGCACATTCGAGCAGACTTGATAGACCTCTAGGCCTTTATCTGCTGGCAAATTTCATATGTTCATATGTTTGTAGGTTAAGGGCCCTGGGTACAGAAATGGGTGCCTCCACCTGGAGGTCAGGGTTGTTAATGGTCAAGCTAACCTGGGTACAGCACTCTAGGACACTGTAACTCCCCTTCTTTCCCTTCTAGTGGCTGGAACAATATACAGTAACCACTTTAGCAATTACCCTTATTTACCATGCAAGTACCCACACTGTTTGCACTTTCCACCAGGGCTGGTTCCACCAGTTCATCCCTGGAGACCCCCTGTAAAATAAGGTTAGGCACAGCAAACAACAGTACAGTGCTTTCAATACAAACTGGAACCTCAGTCAGGTAAAATGCAAAAAGAGTTAGATCTGATTTATTCAGGGGACTTGAACAAGGAGGGGGCGTGATCAGGTTTATTTGCTTAAAAGCTAAATCAATGAAACAGTCATGCATGCCCTTCAGAGTCAATACACAGTCACACCCTCTGGGTACCCAAGTAGGAAAAAGATGGGCTAGCCAGGAACGTTGCCCAGGCTAGGCCAGCGTCACAGCTGGTTAAGGCCCTGTGATGGAAGAAAGCAACATTAACAATGCACAATTTGTAATCCGGAGCTGGAGGGCTCAGTTCATGAAAGAAAAGACAACAAGGCAATCAGATGAAAACACTTTAGATTTAGCTGCTGTTGCAAGGAGCTACCCTGATGTTTACTCACAATACCCAATACAGGACACAGGCAAGATGAAATTAAGACTGCAGGTTATTGAGCTGGAGTGCCAGGAGAAGCAGGGCCCTCATGAATCACCGAGGCATTGTTCCTGTTCAAAGCATTGAGCAGGGGGCTGATCATCAGGCAGGTCTCTCGGCGATTGCTTTCTCTGTGATGTGACTAATCTGGCTGGGCTAGTATGGCAAGGCCCAGGCCAAGAGGAGATGAATGCGGATTCAGTCCAGTGGGGCTGGATGCAGCCTCCAGCAAGCAGAACACAGTTTAGCACACTGTGGGGAACCAAATCGCGACCCACTAGCAGCACACAGCACATTTAGATATAAGAAAATTCTGCTGTACCAGGCAGACTGCTATCTGTTCGCAATTACAGAGTCTCTGCACAATCCGGGAGTTCAGAGGTGGCTGGAAATCCTGACAGGCTGATCGCATTCAGCAAATCTTCGGTCTTCTTCAGATTTAAAGCCTGGTCACAGTTAAGTGGCTTAAATCATTCTCACAACTCAGATTCAGTCCGATAAACTCACAAGTTCCCTCTCAGGGACAGTGGGCGGGCAGGCCAAAACTCAGTCCATCCACAGTTCTCCCACATGAAACTACGCAGGACTGCTGCTCGACTGTCTCAGGCTGTTCACCCTTTCACTTCCCAACTCAGACTGCCTCTAGCTGCAAGCAGCCTGGGACTTTCCCCAGAATCCAAAAGGTTAGGTTGGCTGATCTGTCTGTCAGTCACATCAAGGACTCCCTCTCCAGGTCCATTTGGCCACCAAAGTTCCAAAACTACAATTCCTACAAAATATTGCTCCCACAAGACCCCTGGGGACAGGCTCCATTTTACAGTCCCCAAAGGTACTAATTGGCCTATTCTGGCAGTCCAGTACCAAGATGGTGGTGATAAACTGAACTGTCCATGCTGCAAAGAAGACAAGTTAGACAAACTGCAATATCGCTGCTACTCTAGCAGATAATCAGAAACAAGCACATCTTCTAACAGAGCTCCCTCTGTGCAAATACCGATGGCAGAATTGGAGTGATTATCTGGCAGCCCGGACTGGACTCAAGCATGGAAGCATTTAGCCCCCTCCCAGATTAATTATAAGTGAGATATAGGCAGCTCTTAAAGAGACAATACATAGAGGCTATACAGGCACTCTCAAACTCAAGCTGCTAAAACACAGGACACCATCCTGGCAGTGAGCATTTAGGCAAGCTCAAAGAAGACTTTTCGGGAACCACCATTTGTGGGGTTACATGTGTGTATCCATTCAGTAGCATATTTAACTATATTTACAGAGAAAAGACTATAACTTTGAGAAAATCTGGAGTAACCTGTAGATAAAGGAAAAATTATTTACTGCAGATATTTGAGTATGTTTGTAGTGGAGCTGTTTTTTGCATTTACTATTTGTATTTGATTAAAACAGTTGCATGTGCTAATCCATTCTGTAGTCTGGGGATCAGTGTCCTTTTTTTTCTTTTGCTGAAGACTGCATGAATTTATATTTTATATGTTAGTGTCTCACATTTTTTTTTTATACTGCGTTGAGTAGTATGGAGTCCATGGTTGTAGAAGGGTGATGGGGGGTCTAGTTGTAGGGAGGATGGTCAGAGAGAGGCTGTGCTCTGGAGGGAAGATGGGTCCAGCTCCTGGGATGGGTGGTTATCTGGGTGTCTAGCTCCAGGGAGGTTGCTCAGCCTGGGGAGGGGGGCTGGTCTATGGGTGGGAATGAACACAGGGGTCCAGCTGCAGGAGGGTTGTCTGCTGGAGGAATGCTAGTCCATGGCATGAAAGAGTGAGCCAGCAGCAAGGAGGGTGGCTGGTGGCAGTGGTGGGGGGCTAGTTTGGGGTTGGAAGTGAGGTCCAGCTGCAGGGTGGGTGGTCAGATGGTGAGGCTGGTACAGGGCTTCTGGTGGATCCAGCTGTAGATAGAGTGGTTGGCTGGAGAACTTCTGGTCCAGGGGCTTGGGGGACAGCTGCAGATATGTGGTCTGTTGGAGTGGTTTGGAGGTGGTGTCAGGGGTCAAAATTAACTTATCCAGCCTGTTCCCTGTGCAAGTAGAAACAAGCTGGGTCCATCTAGTTTTTACTCCCGCATGCACTGTAGTGCAGGTAGCTGATTTCCATTCCGTAAGGCTGCAATTACCACAAGCCACCACAAGGACACAGTGCCAGAGAGTGACAAGCTTTTTTTTTTAAGGGGTTGATGCTAAGTCACGTGCACAGCACACTCCACCATGAGGACTCGTTCAGGAGTGAGCAAGAGTGAGTACTGGCTGGCCTGGACTGCCAGAGAAAGAGTCAAAGATATGCCGAAGGAGAAGGTTGCGATAGACATCAGGGAAGATGGGAACATGCGGCCGGACATCAGGAGGAGCTACAGTCTCCGAGAGGCAGGATCAAACTTGCTGAGTTCCTGGGCTGCGGCGATGACTGGTAATGAAGGTATTGGGGGTGGACACTGGGCAGAGAATGTTGATGCTGCCAATGGCAATTATGGATGGGCGGGAACTGGGTGCTTGAAGCAAGGGGGGGGGTTCGAGAGCACAAGTCGTGATAGCAATGGCATACCTGTAATGCAATCTGAACATTACTGTACCATGTGTCCCTCTTTCTGTCACCCACGTGGTACAGTTATAGTTCAGATAGGCATGCGCGTCTGTGTGAACTACCCATTTTGGAGTTAGCTGCTGTAGGGATTAGACACTTGGCACCAAGCTCCGTGTGTTAAATTTGTGATCAGTTGTATTTTGTTGAAATACTGATAGCATTATAGATATTTAGGCAGGCATGCAGTGCAGGATCATCAGATTTTGTTTAAATAAAAAATTGAGCAAAGCAAACAGAAAAGCAAATAGAATGAGCTGGGGTTTCTTTCACCCTTCCCCCAAGAAGATTTTGAGCAGGCTTTGCTTCAGACTCTTTGGAGAGATATAAGGGTAACTATTTAAATGCTGACAAGCAGTTGCTGTGAGAATTGATTTGTTAATATAAAGGCTGTGTGTGTTACGAAAACTTTGTCAGGAACAGTGGTTGTACAATCTAGCCAACACAAAGCCTTGATTCCCCACTCATTTGTTTTGAGGGAAATCTTGCTGAGCATTGTGTTTCTCTTTTTTGGTGGGGGCAATTTACATTAAAAAGTAATGTACTTCATGTTACCAGCACAGTTGTACTGTGGACTCAACAGTTGACAGAGCAGACGGTAGTACTCAACACCAAAGTACAGTACCTTGCTCTGAGTCTGACCACTGTTTTTCTTCATTTTTGGTGTGGGAATTTGCAATTTCTAATTCTTATTGACACAGTCTTAGTGACCTTGCTTGGTTGCTCCCACCCAGTCTACAATTGGAAGAGCAGTGGTAGTTCATCCATCAGCACCAACAGTAGTTGTGCTTGCGTCTGAATTTGAAATTAATAAGAAAAAAACCCTGAGCCTTAAAATCATTATTAAAAATAAATACAATTGTGGTATAACTATCCTAATGCAAAAATAATAAAAAAGCTAAGGCAGTGTGAGGTTTGCTGCAGGCAGTGTGTGTACTGTCTACAGCCTGCTGCTGCCCTTTTGCTGCTGTGTGCACCCACTGCACCTCACTATTGTTAGGTAGTTATTAGTGTGAAAAAATATATATTTCTGGCCTAATATTCTTTCTACTGGTCTCTCTGGGTGGCTCTGACTATGCTGGCGTAACTCGTGGCTACTTCCTGACAGTGACACCTACATATACAGTATATGTGTGTGTGAGTGTGTGAGCAATACTGTCCTGATCTTTGATACTGATAATCAGCAGTGGTAAATGTATGCTGTTCTACTACTGCCTTACTGCTACACTTGCCAGACTGACCCCATAACCCTTAATTGTGTGTGTGAGACAGTGGGTGTGGGTTAGCTTTCAGTCAAATAGAGTAAATCTTAATCTCAGCTGTGCCTGTACTACCACAGTACGACTGCCTAATCCGTGTGTGTGTGTGTGTATTACTGAGCTTTCTGAATCTCAGTAAATCTGACTGAAAATAGTAATGCCTACCTGGCCATGGCCTGATTCAGACTGAGTCTTGTGAGTTACTGCAGTCTATAACATGTCCTTCTCTTCTCTATCTGTAGCTTGAATGTCATTTTGTAAAGTTACTAGAAAGAGAGAGAAGGAGGGAGAGAGAGATAAAAACTATATATATTACTGCCTACCTGGCGCTAGTCCAGATTAAGCAAGAGCCTTGTGGACTTGCTGTAGTGCATTCTAAATAACCTGTCCCTCTCTATCTGTAGCTTGAGTGTAAATTATAAAGTTACTGTTTTTGTGAAAGAGAGAAATAAATAAATACTACACTGCTTATCTGGACCTGGTTCAGACTAAGAAAGAGCCCAGCCTTGCTGACTTATTACAGTCTATATAACCTGTCCATCTCTATCTGTAGCTTGAGTGTAAACTGTAAAGTTACTGTTTTTGTGAAAGAGAGAAATAAATAAATACTACACTGCCTACCTGGACCTGGTTCAGACTAAGAAAGAGCCCAGTTACGGACTTACTGCAGTCTACAGAATTAAATATAATTGTTGCAGACTAGTTTATCTCTGCTGTGCAGCCAGTGTGACTGTGAGCCTCTGTGTCTTTGTGTGCTACCTACTAGTAGGCATGCTTCACCAACCTAGTCTGGGTTACTAATTTAGTGAGATAACTAAAAAATCCTGCCTGATTCAGCTAAGCATTGCATACTTAGTGTGGTCTAAAGAATTTAACCTACAAAGTAATAAAAAAATATACTGACACTCTTTCTGACTGACAACAGTTTTTATTGATATTTTAAACACAAAGATGTCAAAGGCAAGTTCAGTTCATTAGACATTATGGTTAAAGAAAAAATGAAGAAAAAGGCTGGGAAACAGATGAAGGCACTGAAATGTAGAACAGTATACTACAGTTGTTCCATATATGACTATTTCAAGATTCAATAAGTTTTTTCCAGTTTTTATCATTTTTGTCTATCTGTGCAGGTAACCCGACTCTGGTACATGTAACATTTGCCGCTACATGCACCTTGGTGCAGGTACCGCAATAAGTTAATTTCTATCCATGAGAGGTGCTCCAGCTACAAGGAAGCTGTATGGCATGTAGTTGGAGGGTGGTCCAGATGCAGGGAGGCTGGCTGGCTGGCTGGAGAAGAAGCTGGTCCAGAGCCTGTGTGGTGCACTAGCTCCAGTGAGGTTGTTCATCCTATGAGATGCTGGGGCTAGAAGGGTTGTCCAACTACATGGAGGGTAGTCTGGTGCCTGGAAAGATGATCTAGCAGAGAGGAGGGTGATTTGCTGTTTGGGAGGGGGTTGGGCAAGACTGCGATATTGAACAGCCTAGAAGGATCCAAAGTGGTGAAATTAATTAGAAACTGGTTAACATGTCAGACCTTCAACTCAGAAGTAGTGCTATGGCCCGTGGCACAGGTGACCTGAGTTCAGAAATGAGTTTGTGCTCGGGGCTTGCTGATGGGGGTAACTGAACTACAAGAAGCTCTCTTCCGGAGAAGGAGGACAGCCAGCTCTGCTGTAGTACTGTCAACTGAGTGACCACAAGTGGCAGTGCAGTCGGGAGCAGCTCATGGGCGCGATGACATTGACTGGTGCTGCACCACACATGTCTGTGCATCCTTGCTGCTCATATTCTAGGGGATGGAAGAACATGCAAAAGCATCCTGGCTTCCTAGGCAGCTCCTCCATATATTGGATCCATTCTATGGTGGAGCAAGTCCTGGCAAATGCCAGTGTGATGGTTTTGTAGTAGCTGAACAGAAGGAGGATGACCAGAGATACAGATTGGAAAAAAGAATAGTAGCTTGTGGGGGGTGGTTAACAGGTGTCAGAGGGTGATGGTTAATGGCACTCATTGCAGTGATGGAACAGTGAGCAGCTCGGCTCAGTACTGGGATTGATCCTCTTCAATGTCTTCATAAGTGACATTGCAGAACAACTGACAGACAAGGGAATGCCACTTTGCAGATACAAAAATCTGTAGTGTGGGCACTAAGATGAAAGCAGAGAGCATGCCCATGTCTCTTGGAGAAACTCAAAAAGTGGTCAAGATCAGGGCAATTGGGATTCAGTGACAAAGTGCAGAATCATGCAGAATCATGCACCTAGGGCATAGGAAACCAGGAGCTGCTTTATAGGGTTGGGGTGGTACTGACCATCACTAAGCAGGAGGGACCTTGGGGTTATTATGATCTCAAAGTTGCAGGGCTTTGTGACAAAGCAGTGGATAGGGCTAGCAGGATATTGGAGCTGCATAGGGAGGGGTATCTTCAGCAGGAGGAGGGAGGTGGTGGTGTTGCAAGTAATCATTCATTAGTGAGACCCGACTCAGAGTACTGTGTCCAGTTTTGGAGGCTGCACATTAAAAAGGTCATAGGGTGGAGGCAGTATAAAGGGCAACTAAAATTGTACATGGGTTGTGGCAAAAGCCCTATGAGAAGACTGGGATCTCAACATGTAAACCCTGAAAGAGAGGGGACATGATGGAAACCCACAAGTACTTTACAAGGATGAACAGGGTGAGGGAGGGGGCTCCTTCAAACAGGAAAGAACACCAGGACCAGGGGCATGTGATGAAGCTTGTGGTGGGGGTAAGAGGGATGTGAAGAATTACTACTTCACTGAAAGGGTTGTAGACACCTGGAACAGACTGACTGCATTAGTGTTGGAGGTCAGGAGTGAAAAACGTTGGGGGGGGGCTTAAAGCATGTGTGGCATATAGACATAGGGGAATATCAGTAAAGAAGCGGGGAAGAAGGAGTGCCATAAGGGCCACAAGAGGCCATTTAGAGTCTGCAGTGAAGGACTTAACAGGAGCTTCTGGTGACAGTTGTAGCGAGGTCTAAAAACTAGAACAGAAGTGTGACCTAGAGTGAGCGCTCATCAGCAGTGGGGTTTCCGAGCATGCAGTTTAAGAAAAAATATATCTGACAGTTTCTATGTGTTGGGGGGGGGGTGCTCTAGTGACAGTTGTAGTGAGGTTGGGAAACCAGAGTGGAAGAGTAAGTGTGAGGGCTTATCAGTTTTTGAGGAAGCCGTTTTAAAAAAAATTGTCTGTTTTGTATATCGAGAGGCGCAGAGAGGACACACAGCAGCAGCATGCAGAGGAGTGTGACAGCTGGAGCGCAATTTGGAGCAGCCAGCTGAATAAAGCTTTGGTAAAAAAGCAAAAAACAAACTGTTACAAAAACAAAGAATTACTGTATGATAGTGGGAAGAATGAGAAGAAGCATGACCAAGTGGCAGGTGGCGTGGCTGAGGGACAGGCAACCTGGAAGAAACAAAATTAAAAGCAAGATACCAGTAAGTAGTGCCAAACAGCGGAGGGTGAGTGATTGGGATATGTGACACAGTCCACTATCTACATTAATTGAGGATGATGTAATAATAACTATATGTATAAATTTAAGATTCTGCATGCATACACATATTTACTCAGATAAACGGATTTATCACACTCCATTTATGTCCACCCCTATTTACGTTCCCCCTGAGCTGTCCCCCTCTATCTTCAAATTGTGTCAGTGTCAGTGGCTCAGCAGGTAGCACACTCACCTCTGAGGCTGGGAGATCAGAAGGCTGTGGGTTCTATCCCCACACCAGGCACTTGGGTTAATATCCAAATACTGACACTGTAGTGCAGCATGAGGGGGGTGCTGCACTCCTGAGGTGCCGTCTTTCAGATGAGACATTAAACCGAGGTCCCATCTGCCTGTTCTGGTGGTAGTTCAGGTGGATGTTAAAGATCCCATTGCACTTCTTGAAAAGAGTAGGGGAGTTTTTATTGATAAAAATAAATAAATAATAATGTAAACAATATAAACAATAACAATTTCAGAAAAAAATCAGTCAAACAAGTAGTACACAAAACTAATATACATTACAATGATCACAGCAGATAAACAGAAATCAAAATAACAAAAGAATAAACTTTTACAAAAGTCAAGAACAGATCCAATAAGTTTGAACTAAGAGCTAAAGACATATAAGAAACAAATAAACCAGAAAATACCCTGCTTGTAAGTCATTAATCATAGATCCACTTTGTTTAAACTTAATAAAGTGAAGAAAACCTTTCCACCATTTAAGAAGAGTCCCTGACTCTACTCGTGATGCATCTTGAGTATAAATTAGCATGAGTTCCTTTACAATCAACAAATTAACACAGGAATAAGGCATTTTCTTTTGATAAAGGACCCATTGAACCCTAGCTTGCCATAAATAATATCGTAAAGACCCCAAAAATAAGGATAAAGTCCCATCATGAAACCCAGAGAAATGAATTGGGTAACATCCTAGGATCAAAATTTCCTAGGATCAAAAATTCATAAGACATACTAGACAGCCACTGAAAACCCCATAAATTCGCTTCTTTGTCCAGAGCAACACGGTTTTCGAACTGGCCATAGCACATCCACTGCCCTTCTGGAATTCTCCCACCACATTCACTCAGCACTTGACAAAGGTCATCTCGCAGGGGCGGTTTTTATAGATCTGTCCAAGACCTTCGACACAGTGTGCCACCCCCTGCTACTAAACTCCCTTAGCATACTGGGTCTCGCAGCCGGTCCCCTGAAGTGGTTCGCAAGCTACCTACACAACAGGTCCCAAAGAGTCAAGCTAAATGGGATCCTCTCCTCCTACCTTCCTGTACACTCGGGTGTCCCCCAAGGCTCCATCCTTGACCCGACCCTTTTCAGCCTATTCCTGAACACCCTCCCCAGCTCCTGTTCCGGTAAAATATTACTCTATGCTGATGACGCTGTTATCCTTGCATCACACCCTGACCCACTCCACTCCAAATCATGCTGCAAAGCGCCTTCCTCCAAACCGAAAAGTGGTTCAATAATCACCGCTTAGTCCTGAACCTAAAGAAAACTAAGTCCATGCTATTTTCTCATCGGCAAAACAATGCCAGGGACTTTCCCTCACATCACCAGCATGCCTCCCTCTGGAGCAGGTTTCATCCTATAAGTACCTGGGCATCACCTTTGACTCCGGCCTTACTTTCCAGCCCACCTTAAAGCTTTGGCATCTGCAATGAACTCCAGGATCGGTCTTCTCTACCGCCACAAAGACTGTCTCCCGAACCGCCTTAAAACTAGCCATCACCTCATCGGTATTATCACTGGCTGACTACAGACTCCTGTTTACGCTGCTGCTGATGCCTCTGCCTTATCCAAAGTCCAGACCTCTATCAACAAAGCCTGTAGGCTCCTTACAGTGCCCACAGCAGAACCCCACACCTGTCTGCTATACTCCACACAAAAATACTCACTCTTGAGGAAAGACTGAAATATCAAACCTGCCTACTGGCCAAAAATCCATGTCAGGTCTCTGCCCTCCTGGGGTCTCTGGACCTTTGCAGCAGGCTGCTAGGTCCCTGCCAACCCAGTACACTGCCGCAGCCACCTTCAACGTTCCCAGAGCAAGGACCTCTTGTTGCCAAAGATCTTTCCATCACCTAGCCCGTCCTGGTTTAACTCCCTTCCTGAAACCATCTCTAAGATCCCAGGTATTGGCCGCTTCAAAATCGCCCTCCTTAGCATATTATTGACAACCGATGCTGTAAATGTTTGTAGCTGCCCTGTGCAGTCCTTCTAACCTTTTCAAGCCCTCGCCTTCCGGTCCTTTTAACTCTACATATTAGTTTGTGACATGTTGTTAAATTGAATAATGTATCTCCTGTTGTTTTACCAATGTTAGTACCTTACACAAGTTTGCTCCAGTACAGCTTAGCTGTCTGCACTCTCAAATGTTATTTTATGTATCTAACCTGTTAGTCATCCCTGTCCTAACCTCACTCTATTGTTGTCTCCCTTTTGATGAGGTACCTTTGTAAACGAGTCTTTGACTCAAAGGTTGTAAAACTGATCTCAACAATAAATAAAATAAAAAATAGATAAGCCCATAAACCTTTAGCGTATGAACAATATAGAAAAAAATGTTCCATCGATTCTTCTACATTAATGCATTCCAAATATGGGCACAGTCTTTCCTGTAATGCTTTATACTTAGCATTGCCTCTAACATTTAATCGACCATAAAAAATCAGCCACTGGGTTTCCCATTGTTTCTGAGGCATCCTATGGTTATTTAACTGAGCAAAAATAATAGGGTTCAGTGCAGAAGGATAGTTTTTAAAACCAGGCCCTGAGGGAAGTAATAGTGACATTAAATAGTGATACAGCCCCTTCATACAGTGATTCAAGATTATTCCTTTCTGCATTTTCCATTTAAATAATTTCTGCACTGCAGGCCTAAAATACAATGGGATATACAAGTGCTGATTTAATTTGGGGGCAAAATTATGCCAATTCTTAAAATATTTACCCATTGATTTTAAGGTTAAAGAGTCTTCTGCCTTCAACTCGGCACTAATCCAGCCTTAATTGAATGTATAATGAATAAGGAATAGGCAAAGACTACTGGATCTATCATTCCCAAACCGCCCGAATTTTTTTGTAGATAAGTATAGCCTCGCTTTACTGGATTCAATCGGTTTCTCCAGAGCATCTGAAAAAACAAGCTATACATTCTAGTCTCCAAAGGGACCGGGAGGGGAAAAATCATTACCACATACTGAACACAGGGGAGAAGAAACTGTTTAATCACCTGCACGCATTTTAATTTTGACAATTTCCACTTTTTCCACCTTTGCACCTTCATCTCTACTTTTTGGAGAACAGCTTCCCAATTTTCACTTGGCATATTCTGGGGGCCAAATCTAATCCCCAAAATGTTAAGCGGATTCCTAGAAAAAAGAATACCAGCTTGCCACACCCCATCTAAGCTGGATGCACCAATGAATAATCCCTTGGTCTTATGTAAATTTAGTTTTGCATTTGAGACTTTAGCAAAGGCATCGGAAGCTGACAAAAACCCAGACACTGAAGTAATATCTTCCAAATAGAGAACTAAATCATCTGCATAGGCTTGTATCATTAACTGAGAATCCATCTGTACATTAACTGGTATACCCTGCCATTTCTGTAAAAAAATTGTAGTTCGCAAAAAGGGGTCTAAGGCAAAAGTGTAAAGAAGAGGGCTAAGAGGGCACCCCTGATGAACACCTGTAAATAAATGGAAACCTTCGGCCTTGCAACCCTTCAAAAATTGGAACACCTCATAGTGATCATACAATTTTTTTATTATTGTCACCATTTGTTTTGGAACCCCATAATGTGTAAGAGTCAGAAAAAGAAAGGGTAAATGCACTCTGTCAAAAGCTTTGTCCAAATCTGCAGCAATCAAACACCAAGACTTTCCTATATGAGTGAGATGTTCAATGATATCTCTTATCATCATAAGAGCAGATTGCACCTGTCTGTCTGGTAGGCCGCTAAATTGATAAGGTGAAATAACCCCTCTGGCAAAGTTTTTCAACCGATTGTTTAAAATACAAGTAAAGATTTTGTAGTCTGAATTTAAAAGGGTAATTGGCCTCCAATTAGCAATATTCTGCTTATCCCCTGTTTTAAATATGTAAGTTAATAACCCTTCTGAAAAGGAGGAAAAAATAACCATTTTGTCTAAAAAAAACTTTAAATAAAATACACAAACACTGACTTAATTCTTCTAAAAAACCTTTATACAAATTATTTGACAGACCATCTATACCGGGTGAAATGTTCATTTTCAATTTATCAATTGTGCTTAAAATTTCTGCTTGCGAAATAGGGCCCCACAATTCTACCTGATCTACTTGAGTGATAGGGATGACAATCTTATTTAAATAGGAGGTCATGTCCTTCGTAGAAATTGATACTAGGGGATCAAGAGACTGAAAGTGCCCCACTATAACGTCACGAAGTTGTGCTACCGAAGTAGCCAAAGAACCATCTGATTTCTGTAGTGCATCCATCGTCATGGAGTCCCTTAGCTGCTTGTACATTTCAAAAGGATCCCCAATAGGAGATTTTTTTATTCCATTGGTAAGGATGGCTTGCATAGTTTTACCTCTATCATATTGGAATTCTCTCATTTTCTTTTTTAAAATAGAGATTTGCTCAGAATAATCTAATCTAGATGTGTAAACTATGGACATAAGTCTTTGTAATTGCTGCCGAAAACCTAAATAGTGCAGGAATTTATAATTTTTAGTTTTAACTCCCTGTGCTTTAAACCAGTTTTGTAAATTAGCTTTTGTTTCTAACCACCAGTCCCCTAGATCTGTATATAAAAAAGCTACTGATAATCTTGCTTTTAAAATAAATTTAACCCCAGATTGTATATAAGGGAGAACCAGAGATGAATTATTAAGTTTCCATCTAAGTTGTCTTTTTTCCAGATAGACTGTCAGACAAAAAATATAGTGCAAAAAGGAATGATCTGAGAATTCACAGGGCAGCATATGAAAAGATTCTACTTGCATGTTTGGTGAGACCAACATATGGTCAATTAAGGTGAAGTTTTTCCCTTTTTGAAATGAAAACTTAGCCCCAGCTGAAAAAAAGGAGCTACAATTTAACAGACCAGCATCTTTGATAATTTTACCCAATGCATTAGAGTCACAATATGTTTTTTTTTTCTTTAGAATGAGAGGAAGCCGGGATGGGACAATTAAAGTCTTCCCCCCATAATACTCTAACAGAAGTTAACAGAAAGGGCTGTATAGTTTTTAGGCAATTTACCCTACCTGCTTTTGTTTGAGGGTTATAGATGTTAATAAACCGAAAACAAGAGCCTTGCCATTTCCCATCAACGATCAACACCCTTCCCGGAATTAGGTCAATCAAATTGTGCAGCTGAAGTGCATATGAATTAAACACTATACCTATGCCATCAGCGGAATCTTCGCCAAATGACCAAAAAGAAGGGCCCCAAACCCAATCCCTTTTGAAAGATGCAAGCTGCTCCATAGAAAACATCCATGTCTCCTGTAAAAAGCACACAGAGAAACGTTGATCATGAATGTAAGAAAAAATAGCTTGTCTCTTAGCCATATTTAAAAGGCTATGCGTATTCAAAGAACCCCAAACCAATTGCATGTCTGATTAATATTCTCACTATTACTTTTTCCTCTTTTCCTTTTTTTTTCCCTTATAGCTGTCCACTGGCTGCGACCTAGTAGAAAAGGAGGATTTTTGTGAATCTGAATCCCCCATGTCCTGCTCGGTGTCACCCCATGGGGAAAAAAGGGCTGCATACGTATTACTAGTTTCTAGGGACACCACCTGAGAGGGGGGCTGTTTGGAGGGCAAGTTCCTAGAGGACCTTCTCTGGGGCAATATCGACAAAGGGCCAATTACTGAAGGGTTAACACCTGCCCCCTCTGTGACCTCTTCAGTATAACAAACCGGGGAAAACTGTAAAGGATCCGGGGGACCCATGCTCACTTTTAGCAAAGTAGCTACATCTGAGGCAGACCGTTTAACATTCATCGAAATAGGTTTATTGTCAACCAAGCTTGTATCTTTTGACTGTCCTTCTGATACAGTTTGTGTCCTAACAGGGGAAAGTTTTGCCTGTAGAGTAGCAAAAGGGAGGGGGAGACCAGTGGGAGGAAGGGGCACCTGAATTATGGCTTCTTGTGCTTTCTGAATAAGTATATCAGAGTTAGAGCAAGAGAATTTATTCTTTGCAGTCCAGGGGCATACTTTAAACACATGACCCTTGCCTTCACACAAATCACAACACGATTGTTTATTGCAAAACATGGTCAAATGGCCCACCTCCCCACAATTATCGCAGCGAGGTTGGTCACAAACATTAGAAAGATGTGTCTTCGCTCCACACTTGTAGCATGCACAGGGTTGCCCACTATAAAAACATACGCCCCTATCCCTACCCAGCAAAAAGGAGTTAGGGATGTGCTCTATCCCAGTCTCCAATTGCCAAAGCTTAATTTTATACTTCTAACCCCCTGTCCAAAACTGTTCAGAGTCTAGAATGGGATCAGGCTCGCTCAATACCTCACATTTTTTTTTTAACCAAAAGGTGATGTCCTCTACCCTAACCCCTTCATTTCGAAACATAACAGTTACATATTTAATCAGAGGTTTGGAAAGGGGGATAACAAAAAAAGGGGTCCACACAGGAGAAAACTTGACCTGACCATACCTAACCCAGAATAGGTCTAATACATGTTGTGTACGAAAACTAATATCAAAATTGTCCTCCCCTGAAATGTTTATGAAAGCATAAACGTCATGCGGAGTAAAGTGCAATGAATCTTTCAACAGGGTTTTTCCCACGTAATATCTGTCAAGCCTAACTTCCAACCCTCCTTTATACCTCAGCCGCACAGCATTATGCCTAGGAGTAGCTTCCCTATTAGAGTTAGAAAAAAGCTCAGACATCAATGGCTTGTGAGCTGGAGGGGGCGGCGCACACTAGCTATGTCATGACCCTCATGTAAGATCTCCTGAGGTTGTTTATCCTGTCTCAAGGATACTGTGGGATAATTATCAGACCCTGGAATACCCAAGGGGGGCTGCAGAATCTCTTTTTCAACAGTTTGATGATGCTGATAGTTCTTCCCTCTAAGTTGCTGGTCAACAGGTTTCCACTCTGGGGAATGTTGTGAAAGAGACAAATCCGAGTCCCATGTTGGGTCAGGCTTCCATATACCTGTTTCTACCTGCTTCTAGCCCGCCTCGTGTAAAGCTTTCTGAGGAGACCACGAGTCTTGAATGTCCTTGTCCTGTAATTGAGGGGGTTCAGTTACCTGAGAGTAACAGTCTGGAGTCAGAGTTTGCTTAGATGCTGATTTACTTGAAAAATAAAAGTCTGTAACCCCAAGTTGTGAATCCTTGGAAGATTGATAAGTCACTGAAGGTAGAGCTGACATATTGTCCTGTTTTTGGTGTTTAAAAACAAAACCAGTTACTTTATTCAGGGGAGCCACCTCATTTTGAGTGAAAGTCTTGGAATCAATATGTTTACTAATAATATTAACAGTGTTTTGATGAAGATTTCCAGACATTAGGACAGGCTGTCGGCACTCGCTATCTCCAGCGATTAAACTGCCAGCCTGTAAATCAGTTGAACTACCAACAGACTTCCCCGGTGCAACATTAGAGCTATGAGCCTCTACAGTCTGCCCCTCGGGACCAACAGTACTCTTACGGTCTACCGAGGAATAGACAATTAGCTCCCCACAGCTGTCACTAAGGCAAACACTCCGAGGCTCTACGCTAGACTGCAAAGCATTAGAACATGTTGAAGCAGTCTGAGTTACTGCCGTTTGTGCAGTGTCACTGTTAGTCAAAGGCAATCCTCCCATGATAAAGTTAAAGGAAGGCACAAGTACCTGCAATCCCCACAGCCTTTGATTCAAAAGCCGCCGTCCTGCCGACCCTAATCTCCGTCTCCATACCTGACATTCCACGTCCATTTAAAGAAGCCTGCTGCTGTAAAACTCCATCGTACCCCTCGGAACCTCTCGAGGGAGAAGCACTCTGTTGCATTGGAAATAAAGCCGAAACTGTGATTTCACAATGCTGACGACCATTCCGCCGTCCGGAATTTGCTTCTGTGGGCTCCAAAGACAAGGCTCTGCTAGCCGTATCAGATTCCATCTCCTGTAACGCTATATTCTTCAAACCAGGTAATCCTTTAACTGTAGAGGCAATAGTAGGTAGCAAAAGCTCCCAATTCACCACGGCATCCTGGAACTCTGCATCAGAATCTATTTCAGCCACAACATGGGCTGTAGCCTCCGTGAATTTCAGAGCGGGAGCTGAGGCTAGCTCTCCCACTCCACAGATGTCCTTCTCCTTCAGTAGTCCACTGCCAGTGGCCATCTTGGCAATGGCCTATCCCCCTACTGGCAGCAATGCAGCAACTGAGCAGGGGAATTTCCTCGGTGCCCTGGCCAAATTTCCCTCATACACTAAAAATACCACCAACAGCTTACTCTGGTTCAAGGTCAGTTGGCATTTCATCTGTATGCCCCTCCCGGGGTCATGCCTGAAAATAGGCAGAATCTGCCTAGTGCACTTACCCGGTCAACAAAAACTAAATAAATAAATAAATAAATTTACTTATATTTATAAATAGCCCATCAGGGCTTTTTCTGTTTACTGCTCCGTGTTTTTAATTATGGGCTCTCCTGGACCTTATGCTGCTCTTTTTCTCCCCCAAATCTGTTTGTTAGCCCCTGGTACTTTAACATTAGCTGCTGTGCAACTCTATTGTATGCAGTGCTTGCTGCTTTCATGTTCCCCTCGGGGAACCCACTGATTTCCCCTGCTTGCCTCCCACTCACAGCTACTTTTAAGCCAATTTCAGGAATTGGCCTTCAGCTGCACTGTGAATTTTCCTTTGTGGCCCTATCCTGTGTATTTGTTCTCCCAGTCCCTTTCTACCAGGTCCCTAGGGCACCTACAGTCTGCCACCATGCATCTTAGCTAAAGGTTCCTGCCACCTACTGCTGGCTGCCCACCCTCCAGACCCTCTTAACCTGCCCCTTGGGGGCTCTTTACATAGCCACTTTGTGGCTGATCGGTAGTGGGAGGCATATTTGCCCTTGTCTCCTCCTCCTCCTCCTCCCAAAAATCTCCCATCTTCTTTCGCACCTACATGGAGCAGGCTACAGCCTGAACTCTGTGGGCTGAGTCATAGAAACATAGACCTTGATGGCAGATGAGGACTGCTTGGCCCACTGAATCTGCCCATTTTCCTACCTATTGTATAAGCTGCAGATGCTAGTTAGCCAACAGCTGACTTCCTCCTACCCTAATAGAATTGCCTTATGTCTGTCCCATGCATTCTTGAAGTCCCCCACTATTTTTGACCCCACAACCTCCTCAGGAAGGCTATTTCATGTGTCCACCACCCTCTGTGAAAACAATACTTCCTCACGTTCCCCCTGAGCTGTCCCCCTCTATTTTCAAATTGTGCCCCCTTGTTCTTGCACATCTCTTTTTTCTGAAAGATGCAGCTCTCTTGGACTTTATTGATTCCCTTGAGGTACTTAACATTTTCTATCATGTCCCCTGTCTCCTTCCTTTCCTCAAGGGCATAAATATTCAGCTTGTCTCTCTTTGTGTGGCTTCAGGTGCAGACCCTTCACTATTTTAGTTGCCCTTCTCTGGGCTGGCAGTTGAAAGTGCATGCCATAACTGTCACATAGCGCAGCAGCATTAAACTGCCTGCATAGCAACAGCCACAGCATTTCTGGTCAGTGGTTTTCTGAACAGCCTCCTGCCTGCTACATATAATCTGGGCCCAAGGACCCCCCCCCCAATCACTAGATGCCAGGGAAAGATTAAATATAATAAAAAACAATTGCCACTGTCCATGAGGGAGTTGGCCCATTATACCACCAGAGCTATACCTTTTAAACCACTGGCCTCCTGGGATAACTCAAGACCCCTGAACCACCAGTATCCCCCTTTTCAAATAATATAGGGGCCACTAGCCTAGGAGCATCCCCACCTGCCCATCTGGACTTCTTCCAAAATTTACTGGTTTCTTGCATGTCTCCTAGGGGTGCTAGGGTTTTTTTGCTGAGCCCCAAATATCACTTTATTCTCTGTTCTTAGTTGTCTGCATTTTTTTCTATCTCTAGTTTCCTTACTTTGAACTTTCCTTTACTCCATCTTAGTCTCTCTTAATCAAGCGGTTGCTTTGATTTCTTAAAATCCTGACATTAAGGATACATAAAACCTTTGGAAAAATTGCTCCCATTCAAGTCAATGGGGTGTGTACACTCAGCCTTCATTTACTGACATCACAAAATGGGTCTGCATGTGCTGGCGTAGGGGCATGGCTGTAGGATTCCATTTTCAGCTGGCAGGTCAGTGAATAAATTTACGAGTGGAATAACTTTTTACAGTGATAGCCCACAAAGGAATAATGTATGGAAAACATCTCCTGGCCAGGTCAGTTGCCATATATGTGTCAGTAGGGGGCTAGTTGAGAGCTACTATTTAATCATGGCCAAATATTACAAGCCTATTTATCTATTTTTTGTTTATTTTATTTTATTGAATTTTGTTGACCCAGTAGGCCCATTGAGACTAGAAGTCCCTTTTTCAGGAGTGACCGGGGGCAGTGGGGATACAGATGGTAACCAACTGAAACCAAACCAGATTAAGCTGTTGGTGATATATTTTTTTAGTGAATGCCTATGACCAAGCATGATCTGTTAAGCAGACGCTGATTGGCTGCCAATAACCTGCATCAAGTATTGATTAACTATGATTAATCATGATGATAAAAGAAAACTCCATCAGTAATGAAAGAAAACTTATGGTTTATGGTGGCTTTGGGTATTGATCAATAATGATAGATAATGATTTAGCATCACCGAAAGTATTGATTAAAAATTATTATGACCAAGCAAAATTGTTGCATGTGTGGTCCTTATTGTGCAGCTGTAGATCTAAGTTCCGTGGGAGCTGGTGAGGGGTTGAGACAGGCATGGGGAGCTAAAGTGGAGGGCATGAGATCCTGAGGCATGCAGGGATGGGAGGAGCACTGGGGGAGGATCTGATGTCAGTCTGATACCATGGATGGGGGGACTAGCAGGAGGACCTGGAGTGGTTGGTGTCATACCATATGAGAACCACTGTACTAACATGCCCTACCCCCTGTGGTATTACCAATAGCAGTGGTAGTGCAATGTCATCATTGAACTACCAGCGTCTCCTCAGTGCACCATGGCACTACCATTGCACACAGATGGTACCACAGTGTCCACAATAGTATGGCAATGGAATTGAAACAAATCCATTGTGAGATCAATTTCAGTGGTGTTGCAATGGCAGCTCATTGTGTTACCATTGGACATGGAAATCACCCCTGTGTTACCACCCGAGTACATGCTACCACAGTGGCAGCAGTGGCAAGACACTGGAATTGAAACAAATCCATTGTGTTACCAACAGCAGTGGGGATACAATGGTGTGTGTTTGATGAGCCATTGTGGTACCATCTATGCACATATTCTCATTGTGATGCCACTGTCCATGTGGTACCACAATGACAACAATGGTATTACAATGGAATTAACTGTGGTTCAGAGCTCAGTGCTTATGTTACATACTGTAGCTGGATGCTGAAGGTTGTTTTTGGATACAGAGGCCAGACCAGTAAGTAGGATAATGCTTGCAAGGTCCTAGTAGTATGAAATGATTCGTGCTTAGGTATTTTAGTATAGACATGAGCAAGTCAGTGATTACAGTACGTATGAAATGGATAGCACATGCAAGGTGCTTAGATGCTTGAACTGATGAGTCATTTATTATGATTTGATAATTTTTGGCCTTTCTTTGTATCCCACCGTAGGAAAGATGCTTAGTCCAGTATTATGAGACCCCCCCAAAAAAATAATGATATCAACGATTGTTCTACGTCTGACTGTTGAAGGAGTCGAGTAGGAAGACACCCCCAAGAAAATGAGTAGCAGTATGATCACCTCCTCCAACTCTGGAGAGTGTGACCAGTAGCATGCAGGAGAGGAAAAACCCCTTGGGGGGGAAATCTCTGAGGACCCATGGCTACTGACCTGCCCATTCTTCTGGGCATACTAAAGGAGAGTAATCCAAAATTTTTAATTAATCGACTAATCCGAACCCCAAAGTGGTAGAACCAGATCCAGAAAAAAGGAGTCCTGAAGATGTATTGAATCGAGACATGAAGGTGAACAGAGCAAGCATCCATCGGGTAAACTCCAAGTTCAAAAATCCATGAGCAGGCCAGAATGGTAAAAGAGTGGAATCCATGTTGAAATAAATTTGAAACAATGAGTTGCAGTGGTGATAGTCCAGAAATTCCATGATGAGCATAAGGAACTCAAACGATGAGTAGCATTAATTGAGCAATCCAAAGCGAGGAAGTCTTCTCCGAGAGACAAAACCACAGTTAAGTCAACAGCCCAAAGAGGGTAGATTGTATGCTTAAGTCATGATATAGACAGGCTGAAAGCAGTAGATCTGTGCTGAGAATCCAGGCAGGAATTGCGTCAGTAGATCCGAATCAATGCAGCTTGTCGGTAGGAAGCATCCTAGGGAGTATAAGAGCGAGCCCAATAGGTAAGGATATGCAGCTGAACTGTGTAGGTTAAATGAGGTAGGAAGTAGCAGAAGTGGTGTTGACCACACGTAGGTCAGCTAGTAAGTAAATGGAGAGTGGGAGTGAGCCTCGTGTGTAGACTACCATGCACAGCTGGACCCCTGGTAGGTCAGCTGCTAAGGGAAGTAGACTGGCAGCTAGTCCCACATAAGCTAGCATGCGCAGCTGGACCCCTCATAGGTCAGTTGGTAAGGGAAGTAGAGTGGCAGCTAGCCCCACATAAGCAAGCATGCACAGCCGGACCATGTGTAGGTCAGCTGGTAAGGTAAGTAAATAGTGTCAGCTAGGCCCCATAAAGGTCAGCCAGTATGGCTGTACCACACGTAGGTTAGCCAATAAATGAGTAGCAATAGAATAAATGCAGCGCAGCAACATGGGAAGCATCCAGGGACAAGAAATAAATCCTGAGATGCAACGTAAAAGTAAGTCAATGGTGGAGCACAAATGGAGATCCTAGACTACTGGAGAGATGGAAGCAAGGTAAGAGCAGTAACATCCAGAACTCGATTAGTATGCGGGAAGACGAGACATCCTGGAATACATCCAAGTGTGACGAAGAAGCTCAGGTGATGGCTAGGAAGGATCTGTAGTGGATGGCTGAATAGGATCATGCTGTATAAAACCTAGGACAGTAATGCTGTGAATGTCAAGAAGCCTCAGCCATGTGGAGAGCTCTGACTGGGTAGCAGGCAATATGAGGAGATGGCAAGCAGGATAAGCAGAATGGCAAGCATGGTGCACAGGGCAAATGTGGGAATGATATGAATGACGGGTGGCAGCAAGCAGGATGCTCAGCAGTAAGCCATAGAATAAGCCTACATAGTGCCATAAAATACGATCCGATACAGATGCCAGCCAGCAAGGCCATATTGTAGTAATAGTTGCAACAGCCAAGGTACCATGGCTTACAGGTCAGTGCATGAAAGGCTTGTGAAAATGTATCTCTGTACCCACATAGAAGTCCAGTAAAGGTGTCACAGGCCATGATGAAGCTGTCAGTCTTGCCATACAGATCCCTAACATAGGTGGGATGGAGCGGAATTATCCAGCACAGGAAGCTAGTACGGAATGACGTAATAATGATGTCAGTCAGAAGCTAGGAGGAAAAATGACATGCCAAGCAGCACTTATCTGCCAACAATGTTACGTTTAATGTGTTAAAGAGGTAGTGCAACAATTGCATTAAGGTCCTTGAGTCTCTGCACCACGCTGACATCATGTATGAATATAGTGCTGCTCAAACTTTGGATTACATATAAAGAAATGACCACCCAGACCTACATATGATGTGACTCCTAAGGTCCAGCAAGAATTATTAAAGAGGAGCTAAAGTTGCCCCAAGTATTATCCCCTGTGTCTGATGAGCAAGAAATAAACAGGAATGAGGTAACCAGGGGACATACTTAGCTTGGAAAGTTGCAGCAGGTATCGCTGTTAGCAAAAGTACTAACATGAGGAATGGTGTCCAGAAAGGAAGGATGATGGCTCCAAAGGCAGGCGAGCAGAAGAGGAGGTAGCTAGGTGTCCTATGCAGTAGCAGGAAGGGAAGTCCATGTCGGAGGAGGTGGCGTTCGGCCGCAATGGAGTAGAGCAGGCAGCAACAGCCCTGGAGGTAGAAGAACACTCCAAAACCGAATTGCGTGTAACTCGGTGGTAGCAGGGCTACGGCTGCTAGAAGGAAGCATGAAAAGTAATACAGGAGGAGCACAAGTAATACGCCCAAGAAATGAAGCCAAACACGGTGTAGCAGGTGGGTAAGGAGCAGAGCAAAGTCCCCCAAAAAGGAAAATAAAAACTCACAGAAAGCAGGGAAGGAGCGGGGGGGGGGTGCAACAAATGAGCAAGCAAGCAGAGGGAGGCTAGCAAGCAAGACTAGAGGCAGGAGGGCAGTGACAGAAGGAAAGAGCAGCCAAGCACCACAACACGCCACCAGCAAATGCGACTCGCTCTAAGCAGGGCGGTGCACTGCCTGCTGGTATAAATAGGATGTGGGGAAGGAGCTTTTCCCCCATTTAACTACAGGCATAGCCCTAAATTTGAAACAAATCCAATGTGTTATCAGTCAAGGGGATACAGTGGTACTGCAATGGCATTTACAATAGTATGGAAATGGTGGACAAATTGTAACGCTATGGTTTTCTGAGGATATTTTGGTAAGGGGAGATTGAGAACAGGAGGGGGTGAGTAGGTTAAGATATGGAAAGAGTAAATAGACCAGTCCCCATGCATCATATCCCCCCACCCTTCACCAAGGTGCAACATCAACTGTGGAAGCCAAAAAAACACAAAGGGGCTTGCCATTGTATCCCTCAAGTTATTATGACAGAGGTTAGAATCCAGGCAAGGAGATCATGTTATGAAATCCAGGAGGTTAGAAGCCACCTGCATCAGAATTATTTGGTTCCCCATTTTTCCCTTGACCATATACCCCCCACCCCACGCACTCAAAGTTATTGAAACCAGATTACCTCTCAGAAGTAAAGAAAAAAATAAAATGGAAAACTACCCAGGTATTGCAGAGATCAGAGCTCACCTGCCATAATCCATGTGGGTGTAGTACTGCAGCCACAGATACTCAAATATTACAGGCATTGGTCCCTTAGGAGAGAGGAAAGCCATATGTGCATGGGAGAGATATCCCCTTGTTAGCAAAGAAAGAGAGCATTTGGTTACTAGTCCATGTCAAGTGAGCAGTATAATGTTTTTCAGCAGTGAGTTCTCGAGTCCCTTTGAGGAGGAGGTGAGATTTAAGTACCTGGCTCCTGACTACAGGAAATGGCCCCACTATCAATGTCCAGCTTAGACACAGTGAAATTTTGTTGTCTGGAGGTATGATGAAGGTAATGTCAATAGCTGCAGTGTCTTTGATATCCTGGATATCAATGCTGCCTAGTCCAGAGTCCTTTTTTAGTGATTCCCTGAGAATCTAAGTGGGGGGCTCATGTTCTGATGTAGGGGAGATAGAACTAGAGGTTGAATATCTCAAGCTTCTGCTGTGTGACCTGGTTTGGTGCACCTCAGCATCTCTTTTTGGTGTTTGGTCTTTTTCTGTGTCCCCTTACCACTTTGGCATGGGTCTGGGCTTGCTGTGCTGATACACTAATCGATCTGCCCACATTCCTCGTTCCTCTACAGCATTACCCCTGGGTTTCATGAAGCCGGTTTACCGCCTGCAGCTGGACTGTTCTGGGGGTCTGTCAGGATGATTGTGCTATCCTCTGCCCCTTTGCTTTAGATAATGAGAGACAGCTTGTGGAGTGTGAAAAGAAATTAATTTCCCTCATACAGAATTTGTAATGCAGCTGGATATGTCAAAGAATTTTGGATATTTTTTCTTCCTCCTTTTTAATTTGACTGTAGGCTTTCCTACGATTGGCTAAGTCTTTAGAAAAGTCTTGAAATATGTGAACTCTATTCCTATTTCAGGAAAGTGACCCCCATTCTTTTGCCAGCTTCAGGATGTGCCTGGAGGTATGCCATGATAGGGCAGGGTTGAACACCTCTCCCTGAATGAGGTCCTAATGAACTGTTGGCTCTATTTCTAATTTGTTGTCCCAATAGTAATCCAGCCTTATAGGCAGAGCTACACAGAAACATAGACTTTGATGTCAGATAAGGACCGCTAGGCCCACCTAGTCTGCCCTATTCTTACCTATCTGATAAGCTGCAGTTTCCAGTTAACCTACATCCTACTTCCTTTTATCCCTCACTAAAATTGCCTTATGTCTGTCCCATGCATTCTTGAATTCCCTCACTCTATTTGACCCTTCAACCTCCACAGAAAGATGGTTCCATGCATCCACCACCCCTGACTGAGCCGTCCCCCCTCTATCTTCAAATCATGCCTCCTTGTTCTTGTACATCTCTTATTCATAAAGTTGCTCCCCTCTTGGACTTTTGCTCAAGGGTATACACATTAAGCTCCTTTAGTCTCTCTTCATATGGCTTACGTTGCAGACCCTGCACCATTTTAGTTGCCCTCCTCTGGACTCCCTCCATCCTGTCTATGTCTCTGCATAGATGGGGTCTCCAGAACTGTACGCAGTACTCCAGATGAGGTCTCACCAACTATCTTTACAGAAGGGATTACAACTTCCTGTTTTCTACTGGAGATGCCTCTCCCTATACATCCGAGTATCCCCCAGCCCTCCTTACTGCCTTCTCACATTGCTTACCTACCTTAAGGTCATCTGATATGACTACCCCAGGTTCCTTTCCATTTGTGTTGTTGTTAGTAACCACCCCCCGCATTGTGTACTCTTCCCCTGGGTTTTTGTTTCCCAGGTGCATTACTTTGCACTTTTTCGCATTGAATCTAAGCTGCCATATTTTTGACCATTCCTCCAATCTTGCCAAGTCCCTTCTCATCCTTGTAGAAAGTCACAGTCATCTTTTTCTTCAGTCACTGATACCTACTTCTGCACCACTACCTCTCAGGCCAGCAGTGCTCACTTTAGGTTATGGTGCATGAGGCACTGCCTGGAAGGGAGCTCACTGCTACTTCTGTTCCATTATATCCCTGTGGCCAAAATTGACAAGATTTATTGTCCTGTATTTTTTCTTAACTGGGAGAGCCCTGTTATTTTTTTTCCACCTTTTAAGCCTGTATTTAAATATCTTGTGTAGCACTGCTGCTAAGATTTAACTTACTGATTATAAGCAATATATTGAGTGCTGCCACATTGTGATTTGTGTTACAGTCCTTTGGAGTGCCAGTGCCTCATGGTTAAAATTGCTATTTTTGGAGGATGCCGCTGTGATAATGGTGGTTTTAACCAAATGGCACCTGAAAGGATCTATATAGGATATAAAAGC
Source organism: Neoceratodus forsteri (assembly GCA_016271365.2). NCBI lineage: Eukaryota > Metazoa > Chordata > Ceratodontiformes > Ceratodontidae > Neoceratodus > Neoceratodus forsteri. The sequence goes on along the minus strand of CM057452.1, from coordinate 1,069,293,699 downwards.
ACAGGTTTTAAAATCTGAGAAAAAAAACAGCTCATCTTACCCAGATAAGAAAAAAAGTTCTGCTTCATAAGATTGGCTATGGGCATTAAGGGAGTGGATAAGGTCTTTTTCAGATACTTGAGACAGCACAGGAGCTACTAGGACCAAATAGTGTGGATCAAGAGGGGTAGAAAGTGTGCAGAACAGGTGGAAGCATTGAATGAATACTTCTGCTCTGTGTTTATCCAGGAGGAGAGTGGTCCACTACCTCAGTGGACTGGGAGGGGAGGATGGGGACAGATGGGGAGATCATGGAGAGTAGAGTAGAGGAACTGAAGGTAGACAAGGGACCAGGTCCTGATGGCATTCATCCCAGGATGCTGAGGGAGATAGCAGAGGTGTTGGACAGACCGCTGGGGAGGGTGGGCGAGCAGGGAGCAGTGGGCTGACCATGTAGGGCAGTCTGAGCAGGGAGCAGTGGGCTGACCAGAGGGCAGTTTGAGGTGTTTACTGCTGATGTGTTCTCTCTCTCACACTTTTACAACTGGTAGGTCTGGTCCATGCCCAAGGTCACATTCTGAGTCAGTGACTGGTGGAATTTTTAAATATGGGATCACCCAGTTCCTGTACATAATATCTCTGCTTGTCCTGCAGCTCTTCTACCTCTCTGGAACTCTGTTACTACTCTTGTTTTAATTTTTTTCCTTATGGTAACAATTTATTTACAGGTCTGACAGGACGGCCGCTGACCCTAGTCTGACAGAACGCAGATCCTTGCATATTAGATAAGTATTGTTGTATGTATAACCTTCCTTGTCATTCAAGTTTTGTTTCTGAAGAACTACGTATTATGTTTGATCATAGGGCTATTCTTGTTTTACAGGTATGACAGAACAGCACCTTAATATCTGAAACCCAGGGTCACCACGATCCGGCTGGACCTCTTTTCTGTGTAAGGTAAGTAAACACACAACCTCATGTACTATATATATATATATATATATATATATTAGAGGCAAAAAACTCTGTTTAATGTATCAGTTAGGGTTGTTCCACAGCGACAAAAGTGAAGAAATTCAGTGTTAGGGTTGAAAGCCCCCCTTGCACCCCTCAGCCCGGCACCCCAACCACCAGTGGGGTGTCCATTGGGGTCGTCAGCCCTAAATCTCACCCTATCACATGTGTAAACAAGCTGAGGTATAAGAGAATGGGGTGAGAGTTAGGACCGATAACCCCAATGCACACCCCATTCGCAGCTGGGGTGGCAGGCTGGGTGGGTGCAATGGGGCTTTCAACCCTAACACCGAATTTCCTCATTTTTGTTGCAATGGAACAACCCTAACTGATGCATTAAATTGAGTTTTTTGCCTCTAGTTTCCCTTCTTTATGAGAATGTGCTGTAGAAATAGTGAATGGAATGTGGTGGTGGGAGCGCGGCGCTCTGGAAGCAAGTGGAAACACTAACTGTAACAGTAATGGAAGCGCGCACCCTGTTTTTGCCCAACGGCTGCATAGAGAAACACAGTGTGTACAAAGAATGTATGCATAATAATAGACCTCAGAGCAGAAAATGAGCTGTTGGAATATTAAATTGCTTATGTCTCAGGAACCGTGTGACATAGAAAAAAATTTTCAATTTCACCTGATTCATGAGTTTCCTGGCTAGGTCTTCACTAAACGCATTGTCACAATGAAAATTCCGTATCTCACATTGGTTCCGAGATACGAGCCCTGAAAGGTGAGGTGGATGCCACCATGTTAGTCTAAGGGAAAAAATGTCAACTTCGGAGTACCGTAACTTTGCATCTGTGCAATATTTTTTCTCCAATTCACCAAAAGGCACATTTGTGAGATGTTGGCAGCCTTCCCTCCAAACTTCAGCCCAAAAGACCAAACCGTTCTTTTGCAGCAGGGTGGCAAAGAATTCCTGTCATTTTGGCCATAGCCTAGAAAAGTAGTGTTGTGATTTGCGACACCTTTTGCAAAAATTTGCAAAAGTGTTTGAGACACTACTTTTCCCGCAAATTTGAAAAACATATTTCTGGGGTGTTTTACCCCAAAATAAAAACAAAGTAGAACAACTAGGGCTCAACTAGGTAAACACAAAAATAATTATGTCCCTAGATGGTCCCAATTTTAAATGCCATGCATTTCTGTGATCAGTAACTGAAAACAAAATGGCGGATTTCCGACACTACTAGCGTCATTGGCCACACTAAAAAGTGCATTTGCGACACTGTCAAACTTTTTAACTTTTTCCATTGACTTATAATGGGATTTTTTTTGAATAACTTTTGAACCATTCAATATTTTTTCACAAAATCTTCAAAAGGCACATCGGGGACCCTGGCTGCACATTCACTGAAGTTTTCGGAGTGGTCGCGTAAGCCGTGCGTCCTGTAGGCGCGAGCAAAGAATTTGCAAAAAAGGTAAATGTGCACATGAATGTCACTTAATAACTCCACAGCCATATATCCAACCAATACAAAAGTTGGCAAGTCCCAAGATTTATGATTATGCCCCATGCCTGCCAAATTTCAGGCAAATCTGTTGAATGGTGGCAAAGTTATTAAGGTGCAAAGTTTTACCCTTTAACTTTAAAAGGGCTACTCTACCATAATATATATATCTATATGTATATATAGATATATATATATTATGGATCTGGATCTGCCAAGTTTCGTAACAGTCATATATACAGTTTCGGAGTTATAAAGTGACATTCCGTAGTGCATTTACTCTTTTTTGCAAATTCTTTGCTCACCCCTACAGGTTGCATGGTTTGCACGACCAGTCCAAAAACTTCAGGAAACATGCGTCCAGGGTCCCTGATGTGCCTTTCAAAGATTTCATGAAAAAATATTAAACATTTCAAAAGTTATTCAAAACACAAATTTCCCATTATAGTCAATGAGAAAAGTTAACAAAAAGTTCAACAGTGTTGCAAATGCAGTTTTTAGTGTTGCAAATGACCTCTGTAGTGTCATGAGTCAGCCATTTTTTTTCAGTTAGTGGTCACAGAAATGCTTGCCATTTAAATTTGGGACCCTTTAGGGACAAAATTCTTTTTGTGTTCACCTAGTAGGACACTGAAGATGCTAGCCATGTCTTTTTTGGGGGGTTAAACGCCCCAGAAATATGTTTTTGAAATTTTGGAAAAAAGTAGTGTTGCAAAGTAGTGTCACACTCACAACACTTTTGTGATTCCATTTGCCAAAGTGTTGTGATTTGTGACATTATGCCCAAAATAACAGGAATTATTTGCCTCCCTACTGTAAAACAACAGTTTGGTCTTTTAGGCTGAAGTGTTGAGGGAAGAAAGCCAACATCCCACAGATGTGCCTTTTGGTGGTTTGTTGACAAAATATTGCACGGATGAAAAGTTATGGTGCTCCAAAGTTGGCGTTTTTCACACAGACTAACATTGCGGCGTCCGCCATGCCTTTCAGGGCCCGTATCTCAGAAACGCTTCGAGATAAAGACTTTTCATTGGAAAATTGCTTAGCCCCCTACTAGGGGTCTAAGTACAAAACTAGCCAGGAAAGTCATAATTTATATGAATTTTTTTTTCTACATTGTAAGGTTCCTGAGATGTAAGCAATTTAGTATTCCAAGTGCTCATTTTCTCCTCCAAGGCCCATTATTATGCATACATTCTTTATAATGTATGGTAGAATGTTGTTATAGGTAGAAATCTACCTTTTTATAACAACATTTTACCATCGATGTGATGTCACGATGTTGTTAACCCATCGATGGTACGTCACATCGATGGGTTAACAACCGGGAACAGTCTGGGCATGCGTACAAATGGATCGGATGTCCTTAAAACGGCCACAGCAGTGAGGGCAGAGCAGCAGCAACATAAAAAAAACTGCAATAAGGAACTGCTTTCTTTTGTTTAAAACCTAATTTGTACCATACACTATAAAATATAATGTATGGTACATTGATGGGTAACCATTTTGTTAACTCATCTCAAAGTTGCCATGGTGACCTAAACCTCTCGAGCTTCGCTTTTGAGGTTTACATGGTCACCCTGGCAACCTCTCAATGTTTAACAAACCGGTTAACCATCAATGACCATACATTATCCTCTATGTATTCACTGTGTTTCTCTATGCAGCTGTTGGTGAAAAAACGGAGTTTGCTTGCGTTACTGTCACAGTTAGAGTTCCCACTTGTGTTTCCATAACCATTTACATTAGCGTTCCCATCTACGCCACTGTGTGCATTACACTTTGCCTTTTTGTTTGCGCTTGCATTTGCTTTACTGTTACCATTTGCATTTCCATTACTGTTTCTGTTTGCGTTTCGTTTTGCATCACCATGTGCATTACCGTTTGCATTTACATACACTCTTCCATTTGCTTTTGCTTTTCCTTTGGTGTCATCATTGCTGTTACTGTTAGCATTTGCATTTCCTGTTGTGGTACCATGACTGTGCGCGTTACCATTTGCGTTTCCGTATGCACTTGCATTTATGTTACCGTTCCCGTGTACACTACTGCGTGTATTACCCTTTGTGTTTTCATTTGTGTTTGCATTTGTGTTACTGTTAACATTTGCATTCCCATTACTGTTTTTTTTTTGTATTTTGTTTTGCGTCACCGTGTGCATTACCATTTGCATTTGTGTATGTGCTTCTATTTGCATTTTTCGTTTCCTTTGGTGTCATCGTTGCTGTTACCATTAGCATTTGCATTTCCTATTGCGGTACCATGACCATGTGTGTTGCCAGTTGTGTTTCCATACATGCTTGTGCTTCCATTTCCATTTGTGTTACCATTCCCGTCTACACCACCGTGTGCGTTACCCTTTGCATTTTCGTTTGTGCTTGCATTTGCATTACTGTCAACATTTGTGTTTCCATTACCGGTTTTGTTTGCGTTTCATTTTGCATCACCGTGGGCATTACCATTTGCATTTGAGTATGCACTTCCATTTGCATTTCCTTTGGCGTCATTGTTGCTGTTACCATTAGCATTTGCGTTTCCTATTGTGGTACCATGGCCTTGCGCGTTACCACTTACGTTTCCATACATGCTTGCATTTCTGTTTCCGTTTGTGTTACCATTCCCGTCTACACCACTGTGTGCGTTACCTTTTGCGTTTTTGTTTGGGCTTGCATTTACGTAACTGTTAACGTTTGCATTTCCATTATGTTTGCGTTTCCTTTTGCGTCACTGTGTGCATTTCCATTTGCGTTTGCGTATACACTTCCTTTTGTATTTGCATTTCTGTTTGTTTCCTTTGGTGTCATCGTTGCTGTTACCGTGGTGGTGAGAGGACCCTGCATCCATACACTTTGTTTATTTATTTATGTTTTTGTTTGACTTTATAGCCTATGACTTTTTATGGTAGTGAGAAAGGCCACAATTATCCTTCTCCCCTGTTCTGAGAGGACTGGGAGTTCATAATTCCACTTTATTGACTGAAAAATTTTTGATTTGTTTTTGTATTTTATTTTTGTTTTTCTGGTTATAATTGTTTGGCAGTGAAAGTGCCACTTTACCCTCTTTCCCCTGGTGGTGAGAGGACTGGGGGGGATTATATATAGCACTTTGTTGTTTTATTCCTTTGGGTTTGGGTGGTGAGAGTCCCTAAACTTTGTCTTTTATATTTTCTTTTTATATTTATTTATGTACATGGGGGGATTACAGGGTCTTTTTGATTCAAGCTCGCATTTTATGCTAGTTAACTGGGAGCCAAGTGGGGTTTTAAATTGTATTAGTATTATTTTGGGGGTTGTTTATTGTACTTATTATTTAGTAGCATAGCTGCAGCATGTGCTGGTCCCTAGCCCCCACAGTGGTGCACTACTCATCTTCTTCTCTTCATGCCCTTCACCCTTTTTATCTTCCCCCTCTCCAGTTTGAGATCTACCAGCACTGTAGAGTGCTGGGCATTATGCGTAGGAGAGGGAGATGGGTGAGGGGTTATGAACAGGGGAGGATGGACGAGGAGGGTCACCATATTGGGGTGATTGGGTCTAGAAGGTGCCCTGGAGTGAAATGGAATCCAGATCATGGTTTTCCTTGTCTGGTGTCCATACCCAAGGGCACTACCAAACATGGTGGGCAGATGGCCTGGGTGGCCAGCGAGGTTCGTTCAACTCGGGTGGTGGTGTGCAATGCCAGGTCCATTAAAAATAAGACTGCAATTATTGCTGATCTTGTTGGTACGGTGGACCTGGCCTGCATCACCGAGACCTGGTTGGATGATAATTCTGTCCCCATTTTGGAGGCTATGACTCCGGCCGGGTACTCAGTGATACACCGCCCGAGATTGGATCATGGGGCGGGGAATTGCGGTCTGTTTCAAGACTGAACTTGGCCTCATGGAGGCACTAGCGGGGGGGATTGAGTCTTTTGAGTGTATAGTAGTAGCTGGTGTAGGCTTTCAAATCACACTCATTTACCGTCCACCCGGTAATGAGAAGCGATTCCTTCAGGAAGTGGCAGACTTCATCATCAACATGGCATTTTAATCACCCAGATTGATGGTTCTGGAAGATTTGAAAGCCTGGGTCAATGATGAACTCTTGCAATTTGGTCAATACTTCCTCTAGTTAATGACAACTCTGGGCCTACAGTAACACAGGTGGTTTCCACTGCTACACATAAATTCAGACATTCTCTGGACCTAATCTTCCTTCTAGGGGTCAAAACATCCGATGTGAGGGTGGAACCCGTTGGGTGGTCAGATCATTATACCGTGGGGTTTAGTTTTTGCACCCCCCTGTAGAAGGCCTTCCCCTGTGGAGTTGGTTAGGTACCACCCTTTATGGGTATATAGACTCCCAAGGCCTTGCAGCGGTGCTTGACCTTTCTTCCCCTGCATTGGCAAGCAGTGATCCAGAGACTCTCGTGTCAGCTTATAATACAGTTGTTGCAGGGGCTCAGGATTTTATTGCTCCAGTTCGTGTTTTCCCCCCCTCTCCCTTCGCCCCAAGTCCCCTTGGCTTGATGGGACATTGAGGGAGATGCATAGACAGGGGCAAAGGTTAGAATGTTGCTGGCGAAAATCTGGTCTTGATGCCGACCACCTTAGATTGATGGACCATTATTCGGTCTATCAATCTGCAATCACCCATAAGAAGGCAGAATTCCTGTCCAGGGAGATTGCTGTTGCTCAGAATCGACCAGCTCAGCTATTTCGAATTGTGGACAGACTATGCAACCCAGCCTGTCTACAAGTTCAGAAAGCTTTTTCACAGTTAGAGTGTGATGAGCTTGCTCAATTCTTCACAAATAAGGCGGCCAACATCAGGGCAGAACTGCTGCCATCACACTCTAGGGGGGTTGCTGTGGACCGGTGTGAGGTCACTGTGCCCCAATTCTCCTGCAGTTCCTTTGGTCAATTGGAGTTCATGGATGTCATGAGGATCATCCAGAATATATGCCCTACATACTGTAGTTTGGATCCTGGACCGATTTCCTTAATTTTGGGTTGTAGTGATATCATCAATCTAGTCCTTGTGCAGATAGTCGGGTGCTCCTTGGAATCTGGTGAGTTCCCTAGCTCCCTGAAAGAGGCGATGGTGACACCACTCTTGAAGAAAGCTACCTTGGACCCTGACTGTTTTGCAAACTACAGACCTATCTCTAACTCTCCCTTTGTTGGGAAGGTGATTGAGAAAGTAGTGGTAGCTCAACTGGAAGACCATTTGGCCATCTATGACATCTATGAACCCCTCCAGTCTGTTTTTTGTAAAAGACATTGTACCGAGACAGTGCTGGTTCAGGTGCTCAATGATCTCCTGATGGCTAGAGATCAGAAGAACCTTTCCATCTTGGTTCTCCTTGACCTTTCTTCGGTGTTTGACATCGTAGAGCACATGGTGTTGATAGAATGCCTGAGGATCTTATGTGGAATATCAGGAACTGTCTTAAGATGGTTCACTTCATTCCTCATTGGGAGATCACAAAGAGTTGTGTCCGGGGTTTTTTCCTCGGACTCAATGGCTTTGTTGTGTGGGATGCCTCAGGGTTCAGTATTGTCACCCATGTTATTTGTGGAGTATATGCTACCCATCGGAGTCATTGTAAGAAGGTATGGTCTGAGGTTTCACTGTTATGCAGATGATACCCAGTTCTACCTTTCTTTTGTCCCTGACCAGGAGGGAGCTCTCTCAGTCTTTAACAGCTGTCTAAAAGAAATTCAGGAGTGGATGGATTCTAGTTGGCTGAAGTTAAACTCGGAAAAAACAGAGGTATTGGTTGTGGACTCTGGTCGACAGATGGGGGATCAGGTAGTGTTGCGTCCCCTGGAATTTTTCTTGGAGGCGTTCCTCTCCCGGCCTCTGAACAGGTGTGTAACCTGAGGGTGGTTCTTGATGCTAGACTGACACTGCAGTCACAGATGTCAGCTGTCAAGAAGACTTCCTTTTATCATCTTAGGAACATCGCCAGAGTTAGGCATCTTGTTCCGTCTGACGACCTTCCAACTTTACTCCACGCCTTTGTATCCTCACGCCTGGATTACTGCAACTCCCTTTATCTAGGGCTTTCAGGGGATGAAATCCATCACCTGCAGCTACTGCAGAATGCTGCAGCCCGGCTTTTGGCAGGTTCTTGCAGATCTTGTCATATTACTCCGGTGCTTTGCAAACTGCACTGGCTGCCAATATGGTGGTGGATCACCTTTAAAGTCAGCTTGCTGACTTGCAAAGCCCTACATGGCTTGGGCCCGGTCTATCTGAAAGAACACCTGGTACCCTACTGCCCTGATCGATCACTCCGCTTGGCTAATGAGGGGTTGCTAGTGGTTCCAAGGGTGAATTTGAAATCATCTGGCACTTGAGCTTTTTCTTATGCTGCCCCCATCCTTTGGAACTCTCTACCCCATCGGTTATGGGAGTGCACTACTGTGGAGGAATTTGAAAACTTTTCTTTGGGGAAAATGCATTTTTGGAATACTGATTTGTTTAATGACCTGGTTCTGTTGAATATTTTTAATGACTGTTTGAATTGTTTTATTTGTTGTTTATGTAAGGCACCTTGACAATTGAAAGGCACCATATAAATAAAAATTATTATTATTATTATTATTGTAGGGTAGAGGTCAACTACAGGAAGAGGATACCTACAGGGATGGAGGGACCTACAGGGAGAGGGAGCACAGGCAGGCCATGAAGTGGGATGGGGAGGAGGGGACTAATATAGTGGTGGACTACAGGCAGCTGCTGCCTCAGGGACCCCAGGAACTGCCCAAGTTAATGCTCAATTGAGCATCAACTGAGTTAATGCTGATAGGGCCTGCGACCTAGACAAACAGTGCAAGATCCATGCTTCACAATCCGTCCGATCAAGTCATCACTGGGCTATGGCTGAATGGACTGACTGGCCTGCTGAGGTTGGAGGAGCGTGGCATGTGCGGGGGCGTGTGTGCTGCTGAAATATCCTGGGCCATCTGGCTTGGCCTGAAATCGGAGTCATCATTGCTGGACTCAGAGAGAGAGTCTCCAGAAGAAAGACCTGGGCTGCAGTCAGCCAACAGTGGTGAGTGATGTGGCAAGGTCAGTTTTGGTACTTTGACTTGGCAGAGTAGGTCAGTTGGGTATTGGGTTCAGCTGCAGCAAGAAAAATGAAGGGAACCAATTGAATTCCTGTGGGGGGGCTCACAAACATAGGAATTTTGGCTACCTTAATTTTCACAGTAGAGTTCATCAGTTACACAGGAGTCTTTAACAAAACGTAAGTGCTGAGCAGGCACCTTTCTCTGTGATGATCTGTTGGTAGCTACTAGCTCCACTTGCCTGTGGGGCCTGGAGAAAGCAAGTTAGATCAGACAGGGTGACTGGTGCTGGGTAGGGGAGGAGGGTCGAGCCAGGAGAGGGACTGCCACTTCTTTGACTAAAAAGCAGAGCTTATGTTATTATCTCTGCTCTACATACTTCAGATCTAAGTTGAGACAGGCATTCTCAATGGGAGGATGGAAGTGGAGCTGGGGGGAGGGCAAGGTGCCAGGTAGGGAGTGGAAGAAGGCCAGGTGGGAGTGTGGCCTGGGGAGGAAAGAGTTGGAGTGTTGGGAGAGCTGGAGTGTGGGGAGTTGGGAGTGTTGGGGGAGTTGGAGTGTGGGGTGGTTTGGAGTGTGGGGCAGGGGCTGAGGGTGAGGGAGGGTTGGAGTGTGGGGCAGGGGCCAGGGGAGGTAGGGTTGGAGTGTGGGGCAGGGGCTGGGGGGTGAGGGAGAGTTGGAGTGTGGGGCAGGGGCCAGGGCAGGATGAAGTGTGCGACAGAGGCCGGGGGGCTAGCCCTTAATTTTAAAATCCAGTGCTGACACCATAGACTGTTATGAGGGAGTCAGGACACAAGGGTCTAGCAACTAAAATTCAAAGCGAAAAAGTAAAGAAAAGTTATGCCCATGGGGGGTCAAGAAACTGAAACTGAAATACTGTTGGGAGAAGTGTTGGAAACAAACTACAGATGAGATGGATATAGGGGTCTTTAATAACGTAAATAATCAATGCCATACAGTACAGTAGTGTAGGAGGCAAATAGGTTGCTGGGGGTGCAAAGGCAGAGGCATCTCATCAAATGGAATGTGACAATCCTTCCCCTTGGCAGATCTCTGATGTGCCCACACCTGGAATCCTGCATGCAGTTCTAGATCCATATTCAGAAAAGGGTGGCCCCCTTTTGTCCGATACCCTGACGGTGAAACACGGAAAATGACCACTACAGTGACAGTCGCTGTAATGGTTTGTTTCCATGTTTCGTTTTCCCTCAGTGTCCTGCCCCCTCCCTGTACCAACTCCGACCTGGAGTTGAGAATCCTAAAGTCCAGGGGGTGCAGGGGGTGGAGCCCCCCACATGGGGGTGTGGGGGTGCAGTTCCCCCACAGAAAACACTGGGGCTTGGGAGACACAATACCCAGTGCTGGTACTGTGTCAATATCAGGGTGGATTTATTAGATTTACTGTCGACCAAACTTGGTGCTTCCTCAAAAAGGACAGGGATGGAGTTAAGATGGCAGAGGAAATTAACAAAAATAAGTGTAGGGCAACAAGAAAAGTCCTACATGGAGAGGATATATCATAGTGGACCTCAACATATTTACAGTGGAAATCAGGAGGGTAAGGGGTGAACATTGTTGAACTATTCAAAGTTTCTTCACAGGACAAAAAGCGTGAGCAGTTCAAGAGCAGGCATGTGTGGGGTGAAAGTGAGTGGAGGGAGATTTAGAAAGGATGCCAGAAAAGCATTTTATTTCTTTTTATTTATTAAACTCTAGGATTACAAGTACCTTTGAGCAGGGACTGCTCATTTACAAAGGTTCCACATCAAAGGATGTAGGGTAACATACATACAAAGGAAAACAATAGATACATTCTTTACACTCAGAGTTGATCAAGACAAGGTATATACAGTAGGTTGTGGAGAGAGCAGAAGCTAGCATGAGTCAGATTTAAAGGTGGACTGAATGTGGAGGGAAGGGAGTCAGAGCAGAGTTAGCAGACTACAGCCATTGTCAGATGGCAGAGGTGGATAGCAAGAGATTGGCGAGGGTGGCTTGGAGGCCTAGTGCCAGCTGAGAGGTGAGGGGTGGCTAAAGAGTGGGGTAGGGGGTCAGGTGATGGAACAGAGGGGCAAAGCGGCCAGATTACAGAACACCCATAACTCAGGTAGGAGGTGAAGACCATTGATTAGGAGAGGCAGTCACACTGCGTGGTTGAGGTGAGGAATAGTCAAAGTTCCCTTTTAAAGGGACCAAGAGACACAGTTGTAAATGCTTATCTATTAAGGGTATTGTACCACTGAGGAGCCCTGTGCGAGAATGACCTCTGCCCCATAGTGGTCCGACTTCTGGGGATCTGGAATGTCTGTTGTTGAGCTCTCCGTGGTGGTTGGGTGCTGCTGTAGGCAGTAAGAAGTTTTGCCACTCCTGGCGGCATATGCCCAAGGAGAATTTTTTTGGAGAGTAGCCAGATCTGGTATTGAATTCTACTCAGGAGTGTTAGCCATCCAGCCTGGGCAAATAGGTCACAGGTATGCATTAGGTGGGCAGCACCTGTTAGGAGTCTACAGGCTTTGTTAAGTGTCACAGATATCCTCTGGAGAGCAGTAGGGGAGGCAGAGCCATAGATCACTAGACCATAGTCAATAATGTTGGTGACAGAGCTATAGATAGCCAGCCTAAGTTCTTCGGGTGTCAGGCAATGCTTGTGCTTGTGAAGCAAGCCAATCCATATATTGGCAGCCTTTGCAACATTACTAATATGATGTGAGTATGAAAGTGAGCTGTCCAGGATGATGCCAAGGAATTTAAACTCAGGGACATGCTCCACTAAGACCCTTGCATGGTTCTTGATGTTGAGGAGCAAAGGTTTGTACCTGCTCCGAGGGTTGTAGAATGTCATGACCTTAATTTTGCTATAGTTAAGAACAAATTTATGTGAGCTAAATCAATCTTCAACGTGCCTGAAGTCATGTTGTAGGTGACTCTCAAGAAGTCTAGTATCTCAGTCCCTGGTAAATAGTACTGCCTCATCCGCATAAAGTAGTATTCTCTGTTGGCAGGCGCTTGGAAGACCATTAAGAAAGAGAGAAAAGAGTAACAGTCCCAGTATTGACCCCTGGGGGACACCAGAGAGGACTGGTTTTTCATCAGATGTGACCCCAGCAACCCTGACATGTTGAACCCTATCTCCAAGATAACTAGTAAACCAGAGCACTGCATCATTGGAAAAACCAAGGGCGGGCAGTTAACCGAGAAGGAGTGGGTGGTTAACGGTGTTGAAGGCTTTCGTTAGATCAATAAATACTGCCCCCCCCACAACTGCTTTGGTCGAGGGTGTCATGGAGGAAACCAGTGAATTCCAACAGTGCCATGGTGGTACTATGCCCTTTCCAGAAACCATGTTGTTCTGGGCAAAGGATTTCATACTTGTCCAGGAACTCAACAAGTTGATCAGAAACTTTAGTAACAGGTTGCAAGAATGGGTGCTCTGCCTCAGATTAATGGAAAGATTCAAGCAAGGGTGACAGGTTTATGGGGCTAGTAAGGATATCTGGGGAAGAAGACATGGGGGGGGGGGGGGTGAATGACCACTAGGTTATTTGCATAATACTATAGGTCGAGCGGGGCAGACATTTCTATGTTTTAGTGTTGTTAAAATTTACTCGAGCTATCAGCCTTCTGGCTCCACATCACAATTGTGCTATTATTTCTTCAGTCATTTAAGGGACTATGTAACACGTTGTGGGGTCCAGTCCTCAAAGGTTCTCCACATACAAGTAACTTGTACATATGTGGGGTGTGTTATCCTGCAGGTCATGGTTACACCTGTTGGCATCCACAACCCCTGCTCCTGTGAGCCACTTTTGGGGAGCCGTGTATAGAGGCAGGAGCAGCAGCATTGGCTAAAGCTGGGCCGGACCATGGGCACCCAGTCAGATACCAGTACCAGTTCACCAGTACCAGTCCACAAGTGAATCCTTACTTCCATATGGTGTAGGGCACGGTGAGATATATTGGATGAAAAAAACAACTGTGCCAGGGAAATGTGGCATGGTGCAGTTTAAGGGCTCGTGGCCCACTTTGAAGACAACCAACATAATTTAATTGATTTCTTCCAGAGTAACATGCAACATATGTCCAGGATAAATATTCTAACACAGATAAGTAGCTACAGCCTGAACAGTTTATGTGCGCTTGCAGCATTTGTGGATTTTTTTCAAGTTACTTATCTGTGTTGTAATATTTATCCTGGACATATGTTGCATGTTACTCTGGAGTGTGGTTAACTTTTTATGTTGGTTATGGTGGGGATACAGCCATCCTGCAGGACTTCCTACAAGCACAAATATTTAGTTTCATAAATTCTTCAGCAGGTGCCAGTGATACCCTCAGCCCACCAAGGATATTAGGGACACAAGAAGAGAGGGAGAAGATTGGGCTCAGAATCTTGGTGTATGGTCAGGCTGAGTGAAACAGAGTACAAAGACGAAGTACTTACAGTATTTCACTAGTAAAGTAACAGCAAAACACTTGGGTTCAGTTGATGTTTTTGAATCTGAAAAATTTTCATGTGGTGATCACTATCTATCCAAAGTAACTAATTAATATAGCAATAATTAGTTAAACAAAATGGGGGGGGGGGTAAAATTGAAGATACCTGTATATATATTTTTTAAACTCTTTTTCTCACCTGCCTTCTGGGGCATCTCTCAGGTTCCCTTTCTCAACCTGCAGCTCCTGACTGCCCACCTGAACCACAGCTCCCCCAACTTCTGAATTGGTATCAGGACTGCTGTCTCTCCCCTGGGCCCTTGGAGATGCTGTGAGTTCCCAGAGGGTAGAGTTAGGGGGGTGTGGCTGTCATTGGGTATGTGGGCCTTCACCTCTTGAGTTTGCCGTCCCCTCACCCAGTCAGCAGGGTTTTTTCTTCCTTGTCCCCCTCTTCCCACTGAGCTCAGACATGCGATGGCATCTGAAGACACGCCGCAGCTCCGCCCCGCTGCTCACTGCCCTGGCACGCACAGTGCCTCCAGTCACCACCAGGGGCTACTGCAATCCCGGGAAAGCCTGAGTCCCTCTCTAGAGAAAGGAGAGGTGTCCTCCAGATGCTTGATCCTCTCTCTCCCCTGCCACCTTCCAGTGGTCCAGGCTCATTCCTGAACCTGGGTCACTGGCGTGGTGTGAAGTGTGGCATCCAGTGCCTCAACCCTCGGTGCCACCGTGCCAAAGATATGGGTTTTAAGAAAATAAATGAGAATGGATTATTTATGACTTACAATTGGCTGCATATGAAGCAAACTATGTAAATGAGCATGTTTTGTCTACATTTGGATTTTTTAGGCATATTTTATTTATATTGGAATGCATTCAATTCATGGATAATGCATTTACAATGTGAATAGAATCTTTCTAAAAGAAATCCAGATGTAAGCAAAATTTGCTCATTTACATATTTTGGTGAGTATACAGCCAACGGTAAGCCATAAAGACTCCATTAGGATTTTTGTTTGGCTTAAAACTAAAAACATTTCTTTTAGATTTATTAAAAATCCAAAAGTAATCCAGGATTGAAAATTTGCATATTTCTCTTCAAATAAAGCCAAAGAAAGAAAAAATAAATCCATTCAAAAGAGTAGTTTTTTTCACTTTTTTTAGCCAAAAATACACAGGATAGAAAATTAGCATATTTCATTGTGTGTACAGTGAAAACTAAGTAATTCGTAAGATGGGATATTACCATAAGAATTCTTCTGGATTAAATACAGTTTCAAGGGAATTTAAATCTTAAGAAAAAGGTAAAAGTAAGTCAGTCCACAATTTTTAGTAAGGGTCCCAAATACTTACAGTGCAAAATAATGTTTTTTTTTTCCTTCTCACTCTGGTTGGCCCCCATCTTGCTCTGCCTCATCCCAGACCCATCGCCCTGGCATCTCCCAGGACTTAACTGCCTTCATGTGTTCCTCCAGAGCTTTACCCCTCAGTTGGGAGTGGTGGTAGCCCCCATGCCCCCACCACACATGGCTCCAGTTTGGAAGGCGGGTGTCAATAAACCAGATGCAGGGTCTGCATGTGAGGTCAGCTTTATCCAATAGAAGAAGAAGAAGAAGAAGAATCAGCATTTCTATAGCGCTTTTCATACATCCAAAGCGCTTTACAAGCAATGCTAGACTGGTAGTGAAGTGACTGAATGTGTGGTGGCAGCCATATCGCACATCATCACACACACACAGCCTGGATAATTGCATGAACCGGTTTATGGGAAGGGGAATGTTGGCCAGGACACCGGGAATGTTCCCTACTCTTTGCAAAGAGTGCCCTGGGTTCTTTTACTTCCACCTGGACACCCACCAGGACAACACCAGGATGGGCAGAAGGAACCTCGGTTTAACGTCTCATCCGAAGGATGGCACACCCCAGCAGTACAGCACCCCCCAATACTGCACTCAGATGCCAGCGATTTTTAGGTACAAGTCCAGTCCCAGTGTGGGACGAGAATCCATGACCTTCTGGTCCAGAGGCGGATGTGCTACCAACTGAGCCACGCTAACACCTATAGCCGGGGTTGTTTTCCTTATTTACTTCCTGGTTCTCCCAGGATGTCGGTGTACCAAGCATGCATGTGCCAAGCATGCGTGGTGCAGTGCCCCCCAAATTCTTCCTACCCATGAGCCGCTCCAGCTGCACTTCCACCTGTGGTCACCCAGGTGGCAATATTGTGACAGGGCTGGCTGCCTTCCCTCCCCGGAGGAGGAGAGCATCCTCTGGGGCACTAGATGCTCCTCCCCCCTGCTGGCCCCCAATGATGTATACTCATACATGAATGCAGGTTGTTGATATCTTGAGCAGTAGCACTACCACTGCACTAATAGGCTGGTTCTAACAGTGCAAAAATATAAACATAAATATATGAATGCACACAGTTTATACACTTTAACTAGTATAAAATGGGGAAAAAGATATAACGGTTCATAGCTCATAGGTGTATACAAACTGGTTAAAATGAAGCAAACAAATACTCTGTGCTAAACTGTTGCATACAGAGCAAACTCACTTAACACTGTATAACCTTTAACCATGGACGGGAATTATATTGGCTTACTTAAGATTTAAACACATTTTGCAAACTCATATTTTATACAAACTTCATGAAGTACATCATTCTGACTGAAAGGTATGCTGTGCCAAACAGTGTACTGACATGGAACAAACTTATACAGGGACTCAGAACAATATGCTGAAATTGGTCAAGCAAACCAATCTGCACTGTGATCCAGTGTCTTTTTAACATTGCTATCTTGATTTACCATCCTCTCATGCCTCATCCTAGCACACTCTTTATCAGCATTTGTACCGATTCCTTGCATAAGTTTGTTTCACATCAGAGCGCTATTTAGCACAGTGTACCTTTCAGTCAGAATTATATACTTAATGAATTTTGTATAGAATGTAAGTTATGCAAAATCAGTTTAAATCTTAAGTAAATCAATATAATTCCAGTACATGGTAAAAGGTAACACATTGCCAATTGATTTCTCTCAGTATGCAACAGTTTAGCACAGAATGTTTGCTTTGTTTTAACTAGTTCTTACATACCTATGAGACATCTATCATTATATTTTTCCCTTTTTTACAAGTGTTAAACTGTATAAACTGAGAGTGTTTATGTGTCTATGTTTATATTTTACACTGTTAGTACTTGGGATTTGGGACACTGTTGCTTTAAAGGTGCCATTTTTTTATGTTGGCTTGCACGTGTGCAAGCAACATCTTGTGGTAGTAGCACTTTCAGAGGTGTGTCAGTGTTGTGGCCAATGCAGGGGATGGTTTAGTGGGTGCGTCCCTCAGCCACCAATCAGTGAGCATGCTGGCGATGACAGCAGTTTCAAAGACAGTCATGGATTTGAAAGAAATCTGCTACTCCAGTGAGGTGTAGTTTCCTCATTGGAACATCAGATGACAAAGCTCCATTACGTGCCTTTCCTGGTGAAACATTCCAATAAATATGGTGGCTCCTGCCACCTGCCACACAATCCCCACAAAGCCAACATCGGGGATGCCCAATCCCCGTGTCGGCAAGGTCCCACCCCAGTTCAGTCTGTTTGCCAATGGGGATGCCCAATCCTCATCGGCATCATGTTCCCCCCAAACTTCTGGCACACTAGGAGCCCACCCCAGTGTGCCCCAAATCAATTTTTTACCTGTAAATAAAGAAAACCTTCCCCTGAGGTCCATTTTTCACCTGTAAAAAAAGAAAAAGGTCCCTCGTCGTCCCGCCATGCCACCTTCCCCAAACCGCACCCACCCTATGCACACCCCACCTCCACACACACACCCTCACCCCATACTTACCTCCAGAGGGCCTACGCTGCAATCTTTGGTGGAGAGGAAACAGGTCTGAACTCTTCAAAAGCTGACTGGGAACTGAACAAAATGCAGTAAGCTTTATAATGGCAGGCAATGGGGGGTTTTAACTTAGGTGGATATCTCAGCCATTTTGGGGAATTTTGGTACCATATTTTAAACATGGGGTTCTTGGGACCCCACCTCATGAACACATGCACTATCATCTTGTTACTCAGTCCTGAAAGGTGATTTTGCAGTCACTGCACGGAATCACTTTTCAGGACTGGCGAATGAAATCACAGTGCCATTGTTCTTAAGGTGGGGTCCCAAAAAGCCCATGTTGCAAATTTGGTGAAATAATTCCAAAATAAAGACTGTGTTAAGAGCATGCATTGTGCAGTTTCCACACATGCTCGTAGCTTTGACAATTTTTAATATTTTCACTACAGATTTTCAACATTGGCATTTTTTCACACCTCTTTATGAACAGTATAGCTGTCATTTTTCACATCCTGCCCAAAATGTGTTTTTGCACATGTGGTGCACAATGATGCGGGTCTCTGTGGGAAATCAACTTTTGGGACAGATTAACAAAATCACAGTGCCACTGTTCATGAGGGGAGGCCCCAAAATGCCTATGTTGAAAATGTGGTTAAAAAAAATCACCAAAATAATTGCGTTACAGGTGTGCATTGCGCAGTTTCTATGCATGCTCATGACTTCACCAATTTTTCATATTTTCACTCCAGATTTTTGACATTGCCATTTTTTTACACCTCCTCATGAACAGTACAGTTGTCATTTTTCACATCCTGCCCGAAATGTGTTTTTGCACTTTTGATGTCGAATGGCACAATCACTGTGCAAACTCACCTTTCAGCTAACAAACTGATAGTGCCACTGTTCATGAGGTGGGGGTCACAAAAAGCCAATGTTGAAAATCTGGAGTAAAAAGTCCAGCAAATGCCTGGGCCATTAGGGTTTCCAACCACAATGCCCCACCCTGTAGAGACTAATAGGTGTCAGGTGTGTGACTTGGGATCATCGGCTGTAATGCTCATGCTATTCCACACCAACCCCCACCCTGCAGCCAGTGACAGGTATGGAGGTGTGCCTTGGAGTCTTCAGCCTCAAAGTTCACCCCATTCTCCTATACTGCACCCATCTCAGGATATTTCCTTATGGAATGAGGTGAGCGTAAGACCTGAAGATCCCAAGGCACACCACAACACTTGTCAGTGTCTGCAGGGGAGGGTGAGGTGAAATGGCATGAGCTTTATGGATGATGACCCAAAGGCACACCTCAGTGCCTGTTAGTCTCTGCAGGGTGGGAGTGGGGTTGGTGTCAGTTCCATACTTCACTGCCATTCCTGTTATGCATCTCTCTAACTCCTGCACTACCAATGCCAATGCCACTCGGCAATGACAAATGCTTGTTTAAGGTAATATTTGTCTCCTGTAGCCATGCCTCCAAAGAAGACCTACTTGTTTGAAGCAACACGCTCTTCCTGCTTTTGCGTGTGGTTTATGTGCTCACATTTAAAAAGGATTTAATATACATCCAGCCTTGTTGCCTCCCCCTTTCAAGTGTCACCTTTGGACTACCTGCATCCAGTAAGGGCAGAGTCCCTTGCAGACGTGAAGCCAGCCTGGGAGACCAGAATCATCCTATGAATCTGTGACCAAGTGATTACGCCAGAGGAGTAGAAATAAGAACTCATAATGATAGAGATGAAAAAACAAGGAAAGAAAGAAAAAAAACAATTTGCTTTGCTTATTTTTCTTTTCTCTCCCTTTATTATGTTTGCTTGCACGCATGTGCAAGAAACATAGTGCCACCATACGAGTTTTCGTAGGTGTGCCTCCCCCACTTCCAGTGCCCTGCTCCCTTTTGCAGGTGCGGCTGCACCGTGCCAATGAATGTCCAAGCTGTCTATGACAGCCGTTCAGATGCAGTGGTGTACAGTTCTGAGGAAAACACCACCACAATCAGCGGTGGTAATGTGTAGGCAATTTGCATACTGCTATCAGTAGTATGCAGATTGCCTACACATATGTCTTCACTGCATCTGAACTATCATAGACAGTTCATCATCCCCCCTCCACAAACACTTACATAGCATGCTGGGAGCCCACCCCAGCATGCTCATGCGCTCCCCTCCACCCCAGTACACTGTATGACAGACAGGGGTGCCCAATCCCCCGTCGGCTCCACTGCCCCCCATACAGACTTCTAGGTGCCATGCTGGGAGCTCACCCCAGCATGGCAAAAGTCCTTATGGGTGACAGTGGTGCTAATCCCCATCAGCTCCATTGTACCCCCCAAAAGAAACACAGACTTCTAGGTGCCAGGCTGGAAGCCCACCCAAGCATGGCAAAAGTCAGTATGGCCAACAGGGGTGCCAAATCCCTCATCAGCTCCACTGCTGCACCAAGAAAAAATAACCTTCCAGCTGACACGCTGGGAGCCCACCCCAGAGTGGCAAAAGTCCTGCGTCATCTTCCTGAATAAGAAAAAAAAAATCTGTAAAAAAAAAGGTCCCTCATTGACTGTCTTGCCCCCTTCCCCAACCTGCACTCACCCTCTGTGCACCCACCTCCCCACACCCCCCTTACCCCATATTTACCTCCAGAGCCCAGCGTGATGATCTTCGGTGGACCGGGAACATGTCTGCACTCTTCAAAGCGACCCCTGAACTGAAGAAATGCCGGTAAGCTGTATAATGGCATAAATGTGGGGGTCAACTTAGTGCATACTTCTGCCATTTTGGGAAGTTTTACACAAATTTTCAACATGGGTTCTTGACTCAGTCACTGTCATTTTTGTTATTCGGTCCTGAAAGGTGATTTTGCAGTCACTGCACAGAACCACCTTTTGGGACTGAGTAATGAAATGGCAGTGTCACAGTTCATGAGGTAGGCCCCAAAACCCTATGTTGAAAATTTAGTGAAAAATTCCCAAAATGACTTTACGAGCATGCGTTAAGCAGTTCCTACGCACGCCTAGAATCTCGCAGACTTTTATATTTTCATTCCAGATTTTCAACATTGCCATTTTACCACACCTCCTTATGAGCAGTACAGCTGTCATTTTTCACATCTCACCCAAAATGTGTTTTTGCACATGTAGTGCACAATGGCACAGTTGGTGTGCGAAATCAATGTGCAGGACAGATTAAGAAAATCACAGTGACACTATTCATGAGCAGAGGTATTAAAATGGCTATGTTAAAAATTTGATGACAAAAGTCCATAAAATGACTGTGTTACAAGTGCGCATTACGCAGTTTCCACACACCCTCTTAAGTTCATGAATTTGAAATATTTTCAGTCCAGATTTTCAACACTGCCATTTTTAAACACCTCCTTATGAATGGTACAGCTGTCATTTTTCACACCCTGGCCAAAATGTGTTTTCACACTTCGGCGCAGAAATGCGTGGTCGCTGAGGGAAATCAGTGTTCAGGATAGATTAAGAAAATCACAGTGACACTGTTCATGAGCGGAGGTCCCAAAATGTCTGTGTTGACAATCTACTGTAAAAATTCCCTAAACTTATGACATTAAGGGTGTGCATTGTGCAGTTTCTATGCACGCTAGTGACTTCACCAGTTTTTTTTCATATTTTCACTCCTGATTTTCAACATTGCCATTTTTTACACCTCCCCATGAACAGTACAGCTGTCATTTTTCACATCCTGTTTGAAATGTGTTTTCGCACCTGTGGTGCCAAATGGTGTAGTCACTGTGCAAAATTAGCTTTCGGCTAATGAACTGATATTGCCACTGTTCATGAGGTGGGGGTCACAAAAAACCCATGCTGAAAATTTGGAGTGAAAATACCAATGAACACCTGGGGTGTTAGGGTTTCCAACCATAACGCTCCACCCTGTAGAGACAGACAGGCATTAGGGATGTGACTTGGGATTGTCTCCTGTAAAGCTCATGCCATTCCACCCCAACCCACACCCTGCAGCCAGTGACAGGCATCAAGGTGTGCCTTGGACTCTTCAGCCCCAAAGTTCACCCCATTCTCCTATACTGTACCTATCTCACCATATTTCCATATGGAATGGGGTAAGCATAAGGCACAAAGACCCCAAGGCACACCATGAGACTTGTCGGTGTCTGCAGGGTAGGGTGTGGTAAAATGGTGTGGCTGTTATGCCGGATGACCCAAAGGCACACCCCAATGCCTGTCAGTCTCTGCAGGGTGGTGGTGGGGTTGGCTTCAGTTAAATACTTCACTGCCATTCCTATTATGCATCTCTCTGACTCCTACACTACCAATGCCAATGCCAGCAAGCAAATATTTGGCATTGACAAATGCTTGTTTTTAAACATAGTAGCATGTTAACTTTCGGGTAGGATATGTAGTGATAGTAACTTTTTCCATTTTATGGCCATTACAATCTGTTATAAAAAAGTTTATAAAATATAGTCATTAACACAACATGTAAAAAGATAAAATCCTTGAAAAATAGTGATTAACACAAACAGTATCATATTCTCTGTACTAAATTTAATATTCGAACACAAAAAAAGTGTTATGAGTTTAAAATTCAAATGGAAGTTTTTTTGTGTAAAGCAGGAAAAGGATGAGTCATGTAACCAGTTGAACATTTGCTCACTTACAGTGGGTTCCTGAAAACACATGAAAACACCACAGCATAAATATACTTCCATTAACAAATTATAATATACATATATTGCAATAAACAAACATGAACAATCCAAAGAAGAATTTACATGAGACTCTAGAGTTATCCTTAAAGTATCAGTCAGATGTCAGTGTGTATGTCTTACAGAGTGCATGAGTACCTATGGCTATAGAAGCATGGCTACATGAGGCAAAAGTAGTGTTGCAATTTGGGTATCATGGATTTCATGGGGCCTGTGCTTCTGCAGCCATAGATTGGTATGTATGTCTTATAGCTGTGGTTTCAGAGGTGCAAGCCCCTTGGGGGCCTGTGTTACTGCCACCAGAAATGTATGTATGTCTTATAGTGTGCATGACTACCTGTGGTTACAGAAGTGCTGGGCCCATTGGGGCTTGTGCTTCTATGCACAAAATAACTCTTGTGATTTGGGTATTTTGGATTCATATCTGTGGCTGCAGGTGTCTGTGCTTCTATAGCTAGAAATACTACTGTGATTTGCAGTGTGCATACCACAGATATAAATCCATGAAGGTAACACATCAGTGCTACTGCATTTGTGCCATCCAGAAACAGCTATATGTTGTTGGTCCTACCTGATGATGGCTATCTGTGGTTTCATGTGTGGTCTTGTTCTTTTGCATCCTGGGGAGTGTGGGTGGAGAGTTAGAGTTGGAAGCCCTAATGCCACATTTCCCTACTTTGATCAAACAAAGCACTCTTTTCTCAGAAGAGGCTATGCCTCAGTAGAGAAGGTTCTAGGGTACTCAGGGACAAACTGGAGAGATACATAACCACTACACTTAATTTAAAGTACTGAAGGAGGGTGGTATGCCTGTAGGCACAAAGGCTCCAGGAGGATGAGGTCAACAGTCCTCCCCCCACACTGGTAGAAGAGGTTTAGAGAGAGGAGGTGGAGGGATGAGGAAAAGTTAGCAAAGAATGGATGGGTTGAGGAACAGTAAGCAAATCTGAGAAAAGGAGGATGACTAATGTGGTGCCCCAAGGATCAGTCCTGGGGCCAGTTCTTTTCAATGTCTTTATCAGTGGCATTGCTGAAGGGCTGGAGGGGAAGGTTTGCCTATTTGTAGATGATGCCAAGATTTGCAATAGAGTAGACACTACAGAGGGAGTTGAAAGGTTATGGAGGGATCTGGAAAAACTGGAAAAATGGTCCAAAATGTGGCAATTAAATTTCAATGCAAAGAGTGCAAAATCATGCACTTGGGGTGAAGAAGCCCTGCAGATAGTAACAGAATGGGGGGTGAATTACTGACAGTCACCAGAGAAGAAAGGGATTTAGGAATACTCATCTCAGATGACCTAAAGCTGGCCAAACAGTGTAATAAGGCTGTGGGGAGGGTCATTGGGATGTTAGGGTGCATAGAAAGGGGTATCACTAGAAGAAGAAGGGGGTGGTGATGTCATTGTACAAAATGCTGGTGAGGTCTCATCTAGAATATGGTGTTCAGTTCTGGAGACCGCATCTTCACAAAAACATAGACAGGGTGGAGATAGTCCAGGCAAGGGTGACCAAGATGGCAAGATGGTGAAGGGCTTGCATTGGAAATCATATGAGAACAGATTAAAATAACTCAATGTGTATGCACTGAAAGAGAGGAAGGAACAGGGGATATGCTTGAAACCTTAAAGTATCTTAAAGGCTTGAACAAAGTGCAGGCGGGTGACATCTTTCAGTACAAGAGTTGTACAAGGATAAGGGGGCACAATATGAGACTGGAGGGGGCAGGATAAGGGGAAATGTGAGGAAGTTTTTCTTCATGGAAAGGGTGGTGGATGCTTGGAATAGCCTACCCCAGGAAGTGGGGAGTGCTAACACAGTGGCGGGATTAAAACATGCATGGGATAGACATAGGGGAACCCTAGATGTGAGGAAGAGAGGTGAAAGTCAATGACCAAGCAGGGTCAGCGTCCACTGACGAAGGCAGGGAATTCAGGTAGACTGGGTGAGCCTAGAGGTCCTTGTCTGCCATCAACTACTATGTTACTATGTTACTAAGGGGAGGTGGGGGGACACAGAGGGGAAAAATATGAAAAAAAGAAGAGAAGGAAGGATGAGCAGTCAGAATCTAGGTGGAGGTCAGTGTCTCTTAATGCGTGGAGTCTTGGAAACAAGATGGATGACCTGCATGTGTTATTAGCATAGGGGTGGGTTGACATAACAGCAGTAACTGAGACTTGGGCCATATCACACCGTGACTGGGACCTCGCAATACCTGGATATAAACTATACAGGAGGGACAGAGCAGTAGGTAAGGGGGAGGGATGGCAGATTACATCAGGGAGGGAACAACTTAAATGAGGGAGGAGTCAGAGGAGGGGAAGGTAGAGGCATTGTAGGCTCAATTATGGTCCAACAGAGGGAGAAAGTTGAGATTTGGGGTGGTTTAAAGACCACCCAACCAGGATGAGGAGAGGGTCAGAGAACTAAGTTCACAAATATTTGAAGCTGCAGTAAAAGGAGAGGTGGTAACTGTGGGGGACTTAATCTGCCCAGGGTAGCCTGGAGCATACAATCCACAACATGTGCCAGGACACAGATTATCCTGGAAGCATTGCAGAGTGGGTTTCCAAACCAACCAGGGAGGAAGCAATCCTTTATCTGGTGCTCATGAATAGGGAGTATATACAGAAGTAACAATCAGGGAGCCACTGGGTTGGAGTGACCATTGCACAGTATGATTCCTAGTGGATATAGAAAGGGAAAGCATCCTGATTAAGCCCAAAATTCTGGATTTTAGGAGGGTTGACTTCAGGAAGATAGGCAAAGTGCTAAGGAGGAACCTGGTAGGCATCAGAGCAGGTATGGGGGTAGAGGAGCACATATGTAGGTTGATTTCTTCGACTGGGTGATAAACGAAGTAAATCAGGGTGGGGCAGCAGACATCGTGTACCTTGAGCTCAGCAAAGCCTTTGACATGGTCCCACTTAGGAGGCTGATAAACAAGCTGGGTAAGCTGGGCATGGGGGACAGGGTGGAAAACTGGGTTAGAAACTGGCTAAGAGACACTAGGCAGAGGGTGGTGGTATTAATGTCTTCATTAGAGACACTGCAGAAGGGCTGGAAGGAAAGGTCTACCTGTTTGCGGATGACACCAAGATCTGTAAAAGAGTGGATACCCCAGAGGGGGTAGAGACAATGAGGAGGGACCTGGGGAAGCTTGAAAAATGGTCTAAGGACTGGCAACTAAAGCTTCATTCAAAAAAGTACAAAAGTATGCACCTGGGACACCCAAACCTTGGGAAAAGCTACAGGATGGGAGGAGTTGCTGACAGTCACAAAGGAGGAAAAGTACCTGGGGGTTATTATTTCAGGTGACTTGAAAATGTCAAAACAGAGTGCTAAGGCAGCTGGGAGAGCCAGTGGCATGCTGGGGTGCATAGGCAGGGGTATCACCAGCAGAAGGAGGGAGGTAGTGATGCCATTATATAAAACCATGGTCAGGCCTCACATGGAGTACTGTGTGCAGTTCTGGAGGCCCCACTTTCATAAAGACATTAACAGGCTGGAGACAGTCCAGAGAAGGGTGACTAAGATGGTACAGGGCTTGCAATACAAGACTTCTGAGGAGAGATTTATCAGACCTCAATATGTACTTGCTGGAAGAGAGGAGGGAAAGAAGGGACATGATAGAAATATTCAAGCACCTCAAGGGTATAAACAAGGTGCATGAGGGAGACATTTTCCAATACAGGAGAAGCACAAGAATGAGGAGGCATGATATGAAATTGGAAGGTGGGAGGTTAAGATGAAATATGAGGAAGTTCTTTACAGAGAGGGTAGTGGATGCATAGAATGGTCTACCTCAGGAGGTGGTGGGAGTGAGCACTGTGGATGTATTCAAGCATGCTTGGGACAGACATAGGGGAACCAGACAGGGAAACCAGAGAGGTACAGCAGCAGGTGATTCAGAAGCATTAATCCAGTACAAGGGCTTATGGGCAGACTAGATGGACCAGATGGTTATCTGCCAACAATTTTCTACGTTTCTATGGGGTTGGACCAAAGGTGGTCCATCATTAAGGAAGGAATAATATTTGCCACAGAGGAGTGAGTTAGGCTTAGGGAAAAACTAAAAGGCCAAAGCACCAGCTGGTTCAGTTCTGGGGTCACCCAGGCAGTAAGGGAAAAGAGGTTAGCCTATAGGAAATTCAGGAAGACCAAGAGAGAGGTGGATAGGGAAAATTACCTAAGGTTGACTAGTGTGGCAAGTAAAGAAGTCCGGCAGGCTAAGGCACAGAAGAAACTGCAGATGGCTTAGGGAATTAAAAAGGGGGAAAGGCCTTTTTCTTGCTATATAAGCAAAAAAAGGGACAAGAAGGATGGGATTCTTAGGCTTGAGAAAGGAGAGGAGTGGGTGGAGGAGAATGCGAGAAAAGCAGAGATACTAAATGAATACTTCTGTTCCACCTTCACCAGGGAGAAAGATCAGTACCTTCAGGAAGGAGAAGAGAGTGAGGGAAGGGGAGCACATATGTAGTGATAGTGGGGAACAGAGTGATGGAAGGGCTGCTAGCATTGAAGGTGGACAAAACACCACACCCAGACAGAGTGCTTCCAAGGTACTGAGGGAACTGGCAGAGGATCTTGCATGGTCACTGGCAGGCCTGTTCAATAGTTCACTGGAGTCAGGCATGGTACTGCAGGACTGGTGAATGGCACACATGGTGTCCCTCCACAAGAGAGGCCCAAAGGATGACCCAAGAAATTATAGACCAGTCATTCGGACCTCAGTCGTGTGCAAACTCATGAAGACAGTACTTAAGAAAAGATTGGTAGAATATATAGATAAGCATGGTCTCCAGGATGCGAGTCAGCATAGGTTTATGGGGGGAAATTGTGTCAAATGAATCTGATTGACTTCTTTGACTGGATCATTAAAATAGTTGACAGGAGCCAAGCGGTAGATATCTTCTATCTAGATTACAGCAAGGCCTTTGACTCTGTACCTCACAAGAGGTTGATTAGGAAGTTGGGGGTTCTCTGAGTTGGGGAGAAGAGGACCAGATGGGTGGAAACTGGCTGAGAGATAGAACTAGAGGGTGATAGTGGGGGAGATTTACCTAGCACCAGAGAGGTCACCAGTGGGGTTCCACAGGGCTTGGTGCTAGGACTGGTATTGTTCAATGTCTTCTTCAATGACATTGGGGATGGCATTAAGGGCAAAGTGTGCCTATTTGCATACAACACAAAGCTCTGAGGGAGGGTGGACACAGCGAAGGGATACAGAATCTACAGGATGATCCGAAAAAACTCGAGAGGAGGTCCAGGATCTGGCAGCTTGGCTTCAATACCAAGAAATGCAAAGTTATGCACATTGGTGCCAAGAATCCTAGGGCAGAGTACTATCTGGTAGGGGTCCAGTTATCTTCAACAGAGGAGGAGAAAGACCTGGGAGTGATGATCACTAGCAACCTGACGCACTCCATACAGAGCAAAAAAGCAGTAGCAAGGGCTAACAAGATAGGATACATTGCTAAGGGGATCAGCAGTAGGCAAGAGAAGGTTATACTGCCTTTGTTCAGATAACTGGTGAGTCCACATCTACAGTAAAGAGTACAGTACTGGTGCCAATACCTCAAGAAGGACATTAGACTGATGGAGACAGTCCAGAGGAGGACCAAACTATCTTAATACTTGGCCACTTGGAAGACACAGAAACAGACCCAAGGCAGCACTGCAGATCCTTCAGAGAGGGATCTGGGGGCCCATTAGGGTAGATAGCTTAACATTAGTGGGACAATATAAGGGAACTCACCAGTGGGGTGTTGAGAGCCTGAGGGACTACACCTCACAGGGAGTTTCTGGCAGCTTTGCAGTGCAGAAGGGATCCTCCAGAATAGAGGGTGTCACCTTTGGGGGCAGTGTTGCAATTCTGTGTCTGACAGATGCTGCCAATGGAGCTACTGAGGGAGCTAGACCTGTTGAGAGAGACAAGACTGCTGACTAAGGAAGGAAATATGTCTATATTACAATTAAGGAGATCCCAAGCCTGGTATTGGTACCAAAGATGCTGCCCCTGGTAGAGGGGTTAGGAAAATGGCAAGCCACATGCCAGTGGGCAGGCTGAAGCATGTATGGCTGCACTGTACTCGCGGCACTAGGTCACAATTGTACATGCTACAACAGCGCGGTCTAGAAGAGTGAAGTACAAACACGGCTCTCCACAACTACACCCGCCCAAAACACTGACTGCAAGAACAGCAGCAATGGTAGCAGTCCCCGAAGACACACACCACCACCATGAAACAACACACAGATTTCTGTTTTTGCTGGGGTTCTCCCCCTGCATCCCCCATTACGGGAAGCCCCCCTCCCCCAGAACCACCCAACTGTGTATAATCACCTCTTGGGGGAGGCACCTCGGGGAAGGGGTGAAATCTCGGGGGGGGGCCTTGTGGACAGGGGAATTGGAATGGCACAGGTCAAGCAGGGGGGCAGACACAGTACCTCCACAGGTTGGGAGGGGGAAGAAACAAACAAAAAAAAAAGAACACACAAGCCAGTATAACAAAGCAAAAGATGCATAGCTACTGGGACAGGGAATCAAACCTGGTGCCCCAGCGTTCTTCCACCCTCCGCTATCTGTGGCATTACCCTCTGCACCACAACAGCTGCTTGGCAGAATCCCTCCCAGCAAAGACTTCATCCCTCCCCCCCCCACCTCTGTGAGTGCAATACAGCCACAGGGACAGTGCTAACCTGACCTACAACATTTTATCCCTATTGCTGTATTGTAGAATGCTATTTGGACCATACACTTTACAACCGTGCGATTCAGGATTTGCTCTTCTAACCAGGTAGGCAATGCTCACCATCTGGTGAGTAGAGCAGTGAAGTGAGGCAGCCACCAAGGTGCTTACCTCCTGGTTCCAGAGGGGAGGCTGGCCTGGCAACAGCATGTGTTCCATCAGGACCAGGGGACCCATGAATACCATACATTGAATCATAGTCTGAGATAACTTGTCCCTGCAGCAATGGATACCTGCTGCACAACTCGCTGACCTGCCACTATGGTGCCAAGTTATGAGTATTTTCAGAAAAGTAAAGCCTTAGCAGTGGGAGCAATGATTTATTCACAGAGTAGATCAGGATCTGACCTAAGGTATTACGTCACCCACTGGTATGTGGAAATGAAATGTGAAAAGGAATAGAAGGGGCTGTGTGGCTCCAGATGAGCATGAAAAGCAGAACCTTTTTGTTAAGGTGCTCCAAGAGTCCTGATATGAGTCTAGGGTCATAATCAGACCTGCTTATAGAGGACCAATAAGTAGAATGTTTTGAGAACAACTGTAGGTACTCAAGTTACAATCTGCACTGGTTGTAATGTGATTCTGCCTCAACATAACCCAGCATATGAGAGCATTACCTCAGTACTAATCAGCTTTTGTATGGCTACCACTGTATTTGCTGACAAATCAGTAAAGTGTGACCACAATTTAATTCACTGTGTTAGTGCTTCTTTCCTAGCAGAGCAGAGGTCTGAGTTGCATATGACACTTTGCTAGGGATCTGGGGTGTGTAGTGACTGTGGTCATTGTTGTAGGTGGACTACACCTCTAGCTCACTGATTTATTTATTTATTTAGTTATTTTGAATTGACCAGAAATGAAGTGCAAAGGAGGATGGATACATATGTGAACCGGAAGATGCTGAACCAGGACAAACTGTTGGTGGCTTTTAGTCAAGGCCCCGTGTTTACTGCGCCAAAGTGGACCTACATTCTATGGCAGGGCATCATATTTTCTGTGTCAGAGCAACTGCAGATTCTGTACCAATTCTGAGGCAATTCTGTGGCTGCATGAGAATTCTGCGACACTTACCAAGCCAGGGGCACATGCTCATAAGTCAGTATACTTCAGTGAAATAAATGTGCAATTGCATTCCACAATGAATTTCAAATATGTACACAGACACAAGTGGAGCACTGCAGCAGCAGTCTTCCTTCTTCAAAGTACTCGATCTTCTATCAGCAGGTCAGTCAGTCTGGCAGCTCTGGGAGTCCAGTAAATGGTGAAATAAAACACAGAAATCCACTGTTTTTATGCTGAGTTTCCAGGCCTGCCCCAACCCCTGGCATCTGATAGTTAAGAACTGATTGGTCAGTTACTGCCAGCAAGCTACCATTGGTGCAAATCTGCAGAAGACAGCTTATAGGATAATTAATGAATCCAATCAGATGCTTGTCTCCCTCTATTCCCAGCTGCCTATTAAATCTGGCACCCACACTTAAAAGTGGTACACTTCACTGTTTTAATTTCAGCCAGCATGGGAGACTCTGGTGTATGCTACCTTCTTGCCTTCGCAGGGGACCCAGGCCGTGCATAACAAGAAGAAGGGACCAGCATGGAAGTGGGATATAAAGCAGAAGCAGGATTTTCAGAATGGGGAATTTCAGCTGCTGAAAGTGCTGGTAAATAATTACATGTGAAATGTGACTGTAAATAACAATTGTATTTCACTCTGCTATTACCTAATGGAACATTGCTCAGTGTTTGTGTGCATGATAGAAATGAGAAGAAAAAATATAAAAAAGGGTGAAACATGCTGCCAGAGTTTGTTTTCCGGTGGGTCACTCAATCAAATTGGGCCACAAGACCAAATGGCATGTCTTTTATACTTAAGTTAAAATATAAATATTTACAGTTGGGAGAGCATTGGCTGACAGAGTGAAAGCCTGCTGCTGTCTTTCTTTGCGTGAATCAAACCTTGATTTATATAATTTGTCTGCCACTTGCTACCTTCTTGCCTGTGCCATGGATCCAGGGCGGAGGGCATCTGAAGAGACCATGGATGCACAGCAGGATGGAATGATGGCAATGGTAAGCAGCACCAAAGTAAAAAAATTAGGGGAGCTGCCACAGTAGAACAGGGGACAGAAAGCTTTAAATCCCATTCAATAAAATAAAGCTTTTTAATTGTGGCTTCTGTCTGTTCCCTGCTCTTTCTTTCGCAAGCTGTGCTGGTCCTGGAATGGATAGAGAAGGCAGCATTCATCATTCAGTGGAGCCCCTCCCTCGAAAGGATGGCAAAGTCTGCAGAGGATTCTCCAGGACACAGGCATCACAAGTGGCACCAGGATGCACAGGAGGACTGAGACGGCAATGGCAAGCAGCCCCTAAAGTAAAAAAATTAGGGGAGCTGTCATAGAGCAGGGGACAGAACGCTGCAAAATCCATCAAATATAGATCTTTTAATTGCAGCTTCTGTCTGTTCCCTACTCTTTCTTACGCAAGTTATGCTGATCCTAGAGCAGGTGGAGAGGGCAGCATTCATCATTCAGTGGAGCCCCTCCACTGAAAGGATGGCAAAGTCTGCGGGAGATCCTCCAGGACACATGGCATCACAAGAGGGATCAGGGTCACAGGACAACCAGGATGGCAATGCCAAATTGATGGAGCTGCTTCAGTAGAGCAGGGCAGGGGACAGAAAGCTGAAAAACCCATTCAATAAAATAAAGGTATTTCTGCAGCTTCTGTCTGTTCTCTGCTCATGAAGCAGCACCGTGGCTAGAATGGCAAGAAGGTATGCCCTTTCTTGGGGGTGCGGGGAATATGGATACCACCATTGATTGAGAGGGCTTGAGTAGACAAAATTAAGCATTCTATTTTTTGCCCATTAGATGTTTTCATATATGTTAACTTATCAGCGGTACTCGCAGTTCAGTGCAGACACTGGGGGGGGGGGGGCACATGTGATCCCATGCACATTTTAACTTCCTTTGGGCATTGCTACCTTGATTTGCACAGTGCGGCAAAGTGGCTAACTGGTAATGCACTGCAATTTATGCCATTATGTGCTTTTTTTCTGCAGTTACCGTGGCTTTCTGTGGCTGGCACCAAATTCTGCAGTCGGACATGATTTCTGCTGCAAGCACCACAGCCACAGAATTGCAGTAAACACTGGGCCTTACTTTTAGTGAATGAAGACATTCGGCCAAGATTTCAAGAAAATTCCCATACCATTTTTGAGAGATGCCAAGGGGTTTTTAATGTCTACCTGAACTGTCCCCAAAACAGGTTTAATGTCTCATCCAAAAGACTACACCTCCAACAGCACACTGTTTCTCCATAAACCATGCTGGATCATCTACATGGTTACTTTTAGTGAAAGGGGAGTGCTCTCTGCAAGGAGACCAACACCACTTCCTGAAACATCTAGTCCCCTAGGTCCCCTGTCCTACTACTGACCAGTCCTGAACTTGCTTAGCTTCTGTGATCTGGACCAGCTTGGCTGGGGCTGGAAGAGAATAATATCTCATGGCAGTTCAATGGCCCAATTGAAATTTGTTAGGAAGTTCAGTTCTCAGAAATGTCCCCATCACAAAACCAACATGCAGTACTAACCAACTTTTGTATGACCAGTTGTATGATCAATTCATTTCAGGTTTTATAGGATAGACTCTGACCCACCAAAATGGCATCTCAGGCAGCAAGCATCTACTTATTTAACCCACACATTTTATGAAGTGGGGGATCATCTGGAGATCATGCTAAACCCCCAAGATTCCTGGTTTAAAACAGGGTATTGTACAGTATATCTGGAGGAAGGTGTGAACTCCATGGCTGCTGCATGTTTTGACCTGCTGACCTTTGACAGTCAGTCACTGGAATTCTTGGTCTAAACTCCCCTGAAGGCATATGGGAGGAGGTGGGACAGTTTATCAGTACTTTTTCTAAGCCTATAAGGTACCGTGAACCATGAGTGACTGGAGATGGAACAATCATTGCTGGACTGAGACAGCTGTGATATATGCTAGGCTAAGCAGAGAATTCAGATCTGTGGGAGATCCTGAGGTGAGTGGAATCAGTTGTCTTGATAAATGCACATAATGTGTCACCTTGTGTCTGGGTTTTCCAGTGAGCCATATGGGCTAGAAGTGGAGAGGAGACTAGGCAGCATCTGTATGCTAGCCTGCATGAGGCATGATGGCTAAAGAGTTCAGTGTGTAGCAACTTCTTAAACTCAGTGTTGGTTTTGTCTAAAGCCTAGTTGAATTTGAGAGGCAGAATAAAAGAAAGTGAAAGGGAACTGTAGAGGATGTTGTCTGGTCAATAAACCTGTATCCTGTACTGAAGCACAGCAGGTCTCAGAGGCATAGCAAGAGGACAGAGTAACTGCAGCCTACTACACCTTATGGAGCCACTGAACAGGTAACTGTGAGTACAAACAGGGCTTACCCTAGGTCAAGAAACTTTGTGTAAATAGGAAGATGTTTACAAGTTAGCCATTGGTCTGGATTACAAATACCTAATTTGTAGTGGTTCAAATCCATTTTAGCAATTGAATTTCTTTAGGTTAGAGCTGTTAAGGAGTTTGTTGCTCCATGTTAAACCTGAAGTGCACCAACACTAGTAAAACCATGGTAACATCAATGGAACAGCAACATTTCAACACTGGGTAGCCCAGGACTACAATGTAGGAGCTCCTAATTATCTCTGAAGTTCTGGTACCAGGTGAGTGAGGTTTGCGATCTCTAGTACAGGATGGGGAAGTATTTCTGTTGGTGACAAACCTATATAATCAGAGGTAGGACCAGCCATGCCTTCATAGGGCATAACTAATCAGCAGCTCAGATATGGAGTACTACTTCTGACCCTGCCTACATGGTCAACTAATTGGGGCCCAGGGAAAGCAAACTATACAAGAAAGCTATATAAGCTTCAAGCAAGAGATCGATGGGGCAAGGGCCAGGACCTGTTATTTGTCCTTGGGTCACCAGGCTAGGGACTGGGGCATCACAGGTAAAATCAAGCTAATAGACTGATGTCTTTAGAGCTTGCAATATACCCAATTTAAACTCGAGTTGTTAGCTTGCTAAAGTGTCGATCCAAGTTGTTCTTAAAACTATTCATACTGGGACTTTCAACAACATCTAATGGAAGTTCATTCCAGGGAACCACTACCCTTTGACTGAACCAGCTCTTTCATTGGTTGCATTTCCAATTAGAGTGAATAAGTTGACTGTTACGTCTCCTAGCACTACACCAACCAGTTTTGGGCTGGATACCAATCTCCACCCAAAGCTTGTCATCTCCCATTATTCTATATAGTAAGCATAGGTCTCCCCTGAACCTTCTGTAGTAAAGGAAATAAAGGTTGAGGGATGCTAATATTTCTACATACGGTTTGTTCTTTGTTGTAACATTTTTATTGATTTTCCAATTTTTAAATATAATAAAAGAATATACATCCTACAAGCAGGAGTCAAACTGCAGAATATTATTGTACAGATAACAAGGATATCTTGAAGAGGGAAGATACGAGGGGGAAGGAGAGAGGTATTGAGGGGAGGGGGGAAAATGGAAAGGCACAGGAGCAGTACAGGACAAAGAGTATACAGACTAAATTACAAAGCAAGAATAAGCAGAAGCAGCATACTGATTGCTCTTATTAGCAGTAAACATATATCCCAGTGGGTTACATTACATACCAAGTGCAGCAACAGGAGGCTACTGGGGGCCTTCCACAACAGATTATGAACTTTAACTTAAACTCACCAGACTGAGTCAAACAGCAGGGTGTTGCTGAACATACCATACTTAGCTGAAACATATATATCACACTGGCTCCCTCATCAAGGTTTCAAGGAGAAAAGCTGAATACCCCAGTATGCATGTCCATCACATCCGTGGTTGACCTAAAACACAGACAGCACATGTCACAAAGAATCAAATTCAGGAGTTGAGATATCTGCTCAGTAGCAAAACCTGGGATAGTCAAGCAAGGTGCTGAAGATGCTAAAAATGGGATTATGCAACAATAGGACATTAAACAACTGAAGGCTACACATAGGGTCAGAGTACAGTGTCCAGTATGGACTGGGGGTGGAGACAACCATGAGTATCTAAGATAACCAGAGCACTTGGAAAGTTATAAGAAAATCCCCTTATTAAGTGTTTTCCCTATTGTAAGAAACATCTTTGCAACATAACATAGTCCAGCTAATTGTGAAGAGTTTCAGCTGATACCTGTCTGTGGTGGGGTGGGGGTTACTGAGGCAGGAAAGATAAGTAAGGAGTCCAGCACAGGTTGAATTTAGCAATTTGATATTTCTGGAGATGGGGAAATCCTATCAAATTTGGCCAATGATGAGAGAGATGTCAGAACTTCTATCAGAGTGGGAGACAAGGGGGATCTCCACTTGCAGAAATGAGCTCTCTTGGCTTGAAGATTCAAGAATGCCAGCCATCTGATCTCAGGAGGCGTTGGTCAGAGTAAATCCCTGTGAATACCCAAAAGGTAGAAAAGAGGGCAGAGGGGAATCTGTTTCCCAAGCACCTTGGAAGCAGTGTCTTGTATGCCTGCCCAGAGGGTTTGTATTATTGGGCATGACCATAAAATGAGTAATAAGTCTGCCCCTGCTCCCAGGCATCTCCAGCAGTTGTCCGAATCTAAAAGCTTGGCTTTGGTGAGCACAGCAGGGGCATAGTACCAGGCGTGTGATATTTTTGTTTTGTATTAATCTGGACTTAGCATCAGTCAGCCAAACGTGTATCCTTCCACGCCTGATTCCAAGATGTGATAAAGATGGAGCACTTCAGCATTGTTTTCCATTTGTGTTCAGCCTTTTCAGATTGAGGTGGGAGGGTTTCTCTCTATCTGATATAAATATGCCCTGCTAATCCCCCAGGATGTGGTATCCAATTAGATAGTACTGATGTGGTATTCAGGAATAAGGGGATGTGTCAGATAGTGACTCTAAGTTGGAGAAATCACCAGAGTTTCGAAGGAGCAAGACCACACATTCGCTGGAGTGATTGAATTGTGTGAAGCGCATGAAGATGTTGATCTATTAGGTCTTCAAGCT
Source organism: Neoceratodus forsteri (assembly GCA_016271365.2). Lineage (NCBI taxonomy): Eukaryota > Metazoa > Chordata > Ceratodontiformes > Ceratodontidae > Neoceratodus > Neoceratodus forsteri. The sequence goes on along the minus strand of CM057452.1, from coordinate 1,069,257,425 downwards.
TATGAATACCCCTATTGGCCCAGGATTTCCAATGTATCCAGCTGCCCCATATAGTAATAGCAGAATTCTGCCAGAGGGGCATGTGGGAGGGTGGCAGGGGGTTCAGCTTCAACTTTTTGTAAGTGGCCACCCAGTTAGATCTGGACACTTCTACAGTCGGTAAGGAAAGAGATTTGTTTAAAACAGTGGATGGGCAGAACTTGAGGGACCTACAGGATAGTAAAAGTGAGACAGGATAAAAAGTTTTGGTGACATCTAACTCAATTTGGATCCATCGTGGGGAAAGAGATGTGAAAGGATGAAACCATTTAACAGTTTGTGTTAAGAGGAATGCTTGCCAATACCCTTCAATCCAGGGGAAGTTCCATCCCCCTAGGTTCCAGTGTGCTCTTAGTTTGGAGCGGTTATACCTGGGTTTGCATCCTTCCCAAAAAAAGTCTCAGAAGGCTCTGTCTATGCGTGAATGCCATTGCTTGGGCAGAAGGATAGGGATATGCATTAGAAGGTAGAAGATTTTGGGGGCAGATACCATTTTTCTGGCCACAATTTTACCCGCCAAAGTAAGTTTTGAGAAGTTTCCATCTTTCAAACTCTATTTTGATGGATGTCAAAAGGGGTTTTATATTGGCCTGTGATAGTGTGTTCAGTGAGGGGGTAATGATTATTTCTAGGTATGTTATTCCTTTGGGAGCCCACAGTAGTCCACTGGACTGTGCCATCTGTTGGGTACAACTATCATTCAGGGGGAGAAGTTCAGTTTTAGTTTGGTTCAGCTTCAGCCCACAGTACTGAAAAAAGGAGTCTAGGAGATGCAATAAAGGGGGTATCACGTGTGGTACATCCATCAGGGGAAGGAGCATATCATCAGCATACATAAGAGGTTTATATTCTGTGGGCCGTACTTTAATTACCCTGATTTCAGGGTGATCTCGAATAGCACTGGCCAGAAGTTCTATGGCCAGAACAAAAAGAATTCGAGAGAGGGGGCATCCCTGTCTTGTTCTGCGTTCTAGTCGAAATGGGGTGGAAAGAGTTGAATTTATACTAACTCTAGCCGATGGCAGTGAATAAAAGCTTGAACTCTAAAGAGGAATTTTGTACCTACACCAAATCGTGTAAGAACCAAGTATAGGTAATCCCATTCGATAGAGTCAAACACTTTTTCAAAGTCCACTGCAATGGCTGCAGCCGGAGTGAAAAGCGAATTAGAAAGATGGATAAGGTTCATAAGGGTCCTTAAGTGGTCTGAACTGTGATGCCCAGGGATAAATTCTACCTGAGAGGGGAGTACCAGACTTGACAATAGTGGGCTGAGTCGAGCTGCCAAAATTTTTGCGTATATCTTATTGTCTATGTTAATTAAAGAGATAGGGTGGTAGTTAGCGGATTGGTAGAGTCTTTCCCTTTTTTGGGAATAACTATAACTGTGGCTTCTCTTAGTGTGGGGAGAAGAGTACCTTGAATCTCTATTTCTTGGATAACTACAGTAAGAAGGGGGTAATGATAGGACCTAGGGCTTGGTTAAAATCCCCAGTATACCCATCGTTCCCAGGGGATTTCCCTGCTTTAAGGGTGCGAATGACATTGGACACTTCTTCGGGGGAGATGGGGAGGTCCAAGAGTTGTGCCTGTTGGGGTGATATATTGGGGAGCTGTTGCAATTGTAAAAAGGCTTGTGTGTCTTTATTTAACCCAATATGTGTGGAAGAATACAGAGATCTATAGAAAGTGGTCATGAAGCCATTTATCTGTTCTGAGGCGTTGACCAGGGACACATGGGAATTTTTCAAACTGACAATATACCGACTTGCCTGCTGTTTGCACAGCTGATATGCAAGCATTTTACCTCCCTTATCTCCTCCCTCCCAGAAGGTGTGTTGGAGCTGCAATATGTCAACTTCAGCCTTTCTGTCTAAGAGCTGGTTAATTTCAAAGCATAGGCTCAGAATATTTCTGCATATTGGAGAGTGAGAGGATGGGGAGGATAGAGTTTTGAAAACAGCTTCGGCATCAGCTAACTTTTGCTCTAATGCTGCCAGTTGGTGTTCTCTCTATCTTTTTTTAGCTGCAGCAAAACTCATAATACTACCCCTCATGGTGGCCTTGAAAGCTTCCCAGGTGTTACCTGCTGAGGTATCAGATGAGGGATTATTAGCTAGAAAGATAGATGCTTCTGTCTGTGCCCAGGGGATAAAGTCAGGATCCCTCATTAGGAGTGGGTCTATTCTCCAGTTTTGAGAGACAGGCGCTACTGGGTCCCACTGGAGAAGGAAGAAGAGGTTGAAGGTTCAATCCCATCCCATCTAAAGCTGACTTCATATGATAGGATGGAGTGAAGGTTAACAGTACATCTCACTGATTTCTGGGTCTTGTGTACCTAAACTAGTAACAGTTAGCATTAAAAAAAACTGGAAACTTGAATCTGTAAACATTGAGCCAACTGGCAATTTCACATTCAGAAAAGTACCTCCGAGGTGAGGTCTCTTTCGGGGGGGAGGGGGCCCGGAAGAGACCTCCCGTCTGGTCATTTACCCTCATCCAGCATGAATAAGAGAGAAGGAGGCCCTGGCATAGGCTTCCCAGACAGTGGACCAAGGCCCAGCATTATTTCCCATTTGACTGGTTCCTGATTTAAATCATTCAAACCACCCTCTTACTCCCCTAGACACTGATTCTTAAGCACTTATCCAAAGAAAAGTACAGTCGATCTCCTTATTTGGCCAGTTCTTGTCTGGATTGCGCTTTGGAAATGCTGGCGTGAATATTGTGGCCTATCAGGGATCCAGGAGCCATGGAGGGAAGTTCTGTGGCATGTAACGGTAAGGCCACATCGGCGGCTGCAGTCCAGGAACTGTCTGTTTTCTCCGGTTCCAAGCCAGCCTGATCCAGCACTGAGGTATCCGTATTGACCCAAGAGTCTGTGTCTGGTTGGTCATGGAGCATCTCAAATCTATTTTTAGGAAAGTATGGTCTCATGTACGTTGGATCTTCTGGGTCTTCTTGCTGCAAGTTTTGGTCCTGTTGGTCCAAGCCTCTCCTACGATCTTGAGGGTGCTCCCTCTTGGAGTGGGGCATATGTGGAGATCTCTTCCACACTTTAGGATTTCATGGTTGCAGTTCCATTTTAGGCCCTTGAGAGACATTGGTTGAAGCCAACTTGGATGGAGGCTGTCCTAGGGACTGGGAGCTGGGGCGACGCATCGCTGTGTCCTGAGTCTGTGAATTTGGGGAACTGGTGCATCTTGACCATGTCTCCTCAATATATGTTAGTACCACTTCTGGAGTAGCAAACTGAATTGCTGTGCCATTTACACTGATTTTTAAGTTAGCCAGGTACCACAGGGCAAAGGGTATCTGCAGATCATGTAATCTTCTGCGGACCTCTGTGTAGGCTTTCCTCTTATTGGCAAGTTCTCTCGAGTAATACTGAAAAATCATTATTTTATGTCCCTTCCAAAGGAGAGTACTCAGTTCCCTAGCTCAGGCCTGGATTGCTTCTTTTTAAATTTTAAATCTTGGCAGTAATAGGTTGCTCGCTGTCTGTCCCCTTGCTGAGGTCTGGGCTGAAGAGGGAGGTGGGCCCTCTCTATAACAATTCTGGTGTTGGGGGGTAGTTTTAGAAGCTCTGAGAGAGTGTGTTGTAGGAAGAGCAGTACTTTACCAGCTTCACAGTCTTTAGGGAAACCAAGGAGCCGTAAGTTGTTGCAGCAGTGCCTGTTGTCCATATCCTCCAGTCATTCTTGTAAAAGATTTATTTGCACTGCCTGCTCCTGCATAGTAGCACAGTGCCCATTTATAACATCTTCTTGGGCGAGGGCTTTCTGCTCAGCCCGATCAATTCTCCCATCCAGTTGTTGTATGGAGAGCGCTGTATTGTTGGATGCCAGTGTTAAAGCATCCACACTGGTAATGATCGAGGGGAACGTTTCTCGGATTGACATCTCTTCGCTCCCCGCTGAGTGCTCCATCTGACTTGCTGGTAAGCGGGCATGTGGAATGAAGGAGTGTTATCAGATGAATCCTTTATGGATTTTCTCCCAAAGTTAATCAGATAAGAGAGGTAGTATTCTGATTCCTTTGGATCCAAAAATGCCCTGGAGGGGTTCAGCTATGTCGGAGTTGCTGTGGATTCTAGGCGCTGGGTTTCCGGCCGAATAAAATTAAGTCGCCATTTTTCACAGTTTGTTTTTTAAACCTTTACAGATTTGGTAAATCCTCTCTGTACTCCCTCCAATCTATTAATATCATCCCTATTCTGTGGGGACCAAACCTGTGCACAGTACTTCAAATGGGGCCTAACTAGTGCAACATAAAGTGGAGTCAGTACCTTTTCATCCCTACTGGTTATATGTCTGAGGATGCAATTCAGATTATGGTTTGCTTTTTTTATCTGTGCCCTGCAATGTGAACCAAATTTAAGATCAGCAATAATCATAATCCTGAAATCTCATTCCTCTTTGGTATCTGTAAGTGTAGTATTTGCAGGTTTATTAGAGACCAGTCCTTTGTGTTTGACAAAAAAATGCATAACCTTGCACTTTGTAGTGTTCAGGACTAATGTGTTAGATACTGTCCAGTCAGAGATCACATCAATAGCACTCTGTAAAGATGCAGCATCTTCTTGTTTGTTCACTACTGTCCTCAATCTGTAATCATCTGCTAATTTACAAAGCCAAATGTTTGGGTTGTTTAGTTTAAGGGAAGATATGTACATATTAAAGAGACTTGGTCCCAGGACAGAGCCCTGGGGAACCCCACTAGTGATAGGAGCCCACTTAGAAAGCGTCCCATTTATGGTCACCCTTTGTTTCCTCCCCTGCAGCCATGCCGATACCCAGTTGTCATTCAGATTAATCTCCTCTAATAGGGTTAAGAGTTCCATGTGGGGCAGTTTGTCAAATGCCTTAGCAAAATCCATGTAAATTACATCAACTGAATTCCCAAGATCCAACTCTTTGTTGACATTCTCATAGAAAGTCAAAAGGTTTGTTTGGCAGGATCTGGATTTTGTAAACCCACGTTGTACAGGGTCGACCAGGTCATGAGTCATTAGAAAGTCTGAAATGTAATCCTTAACTAACCGTTACATAACCTTCCCTACCAGGGAGATTAAACTTGCTGGCCTAAAGTTGTCAGGTTTTGATTTGGGCCCTTTTTTCTGACTGGGGACTATTATGGCAGTTTTCCAGTCTGAGGGTACTGTTCCTGTGTCAAGAGAGGCCTGGAAAATACAGGTCACTGGTAAAGCCAATACATCCGCTAATTCCTGAAGGACTCTTGGGTGTAAGTCCTCGGGTAGGGGCACATTAGAGCTGAAAACCCCAAGGAACGCCATTCAACGAATTTGCCAAGACTCCCGAGACTCCAAACCCTAAATTTTTCCTTCCTTACTCTGCGTTCTTTAACCTCATGTCTCCATTAATATGTTTTGCAATACATATTTATGTACAGTACAATGTTTGTGTGTGTGTATCTATCTATATCTATATCTATATATATATATTTATGCAATGGGGTGGAGATAAACAGAGTGTGATAAATCCATTTATCTGAGTAACTGTGTACATACATTTCATTTATGTATACAGTGCTTATGTCATCAGCCATTTATCGATACAGTGCTTATGTCATTTAGAATGTTCAGCCTCAGTAGCAGTATTAACCATATTCAAATGCAAATAACTTTAAAATGAAAAATGATAGCATGGTACTGTGAGCACAAAAGTTGTTTAGCATGAAAATTTCTACAAAATAAGAGGTGTTTTATTTATTGACACCTTTTATATTTTTTGATAATTAGCAAAAACACAGCAGAAAATTCATATTTTATTTTTATTTTGTCCGTAAATAAATGAAAATAACTTTAAAATGAAAAATGATAGCATGGTACTGTGAGCACAAAGTTTATTCAGCACAGAAATATCTATAAAATGAGTGGTGTTTCATTTATAGATACTTTTTAGTTTTTTCAGAATTAGCGAAAAACAGCAGAAAATTACATTTTTGTGCACTTTTTCATCAAATGCAGATAACTTAAAACCAAAAAATGATAGTATGGTACTCTGAGCACAAAAGTTGTTCAGCATAAAAATATCTACAAATTGAGAGGTGTTTCAATTCTAGATTCCTTTTACATTTTCTATAATCAGCAAAAAATTGCAGAAAATTCAATTTTTATTCACTTTTTTGACTTACAAATGCCCACTACAAAAGCAAAAACAAAAAAATGGTATAAATGGAATATGCAATGGAAAACTCATGTAATAAATGATTTATCTGCACTTGAGCAGTTTGACCTCGGACACCTCAACACCTCACTTGTGGCTTACGCCACTCGTCAGGTTACCTGAGGTCAAACTGCTCTTGTGCAGATAAATCATTTATTACACTTGCCTCCATTGCATATCCCATATTTTATAAATATATATATATATATATATATATATATATATTATATATGTGTGTATATATATATATATATATATATGGTAGTACAGTAGTGCTACCATATTTAGGGTTGAGTAGCACTTTTAAGGTTAAAGGGTGAAATTTTGCACCTTAATAACTTTGCCACCATTCAATGGATTTACCTGAAATTTGGGAAGCATGGATGGGCATGGTAGATCTTGGGATCTGCTAAATTTTGTACTGGTCATTTATACATCTGCGGAGTTATTAAACAACAACTGAAAGCACAATTACACTTTTTGGCAAATTTGTTGCTCTCGCCTACAGGTCGCACAGTTTGTGCGACTGGTCTGAAAACTTCAGGGAACATGTGGCCGGGGTCCCCGATGTGCCTTTTGAAGATTTCATGAAAAAATACTCAACAGTTCAAAAGTTATTCAAAAAACAAGTTCCCATTATAAGTCAGTGGGAAAAGTTAACAAAAACACTTTAGCAAATGAACTTTTTAATGTCTCAAATGACCCTAGTAGTGTTGCAAATCCATCATTTTTTTTCTGTTACTGATCAGAAAAATGCTTAGCATTTAAAATTGGAACCCTCTAAGAACACAATTATTTTTGTGTCCACCTAATCGGACCCTCAGGATGCTAGCCATGTCTTTATTTTTGGGTTAAACACCCCAGAAATATGTTTTTCACGTTTCTGGAAAAAGTAGTGTCACAAAGTAGAGTCGCACTTGCAACACTTTCACAAAATTTTGAGAAAGCTTTCACAAATTGCGACACTACTTTTCCAGACTATGGCCAAAATGACAGGAGTTCTTTGCCACCCCTTTGTAAAAGAATGGTTTGGTCTTTTGGGCTCAAATTTGGATTGAAGTCAGCCAACATCACACAGATGTGCCTTTTGGTGGCTTGGTGAAAAAATGTTGCACAGATGGCAAGTTATGGTACTCTGAAATTGATGTTTTTTCCCATAGACTAACATGGTGGCATACGCCACGCCTTTCGGGGCTCTTATCTCGAAAACAGTGCGAGATACAGAATTTTTGCAGTGACAATGTGTAGCCCTTGGCCACATATTTAGCAAAAATGTAGCCAGGAAAATCATGAATCATGTGATTTTTTTTTTCTACGTCATACGGTTATTGAGATATAAGCAATTTAGTGTTGCAACACCTCATTTTTGGGTTTGAGGCCCATTATTATGCATACCTTCTTTGTACACACTGTGTTTCTCTATGCAACTGTTGGAGAAAAACAGGGTATGCGCTTCTGTTACTGTTACAGTTACTGTTTCCACTTGCATTTACATACCCGTTTGTGTTACCATTCCCATGTACTTCACTGTGTACGTTACGCTTTACGTTCTCATTTGCCCTTGCATTTGCGTTACTGTTACCGTTTGCATTTCCACTACTGTTTGTGTATGCATTTTGGTTTGCATCACCATGTGCATTGGCATTAGTGTTAACAGCAGCCCTTTCCTTTGCGTTTGCATTTGTCTTTCGTTTTTCGTCTTCGTTGCTGTTACTGTTACCATTTGCATTTCCTGTTGTGTTACTGTGCCCGAGTGCATAACGGTTTGCATTTTCACATGTGCTTGCATTTCCTTTTGCATTTATGTTTCCTTTGGTGTTATTGTTGCCATTACCGTTACCATTACCGTTACCATTTGCATTTACAATTGCAGTAACCCTGACCGTGCGCATTAAGTTTGCATTTATGTACGCGTTTACATTCGTGTTTACGTTTCTGTTTCCTTTGGCATTATTGTTCATGTTAACTTTACAATTTGTGTTTACAATTGCGGTACCATGCCCATGCACATTACAGTTCGTGTTTATATGAGCGATTCCGTTCGTGTTTTCTTTTCTGTTACGTTTGGCATTCTTGTTGCTGTAACACTTAACATTTGCATTTACAATACTGGTGCCATCACTGTGCATGTTACCAGTTGCATTTTTGTATGCGCTTGCATGTCCGTTTGCCTCACTGTTCGCTTCGACATTACTTTACGCTTCCATTTCTATTAACGTTTGCTTTACTATTTACATTTGCTCTACCATGTGCATAACCATTGCCACTTGTGTTTGCATTGCAGTTCCTGTTACTGTGTAACAAGACATTACGTGGTGGCCCACTACCGCATTCCATTCACTATTTATCATCCTCATTTTGAAAAAGAAGGGAAATTAGAGGCAAAAAACTCCATTTAATGCATCAGTTAGGGTTGTTCCACAGTGACAAAAGGGAGGAAATTTGGTGTTAGCGTTGAAAGCCCCCCTTGGACCCCCCAGCCCACCCCCCAACAGGCATCGGGGTGTGCATTGGGGTCATTGGTCCTAACTGTCACCCCATTCTCCTATACCGCTGCTTCTTTAAATATGTGATGGGGTGAGAGTTAGGGCCAACAACCCCAACTTTTCACCCCGATACCAACTGGGGGTAGACTCGGGGGGTCCAAAGGGGGCTTTCAACCTAACACCAAATTTCCTCACTTTTGTCGCTGTGGAACAACCCTAACTGATGCATTAAATTGAGTTTTTTGCCTCTAACATATATATATATATATATATATATATAGCTAGATAGATTCTTTGCAAAACATTTTGTTAATGTACAAATTAGAGTTCAACTTAACACCACAAGGTAAGAAAATGTGGTGTTAGGATTTAACCCTAACTCCCACCCCACCCCCAAGCAGCAAAAGATCCATTTAAGAAAAATGTTAATTAGATAGGTAGATAGATAGATAGATAGACAGACAGACAGATAGGGATAGATAGACAGACATACAGATAGAGATAGACAGAGGCACAGAGCTAGAGCGAGAACAAGGAAATGCCAGCTCACTACTTGAACAGAAGCTGGCAGCATGACTCCAGCTGCGGCTCCAGCATTCAAAAAGTCCCACTGTTCTCATATAGAGAATGCAGGTGAATGACTTCTCTTGCTAACTGGGAACCCTGGATTTGGGGAGTGACCAGAAGAGGTATTTCTGGCCATTTTTGTTAAAAAACAAACACCGGAATTTAACTAAACGGGTCCCATTTAGCAAGCTTCAGGTGTTTGTTTTTTTTAATTACACAATTTTTAGTTCATGGGGAACAAGATGGCAGCCATCATGACACAAACAATATTTTTCAAACTGTGAAAAGCAAGTGGTGAGAAAACAAAAACAGTCTGTGACATGAAATGCTTTTTGCCATATCAGAATGTTATTCAAAAAATCTAGTAAGCATGCTCAGAACAGCATGAAAAAAATGTTTAATCCTTATAACTCTGGAACAGTTTAATATGTTTTCACAAAACCCTCCACAGGCACTACCTTGGCACAGCTTTTTGCTACCCATGAAAGTGTTGGAAAAAGATTATGCTCCATGTAGGTTGTATGTGAGAGCAAAATCAAAAACCCATGTTAAAAGTAGGAAACACATTAGATGTCTGCAGGAAAATGACATTTTCAGATCTCAGAAACCACCCATCCTGTCATTACAAAGCTTTCCGCATACAATACTTAGACTTTGCCTTCAAGACAATGAATGCAAAATTCCAGCTAATCTCATCAAACACTACCAGAGCTATTAAGGTGCAAAATTAGGGGCTGGACATAGAACCTGTCTGTCAACCCTACCTATACTGGCACTACTGCACCAGTATAATATATAATACTAGTGTGATAGTGCCAGTATAGTTAGGGTTGAGGGGAGTGCTTAATGTTAAACCTCTAACTTTGCACCTTAATGACTTTGGCACTGTTCAACTAATGTGGCCAAAATTTGGCATGCAGTGCAGGGAGTGGCATTGTAACAGTGGTGCTGATGGGGATCTGTGATTGCCACTGTTATCACCAAAGGGAGTGGCATTGTTCTGGAGATGTGGGCAGGAAGGGGGGCACACTAGACTGCCAGAGTGGGCAGGCTGCTTGCTGCTGTCTGCAGTAAGGCAGCCTGCCTGTGGGTAGCAGGCAACACAGATCTACTTGTAGATTTATCTCTTGGAGGTGCATCTTTGGACCTGCCCTGGGATTGTGCCACCTTGTTGGGCTGTGAATGGGGCTGTGCACCATATACCTGGGCATGCCCCCTCCATAGTCCCTCCAGATGCACCGCATATCATTGTGAGTGGTATGCAGTGCATCTGGATGCATTGGCACATTGGGAATGCACTGGAGCATCGGGCCTCTGCCAGAATCATGCCAGTGCACAATTCAGGGATGCTTCAATGCATCTCAAATGTTCTGAGTGCATTCCCATTTGTGAATTCTGCCCGATGTATTTTCAAAATCAAAACACCTGATCCTAGGTAAACAAACCTTGCTTAGTTAGATTCTGGTGTTTGTTTTTTCTGACTCAGACCTGAAATACCTTTTCTGGGCACCCCAAAATCATAGGTGTCCAGCTAAGTGAGAGGAGCTGTTTTTAAGATGATGAGCTGAGACTTTCTTGTCACACACAAAGTGTGTAACTGGGGAATTTTTGGCTCACATCCAGAACATAGCTTGTCATATTCTGTATGCTCTTTCCACCCTCCCAGCTCAGCCAGCCATCCCTCTTCCTTCCCAATGGTCTATGTGTATGATCCCTCCCCCTACCAGCTCACCCAGCCCTCCCTCATTCTTTCTGATGCTGCTTCATACCTCCTTTTATTTATTTGTTTGTTTTTACCATGAAAAGATCAAGCTTTTCTGTTTCTTTAAATGGACTAGGATGCCCACCTCAGTACTGCTCATAACCTCCTTACATCAACATTACCTGCCCCCTCCCAACACATAGGAGATGACACCAGGTGCCCACCCCTTGTGCCGCCAGCGAAATACTATGCAAGTACTGGGTGTACAATCCCCAGTGTTGATCCGGTCCCCCTGAAACAAAGAAAACCATCCTCATTGATCTTTTTTTTAAATGTAAAGCTGAAAAGAGCAAAGCAGTCCCTCATTGATCTTGGACCCCTCAACCACCCCACCCGTCTCTCAGCACCCAGCAAACCACACACCCTAATTCACTTAAAGAGGGTCCCACTAATTCACTTAAAGAGGGTCCCACATCATATATCCACTCTCCAATCCAAAATACACCCTCCTCTGGGAACTGCAACTGTAATATGAGGAAATAAAGTCTGCTTAATATATTTCAATGCATTTTGAACTTTTACTCATGCGATAAATATTTTTTCACCAAATTTTTCAACATGGCCTTTTTGGGATCCCACCATATGAGAAAGGTAGGTGAAATTTTTAAAATCTAGCCCGAAAGGTTATTTCACGGTCACTCCACAAAATCATCTTTATGATAGGATTTGAAAATTTTCACCTACCAGGTTATGAGGTGGGTCAAAAGATGTTGGAAATTTGGTGGAAAAGATTCACTAAAATGATTAAGTTGTGCGTGAACGTTGAAATGTTTTTCAGCAATCACTCATATGTGTGCTGATTTTCAATACTTTTCCACAAAACTTTCAACATGGTCTTTTTGGGACCCCACCTCATAAACTGGACAGGAGAATGTTTTCAAATTGGGGCTGACATGTGATTTTGCTTTCACTCTATGATATCACTTTCTGATCAGGACTTAAACATGTTCACCTACATTGTTCATGACATAAGGTCATAAGAAGACCATGTTCAAAATTTGATGTCAAAACATTAAAAAACTAGAATTGTGAATGTATGCTGAAATTTTTCTATGCTCCCCATAACTTTAGTAATTTTCAGTATTTCCACTCCAGATTTTAAACATAGCCATTTCTAACACCACATCATGAACATGACAGGTGTCATTTTTCAAATCCTGGTTAAAATGTGATTTTGCACTTATGAACATATGAACATGCCAGCAGGTAAACGTCTTTCAGTCTATCTAATCTGTTTGAGTGCATGGTTTCCAATGTATTCAAACAGGGAACTGTCCCTCCTCCCATTTCCCTTCTGACCTCCATCAACTTCATCTTCCTTCAGTTGCAGTGAAAGATGACATTTTAGCCACTGTTCTATAAATGATACATTTCATGTTCATAAGGGGAGTCATAAAATGAATATGTTGAAAATGTGGGGTCAAAATTTAAAAACAAAAAAATTAAGAAATGTGTGGGATGCTAGTCTTTTGCCCAGTGAGTAGTGCTTTGTGACCATGTGCCAGTGCACTGAGTTTAGGGGGGCAAGCTCAGTGAGCTAGCTGGTTGGGCCAAAGCTGGGGGATGGACCCCCAGCCTTGGAAGGGAAGGGCAGGGTTGCTTGTACAGTCCCAAGTACCATCTACAGTAGTCAAAAGAATTCTTCCCTTGGCATTGGGCAGCACACCTCTGAATCTGTGGCTGCCAGAGGGCCCTGCACTTCAGCTGACAGTTAAACTCTTTGTCTTGTCTGTCTGTATCTGTAGCCACATGGAAGCACATGGCTAAGATGGACCTGCACTTGTGCAGCCCACCAGACAGCCCTTTGAATTCTTGATATCTATTGCTGCATAGAAGTACAGGCCTAGAGGGTCAGCAATTCTGCAGACAGATGGACTATTCAGCCCTATTCATCTGCATCAGTTTACCTGTATGAATGAAGTTACAATTCTACTATCTCAAAAATACAGGAAATTCTTTGCAAAGAAATGTGTTAATGCACCAGTTATTGTTCAACATACCACCACAAAAGCAGGGAAATGTGGAATTAGAGTTTCCAACCCTAAATACCAACTCCCCTAAGCAGCAAAAAGACAAGACCACACATGCATTCACAGACAGCCATCAACAGGTAAGAAAAACAACACACAACTGTTTCCAGATGACATACTATAAATGCAGTTGCACTGATGTGCTACTTTCATGGATTTGTACATGCAGCTGAAGAAGCATACACCCCCACAGGGGCCTGTGCTTCTGCAGCCACATCTGCGTGTGCATCACTGAAAGTGCTGATGAGTACCTGTGGCTGCAAAAGCACTGGCCCATCAGAAACCTGCAGTTCTGCATACAGAAGTACTGTTTCAATTTGGGTATCGTGAATTTCTATATGCAGCTGTGGAAGTGCAAACCCCACAGGGGCTTGCATTTCTGCAGCCAGAAATAAATGTGTACTATGTATTACACCTCTGGCTGCAGAGGCACTGGCTCCTCAGGGGCCTGTGCTTCTGCAGACAAAAGTACTGTTGCAATTTTGGAATCATGGATTTCATGGGAAAGCATAGGCTGATGCGCTCAAAATCTTGGGATGATGCAAGCTGTAGAAAAAACTATATGAAGGAATACACAAGAACAGCATTCACTGGAGAAAATAAAACTCAGGAAGCTGAAGTTGTTAGGCTGAACAATAGACAATTTAGTTCTCTCATATAAGATTGACAGCACTGGGCTACAAACACCAGCACTCTGCCTTTATCTGCTGGCATACTCTTATGCTTGTACCACCATTTATGAGGCTTTTTCAGGGGGCCAATGGCTTTGTAGCTCTATGCTTTCACTCTCATATGTGTGGATTTCAAAGGGCCTGCACTTATGAAGCCAGAGATCAATATGCATATCTTACACCTGTGGCTGCCAAACTTCAGGCTTCTCAGGCTCCTGGGCTTCTGCTGACAGAACTGTGTGTATGTCTCGAATTGAGCACCTGTGGCTACAGAAGCACTGCCCATGTAGGCATCCTGCACTTCTGCAGACAAAAGAACTCTTTTAATTTGGGTATAATTAATTTGCATCAGTGGCTGCAGGGGCCTGTGCTTCTACATACAGATGTAGTGTTGTTATTTGAGTATAGTGAATTTCTATCTGCAGCCAAAAGTGACTGTGCATGTCTTGCATTGCGCGTACCACAGATAGAAATACATGAAGGTAGCACATCAGTGCAGTTTCATTTGTGTCATCTGGAAACAACTGTATGTCATTTGTCTTACCTGATTATAGCTGTCTGTGTTTGCTTGAGTGGTCTTGTCCTTTTATTGCTTGTGGGGGGAGATAGGGTTAGAAACCCTAACCTCATACCTCATATTTCCCTACCTTTGTGGAAGTAAATCAAACCCTAACTCAGTGGAGTAACCAGCTTTTAAAAAAGTGTATACACAAAAATGTAAACTATGGGCTGGGTTTCTTGGGGCAACCTAGGCCTCCATAAAACTTTTGTTTTGTGGTGCATTCTGATGCATTTTTTTTGGGGGGGGGACATTTGAAACAGAATTTGCTACCACAGTTAGAAATTCATGAAGGAAGCACATCAGTGCTATTTGTGTCATCTGGAAACAGCTATATGGTATTTGTCTTATCTGATTATAGCTGTATGTGTTTGTTTGGGTTGCACGTAGTCCTCTCCCAAGAGTCCCCCGAGTTCAGAATGTCACTTGAACCCTCCTCTCAATAGCCCAGCCAACTGATCCAGTGCAAGGCCCTTGGCCATCCCCAGCCCAGCAAGTTTCATGGAATCCATTTGGTTTGCCAAAATGCATTGGCCTGACGCATCATATCCTGACCCTGGGTGCCCAAAGCACAATTGCCCGACATTGGAATTTTACCCCCCAGTGGAGTGAGAATCCTTAAGTGAGTGGGGTGTGGGGGCAAAGCCCCCTGAATCACTTGCAGGGGGAAAATTCTGATGTCAGGCAACTATGTTTCAGGCACCCAGGGTTGGGATACAGAATGTCAGGCTGATGCATTTTGGCAAATCATAGTATATTCAGTTTCATTCTAGCCCACCTCCCTAGAATCTCTATATCTCAAGCACATAAAGTTGCATCCTAAACCCCCTCCCTTGAGTCCCCTAGCTAAGCATGTTGCCCTTTCCTCCAGCCCAGTAAGTATCTAACTTCCAAGCCCAAGTCAGACAAATAGGTTGCACCATAGATCTCTCAACTAGGTCCACCACAATATGCACAAAAGGTACTGAACTCATGAACTAAATGGATTAGCCACACCACTTCCAAAACATAAACACATCTTTTGTGGAAATCAATCCAATCCACCCCAAGCATTTATTATACAATCTGTGGCTGTGGACTATAGCCACAAACTGTATAACAATGTTTACACATTTCTTTGTGGAAGTCTTTAGCTTCTGCCCAGTCCCTTACCTCATCCTCACTGGTGCCTTTGGAGTCAAGGCCATTCTGTTCAGTATGATACCACTAACCACAGTTAGTGTTCACCAGTTACCCTATGTATCCTGCTTGAACTGAAGTCTCCCTGCACTACCTCCCTCTGCTGTGCGCTAGGCTAAGAGGACCAAAGTATACCACATCAGTTTGGTCAACCCCTCCCACCAGGACAGCCCAGCCCTATCCCAGTTAGTGCGAGCATCCCACACAGTGTGAGGTGGAGAGAGGAACCATCCATGTGGTGAAAGAGAGACAGAACACTGGGCAGAAGTGGGGCAGTGACAATGCACACCCACTGTTGACTGTCAAAGAGACAGCCTTGGTGCAATACAGCGAGCAAAGCACCACAGCCTCTGGTGAGGACTGCAAAGAAATGAGAGCAGGTGGTTCAATAGGGAGGAAGTAGAACCTCAACTAAAGTTCAATCACAAGGAGAGAGAGGGTGTGTTGATCAGAGCTGTGAGTGTCATTCCACCTCTAGGAGTCGTGACTCCAATCCACTCCTACTGCTGCCTGGTCCTGAGCTTAGTGCAGCTGACTTGTCCACCTGCTCTGTAAAGAAAGCACACACTCTTTCCTTGCTGGCCTCAGCCATACACTTCACATAAGCCATTGGTGGTAGCCAGCTTAGAGCTAGTTTGAAAATTTTGTGTACATTTGTGCATAATTGGAGTATGCCTTGTTATGCCACTGCTCTAATTGTGCATTAACATTAATGCCATTATTTGTAAAGAATAGACAGACAGATAGAGAGAGAGAGAGACAGACAGATAGATAGAGAAACAGATGGACAGACAGCTAGACAGATATACTGTAGATATATACACTGTATAGGCATGTCTCTCTCTCTCTCTCTCTCTCTCTATAGATATATATATCTATATATATATAGATATATATATATATATATATTAGAGCCAAAAAACTCCATTTAATGCATTAGTTAGGGTTGTTTCAGAGCGGCAAAAGTGAGGAAATTTGCTGTTAGGGTTGAAAACCCTAACTCCAAATCACCCCCCCCAGCACCACACACACACAGACACACACACACACATGCAAGTATGGGGGAGGACCAAGTCAACACAACCAATGACAGACATCCAGCAGCAGGTGACAGAAATAACAAACAATTGTCTAAATGTACTACGAGACATCCCTACCCACCTGACCAGGTACTGCATGCTCAGTGGAGATCAACAGCAAAACTGAGGCCATGTACACCAAATGTACACATCCCTGATTGCAGCTGCACACAATGTACCACACTTAGTAGTTGCATGGCCTTACCTACCGATGCCCCACACCACACCACAACTGGTACTGTGCCTTTAATCAATATAAATGCTGAAGGTGCATGATGACAGTTGTAGAAAGGTTTTAACACTAGTGAGTATACATTAATTAAGAGAAGTACATAAATTAACTACAAGACTCTAGCATGCTCAAGATAAAAGTAGTATTACATTTTGTATATGATTTACATAGTAGTACATTTACTGCAACGGTTTACTCAAGATAGAGAGGCTGATGTAAACGTATGGAAAAGCATTGCCTGTTCAACTCTGTGAAATTCGTACTGCCAGTATCAGATGCATTCTTACTGATGAAGGTGTACTGCTAATGTACATACATAGACCTTCAGTGTGTTTCAATACTAAAGATGCAGTAAGTATTCTTTGTAAGAAACAATGTAATTGCATGGATCAGGCCAAGCAACTTCTAAATATCATAGCACTACTGAGCCAACAATGACGTACCTGTATCGGAGATGTATATAGGATAGATTTTCCTGTAGGCACTTACTGAGTATGTTGTACCTGATAAAGGCAATCTCATTGCATCTGTGATGACTAACTTATTCAAATAGTAATACATTTACTATTGTTGCAATGAGTGATCTATGCCACTTATGGACACAGTGTAATATTTTTTAACAGTTGTTTCATACTCAGACTGTATGCCTAGTATTTGGGTTTGCCACACTTCTGTCACTGATGCTATCAAAGTGATAACTATGTTAATTGTGGTACAACAGGAATCAAGTAGGTATAGTGTAGATATAAACAGAATGTCTTTTAGTGTTGATTTAACTCACAATGGGGTAAGTGTACTAGGACAGCAGAGGTTATTCTCTATCACTGACTCTGTCAGTTATAATCACACTAAGGTTTCGATGACTGTAATGTTCAAGTTACACTGTTCATCTTCATGAGTTCATATTCACAGCCATTCTCCAGTAACTAGACAGTGTATGGTGTAACTGGGTGGGACACTGTGTTGCAAAGCTGCTGCAGTGCCTAGCAGAGGGAGAGTATCTACTCATAAAGACAATTAAGCAACAAGGCATGACCAACAGTTATGTTAAATGGTCTGTTAATCACTCTGTAGGGGTTTAATGTTGAATGAGGCATAGCTGAGTGCCACATGCCACTAGACAGTGATAAACTGACCATTAACATAATACCTGGGAATGGCTTATTGCTATCATAATAAAACTGTTTTTTTTAAACAACATTAAACCATGTTCATCATATGGTTAGGCTCTACATGTATGTTAATAAAAACTAAACATAAGGCTGTTACAATGTTTACAGTCAATTAGAAAGCTGCATTTCTCAAACCCCTGTTATAATCAGAGATATTGTACCAGTACAACTCCTTGGTTTTGCTGAACTCTATTGCTCAGGTGGCCCACCACATGTGGTGTGGTCTGGTGTGGGGCATCAGTAGGTAAGGCCATGCAACTACTATGTGTGGTGCGTTGTGTGCAGCTGTAATCAGGGATGTGTACGTTTGGTCTACATGGCCTCAGTTTTGCTGTTGATCTCCACTGAGCATGAAGTACCTGGTCAGGTGGGTGGGGATGTCTCGTAGTATATTTAGACAATTGTTTGTTATTTCTGTCACCTGCTGCTGGATGTCTGTCATTGGTTGTGTTGACTTGGTCCTCCCCCATACTTGCATATGTGTGTGTGTGTGTGGTGCTGGGGGGGTGAATTCGGAGTTAAGGTTTTCAACCCTAACAGCAAATTTCCTCACTTTTGTCGCTGTGGAACAACCCTAACTAATGCATTAAATGGAGTTTTTTGCCTCTAATTTCCCTTCTTTTTGAGAATGATAACGAGAAATAGTGAATGTAATGCAGCGGCGGGAGGGCCCAGCTTCCCACATGATGTCTTGTGGCATAGTAACAGGAAAAGCAACGCAAACAGAAGTGCTAACAGTGGCGACATGGTATAGCATAGCACAAATGACAACAGAAAGGCAATACGGTGGCATAGACGGGAACGATCTGCCACGTGATGTGTTGTCACATAGTAACATGGTGCCTGCAAACAGAATTGTCAATGGGCATGGTGACGCAAAGTGAAACAGAAAGAGAAACAGTACTGTAGACACAAATGGCAAAAAATAACAGAAACGCAAGCGCAAATGAAAATGCAAAGGATAACGCACATGGGGCCCCGCGCTTCCGGCACGTAATGCAGCAGCAGGAGCATGGGGCCCAAAGGGCCCCACACTCCCACCACATGATGTCTTGTGGCATATTAACAGGAAGAGCAACACAAACAGAAGCACTAACAGTGGCGCACATGGTAACACAAGCGCAAATGACAACAGAAAGGGCAACGCGCACGGTGGCATAGATGGGAACGGTCTGCCACATGATGTGTTGTCACATAGTAACATGGTGCCTGCAAGCGGAAATGTCAATGGGCATGGTGACGCGAAGTGAAACAGAAAGAGAAATGGTACTTGGACACAAATGGCAAAAATAACAGAAGCATAGCGCAAATGAATACGCAAGGATAGCAGCACATAGGGCCCCAGCTCCCGGCTCGAATGTGCGGCGGCGGTCAGGGGCCCAAAGGCCCCTCCACCACATGATGTCTTGTGGCATAGTAACAGGAAGAGCAACGCAAACAGAAGCGTAACAGTGGTGCACATGTGCTGAGCACAAATAACAACAGAAAGAACAGCTACGGTGGCATAAGAGCAGTCTGCCATGTGATGTGTTGTCACATAGTAACATGGTGCCTGCAAACGGAAATGTCAATGGGCATGGTGACACAAAGTGAAACAGAAAGAGAAACAGTACTGTAGACACAAATGGCAAAAATAACAGAAGCATAGCGCAAATGAAAATGCAAAGGATGGACTGCGTGGTGGCGTAGACGTCAACGGTAAGTGAAACGGGCATGGAACCACAAGCAGAAAGGGCAATGATAACAGTAATGTAAGCACACAGGCTGGTTTTCCTCAAAAGCTGAATAGAGAAAGACAGTGAGTACAAAGAATGTATGCACAATAATGGGTATCGGAGCAGAAAATGAGGACTTGGAATACTAAATAGGTTATATCTCAGGAACCGTACAACTGAGAAAAAAAATTTAAAAGTCGTATGATTTATGACTGTCCTGGCTAGTTTTGTACTTAACCACTTTTAGGGGGCTAAGAATTTTTCTGATGAAAAGTCCGTATCTAGCACTGTTTCGAATCAGGGCCCTGAAGGTGCCGTGACGCTCAATGTTATCCTATGGGAAAAAAGAGAAGTTGAACACCATAACTTTGCCTCCTGTAATATTTTTCACCAAACCACTGAAAGGCACACCTGTGGGCTGTTGGCTGTCTTCCCTCCACATTTCAGGAAAAAAGACCAAATCGTTATTTTGCAGCAGGGTGCCAAAGGATTCCTGTGATCGTTTAGGCGCACGTAATGTTATACTATGGAAAAAAGTCAACTTTAGGTGCGTAACTTTTCTGCCATGTAATATTTTTTCAATACAACACTGAAAGGCATATCTGTGAGATGTCGGCTGCGTTCCCTCTAAATTTCAGCCCAAAACTCCCAACCGTTCTTTTGCAGTGCAGTGCCAAAGAATTGCTGTAATTTTCCCACAGATTAGAAAATTACTGTCACAATTTGTGAAAGCTTTCACAAACATTTGCGACACTTTCGTGAGCATGAAAGTACTTTGCAAAAGTACTTTTTCCAGAAATCTGAAAAACATATTTCTGGGGTGTTTTACCCCAAAATAAAGACATGGCTAGCATCCTCGGGTCCGACTAGGTGAATACAAAAAGAATTAGGTTGCTAGAGGGTCCCAAATTTAAAAGCCAAGCATTTTCTAATCACCAACTGAAAACAAATGGGTGATTTGCAAAATAACAGGCTCATTGCGAAAGTAAAATGCATTTGCGAAAGTGTTGAACTTTGTTAACCAGCCCATTGACTTATAATGGAAATTGTTTTTGAATAACTTTTGAGCGGTTTAATATTTTTCACCAAATCTTCAAAAGGCACATCGAGGACCCTATTACCGTTCCCTGAAGATTCGGGCGGTCCACAGAAACACGTCACGACCTGTACAGCGACATTGAGAATTCCAGAAAAAGCGTAAACGTGCGCGCAAATCACGCTTAATAACTCCGCAGCCGTGTATCTGACTGGTACTAAACTTGGCAGATGCCAAGGCCTATGGTTCTTGATTGTGTATTCCAAATCTGTCAAACAGTTGCAAAGTTATTAAGGTGCAAAGTTTTGAGGTTTAACATAGAAATGGCTCCTCAACCCTAACTATGGTAGCACTACCATGCTACTATAATATACATATTCTTTACAAAAAGCTGTTAATGCATTAGTTAGAGTTCAACTTAATGCCTCAAAAGTAGGGAAATGTGGCCTTAGGGTTTCCAACTCTTAACTCCCATCCCTACCCCCCAAAGCAGCAAAAGGACAAAATCACACAAACAGCAATTATTAAATAAGACAAACAACATTCAAATGTTTCCAGAAACACAAATGCAGTAGCATTGATGTACTACCTTCATGGATTTGTATTTATGGAGGTACACACACCATGACACATACTCACTCACTTTTGGCTACAGATAGAAATCCACGATAGTCAGATCACAGCACTACTTCATTGTGCAGAAGCATAGGCCCTTGCAATGACAGCTACAAATCCTCAATATCCAAATTTAAAGAGTTCCTTTGTCTGCAGAAATGCAGGCCCCTATGGGGCCAATGCTTCTGTAGCCATAGGTACTCATCCACACTGTAAGACATACACACAGTTTTGTCTGCAGAAACATAAGCCCCAAGGGGCCCGTGGTTCTGCAGGTATAAAAATGTACAGACCAACCTTTGGCTGCAGAAACACAGGCACCACAAAATCCATGATATCAAAAATTGCAATAGTACTTCTCTCTGCAGAAGTGCTGGACCCTGAGGAGCCTGCACCTCTTCAGCTACAGGTGTAAAACATAAATGCAACCTTCTGGCCACAGAAATGCAGACCCATGTGGTGCCAGCACTTATGCAGCTGCATATACAGTAGAAAACTACGAAGTAGCAGATCTAGCTATGTCCCACTGTACTACCCGCTACCTTCTTAGGTCAAGAACAAATAGTTGTTTTAACTTAATCTGAGCTTTAAAATGTAACATTTTACTTTTTCAGGAAAGTGCCACTCCCTAGACAAAGCTGCTACCCCCTTGAAAAATGTATAGATCTGCTGCTGAAACCATGATACCTACATTGCAACAGTACTTTGGTCTGCAGAAGTACAGGCTCCAGATGTTGCATGACATACACACACACAGCTGTGGCTGCAGAAGCACAGGGCCCTGTGTATTTTATTTCTATATAGCCATTTTTCAGTCTATGCCATCTCTTATTCCAGACCTTACTGTAAATTATAAAATAGATAAGGAAAATTCTGGCACCTGATTGACCAAGGGCCAGATTTTCAAATGGCAGAGAATGAAGCAGGGTGCTGGTCAGCCCAGTGGCACTGAAGGTTGAGGCACTGGATGCCACACCTTGTGCCATTGTGGTGACCTGGGTTTGGGAATGAGCCTTGGTCATCAGGAGTCAGCTGGGGGGGAGAGTCAGAGCTGGATTGAGCAGCCAAAGACAGCTCTCCTCTCCCGGGGAGGGTCCTTGTCACTTCTGCTGCATGGTCACCACAGGGTGGAGGTCCGGTGGTGGTGCAGGATGGGATGCGGTACATAAGGGAGGGTGTCGCAGGTCCGTAGCATACATGTGCCATCACACACATGCATGTGTGGCTGCAACTGGGGATGGAGAGAAAACAGGTGGAAAATGTGCTGACTAGCAGGATGCTGCTGGTCCCCTGCAGGATCCCCACCCTGCCAGCTGGGCACCTCTGTGCCATTCAAGTAGGTCCTGGTGGACGTCTGGGTGGTGAGGTTCGGAGACCAGTAGAAGGGGGCTGGTCATCATGGGCAGAAAAATGTATATTAAAAAAAATAAGATTGGGGAAGCCAGATCCAACTGAAATGACAATATTGCATCTCAGTGGGTAATCCTGGCTAAGGCAAATGTACAGAAAAGCTACAGGTAGAGCCTTTCCCTTATTACCCATCTCCTTCCTCAGTAAAAATTGGCACATTGAGCTATGACAGCCCATTTTCAGGTGCAGTTTGTTGAAACAACTAATATGGACCTGTTTTAATGATGTGGAATGCTAGCTATGACATCAGGGAAACTGTATTTTTCCAAAAAGTGCTATGTGATCTTTTAGTTCTACCTGGGCAGTGACCAGAGATGGGCAGAAGGGACCTTGGTTCAACATTTCATCTGAAGGATGTCATCTTAGGGCAGCATCCCACTCATACTTCTTTACAATGTCAGTTATGGGTAGTACCCCAAGTACCTGGTGTATGGCTATAACATATGACCTTCTGAATTTCCATCCCTAGAGATGAGTCTGCTACCTACTGAGCAAATGACAGTGGAATAATTATGTCATAAATCAAGATGTCACTTCCTGTGCTAGAAAATAAAGGTGCATGGTAGGATAGAGGCCTGAACATGCACAAATATTTATAGTTGCTTCTTGTGAAAAAGATGCACACAAAAGCACTTGATCCATGGCTTTAGCTTATACATTTAAAATAGTTTCTCTAAACCAGCAGGTACTCTACTTCCGCAGTTAGGCATGCCAAGGGGAGAGTGGATTGCTATGAAGTTATCACATGTGAGTGTCATTTGCAACAGGGGTGGGATCACAGAGCTGGTCCTACCTCTTGGAGTCTACGTACCTCTGCTATAAAATGTGGTGTAGTGTTCTGGCATGTTTTAAAATGTCAAACTATGAAAAAAGTGCCAGTTCAGTGCAGATGCAACTGCATCAGGAATCAACATGGTGGGTGCAACCCACATGGATACCACTTGGTATCCTTTTGCTGCATTATTCTGTTTTATATCCTTGTCAATGGAGCTGCCCCACCTCTGCCTGGCATCACCCAGACCCATCCTGCTCTATCTGGCACTCACCTGTCCCCATATGGTCCATGGAGCATTTCCACACAAGGGTGGATTCCATCTGGGGGCCTGACAGGGGAAGATCCCCCTCTGATTTGCAACTGTGGAGGATAAGGACAAGTTGAAGTGGTGGGATCTAGAGTATTTTGGGGCCTTGCTTCCACATTAAATTCTTTTTTTTTTTTGCTTCATTTCTCTCCAGGCCCAAGGATACAGCCAGTGAGGGATGCATAGGGCACCTGCCCATACAATTGCATGGCCACATTTTGGAGCCAGGCTGCGTCATTCTTTCTCAAGTCCCTCTCTCTGCACCACCGCTAGTTATCACCAAGGCCCTGTGTTTTCTGTGATTCGGTGGTTGTGGCGTTTGCCACAGAAATCATATCCGCCCGCAGAATTTGGTATTAGCCACAGAAAGCTGCGGTAACTGCAGAAAAAAAAGCACATAGTGGCATACATTGTAGTGCAATACCAGTTAGCCACTTTGCCACAGTGTGTAACTCAAGGTAGCAATTCCCTAAGGAAGTTAAAATGTGCGTGGGAACACATGTGCCCCCCCCCGCAGTGTCTGCACCGAACCGCGAGTACCGCTAATAAGTTAACATGCATGAAAAAATCTAATGGGCAAAAAACAGGATCATTAATTTTGTCCCTTCTAGCCCCTCTCAATCAATGGTGGTATCCATATTCCCCAGACTCCCAGGAAAGAGCATACCTCCTTGGCATTCTTGCCACAGTGCCACTCCACGTGCAGGGAACAGACAGAAGCTGCAGAAATACCTTTATTTTATTGAGTGGGTTTTGCAGCTTTCTTTCCCCTGCTCTACTCTATTGAGGCAGCTCCATTAATTTGGCATTGCCATCCTGGTTATCCTGTGATCCTGATCCCTCTTGTGATGCCTGTGTCCTGGAGGATCTTCCGCAGACTTTGCCATCCTTTCAGGAGAGGGGCTCCACTGAATTATGAATGCTGCTCTCTCCACCTACTCCAGGACCAGCATGGCTTGCATAAGAAAGAGCAGGGAACAAACAGAAAGCGCAATTAAAAGACCTTTATTTTATTTGATGGGTTTTGCAGGTTTCTGTCCCCTGCTCTACTGTGACATCTACCCTAAATTTTTTACTTTAGGGGCTGCTTGCCATTGCTGTCTCAGTCCTCCTGTGTATCCCGGTACCACTTGTGATGCTCTGTCCTGGAGCATCCTCCGCAGACTTTGCCATCCTTTGAGGGAGAGGCTCCACTGAACAATGAATGCTGCCCTCTCCATCCACTCCAGGACCAGCACAGCTTGTGTAGGAAAGAGCAGGGAACAGACAGAAGCTGCAATTAAAAACTTTTATTTTATCGAATGGGTTTTGTGGCCTACTGTCCCCTGTTCTACTGTGGCAGCTCCCCTATTTTTTTTTTACTTTGGTGCTGCTTGCCATTGCCATTGCCATTGCTCCATCCTCCTGTGCATCCCTGGTCTCTTCAGATGCCCTCCGCCCTGGATTCACAGCACAGACAAGTTGGTAGCAAGTGGCAGACAAATTATATAAAGCAAGGTTTGATTCACACAAAGAAAGACAGCAGCAGGCTTTCACTCTGTCAGCCAATGCTCTCCCAACTGTAAATATTTATCTTTTAACTTAAGTATAAAAGACATGCCATTTGGTCTTGTGTCTCAATTTGATTGAGTGACCCCACCAGAAAACAAACTCTGGCAGCATGTTTCACCCTTTTTTATATTTTTTCTTCTCATTTCTATCATGCACACAAACACTGAGCAGTGTTCCATTAGGTAATAGCAGAGTGAAATACAATTGTTATTTACAGTCACATTTCACATGTAATTATTTACCAGCACTTTCAGCAGCTGAAATTCCCCATTCTGAAAATCCTGCTTCTGCTACGTATCCCACTTCCATGCTGGTCCCTTCTTCTTGTTATGTGTGGCCAGGGTCCCCCGTGAAGGCAAGGAGGTGGCACACACCACAGTCTCCCATGCTGGCTAAAATTAAAGCAATGTTGTGTGTCACTTTCTAGTGTGGGTGCCAGATTTAATAGGCAGCTAGGAATAAAGGGAGACAAGCATCTAATTGGATACATTCATTATCCTATAAGCTGTCTTCTGCAGATTTGCACCAATGGTAGCTTGCTTACAGTAACTGACCAATCAGTTCTAAACTGTCAGATGCCAGGGATTGGGGCAGACCTGGAAACTCAGCATAAAAATGGTGGATTTCTGTGTTTTTTTCACCATTTACTGGACTCCCAGAGCTGCCTGACTGACTGACCTGCTGATAGAAGATCAAAGACTTTGAAGAAGGAAGATTGCTGCTGCAGTGTTCCACTTGTGTCTGCGTACATCTTTGAAATTCATTGTGGAATGTAATTGCACATTTATTTCACTGAAGTATACTGACTTATGAGCATGTGCCCCTGGCTTGGTAAGTGCCACAGAATTCTCATGCAGCCACAAAATTGCCTCAGAATTGGCACAGAATCTACAGTTGCTCTGCTGCAAAAAATATGATGCCCTGCCACAGAATGTAGGTCCACTTTGCCACAGTAAACACGGAGCCTTGTTTATCACTCAGGTAGTGGTATTGCAGTGGAGAATGCAGCCTGCCCTTCTCAGATGAAGAAAGCATCTACCATATAATACTCACATGAGCCCCCAATTAATTAGAATGCTGTAGTCTTGATCCAGTTTTACAAATCTTTATATACCACTAATTTCTGCCCCTTGCTAAATCCATTTAAAGTATAGAGGAATAGATGTCATTTGTTCATGAAAGACTGAATAAAATGACTGCTTCTGGGCAACTATCTGTGCAGGGTTTATATTCAGACCTACAGCACAGGGACAGAAGATGGATAAGACGCTAGGGGAAGACATCATTAGGATGATAAGGGGTGCATCTAGTTGGGGATTTCAATCTGCCAGATGTGGATTGAAGCCTTCCAGCTGCAGCTGCAACAAGGAGCAGGAACATCCATGACACCCTACAGGGGCATTTCTCAGGTAGCTAATCAGTGAACCCACTAGGGATGGGGCAGTGCTGGACCTGGTGTTTACAAACAGGGAGAGCATTGCAGACATCAGAGTGAGCAGTCTCCTAGGTACCAGTGGTCAAAGTACAGTGTGGTTCAGCCTTAAGATGGGAGCTGAGGCATACAATATGAGGACAAGGGTCCTGGGCTTTACAAGGGTGGATTTTAAAGGAACGGTGACTGCCTTAGAAACTGTCTAGTAGTGGAGGATTGCCAGGGAAGAATTGAGGAACAGTGGGTAAAAATAAGGGAAGGCATAATTAAAGCAACCAGCCTCTGCATTAAAAAAGTGAGGAAAAGGAGCAAATTCTGGTTAGAGCCGAAATGGCTGTGGAGAGTTTTAAGGGTGCTTTTACCTATTATTTCTAATGAACGTGCACAATGCAGATCTGCTGAGAGGCAGTTTCAATGTGGTCTTCCTTTTTATACATTTTTGAAATGTGTTTTCCTAGAATATGCCTGCTAATTGCTATATAATTAGCCTGGATAGTTCACAGAAGAAATGGCATCTCATTAGGGGTCAACCTTAACTTTTTTTGCATTAGCCAACAGGACAAGTTGATTCCAAATTGCACTAGCCCACAGGTGACTGCACGAGCCCACATCTATAATGGTAAATTTTGATCACCTATACTGGAAAAAATGCAAGCCAGGCAATGCTCCTTCTCACTGGGCGTGGCTTTAGGATAACACAGTTTCAGATAGACCACAAATCAGATGCATAACAAATGCATGGTTGCGTTTATCATTTTATTTACATCTAGTAAAATATTCAGAAAGCAAAATGGTAAGTCAAACAACTGCTTAGCTTCAACAGTTTCCAAGACTTTTTCTTCAACCTAACAGGGTGAAAGCACACACTACCAGGAGGTCTTTCACTTTCCTCAGTTGGTATTCAACTGACCTCCCTATCTATTCTAGCTCAGCACTAAGACAGGGCTTTTTACAAGCTCACTAGAAGTTGGAAAAAACAATTTCCCCTGCCCTTTGAGTAACAGCAGATATAACATAAAACTAGTCACTAGGGGCCACTGTTGCACAGTTATTTGGCAGTTATTTGGCAGCCATCTGGAACACATTACATAACTTGTTTACAACATTGTTAAAGGTTAGAATATTCTGTGCTCTCTTAAACACTACTGCAGGAACACATTACCTCATGCTGTCTGCCGCAAAATATATCTTAGAAGGGGGCTGCTAACATCTAGAAAAAGCAGACACAAGATTTTACTATTCCCATATTAAGAGAGTCCTCTCATTTTGTAACTACTCTTAGTTTTATTTGTATTTATTTATTTGCTTTTGGTAACCGGGTGGGTGCACTAGGCATAAGAATGCCTATTTTCAGGCATGACCTGGGAGAAAACAGTTTGAAAATATCTAGGTATACATGTGATGCAGCACAAAAGATAGGAAGCACAATTAAGAGGGAATTACACACAATCAAACTAGGGTATAGAGAAACATTGGTTTAACATGCTAGTAAACTTAGGGTATAGAGAAATATTATATGGTATAATGCAGTTAAGTACAGTTTGGACAGGATACACCAAGATAAATACAAATGTGAGAAACAGTCATTGCAATAGGAAGCATACACAGAAACAATACCATAAGTGCCATCGATGCGTAGTTAGTGAAACAGGGAGGAGAGGAAGGAGGAGTGGTAGGAAGCAGGGGAAGAAAGGTAAGGGATGAGAGAGAGTCAGATTTGAAGGGTATTAGGAGAGGCAGAGAAAGAGGGGTGAGAGAAGAGGATTACCTAAGGAAAATAGAGTTCAGGGAAAAAGGATGGTTCAAGGTGGGTGAAAGCAAGTGCAAGGGCTAGTAACATGCACATGCTCACGGTGAAGTTTCTTAAAACTAGCATGGGTGGTCACTTGATGAATAGTTTGCGGTATAGAGTTCCAGTATTTTGGAGTTGTATGGGAGAAAGCACGTTCACCCATATTGGTTCTGCATCTGGGAATGTGGAGAGAGGCCTGGTCAGTAGATCATAGTCCATAGGAGAGAGGTTGTGAGTGCAGCAGGGAGGCAAGGGATAGGGGAAGGCCTGATCTGGCAATGCTGTCAATTAGTGAACCAAGAGACTGGAGTTAATGGGCAGTAGGTCATGGCCAGTTTAGGTCAGCAGAGAGCTGGCAATGGTGTTTGTAGCATGGGAATGCAGAGGCATAGCAACAGATGTTATTATAAGTGGTGTCCCATTTATGGAGGGAGGACTTTGAGGCTGATAGATAAATGACTGAGCCACAGGCCAGGGATGGGAGAAGAAAGCCTTGAGCCACAGTGACTCTAGCCAAATGGGTAAGGGTGTAGCTAGTGCGATAGGCACTACTTATCTTGGCATTGACAGATTTGCAGGTAGTAGTTATGTGCAGGTCAAAATCTAGAGATTTGCCAAGTGTAACCCCCAGATATTTAAAGAATCTGGTACTAACTAGTGGGGAGCCATCCGCACATGAGATTTTGAGGTCATCATGAGTCACTTTAAGTCTGGTAGGTGATCCAAAGAGCATAGAGTAAGTCTTGCTTATGTTGAGAACAAGTTTATTTTCTGCTAGCCAAGATTGAATACTAGTGAAGTCTGAGGCCAGAGGGTGGTTTAATTCTGTGATATTTCTTGCACGAAGGTAAATAACTAGGTCATCAGCATAGAGCAAAGATGAGCAGGGGGGTGCAAGGAGCAGGATGTCGTTAACAAAGATTGAGAAAAGCAAGGGGACAAGTATGGATCCTTGGGGTGCTCCAACATGCATTGATGAAACATCTGACATGGCTGAGTTGAAAACTACAGCCTGTTTTCTGTCAGACAGATAGCTTTTGAACCAGTCCACTGCTTCAGTGGAGAAGCCTAAGGAGCGTAGTTTTAAATTTTTTTGTGAAGTAGCAATTTATTGAGAAGTATTTTCAAAGGAGGTACAGATGGAAGTAGACATTTTGACATTGCAATTCCACAATCATTAAATGCCATGAAAACCATCAATGTCTATAAGGAAAGATAGAGAGATATAGGTCCGACACTTGAAAGAAAAGAAAGAGAAACCGTAGTCGGAAGTCCAAGAGGCATTATTAAAATGTGAGACAAAGGCAAAGGAAAGGTGGTAGAGTTATTATTTGAAGAGTAGAGTAGAAACACAGCACAAAAAAAAGGGGGGGGGTGGGCGAGTACCTTCTAAAATCGAAAGATCACATACAAGAGGAAGAAGACAAGGAGGGAGTAAAATAGAGAGTTAAAGAGAACAGATAAACAAGCAGCAAAACAGACAAAAGCGCAGCTGATACGGAGGCCCAGGCGTGTCCCCCTGCTGGACACCGGGGCATACTCATTCCCCTTAAAAGGTGCCATGCAACAGGTTCCCCTGTTCATATTGTACAACATAAAAGCAATGTCAGATAAAAAGATAACATGGTCCCCATGGGGGACCTAGTACAATTTAAGCATACTTAGCGAGCAAGTCCATTATTGGCCTCCCCTCTTGTGCAGCCATGAAGTGCAGAAAAGGTAGCCATCTCGTTTTGAACTTATCTACAGACAATCTTAATTTGGCTGTCAGATATTCCATATCTATTATCCTGGTACAGATACCCATCCATGTTGTGAGAGTAGGCTTATCCGGGGTGAGCCATGAGAGAGTGATAGCTTTAAGAGCTGCCTCCACAAGAATTCCGAACAGGAGACGAGCGGATCTGGAAACCAACTGGGGGGGGCGGCAATCTCAGTAACCAGTGCTGCGGAGAGCTAGGTAATGTTAGTTCAAAAATATTGTTAAATTTATCTATTATTTCCCTCCAAAACTCTTGAATAACATTGCATTCCCAAAATATATGAAAGTAGGTGCCAACCAACCAACAGTGTCTCCAACAAAGATCGGAGCAGTGCAAACCAAAATGTTTTGTAGTCACAGGAGCTCTAAAAAATCTAGTGGTTATTTTCCAGTGAAATTCTCACCAGAAAAGGGAGGATGTCGTAGTGTGAATGGACCTCCAGATGGAGTTCCAATCAACATCCGACAAGACCGTCCCCATCTCCCCTGTGCCATTTCTCCTTGACCAATTGTAAGAAATCTTCTTCTGCCTGATACATCCCTGTGACCAACCTAGAGATTATTTTCTTTTCGTGGGCTGACTGTCTGGTCAAGAGAGAGATGGACTGAAGTATTGGGTTGCCCCCCAGCACTGAGCCCATCTCAATTTTGCTGTTTGTTTATATGGGCATAGTGTCTAATCTGAAGATAACGGAAAAAATCCTTGTTATTAAGGTTAAATTCCATTTTTAGTTGCTGAAAGCGATTTGAATGAATTCTGATTAAAAAGCTGGCCTAGATTAACCAACGCCATTTTTGCCCAATGGTGGAAGCCCATATCCCATCTTAGTGGGCCAAAATCCAAGCAGCTCTGGATGGTCGTGCATGGATTAAGCTTTAGAGTAATGCCTAATTTAAGGTTCATATCTTTCCACACCTGCGAAATCAATCTTGTGAAAGGGTTTCTGAAATCTAACTGACCTAACCTAGGTATGTCCAAGAAAATTAAATCTGAGATATTTGCCAGTGGGGAGTCAGCCATCTTGATCTGGACCCATCTGGGTGGGGGGTCTTGGGTCATGGTCACTAGAGGTAATAATTGTGACGCCCAAAAATATTTCTGGATATCCAGGATACCAAAACCACCCTTCTCCCTTGGAGTGACCATTATCTTCCACTTCACTCAGGATTTCCGCCCAGACCATAGGAATCTGGAGAGCGTGGACCTTAGATCTCACCAGAAATTCTTGGGGGGCTTCAATGGAATGGCTCCCAGTGCAAACAACAGTCGGGGAAGAATATTCATGCAAATGGACTCTCCCCTCCCAGAAATGGAAAGAGGAAGTTCCTTCCACCTGTTACAATCCTCCCTGATATCCTCCAAGATCTTTAAATGATTCATGTTGTACAAAGCTTTAAAATCCCTAGCAACCCATATCCCCAGATATCTAAAACCCGTCCTACACCATTTAATTTGCCGCACCCCTGGTAGGGGCTGATTCTTAGCCCCTCTCAGTGGGTACAGCTTGGGCTTGTCTGGGTTAACCTTATAACCTGAGAGGGCACCAAATTCAGAAAGAAAATTAAATATCTTAGGTACTGCTTCTACCGGATCTGAAATATATAGTAAGGTATCGTCTGCATAAAGCGAGACCTTAACCTCGACCCCCCTAATTTGCAAACCCGGAAAAAGATCTGATTGCCGGATATAAGCAGCCATGGGTTCCAGACTGAGGGCAAACAGGAGAGGGGAGAGAGGGCAGCCCTGCCTAGTACCCCGCTCGATCCCAAATTGCCCAGAGATCATACCATTCACCCGGACTCTAGCTCTCGGCTTGATGTATAAATTAGAGATCCAAGCACGAAATCTCTCTCCAAACCCGAATACCCCCAATACTGAATCCAAATATTCCCAATTTAAGTGCTCAAAGGCTTTCTCTGCATCCAAAGATAGTATTGCTGACAGAGGGGAGTCAAAGGGGAGCTGCGCAGAGGAGATTACAATGAGGAGTAGCCTAATATTATCCTGGATATGTCTCCCAGGAATGAGCCCCATTTGGTCCGGGTGTACGCGGGCGTGGACCACTCCTTGCAACCTCATGCTGATAATTTTAGCAAAAATCTTAACGTCTTGGTTAAGTAGCAAAATGGGTCTGTACCCTGTACAGGAGGCGGGGTCCTTCCCGGCCTTTGGCAAAACCGAGATAACGGCCTCCTCCCATGTATCCAGCAAGGCACCTGATTCCCGGGCCACA
The DNA here is from genome assembly GCA_016271365.2 of Neoceratodus forsteri. Taxonomy (NCBI): domain Eukaryota; kingdom Metazoa; phylum Chordata; order Ceratodontiformes; family Ceratodontidae; genus Neoceratodus; species Neoceratodus forsteri. The sequence continues at coordinate 1,069,224,832 of CM057452.1, read as the reverse complement.
TTGCAAACTCTAGTAAACAAAGGAACCAGGTCTTCCTGAAATTGCTTATAAAATTCAGAAGTGAACCCATCTGGTCCAGGGGTCTTCCCAGAACCCAGGGATTTATTGGCAGCTTGCACCTCTGTTTCCATAAAGGAAACCTCCAAGGCTGCCCTTTGGACATCAGATAATACAGGGAGCTTTACCTCCTGCAGAAACTCCTTAATTTTCCTATTATGATCTGGTGTTTGTTCTTTCTTATATAGTTGTTCATAAAACTGCAAACTCCTGTGCAATTTCACCAGGGAGGGTCCTGCAGGGGAGGTTGGGATAATACAAGCTTACCCTAGCTACATACCTATCAGCCACCTGTTTATGGAGTCTGAGCACCAGCAATTTGCTGGCCCTCCCTCCCCTCTCATAATAACGTTGCCCAGCATATCTAAGGGAATTTTCCACCCGCCTTTGTAATAAGGAATTGTACGTCTCCCTTACTTTCCTTAATCTCTTCAGCACCCTCTGGGAACCAGTACATTTATGGACTGCCTCTAGGTCTTCAATAGAGGCAAGAGCCTCCTTAATGCGAGCCTGAAACTGTTTATTTCTGTGGGAAGCAAAGACAATCGTATGGCCTCTCACTACTGCCTTCAGGGGAGTCCCACAGGAATTTAGGCTTCGAGACTGCCTCAGTATTTTCTTTAAGGTAACATTGGATAACTCTCCTCATTGAATCAGTGTATTGTTTATCATTAATTAATCCCGGGTCAAACCTCCATAATCCCCCCCATCAACATCCCAGGCGAGCTTCGCTTTTATCATGGCATGATCGGGAAATGGTTATGGGGAGGATGGATATATCTCTAAAGGAAAGTGCAGCATTTTTCTGAGTATAAAATCTGTCCAATCTTGAGTATGAATTCAAGATGGGAGAAAAAAAAGTAAAGTCTTTCGCAGAGGGATTACACTGTCGCCACGGGTCTATCAATCCAGCTTCCGCAATCAGGTTGCGGAGTAAGCGGGAACACGACTTGGACCCTGGGGTTTTGGTAGCACTCCTATCCATGCTCACATCCTCAACACAATTCCAATCCCCATTAAAATAACCTGGCCAGGGGGCAGGCCGGCAACCGAATCAAAAAGAGACCAGAAAAACTCACCCGAGGGTGCAGTGGGAGCGTATACTCCCACCAAATGGATCGTTTGCCCTTTATAAACTCCCGAGACTGTCAGTTGGTGGCCATGCCCTGATTTTTTCACCTTTTGAATCTGAAATGGAAGGCCCCTACGAAATAGGATTGCCACCCCTCCTCTTTTGAATTGTGGATGCTCATCACAGTGAATCGTACCCACCCATTCTCTGCATAATTTCATATGCTCTCTCAGGGTAAGCTTCATCTCCTGCAGGCAGGCAATGTCACACCTTTCCCTGTTAAATTCTGCCAATATCTTTGCATGCTTAACCACATTATTAATCCCTTTAACATTCAGGGAGCCTATAATCAAATCAACCATACCTTGTTTGTACGCCAAATTACAACGTTCTTACTGATCTTACACCCAACCAGAACATACTGGAATTCAAACACACAAAGTAGTACTCTCCCAAAAGTAAAAAAAAGAACAAAGAAGAAAGAGAAAGAAGAAAACAGATAGAACATCAAACATCACAACCACTCACACGCACTCTTAATCCAAGAACTTGTGAGCCCAGCACCAGTGGCACCGGGCCTATCTCCCTTATAGGAGTGCAACAACAGACAGTTGTCGTGAATAAGATCTATGGCAACCTGGGTCATCGACCGCACCAAAAAAGAATCTTAGCTCAGTCGGACCCCAGGAGCTTGGTGGGGGGGACAACTAATTCCCACCTTAGAGGGAACAACACTCCACACAAAGTGGAAGGGTCAGAAGGCTCCCCCTCTCAAGGGAGTCCCTAGCCCGCGCCCTCTCTTTATGTATTGAAAGAACCTCCAGGAGGGGGTATAAAAATAAAACACCCCTCAATCCGCTGGCGCTGACTCCATAGCGGGATCTTTATTGTCCCCTCGGTTCCCTTATCCCTCAAGTAAATCCTGTTGGAGAATCCAGCCCAATTAAATCCAGAGGGATAGGGAAAAAAAACCCAACCCCAACAAACCCCACCCTCACCCCCTCACCCAATATTTCCGGGGTATATCAGAAAACCCCCTGCCTATTAATGCCATCATCAGGCTGGAAGGTCACCTACCACAGAATCTGATTACCCCATTAAGGAACCCAATGGCTCATAGCAAAAAAAAAAAAAGCACGGCTCTTGGAGAGGGAGGAATGTGAAGGTCACCCTCACATAAACAATGTGTGACACTGGTCTTTAGTGCGGGATATTGACGTGAATCCACCAGGAGGAGGGTGCAGGGGTAAACAAGCACTCCCTCGATTCTCCCTATATGCCACCAAAGCCCCAGACAAGAGAACCAAACCGTACCACTCCGAGAGGTCCAGTAGTGCTAATATGGGATGGGCGGTCCCCCTCACCCTCCAATACCACCACCACCACCACTTCAAAAAAAAAACACTCTCTGTCTGTATTGTTGAGCCTACACTCTCCCATTGCAACACCGGGTCCCCATTCCCTCCCTGGCAATGACACCTACTACTTGGTGTGGAAAAATATGAGGCAGGATGAAGGAAAAAAGAAAAAAAACCTCCACAGAGTCAGGGGGATCATAATATAAGCTGGACTCCAGGAAGGAGTCCCCCCTGAAGTGCTGTCGGGTGAAGCTCAACTGCCATAGCAAAAGGGTCCGCCCATACAAAACCCTGCTCCATGTGTCGAGGCCCGCAGGCTCCCGGTGACCCCCCTAACCTTCCTGGAGCAGGAGGACCATCATGAGTGCAGAGCCAATGATGAGGAGACCGACAAAGGGGGCAGAAGCCCACAGGTAAACCCACTAACCACCCGGTCTCTCCATACTGAGCCCATTAATTTTGGTAAATGGCATAAAACATCATTATAGCCAGGCTTAGGTAGTGTTCAACAGTCAGAGCATCGGTGGGTTAGATAGGATGCCAAGTGAACATCACAATGTATCAGCCAGTCTCTTCTGAAGTATTCTTTCTAAGAAGCCACTTGGATAAGTCCGCATGCAAAGGTAACACCGAATCAATCCTTGCTCAAGGCCGATTAGTGTCCTTGGAACCTGGAGCCACTGCCCACAACAACTGCTCGACCTCTTTCTCAGCGATCTCTTCTTTGATGTCAGGGATTGAGATATTGTTAGCTTCCAAAAAATCACGAGCCACCAGCAATGAATCATAGACTTTAGGGCCCTCAGGTGTTTCTAACCACAATCTGGCAGGGTATCGTAATTGGGCTTTCCAATCCCTCTCTCTGAGCTGTTTAATCACTCCCAACACTTTCTTCCGACGCTGGGCCAAAGCTGGGGAGAAGTCTTGGTCCACAAATACCTTCGTGCCATCAAAATTCAGGTCTTTCTTTGCCCATGCCAATCGCAAGATCCTTTCTTTAGTTGGGAATCTCAGGAATTTAATGATAATCGCTCTGGGGGGAGCCCCCTGTCTAGGCTTTGGTTTGAGGGCCCTGTGAGCTCTTTCGATCTCCAAAGGGGGGTCATCTCCCAATTGTAATTCAGTCTTTAACCAGCAGTCCATAAAAGCGACCATGTCTGCCTGCTCAGCTCCTTCTGGGATACCAACCACTCTAATGTTGTTCCGTCTAGAACGCGCCTCCAAGTCCTCGGCTCTTGCAGTTAAAAATTTCTCTCTCACATACAGAAATGCTAGAGACCTTCCAAAAGCCATATGTTCCAATTGTAACCCCTCGAGGTGTTGTTCGACTGAGGTAGTTCTTGATTCCAGTTTCTTGAAATCCTTCTGAATATCTGTAACTTTAGCATCTATTTTGTGAAGCAGCTTAATAATTTTCCTTGATTCAGCTCTGGTACTAGTCGAGCCCGAGTCGGAACATGAATCATCGGCTCTAGATGTTGAGAGCGCTGATGAGCGTGAGGGGGCCGGGCTGAGGCCTTCCATATGCCTATCTCGCTGATTCTCCGAGATGGCCCTTACCACCAATGAGCCTCTTTTTTTCATCCTAACCATCGTAGGGCATTGACCCAATTTGATTAATTGCTTAAAACCCCAGGATGCATCTGATGAACGTTGGATTCTCCTTTAGAGTTATATTAGGGGATCAGAGCGATGAGTTAGGCTGCCATTGCCACCAGCTACATCACCGGAAGTCAGGGAGCGTAGTTTAGCAAGAAGAAGGGAATAGTTGACCAGGTTGAATGCCTTGGTTAAATCAATGAAAACCGCACCTGTCAGTAGGCCTGAGTGCATAGTGGCATAAATGTCATTTGTAAGTTTGAGGAGAGCGGTGGAGGTGCTGTGGCCTTTGCGGAAGCCATGCTATGAACAAGAAAGAAGATTATACTTCTGGAGATAGTCTATGGATTGGGTGGCCACAAGTTTTTCCAATAGTTTGATAAGCACAGAGAGAATTGCTATGGAATGATAGTTCTTAATATCTTAAGGATCACCCTACTTAGAAATTGGTGTTACTTTGGCTATTTTCCAGATATTAGGAACTATATCATGACATAGAGATAGATTGATGATTTTGGTTAGGGTAGAGGCTATGAGAGGGACAGAAGCTTTCAGGAGCCTAGGTTCTAGACCCTCAGATCCCGAGCTAGTGCTGTCAGGAATGAAGAGTAGCAGTTTTAGCACCTCTGCTCTTGTAAGGCTCTGAAACCTAAAGGGAGGATGTGTGCGTTGAGGTATAGCATCACTGATGGGGGAAGTGGTGTGTAGGTTAATATGCACAGAAAGCTTTATAAGCACTTCAGCACTACTTTATAATCAGCCAACCAGCATGCTGGACATTATACAAACATATTAACTACATGGGGAAGGGGTTTCAATTCATCCCAGGGGTGTCCACTATTGCAGGGGTCATCCTGTCACACATCCCCTGCATGTGGGCAACCGTCCTACGGTTGTCCAAATCTCAACTAATACTCTGGAAGGGTGTGGAGCTTTTGCCCACCTTCACTGGAAAATGTTTCTCTTAGGCCAGTCCTGATGCTTCCTGCAAGTTATCCCATTTCTGACACTAAATCTCACCAGTCATGGGTTTAGGATAACACAACTTCAGGCAGACTACAAATTAGATGCATTTAAAATGCATGGTTGCATTTTTCATTTTATTTTCATCAAGTAAAATATACAGAAAGCAAAACAGTAAGTCAGACAACTGCTTAGCTTCAACAGTTTCCAAGGCTTTTTCTTCAGCCTAACAGTGTGAAAGCACACATTACCAGGAGGTCTTTTACCTTCCTCAGTTAATATTCAACTAACCCCCCCATCTAGTCTGTCTCAGCACTGAGGTAGGGCTTTTTATAAGCTCACAAGAAGCTGGAAAAACAGTTTTACCTGCCTTTGATTAACAGCAGACATAAAAAACTAGCCACTAGGGGCCACTGTTGCTCCATAGAGAACAGTTATTCAGCAGCTTCCTGAAGCACATTACATAATTTGATTGCAGCATTGTTAAAGGTCAGAGCCAAGGTCAGAACATTCTGTGCTCTCTTAAACTCTCCTGCACGGGCATATTACCTCATACTGTCTGCTGCAAAATATATCTTAGAAGGGGGGTGCTAACATCTAGAAAAAGCAGACACAAGTTTTTGTTATTCTTATATTAAGACAGCCCTCTCATTTTGTAACTGTACTCTTAGTTTTGTTTTTAGGTTAATATGCACAGAAAGCTTTATAAGCACTTCAGCACTTAATTTATAACCAGCCAACCAGCATGTTGGACATTATAAAAAACATATGAACTGCTTGGGGAAGGAGTTTCAATTTATTCCAGGGGTATCCACTATGACAGGGGTCATCATGTCACACTCCAATTATTGCACATTTATCCTGCTCTCACATTGCTTCCCGTCCCAGAAAAAAACTGCAATCATGTCAAGCATGGTGTGCCCATCATTGTGTTGTACCATGGCCTTCTCTCTTCCTCTTTCTGCTCCCTGACCCTGAACTAGATGATACCACAACAGCAAATGTTCAAATGAGCAGTCCTAGCTCTGCACACATAATAGCTGATGTCATTATGCACCTCACCTCACCTCACCTCACTGTCACCACCACTCACATGGCAATGAACAGAGTCAGGAAGAAAAAGACACACTGAGCCACCACCATTAAAATCAACCAGATACCTGTGCTTTTGGACATTTTCTTGCAGCATCAAGTGAGCCAAGAACACATCTAGGAATTCTTTGGGGAGGGGGCCACACAAACCTAAGCCGCTTGGAAAGCAGAGAACTTTATGACATTTTTATTTTTAAAAGAATTGATTGCAACATGTTCTACCCCAACAATAACAGTGTTTTTTTAAACATTGTCCTTTCATCTGCCCAAGGGAAACAGTACACAGGCACGATGCTATAAACCTCTTTTTCTATATAGAATGATTGATTTACCCCAGGAATGTCTATTTTAACCTTTCAGATTATGTATGGATGGTTTTGGCTGGCATGGTCCATTTTATAGGGTTGTGGATCCCCCCCCTCCCCACAGTTGCCAGTAAATGCAGCTATGGAACTATGGATGGTCATTTCAGAGTCTGGTCTGCAGTGGTGCCCAGGGAAAGTATAGAGATGAGAGATCTGGATGGGAGAGGGAGCAGCTATGATGAGGCTGGGATAAAACTCACCACCTGCAGGGCAGGCTCTGTATACTTCTTAGTATTTTGTCACTGAAATGTTGGATACAAGCACTCAAAATGTAGAGAAATGAGGGGCACTGGTATTAATAATGTGGGACAAATTGTCAGACAGAGACACATTCAGAAAACTGGAAGCTGGTGATGTAACAGAACTCTACCCTTGATCACACTCTAGATATTAGCTGAATGTCCTAACAGTGGAGTGATAATATTTTTTTGTGGGAAGCCCATCTTCAACTGTCAGATAATTGCAGCTCTTCATGAGCGGTTAATCACACCAGGTTACAGTATCTGGAATATTGAGAGGGATCAGCATGAGGTGTAGAGCCTGCTAAAGTGGGGACTTTAACTTCATTAACAGCAATGAAAAAACTGCACTAGTCAAGATGGACATGTAGAGGGCTAACTGCACTAGCCCTGATCAATTTGCACTAGGTTTTGGGCTAGTAAAACATTGTTAAAATTGATCCCCGCATCTCATTTTCAGTGGGGCTGTACATCCACGCAATATCATGCTGCATTGCATCAAATCGGAACACTAAAAACAATATTTTATATCTGGACTTGGCTACCCTGAATAAATACATTGTAAAAAGGATAAAATCATGACCCCACTGAAAACAAGATATTGCATCTAATCTGGGACATCCTGAGTAAACACAGTGCAAAAATGTGTAAATGAAGATCCTTATGACAATGAAATGTAGCATCTCCCCATGCTATCCAGGATGCAAAACATAGGTATGCCCCCTGTACAGCAGCACCAATACAGCAACAATGTTGGTGCTGACAACATCAACATTTTCACTGTAGTGATCTGCCCAAGACCTCAGCACACTGTCTCCTGGTCATGCACCCCCTCCCTAATCCAACTCTGACTTGGAGTTGGAATCCTAGCGATTGGGGGTGTGTGTATGGGGGGGCACAGACCCCCACATGGGGAGTTTGGGATGCAAAGCCCCCCGATGAAAAAACAGCTGGGGTCTTCTATCAGATTTATGTTGACCACAAGTTGCGGTCCACATAACTCCGTCACTGTGCCGGTGGTCTACTATGATGGTGATCGACAGATTTATTGTTGAACTGGCATCATAGACCCCAAAATATAGGATAAGAAATATTTAAAGGAAATCTACTGTAAACTGAACTTCACTGTGTTCACTGACATAAACAGTTTATTTATTGTTTTATAACATATTAGATTGCAGTATTTATTTCCAATGTTGTGTTCATGAGGATGGTGTGTACAGTGTGTGTGTGTGTGTGTGTGTGTGTGTGTGTTTTCTGTAGCTCTATATATTTTTCCCCCAAAAAGCATAGTAAAAAAATACCTGCTGATTGCTATATTTCATCTGGGTAGTTCACAGAATACCTGGCATATGTCTGAGTCAGTACTTATCAGATAGTGTCTTAAGAAGCTAAAAAAAAACTTCAAATAGTTTTAGATTTGCTGGTAAAGGGTGACATTTATGAGGTATGAAACATTCTTGAAAGACAATACCTGCCCAACTGAAGCCTGTAACAAAAAAATGTTTAAATGTTAAGTATTTAAATGTACAAGTTGTTGCATTTTGAATATGGTAACACATCTCCAGTTTAATAGGCAACCAATATTTAACAAGCTGTTTCAGTTTCCTAATGGCCATCTGATTTGCAGCTTGGAGTTATGTCTCCAACATTCTAAAAAGAAAGAAGGGAGTATTTTATTTCAATTGGCATAGTGATTTGTAGATGTGGAAGGATACATTGAAAACTCCAAAATATGTGTTCCACAATACTCCATTTTTCCAGCTACAGACAGCAAGATGGCTGTAGGCTCCACATACAGCCACATAAAAGAAGGCCTTTATGGTACTCTAGGGGAACAGGTGGTGAGGGGGAAAAAAGGGTGGCATTCTTGAGGTACAAAGAAACACGGAAGGCAGGGAGGTGCACCATTTAAAACAGAGGGAAGCAAGTAAGACAGTGAGGGTAGCAAAGGTGCAGACAGAGGAAAAGCTAGTCAAAGGGGTAGCTAAAAGAGATAAGACTTTCTTCAGATATATAAGCAAAAAGTGGAAAGCAAGTGGAGGGATAGTAAGGATAAGGAGGATGATAGAGGGAGACTGCGCAAAATTGGATCAAGAAAAAGCATACTGAACATCCTGAACAGGTGCTTCTCTGCTCAGTCTTCACAGTGGAGGAGGGGGGGGGATAGACAGACAAACAGGGAACAGCAGGAACAGTGGGGGGGGGAGGCCACAAGTCAATTGTCATAGGAACAGTCCTGAAGGGACCTGCAGATCTGAAAGTGGACAATGCCATGGGACTGGAGGGGGGATAAACCCAAAGGTACAAAAGGAACCCAGGGAGGTGCTTGCTGGACCACTGATGGCCTTATTCAACAGCTCACTGGAAGCAGGCATGGTCACAGAGGATTGGAGGAGAGCAGTCATGGTTCAGCTTCATAAGAGTAGCAGCATGAATGCAGCTAGCAACTATAGGCCTTTCATTTTTACTTCAGTGGTGGGGAAGTTAATGGAAACCCTGTTAAACAGGAAGTTAGCAGAGTATCTTGAATATAGTGGGCTACAATATTAAAGGCAGCATGGATTCAAAGGGGCAGGTGCGGCCATGCCAGATAAATCTGATTGATTTCTTTTGTCTGGTTGAGCAGGGAAATAGACTGGGGAGGACAGTGGACATCACCTATTTGGACTTAAGTGCTGTGCTGACACAGGTCCTCTTTAATGTTTTTGCAAGTAAAATTGCAGAGGAGCTGGAAAGGAAGGTTTGCCTATTTGAGGATGACACCAAAATCTGCAATGGCGAGACACTGTGGGAGGGAGTGGAGAATGTGCAGAGACCAGAGAAATCTCAAGGAGTGGTCAAGGGTATGACAGCTGGGTTTAAATGTGAAAAAGTGCAAAGTAATGCACTTAGGGCACAGAAACCTAGGGACAGAGTACAAAATGGAAGGAGTGGTGCTAATGACCACCAACCAGGAAAGGGCCTGGAGTAATCATATTGGATGACCTAAAGATGGCCAGACAGTGTGACAGGGCAGTTGGGAGGGCTAATGGGATACTGGGGTGCACAGGGAGGGGTATCACCAGCAGAAAGATGGAAGTGGCATTGCCTCTGTATAGTTCACTAGTAAGATCCCACCTAGAGTACTTCATCCAGTTCTGAAGACTACATCTCTGGAAGGACATAAACAGAGTGGAGGCAGTCCAGTGGAGGGCAACTAAAATGGTTAAGGTCTGCATCGGAAGCCCTATGAGAAGACACTTAAGGACCAAAATATGTACACCCTGGAAGAAAGAAGTGCAAGGGAGGATATGATAGAGACCTTTAAATACCTTATGGGGTAAATAAGGTATTGGAGGGAAGTATTTTTCAGAAAAATAGGTGCTCAAGGGCAAGGTGATAAAAAGCTGGCAGGGGTAGACTCAAGAGAGGTATGATCCAAGTTCTTTTTCAAGAGTGATGGATTCCTGAAACAGTCTTCTAGCAGAGGAGGTGGGGGTGAAAACAGTGATGGGGTTCAAGAATGCGTGAGAGAGGCATAAGGGAATCTTTGGGTGGGTGAATGGGCCAGAGATCAAGTAGGATCAATTGTGATACCATATGCAACAAAAACTGTGCAGACTAGGTGGGCCAAATGGTTCTTATCTGTCAGCAAATTCTATATTTCTATGTTTAGCAAGGTCTCAACACTGTGCTGCACAAGAGACTAATAAAGAAATTGAGCAGCATAGGGGTGAGATCAAAAGGGGCAAATTGGATGAAAAACTGGTTAATGGCTAGGCAACAGAGGATGGTAGTTAAGGGCACTAGCTCTTATGACAGAAGAGTCACCAGTGGGGTGCTACAGGGGTTCAGTAATGGGGCCAGTCCAAGTTTATGTCATTATAAGTGGCATTGCAAAAACATAGAAACATAGATTTTGACAGCAGATAAGGACCACTTGGCCCACCTAGTCTGCCCATTTCCCTACTTAGAGGATAAGCTGCAGATCCTATTTAACCAACAGCCTATTTTTTCCTACCCCCCCACAAAAATTGCCTTATGTCTGTCCCATGCATTCTTGAATTCTCCCACAGTTTTAGAACCCACAACCTCCTCAGGGAGGCTGTTCCATTCATCCACCACCCTCTCTATGAAAAAAATACTTCCTCACATTGCCCCTGAGCCATCCCCCCTCTATCTTCAAATTGTGTCCCCTTGTTCTTGCACCTCTCTTTTTCAGAAAGATGCTACCATCTTGGACTTTGTCCAGAAGAACTGGAAGGAAAGGCATGCCTTTTTGTGGAAGACACCAAAATCTGTAATAGGGTGTATACTCAGGATGGGGTGGAGAGAATGCATAGGGACTTTGGAAAACTCAAAGAGTGGTCAAGGGTATGGCAGCTGGGGTTTACTGCCAAAAAGTGCAAAATCATGCACCTAGGGCACAGAAACCCCAGATCTGAGTATAGAATGGGGTGGAGGCACTGACAGCAAGCAACCAGTCTGGCCTATTCTGTCCGCCGGCTGCCTTCCTCGCTGTACTGCCCTCCGATCACCAGACCAAAGGTACACTGCTGAAACTTGACTGGCCAGAACCATCGTCTCTGCCTGCTGACAAGCTGCTTCAGTTTTTTTATTTCTTTGCTACTCCGTCTCCTTCTGGACTTTAAGCTAATGTTATATATCAGTTGTGGCATGGGTTAAGCCTCTCCAAATTGTCCTGTGAATCCTAATCTAAACGTGAACCTAAGCTGGTTTACAGCAATTTTGCACTGCAAGGGTAGTTTGAAGTGCAAGTTCTTTTAGGCTGCAGGTTTGTAGATTTTAAAGTATTGCAGCTCTCTTTGTTTTAAGGTCCAGTGCTAATGTACACTGGAGCAGAAACAAACTTTAAAGTGATATTTTTTTTGTTTAGACTAGATTTCATTTGGGTCACAGTTGTAAGCTTTGCCCTGCAAATAATCCAATTTCTGCTTCACTTTCTCTCCTACTGTCTCCTTCTTGCTTGCATTTTACACCTCCCCCCTAGCCTTTATTAAAGACTCTCACTTTCCCCTTGGCACCACCCCTATGCAATCTTCTTTCTTCCTCCTCACTAACATTGCAACTCTACTTAAAGATACAGAATGCAGCTATTAGGCCTTACACTTGTCCTGTCCTCCCCTTAAAGACATCTTCCTTTTTAGGTCACCGCCAAACTGTAAGGGTACGCATCTGCCTATAAGGCTAGGACACCCCCCCAGCTCCATCACATCTTAATTTCTTTTACTTTCCTCCCCCTCCCAAGACCCTGCTTGCTGTGCCACCCACCCTTTTCCAGTTTTGGACATGGCAACCAGACTAATGTTAATTCTTATGCTCCTGTCCACTCTCTGTTTGCAGCCACTGAATGATCCTAAATAAAGCTGACCCTCTTATCATGGAGCACCCCTATGGCAACATCTACAGCACTATAATATCCATGCATAGCTGTGGCCCACGTGCCAACTGCATGCCTAACAACACACCCTGGCCTACTTGGCCCAGAATGCATCCAGCTCGGCCAGGGCTTCCCCCTCCCACAGTTCTGCCTAAACTGGCTGTTCTCCCTGATAAGCATGCAGCTCAAATGAATCCACAAAGACCGTACAAAGCTAGCCTTAAACACTTTAAAAGTTACCTGGTCAGATTGGTTCTCCTGTTACTACTGCTCTCAGGCAACATCCACCCTAATCCCAGCCCTCCTCTATTTCAGGGGTTGAGTGCACCGAAACCAGGCATTTTAACCTTTGTGTCACTAAACATCCGCAGCCTGACAGCAAAGTTTGACAACCTTCAAGCCTGGGTAGCCCTACATAATCCAGACGTACTGTCTGTGGTACAGACATGGCTCACTCCCAAGATCCCTTATGGAGTCATCAGTCTACTGGGCTATTCAATCTTTCAGCAATATTGTAAATCTAAAAGAGGTAGCAGCTGTGCAATCTACCTTAAAAACAGCCTTCAGGGCATAGTCCTGAATTTACCCAGCCTAGGGTCGTTCACCCAGGCCCTTGCCATTAAGGTTCTTCTTGGGGCCCACAACAAAACTGTCACAGTTCTATTTGTCTACATAACCCTAAAGAACTCAGCCCAAGGTCTCCATGCTGTCATAGACTGTCTTGGAAACCTAACCCTAAGGTCTGAGGTTATACCCTTAGGTGATTTCAATATTAATTGTCTTGCCCTTGAAGCTAAACAACTCAAGGATGCAATTCAGGCTATCCACTTTACCCAGCTCATTGAAACTCCCAATAGGACTAACTACAGGATGTGCACTAGTACTTTGATTGACTGGGTGCTCACTAACTGACCTGAGCATGCCTCTAATGCCTCCGTCCTCCCGGACAACATCAGTGAGCACTCCCCTGTCATGTTCAGTTGGGCTAATAATTTCTGCATACCGCCTCCTAGAACAATCACCAGCAGGTTTTTAAACCTGGTCATGCTGACCACTTCAAATGGATCTCCTCAATGCTGACTGGTCCTCGGTTTTTGAGGCTTCTGTCATTGATAACGCGCTTGACCATTTCATCCTCCTCTTCAAAACAATCTGTGACACCCATGCTCCCATAAAAATGCAGAAGATCAAAGGCTACTTTAACCCCTGAGTGAGCCCTGATACCCTTGAGCTAATGAAAAACAGAGACCACCTCTGGCATATAGCTAGGTCCACTGGCAAGCATTCTGATATCCTGAACTACAAATGTGTGAGGAACAACTGTACCAGGACCATCCAATTAGCCAAAAACATGTACTATAAAGATGCCCTAACCAAGAACTGGAATGACGGGCACAAATTCTGGGCTAACCTAAATGAGGTCAACGGGCGAGAACCCAAAATGACCCTACCATGCTCTGCATTGATTGCTCCCCCATCCTTAACCCTAAATCTATCACCAACATCTTTAACAATGCCTTCACCAACTTGCAGCATGTTTTCCCTGCCAACTTCTTCTCCCCCACCATCCCTGTTGCACCCATGCAATCCCCATCGCATCACCCCTTTCGCGTCAAGACTATTACTTTTCGAGAAACCCTGAAATATCTCTTCAAAGTGCTGGGGAAGGGGAGACTCAGTAGGGAAAACCTTGACCTGAAACTAATCTAGCTCTCATTTGAAGAAATCCTGTCCCCTCTCACCCATATCCTTAACCTCTCGCTCCGTCTCGCAGTATTCCCCCAAAAATGGAAGCCTGCAGTGGTCACCCCTGTGTCCCTGGGAATTATAGACCCATCCATATACTACCACCACTCTCAAAGACCCTTGAATGAATCATTGTCAACCAACTTGTTGATTATCTGGACAAGCACATGCTCCTGTGTGCAGAGCAACATAGCTTTAGAGCTGGGCATAGCACCACTACAGCCCTCCTGGAATCCACAGGCTTCATCCACAAATCCCTCTATCTTGGCCAGCTAGTCAGGGCTATCTATATTGACCTAACAAAGGCCTTTGACATGGTCAACCATGCCCTCCTAATTGACCAACTCACTGCCATAGGCCTTGCCCCTGAGGCGGCTGCATGGTTCCACAGTTACCTGCACTGCCGTTCACAGCAAGTCAGGATAGATACCTTTCTCTCTCTGACACCAAGCCTGTGTGCTCAGGCATTCCACAGGGGTCAATACCGGGCCCCCCTCCTCTTTAGCCTATTTCTGAATTGCCTCCCCCTAGCCAGTCAGTGCTGTATCCTCCTCTACGTGAATGATGCGGTTATCTTTTTTAATGGGTCTGACCCCACTGCTCTTGAGCAACAGCTACAATGTGAGTCATGGATCAAAAATCATAAATTGATAATGAACTACAAAAAAACAAAAACCATGTTGTTCGCCAGCTTTAAGAACAATCACAAAAACTACCCACTATCAATATATAATAGAGGTGGTGTTCCTCTTGAATGTGTTCATCACTTCCCATATCTTGGAATTACTCTTGACAGCTCACTCTCCTATGCCCTCCACATAGACATCACAGCTAAAGCAATCAACAAACACTTAGGACTACTTCATCACCCTAGGCAGAGGCTGACCCCTGAAGCCCTCAGCATAGCGGACCACAGTTCAGTGTGTTCCCTAGTGGACTATGGACTGTGAATATATGGCTCTGCCACAGATACTGCCCTCTGACATATAAAAACTGCCCTTAACAATGCCTGCAGGCTCACCTTAGGGGTACACTGCCTAACCTACACCTGCAATCTCTATGTAAAGGCTCACTGGCTAATGCTCTTTGGTCACTTAAAATATCAATCCTGCCTCCTAGCCAAAAAGATCTGCCTTGGTCAGCTCCCGACTGGAGTCCAACAACTCTTAGTTCCCAGCACTAATTCCAGGCACACACGAAATTCAGAACTGTGGTCCTTCCTGAATCCAAAATGTCAGACAGCTCAAGGACAAAGGTCCTTTTCCTATCGGGCACTGTTGTGGTTCAACTCCCTCCATGAGAACATTATTAGCCTGCCCATTCTGTGGACCTTCAAAAAGAGCCTAAAGAACCATTTAATACAGGAATCTCAATGTGTCTGCCATCGCTAGCACCTAGCAAAGGCATCTCCTACCATCTGCCCCTCTGTGAAACAGACTCTCTCTCTCTCTCTCTCTCTCTGTCTCTGTCTCTCTCAGACACCCTGCACTTGGGGCTCAACCCTCCACCCCATGTCTCCAGCACTTCTATGCACTAACCCCTTCGTGTTGCTGACAACTAACAGGTTCCCTGTTGAGCACAGTTATTTAGTCTGTTCCTGTATGTATCTAACTCTGTTTACCTATTCCAGTTTTAGTAGTCACTGTATTTTTTGCATTCCTTTGTTTAAAGACCAAATGTACCTAAATGTTCTCATTCTAATTCTATTGCCTTGTTTGTCTCAATCCTCTGTATAATCACCTACTTGTTCTGAATGTACTAACATGGAACCTATGTAAAGAGCTCTGAGCTCAAATGGTTAATCTGAGATCAGAAATAAATAAATAAATAAAAAGCAGGAAAGGAACATTGGATTATCGTATGACCTCAAAGTGGCAGGGCAGTGTGACAAAGCAGTGGGTAGGGGCAGTAGGATGCTGGGATACATAGGGAGAGGTATCAGCAGCAGGAAGAGGGAGCTGGTGTTACCACTGTGTTACTCACTTGTTGAGACCCACCTGGAGTATTGTGTCCAGTTCTGGTGGTTGCACCTCAGAAAGAACATAGACAAGGTAGAGGCAGTACAGAGAAGGGCAACCAAAAAGGTGCAAGGGTTGCATCAAAAGTTCAATGAGTTGAGACTGAAGGATCTCAACAGGTACACCCAAGAAGACAGGAGAGTGCAATTGGACAGGATAGAGACCTGCAAGTACCTCACAAGGGTGAACAAGGTACAGAAGGTGAGTTTCTGAAATGAGAAAAAGCACCAGGACTAGAGGGTATACAATGAAGCTGGGAAGGGGGGAGTTTAAGAGGGATTTGAGGAAGTACTACTTCACTGAAATAATAATGGACATCTGGAACAGACTACCAGTAGAAGTGGTGGAGGTGGAAACAGTAGGAGGCTTCAATCATGCATGGTATAGACATAGGGGAATATTAGTAAATAGGCAGGTAAGAGAGAAAGTCACCAGAAACCTGTTAGGGTTTACAGAGACAGACTAGTCAGGGACCATCTAGGCAGACTGGATGGGTCAAGCAGTCCTTTTCTGATGACAAATTCTCTGTTTCTATGCTGCAGGGGCCAGGACTTCTCAAAATACCTCTTTACCTCATGTCTTGTTGCAGGGCTTTAAAAATCAGAGACAGATGTCCAAAATCAATGACACATTTTACAAAATGGAAACATCAGCTCAAGACACATGCAGTATTGTGGGGCTTAGTGTAAAAAGCATTTGCTGAAGGGGAACTAAACTGTAGCACTAATGTCTGATGGTATTTTATGCTGCAGTTCCTTACTTTTCAGTCACAAAAATGCCAAATTTAGGGTGCGCCACCCACTTTTTTAGACTAAATCTAGGACATCCCTGAAAATCAGTGACAGATGAAAAGTATGGTTCTTGGCCATTGCCTGCACAAAACTGCCTTTCTGCAACTGCGCCCCTTGTAATGATGATCTTTACAAAGAGTAATGCTTTTTTGCTTCTTAGCTGTAGATGAACACCGAATGTAGCTTTAAATGAGTGATAAACATTAGCTTTTTATTCCCTTTCAGTTCTAAATTGCTCTGCTAAGTTGTGTACTAGATGTCGACCTCAAGATGTCTCCCAGTAAATAAATCTCAATGCCAACACAGCCCCCCAACGCACCTCCACTAAGACCATTTTCATTTAATCCTAGTGAAGTTCTGCAGCCTTGAGCAAAAGACACTCTCCAGATGAAGAAGCATTGGTCATAGGAAGCATGTCTTGTAAAGAATTAGATTATTTGCTTTTCAAAATAAAGTGGCACTCTCTTCTAAATGTTCTGCCTTTTTAAGCTAATGATGACAATAGTCAGTCTCACTCAATTCTGGTGGGAGGAGGGCTTCTGTGGAAAGGCTTTTAGTGAGTAAAGTAGCTCCCCCTCCCTTGAAAGGGTCTAATGGAGACCTGAGCAATAACATGCACCATCTTTTCTTTGAGCAATACTTGGGATTGGAACTTTAAAGGTGCTGATAATAGCTTCCGTTAAAATCTATTTTATTTGCAGATTGAGGTAAAAGCCTCTTGAATGTCCAGTTTTATGATCATGAGACAAACATGCAAATCAACAGGAGAATGTACTCTAGTTGCAAAAGCAATTTAGAGGAACATAATAACTTTTAGTTGTATAAATAGACCTTTGAAACTAGGTCTAGAAGCAAAACATAAAGTTAAGCACAAATAAATTGGCATTCTTAGACATGTGCTTTGATTTGAGCCATTGCTGTAAGCACAGGCTTGTGTTCTGTGCAATGTGAGACAAAGGTCTATTTGATCTGAGTTTTGAAAGTGAACTTTGAGGAAAACAAAGCAATTCTCAATATTCAAAGTTGGAAATAGTCAATCAGGGACTCTCAACTGTCCCTGATACTTGCTCAAATATTTCCTCTGTTCTTTTAAAATGTGTTGCTTTTGTCACTGTCAAGTACATATTTGCACCACAGATTCATTTTAGTTTATAGGTGCGCTAAGTGTAGTGATTTATGATAGAGTGAGAAGGCCGCTGATTCATTGAGTGCATCTCCCTGTTAACAGTAGCATTTATTTATTTTATTTAGATTTTGTTGACTGGGTGAATTCACTAGGCAAATAATTATCTATTTTCAGGCATGCCTAGGGGGTTACAATAGAATTTGGAAAATGGGATCAGAAAATCCTTGAAGGAGATTGGTTGATTGCATTTTAATGCATACATTTATATGCCAACCATATCTGGTAAAGCAAAAGCAAAGTACAAGCCTACCATGTTACTTTCAGGATCCATATGCACAGATTCAGAATCTTAAATTTGGAATCAGTCTCCATTTTTCTTTCTCTGCTGCAAGCTGGGTAAATGAGTGACAAAGAGAATGAGAGAAAGAAATAGCGTGAGAAAACCAGAGAGCTAGAAACATAGATAGATAGATAGATAGATAGATAGATAGATAGATAGATAGATAGATAGATAGATAGAAAGAAGCCAAATGTGTTAGAAAATGTAGAAAGAAATAATAGCCGTGTTAGCCAGAACAACAGAGACAGCAAGCTAAGTGAACGACATGAAGCTGACGAGACTCAGTGGTTCAGTGTCTGCACATAAAAAAATGATCTTGTGCTTACAGTCATCAAGCCACCCTCACACTTACCTTCCCAGCAAAAGTGGAAGAACTATTTCTAGCAATACAGCAAGTGTTTTTTAACATGTAAAAATAAAATGAAGCCATCATTTGGACATACGATCATATGAAAGCGCCATCAGAAAAAGGCCCATAGTTCTATCAAGTCTGCCCGAGTATGCAGCTCACAGTTTACTTCTGCAACTGCCCCCCATTCCCTTTGCATTATTCCCTCCCTCTGGACTATTGCTTTTGTTCCTGTCTGTGCTTACCCTCCCCTTGACTCTATCCCATTCATCATAAAACTGTCCACTGTCTTCAGTGCGATCAACTCCTCCAGTAGTGTGTTCCACCCAGCCACCACCCTCCCTGTGAAGTAGTACCTCCTCATCTCCCTCTTGAATCTTCCTCTTCCAGCTTTAGACAGTTCCCCCTCGTGATGCTTCCTCCCTTTAAGCAGAACAATCCTCCCGTTTTGACCCTGTTTATGCCTTTTAAGTATTTAAAAGTCTCTATCATGTTCCTGCTCTCCTTTCTATCCTCCAGTGAATATGTGTTGAACTCCCTCAATCTTTCCTCATAGGGTTTATCCCCTAGACCCATGATCATCTTCGCTGCCCTTCGCTGCACCCCCTCCAGCAGTCTTACATCCTCTTTTTAGGTAAGGGCACTAGTACTGCACACAGTACTCCAAGTGTGTCCTCACCAGTGAGCTGTACAAAGTTGGGATAACCTCCTCACTTTTTTTTTTCAAATTGAGTAAACTTTATTGAAGTTATAGAAAAAGAAGAAAACACAAATACACAATATTTAATAATAATAAATAATAAAACTTTCTTTATATAATGCCTTTCCATAACCAAGGCACCTAACAAACAATTGTAACAATAATAATAAAATCAGTCATTGTAAATACTTAAAACAAATATTACAGTTAAAACAAATTATAAATCAGTCTCCAAATGCTTTCATCCACAAATAAGGTTTTAGTGCCTGTTTAAATCCCTCTACCGTTGTGCATTCCCGTAGCTGACAGGGTAGAGAATTCCAGAGGGTAGGGGCCACGTGCATACAGTAAATGCACTGGTCCCAGATGATTTCAAACAGACCCTCAGAATCTCTAGCAACCCCTTATCAGCCAAGAGGAGTGATTCCCTAGGGGAGTAAGGAACCAGAAGCTCTTTCAGGTAGTCTGGGCCCAGTCTATGTAGGGCTTAATAAGTCAGAAGTCTGACTTTAAAGGTGAACCGTCACTGTACAGGCAGCCAGTGCAGTTCGTGCAGAACCGGCGAAATATAACAGAGGCGAGAAGTTCCCGTCAATAACCGGGCCGCAGTGTTCTGCACTAGCTGTAAGTGGCAGATATCCACCCCAGGTAGCCCTAGGTAAAAAGAATTGCAATAATCCAGGTGCGAGGACACAAAGGCATGGACCAGTGTAGGGAGGTCACCAGACGGAATAAGGTGCTTAACCCTGGAGATATTCCTCAGATGGTAAAAAGAGGATTTGATGACTGCTGACACCTATGAACACAGTGTCAGCCTTTTGTCAAAAATTACACCCAGGGTTCACACCCGTTCAGAGGTCAGGAGTGATAAGCCCCCAAGAAAGAGACCCAAGGACAAACCTACCCCAAACCCCCATCTGGCGCCCCGGGTCCACAACCAACACCTCAGTCTTTTCTGAGTTCAACTTCAACCAGCTGGAATTCATCCAGTCCTGGATTTCAATGAGGCAGTTATTAAAAACTGAGGAAGCTCTATCCTGGTCAGGAGCAAAAGAAAGGTAGAGCTGGGTATCATCAGCATAGCAGTGAAACTGCAGCCCATACCTCCTTACAATGTCTCTGAGGGGCAGCATATATACTACGAATAACATAAGGGACAACACCGATCCCTGAGGCACCCCACATAGCAGAAGAATTGGGTCAGAAGAATAAATCCCCGACACCACTCTGAGTTCTTCTGGTGAAGAAAGATGAAAACCACCTGAGGATTGTACCAGACAGGCCACAGATGAACCTCAGATGAGTGAGTAGGACCCCATTGTCCACAGTGTCGAATACTGATGAAAGATCAAGAAGAACCAAGATGTAATGGTTTTTCTGATCTCTTGCCATCAGGAGATCATTGAGCACCCGAACCAGCGCTGTCTCAGTACTGTGCCTCTTTCAGAAACCGGACTGGAGAGGTTCATAGATGTCATGGATGATCAAATGGTTCTCTAGTTGTACAGCCACTACTTACTCAATCACCTTCCTTATAAAGGGGAGGTTTGAGATTGGTCTGTAGTTCGCAGGACAGTTTGGGTCCAAAGAAGCTTTCTTCAGGAGAGGTGTTACTGCCGCCTCCTTCAGGGAGCTAGGAAACTCACCTGTTTCTAAGGAGCACCAGACAATCCATGCAAGGACAGGACCAATGATATCTCTGCAACCCATAATCAGGGTAGATGGTCCTGGGTCCAAACTACAGCACATAGGGCACATACCCTGGACAATCCACATGACTCCCATGAATTCTGGGTGGTCGAAGGAACTCCAGGGAAACTGAGGAGCAGTGACCAAGTGCCGGTCCAAATCGGTCCTTAAAGTGTACTGGTTGGAGCTCAGCCCTGATGTCTGCCACCTTAGCAACAAAAAATTGAGCAAGCTCATTGCACTCCACTTGCAAAAAAGCTTTTTGAACCTGTAGACAGGCTGGGTTGCACAGCCTGTCCCCATTACGAAAAAGCTGAGCTTGACGATTCTGAGCTGCCACAATCACCCCGGACAGGAACTCTTCCTTCTTATGGGTGATTACGGATTGATAGGCTTGATAATGGTCCATCAATCTAAGGTGGTCGGCATCATGGCCAGATCTCTGCCAGCAATGCTCTAACCTTCCTCTTTATCTCTGCATCTCCCTCAAGGTCCCATCAAATCAAGGGGACCAAGGATGAAGGGAGAGAAGACGAACACGGATGGGAGCAATGACATCTAGGGCCGCAGAGATGGCCATATTATAGGCCATCACTAGGGCCTCTGGGTCACTGTTTGCTACTGGAAGGACTAATAGGTCAAGCACCACCACCAGGCCTTCAGAGCTGACATCTCATAAAGGGCAGTATCTGACCATCTCCACAGGGGTAGGCAAATGGGGTGTTGCAAACACTGAACCCCACGGTGTAGTCATCGGACCATCTGACTGATTTCACCCCCAAATCTGAGGCTTAGATCCCCAGGAGGAAGACAGTCAAGAGAGTGACCGTGTTTGTGGGTAGCTGCGATAACAATCTGTCTAAGGCCTAGAGATGTCATCAGCTAGAGGAAGTGCTGTCCAAAGTGTGAGAGTTCATCATTGACCCAGGCACTGAAGTCGCCCAGGACCATCAGCCTGGGCAACCCAAATGTCAGGTCAATCATGAAGTCTACCACTTCCTGAAGGAACCGCTTCTCATCTCTGGGTGGACAGTAGATGACAGCAATACTACAACCTACACCTACTACCATGGTACACTCAAATGACTCAGTCTCCTCAACTGGTACATTCGTGGGGTCCAGTTTGGTCTTAAAACAGACCACAACCCCCTGCTCCTGTGATCCAGTCTCGAGCGGTGGATCACTGAGTACCCGGCTGGAGTTGCAGCCTCCAATATAGGGCTAGAGTTCTTGTTCAGCCATGTCTCAGTGATACAAGCCAGGTCCACAGTTCCCGCAAGATCTGCAATAATTGCAGTCTTGTTTTTAATGGACCTGGCATTGCATAACAGTGCTCGAGTCAGATGACCTGATGACTGTAATATGGTGGGCATTAGAGATAAGGTAGAGATTAACAATATAACAGACATACAGGAAAATCTATCAGTACCAAAAGCCATAACCAATAAAACAAAAAACAAAAATAAAAATCTCACACACATAACTGCCTCCCCCCAAACCATAACCCCCCAACACAGATCCATCCCCCCACCCCTTCTGACAACTCGGAAAGAAGAAAAAAAAACCTATGGAAACCATCAACAGAAAAAAACAATTGTGTACCATCATCAAGACAGGCAGTCATAGAAATGAAAACAGGAAGTTGTTATACCCCTGTACAGACAGTTGGTGAGACCCCCTCTGGAGTACTGAGTTCAGTTATCCCCCTGTACAGACAGTTGGTGAGACCCCTTGTGGAGTACTGCGTCCAGTTCTGGAGACCCCATCTCTGCAAGGACATAGACAGGATGGAGGCAGTTCAGAGGAGGGCAACTAAAATGGTGCAGGGTCTGCAAGAGAAGCCATACGAGGAGAGACTAAAGGAGCTTAATATGTATACCCTTGAGGAAAGGAGAGAGAGAGGGGGGACATGATAGAAATGTTTAAGTACCTCAGTGGAATCAACAAAGTCCAAGAGGGTAGCATCTTTCAGAAAAAGAGATGTGCAAGAACAAGGGGGCACAATTTGAAGATAGAGGGGGATGGCTTAGAGGCAACGTGAGGAAGTATTTTTTTCACAGAGAGGGTGGTGGATGCATGGAACAGCCTTCCTGAGGAGGTTGTGAGGTCTAAAACTGACAAACTTATACTGTCTTTCATCCTGGAGTCCATTACTATCCAGGAAGGTTATCATCCTCTTCTTTAGAATGCTCTCCTTTAGCGTCTCCACAATGAAAGTCAAGCTCACCGGCCTCTAATTGACCAGTTCATCCCTGGGACCAGTCTTGTGGAGGGGTACCAAGTGAACCATCTTCCAGTCAGTGGGCATGCTCCCTGTCGCCAAAGAGGTGTTAAACAGATCTGACAGTGGGCCTACCAATACCTCTGCCAATTCCTTCAGGACTCTTGGATGTACACCATCAGGTCCTGGTGCCTTGTCCACTCGCAAGACTTTAAGGCCTTTTAGAACCCTGTTCTTCTGGATGGCCCCATTCATTGCCTCTGCTTCCCTCCCCCTTCCCGCCTGTCCCTCTTTTCCCTTGTGATATTGGGCCATCTTTTCCTTTAGTGAACACCAAGCAGAAGTACTCATTGAGTGCCTTCATCAGGTCTTCCCCTTTTTCTGCCCAACTCCCTCCCCCCTTGATTCTGACAATCTCATCCCTACCACTCCTCTTCTGTTTTATGTACTTGAAGAAATCCTTTTCCCCCTCTCTGATCCTGAGTCAGTCTCAGCTCCCTTCCTGCTTTAGCTGCCCTAACTGCTCTCACTTCCCTAGATTTCTTCGAGTACTCCTCCTTATTCTCACCACGCCCAGATTTCTTGTACCTGTTGAAGGCCTCTCTCTTCTCCCTCACTTTTTCCCGCCACTTCCCTACTGAGCCAGCTAGGTTTTTAGACCTGGACTGCTTACTCTGTGTCTTGGCATAAGTGTTTGTGGCCTCTGTCAGACCCCTCTTTATGATAGATCATTTCTGTTCAGCATCCATCCCTGGACAAATTTCAGCAAGATGCCACCCAAGGATGCTGCCCATCCTAACAAAATCCACCTTCCTGAAGTCTACCAGTCTCATCCTGGTCCTGGCTGACTCCCTATCCGTGTGAAGGAAGAACCACACTGAGAGGTGATCACTTCCCGCTAAAGGTTCCTGTATGACCACATCCTTGACTTGATTCCCATTTGCTAACACAATATCCAGTATGTTTATTTATTTATTTTTTTGCTTTTGGTATATGGGTAAGTGCACTAGACAGAACTGTCTATTTTCAGGCATGACCCAGGAGAGTGCAATTACTCTCCCTGGTGGGCTCTGTCACCCCCCTGCACTGGGTAGCTATCTTGGATAGCCTCCAACAGTACCTGTTCCCTGGCATTCATGGTAGTCATGGTTCACCAGTCAATCCCAGTTAGACTGAAGTCACCCACTCTTACAATACTCCTTCTACCATGGAGCTTCCTGATTTGCTTCCCTATCTCCCTGTCATTTACCTCATTCTGTGAGGGTAACTCGTACGCCACCCCTGTCCTCATCTTCCTACTCTTGGAGTTTTGGAGCTGTACTCATATGGCTTTTGGCTTCCCCTCTTCCCCCTCCTCCCTGGTACATAGTATCCCATCCTTCACATAAATAGAAACCCCCTCCTTTGCCCCCCTCCTTGTCTGGTGGTACACTTTGTATCCAGGTATCATGAGATCCAGTCATGGTACTGGGTGGTCCAGATTTCCTTGATAGCTGCAATATCTACCTCTCATTCCACCGTCATCTCCTGAAATTCTGCTACCTTGTTTGCCAAGCTCCTTGAATTGAAGAATACTACTATCCACCATATCCCCTGCCCCTTCCCTTCCCATCCATTATCCCTGCATCCTCTCATTGATAGATTCCCTCTCTCCCCTCCTGCCTGACTGAAGGGAGGCCTTCTGGTCTTCCCTGATTAGCGACTCCACTTTGCAGTCTCCCTCGAACCCCCCTCAGTTTAAAGTTACTTTAGTTGTAATGCAATGCTCCAGCCTCTGTTTCAAAGCCCTTGTATAACCCTTCACTCAGGTGCAGCCCATCTGGTGCATAGAGTTCCTTCTTATCCCATGTCTCACCCCACCCTTCTACTACCCCATACCCAATGCTTCCATACCACCCACCCAGCCAATTGTTACACTTCTCTATTCTCTGCTTCCTAGCATAGCTTGCCCTAGGTACTGAGAGTACCGCCAAGAATGCCATTGACTTACACACCTGAGTGCAGATTCTTCCAATCTCCTTGAACCTCTCTTGCACTTCCTCCACCTTTTTCCCCTCCAAGTCATTTGTACCTAGGTACACCGCAATATGAGGTTTATTCCCTCCCTTCTCCACACACTTCTGAATGATCTGACCCACCCTGCCAATCATCATATCTTGCATACACTTCACCCAGGCACAGCTTTTCCTCACTCCCTTACCCCCCATCTCACCCCTTTCAGAATTGAATGCCCCAGTATGATCACCCTTTCCCCTACCGCCTGTCCTACCCCCATGTTTTGCCCTACCTTGGGCTCCCATACTAAAGTGTCCCTTCCCCCATTTCCCTGTCCCCTCTTCTCCCTGTTTCTCCCCAACTGTACCTCCTCCTCTGCTCTTCCCCTTCAACCTCTCCATGTTTCCTTCCCAGCTCATCCCCTTCCCCTCCACTGAATTTACCCCTTCTCTCTGCCCCTTCCTTAATTATGTCCCTTTCTTCCCCTTCTATGTTATTTGCCCCTACCCTCCCTATAGTTAGTGGTGCATTGACAACACCCCTGTTTCCCTGCCTCCTCCAATTTCCCCCATACTGTCCTTCCCCTCACCTTGGACCATGGACCATTTTCTAAGTGCAACAAACACTCCATGATAGGTGGTATTGAACTATACCTGCACTTCCAGAGGCAATAAGACCCTCCACCTGCAGCATTGGGCATTGCTATGTCCCTGAACATGTGGGTATAGCCCAACACCACCCAGCCTATCATTTCTTATTGCTTACATAAGACATAGTAAATGTAGGCTATGTTACAGATCAACAATTGCAACATTTTATATACAGCAATGACAAAATAGCAAACAAATAAAAAGTTATATTTAGTGTAAGAATAAGAACAGGATAACAAGCATGCCTCTCAACTGTCCCTGGTATTGCTTCAAACATTTCCTCCCTCATTTGTAAATTTGTTGTTTATGTCACTAAAGAGTATGTTTTTGAATCACAGAATTATGGCAGTCATTACTATTACAGTCTAGTAGTTCTCATAAGGAAGATCCTATTTATACTAAGCCCCATTCTACGCGTACTTCCTGGAGCTGATATTCATGTTTTATTAGATGTGTCCTTGATATTAGTCATTTTTAAGCCTTGCTGATTTGAGAGGCAGGAGTTTGTCAAGCATGATGACAGAGATATAGAAACATAGACATTGCTGGCCCAAAGACAAATGGTCTATTTAATCTGTTAAAAAAGGTATTCTTAACTCACCCCTGAATTTAATGTCCTGATGGGGTTTCTTCCCTTTTAATCTCTCACCTCCCTAGTACCTTGTTCAGCATATAGCTAAGCTCTACATGTATGTTAATAAAAGATTAACATAAAGCTGTTAGAATGTTTGCAGCCAATCAGAAAGCTCCATTTCTCAGATCCTTTTTATAATACCCCTTATTTCTGTTGAATAGGTCCACAGTGTTCACTCTATTTATTCATATGAGGAACTTGTAGGTCTCTATAATGTCACCCCTCTCTCTCTCGTGGCCTCCAGGGAGTACATGTTCAGAGCCTCTAGCCACTGCTCATAGGATCTGCACTGTTGGCCCGGAATTATGTTGGTGACCCTTTGCTGCACTGACCCAAGTCTATCTCTGTCTTTCCTTAAGTGCAGACTCCAGAATTTGGCACAGTACTGCATTTCAGACGGGGCATCACCAGCGATCTATACAGGAGTAATATCACCTCCTTTCACCTACAATCAAAACCCCTCCCAATGCACCTCAGCATTCTAGTTTCTTTACTGTAGGCCTTGTTACACTGAGTGGTTTGTTTGAGTGAGTTACCTATGATGACTTTCCGACCCCTTTTCTCAGTTGTAGTGACTAGCCTATTCCCTCCTATTGAATACTCCAACCAAGGGCTCCTCTTCCTTAAGTGCAGTACCCTGAACTGTTTGGCATTGATTTTCAACTGCCATAATTTTGACCATCTCTGCAGACTTTCAAAGTCCCTCTGCAAGTCTCTCATCCCCTCTTCACTGTAATAGCAGTAGCAGTACTAGTAGTAGTAGCAGTAGTAGTAGAAGTAGTAGTAGTAGTAGTAGCAGTAGTAGTAGTAGTAGTAGTAGTGGTAGTAAGTGTATTTATAATGTTGCCCTTTCTCATAGGCTCAGGACCTTACAATAATATGCAGAAGTGAGACATAACATTTCAAAAATACAATAAAACAAATACTAAATAAACCAAATACATTGAATACAGATAGAAATATGTACTGGGATAGTAATCAATATGTAAACACTCAGTAGTCACCAAAGGTTTTTTTTAAAAAGATGTCTTCGAACCCCTCTTAAAGGCCTCTGTTGAGGGAGCCTCTCTAAAGGCCTTGGGATAGAGTTCCAAAGAACTAGGCCAGCTACCATGAAGGCCCAGTCACTCTAGATTTTTGACCCAGTCCTAGACACTAACAAGAGGTTCACCATAGTGGAACAGAGAGGATGAGACAACACATGAGGATACAGGAGCTCCAACAGTGTACAGTAACACCTTGTAGGTTGGAAAAATAACCCTAACAGAGATACAGCTCTTTACAGGCAGCCAATGCAGTTCCTGTAGCACTGGAGTAACATGGCCGATCCTTGGAAGGCTGGTCAGTAGCCTGGCTGCTGCGTTCTGCACCAGCTGCAAACAACATGGAGTGCCTCCTTTAACCCTTGGGTAAAGACTATTACAATAGTGATGCTGAGACATTACAAACACAAGTACCAGAGTCATCATTTTCCTTGGGGGAGACAATGGATCTAATCTGGCTGATGTTCCTAAGGTGGTAAAAGCCACTCTGTGCTACTGCTGACTCCTCAGCCTTAGGTGTTAGCCCATCACCCAGAATGACCCCAAGATTTTCACATTTATTTATTTATGTTCTTGGAATCATGCCTTTGAGCTAGAAGCTCTTTTACAAAGTTTCCATGTCATGACAAGCAAAATAATACAGCTAGTATTGGGCAAAATAAGTGCTAAGTTACAGAATAAATTAACATACTGGTACATACATAATTTATATAACACTTACATAATAATTACATAATAATGAGGAAGCAGTATAGCACAGTGGTTTAAGGCTCTGAGCTGCACACCTCGAGACCTTGGTTTGAATCCTATAGCTCCCACTTGCATAATGTGTGACCCTGAGCAAGTCACTTAACTTCCTTGTGATCCCAGGTCACACTTGTAAACAAGCTTTCAGCTTAGTGTGTCTCTCCTGGCAAAATAAATAAATAAATAAATAAATAAACAAAAAAATGTAATGAGCAGAAGATGCAGCAGTTAGATGTTGAACTTTATCAGGAGTGATAGAAAGAGAGGATAGGGATGAGGGGGGGTGAGGGTGAATAGGTGGGAGGAAGGGGGTAGAAGGGTAGTATAGGAGAGAGGGGTAGTGGATAGAAACAAGAGGATTAGGTAGAGTAGGCAGGTGTGAGGGTGAATGGGGGTAGTTTAGAGTTAGGATTGGCAGTCTCAGCTGCTTGAGGAGGTAAGGTGTTGGCTGGGTTTTCTCTTAAATTGACCAGCCTTAGGCTCATTGGTTGTTGGAGGGGGGGCTATAAGTTTAGATGAGCCGAACTAAAGCTCTTTCTCCTTCTTGGTAGTAACCATTCTCACCTTATTGCCTAGATGGAGTACTAATACCTCAGTCTTGTCAGGGGTGAGAATATGTGTCAAAGACTTTGATGAAATTGAAATAGAGCAAATTTACCCCACCCTTTATCCACTGCACTAACAACTCAATCAAAGAACACTATCAGGTTTGTCTGGCATAACCTCCCTGCCAGGAAGACAAGGGGCTGAATTCACAAAGCTTTCTGAAGGTGTAAAACCTTCCCTAAATCCACCAAACTGCCGTAGCTATGGAAAAAAGGGGAGATTGTTCTAAGTGCTATTCACAAAAACCTCCGCAGCTGTGGTAACAAACACTATGGACTGTGGAAAAAAGTACAGCTGTGGAAGTCCCTGAGGAAAAAAGGTGCGAGACAAGTAAGGCACAATCCCTGAAAGGCTATTCTCAGCCAGTTTTGTTCAGCAGTTGCACACAGTGGAATGAGGTGTAACTCTCCCTTAGCAAACTGCAGTAGTGCCCCAACAGTTGGAATCAATTAAGGTGGAGGTGAGGCACAGGTAATAGCATCCCAAATAGTATAGCAGTGGCTGCTGTTACAACAACAAAAGCACACATTGCCATGATATGGCAACAGGCAACAACCACCAGACCCAGGGCAGACCATGATGGAGCCCACAGGCAGTACAGCCTGACCAGCCTGCAGTGAGTACCACCCCCGCAGGCAACAGGCACACCCCAGGGAGGGACGCCCTGCAGTGACTGTCGGCCACTGTGGTGCCATGGTATTGCTGGTACCTGTGGTGCTGCAGTGGTCCCAATTGAGGGACTGGTTGCAGGTCTCTTTGAGTGTGCTGTCAGCTTCATGGTACAGCAGCACTATTACAGTCTGCTGCTTCAGCTACTTAGTTTCACTATTGCTGTGCCTCCTCAGCCTTTGCCACAGCTGCAGATTGGCAGCACTTGCGCAATTTCTGCGGCTGCTTAACTGCTGCTCATGCGGCACTTTTTGCAGAAATCCGCAGCTGCACCAATTTTCTTTAAGAATACCATGATACTACATTTCCGCACTGCTTCAAGCCTTTTTCCCGCAGCTGCGGGATTTTCGGCTTTCTTTGAGAATCCCGCCCATGCTGTTTACTATATTGTACAGTATCCTGTTTTCTTCCAAGTGGGTCACTAGGCCTATCTTGACAAGGATCTCAATCAGTTTATCACAGTGGATTTGAGATTGATGGATCTGTACCTTCTCAGATCCTCCCTTTCCCATCTTATGGAATGGGACCACATCTGCAGTACTCTAGTCCCGCTGAACCAGCCCAGACAATAGTGAGCTTTTTCAAGGACTCAGTCAGTTCTAATGTCAGTTCCCTGAGCACTCACAGCTGAAACTCATCTGGGACTGGTGCTTTATCTATTTTCAGCAGTGAGCACTTTTCTAACCCTATCCACTGTAATGTCTACCCACCCCATTTCCTGAACCCTTCCCCTTTATTTATGCCTTTAATCCACTCTCTAGTAGAGGCTTATTGTCCTCCACATTAATACTAAGCAGAAGCAAATATTTGCCTTCTGCTTGTCATCCTCTACTCCCCTGTCTACCTCTGTTAGCCTTACAATTCCCCTTCATTTTTATCTTCTCCCTCGTGCACCAGAAGAATTCTTTCTCCATTCTCTTAACACTCACTACAGTTCCCAGCTCTTTGCCTGTCTTTGCACCCCAACTACTCTCTTGACTTTCCTCAGCTTACTCTGGTACTCCTGCCATTCCTCTTCCCCTTGGCTCCTGGTGTACCTAGATAATGCTTATTTTTCCCTTGCCACCTACCATACATCTTTAGAAAATCAGATCTGCCTCTTGTATTTGTTTTCATCCTCAAGAATGAGTTAGTTGCTTCAGGAATGGTCCCTTTAACTGCTCCCCACTTTTCCTGTATCCCTCTGATCTTCTCCCACCTACCATCATTTATCTGCCTCTTGCTCTCATCTAGGCAAAATCTGCCATTCTAAAGTACAGAGCTACAGCTTATGATGAGGTTTTGCTGTTACCCAGGGCCACTCTATACCATATGGTATTATGGTCACTGAACTCCAGTGGTTCCCTTATCATGATGACACCTACTATCTCTAAGATACAGAAGAAAGCCTCAAATTAAAAATGGCAGTTTGTCTTGTGGCCTCTTTGACCAGCTGTACCAGTACACAGTCCTGCAGTGTGTCAAGCATGGCCTGATTCCTGGTGCTCTTTGCTGCTGAGTCTGTCTAGTAGGTTCAGCTCCTCCACCACCACTACAGTTGCAGCCAAAGACATTGTCAGATATTTCATGGAATCTCTGTGATATCTTTAGTGAAATTCCCTGCCTGCCTGCAGTACCACTAAAGGGCCCCCAGAATGTCTTAAGAAGTTTAAGAAATATCTGACAATATTTGACCAAGTCTTTGGCTGCAACTGTAACTCCTCTTTTGCTACCTCTTCCTAATTTCCTTATCAGATTACTTATCTTCCTCTACCCTTGTCCCTGTGATCTATTTACACTTCTTCCTAGAAAATGTTTTTAGCTGCACCCACATTGATTCCATATGTCCTCCCTCTCTTCTAATGAACTTGCACTCCATGGCCCTTGTGCTCTCCCTAGCATAGTGGTCTACTTCTCCCCACCTTACCCCTATCCCTGCTGTACAGAGTATATCCTAGTACAGCCAGGTACCAGTCATTATTCCCATTTACCCAGGTATCTGTAATGACCGCCAGATCTGACTTGGCAGCCACCACTATGGACTGGAACTTGTTAATTTTATTACCTATGCTCTTGGCATCTAGGTAGACCACCTTCCAGATCCTGTTCTTTACCACCCTTTTCCTATATGTGCCCCATCTCTTGTCTTCCATCTACTCCTTACCTTTCTAGTGATCCTAGTGGGTAGCTGGCTGGGAGAGGATACAGTAGAGGGTGTTGGTAAATGAGGTCAAGTCAGGGGAGAGGAAGGTCATGAGTGGGGCACCACAGGATTCAGTCTTGGGTCTGATCCTTTTCAAAATGTCCATCAGTAACCTAGAAGAAGAACTACAGAGAAATATGTGTCTCTCCACAGATTACACTAAGTACTGTGGCAGAGTAGACATCAAGGAAGGGGTAAGGGAGTTGCAGAGGGACTTGCATAGGTTCGGGAGATGTTCCAAGGTTTGGCAGTTGAAATCCGATGCCAAGAAGTGCAAAGTGATGCACATGGGAAACAATAGTCCAGGACACAATATTGGATGAGTAAGGTTAAGTTGGACACTGCATCAGAGGAAAGGGACCTGGGAGTCATCATAATTGAGCCTACGAAGACAGACTGAGGGATCTCAACATGTATACCCTGGAAGAGAGGAGATATGATAAAGACATAAAAGTACCTCACAGGGGTAAACTGGGTGCAGGAGGGAGCCTCCTTACATGAGAAAGAGCAACAGAAACAGATGGCATGTGATGATGCTGCAGGGAAGAGTTTAAGAGAGATGTGAGGAAGTAGTACTTCACTGAAAAAGTGGTGAAGTACTGGAACAGACTGCCAGCAGAAGTGATGGAAGCAAAAACAGTAAGGGGCTTTAAGCATGTGTGAGATAGACTTAGGGGAATATTAGTAAATAGCAGGGAGGAGGAATGGTCACTGGAGACCAGTTAGGGTTTGCAAACATAGGCTAGGCAGAGATCATCTGGGCAGACTGGGAAGGCTAAGAAATCCTCATCTACTGACAAATTTTCTCCTTCAGTGCTAGGCATTGTGGAATAAAATGTTGTATACCGATTATAATCTCTGTGGATAGATCTGAGGATAATAATGAGATGGTTAGTACTGGTTTGATGGCAGGACAGGAGTTAACAGTTGTGAGATTAGTAAGGAGCAGTGCAATCTAGGTTTTTGGCATTTAGGCTGATTTCTGCTGAAAATGGAAACCTATGGAATCAAAGTCAGAAAAGATTACTTTGCGATACCCATAGGCATACCTCTCAACCTTTTGTCCCCCAATTGTGGAACATTGCCTGTCACAATGTGGAACAAATGGGCAAAATGTGGAACACTTAATCAAATCTTTACCTAAGAAGCTCAAAACACTACTAAAATGTTGCATTTATGTTGAGAATGTCTGTTATTAATTGAATCAGTTATTTTTTTCCATCATTTACTATGGATATTTGCTTTAAAATGTTGACTCTGAATGTGGAACAAGTCCTCACAATGTGGAACAGGGACCATTTCTGAAGTAAAATGAGGAATGTTCCTCGTAATGTGGTACAGTTGAGAGATATGCCCATAGGGAGAACACTAATCCAGAAATGCATATAAAAAATGTCAGCTTCCTAAAACACAAGGGAGAATTGCCATACCAGATCTTCCTGCTACTGTCATGGGACATCACTTGGACATGTCCATACATGGGCTGCACCCTTTACCACACCTAAAGTGGGTTGACCTGGAACTCATGCTACTTTCAGATCTACCAGTAAAGATTTTGTTTCAGGGAGGAGCTAAACAGATTCCAATCC
Source organism: Neoceratodus forsteri (assembly GCA_016271365.2). NCBI lineage: Eukaryota > Metazoa > Chordata > Ceratodontiformes > Ceratodontidae > Neoceratodus > Neoceratodus forsteri. Next base: position 1,069,191,609 of record CM057452.1, on the reverse strand, counting down.
CAATCACAGAAGATCCCTTTATGGTCTGGCAGTTGATAATTATAGGAACATCAGCCTGTCCAGGAGCCTGCTGGCACGGAGTGCCAGCCTTTAACCTGACATTTCTTCCAGCATAGATGGACCACTCCTTCCAAACTTTGCATAAAAAGGTTTGGGTCATGTATTTTCTTTTCTCACTAAGGATGTAGCCATATTTAAATCCTTTGAGCCACTCAGAACGGAACACCAATTGGCATTAACAGATCAGTATAGATACTTCCAAATCCATCATCATATACAGTCCTATCTGGGACTTAAAGCAGATGACTCACACTTCCCTCCTATCATTCACTTTATACATGAGATCCTAAAGGGTCTCTGACCCTCTCATTTTATTTTCACTGGCTATAAAGCCCTACCAAGTAGTGCCACAATTACGACCGAGACCACTAAAACTACCCGGGAAGCAGAACTCATAACAGATCTAATGGAAATGGACTGGTCCCTTGTCTGGTATTGATAGCACAAAATAACATGCTGTGAACAGTGGCATGAGTTTGGCTGCAGAGTCGTCATACGGTACTTTCAGATTCCTCAAATCACAGCCACATTTATACACATTAGCTCCTCAGCCTGCTGGCATCATTGTGAGACAGAGGTGGCTACACACACACATATTTTTGTCCTGTCTGGCCTTGGCCACATTTTGGAAGATGACTGAGAGGGAATTAATTGCCCTCTTTCCCAGTTATGGCCTTTTAATTCCAGCAGTGGTCATACTTTTACACTTTCCTCCACCTGTTAGGGACAAAACTCATATAAACTCCATTCGCATCCTATTTACTACAGCCAAAAAGATCATCACATGTAATTGTGTCAAACTGGTGCCATCCACTCAAACCCAATGAAAGGACTCTATGTGGGAAGTATACAGGATGGAGAAACTCATGGTCCAACTCAGGAATGCCCTTCTGAGACACCAGAATAGATGGAATAGGTGGCTAATGCATATTATGGTACATAGGCCAGACATCCTCCTGTAGTAACTGCTCTAGACCCCCATTTGTCCCTCTGCAGAATGCAATCAAACAACCACTAGCTTACAGGCTATTTGACATAGGCCAGACTGGGCAGTCCATATCCAGTAGGGAGAAAAGAGACAATAAAATAGCTTCACCCTTCCCAAGGGAGTCCCAGAGCCTTCTCTGTGGGTCCCTACCCTGCCCGGGTATTATTAAAACAGGCTGCCTTAACCTTTAGGCTCTAATTTTAAGGGCTGTCTTGACCAACATTGCACTTTGTTTTCAGTATTCATGAATGTAATAGATGGATGTAAAATTTTCAACAAATATAAAGTAAAAAAAAGGAATGATTAATTTGAAAATGAGAACATTTTAAGTTGTAATTTTTTTACCTATTGTATAACTGTGAAAGAAGTTTATGATTTATGCATTATAGTTTGTCACTTCTTGTATCAGTTTAATTATCTAAAGTATTGTGGAGTTCAGGATTTAAACCTGAGAAGTGCACACTAAAAGATAGTTGCAATGTGAAATAAACAGCTCAGTTTTCTTGTTTGATACTGTGAAAGAAGTAGGCATAGTGTTAAATTAATTCATGGAGGCTAAATAATTAAGTATTTTGTTTTGGAAATAAAAATGTGAATTGCAAACTCTGCTACAATGTCATAATAAAGACGTTATGGTGGTTGAGATGGTACTGTTTTTCACTGTGGCTGCTCCTATAAACAAACTCTAGCAAGAGCCAATATTGCTGTGAAATATTGGTATTGTGGGCAGTGAGAAATGTGCAAACTAACAATTTTTGCACTAACCCCTGAGACACCTAACTGCACTTTCTAACTGTTGCGATATACACATGCTGACTAATACAAATACATATATATGCATATATATTCCAGTGCAGCATAGTACTGCACTGCCTACACACATTTTTATAGATTAAAAAAAAGATATTGTGGGACTGTTTTCTTCTTTTCAGGCTCCAAGGGACATCAGAGGGTGGGAGGTTGCTACTAGACACCTCATTTAAATCAGCAATGACATGCAGAAGACTGAAACTGATCTAGATAGTGGATAAATGTAGACTAGCAAGTTTTACACTAACCACAGAGCCACCTAACTGCACTTCTTAATTGTTGTGATATACGTACACTGACTAATACATATACACATATACCTGTATTCATATATATTCCAGTATAACATAGCAGTGCATTGTTTACACAAACAGAACACTGCCACACACACAGTAACGCACATACACTGCCTTATATGGCATTTATTTACTTATACATCTAACCCTAACTTTTACTGTTTTTAGGATAAGCACTATGTTTTGCACTAACTCTTTGTACTAATCTACAGCATGACTGGGTAACTAAGATAGTGGACCAGGGAGGTGTGGTGGATTTGATCTATCTGGACATCATTAAGGCCTTTAACACCATCCCTTATAGAAGGCTGATTAACAACTACATAGCCTAGGGATGGAGCCTAAAATAGTTCTGTGGGTGGAGAACTGTCTGAATGACAGGAGTCAGAGGGCTGTGGTACACAGGTAGTACCCTGGAGAGGGAGAGATGATGAGCAGGGTACCGCAAGTGTTGGTGTTGGTGCCAGTCCTCTTCAATGTCTTTATTGAGAACATTGCAGAGTGACTGGAGGGGAAGATATACCTCTTTGCAGACAATACAAAGGTATACAATAGGATGGGCACACCAGATGGTGTTGAAAGAATGAGATAAGACCTTAAAAAACTGGAGAAATGGTCTGAAGAATGGTAGCTGGGATTCAATGCAAAGAAGTGCAGTATTGTGCACATAGTGCACAAGAACCCAGGGGCAAAGTACAAACTAGGTGGGGAGATACTGACAGTTACAAAACAGGAAGGGGACTTGGGAGTTATCATCTCAGTCCACCATCCTCTCTGCGAAAAATACTTCCTCACATTACCCATGAGCTGCCTCCTTTTTATCTTCAAATTGTGCCTCCTTATTCTTGCACATCTCTTTTTCTGAAAGATGCTACCCTCTTGTACTTTGTTGATTCCCTTGAGGTGCTTGAAAGTTTCTATCATGCCCCCCCTCTCCCTCCTTTTCTCGAGGGTATACATATAGAGGATAATGGCTTGGAATCAGGTGATAACCACACTGTAATCCCCTCAAGTGGTTGCTAGGGCAACTTGGTAACCCTCAGAAGTGCAGCTCAAAAGGTTTATTGTTAGCCCTAGCAACCACAAGAGGTGATTTCATGTGAGGTTATCACCCAATTCCCAGACATTATTTTTTATAGTGTATGGTAAAAAAACATTGAGAAACACCATAAGAAAGGCATTTGACTCTATTTGCTCTTACCATAAATCAACAATAGGAGCCTTTGAGACAGTTTGCCACAGCAACATTTATTGTGGTTACTAATACTGTACTTATTTCCAAAGATGCTACTAGAGAACCACAATTTCAATATTTATAATAGTATCGTCTTCGACATTTTCAAAAAGGAGACAGTCCATTTCTATGCCCGGTTCAAGGGTTATACTTTAAAAACAAAAAAACAAATCTGGTTGGTCGCTGGTGGTCATATGGTCAGGAAATCATATGGTTTATGGGATGTGACGTTGCATCTTGTTCTGAGGCCCAAACAAATGAGCACACGAGGTGAAGTTTACATATTGCAGATTGTGATCCAGGAAAGGTAATCTACAAGGAGAACAGAAAATATTAGGGCTATGCGCCATCAGCTAAGATTAAGTTATGATTTTAAAATATTTCATTAAAGAGCCTTTCACTTACAAATTTTTGTCTGATGAAGAGTCGTGGATTATTGCCAATCTACGTCTCTTTCGTGGACCATACTGATTGTGTACATTGATTGTTATTCCCATTCCAAAAAGGTTGAAGTTGATTCTAAGGTTGCTGAGAGGGGTTCTTACATTTGGGACTGTTGAATGCTCAGTTTTGGTGATTGATACTGAAGCTGCATAGGTACTGGCAGTGGGAAGAGTGTTGTCAGAGTGACTTTGAGCACTGAGAACCGTTGAGATCCATTTCTGTTTGGCAGCACTAAGATAGCTCTAATTATTTATTGACTGGAGTGACTTGTGTCCAGAGACTTGCTGGACTTTAGTTGGGGGTATGTCACTGTTGACAAGGTACTGAATGGAAGTCTTGTGGGTTGAATGGTTTGTTATGTGCTTTTCTGTGGGGAGCCCTGCTGAGTTTTTGATTGAGTTCATTACAGAATGTATTTTGTTCTCATCAAGTGGCATACTTCTGAACCAAAGGGAGGTGCTTGGATTAAAGTTTATGTTTGGGGTTTAGTAGAATGGGGCATCGGGGGATAACATAGATGGTGGCCTCTGCTGCCTATATAATTTGTAAGCAGTGATTGGGTCTCTTTCTGGAAAAGCTGAGTTCTGATACATTTTTGGTTTGACTGGATGTGTATCTCTCGTGTTTTCTCCGGTATGTGTTTTTGTCTGCCTCTCAGAATACTCTATGTACTCCTGGCCATCTGTGTCTTTGAGCAGGCACAAATCAGACCATCTGAGGCTGTAATGCTCTGCCATTCTAAGTGTAAAATATTGCCCATTGTCAAATAAAATCATGTTCATTAGATCAGTTGGGCTGTGGAGGCCAAGGGTTCGAATCTGGTACAGTTTATCTATGCCAGTGGATGTTAGAGCATCAGCCCTGTTAGGTTTGCTGCCTTTACCTTGTTTCTTAGAAACTTTCTGCTTGGCAGATAACGTTACAAGTGTTTCTTTGAAATCAGAGGTGTTGCCATGGAAAATTGAGTGTTCATATTTATTATTTATTAGATATCTGACTATCCTGCCCAAGATGCCCCTTAGTATACTTGGCTCATAATCTGAACCATCATTTCTTTTAATTTTGCAGATGAATTCTGCCACATGCATGTCAAGATCACCTACTGGAATTTGATGATGATGCGCTGCTCCTCCACATCTGCGAGGTATGATTTTAACAATCTTATGTCTGACTCTGTTTTTTTGATCATCCGTTTGTTCTCTTGCTCATCAGTGAAGTGCCTGTGGTCAGAGAAGTCACTAATGTTTACATTTACTGCTGCCATTTCAATTTTCTGTCTTGGTAAACGTGAACTGCCGGTAATGGAATGTGCTTTTGAACTGTTTACCAAGACTGGCAGTCGTGATCTATGGGGCTGGAATCTTGCAGCATTCATGCGTTCCTTTTTGTTATGCCACTGCTTGAATGTTCTGATCTGTGGTTAACAACTTTTAACATTCTGAACAGTGGCATAACAAGGCTGTGTGACTGCTGATTATGGTGGTTAATAGGTACTTACCATACATTATATTAAGCTTTTTTAGTCTCTTCGTGTGGTTTCTTGTGCAGACCCTCCACCATTTTAGTTGCCCTCCTTTGGACTGCCTCCATCCTGTCTATGTCATTGCTGAGATTGAGTCTCCAGAACTTCATGCAGTACTCCAGCTGGTGTCTCATCAACTGTCTATACAGAGGGATGAAAACATCCTGTTTTCTGCTAGGGATGCCTCTCCCAATGCATCCCAGTATTCATCCAGCCCTCCCTACTGCCTTCTGACATTGCCTGCCAACCTTTAGGTCACCTGATATGACTACCGCCCCCCCAGGTCCTGGAGAGTAACTAAAATGGTGCATGGACTGTGAGATAAGACCTATGAGGGAAGAATAAAGGAGTTAAATATGTATTTTCTGGAGGAAAGAAAGGAGGCGGGACATGACTGAGACATACAAATACATCACTGGTGTAAACAGAGTACAGAATGGAAGCATCTTACAAAGTAAGAGATGCTACAAGTCAAAAGGGCACAACATGAAGTTATAAGGGGGAAGGCCCAGAGGAAATATGAAAAAATGTTTTTTCACGGAGAGGGTGGTGGAACCTGGAATAGCCTACCAGAGGGGATGGTAGGGTCTAAAATAGTCACAGAATTTAGGAAGCAGTGAGATAGACACAAGGGTATCCTGGATGCAAGGGGGGGTCTTGAGAGTTCAGTTTGGGCATGAGGACTCACACTTAATAGGGATTAATAGGGCAGACAGTGTGGTGATGTGACTCCCAGCCCAACCTCCCACTGAGCACCCACCACCCCATACCCACACACATCCTCCCCCACTTCAACAGATCCCAGTGTGAAGATCCACTCTCCAATCAATGACACGTCTTGCTGCTGGAAATGGCAACTACTGTAAGAGAAATAAGGTAAGTGCGGTTCAGTGTATTTCAAATGGTTTTTAACTGCACTTATTTCTCATATTGTAGTTGCCAGTTCCCGCAGCAAGATGTGTCTTCCATGAGACAGAGGATCTTCACACTAGGATCTGTGCAAGTGAGTGAGAGTGTGTGGGGAGGTCTGGCAGGTGTGGAGTGACAGTTGCTCAGTGGGAAGTCGAGCTAGAGGTGTGGGGTTGCATCAGCAAAAGACCTTTTCTTACAGACTAAAAAAAAACATCAATGGACTGTGTTCTTCTTTTCAGGCTCCAAGGGACATCAGAGAGTGTGTGTGTGTGTGGGGGGGGGAGGCCTGCTACTAAATACCCCATTTAAATCAGCAATGACATGCATAAGGCTGAAACTGATCTAGATAGTGGGGGAATGTAGACTAATAATTTTTCCACTAACCACTGAGCCACCTAACTGTACTTTCTAGTTGCTGAGATACACACACACACACTGACTAATACATATACACATATATGCATATATATTCCAGTATAACATAGCAGTGCACTGTCTACACATGTTTTTACAGATTTAAAAAAGATATTTAGGGACCATTTTCTTCTTCTTTTCAGGCTCCAAGGGACATTGGAGTATGGGGTTTGCCACTAGACACCTCATTTAAATCAGCAATGACATGCAGAAGGCTGAAACTGATCTAACTAGCGGGGGAATGTAGACTATCATTTTTTTTGCTCTAATCACCGAGCCACCTAACTGCACTTTTTAATTGTTGTGATATACACACACACATATACACACACACACACACACACACACAAACACTCTGACTAATACATATACACATATTTATTCCAGTATAACATAGCAATGCACTGTCTACACAGGCAGAACATTGCCACACACACACTAACATATAAGCACTGCCTTATATGGCACTTGTTTACTTCTACATCTAACCCTCACTTTTACTGTATTTAGGATAAGCACTGTGTTATGCACTAAGTCATTGTACTAACCTACAGCATGACTGAGTAATTAAAGTAGAGGACCAGGGAAGTGCAGAGTATGTGGCCTATCTGGACTTCATAAAGGCCTTTGACACCATCCCCATAGAAGTATGATTAATGAACTGTGCAGTCTAGGGGTGGATCTTAAAATAGTTCTGTTTGTGGAGAACTGTCTGAAATGCAGGACTCAGAGGGTTGTAGTAAACAGGGAGTACTGTGGAGGGGGAAGGGTGATGAGCAGGGTGCTGCAGAGGTTGGTGTTGGGGCCAGTCCTCTTCAGAGTCTGAATTGGGGACATTGCAAAGGGACATGAGGGGGAAGTATGCCTCTTTGCAGATGATACAAAGGTATACAATAAGGTGGACATGCCAGGTGGTGCTGAAAGAATGAGGGAAGACAATAAAAAACTGGAAAGGGACCTGGGAGCAATAATCTCAGAGGGTCTGAGAGAAACTAGGCAGTCCCATAAGGTGGATGGAAAGGATAGCCAGATGCTTGGATGCATAGGGAAGGGTATCACAAGTTGAGAGAGGGAGGTCATCTTGCTCCCCCTCCCCTTATAAGACACACATGATACCACACCTGGAACACTGTGTTCAGTTCTGGAGGCCCCAGCTGAGGAAGAACATAGGGTGGATGCAATGCAGTGAAGGGCAACTAAAATGTTGCAGGGCCTGCAGGATAAGATCTATGAGGAAAGACTAGTGAAGCTGATATTTAAAATATTTATTTCATTTGGGTAAAGCATTTAACTCATTTTAAATATTGAATTTTTACAGGATATGCCAGTTGAGATTTGATATATCATTTATAGTGTGATCATGTTTCTATCCATTTTTTCTAATGTAGGTGCACAACGCAGGTCTGCTGAGATGCAGTTTTAATGTGGTCTTCCTTTCATACATTTTTACAATGTGTTTTCCTAGAATATGCCTGCTGATTGCTATATATTTAGCCTTGATAGTTCACAGAAGATGCGACATCTTATTTTCAGCGGGGTTCTACATCTACACATTATTATGCTGTATTGTGTAAAATGAGAACATGCTGAAAACAATATTTTACATCTGGACTCAGCTACCCTGGATAAATACATTGTAAACATTGATAAAATCAGGACCCCTCTGATACTGCATCTAATCTGGGATATCTTGAGTAAATACAGTGCAAAAAATTTGTAAAATAATGATCCCTATAAGAATGAGATGTGGCATCTCCTCTGTGCTATCTCGGATACAAAATATATGATAGAAAATATTTAAAGGAAATCTATAATTTTTTTATACTATCATTATGTAAACCATATAGTTCAGATGTGGTGGAAGTGGGGAAGAGGCTAAGTTGATAAATGTATTATTTTAATCATTTAACAGCTGAATGTAAGTATGTAGTAATTACATTTACCATGGTAGCAAATTCCATATTGTAAACTGAACTTCACTGTGTTCCATATTACCAAGACTGACATAAACAAACAGTTTCTTTATTGTTTTATTTAAACATTAGGCTGCAGCATTTGTTTCGAATGCTGTGGCCATGAGGATGGTCTGTATGTGTGTGTGTGTGCTTGTTTCAGTGAAAGGGGTTAAAGAAACAGCTGTTTTTGAATATAGTAAACTATATTGCTTGAAGCTGTAATATGTACTTAGATTTGAAACCAGAAAAGTTGCTGTTTCAGGGTTAAAAGTTACAGGATATGTTTGCTAGCCACACTGTACCTCAGCATAAATATTTTTCCCCAAAAAGCATAGTAAAATGAGTAACAAAAGATACCATTCTTTAATTGTCTTAGGAGTTAAAGAAGCTACTGTCTTCTGCTATACCAAAATGCATTCTAGATACTGCTGAAGGGAGTAACAGGTTTAACATAATTGGTTGTGCTATGCACTTAGATTTGAAACCAGAAAAGGTGGCTGTTTTCAAGGCCAAAAGTTTCATAATGTGTTTGCCAGCTAAAGCCCAATATAAATATTTGTTTCCAAAAAGCATAGTAAAACTAGTAACAAGATAACATTTCTTTACTTGTCTTAGGGGTTGAAGAAACATATGCCTTCTGCTATAGTAAACTATGTCTGGGACAGTGCTAATCAGATGGTGTCTTAAGAGGTTAAAAAAAAAAACAGTATACCCAGCAACAAGGATGATTCCCTTGCAGAACTTCTCAAGTGCAAAGAGCGTTTGAATAGTATTTTACATCAGAAGGCCATGAGGGCTCTTTTTTTCTTGAGACAGACTTTTTGGGAATCCGGGGATACGGTTGGGAGGCATTTGGCCTACCGCCTAAAGAAAAAGACCTTAGAAGCCAAGATTTCTATCTACAGGGAAATGATGGAACCCTTATCTCAGATGTTAGGTTGATGGCTGAGGAATTTAGGGGGTACTATGCCAAACTGTATACTTCTTCAGTGGATCTGACCCCAGATCAATACGAGTCCTTTTTCACTACCTTTAGAATGCCCTGTTTACTGCCAGAGGCTGCGAGCCCACTGGAAGCAGACATCACCGACTGTAATGTTCAACAGGGTATTAAGGCTGTCACATAGTAAATCCCCTGGTCCTAATCGGTTGAGTGCAGAGTTCTTCTAAGAGTTTGAATCACTGTTGTCAAGCCATTTGGTGGGGTGTTGGCTGAGATCAAGACCTCTGGTTCACTTCCCGATACTATGAGGGAGGTGACTATTACTGTCCTGTCTAAACCCAGAAAGGATTCTATGGTGTGCGGTAACTACCATCCTATTTCACTGTTGCATGTAGATTGTGAGATGTTTGCTAACATTTTAGCTATGTGTCTGGAATGAGTGCTCCCCTTTTTGATTAGTCAGTTACAGTCTGGTTTTATGATGGGTAGGCAGGGCAGTAATAATCTCTGGGCTGTTATAAATTTGATTCAGGTGGCACCTGGTGGTCTGGATTCTGCAGCACTCATCAGTTTAGATACTGAAAAGGCATTTCATTCTATTGAGTGGAGATATTTACAATTTGTTTTGACTCGTTTTGATTTTGGTCCGAGATTTTGTAGTTGGGTGGGGTGCCTTTATTCTGCTCCTAGAGCTAGGGAATTAGTTAATGGGGTACTTTCAGAGGTCTTTCTCCTGTTTTGTGGGATGAGACGGGTGTCCTCTGAGTCCGTTTTTATTTTTACTGGCTCTTGAACCTTTAAATTTTGCCATCTGCCAGCATCCAGGTATTAGGGGCATTCCAGTGGGGGAGAGGTTTTATACAACTTTACTCTATGCAGGTGATATGTTATTGATGTTAACCAAAGTAGAAATCTCACCCCCGGAGGCTTGGAGATTCGTTGGGCCCTTTAGAACCATTTCTGGGCTTTGGATCAATTGGGGGAAGATGGAGATTTTACCTTTACATGCAGTGAATCCTGGGTGGTTGTCTTTAAGTTCCCACTCTATGAGATGGTCACCCGAGGTGATACAATACCTGGGTATGTTTATTATAGGTAACCTTGGGAGAATGTATTTTCAGAATTTGGAATCCATGGTGGAAGAGCTGAAGTTGGATTTAAAAGATGGAAACCACTTGGCCTTTCCTTTCTAGGCAAGATAGCCCCATTAAGATGATGGCATTTCCTTGGATCTTTTATAAGCTTAGTAATTTGCCTTTTCAAATTTCTTCAGGGACCTGCACTGCCATTGATAAGTTGTTTTCAGACTTTATTTGGGAAGGTCTCCCTCCGTGTTTTAGTAGAAAACTCTTATGGGCCCCAGTAATGGTTGTTGGTTGGAATCTGCCTTGGTTATGGGCTTACCATCTTTTATGGGTGTTAAACAAGCACTGGGGTGGCTGCCCTCCAGCAGCTGGTTCATGTTGCTGTCGGTGGAGATAGAGCAGTTGCAGGTTGGTAATACTCCATTGGTGTTGGCTTTGACATCCCCTAAAGTATGGTGTAAAATGGTCACCTTTCTGATGAGGTTTTCTAGATGGGTGTGGGGTAAGTATTGCAAATTAGTGGGGTGGGACTGAACATTGAAACATAGAAACATAGAATTTGATGGCAGATAAGGACCGCTTGGCCTACCTAGTCTGCCCATTTGTCTTTTGGACAGTTAGAACCATTATGGCATAATTCTCATATCCAAGTGGGTGGTAAGCTACTTTCCTGGTCTGGTTTTGAATCCCAGGGGATACGAACAGTGGGGGATATAATCAATCATGAGTTGAGTATATTATTATCATTTGTCAACTTGCAAAGTAAATACCATCTTCCTGGTCACTCATTTTGGCAATACCTACAATTGCGTCATGATTTATTTTCGAGTTTCTTCTAACATAGGCATTTAAAGCAGGGCCCAATGATTACGTATATTCAGAGGTGGTTAAAAGACACAAAGGGTCATCTTAGTCTATTATATAAAGAACTGTGGCAGGTGTTTTTGCCAGACTTGGACCCCCATTGGCTAAAATGGGGGAGGAGTTGGGTACGGAGTTAGATGCGCAAGACTGAATGAAGTGTTGGGTGGATGCTCATAAGGCCTGTCCTGACCCTGGGCTTCAATTGATCTAAAAAAGATATTAGGCAGATGGCATCGCACTCTGGTTCATCTGGTAAGAATGGGTGTTCTATGGTTGTAAGTATGCTGGTGTTGTTTACAGGTTTCCGGAACAATTTTCCATTTCCATGGAAATGTTCCCTGATACAGGGGTAGTAGGGCAACACAGTCTCATGTTTCAAAGATACTTTGCAGATACCTCTTCCCAGAACCCCACAATTTTAGATCTTGGGAGTCTCCTCTTTCATGCACTGGAAGGTATAGGGGTATAAAGATTTTTTTGTTTGCGGCAGCTTTGGAGGCAAAAAGACTTGTGTTAATGCATTGGAGGTTGGTGGTAGTTCTGAATCTGGAGAGGTGGAAGCAGGCCATGGATAAGGCAGTTGCATTTTATAAGGTTATTTATTGGAGGAAGACTCAGTAACAGAGGTTTCTCAGAGGGTGGGATGCTTGAGTGTTGAGTCAGATGTCTTTCACTGGATAATCTTCAGAGCATTTTGTGAAATCTTGGATGTGGGTTTTTCCTACTTACATTATATGTCAGGCGGAAAGATTGACATCCTGGTTAGACTGACTGACTGTGGGATGGGTTACTACTCCTTGTGTTAATAGGTTCCATGTTTGTATTTTTTGTAATATTCTTATTCATTTTTAAGTTTATTATAGTCATTGGAGTTAGAGATTGTTTCCTTTATCTCTATCACTACTATACTGGATATTTTGCTATGTTTTTTCTTCTGTAATGTTTGTGAAAACTTCTAATAAAAATTTCAAATACAAAAAAAAACAGTGTACTGTAAATCTTTTAATGAGATTCATTGCTGGGAAAGGGTGACTAAGCTGACATGTTTATGAGTTATAAAGCTTTCTTGAAAGATAATTCTACCCACATTGAAGCTTAGCACAAAAAATAGTGCATTGCAACACCGGTCAGCTCAATGAACACAGCAGAGCAGAGCAGAGTAATAGCACAAACCTTCAGTTTTATCTAGTTCATTAGGAATCTTGAGAGCTCCCTTTTTCTACTGTAATAGCAAAATGTCTGCAGGGCTTCACCCACTGCAGCCATAAAAATTGATTATATTTTTAGTTTACTATGTTTTTGTATCTTTTTTTTTTTATAATCTTTCTTTATGCACCCTTACCTTCGGGGCATCTCTCAGGGTCCCTTCCATCAGCTACCAAACACAACCATCCACCTGAACCGTCACCTCTGGACTACATCAGGTAAGTGGGTTCTGGGCACTCCCCCAGCCACAAGGAGTGGCTCCAGACTCCAAGGAAAACCATCGAGATGGCTAGTATTGGGCGTCAGGTTCGGTCAGACTGATTTCCGATCGCCGTCGCCTCACCCAAAGGAAGGGGGTATTTCCTCTTTTCTGCCCAGAGCATGGACATGCGATGACATCCTGCCCAGTGAGTGTGCACTCCTGTACACCCCTGGAAGATGTCCACCATGCTTCCATCCCCATGCGTCTGCTACTGTGTGCTGCAGAGCCCCCTGTAGCCACCAGGAGGTACCAGAGCATCTGGAGATCCCCAGAACCATCCCCAGGACTAGGAAAGCTGTCTACTGATGCTCAATCCTAGTCCTCCCCTGCTGACCCCTGGCTCCCTGAGCTTGCTCCCAAACTCGGGTAACCAGTGTGGCATGAGGTGTGGCGTCCAGCACCTCAACCCTCAGCACCACCGGGCCAGTTGTTTTTGTATCTTTCTTTCAGTTTTTTTTTCTTTTGTTTACCTGGGATTGGTGCTCAGCTGGTATAATTTTGCTGCTCATGATTTGATTGAAGTCAGTGTTTCCAACCTGAAGGTAAAATATGACAAGAAAGTAGTCCTTTATTGCCATTTTTTGTTATTTTGGTGCACGTTTTTAAAAATTAAAACAAGTACTTTTTGGGACATAATGGGGTTTTCTACACTGCTGAGTTTTACAATGGTGAGAGACATAGAGGTTTCAGTTTCTTCGTGAGGTACATTCTTGTATTTGAGTGCATCAGAGACTACTGTAGGCTGCTCAATTGACATTTTAGGAAGTATTTTAATTGTTTTATTCAATGTAGAAGGCTGTGGTTGGTCTTCTCAAACAGTGCAGAGAATTTTGATCATGTTTTCTGTTGGTTAATGATGGAGTCCAATAGCTCAGGATGACTGTTTCAGAGCAGTGACCAGGTAGGGCCATTATTGTTTTATTTCTAAGCCTGCTTTGGACAACAATTAAACAGCTATACTTCTGATACTGTGGTCCATATAGGAGGTCAGCAAACTGCCTTCTCTGCAAGCACATGGTAATAGTGATGTCAGATAATTCGCTTAAAGGTTCTGTGCTTTACCAAATATTTTGATTATCTAGGTAATCTTGTGGTAGCCATTTAGTGTACAGTACAAACCCATGGCCACCTCAGCAAGCAATTTACTTAAAAACTTTTCAAGCATTCTCACTGAACAGTGGGGGTCAGTGGGATTTTCAAACATATATTATCCCCTTGTAGACTCTTGTTCCTTTAGAATGGGAACTGATGGTTTTTAGTGTACTCATTGCATGCTAGGGAGATGTACTGGAGGCCATTCTCATTGTGGTGGAAGACAAAAGAAGAGTGTTTCAACTTTTGGAAGCCCTAATTTTCTTGATGCACAAAATGTAGCTGGATATATAGCCACACTTTTTTCAACAGTCTAGGGGCTGTTTCAGATATTGAAGGGTGGTGTTGTGTGATGTATTTTTCATCATGTCTCAGATTTTTTATGACACCAGTGAAGATGTTCTTTTAGGTAGTGAAGATAGTGTCAAACATCTAAGAAAATCAACAGTTCTGTGTCAGCTCATTCAAATAGCAATTGAGTTCTGCTCTAATTCTGACATACTGTAGCTAGTTATTCCACACTGTTGACCAGTCTCATTCCTCACTCTCCCATTGAAACATCTAAAGACTTTGTTTAAGTATTCAGGAGAAATGTTTTTAAAGTCTAGTTCTAGTTTTCTTTCTTTGAGCCAGTCTAGCACCACATTATCAGCCCATTAAATCTGCCATTTTATATTATAGACTTGTTCATTTTAGTGTTGTCTAACTCATTTTCTGTTGCCTCAGCATGATGTTTTTCTGTCCTTGTAACAGTTTTTTTTGTTTTTGTTTACATTTTCTTTAAGATTTTTTCAATTGAAAGTTCAGAGTTTACCTCTGGTAAGAGTGGAATGCCAGCCTTATGTGGTAAGTAAAATGTTGTGGAAAGGGTGTAGTGAATAAAGACATGTAAACATGTATATAGTTGGAACTTGTTGTACTTAGTCACCCTTGAAGGAAGTTCTTAACCAATCAAGCATCAGAATCTAATAGTTTTTCATGCCAGTCCATAATGTAATAAAATGTATGAGAAGATAATTTATTCTGATATAATGTTTTTTTTTTTAACCAGGCGAGACACACTAAGCTGAAAGCTTGTTTACAGGTGCAACCTGGGAACTCAAGGAAGTTACGTGACTTGCTCAGTGTCACACAGTATGCAAGTGGGTTGCTGTGGGATTCAAACCTGGGTCTCCAGGTTGGCAGCTCAGAGCCTTAAACCACTTTACTATACTGTCTCCCCATGTGATATGGCACAAGAAAAGATAATAAATTCATAATATGACATATAAAATAATGCAGTATGATATAATGTGATATGATAAAATACAATTTAATATATAATATTTTTTACTATTTTGTAGGCATTTAGTTTATTATTGTATTTATGTGTCAAGAAAACCTGAATCATGAAATAAGACTCATGACATTGGCTTGCTGCATGACTCCCCTTCCCTCACCTCATGCTATTTTTCAAAGGCTGCTTGGTGTGGGGGGGAGGGGGTGATGAATTTGGCAGGGAATCCTGTGACAAACCCACTTGTCTATGCCCCAACCTGCTCCCCTGTTTCAGCCAGCTGTTATAGACCTTCACCTGTGTCTGCCCTTCACCGTGTCCTTGTGGCCATGCTTCACCCTCGGCAAAGGTGGTGCACCTTGGATACCTGCACTCTCTGAGCCTAGTCACCAGTCCCCCTGGATCAAGCCAATGTTGACTGCTTGAACCCAGTTGAAGTGTGTGTTCTGTCTTTCATCAAACTTATCACCACTCCCCTTCCCTGTACCTGGAAGGAATATGTTTACTGATTGCTCAAACCAGATTTAGCATGCTTCTTCAGATTGATGGGTACCCAAGAGATTCACAAGCTATACCCTTTTCTATGTAAATGCACCACCAGTCCTCAAGTTGTGATAAATAGTAAATACTTTATTTACATAGTATATTCAGACATTGGCCAAGACAGAACAAAAGTGCTTACATGAAAAAGGCATGGCAAATAACATGAGTAAAATCATAAAAAGCAAACTTAGCCTTCTGATAGTTAGGTTAAAACTTACAAATAAACACATGGAAGAAAAACAATATTTTGTCTTCAGAGAACTTAAAGAGCTACTGACACCTCGAAGAAAACTAAAAAAAAATAAACATAATAATTAGGTACAATCCTGCTTGTATTCTATTTATATTTTATATTTCTGGTCCCCATAATTTATTACTAAAGAATTGTGCCTGAATACATGGTCATTGTCCCTTAGAGTTCATCTGCCTCTATAGCTTGCTCCCTACTCCAAGACATAATATTCTGTTGTGACATCACAATCTGCTGCCATGGGAGTAACTTTGAGGTCACAAGCAGTGTTCTATGACTTTAGGTAGGGAGAAAACACAGCAATAGATGAACTGTATAGGAGCAAAGATCCTGTTTTCACCCAAATGACCTCACTACTAAATAATGGGGAAGAGCAATACAGAACTAATGGGAAATACAAGTTGGACAGTGCCTAAATATTATGTTTTGTTAAAGTTCTCCTGAACATGTCACCAGCTCTTTAAACCTGCAGCTAAGTTCACTCTTTACAGTCTCCAGCCCCACGCACCTTAGTGTATATGATGCACTGACTTCCCTCTGTCTCTTTCTGTGAACAGATCCACACTTACAGAACCAGTTCTCAAATCTCAGCTGGCTCCTTGCCCAAAAAGAGCAAATGTGCTTGACAAGGAAGAAACCTAAGCAATAACAGAGCAACATCAATTTAAACTGTGTCAAATGTATCACCTTATGAACATACAAATTTTGTAATTTCCCCCTTCATAAACCCAGTTAATGACCACCAAGCCCATTTGCCCACATGTGTGACTTTTAGAATTTGATCTGGTTGACCTTCCAGTACTTCCTGGAATCCTTTACTTTGCCAATTAATTGTATGAAACATAAAGGTGTCACCTTAGAGATCTGTGACTTGTAGGCCCTCCTCGCATGTGAACAACAGAAACCTTGCTTATCAAATTTTAGAAAACATCTGTGAATCATACCTTTGCATTCAGTTAACTAATAATATTAAAACATAAGTACACCACATTAGCAAACTTTATAAATTGTAAGTTTATCATACATTAGTATTCTAGTTAGTTAACCATATTCAAACATCAGTACACCACAGAATGCAAGATTATTTTTTTTTTCTTGGAGCTGGACTTCAAATTTCTGGATGGATCTAGTCTATCCTGAGTAACAGAACTGGAAGTACTTGAAGAAGAGGGGGTTGCTCAGTATAGTTTCTCCAACATAAGAGCTGGATGACTGGCAGGGAAGGCTGCTTACAATGCACTGGGAGCAGAACCAGCTGATTTCCAAGGATTAATGAGCCATTTCTTTGGCTGTACTATCATATGCATAGCACCCTTGTCTTCACAGCCCTAAGACCATGGCACCCAGTCCATGTTACGCTATGACCTGCTCCTTCACCACCACCACTTGCAGAACTTGTACTTGGTGGAACTGGCATAGTGAAACATTTATCTGCTCACTCTGCATTCCTTTCTTCTCCTGTGTTTCTCTTCATGTTTCTTACTCACATTAACAATGCAAGCATTACACATGATTACATGATGTAGCCATTAACAGACACCAACAGTGGTGATTCACATAGTCAAGTGATTTTTAGATGTTCATGTAACATGCAAATCTGGCAAATGGACAAGCTGCAGTGCCATATGACTCACAAGATGACAGGGAAAAGTGACACCACATGGTCCACATTCCCATAATGACAAGCCACATATCACCTCTCTGAGACACCTTTCGTCTCATACAGTTGTCGACTAAATGTTTCACTTACTGACATGCAAAAATAAAAAGATGGACTTCTGTGCCGTGCTGCACCACCAATAATCAGTAAAACAATTATTTGTCATAGAAATCCTTCACAATTTTTTTAGGACATTTTCTAGTTGGTTAAACTCAATCTGCTGGCACAACTTTACTAGGCTGCCTTCTTAATATTACAAATAAACAGAGTGAGAATTTTCTAACTAGAATGGTAAGGGACAATTCCTGATTATTTTTTTTTTGTGATCACAAGTCCCCTTTTTTCACAAAAAGGAGCTCCTTTGCCACTGCCACAAATCCATCCCCTTGCGAGATCTGGAACTGGCACTAAGATGCATGCAGCATGAGGAGTTCTCAGATTCCAGAGTTGCTGATTAGCTGCTGAAGGTTATGTGGCATGCCAACAACTTTGACATGCTCAGTGAGTGCTCCCTATAAAAAGCACTGTACCATGAAGTTAAGGTGTTGAAGGGAAACTGAGGTCCTTTGGACATTCTTTGCAAGTGTCCTACATGGTAGATTTTGGCATGTTCCCTGAATGCAAATTCAGCATTGACTTAATAATCTCTTCCCATACTAGTCACCTATCCACCTAGTTATACATTTCTTCACTGCAAGGTCACATAGTTTCTTCACCAGCCTTCTATGCAACACTGAGCCAAAGGCCTTGCTGAAATCCAAATACAGGATATTCACAGCCTTACCCTTGCCCACTGACTGTAATACCCAGCTGAAGACATCTGGCATAACCTACCATTCATAAACCCATGCTGCCCCCTAATTTACAGTTCTTCAGCTTCAAGGGATTCCACAGTCCCTTCCTTGATCATTGTTTTCAGCAATTTCCTTATAACTGAGGTCAGACTAACTGGTCTGCAATTCTTAGGGCTACATCTTTCCCATTTTTTGGAGTTACCACATCAGTCAACCTCCTGTTGAATAGGACTACTCTAGTCCTTAGAAAGAAATTGACAAATCTGCCAGAGGTGTAGCCAGCACCTGCTCCAACCTCCCCTAGTACACTGTGGTGCAAACCATCTGGGGTCATAGACTTGTTGACCTACAATCTCCTTGCTTCCATGTCAAAACAGTGCAAATACAATTGCAAAGACAAAAACAGTGACACAGATATAACACATCCACAGATATCGACTGCCAATAACAGCGATTGCTGTCAACAGCAAAAACAGTGCCGCAGTGACTTTCTGCAGGGTGGGGCTCTGCCCCTGTAATACCCTTTGTGAGGGTGATTCCCCCCCTTAAATTGAGTAAGCTCACCAGGGCCAGGGAGAGATGCAACTTGGGGATGGGGAGAAACTTGGGAGGGGGAACATTTTCCAGGAAGACGCAACTTGGGGAGGGGGAGATAGTTGAGAGGGGAACTTATTCCCATTCGGGGGGATTCCACTCAAGGAGGAGAAAACAGTTGGAGGCAGATTAAATATTAACACCCAGGGGGACACAACTCAGGGAGGGGGACAAAGTCAGGAAAGGGGGACACGACAGCAACTCCCAAAAAAACATGCTGCATTGAGACTTGAACCTGGGGCAGCTACATGTACCAACACCATTCACAGACTGTCACACTAATCTCTAGACCACACTACCAGGATGCTGAAGTAGTACACATTTGTGAACTTACAATGTCTGGCCTCACTGAAAACTACTACCTACATCACTCACATAACCATTTGCTATAATTAACACTTCAGCATTTCTCTTTTCTTTAATGTAACATAAAAATGCATAAGCTCCACTTTAGCCTTCATCATGGCAGCACTAACCTCATTCATCTTGTTGAGATAAACCTCCTAATTTCCTCTGTTTGGTCTCCCTTGTACCTACAGTTGGAGGCAGTGTAGTGCTGTGTTTTAGGGCACTGAGCTGCAACACTGGAGACCTGGGTTTCAATCCCACAGCCACCACTTATATATTGTGTGACACTGAGTAAGTCATTTAACTTCCTTGTGCTTCCAGGTCACACTTAGAAACAATCCTTGGCTTAGTATACTTTTCCTGATTGAACAATTTCCCCTTTCCCTTCCCTTTTGAAGGCTATCATTTTGGCCCTGACTGCCTCATTCCCTTCCTTGGAATATCAAATCACTTTATTGTGCTGTTTGGTTTTCCTAACCTGTGTAAAACAGGATTTGGATACTTCAAACACCCCCCTTCAATGGGCTTCCCATTTGTTTTCTGCTACAGTGTGTTGTCCTGTCTCCCTTAGCTTGCTGGCATTATCTATATTGCATTTGAAACTGAATCCCAGTATCCTTGGCCTCCCTGCTTCCTTATGCCATTGTATAGTGATTACTCTCTGAGATTTAATGATCATTCTTTACTGGCCATGCCTAAAAGCCATACTAAGCAGAGTGACCTTGTGTTTGCTAGCTTTGCATTTAGCCTAAGAACTCTATTCCCTTCAAGATTCTGTCTTGCCAGACCTTTCAGAGGTTTCTTGTAAGTTACCATAACTACTTGAGACAAACATTTAAATGCTCTTCTTATTAATTGATATTGCTTTTCTTCCTTAACCTCGACCTTTGTATTTTTTCCAGTATCTTTCAAGGTTGTCCCAGTTGTATCTATAGTCTGTATCTTGATGTGTACTTGTTACTTCTCCACTACTTATGCATAGGTAAATGTTTTGAAATGATTTCCAGCTCTATAATTACCTTGATGTATACTTGCTGTTTGCACGTACTCTGGATTAGCATTTAGTGCTTATAACTGTTGTCTGTTTGCTGCATGTATACACTGATATTACTGTGCTTCTTCCTCCTTTGTATCCTCCCACTGTGCCTGAAAGTAGGCTTTTGTTTTGTGGTGATTTGCATATGCAGCCCATGATGCTTTGCATTATGGGGGCATGTGTGATTTTGTATTTCTTAGAAACTTGGCTTCCCGGCCAATGCCCTTTGGGGTAACCGTTGCCTCAGTGCTTGCGTGCTGTGGTTCTTTGTATCCTAATTTGCTTTGTCTATTGCACTTCTCTGGTACATGAAAACTAACCAAATAAAAAGTAGACAGTCCTTACGAATTCCCTCCAGTTTCCCAAATTTGCCATCCTCAGGCCTGATACCAGTGCCACTAGTGTATGGCACTGTGCTTCTGGGGCAATGCTTAACCACACTGAGTTGTAGTCACTTGTCCCCCAGGGGTTCCTCCATCTTGATGTTCCTTATGACATCCTAGTTAGGGGGTAACAGGTCCAAGATGGCCCCCTCTCTGGCCAGTTCTTTAACCCACTGCACTTTGAAGCAGTCATGAAAGACATCCACAGAGGCCTGGCTCTTGGCTGTCTTTGCCTAGGGGTATATCTCAATCCCTATCTGGCAGGTTGAGGTCCTCCATCTAGAACACCTGCCCTAGCACTGCAACTTTTGTAGTTTCTCCCCCTCCCACACCCCCAGTGTGCTGTCCCCAGACGGCCTGTTTGGGTGGACTGTAAGCCACCCCTACACTAAAGTTTTTCCCCCTATTTAGCTGTTAACTGGACCCACAGTAATTCTACCCAGACCTCCTCCCCAAGATCTTCTCTTCCATTGCAATAATGCCCTCCTTGATGTACACTGCCACCTCATCTGCCCACTTCCCTATCCTTCCTAAAAAGGGCATAGCCTGAAGTCATCAAGCCATAATCATGTTTAGGTGTCATCCCCCATTTCCATAATGGCAAAAATGTTTAATTGTCCTGCTGCAACCATAGTCTGTATTTCTCCCAGTTTGTTTCCAAGGCTACTAGCATTTATGTAGACTGTTTTCCATGACCCTTTTTTTACATCTTTACCCTGGGTATTACCTTTCCTTCCCTCCTTGAACTTAGCCTCTGTTTGCTCTTTATCTCATGTCCACTTACATTCTTCCTGCTGACGCATCCCTTCCCTCTGCATTCTTTATGTTACTTATACACTGATGCATCTCTTTGGTTGGCAGGGCAGAAAGGTTTCTTATAATTGACAGTGTGTCCTAGTATACTGTAGCACCAGCCCCCCCCCCACCTAGTTTAAATTTTGTAGTGGTTTAATCTGCAAATACTTCTCAACTGAGTTGTAGAATGTCATATGCAGAAATACCACAGTGGGGACTAGAAGTGTGGCTGAGTAAATACTGACATAGCTCTAGCAAACATGATGATATTTCAAGGTCATACAGCCTATGTCCTCCTCATAATCACCACAGTAACATAACAACATATAAATAACTGTGGGCACTGTTCACAGCAAGTATGAATAGCTCTAAGATTATGTTTTTCTCTATAGCCCTACATCTGTTTACAGAGTTAATCTGCAGTTCATTCAGTTTTGTTGAAGCAGAGAAACACATAAGAAAAAGGTTATTTTTCTGTCTTAAGGCTGCATTAACCTTTGGCAGCAGGTATAATAAATTGCACTGAGGTTGTGACAGGGTCTAGGTCTCTGTCCTGAGAGGAAGGAGTTGGCTTTAAATTGATCTGCTAAATCAATGCCTCCACCCATGGTTCTCTATCTATCTATCTATCTATCTATCTATCTATCTATCTATCTATCTATCTATCTATCTATCTATTTACTGTATGTCTATTTGTATTATTCTATCCTATCCTATCCTGTCATATTCCTGTCTTGTCCTGTTCTGTCCTGTCCTGTCCAATCCCATCCCATCCCATCCCATCCCACTCCACCCTACCCTGTTCTGTCCTGTCCTGTCTTGTCCTACCCTACCTTACCATCCTATCATTTCCTATCCTGTCCTGTCCTATCCTATCCTGTACTGTTCTTATAGTCTGTTGCAACAGCACCTTCACTTTTCTGATGGGTCCAAAGAGTTGGTCACTCTAAAGGCAGCCCACCCCCTTATGTAAAAAGAAAATTCTCTTACTATGTCTTCTGTTTCATTTTATGTTTGTATGTAGAATGCAAGCAAACATATTGGCAGAGTCTAAGTGACAAAAAGAGGGCTGTAGAAGTATGTCAGGCTGTTAGCATTTGATACATGTGCAAATAAGCCTGTCCTTCTCCACAGCCAATGCTGCTGGCTCTGGCTGATTATGCAAATTTGGATTTGCCTGATCATTTCTCAAATTTTTCCCAACACATTTTCACTCAGCCAATAACTGCCAAGTGGACCCTCCTTCATGCTGCTGTTGGTGGCTTCTATATTGCCCAATGAGTAGGTTTTCTATTATGCTACCTTCAGTGCAACTCAGAAAACTTATTTTGGTATAATTTTAAAAGCTGGCACTTACATAGTCATGAGGGAGAGTGGTAACATGCAAAATAGTGACAATCTGGTGGGAAATTAAGACACAGGTGTGAAACAAAGAAAATCTCGGTGCAAAAACACACAAAGTCCATGTGCATGAATGATGCACATTTTTGGACTTTGTTTTTTCAACATTCTTCCTGTTGACAGTCCATGGTGGGCTGAGGTGGAAGGAGGGATGTACTAGTTGCCTGTCATGGGATTCCATTAGCTATATCCTTTTGGTGGGGTGAGTGAGGTTGAAAAGAAAGTGATGGGTGTCAGAGGGTGGTAGTCCAGTGGGTCTGTTTGGAGTATTGATATTAGGCATAGGCACTACTGGAGCTGACGGCTAGGACTCAGTACACTGTATGTAGTGACTTAATAATTAATTTATAGAATGCAACCCTGCTGGGACAGGGAGAGGAAGGGGAGGTGCTTGACAGTGGTGGTGGTGGTGGTGATAAATAGCTTGAAATGGTTGGGTGATGGAAGAGGAAAGGCAGTGTCAGAAGCCAGGTGGGAGGTGGCTGTTTTAGTTATAAATAATGTTTTTGTTTAATTTTTGAAAGCTTTACCTGGAGAAGTTGGGGAAGGTTGGCAAAACTTTGTCCACTACATGTAGGGCAAAGTTTCCAGCTTTACACCAAGTTTGCCTGTGAAGTTTAATTCACTGCATCTCTAGTTTACACTCAGCCAATGGTGTCATGGGTATCATGTCATATGGGCAAATCAAACTGAGCGACTCAGTTTTCAGTGATTCATTTTGAGTACCTGTGATATGAGCAGCCCTGAAAGGGTAGAAAATTACAGTTATAGCAACAAAGCAGGGCAATAACAATGAGTGTTGAGGGGGGTGATCTACATGAGAAAGGCGATCGGAAGAGGAGGGTTCCAGGATGAGGCATGTGTCAGGCAGCTTGAGGGGGTGTTGCCAAGCTGGCCATGTAATGTGGTGGTAAGGATGGATGGCTGCAGTCAAGGAGATCTACGGTTCGGGGCTAGGTAGGGGTACTACTTTTATTTTGTGTTTGTGGGAGTTTCATTTTTTTTCTTTTTCCAAGTTTCTCCCCCTCCCTGGAATGCACCCCCCTGGAGCTGGTAATCATTATTTAGGGTGGTGCATGGTTGCAGACCCCCACATAGATATGTTATTCCATTTGTTTTGAGGTTGGTGATGTTCTTGTGGTCCCTGGGGAGTGTACATTGCCATTGTGCTTTTCAGCGATGTATACTCGCTTTATTGGTGATCGCTGTTTAGCACTCGCTATTATGACATGAAACCTATGTCATGCTGTTCAGCTCTCTTTTGCCTCCCCACACAAAACTACTGTTGTTCGACAGTGCACAAACCCACTGCCAGCACTTTGTGCTACCTTCCCATCAATGCAGCTCATTGTTCAATGACTGTATTGTACTTGTGATGTCCCGCCCCCCAAACACCAGCATCCATGGTTGCATCCATTCACAGGCCAGGAACATGCATTCCTACTGTTCCATTTGCCTGCCTCCCAACCCCTTCCCCAGTCATGCAAGAAATCCCACCAGCTGCTCATTTCTGCCATCCTCATTTCCCATTCCTGCAAGAAATCCCTCCCACTGCTTAATTATTGCCCACCTCCCAACCCACTGACTGCTCACACAAGAGGTCTTTCTCACTGCTCTGTTTCTGCCCACATCCCAACCAGGTTGTTTCCAGAGGAAGGAGGGGGATCTATGTACTTGCTGAACTTTGAACGCCACAGTGGTATGAATTTTTTAGTGTTTTCCAATAAATGGGATATGTATGTGAACTTGCAAAAATAGATTGCCTTTGACTGTTTGTGGGGACTGGGAAACTGAGCTGAACTTGCACTGTCTGTTCCTACCTGCCTCCCAGCCCATTCTCCAGCCATGCAAACAGTCTCTCCAATTACTGAATTACACCCACCTCCTGACTTATTTCCTGGACATTCAAAACATCCCTCCTGCTGTTCTGTTCTGCTCCTGTCCAACTCCCAGCCCATTCCCTAGTTACACAAGAAGTTTATCACACTTATAACAGTGAGAACAAGCATTTGTCAATGCTGAATGTTGATTGCTTTGCTCCGTTGAACTCGCCTACTCCCCTCTCTCACATGCTCATTCTGTTTCTCCTGGCACTGCAGGCTGCCCTTTTGTACTGGGCTCCTGCCTCTGTTTTCACCTTTTTCTGACCACAAAGAAATCTGCAGCAGTCCCAACAGAGTTCTGTTAAGCTCGCTCACTCCCCCTCTCTCACTTGTTTGTTCTGTTTCTGACGATGCTGCAGGCTGCCCTTTTGTACTGGGCTCCTGCCTGCATTGCTGCCTTTTTCTGCCCACAAAGAAATCCACAGCAGTCATGATAGAGCTCTGTTGAGCTTGCTCACTACCATCTCTCACTCACTCATTCTGTTTCTCCTGTCGCTGCAGGCTGCCCTTTTGTACTGGACCCCTGCCTGCATTGCTGCCTTTTTCTGCCCACAAAGAAATCCACAGCAGTCCCAACAGAACTCTGTTGAGCTCACTCACTCCCCCTCCCTCACCCTTTCGTTCTGTTTCTCCCGGTGCTGTAGGTTGCCCTTTTGTGCTGGGTTCCTGCCTGCATTGGTGCCTTTTTCTGCCCACAAAGAAATCTGCAGCAGTCCTGACAGAGCTCAGGTGAGCTCGGTCACTCCCCCTCTCTCACTGGCTTGATCCTAATCTGTCCCAAACACACTGATTTCCGAAAGTGACTGCAGTATTCTGTGCTGGAAACATGAAAACATATTTTAGCCAGGATGTGAAAAATGACAGCTGTACTGTTCATAATGAGGTGCGAAAAAATGCCAGTGTTGAAAATCTGGCATGAAAATATTACTAATTTATGAAGTTACAAGGGTGTGTGGAAACTGCACAACGCACGCTTGTAACACAGTCATTTTGTGGAGTTTCATCACAAAATTTTCAACATAGGCATTTTAGGACCTCTGCACCTGAACAGTGTCACTGTGATTTTTGTAATGCGTTCCGAACACTGATTTCCCACAACGCCCATGCTATTCTAAGCCGGAAGTGTGAAAACACATTTTGGCCAGGATGTGAAAAATGACAGCTGCACTGTTCACAGGGAGGTGTAGAAAAATGGCAATGTTGAAAATCTGGAGTGAAAATATTGCAAAGTTATGAATTTATGAGTGTGCATGGAACCTGTGCAATGCACGCTCATAACACACTCATTTTATGGACTTTCATCACAACATTTTCAACACAGGCATTTTAGGACCTCTGCTCATGAACAGTGTCACTGTGATTTTCTTAATGTGTTCTGAACACTGATTTCCCACAGCAACTGTGCTGTTCTGCGCTGGATCTGTGGAAACACATTTCAGCCAGGATGTAAAAAAATGACAGCTCATATGGAGGCCAGAAAGATGGCAATGTTGAAAATCTGGAGTGAAAATATTGCAAATTGGCAAAGTTACGAGCGTGCATGGAAACTACGCAATGCACACTCATAACACAGTCATTTTATGGACTTTCGTCACCAGATTTTCAACATAGGCATTTTAGGACCTCTGCTAACGAACAGTGTCACTGTGATTTTTATAATGTTTCCCAAACACTGATTTCCCACAGCAACAGCGCAATTCTCTGCTGGAAATGCGAAAACACATTTCAGCCAGGATGTGGAAAATGACTGCTGTACTGTTCATAAGGAGGTGTGGGAAAATGGTAATTTTGAAAATCTGGAGTGAAAATATTGCAAATTTGTGAAGTTACAAGCATTCATAGCAACTGCGCAACGCACACTCATAAAACAGTCATTTCTTGAATTTTTTCCACCAAATGTGCAACATTGACTTTTTAAGAGCCCACCTCATGGAAACTGGCACTGTTGTTTCATTAATCAGTCCCGAATGTTGATTCCACGCAGTGACCACAAAATCACCTTTTGGGGCCGAATAATGCCATGACAGTGGCTGAATTCATGAGGAGGGGTCCCAAAAACCCTATGTTGAAAATTTGTTGCCAAAATTAAAAATAATGCATGAGATATGCATCAAAGTTGAAAAAACCCTATTTATGCCATTATACAGCTTACTGGCAAAAGTTTGATATTGTAGATGATAGTTAAATACAGTGCTGAAATAAATCCTTATATGTATAAATATGAATCACAAACTGACTGTCACAATATAAATGAATGTGAAAACAGATAAAACCAGTAAACATATTCAAACATTTGCAATCCGTCTTTGTGTTATTCCTTGCAAATAACATTAGTGTCTATTAATTTTTCTATTCATTTACCATGTTAGAAGCACATTAATGCACTCCAAAGGAGGGCTCTACTAGGGAATTATTGCCGGTTGTTGGTTGGAGGCGCTTAGCCTTTGGCTTTGTGCCCCCCAACCGGGCATTAATTCCTTAGTAGTGCCCTCCTTTGTCATGCATTAATGCTTACTTATACTGTCACGTACTGCCTGATCACCATGGCACATGAATTCTTTCTGCTAGCATTCCATTCTTCTAGCACTACTGAATTACTGGAATGATGCATTCTGATTCTGATCCAGAATTCTTAAACTGCTGGTGGAAGAACTATTTTATTAAAAATCACCCTCTTAATAAAGAAGACATTAAAAAGTACACTTTTAACTCTTTTCCTGTGGAATATTTTTTATAATAGCAATAAGGCACTTACAGGAGTTAGATTATCAGTCAATCACCAACTAGGGGCAATACGGCACTTGACAGTGCCTCATGCCACATTACACACCTAGTGGGTGATTAATGGACTATTAATCTAACATCTGTTCATGCCATATTATTTAAAAGGAATATATGCAGATACAGCATTAAATAATTGCATTTGTTCAGTTGTGTCAGATTTGAGTAAATAACTTTTCTCAAGATACAGGCATTGAGTGCAGATCTGTTTATTTATTAAAAAACAAACATAATAAAAAAAAATCTATACCTGAAATGCATTTATTTCCTCCTCTTCACTCTTCTCTATATTCTTTTAAATTGTGTAGGTAGGGAAAACATGTTTTTTTTTTTTTAATTTAAGATGTAAAGGACTCTATCAGGGTCACCCAAAGTACTCTGGAGTCTTTGGACTTTCTCATCAATACTCAAAATTCTCAGATGGAACCAGTTCAGTCATTGGAAAAGAACTGGATACTGTCCATGCAAGGCATTTCTCCCTCAGGAGAGGATAAAAAACTTACTAACCCTAGCAAACTCTTTTGCTTTGGATCAGTTCAGGACTGCAAGGCTGTTCATAGCATTACTGCAACACATGGCCTCAACTACCACAGTAGTATCCGGCTCCAAGTTTCATATGAGAGACATTCAATATCACCTGAGAACCTGACACTGTGAATATCTCAGCATTCTTCTAATAAAATAATGCCCCTGCTAATCTTCCATTTCTTTTATTAGCCAATAAAAATATAATTGACAAACCAAAAAGATGGAAAACCAGTCAATCAATCAATCAATCAATCATGCTATATTTCATATCACACAAGTCTTATTTCGAATCAATGTGCTTCACAGAAATGTAAATATTATAATAAAAAATACATACAGCAAAACACCATTAGCTCATATTAATCATCAGTTTAAACATCAATCCATGTTTAAAAATGCTTGTCTAAATAAATACGTTTTTAGCTCCCTTTTGAAGAAATCTACTGTTGGACTGTCTCTGATGTATCAAGGGAGGGAGTTCCAGAGGGTTGATGCTGCAAAAGAAAATGTCTGAGCACCTGATGTCTTCAGGAAAACCTTCAAAACTTCAGGGAAACCCTCAGAACTTCCAACAGTCCTTCATCTGTTGAGTGAATAGAGTGGAGGGGTGGTAGGAAGTCACGAAGTCTTGGAGGTAGCTAGGCCCCTGGCTGTATAGGGTTTTATAGGTCAGCAAATTGACCTTAAAGGAGATCTGCCACCAAACTGGTCGATACACTAGCATGATTTAGACCCATGTAAACCTCATTATTTACCTCTAAAACAGTTTCTACACCACCTTTTAATATGGAGGTTTTGTCTGGTTCCACTCCTGTCAGTAGCTTATCTACTTGCATTTCTATATCCCTTTACCACCCACAGTCTGTTGTTGCTTACTGCGTTTATTCAATGTCCAAATATACACCTTGATCTTACATTTTTGTTCTTTTATTTTACAGTATTTTCTTTTATTTTTATCAATGTGCCACATAAAATCATATTTGGAGGATATGGCTGTCATATTACTGTTACTGCTGCCCTCATGGGAATGCACATGTGCAATACTATTTTGTCATTTCCCACACCACTTCTTTCCCCAATGTCAGGATGCCGTTAAACATTGTGCACCATGTTGCCACTTCACTGAGTCCCAGACATTCATCTTAATCTCCTGTCTCAGTAATCATGGACATTGCTGACAATTACCCCAAATTAGGGATACATCTTAAAACTGGTACCATTCACTCAGAAAGATAATAGCATATTTGGAGTTCATCATCAAAAAGTTTATTGTTCAATCACAATGAACAAACACTGTGAACTTTACAACATTTATACATATACAAATTTAAAAACATATTTGCAAAGTATAAGAAATAACCACTAAGTATTATAAACATGCCAAGTCATTATTATCAATAGAAAAGTACGTTAAAAAGAACCAATTTTCTATCATTCTGTGTATTTATTTCTTAGAATTATATTTAAAATAACCAGAGGAGAACCAAGTTAACTTACTCCATTTTCCACTCTACATGATTGAAAAATTATTTTCTTTATCTTAATAACTGAAGCTAGAAAATTTGCTATTTTAGTGGCTTCGTCTACTGTTCTTGGATGAAGTAGAATAAAAATAGGGTCATTTGGAGCTGCTGAGTACACAGTTAATGTGTTTTAATATATGCTCTTTTTGAGCTTGCACATATAGTGGGGAACTCATAATAACATGGATTACTGAATCTGTATGTCCCTTATTGCAATCACAGCTCAGAATTTCTGTATTCCTATCGTTGTGATATAATTTATTAAATAGGTGTACTTTGAAGAAATTTAATCAAATCTTGTCATGTAATGTTTTTCCTCTGTTCTGAATTTTTAGGCATTGTTAAATATTCCTCCAAATAATGTCCCATTTTATTTTTTCTAAAACATTCCACACACTTTAGGTTTTGAATTCTTCCATGTCCTTAATTTTAGCATTTACCAGAAGTTTAGTTTTAAAAAGGTCTCTATACTGTGTGGTTATGTTAATTCCCCTACCATAATCTATCCATAAATGAGTAACTTTTATTCTTGACATTATTTCTTTAAGTGTAAACAACCATTTATGTTTTTATTGTTCCATTTGATTTTCTCTTCAGACATTCCTTAGGAAGTATATCTGACTGATTATTTATTATCATAATCCAATAATTTACCAGTCTGATTTCTTTTATATAGTTAATTTCAACTCTACCCAATTCTGCCCTCACCATAGCATTTAATACTGACTTTGGAACTTTAAGCAGTGATTCATTGTAATAAATCAATGAATTTTCCAAATAATTGCAATTATCAGTATCCCATACTTCTGCCCTATGTAATCATGGGGTTAATTTTAGCTTCTCCCACTAATATAGCTGGAAGGACTGTATTTCCTCCATATCTAAAGTTAAATTTCAACAGTGCCTTCGCTATTGTTTTTGCCTTATGATTTTGTATTTTAAAATGTTTATTCCACTTCGCATTATTAGAAATGTGGATTCCAAGGTAAGTGTATTCTTTTACCATTTCAATTCTAGTTGAGTCTATTATAATTTTAGCTTTCATTTTTTAAATTTTTATAAGATTTAGTTACCATCCCTTTGGCTTTCTTTAATTTTTTTTTTAAATTCTTAAATTTTGCATTTCTCCACAAAAATATCTATCTGTATTGGAAGACTATTTGGGATAGAGAAAATAGTACTATATTGTCTGTATATGCTAATGAGTATAACTTAGTTTTATTAATAAGGGGGATCCAACTGGACAGAATTATTCTGTTCCAAAAATGAATTTATATAAATATTAAATAAAGCAGGAGCCAATAGGCATCCCTGTTTGACTCCTTGATTAGTACAAAAATAATCAATTATATCATAGTTACTCTATCTCACTGCTGTCATTGTATTAGTGTATAATAAATATATAGGATTTAACAAGGAATATAGCATTTCTTTCAAGAAGGATGTCCCATAATTTAACCCATTTATTGAATTGAAAGTGGATGTAAAGTCCACAAAAAGAACAAACATTCTCATTTTCCTGAGATGGATATATTTCTCAATTAGGTGGGAGAATATAAAAACATTATCTATTATCGAATGGCCTTCCCTGTATCCATCCTGAAATGGTGAAATTAGTTCATTTGCATCAATCCATTCTGTTAATTTGTTAAGGATAATCCTACTGAAAATTTTTGATGACATATCTAAAAGACTGATTGGCCTAAAATTAGCTGGATCATAAATTGAACCCTTTTTATGGATTGGTACTATAATGTTCTTCAACCATGCCTGAGGAATATATCCATGTTTCAGGCATAAATTAAAAAAAGCATGTTAGTAATGGTATCCACAAATATGGGTATTGTTTATAAATTTCAGAAGGAATCAAATATTATCCTGCTGCCTTATTGTTTTTAAATTTGTAATAGCAATTTCAATGTCTGCCTCCTGAAAAATTAGTGGAGTAAATTCTCCTAGAAGAGTATTTACATTAAACTGATAATTAGTTTGTATCATTATATTAAGTAAAAAAATAGTTTTAAAATCATCAACCCATTGTTCTTTTGGGACATACAGTGGTAGTTTTACCAAAGTTCCTTGCTACTGAGTTATGTCTTGGCAGCCGTGGCACACTGAGGTGGAACTGAGAAATACCTTGTTACCACTCAATAATGTGGCAAGTATGCGGCAATGCAGTAATTAATTGAATCTCCATCATTTGTATCTGAAATGTGCCAGGTGGCACTGTTCGCATTAAATTTATCTTGGTGAGTTTCAGTTTTCCAGCAGGTGGCAGCACAGTCCACATCAGGACCTCCCTCTTTCAGACAAAGTAGAGTTAACACTCTACACATTCTGTGTAATTCACTTTTCTAATATTCCTGATCCTTAAATTTGGAAGCTGGGAAGACTAAAACATGGCTAGGTAGCAGTTGGACCCCCCCAATATAATTAAATTGATTTAAAATAAGAATATTATTCCCGCTGAGTGCTCTCACCTGTTTTCCTCCCACTTCAGCTCCACAAAGGTCTGCTGTATTTTTCATGACAATAAATTTTTTATGGATAACAATGTTAGCCAATAGCCATAATATGGTAGCTATGTAGAATAAGACTTTTAATATCCTGATAGTAGTACTGCTTGACTGTCAAGCAAAAATGTCAATATCCCCCCCACCACCACCATTGCATACAACCCACTGTTTTACTGCTTTATGGGAGAGATTAAACAGACTGGCACTGTGACCCATTATACTATTCATGCTGCAATGATTTTATGTTAAAAATCAATAAAGCAGCAAAAATAACACTCCCTGCATTGCTGCCCAAAGAAATTAATTTAATACTTTACTTTTTACTGGAGTGATCCAAGTTCCGAACTTCCTCCTACTGACCTGAGGATTGATCATAAAGAAACTTAAAGGTACCCTACCCAGTCCCTTTCGTTACCACCATGCCTCAGTAGAAAGTTCAGAACTTGGCTTACTCAAGACAGAACAAGTAAAGTATTACACTCATTTCTTGGGCCACACTGTAGCCATAGCATGTGTAATTTAATTGCTGTTCTATTGACTTTAACTGTAACATTATTGCAGTATGAACAGTAGTGCCGCAGCCTAAACTTGTGGAGCTGGAACAGGAAAATGGCCAAGGGTACTCGTCGGGATGGGGGTTTGACTGGCTAGGTTACCTAGCCAAGTTTTAGTCTTACCAGTCCCCCCCAAAAAAGTTCAAGTATCAGGGAGGGGAAGAATGTGTATTTTTATTCTTTGCTTTATTTATTTTTTTGGCAATGTGGGGGTGCACGATTTAATTTGGGGCAAGGGAAAACTACTGTAATTAAATGAAGTAACATACTATACAAGCTTGTACAGTAGATGGCAGTGACAGTTCCAGCTAAGGGAAACAAACTCGCCACCCAAACAAAACAAAATTTAATTTCCTAGACCGCAATGCCACTGATTACTAGGTAATCAGTGGCACTGAGGTCTAGTCTAGCAGCCCAGTCGAATATCAAATACCGAATAGTTCAACACCGAATAAAGAATATTCTGCCAAATATTCAGAAAAAGGTATTCACACAGCCCTAGCACTTACCTCCTAAAGAAAAGCTAAATAAATGAAGAAATAAAAAACTGTAGTTTCAATGGTTTCCCAGCCCCCACAGCTACCGTAATTTTGATAAGATAAACACACCTCCTGCTCCAACCTCAGTGTGTGGTTGCTAGAACTGTATTTCTTAGACTGGTAGATCTGGGGAAAAGTATTGTACAGTATGTGGGCTATGCTTGGAGTTGCAGTAGCTCCATATCAGTTATCCACCCATATATCCTAACTGACAACATACTTGATATGGCAAGTGGATTTTACTTTTGACATTAGCCCATAACAGTTCATACCATATGTTACTGCTTGCACTGTGTGTCAACCAAGAAGTGAGTAGTATCAGATAATCATTATATCAGGAATCTTGTTGAAATTTACTAAGACAGGGCTACTGGCGTGGGGATGGGAAGGTGGGATGGGTAGGTAGGAGACAGACTGAGGGAAATGTGGATACTGTAGGTTAGATTTTTGTAATGGCGGATCTTTGGACGCTTGGCAGATCTATATTTATATTTCAGCTGGCTCATTTCCCTGATATTTGGCTTCGATAAATTCCAATAAGCTAAGGGACTGATAATGATGGTACTGATAAGACCAGCTTTAAATAGAAATATAAATAAAGGATTCTATAAAAATGTTCAGAGTAGCATAAGTAAAGGGTACAGTTTATGTCTGTAACTTCAAAGAAGCAGAAAGCAATACACGCTTCAGAAAACTGAAACTGAATTACTGAACTTGATTAGAGTGATTTTTGTTAGAAACAAGCCAACAAACTGGGTAAATAAGGTTAATGAAAATGAAATGCCTTATGCATGTTACTGCTATAATGTAATTCCTGTGCAAAATGTCTTGTCATTTTCCTCTTTTGGAAGTACTGTAGCATCTAGTTGAAGTGCATCATGCAATAGTGATGTCACCACATGGGTAAGATCCCCACTCCAGCAAAGCTCTCCTCAGTTGTTGTCAAAAAAGAAACATGACAGATGCATTACAGGAAAGTGTGTTATAATAAGCCTTGTTAGGTGACAGTGAGTGAAATACTGGGTTCTGGAATAAAATAGCTTGCAGATTATATGGTAGCTTAACCACCAGCCATAGCCATTCAACTGAGTATTCACTGTAAACTGACAGACTGAATTTAAGCAGACCCAAATTGCCTGGGTAAACTGAATGTACCTAGATGACAATAAAATAAATTAACTGGAAATTAACTCACAAGCTTTGCAAACAAAGTTTGCATAAACAGATTTTTAGCCTGGTATGTGTACATTACATCCAATGCAGAGTAAAGCTCTCAGAACTCTTGAACTTGAAAGACTCGTGAAGAGGTTCAAGCTGATATCCATTGACACCTGTTTCACAGCACTTCCCCAGCAAGGCGATATTGGAGGCGCATATCCTTTTAAAATTATAACTCATTATTCGTTATTGTTGAAAAAATGTGGCACTCATTACCAAAGTAGAAGTCAAGATTAGTTTCAAAGCATTTATTGCATAGCCAAGGTTAACAATATTTAAAAAGTCACCACAGAAAAAAAACATGGTTTTTCATACAGTCCCACTCTTCAGTATGTGCTTTCTCAAGGGCAAGTCACCATGGTAATACCTTCATTTATAACAGCAAGTTTAGAATGATAGCCACTGTAATAAAACCTGTTTTGTATCATTTAAAAAAAAACTGGGATCATCTCATTGTTTTGTCACTGATCGTCCCACCAGGAAGAGACCAGCATCTAATTAAGATAAACCTTTAATTAAAAAAACAATGACATAATGACTGCATCTGACAAGCAAAAAATAATGAGTGACATTGCAACAAATGTAGTTCAGAATTCTAGTATAGCTGATGTGATGCAGTTTTATTCATTCTTTTTATTATTTTTTGTCAAAATCAGTGTACTGGGTACATGGACCACCAGAAGATGGATACCTCTCTAGATTGCCCAATACCAAACTCTCATCGATTCCTGCATAGGGGATAGGAATGGGTTCCCCCTTGTTGGTTCAAGTAGTAGACTACTGTGGAACTGTCTGATTGCACTTGAAGCAACCATGGGGAAGGAGGGTCTTGAATGCCTGCAGGGCATATAGGATGGCTCCCATCTCCAGGATGTTGATGTGAAGGTGGGCTTCTGTGCTTGTCCAAGATTCCTGGGATCTAATATCCAGGAGATGAGCACCCCATCCAAGAGAGGAGGCATCCATGTTCAAAATGAGACATGGGATAGGAGACTGGAATGGCACGCAGTGCATCAAATTGTCCAAAGATGTCCACCATTGCAGAGCTCAAAGAGCCAGCGAGGACACCAGAACTTGGGCATCAAAATCATCCTCCTTTTGGTCCCATTGGATCCTCAGAGACCATTGGAGAATCCTCATGTGAAGTCGGGCATGTGGGACCATGGGGATAGTAGCCTCCAAATGTCCCAGAAGGCGAAGATAATCTCGTCCAAGGCACCAAACACAGATGTCATGGAGGTCCTCTGTAGAGATTAGTTGACCACAAGAGCACTTTCGGAATAAGGGATTTGAAAACATCAGTTGATGCACCCAATGAAATAGTAAATTGTACTATGAACAGTCAGTAGAACTCTTCGTCGAAGACTGGAAGCAGGACTCCGAAGGAGAATGTGTTGCATGCACGGTCGTGGTTGAAAAGAACTGAGGAGTATGTGGGACCTCCTCCTTTTATACATGCCAGACTGACACCACATAGTAACAACAGGGGGAGATCCCAGGGTCAACTGTTGAGAAATCATCTGAAGGAAATGACGCCTGTGGCTGAATATCCCATGTGTTATGACCTGATGCAAGAGATTTTCCTTGAAGAAGATCAACAATGCCTTTACACATCTATTCACCTTTACTATTCCAAGAAAGAATATTTCTGTTTTGTGCCATCTGATTTAACTCTATTACAGCATTTTTAGACCTTTGAGAAACACTGTTCAACATGTCTTTTTTTCATAGTGCCTGTGACAAAAAAAAGAGTCTCAATGGTGGGCTGCTGAGAAACAGTCTCATAGTTGGGCATGAATAAAGTTAAACTGGCTTTAGACTGTTTTCCTTGATGTACCAAAGTGAGGTACCACTGCAGAAAAATAGAGTATAGCATGGTTTTGTCGAGATTTGATAAATCAGTCCTGGAGAGCACAGTACTCATTTCAGTATCCAAACTGTAAGTTGCAGTTTTTCTCATGACCTCATCAGGAGAGTTTACTTTGATCTGGTCCAACTGCTGTTGCATTACCAGATACATTATCTGTGTAAAATCCATTATCTGTTAGCCAGCAGTCCTGTGGTGAGTGGTATGGCTAGCTCTAACAATGTCCCTACAAACCCACTAGTCTGGTTCACAATCTGCTTTTCTGTTTGTTTGCTTTTTTTTTCTTTTTAATGACACTTTCCTGTTGCTTAAACTTTTTATGACCATCCCCTTTCTTTTTAGGAAAGCCAGGTGTTTAGCTGACACTAGGATATTACCCTTCAGGAGGTTTAAAGCCACCTCAGCAATAGCTGATATTAACTCTTAGGCTGCCAGAAGATTTAGAACATATATGTTTTAGGATGTTTATACACATTGATTGCACAGCAAGGGTTAACTCATCAAATGCAGAACATAAACTAAGTAAAGACAGGGACCAACACCTGTGGTACTAAATGTCT
Source organism: Neoceratodus forsteri (assembly GCA_016271365.2). Classification (NCBI taxonomy): domain Eukaryota; kingdom Metazoa; phylum Chordata; order Ceratodontiformes; family Ceratodontidae; genus Neoceratodus; species Neoceratodus forsteri. Next base: position 1,069,154,473 of record CM057452.1, on the reverse strand, counting down.
ATATTATAACATTGCTCCTTGATTAAAAGAAACTGTGGACAAACCTTTCATGCATGCGGAAGTTTCCTGTATTGTGGCCAAAAAAAACCCAAACCACTCCAAAGTGCCATTAAAATACTGTAGATCCACACACTTCATAGTGGAACACAGTAAAATCTTGTTACAGCACAAGGTCCATAATAGTCCACACAGTTTCAAAAAAATGCTGGCTAATGTGAAGGGTCGAAACCCACCTCAGGATTGACATCACTTAACACATTTTACTCAACAGGCACTTTCTCAAATGTTGATGTTCTTAGAACCCTGTACCCAATTTATCTAAATCAATTAAAGTGACAAAGTCCAACATCACAGGCATGCAATGAGTTCAGTTCTCAGCATAACAACGTGAAAAACAATAAAACACAAACAAGTAAATTATGTCACTGTTACAAAACAAATTACAAATTTATAATCCTGTGTCACCAGGGGACATTTTATACCCAGGGCATGAAGGATACATGCTATGTATGTACCCTTACATAAAGAAGTATCAGTCATGCTGCTTGTACATTTAAACCAGCTCACAGCACTGATGGTTATTCATATTCATCTTTATCAAATTGTGAACTCCCTCAAAAAATATGTGGTAGTCACAGGTGCATATCTGCAAAATGACAATACATAAGAGATTAGATTTTTAAAATCATACACAAGCATTAATATCCAATATATAACAAGATTGTCAGTGTTAAAATCACAAAAACATTACAATATGCCTAGGCTTACCTCTGATTTAATAACTAAGCCCACATAAATTTCAATATTTCAGTCTTAAGGAATATTCATTTATTTATTTAGAAAGGTACCTACTTCCATCCTATCATTGAGCCCCCTATTCTCCATTGCCCTTAGGGATAAAATCCAGTACTGCTCCCTGTTGTCATAATTGACCCTCCAAGTTTTAATAGGTTTCTCGATCTCAGCGAAGGAGAACTCATGCTCAGATCTATTCCTAGACTTCCAAACATGTACTGTTAATGCATTAGTGAGGTCTTCCTTTTCAATAGCATGCATGTGCTCCCCAACTCGAGTCTCAAAGGCTCTTGTAGTCTTCCCCACATAAAAACTACCACATTTACACTGAGCCAAATTAACAATACCACTAGTGTTGCACATGATAAATCCACATACTTTCACTTCCTTTTTGTGGCTGGATTAATATATGAACTTGTTTTCACTACAGGGCAATATTTACAATTCCCACATTTGTAACAGTCCTCATTGCTTGCTGGTAGCTGCATACATGGCACATCCCATTAGGGTTGCACTGAATGCACAATTATATCTTTAATGTTTTTACTCCGATGGTACACCAGTCTAGGGCCATCAGCTTCCAACTCCCTTAGTCCTTGGTTCTTCTTATCAAATGCCAGTGTTTTTTTAATAATAGATGCAATTTTCTGAGACTAGGGGTTATACATAGAGACAAAGGTTATCTGTGGATCATAGTTATGACATCTTATTTCTTCCAGTTCCTGCCTCGGTATACTGTCCACCTCCTCTTTGGCCCTAAACATCAATTTTCTATTATATCCTGTGTCATGTTATCTTTCTACTAACTCCCCTTTTCTGACCTATTTACTGTCATTACCACAATTTCTTTTGGTCCTAATGAATTGCCCCTTAGGTATAGCTGAGATCACATGCCAAGGATGGCTACTGCTGGCCAATAATAGTGTGTTTCTTTACATGGATTTTCTAAATAAATCAGTGATAACTCCATCTTTGCCATCCTTTGTTATAATTAGATCCAGGAAATTGATCTGGGTTTGGCTAAAGCGCACACTAAACTTAAGGCTGGGGTTACTGTTTTCAAAGAAATAGTTCTTCCTCCATTCCCTTCCATATCATAAGTGTATCATCTACAAAGCATCTCCATAAATCAGTTTTATGGAGGAAGGGATATTTTTCTTCATTACGTACAATGTAACATTCCTGTTTCCCCATATATAGATTGGCATAGTTCGGTGTGAAATGCGCACCCATTGCAGTGTCCTTTTTTTGAAGAAAGAAGTCACCCTTATTAAAGAAAGTATTAAATTCTAATACAAATTTTGATAGCTGTATTAATACTTCCATCAGTGGATCATCTACATGGCATATATTTAGGTAATGCCTTATCGATTCCAAACTATCTGTATGTGGAATATTAGAATACAGGGAAGCCACATCCCCCGGAACTAACCAACTGCCCTGATCAATAGCCAAATCCTCCAAAACTCGAAGGATATCCCCTGAATCTTTTATATAGGAAGGCAATTCTAAGAAGATCTGAAATAAAATAATCAACATATTTTGCTTGGGGCTCAATGAATTATTCCCAGCAACTATAGTCTACCCAGGGGATTTACCAAATCCTTATTAATCTTAGGTAAATAATAGAATACAGCTCTTACAAGGTGTTCGACTGTTATGTATTCCATCACCTGCATAGGCAGCCATTTCCTCTCTTTGGCTAGTTTCAAATGTAGCCCCTCCCCAACCAATTTGGGACTTACCTTAAGTGTCTCCCAGGGCTCTGTCAATGCCCACTGCCAGGCAGATGTCCTGCAGAGATAGTAAATCCAAGGTTATTTGGTAATCCTAGTGCTCTACATTAGAGTGCCATGATGTGCCTCTGCACCTGTCCCTTTAAGGCTATAGCCAGTGTGTATGCAGTAGATGCTCTGGGCTGGGTCCAAGTGCTTCAAAACTTGTGACTGGCCAGGAGCCATCCTAATGTGCTCCACTCTGCAGTCGATAACAAGGCAGAGGAAGCTCTAACTAGTACTGTAAACATGTATTTCTAATTTCTTGTTATATTTAAATTAGAGTGCTCATTTGAACCTGCCTTTATTACAGCTGTGCATCTAAATGGGAGCCACCATGTTTGTTCTGGGACTTCCAGGAATCCAGACCAGCTGGGACACTGGGAACCTTGAAGTGTCCATAGCTCAGGTGCCTCAGGGGAAAAAGCTATAGTTCTTGTAGTATTACAGGTTGGCACCTAAACTGACAAATGGAAGTACCAGAACTGTGACTGGCAGCTCCACTAGCCAACCAGAATCCAGAGAAACCGGACTAGTTCATGAACTGTTAGAAAAAAGTAGGGCAGTTGCTGTTAGAGCTGGTAGAGTGAGCAGCTCGAGCCATCAAGAAGCAGCTCCAGGAAAGGTGCTGAGGAAAATTGGCAAGGTGATGCCTGACATGCCTCCCTGTTATTATTTCCAGCATTGGACTGTCTGTTAGCAGTAAAATGGGCTAATCTGCAAGCTGACTTTAAACTGTGGCAGTTAGCCCTGAGACACTGAAGAGTGCAATTTGAGTTATTGGACTGACAGGAGCTTCTGTGGAGCGTTCGACCCTGGTTTCATGTTCAGAGATTGCCTTTGTAGATTAAGAGGTTTGCTCAGTGAATCGACTGCAGTCGTGAACCAGCCTGAAACCAAACTGAGAGGTAGAGAAGTGAATGCTGTTTTCAATAAATGTGCTGAATGTTCATTGTGGGTCAAGGCCTATTGTTCAGGGACTCCTGACTGCCAGAAAGGGGCACATCTTTACCAATGACTGAACTGTCTGCCAGCGGGGGATTTTCACCAGCAAACAAACTGAACTTTGCCAGAAGAGTTCATCCAGTCTTGGGCTCATGCTGAACCTGACCCAGGCTGGCTATCCTTGCACCAGTTACTGTTTTCTCAGTGAGAGACCAGCATGGCGAGCCAGTCCCTGCTCAGCCAGAAATCACAGGTTGAGGCCACCTGCAGGGAAAGGCCATGAAGTGGAGGTGAGTCCTGCAGGCCCAGCTTCCCCATGCTCTTCAGTGCTCTGCAACAGGTCTTCATATTGCCAGACCATCTTCTTCTTACTGGTGTTATGAGTAAACTTAGGGTAGCTCCCTGCAACATTTCTTTAAATCATTTTGTGTTGCCATCTTTTTTTTTTCTGTGTGTTACTGGGTTACTTTGGACTGGGCCAATCAGCTGCGGATACAAATAGCCAAGGGTTTTGTTATAGCATGTTTAACCATCTTTCTTCCACCAAGGACCCCAATCACAGCTGCAACTCTGGGCAACTTGCAGGCTAGCCATCAACAGTCTGGGTATTCAGCAGCTGCAAACTGAACAGTGAGAATAAATGCATGCATGCAAATGTGCTATGGGTTGAATCCAGTATAGTAATCATTCATCTAGATCTGCCCCTTCCCTTGTTCAAATCTCCCTTAATAAATCGATTGTTTGTTTCATTGTTACATTGCCTCATGAATACCTCTTTGTCTGGGTAAAGGTTAATGTGCTTAGGGGAAAGGCATTTAAAAGTGCATACCTGTACTTAATACTATTTTACAGAGGATTTCAGGGGAATTGCTGAAGACCAAATCCTGGTGGTAAGTGCAAAGGGTGTATGCATATTAATGTCTATTGCTAACTGTGTATTAACTACTTCGAAAAGGGGCTGTGTTTATTTCAAAGGTCCTTGGTCACTAGGTGGGCTTGTGGGTGGATATAGCCTCCCAGAAGGCTATATCAGGTTAGGTAGACACCCCCACATTATTTTAATCTGGGTGGAGGCACCAACATGTTGAATCCAGGCCCTCAATCTGTTGTCAAAAGTACAGGCGGGGTACTTACCCTAGAGATAGTGCCACCTAGGGGTTACACGTATGCTGATACCTTTAGAAACATTTGTCTGGAGGCATGGCCTGGACCCAGACAAGATGGCAGGTTAAACCCTTTGCTCCATCCCAGCCTGGATCTAATCCAGAGCAATGTTCTATGCTTTGGGGTGCTAGTAACCGCTGAGATGACAGGGCATACTGCCTAAAACCTGCTGACCAGAAATGTAGCAATATTGTAAGTGTAACCACCACTTTTGCAGAGTTTTATCCAAGGAATGCACTGATCTACCAACTAGCTTAGCGTGGCCTAGTAGGCCTCTCCTTCTTCCATAGCCTGACTCGTCTCCTATTAAGTTGCAGATCTGAACCTCGGGGGCCACATTCTCATTTAACTGTCCCCTAACTGCCGAGCTCTTAAACGGCTGGACTGGCTATCCTCACATCATCAGGCGAGAGTGCAAGTAGATATCTATGGAGTTCACCACAGCAGCTGCTGCTCACAGCATGGCAACAGTGCGAGCTGACAATAAGCCCGGTCTCCCCAACCAGCAGAACCAGGGAGGAGATCCTTTAGCCTATATTACAAGGATGTTGGAAACACTGCTGGTTCGTGTGGAGGGGATTAGTTCATCCTTAGCAGGCAACATGGCTGATGTCCACGAACTAGGGGACTGGTTAAATGTAACTGAACAGCGGACTGAAGACCTAGAAAGGCAACAGGAAATGCTTTGGCAGAAACTGTGGGACCAGGAAAGTAAAATTAGCAAGCTTTGGAATCGCGCCAAGGATCAGGAGAACAGAAGCAGGTGCAACAACATACATATTTTGGGGGTGCCTGAGGGGGTAGAGGGGCCAAATATGGATCGTTTCCTTAATGATTGGATCCCTAAGCTCCTGGGGGAACACAGGAAGGACCCGGTGGAGGGAGAGTGGGCTCATAGGCTTACAAGGAAGGCTGGCCTGTCTACGAACTCCCCCCAACCCATCATTGCATATTTGCTGAGATACTCTACCAAGGAGAAGGTCCTGCAGGTAACCAGAGATTTGGGGGAGATCAAATGGAAAGGGGCCAACATATCCTTCTATCAAGACTACTCGCAAGAGGTAGCTGCGAAACGTAAGGTGTTTATTCCACTTAAGAAAGTGTTAATGGCTAATGACTTTCGCTATAGATTTAAAAGACTCACCCAGCTCTATATGTCTAAGGAGGGCAGAAAGTTTGTAACTGAATCTTCCCAGGAAGCTGTGGCCTAGTTGCACAGATTTTAGCCCAAGTTAGAGCTTGGGACTACATCCCCCAAATGTCTTTGGATGCCTGGCCCACAATCTGGCAGGTGGAACGATGGTTCTAGGAGGACGTCCCCGAGGGACCAAAATTGCAACCGGAACAATCCTCAGAGGCAACCTTCCCTCAGTCGACAGAATGCAAAGAGGCCCCGCCGTCTATCCCCTGAGCAAGTGATGGACAAGACTTTGCAAAGTGGCCTGGATCCTGTCCTTAAAGCAGGGGAATTCCCTCTTGTTAACCTAGTGATCAGAACGCGGACAAGATCACAAAGCCCACGAACTGTTGACAATCCACAGTCCACTCTTTACCCACTAGCCAAGCTTTCTAGGCCAGATTCCCTCTTGGGTACTGCACAGGATGATCAATTACAAGACTATCCAGAGGAAATGGACACGCAGGCTCTGCTCGATTGGGCTGAAGAGGTGGACTCAGAAGAAGAAACCCTGGCTATGGCCAGGGTTCTCCTTAAGCTGGGTGGTAAAAGTTTTGCAGAGGCAGTGTGCAGGCATCCGCTACCTTGTAGAGATTCTGGCAACCGAGGGGGCCATACCCATGTCACAGGCAATGAGGTGTGCTCTCCAGCCCAAGCACCTGGGAAGGACTCTGGTTGAGTGTGGTTATGTGTGTTTACACTGTTTTGCTTCTCATACCAGTTCTGTTTACTACCTTGATCCCTGCGTAAAGTGCCTGATAAGTGCTTAGCCCCAACTCCCTCATGCACTCTAGTCAGTAAAGCCTTGTACAGCCACTCTCCTTGATTTAGGTCTATACCATTCCATGGAGCGGGGGAAGATAAACAGGCTGAGTCCAGGTTAAAAGGCCCCTTTTGTGATATACCTTCACCTCCTTCTGCACCAAGCCCCCATCACTGGAGTGCCGGTGTAGTAAAGAGTTGTGGGTTGGGTATGCCTGTAAGGTTTTGCTTGGGCCAATGCTATCTCTATGGGGGTTCGATGGGCATGTTAAATTTTTTTTCAATCCATGATAACTGCCTGGCTGTTCTTATAGGAAGCAGATGCCCCTTAGAGCCTGATATCCCCTGTCCACTGGGGCTCTAAGTACCTGTGTCCCTTTCTGCTCTCCACTTTGTTACTTATGACAATCCTCCTCCTTCCCCTCACTGGGGATATATAAGAGAGGCTCTCGTGGCATTAAGTGTCTGCCTCCCGTTGCTGAGGCCTACTTTGCCACTCAGTAAGTTCCCTTTATATATTTGCTCCATGAAGGCATTCCTGTTGAATGTTATTGTTAATATGGTTGGATGTTTCTATAAATTGTGTGGTTAGCAGCTAGGCATATGCTGCTGTGGGGGCAGATTCATACATGCTTTGTTTCTTTTCCATTCTTTATTGGGGCAGCTTGTATGTTTCTTGCCCCCCGGAAGCTGTGTCCGATAGCTGGCATAGATATCATTGTTCTAGTGTTTCATTACACATATTTGGGACTTTTGCATCCAGATAGGGATGGAGGACACGATCTTAGTGGACTTTATCTCTCATCTGGACATCCTTATACGTGACATTCGAGTCAGCGTGGCTAGGGACCTTTTATTGGTACCCACTCACGTGCTCACCTTGGCGCCACAAGTGACTCTGTAAATTGTTAGTAGCCAGTCTCTCAGAAGTTCAAGGAACCCTTTCCTGACTACAGTTTTGTCCTCCCATTTCTGAGGCACTTAGGTGAGGTCACAGTTCCTAGGCCCCCCCCCCCCCAGCAGCCTGTGTGGTAATAGGTGGTACCCGGGAGGCTGGTATTCTGAGAGACTGTTAATATTTGTCTTTTTCCTGGTATTGCTTTCTTTTGACTGTTTAATTTTGTTGTTTTTGTCTTCAATAACAGGTCTGTTTACTCGGTACATTACACAGATCCTCACGTCCCCCCATACCTTGAAGACTCCCCCCCCCACCATCTGGGTTACCTCCCCTGGTGGTCTCATCAGGACCTAGGTCTCCACACTAAGGTACAGGGTTTTCAGGGGTTGCTTCTTTTCACTCTGGGCAGGTAAGACTCTTGTCCATTTCTCTGTTTAGGGGGTCAGGATGGCTGGTGGAGTGCCCTCAAGCCTGAGGTGCATTTTGTGGAATGTCAAAGGTCTTAACCATCTGGTTAAGTGCACTAAGGTCCTACAACACCTTGTTGCCCTTAAGACAGATGTGGCCTTATTGCAGGAGATGCACCTTACTACCTGAACTGTGCAATGGATGAAGAAGCTGTGGGTGGGAACAGCCGTAGCCAGTTCGGCCTCCACCAAGTCGAAAGGGGTAGCCGTCTTACTTCGAAGAGCATCCCCATGGGTGGTGGAAGGGACTCTTAATGATGTACAGGGGAGATGGATAGTAGCTTGACTCTCATTCCCTGGTGGGAGGGCTCTATTGGTTAATGTTTATGCACCAAACAACGATTCTTATAACTTTTTACCCCCTAGGGAAGCCAGGCCATAGCTCAGCTAGCAGAAGGTCACCAGGGACTGTCTATTCTGATGGGCGGAGACTTTAATTTGGTACTAGATACCTTCATTGACAAATCTCAACCCATGCCCTGGCTCACCCCAAGAAAGTGGCGGCGCTGTTAGAACTCATGGCGGAGTGGGGGTTGACAGAATTATGGCACAGTGATCATCCCACAGGGAGGGAGTACTCCTTCTTTTCCCCAGTCCATCGGACCTACAGTAGAATATGTTTCTGTCTGGTGACCCAGGAGGAAGCCTCTGGGGTTATGGACTCTGGAACTGAAAATATTGTAGTGTCTGACCATGCCCCCACATCTCTCCTATTTCTCCCTCAGGGACAGAGGAACTCCTCCACTAGGTGGAGGTGTAACCCGTTACTCTTCCAGGGCAATGACTTCTGCACCTTCCTTCGAGATGAGGCCAAATCCTATTTCCTTTTAAATGCTGGTGGAAGGGTCTCCCCGAGTACTCGCTGGGAAGCATTCAAAGCTGTCTTTAGGGGCAGAATTATCTCCTGCTCTGCCATGCAGGCGAAACCCCCACCATGTTGAACTCTGTCAGCTTCAGGATGAGCTTAATGGGCTGGAGCGCAGATTGAAGGCAATGCCAAACCCCCGGTCTGGTACTAACCTTCTGACCTCTATCACAGGGCTGAAGTACCACATAAATATCCTATTGCACGAGAAAGTGGAGTGGCAACTCCTCTGCTCAAAACATAAAGCATGGGAGGGTAGGGAAAAGGGGGGTAAGACTCCTGGCATGTCAGCTGCATAAGCAGCAGGCTGCCTCCAGAATCCATGCATTCCGGGATACGGCAGGAAAGGTTGTATCGGATCCCAAGGGAATCAACAGAGTGATACACCTATTTTATGAATCCCTTTACCAGACCAAGAGCTTATTGGACACTCCCGAGTCTATCCAACTCCCTACGGAGTTCTCTACCCCTGACTCTCTCCCGAAGCTGTCAGTCTCTGATCGGCAGATCCTGGATTCTCCCATAACTGTGGAAGAGCTACAGACTGAGATTTCTCGGTTAGCAAAAAGGACAGCTCCAGGCCCGTATGGGATTTCAGCAGAGGTGCATCAACTCCTAAAGGAGGAAATAACAGAACCACTACTGCAGGCTTTGTGACAGGCCCATCATGCTGGTTCCCTTCCCCCTACCATGAGAGAAAACCTTGTCACGTTGTTGCCAAAAAAATCTCCTGATCCACTTGACTGCGCCAACTTTAGGTCCATTTCCCTTTTGTCTGTGGATACCAATATTGTGGCCAAGGTTTTGGCGAATAGGCTAAATAACATCCTGCCTCACCTGATTCACAAATTGCAGGTGGGCTTCTCCAAAGGGAAGTCTGGCACTGACAATCTACATCTCATTCTCAACCTTAAATGGCTGGCCCTATATTCTCCCACCCCCATGGCAGCCTTGGCGGATGATTTTTCCAAAGCATTTGATTTTCTAGAATGGAAATACCTACATGGGGTCTTGCAAACATATGGGTTTGGGGAATACTTTTGGGGTTGGATAATGACCCTCTACAGGGACCCCTTGGCTAGAATTATGACCAACAGAGATATTTCCTCTCCTTTCACCCTCCAGAGGGGCACTCGGCAGGGCTGCCCTCTCTCTCCTCTGCTTTTCCTTCTGGCTTTGGATCCTCTGTTAAGGTGTCTGTCCTCATCTCCAAAGGTTTCGAGGATCATGTCTGGTGGCCACCCATTCCTTGTCAGTGCTTATGTGGACGATGTTCCGCTTACTCTCTCTGAACCTGCACATTCCCTCTGAACAGTTATTTCCCTCCTACAGGACTTTGCTAGAATGTCAGGTCTACTGATGAACCCCCAAAAAATGACCCTTTCCCCCTTGAATCTGGCCTGTACAAAGGAGTGCCTCCAGGGGATTGAGATCTCCTGTGCCTTCCAGGGCTTCCAATACCTGGGTGTTTTTATCCCAGCTAGTTGGAGAGACATAGAGCACCTTAATTTATCTCCTCTGCTATCCTCTTTGAAAGCCTAAATACAGTGCTGGAGCAGGATGGATCTTTCACTAAAGGGTAAACTAGAGGCAGTGCGAATGTTTATCATCTCCTGGGTCGCCTATTTTCTGGCTAACCTACCGATACCTCTCTCGACCCAACTTTTCCAGTCCCTGGATAAGCTAGTCTCCTCACTATTGTGGGACGGTAAAGTGGCCAGGTAGGGTAGACAAAAACTAAGGGCTCATTCGTCCAGAGGAAGGTTGGGTCTCCCTTGGTTCAAGGGATACCAGCTGGCATACAGGACAGCCCAGGCCATCAAATGGTTCTCACAAGAACCTCCTGGCCCTCCCATGTGGATAGACCTGGAGGTGTCTCTACTGCAGGGGGATGTGCTTCCTTCACTGCTATCTTCAAAGAAAGTTCGCATCAAGCTTGCGACCCCCATTATGATAGAAACATGTAATGCCTGGCAGAAGGTTATGGCTCTTTCACATATCCCTCAGGTGGATAGCCAGTCGCCTGTGCAATTTATCCCACTTGGGATAACTGTAATGTTCTGGTAGAAGGCAAACCTCTCTCCTGGCCTACATGGGCATCCAAAGGTATTAAAGTAGTTAGTCACCTCCTTCTCACTAATTTAGCTACTATGCTTCCTTTTGAGCAACTCAGAAGGAAATTTGACCTCCCCGCCAGGGACTTTTGGAGGTATTTACAGCTCCAAAGTGCAGTCCTGACCCTTTATCAGTGTCAGTGGCAGGTAGCACACCCGCCTCTGAGGCTGGGAGATCAGAGGGCTGTGGGTTCAATTTCCACATCTGGCACTTGGGTTAATATCCCAGTACTGACACTGTAGAGCAGTATGAGAGGGGTGCTGCACTTCTGAGGTGCCGTCTTTTGGATGAGACATTAAACCGAGGTCCCATCTGCCTGGATTGGTGGTAGTTCAGGTGGATGTTAAAGATCCCATGGCACTTATCAAAAAGAGTAGGGGAATTTTTTATTAAAGTTGGAAAGTAAAATACAGTCAAATAATACACAAAAGCAAAAGCAAATTACTCGAAACAAAATACATATGCTATCATACATAAAATACAAAACTAGCATTGCAATAGACTCAAAACTTACTAGACATACTGAAAAAAATAACCCCCCCACCCCACTTAAAGAGTAGGGGAATGTTTATTATTTCAGTAAACCAAAATTGAAAACATACAGTGTTAAACCACACAAAATAATATATAAGTCATATAGAAGATAATCTATTACAAAGATATATCATCCAAACAATGTAAAAGGAAAACTGCGAAACAGCCCCCCACTTACAAAATGAGTAGGGGAACTTTTGTTATCATAGACAGCAAATCAAACAATAAATTCAATCAATGTTAAGTCACATTAAAGAAAATGATACAGCATATGGTTATCAAAATAGAAAACAAAGATTATACATAAAACGAAAGGGAAAAAAAAGGAGAAGAAAAAGCAAACAGAAAACACTAATTCAATACATCCAAAATAATTATTCTAAATTAACCCAATGAAGTTATAGCCAATCTACAGAATCTCATCTAGAGTGACATATAGATGAAGAAAATTTCCCATAATCCTGCCTTTTCAATCTCAATATTGTATTAGCAACCATACCAAATAATGCTTCTTGTGAAAAATATTGTTGTTGAATGGTGAAACGGCATCTCATACCATATATAGTATTTAAAACAAAGCAAAATCAAACATAAAGTCACTTTATCATATTGCATAGTGGTTACTGGCAGAATCCCTATACACAACATATCTAACGTCATAGGGTATAAAGGAAAGGTAGGCCATTTTCTTAAAACAAGACTCCAAAATCCTTTTATAAAAGGACATTCCAAAAATCAGTGTTCCATTGTCTCCACTAATTCAAAACACGTACCCCTAGGGCAATACCGATCAGTAATTTGCTTATGTTTTAGATTTGCTCGGACATTTAATTTGCCATATAGGGATAACCATAACACATCCCACATATGAGGTGGAATCCGGGGGGAGGTTAACATATTGCCAATTGCAAGTTTTAGAGGAGCTGGAAAATAATCAAATGGAGCCGAATCTTGAAAATACTTTTGTAAAATATATGCGTATAATTCCTTTCTAGTAAAATGCAAAAAGGTATGCCTTGAAATACCCCATAATTTAATTTCCCCAAAACATATTTTAAGGGATTGTGGGAGATGGTTTATGGAACGTTGTCTCGGGAATACCTCATATTCAGGCCAGAAAAGACATATATCTCCCAGAGTATCCTGAAGCCATGGTTTCCATTGTGTGTCTCTATCTATAAACAGAGGTTTTAAATTTGTATAGAGAAACATAGTAAAGAAAAAAACTACAGGATGTAACATTTTTAGGCCTCCATGTTTTTTCTCCCTAAACAACAAGGCTCTCTTTATGGGGTTCAGTCTACTGCCCCATATACAAGAAAAAAACATCCATATAACTGTGCCTCCAAAGCTAAAGGAAGACTAAAAACCACACTTAAATATAAAAATATGGGTAATAAGAATGTTTTAACCAGTTGAATCCGTTTCAGTTTAGGCAGTCTCCATGTATTCCAGACATCTACCTTAGTTTGCACTTCCTTTAGTTTAAATTTCCAATTTAGATATGCTAAATCTCCTGCTCTGAATAAAAGACCCAAAATTTTACAAGTATCCTTAATTACCGGAATACCTATAACCTGTGTAAGATGAAAATACTCTATCCCCAGTGTAATACAATTACATTTCTCATAGTTAATTTGTGCACCGGTATATAGCAAAAAACCCTGTAAAACATTTTTGAAAACCCTTGCAGAGGGAAGATCCCCAATCGAAAAACATAAATCATCCGCATAGGCAATACATTTAACTTCAGGATCAGTACTTGAAAAGGAGAGTCCCCGTATACTGTCATGACCATACACCTGCCTAATTAAGGGATCTATAGTAAATAAATACAAAAGGGCACTAAGAGGACATCCTTGACGCACACCCCGTAATATGGGATATATAGTCCTTACCCACCCATTTCAAAAAGCTTGAGCAGTAGCATTGGCATAACAGGTTTTTATCCATTCTATAAAGGTATTGGGTGCACCATACCCAACTAAACAGTCCCATAAATAACCATGTCTTACATTATCAAAGGCTTTTGCCGGTCTAAACTCAAAATCAGACCTGTAAGTTCCCCTGTAGATCCCTTTTGAAAAAGTTCCCTCAAAAGTATTAGACTATCGGTAATGTTCCTATTTGGAATGGAACATGTTTATGCCGGATGTAAAAGGGAATGTGCATTAAGTAACAGTCTATTGTTTAATATTTTGGTAAATAGTTTAAAATCTGTATTTAATAGGGTTATAGGTCTCCAGTTTAACAAATCCCCTCTATCTCCTTTTTTATAAATAAAAACTACAAGCCCCTCATTCATACTTTTTGGTAATATCCCCAAGGATAGTATTTCATTCAAAACACCTGTAAATTCTTCCAATAATTGTTGAAAAATTATTTCATAAATTTCATACGGAATACCATCATTCCCCGGGGCTGTACCAGTTTTTACTTGTGCCAACACTGCAGCAACCTCTTGTGTTGTAATATGTGCTACTAAGTTAACTGACCCTGAATCTGAAATTTGGGGTAAATTACATCCTCCCAACCAGTTCTCATGTGTGTGACTCAATGTTTCAGTAATACCAAGAAGTTTCTGTACATGTAAATCAACAATCCGCATAACCTTTCTGGTATCTGTGCACCAAATCCCTGCCTGATCATTAAGACCTGTCATATGTTTCTGATGTCTTTGGAGAGCACTAAATTGAAATGAATTCAGAAAGGCCTTTGTGCCTTGGGTACCAAAACGCCGTTCATTTTCTAAAGATTTTGCCCGACCATATTGAAAATTATTCATCTTTTCTCTTATTTCATATAACTGGGGGAGGACTGAAACCTCACCATGGCCAGGCGAAAGTGTAAATCCAAAAATTCCTTTCTATAATTTAAGTAAGTATCAGTTTTGTATTTACCATATAATCTCCCTATTGATTGAAAAAAATGTTTAATTTCAGTTTTTGTATCCATCCACCATTCCCGATAAGTATCATAGAGACATAACACAGATTTCCTGGCCTTTAAAATAGCTAGAAGGCCATCTTCAATTGTAGGAAGAAGTAATAGAGCCAAGTTCATTCTCCAGTACCCTGGACCCCGATGCATAGGCATATGACTTGCCACCGTAGCTACTATAATTACATGGTCAGATGAAGTAACAGCCAATGTTCTAGTATCAATCACCTGTAAGGAATTGGAAAGAAACCAAAAATCTATCCTTGTGGCCTTATTGCCTTGAAAAAAATGTTTTTGCCGGATTCCCTGAAAGGGCCATAACATCACTAAGGCCTGTTTGAACTAGTAAATTATTAAGACAAGTAGCATCACAAAACATTTTGGTGGTTCGGCATCCCCTATCTGTATTGTATCTACTACAATTGAAGTCACCCCCCAAAAAAACATACTTTGAAGTAAATAAAATAAGGTTGAAATAAGCGAAATATTTCAATACGTGCAAATTTTGTTTGAGGTGTATAAATGTTGATTAAATGACACTGTAAACCGTTAATCACTACATCCAACAACAATACACGACCAGAGACAAGATCAACTAGTTGTATTACCTTTGCAGTGGGACTATTTAGGGCTATACCTACACCACTACAAGGGTCTTCACCCATAGACCAATAGGTAACCCCCCATCTCCAGCCAGCGGTTGCTAATTCAATATCGAGTTTGGTATGTAACCTAGTATCCTGCAAAAAAAACACATCATAATCCTTTTTCTCAAAAAGGGATAAAATCAACACCCGTTTCCTCTCGGATAACATATTATTCACATTTAAAGAAGCTACCGAAAGATTATAAACTGCTACCATCAAGAGAGGGGAAACAACCAGCCATATTTTTGAACACATTTTAGCATATTATTTTTTCTTGTTCCCTTTCCTCATTCCCAATCTATTTTTTTTTTTTGCCTAAATCAGTTTTTGCCAAATTTTGGTCTATATCAGACGTACCATCATGTTGTGAGGAATTTACAGAAACTGAGTCAGACTCCGTCCCTGTGTCATCTTGTAATACAATAAAAGAATTATGTGTAGCCATCATAGGGGGTTCAGGAATCACCATGCTAGTATTGCCAGATCGAAGACTACGTCTTCTGGAAGATACCAGAGTAAAGGCCTCTTTGGGCGGCAGTGATGGAGGCATTGAAATCAAACTGCCGCTAGAAGCCTTCACTTGAGAGACAGGATTTTGTGTCACTGACAGAGGCTCAGAAACATCAGGGTGTATCTGCGACTGAGGTTCTTTTTGAATCAATGCACAACCATGATTGCCAGAAATATGTGGTTGAGGTCTCCCAGAGGGTGTGGTAGGGGTTTTATTCCTAAGGGCAGCTTTAACCGCCATATTGATGTAAAAATCTTGAATACTATAGTCTCCAGATTTATTTTGCGCAGCGAAAGGGCAATCAAAAAAAGAATGTGCATCTTCACAGAGTGAACACTTACTGGGGTGATGACAGACAGTAAGGACATGTCCTTGTTCTCCACACTGAGCACATTTTACCACTTCACACATCCTACTCAGGTTCCTAGGAGAGCCACACTTATAACAATGTCTTGGTTGGCCTGGATAAAAAATAAAACCCTTATCCCGACCCAAATAGAAACAACTAGGTAAATGCGTAGACCTTCATCGTTTTGAAATAGATTAACCTTATATCTCCACCCTCCATTCCAGAAACCTTCATTATCCAATACAGGTTCAGGATTCCCCTGAACAGTACATTTTTCCACCCAGTCGTTACATCTTCTACATTTACTCCCTCATTCGAAAAGTACATTTATTACTTTAAAGGATTGTTTGGTGAGGTATAGCCTGAAAATGTAACCACGCTGGGTTAGTTTTAAAAGAACAAATCTCATCCAAAATTTATTTAGCAAATCTGTGTACGAAAACTAATGTCATAATTGTTATCCCCTGGGTGTGTATAAGGGCATACACCTCCCCTGGAGAAAAACCCAGCATTTGCTTAATCAAAACCTTCCCTACATAAAAATGATCTGGCATACCATCCATAGGACCTAGGAACCTTAAACGCACTGCATTCCTACGTTTTGCCAAAGTAACTGTTTTTTTAAATAAACTAGCAAATGTAACAGGGGGTTGTGAGATAACAGGCTGATCCTGTACTGGATTTAACTCAGAACCCAAAACATTCGCATAACTTGAAGCTTCAGGAGTGACAGTTTGTCCTAACGTGGGCTCTGATAGCAAAGAACCATTTGATAGTAAATTAGAAATACTGGTTTGAGGAGACACACATAAAAAAGAGTGTACAGTTATTACAGGGGAAGTTTCAAAACAGTCTGGCCCATAGCTTGATACAGCATCCCTTGATGCAGATTTGGCCTTTCCACATCTGCTACGCTTGTTCCCGGCAGAGGGATTATTGGGTCGGCTATCCAGCCTCCCTCATCTGATTGTATCCAACCTGCCTCCTGGAGAGCTTGTTGAGGGGACCAGGATTCATTAACCACCAGATTAGCATCCTGAGGTGGGGTTTCATACATCGATCAATCTAAAAAACTGGGGCCTTTTAGAACCTTAGGCACAGTACCTGGTAGGCCCAAAGGAGAGTCCAAAACGGGCCTTTTTCTTTTTCGATCCTCCTCAGCTTGTTGTTTTAATTCATTGAACTCAGCCAAAGCTTCTTTTATCAGCTGCTGTTTTTTTTACAACAATACGTTAAGCTCCTCAGACCCTTGCGAAAGAGCTGGAGCTCCACACAAAACTGCAGCATTTTCACCCATCATTTCTCCCGAGATCTCAGGCTCCGTCAGAAACTCACGGTTTTGCTCCAACTCCACACTCCCGATGACTTCTGCATCATGCACTAATACTTCAGGCCACGGGGGTTCCAGTACACTATGCTGGCCACCATCAAAGTGCATCCCAGCCATACCACTGTCCCCGCACGGATGATTTAGGAGTTGAGCAACATCCGTCCTATTTCCACTACTCTCTGCAGCCATCCGGAAAGCCATACCATGTACCCCGCTGAGCCTTGCTAACTCAGCCACAGCATGTCCTCCTCCACTGTCCTCCTCCTCTGCCATCTTGGTCTCACCAGAAATGGGTCCCCCCTGCTCACAGGAAGCAAGAGTAGGGGAATTTCCCCGATGTCCCGGCCAAATTTCCCTCATTCACTAAAAATACCACCAACAGCATAATCTGGTTCAAGGTCAGTTGGCATTCATCTGTATCCCCCTTCCCCGGGTCATGCCTGAAATTAGGCAGGATTTGTCTAGTGCACTTACTAAAAACTAAATAAATAAATAAACATGAGCAGTGACAGGATCAGAGGTGGATGTGGATGAATAAGCTGCACCTATCCGAGGTACACAGGGGGCTCGCTGGGAGGATCTATAAGATCCTACAGGACTGTCACCCTGACCACACTCACTCTCCTGGACAGCAATGGGAGGAAGAGCTACAGATCTTTATTACCCCTCAAGAATGCCAGGGATAGCTTAAGAGGGCACATAGAGCATATAGGGATGTCAGGAGCCAGTTCATTCAGATGAAGATCCTGTTATGATGGTATAGGACCCCAGAGATACTGCAAGATATGTGAGAGCTTACGTTTAGTCTCTCCAAGTGTTAGAGGTGTCAGAAAGACTCTGTTCATCTTTGGCATGTTCTGTACCAGTGTCTGGTATTGACCCCCTTCTGGACGGAGGTGCTACAGCACTGCAACAGGGTAGTAGGTTTAAGGATTTCCCCCCTCTCCCTCTCTTCTCTTGCTGGGTGACACAGCAGTCCTCGACTCTTTATCTGGCCCACATAAACTCTGGGTTATTGGAGTGCTTCTTGAGGCAAAAAAGTCAATTTTGATGAAATGGAAGGTGCCCCCCCTCCTCCCGGTGTTTGTCTGGCAATCTGTACTAGCCAAATTGGCTATTTTTGAACATCTGATGTATGCGGGTTGTGACCAGCTCCCTAAATATTATGCTAAGTGGGATGCATACCTACACTGCCACTTATGTCAGGTCCCCCCTACCCTACCTGCTAACCCCCCAATATAGCATTTAGGAACCCCACTTGGTGTACCAAGGGAATGGTACATCCCCATCTCATTCAGTATTTTATTGGCGGCCACCTCTGCTCCCAGCCATTCTCTCTACCTTTCCTATCTGTGTTCCAGGATTATCTAGAATAAATCACAGTGGGCGGTGAGGCTCTGTGTAAAGCACCCTTGGTTTGGCTTTAGTTTGGCTCTGTGTGAATCTTTAGCCTTAACCTAGGTCGATACAGTTATTTAATGACTAAGCCTAGTTGTTGTATCCTTTCAAGGTAAAGTTGTTTTATGAACTGTATCCTTGGAGGCATCATATTACTGATAACATAACTGAGTCACAATGTTATGCTATCCTTGTGGTACTTATGAGACTTAGACTTTGGCATATGTTATGCTCTGATGGATACTTCATTGATGTGACAGACCTGTATACGTGCCATATTTTGAAAACAATAAAATCTATCATGATAAAAACATTTGTCTTGTCATATTACAGCTTCTCATAATACTCAGTATTATTTAGTTGCCTGTACACTTCCTCATTATATTTAATGCAATTCAAAATTATCAACCCCCACCCTTATCAGCAGATTTTACTGTGATGTTTTTATTTCCAAAATTTCTCAATGCCTGTTGTTCACCTGTTCTTTTTTGCTTAAATTAAGAAAAAAAAAACTGTAATCTGTTTCATTCTGTAATCTGATCATATCCTCCTCACATCATTTTAAAAGTAGCTTTAGAACAGACACATTTCTCTGTAGCCTTTTAGACATAACTAAGGACTTGTTGAAACTTACTGAGCTTTGCTCTCAAGGTTCACATGGCCCCAGAACCTCTTGATGGTATTATAGTCTCGTAATACAGAATCCCCTACATAATATTCTATTTGTCTGAGCTACTATCATTCGTTCACAGTTCCACAATCAGCATATTACATACACACAGGCACCATATAAGTCATATGTAGTTTTCTGCGTTACATAATTCAGCTCTCACAGTAACCTCTAGTGACATTTGTTATGTCTGATACCAGCAACTATGTAAGAGTTTAGTCCAGCCCCAGCAAATTCTCTGCACTGGCTGCACCATGCTTAGGGCGAGAGATGGTTATGTAGATGCATTTGGTGGGCCAACATATTTTTCTCACCTAGCAAGCCTTTAGGCTCTGTTAGAAGTGGGAGTGTTGAAAGCAGCTCTAATAGCAATACTGCCGGCACTGTCACCACCAGTAGCAGCAACATACGTGTTGCCTCATCCTTCTATGGGATGAGTAAGAGGGCATTATAGCTCAGTAGATCCCCTCTTGAGGAAGCAGCAGCCACTATCAGCAGTATTCCCACAGCTCTCACCATAGCTGTTACACCACTAGCCAGAGCATCTCTACCACTACCTGTACTACAGTTGCAATAGCTAGTGCTGCCAGTACCTTATTTACTGCCCTAGTCACTGTGACCATTCTGACAACCACTATAGACACCACCACCACTACTGCTGCAACATGTGCCTTCACTGGCACTGTACTCACTTGTACTGTAAGCCCTGCAGTCCCTGTGACTGTGGTGACTATTACACCAATGGATTCAGCACCACTACCTATTTTCCTAATGTCTTTTACCATGAGTACCCCTATCATCCCAACCCTATGCTGCTTGTGTGCCAGATGTTGTAGATAAGGAGGATGCTGAGCACTCATCTGGCTCTGAATTTGTTCTGGACCCTCAATAATTGCTGTCATCATCATTTGAGAGTGATACTGTCACTCATCTCAGTGATTTGGGGGACAAATTAGAGTATGCATCCTATTTGATTAATAAAAAATTAAGAGTTGCAGAGAAAAGGTAGAAGGTGCCGACTGGCCAGTGGGGCAAGCAAGCATGTAACCTTCCTCCTGTCACATGACAGGACATCGGGAGGCCCATCAGCAACCTGGCTGCCATATTCTGCAATGGCAGTAGGTGGTGCAGGACTCCTCCACTGACCCTGAGCTATAGAGCACTGCAGTAGTCTAGTCTGGACATCATGGAAGCATGCACTAGTGATGGCAGGTCACTAGGAGGTATTGAAGCTGTGATCTGGGTGATATTCCTGAGATGGTAAAAAGCAATCTAGACAACAGATGACACCTAAGCCTTAAGTGTCAGTCTGCTGTCTAGGATCACATGCACAAATTCCAGAAGATGAACTGTCTAAACATCAGGCTTGTTTCAGCCCTCATAGCATCCAGCTCCCTCTGGTGGCCTGGCTCAATCACCAGCACCTCTGTCTTAATGGGGCTGAGACTCAGCCAGTCAGAGGACATCCAGTCCTGGATCTTGGCCAGACATTTGTTTAGCACTACAACTGTATTACATGTCCCAGATGTAAAAGACTTGCACAGTTGGGTATCATCTGCATAGCATTGAAACACCACACTGTAACATCTAATGTCACCCAAGGACAGTAGGTACACTGCAAACAACATGGCTGAAAGGACAGATCATTAGGGAGCACCACAGAACAGGGGCTTAGGGTGTGAGAAAAAGCTTCCCATCACCACTCTCTGAGTTCTGCCAGTGAGAAAGGACTCAAATCAGCTGATGACAGTGCCGATGAGTCCACATAGCCCCCTCAGGTGATCCAATAACACCACATGCTCCACAGTGTCAAATGCTGATGAGAAACTGAGGAGGTCAAGTATTGACCACTGTCCTTTATCTCTAGCTCTGAGGAGATCATTTTGCACCTTGACCAAAGCAGTTTCAGTGCTGTCTGCATCTATATCCCAACTGGAGAGGCTCATACTGTAGATGTCAAAGGCAATGGGGTGTACCTTGAGCTGCAGAAGCACAATTTTCTCAGTAACCTTACCAAGAAAGGACAGCTTAGAGACTGGTCTATAATCTGACAAGAGATCCAGGTCAAGAGACATTCTTTTCAGAAGGGGCTTTATAAGTGCCTTTTTTAAGGCATCAGGAAATAGCCCTTTCAAAAGCAAGCACTGAACTATCTCAACAAAAACTGGCCAACTAACTCCACGCATCCCACTAGGAGATGGGTTGGGCTCAGATCTAGTTCACAAAATGTGGGCCACAGCTTTGAAATCATCTCCCAGAATTCTTCCACCTCCCCCCCGTCTAAACTCACTCACAGCAAGGGGAGTGTTCTCATGGACATCTGACGTGCCACCACCAAGCTGAGAAAGCCTGGCTGGATCAATCACAGCTCTGATGGAGGACACTACGTCAGAGAAGACTAACATAGAAACATAGAATTTGACAGCAGATAAGGACCTCTTGGCCCACCTAATCTGCCCATTTTCCTACCTGATGGATAAGCTGCAGATCCTAGTTAACCAACAGCCTACTTCCTGCTACCCCCGCTAGGACTGCCTTATGTCTGTCCCATGCATTCTTGAATTCCCTCACTATTCTTGACTCCATGACCTCCTCAGGAAGGCTGTTCCATGCATCCACAACCTTCTCCATGAAAAAATACTTCCTCACATTACTGCTGAGCCGCCCCCCCATCTTCAAATTGTGCCCCCTTTTCTTGCATATCTCTTTTTCTGAAAGATACTACCCTCCTGGACTTTGTTGATTCCCTTGAGATACTTCAAAGTTTCTATCATGTCCCTTCTCTCCCTCCTTTCCTCAAGGGTATACATATTAAGCTCCTTTAGTCTCTCTTAGTATGTCTTCAGGTGCAGACCCTGCACCATTTAGGTTGCCCTCCTCTGGACAGCCTCCACTCTGTCTATGTCTTTGCAGAGATGGGGGTCTCCAGAACTGCACACAGTACTCCAGATGGGGGCTCACCAACTGTCTGTCCCAATGCATTCCAGTATCCCCCACTCCCTCCTTACTGACTTCTCAAATTGCTTGCCCACATTTAGGTCATCTGATATAATTACCCCCAGGTCCCTTTCCATTTTTGTTGTTGTCAGTCTCTCACCCCCAGTGTGTACTCTTCCCCTGGGTTTTTGTTTCCCAGGAGCATTCCCTTGCACTTCTTTGCATTGAATCTAAGCTGCCATACATTTGACCTTTCCTCCAACCTTGCCAAGTCCCTTCTCATCCTTTCCACTCCATCTTGTGTATCAACCCTGTTGCAGATCTTTGTGTCATTTGCAAAAAGACATACTTTTTCTTCCAGTTCCTCTGCAATGTCACTTTTAAAGACATTAAAAAGGACGGGCCCCAGTACTGAACCCTCCATTACCCCGCTAGTAACCCTCCTTTCTTCACTGTGGACTCTGTTTACTACTACCCTTTGCATAATGTTGTCCAGCCATTCTTTTATCCAGGCTTCCACCTTGGGACCCACTCCAAGGCTGGCTAACTTGTATATTAATCTTTTGTGTGGAACTGTATCAAATGCCTTGCTAAAATCTAGGTAGGCCATGTCCACAGCCCCTTCTTGGTCTATTACTTTGGTCACCCAGTCAAAGAAATCTATTAGATTCATCTGATACGACCTTCCTGCTGTGAATCCATGCTGCCTTGTGTCCTGTGCCCCACTGGCCTTTAGGTACTGAATGATTCTTTCCTTCAGAAGTGATTCCATCATTTTCCCTACCATTGAGGTCAAACTAACCAGTCAGTAGTTTCCTGCCTCTGACCTGCTCCAACTTTTGTGTAAAGGAATCACATCCACCTTTCTCCAGTCCTCAGGTACCACCCCATCCTCCCATGATTTGTTACAGAGTAGTCAGTGGTGTCACTAGTTCTACACTTCATTCTTTTAGAATTCTTGGGTGAATCCCATCAAGCCCCATTGCTTTGTCCACCTTCAATTTTACCAGTTCTTTCAGAATCCTTTCTTCTGTGAATGGACCGGTACTGACCCCTGTATCCAGAGTGTTTCTCTTGTTTGGTTTAGGTACCTCCCTCTCCCCTTGCTTTGTGAATACTGAGCAGAAATATTCATTCAGTATCCCTGCTTTTTCACGGTCACCCTCTGCCCACATTGCCTCCCCTTTATTAAGCCTCAGTATCCCTCCCTTGGTCTTTCTTCACACCCTAATGTACCTATAAAAGGTCTTATCCCCCTTCTTAACATAGTTGGCTATCCTGTCCTCTGTTTGGGCCTTTGCTATTCTGACTACCTTCCCTGCCTCTTTCTGTTTTAACTGATAAAGTTCTCTGTCCTTCTATGTTTCCTTATATTTCCTGAATGCTATCCTTTTCTCCTTAACCTTTCCTGCCACCTCTTTTGAGAACCATAGCATTTTCCTTCATTGTGTTTTGTTGTGTTGTTTCACACAAAGGCTTGTTGCCTCTGTAATGGCTGTTTTGATTACTCCCGATTGTTCCTCCACCCCTCCTTCTTGCCTGTTTGCTAGTGCTTTTCTGAGGCACTCTGTCATTTTCCCAAAGTCATCCCTTCTTAAGTCCAGTACTCTTGCTTTTGTATGGCTTGAGTCTATGGCTGTGTTTATCAAGAACCACACTGTATGGTGGTCGCTTGTTCCCAGATGGCTACTCTCTTCTAAATCCGAGATTCATTCTCTGTCCCCATTTGAGAGTACAAGGTCTAAGATTGCTCCCTCCTGAGTAGGTTCTAATACTAGCTGTCTGAGGCATGCCCCTTGTAGCACATCAAGAATGACCCTGCTTTTGGATGTGCTTCCAGCAAAGGTGCTCCAGTTAACATCTAGCATATTCAGGTCCCCCATCAACAATATCTCACCTTTTCCTTTCATTCTAAGGATGCCTTCTGTTATTTCCTTGTCCATTCCTTCCCCCTGAGATGGGGGTCTGTATACAACCCCCTTGTGGACTGTGGTGCCATTTCCTGTCTCTAGGGTGACCCAGAGTGCCTCATCTGCTCCCTGTTCACTCTTTAGTTCTGTTACTTTGATCCCTTCCCTTACATAGACAGCTACTCCTCCTCCTCTTTTACCCTCCCTGTCCCTTCTGTAGATTGTGCATCCTGGTATGTTGCTATCCCAGTGATGGTTCACTGTGTACCATGTTTCTGTGACTGCCACAATATCCAGGAATCCCTCTTCCATCATGGCCACTAGTTCAGGGAGCTTGTTACACAGACTATGAGAAATGGTACTCATCACTCTCCATTTTTTGATGGCCTGACTCCTTTAAGCCCCATTCTTGTTGTTACTGCCTTTGCCTTTTTTTGCATTTACCTCCATCCTGCTCCCTAACAACTTCTCTACCTTGGTGTTTACCTCAATAATTTCTGTGTTTTGTGGGGGGAGGCTTGGATTTCCTTGCTTCTTTTCAGTGCCTCCCCCCTTGGCTAGTTTACATGCTTGCCAATGAAGCATTTAAACCTATCACCTATGATCCTGGTTCCCCCCCCGACAGATGCATACCATCATACCAATATATGTCTGCATTCCTCCAGTTAGCTCCCCAATCCCCAATGAAGCCAAAACCTTGAGCTCCACACCAGTTTTTCAACCATTCATTGAATTCCATGGTGTGGAGTATTCTAGCATCACCCTTGCCATAGATGGGCAGCACCTACGAGAAGGTTACCGTTTGTGCTACTTGTCTAAGGCTGCTCCCCAACTCTACAAACTCCTCTTGCACTGCTGTGATCCCATTCCAAGCCAGATCATTTGTCCCTAGGTGGACAATGACATCCAGCTCCCTCCCTCATGCAGCTGCTCCCATGATCCTGAGGATTTGATTCCTGTCCCTTCTAGCCATGGCACCAGGCAGGCACCTTGCCTCCCTCTCCCCTTCCTCCCTCACTTCTACCCCCCTAATGATTGAGACCCCCACCAGGAGTTGTTTCCTTCCCTTGTGGGGACCCATGCCACCCTCCTGTGTGTCTCCTTTGTGGAGGTTCTCAGCATCCTCCTTGGTCTCCACTGCAGGTGCCTCTATAGAGGAACCACTATCTGCCAGAACAGCATATGAATTGTGGAGAGGTACAGCTGGAGGGATGCATCTCTGTTCCACCACCCTCTCCCTCCCTGAGCCCACCTTGATCCAGCTGCTCCTCTTTCTTGGCAACCTCTAAGGTAGCGGCAGTGGCCCTGGTGGTCCATGGGTGGGGGAAGAGGTTTCACAAATCCTAGCCAGGTCAGCCTGGAGATGGGTAACCTCCTCCCTCAGACCAGAGGGGTGCCTGCAAATAGGGCAGCACTGCAGCCTCCAAAATGTCTCCCAGAACACTGCCACTCCACAGCCATTGCACTGCACCACTCCCATCATGTCTTAGTTTGTGTCCCCTCTCCTGTTGCTCTGTATGCTTACTTTCTCCTCTCCTTACAACTCTCACCCTTCCTGTTCTGGGACAGCAACTTCCTGTATTCTTCAGTAATCTCTTTCTTCCTTGCTCAGAGTCAGATCTACAACAGCTGGGGAGCTACTTTTTCCTTCGGGGTTCTGCAAGAACTCCTAAAAGTGAAGGTGGACAAAGCAATGGGGCCTGATGGAATTCACCCCAGAATTATAAAAGAATTAAGGGGGGAACTAGTGAAACCACTGGCTACTCTTTTTAATAAATCATGGGAGGATGGTGTGGTACCCAAGGACTGGAGGAAGGCGGATGTGATTCCCCTTCACAAAAGTGGGACCAAGACAGAGGCAGGAAACTACAGACCTGACGGTCTGACCTCTGTGGTAGGGAAAGTGATGGAGTCACTTCTGAAGGAAAGAATAGTTGAGTACCTAGAGGCCAGTGGGGCACAGGACCCAAGGCAGCATGGGTTTACAGCAGGAAGGTCATGTCAGACAAATCTAATAGATTTCTTTGACTGGGTGACCAAAGTAGTAGACCAAGGAGGGGCTGTGGACATGGCCTACATAGATTTTAGCAAGGCATTTGATACAGTTCCACACAAAAGATTAATAGTCAAATTAACCAGCCTGGGAGGGGTCCCAGGGTGGTAGCCTGGTTAAAACATTGGCTGGACAACAGGACACAGAAGGTAATTGTAAATGAAGTCCACTCTGAAGAAAGAGGCATTACTAGTGGGGTACCACAGGGTTCAGTATTGGGTCCAGTCCTTTTTAATGTCTTCATAAGTGACATTGCAGAGGGACTGGAAGGAAAAGTATGCCTCTTTGCAGATGACACAAAGATCTGCAACAGGGTTGATACACAAGGAGGCATGGAAAGGATTAGAAGGGACTTGGCAAAGTTGGAGGAATTGTCAGAAGTATGGCAACTAGGATTCAGTGCAAAGAAGTGCAAAATAATGCACCTGGGAAACACAAACCCAGGGGAAGAATACACAATGGGGGGGAGGTAGTAACAACAACAAAAAAGGAAAGGGACCTGAGGCTAATCATATCAGATGACCTTAAGGTTAGCAAGCAATGTGAGAAGGCAGTCGAGAGGGCTGGGGGTATACTAGGATGCATAGGGAGAGGTATCAGCAGCAGAAAACAGGAAGTTGTTATCCCTCTGTACAGACAGTTGGTGAGACCCCATCTGGAGTACTGTGTCCAGTTCTGGAGACCCCATCTCCGCAAGGACATAGACAAGACAGAGGCAATCCAGAGGAGGGCAACTAAAATGGTGCAGGGTCTGCAAGAGAAGCCGTATGAGGAGATACTAAAGGAGCTTAATATGTATACCCTTGAGGAAAGAAGGGAGAGGGGGACATGATAGAAACTTTGAGTACCTCAGTGGAATCAACAAAGTCCAAGAGGGTAGCACCTTTCAGAAAAAGAGACGTGCAAGAACAAGGGGACACAATTTAAAGATGGTGGGGCGGTTCAGGGGTAATGTGAGGAAGTATTATTTCACAGAGAAGGTAGTTGATGCATGGAACAGCCTTCCTGAGGAGGTTGTGGTGTCTAAAACTGTGGGAGAATTCAAGAATGCATGGGACAGACATAAGGCAATTCTTGTGGGGGGTAGGAAGAAATAGGCTGTTGGTTAACTAGGATCTGCGGCCTATCCTGTAGGTAGGGAAATGGGCAGACTAGATGGGCCAAGCAGTCCTTATCTGCCATCAAAGTCTATGTTTCTATGTTTCTAGGGTTGACGCAACTAATGTTTCTCTATGATCCTTCCCTTCCTACTACGAAACAGGAAGTTCCTGTTGTCAGTCAAATCCAGTAGCTATAAAAGTAGAACTGGCTTAGAGCTGGATGGAGGGCAATTAGTAAGAAAAACAGTAGCTTTTTTTAATCAGCTGCTTTCTGCTCTAAAAGCAAGATTTCTATCTTTCAAAAGCTAGCAGCAGGAAGTTATAACTGGAGTCACTTGCTTTTCTACTGTCTAAGCCACACCCCCAATTAACCTCTCTCCTTTCCTACTGATTTAGCAACTAAGTTGGTACAGTACCCTTCCCCAACACAGAAACACACACTGACTCTTTTTTTAACCCTAAATGAGACCCCCTCTACTTCTAATAAAGTATCTGTTTTCTTATTCCCAACAGGCACTGACTCCTGCTGAGATAGAAGTGTTCAATTAGTAAGAAAAATAGTACTTTTTTTAATCAGCTGCTTTCTGCTCTAAAAGCAAGATTTCTGTCTTCCAAAAGCTAGCAGCAGGAAGTTGTAATTGATGTTGGTAATAGAGCAAACTCCTCACACTTTGCCACCAAAACCTCTCTAACTGGCTGCAGACAGGCTGGATGAAGCAGCCTGTCTACAGTCCAAAAGAGTGGAGGTGGTCTGTTCTTCCCTGTAGTGATCTCCCTGGACAGATAACCTGCCTTCTTATGAGAGATTGCCCTCTGATACTCACTGTAGTGAGTTTTCAGAGCCAGCTTGTCCTCCTCTGACTGTGACTTATGCCAGTGACTCTCCAGTCTCCAAACGTTGGTCTTCATTTCCTTGAACTCCCCGTCAAATCAGGGGGACCTCAAGTGAGAAGACCTAGGTTGTATACAGATCGGCATTACAAAGTCAAGTATGGAGGTGACAGCTCTATTATAGACCACCACTGCCTCACTAGAGCTGACTGTGCAGGAAGCACTCACTGCTGAGATGTCCATTACCACCATCAAGCCCTCTGGGGACAATCCCCTTAACAGACAGTAATGTACCAGCTCCACAGGGGAAGGGCTCACATGGGGGCAGGGGCTGAACAAGAACTGTACTGTGCAGTGATCTGATCAAAAGACTGGATCAATCTTGAGATGATAAATATCAAGCCCCAGTGAAAATACTAGGTCCAAGGCATAACCGTGGCTGTGGATTGCTGAAACAACTGCTTGTGCAAAGAAGGGTGTTCATCTTGTATTTGAGTATGGTGATGACAAACAGGTTTTTCTTGGAGGTGTCAGTTCCATCCTTGAAGGAGGCCTACTTCCTCTGTAGTTCTGAGGAAATCTCCCTTTCCTCCTGTTCCCTTTACTTTTTCCTATGGGCAGTACAACTAATTGTGTCCCTTAGGTATCCCTTATATGCCTCCCAGATAGTTACCACAGAGACCTCTGTCTCAAAGAAAACTTTTGCTTCCTTGGCAACATGCCGGTGAAAGTTGGAATCTGTGAGGAGAAGCAGGACCAGTCTCCAGTTCATAGATTTCGATTGAGGGAACCAAACTACAGGGAGAGCATCACTGGCGTGTCATGACAATATTCCCAATGGAGGCATTTGTAAGGAACTAGGCAAGGGTAGGGGAAAGAAGCCAGTAGACATTGCCACTACAGGTCCCATGTGCTGCTGAAAAGGCATAGTCTCTGGCCATGGGGTGGAGAAGGTGCCAGCCATCTGCTATCCTGTGCTGCTATATCAGTGCATGGAGAGCCTTTATTGGCAGGCTAGGGGGGTGGAGCAGTGGGTGTACTTTTACTTAGGACACTATCCAGTGGAGGGTTGAAGTTACCCATTAGCAGGACTGAGAAGTGGTCCTGGTTGAAGTCAGAAAGGGTTTGGGCTAATGTATTGTAGAAATGGGGTCCCCTTCACTGGGGATATATACCCCTCCCAGAATGAAAACTAGCTCTGGAGTTTTGATACAGTACGTGATAGTATCCACCACTCTTTGGGATCAGTTCTGTGGGCCAGTATTTGCCATGGTAGTCACCCATGAAATAGGACAGATATCCCCCACTAATGCCTTGCGAAGGTAACATGGATCTCTGCCTCTGCTCACTCACATCTCAGTTTTAAGGCTTCCTCATGAGTCAGGTGGGTTTCTTGGAGGAGGGCGACTGCACCTCCCTGATTCTTGAAGTGAGTTAAAACTGCTTTCCTCTTAGCTGTATAATGAAGCCCCTGTACATTCCATGTGACTAGTGCTAAATGGGCCATATTAAAAGAAGGATGTGGTTGCAGGGTGGTGATTGGGCCACTGGTATGAATGAGGTTCATAGAGCAATTTCTTGTGGGTTTCTCTGCTAGGTACAGTATATAACATAGACACTATCTTACCACAGTGAGGCAAGTACATCTTTGCAATTTTGACAATATTACAGAAAAGAGAGAACAACTTCAAAACTATATACATCTGAGGCCAAAGTCACCTAGAATCCCCAACGCCAAATAAATGTAAATATAAGAGCCAATAACCCCTCCAACACTCTCCCACCCTACCCTGTAGACAATCATCTCCATTTCATGGAGCATAGACCAGTTGCTCCAAGTGGGAAGTAGAGACTGAGACCTGGGGCATAATGATTTACCCATCTGTTTCACCTGTCCTTCATTTCAGCCCTCTGAGGGTGGCCCATTAAAACAGGTCAAGTGGTAAATCATGGTTTCACAATGGAAGGTGGTAACATCTTCTCCCGGGGGGGCAGTTCCTTCCCCATGTATAAAACTTAATTTTGTCTACAGGGCTACCCCTGTCACGGTAATGCACTGGGGTTGACAGTATAGCCTAGAGGTTAGATTAATGAGCTGTGAATGAGCTTGGTACATCCTGCAGATCTGGGTTTGATTCTCACAACCTCCACTTGCATATTGTGTGATTCTGAGCAAGTCACTTAAACTCCCCAGTGCTCCCAGGTCACCCCTGAAAATAGGCATTTGCCTAGTGGGCCATACCCAGTTACCAAAAGACCAAAATATAAAAATAAACCTATATATATATATATATATATATATATATATATATACAGGTTACACCACTCGGTGCTGCACTGAAAACTTGGTTCCTGTGTGGCCCAGTGGTGACTGGGACAGTGGGATTGGCTAGAGGCAGCAGGGCAGTGGCCATGATGAGGGCTGGGTCCAGGAGTGACAGGTTGGTGGACATGACAGGGCAGGGTCCAGGGATGGCACTGCGGCATTATCCATGGGTGGCAGAGCGATGGCCATGCTGGGGAGGCAGGGTTTCTGGGCCCTATCAGCAGGGGTGCTAGCAGGGATGGTCAACTCCTTCTGGTCCAAGCTGGACCCCTCTCTCCTCCACTCCTCCATATAGGTCTCTCACTGTTGGACTCCTTGTGGGCCCCAGCATCAGTGGACCTCAGGCACACTAGCCAGTGTGATGGTCCTGAAGTGTCTTCCACAATGATGTCCACCACAGTGGACTGGGCTGCTGACAGAAGACAGTGATATTATAGAATAATGTACCTGCCTGTCGACCATGTCTGCATGCAGGCCCAATGTGCTGTATATTGCCACACACACTGCCCATGTACTGCAGTGCCCATATGCACCGAATGCTGTACACATAACACACCTCCCATTACCAGTGATCACACAGTATATGACACCCATGTGGAACAGTAGGGGATTACCCCACAGACATCTATACCACCAGAATATCTGGATACCACAATGTGGCCTACATCTATTGTGTAACACACCTAACAGGCAGTGTTTGACTGGGGTGCTGGGGTACCACCTGGAATGTAGATACAGTGGTCAACCTGGAAAACCCATAGGGGAGGGCCCAGGGTGACACACGCATGTCAATATTCCATGTAAATGTGATGATACATTAGCTCTGTGTTTGCCTCTTCCAGCACATATACCTGCAGTGTCACAAACTGGAAGACAGATGATAAATGCAAAGAGTTGTAAAGTGTAGAAGGTGGCCAGGAACCCAACAGTGGGGGGAGGGGAACACATGGAAATGTCAAGGTATCCTGATGGGCTGGTCTGACACTGCCAACAGGTACATCATTACTGATTGATCATGCTGCAGAGATGGTCCACATGCATGGTGCATGCATTGGGATATGGTACAATGTGTACACCGAACATAGATCTGTGCACTACATCCTGTGCTTGCACAGTTTGCTTTTCCAGCTTGGGCTCATGTCACCATGCACCCCCCCCAACAGGCATGCAGATCCAACCATCACTGGTGTATGTGCACACATATACTCAATGTTTTGGGGCTGAAGTGGCCACTCACATAGCTGTGTTGGTCCAACCTGGTTTTCATAGCTGCCTCCCGTGATGCCAGTCATCTCCACCTGGTGCATAGCTCCATCCACCACCTGTTCCACAGGGGCTAGGGGCACTGCAATACTGAGGCCACCACTTGTGGCCTGATGTTTGCCAGACCCTGGTAATTACCTCCTTTGTGTGCTTCTCCAGGTCCCTTTTCTTAACCTCCTTCCATGTCTGGCCTTTTTCTCCTACCACATTGAATGCCTTAGTGATCTGGTCACAGGCTTTGCAGATTTTGGACCTGTTTCCCCTCCATCTGCTGACTAGGTCCTCATTGACCATGTAGGCCTGGGCCAGAGCCAACACCTCTTCCTCCAGGAACTTCCTCTCTCAGACACTCATCCTCCATCATGCTACCTGTTGCAGGTAGGGAGGTCAGAGAGTACTGAGCATTGCATACACACAGAAGAGCACAGAGCAAAGGTACAGTGTGTGCAGGCCCCAGTCCTGTCTGGGATACGTACATGTTCCTGCATGGCCAGATCCAACACACAGCTAGATGTCTGCCTATCACTGCCTTTGGCCATGTGCAGGTATAACAACAGTCTAGTCCTGATACAACATAAACAGAGTCCTATAATCACCCTTATCCCTACTGTAGGCCATTTCACAATACACTTACCTCTAGCTACCTGCAGTACCTCTGTGGAACCCCTATTAGATTTTTGTAAAGCTTTTGACAAGGTACCCCACTGTGAGTTTACTAACAAACTGAAAACAATAGGGTTGAGTATACCCTTGGTTAGATGGATCAGCAGCCGGTTAAAAGGCAGAAAATAGCAGGTCAGAGTTTGCTATGGCTTATTATCTATCGGAGAAGTTAGCAGTGGAGTACTGCAGAGCTTAGTCCTCAGAACTACCCTATTTAACATTTATATCAGTGACATAAATAAAGACGTCAAAACTATATGACAAAATTCACTAATGACACTAAGTTGAGTGGGGAGGTTGACACGGTAGTAAAACAGTTGTCACTGGCCAGTGACCTAAAAGAAATACAGACCTGGACAAAAATCAATAAAATGTCTCTAAACTTAGACGAATGTGTGATCCTTCACATGAGTAATAACAACCCTCTTTGTACCTACATACTTGACAACCAAATACTCAAAGAAGTGACAAAGGAGAGGGATCTGAGAGTAATTATTAACAACTCTCTCCCCCCCCCCAGTAGTAACTGTAAAAAAAGTTGCCCAAACCACAAATATGATCCTTAACTGTATGAAATGTACATTTGTTAACAAAAGTACTATCTATATCATCCCATTGTACCGTGCCTACATAAGGCCTTACCTGGACTTCTGTTCACCTTTTTGGAACCTGTACCTAAAAAAATAGACATTAATCTAATTGGGCAAGTACAACACAGAGTCATTAAACTTATCCCCAACCTCAGGTCTCTACCCTACCATGACAGGCTGTCAAACATGAGCCTAGTAACTCTGAAAGAGAGAAGGAGTAGGGGTGACCTTCTGCAGCTATACAGAATATTACAAAATCAAACTCTTACACAGCAGTGTGGGTTAGAGTATTCCATGCGTACAGCAAATCTCAGTAGTCATAAGCTGCAACTTCTTATTCCCAGAGCTACTACAAAGAAGAGGGGCAACTTCTTTACTATAAGAGCAGCAAAACTATGGAATGCACTCCAACAATATGTGGTAAAAGCAGAAAATTTTAGCAACTTAAGAATAAGGCTCGGTAGACACCTTAACTGGGGAACAGAACAAATGTAAATATGCCCACATGGCTGTGAAAGGCATCCACAATAGACCTTGGCCTACTCATGTCTTACGTACCTGGTAACCTAGTAACACCTGCCTGTGTGCCATGCCATGGCAGTGCACAATGGTATGACATGTTCTTGCACTATCCTGTCCACCCTCCATGTACATGTGGCTGCTGTTTCATAGTACTGGTATATAGACATGTGTACTATTTTGGGTTCATGGTACTGGCCATGTGTTCCACTGCATGCTATTGATCACATCACCTTTGTTCTCCTCCATAGACAACAGGACCCAGCATGGGCAATGCAGGGCTGGCCCAGTAGAGCGGGGCCTCCAGGACCAGTGACGGAGGGAGGGGGCACCCGGTTGTAATGGGACCCAGAGAGACAGGATGGTCCTCAGACATGCATCCATGTAAGTACCCTGCATTGTGTGTTTTGCAGTATGGGTTTCATGTATACGTTATGTTGCATGCTTTTTCTGTGTGAGGAGGGATGTTTATGTGTGCCTCCATAGGTTGCATGCATGCATGTGGGGGCAGTACATATGCAGTTGTGTTTCAAACACTCACCTGGCCCATGGGGGATTGTCCCACCACTGACACTGTGGTGTGTTAGGGGCTGTGTTGTCTATTGATCTGATTGTCATTATGACAGGTGTGCTGCCCTGTGTGTGTACTGTGCCTTGGCATGTATTACACCATGCGGCAGCATGTCCTTTGTGCCACAGACCTAGTATACCAGGGTGTTGGAAGAAATACTCACAGCCCCAGGTGGTATGCCTGTCATTGTTAGTTAGGTCTGTTGTGCCACACTGTCAGACTTCGGTATACAGATCTCTCTGGCAGTGGTAGGCATGGACCACTGCTGTACCTGTACACCCCTTTGACATATCTTGTGTGCTATACAGAACTCATGACAGGCTGTTTACATTGTTACCAACTCCAGTGCCATATGCACTGTGTGTCACGACACTGCATCTCACCAGAGCCAGCCTCATGTGGCATGGTGTCAATGGCAGGCATAGTTATTGATGGGCATTGAATGTGCCTTACCATGTATTTGTTTGACAATGTGATGCATAGTCAGTAGTGTCTACCCACAGTGATGTCCAGAGTGTGATCATTCCACAGTATACGTTGGTAGTGCCATACATACATTACAACACAACTGAGTCATCACAGGTCTCTGTGTGAAGGGAACCCCTATACTTAGGTTGAGACCAGTGCCTGCTGTGATGGAGAGTGTCTCCAGGTGACTCTGAATCCCAGACCAGTGTTATGCTGAATGCGGTACAGTGTGTCAGGTTCCCACCAGCATACAGAACCACTGCATTCATATGTTACCCTGCCTGCTGCACAGTGCTGCATGACAGTCCCATTTATATATAGCTGTGCTGTGTGTACCACTGCTGTGTGTGCCTTGGTCCCGACTATGCTGCAGACCAGGGTGGTTCATGGGTGTCTACATCCAGCACACCTGAGTGGGACTGTGTGCTTCATGTTTGTTCTGCAGGATGCTTGGTGTGTGTGGATGCAACACATAGCCACTCGGGTCCTTACACTGCATGTCATGCCCTGGCTTGGTGCTGGTGTTGCATGAATTGTGACATCTGGTGTAGTATGTCCCTTGCTCACCTCAGTCCTGTTGTGTTGCAGCATGACATGCTCATTGTATATGAAATACTCTACTCTTTGGGCCCACACTGCTGTCTCTGGTACGTCATGCACATTCCATTGCAGCTGTTAGACTCTGTCCATCTCTGTGTGCCATGTTGGCCAATGTGTCATCTGGTTATACATCTGTTATGCACATTACACCACTCCTGTGTCACTAATCCTGTGTACACAGCTGGCGTAGTTCAATGTATATCTTTCTGCAGGGGCCCTGAGGGCCGTAGGAGCCCTGAGAGGTTGAGGAATATCATGCTGACAGGGGGATGGGATGACCTGCTAAGGCACCAGGTCCACCTGCTGTGGCTCCTAGTCAGTCAGGTGGGGGACTGCACCAGTGCCTTCGATGACCTACCAGTGACCATCACCTGGGAGCTTTGGTAGCAGCCGCTATCACCGCCACCACCACCACCACTGTTGACAGCCCCTTTCTGGGTAATTAGAAATATTTCAGACCAGGTGCAGATAGAGGTGGGGTGTTATCTGAGAGCTAAAGTAATGCTGATGGTTGTTTAATGTAGCAGATAAACCCCAAATTCATGTTCTGTCTGTTGATCACACGAACGCTGGGGCAAAATGTTAGTTTGCATCAACTGTTTACTGACACCTTGACAAATTTTGCAATTTTCAGCTCCAGGTACTTAATACAGATTCTCAGGCCATTACTTCAAGAATAAGTGAAATATACATTCAAGTGTGGTCTCAATGCATAGGTGGGAGTCAGAGCTTTAAAATGCATACCATACGTTACCTCAAAAGATTAATGTTAAAAGTTATACGGTAAATACCAACCACCACCCTTTAATTTCTTCTTAAATTTCAAAATATTATTATATCTAATCTTGTCAGATAGGAGTTATCATGCTTTATAATATAATTTTATGTTGTCTAAAAGGTAAGGATTCTGCTTTGAAATGCACGGTTGTGAAGTTTTAAGGTAATATGAGAGGATAATCTAATAAATGGGAAGATGCCATTCATAGACAAAATTTTAGCAAATTTATACTTTCTGAGTTCTTCACGCCATATTTTATGTGTTTAAATATGTGTGTCATATCTACAGGGACCCTGGTTTTCCATTTGTACCAGTAACACCGGTAACAATCACGGAATCCTGCTTGGTTTGCGGATTTTTAATTCTTATACCGGTGCCTCATGAAAGTTGCATGTCACTGCACAGACTCTCTAAGATTTCAGCATCTTTTTCATTTTTTTTTTATTTTCTCTTTCTATGCCCCCTTCTCGCAGCATCAGTCTCCACTTTTCAGAGCTCCCTAGGCTGGGTATCCCCTAGCTTCACCCCAGGTAATGCTCAGTAGCTCCTGTGGGCCTGCCCCTATCCTGCCTGGGCTGTACCCCCCCATGTGGGAAGGAGGGGACACCAGGTCACCCCTGCGCACTCCCTTAGTGTGTGTCAGGCAGCTCAGTGGATTCCTCATGGAGCCTGGTTATGAAGTCTGGGGCACCTGGGTCCCTTCTGCCAGTGGCCGATGTGGGGTGATTGTTCCTGGTTTTCTGGTCTCTGTCCTTGTGGGCACCAGCACTAGAGGAGATACGAGGAGGTAGGTCACATAGAGACATGCCACTGCTCCCGATCCTGGCTAGCATCCCCCTCCTAATCACTCTGCTAGCACCATTGCACCACCACCCATGGTCACACAGGTGGTGGTAAAGCTGCAGAATCTGCAGCCCGCCCCGGAGGAGAAGAGCAGTCCCCAGGTGCTCGATCCTACTCCCCTGTCCAGACCTCCAGCAACCCGAGTTCGCTTTGACCCTGGGTCACTGGCATTGCAAGCAATAGTGCCACCACAGTGCCAGTGGGCTGACCCAGATTTCAGCAATTTAAAATGAATGCTGCTGTGCTTTGCATTCTTTCTGCTTTGCTGCATATAGTCAGTAAGGAAATCACCCACTGCTTTGTTGTAATCAGCCATTCAGTTTAAGCACCCATGCCTAGTGGTTAGAGTAACAAACAGTGATTGAACTGGGTACATCCAGCAGACTTGGTTTGATTCCCACAGCCTCCACTTCATGTACTGTGCGACTCCAAGCAAGTCACTTAACCTCCCAGTTCTTCTAGGTCACTCCTGAAAACAGACAGTTCTGCCTAGTGGGCCTTACCTGCTTTACAAAGAATATAAAAAATACCAATATATGTTTACTACATCATAGAATAGTAGTCAGGATACCATGTACTTTACCTGAGTTTTATTTGGCTGCAGTGATTTTTATAGGTAAAGATAAATGTTCAGATACATTTTATGTGTTTTATAAACTTGTTTTCTAGATTTTAGTCAGGTTTTTATTGTGTTCTTTGCATATAAGCATCTATATTGTAGATTGCTAAATGCAGGATCACTGTTACCAACTAGCTTATTCAAGTTTATAATCAGTAGGGCCATCCAAAATCCTCAGTTGTTTGAATGAAAACTAGTCTGAATGAAAGTATAATCACAAAGAAAAAACTGCCTTACTAATTATGAAAGACTTCACAGTTAGCACCCCATTTAGGTGAATGGGGTCATTTGCACCTTTTCTCCCACCTGCTGTTTCAGTTTCTGTAACAACAAAAACATTTCTGATAAGACTGCTTCAACAAAAAGCAAATTTTAAGTGTTTAAGTGTACTTACGTTTGCCCAGTGGATTTTGAAAGCACATTCAATGACATACAGAAGGTAAGACCCAAGGGGCTATATGATGCTGGTGGGCAGAGTGGTGCTCAGTTCACATCTGAACAAAGACATGAAAACTGGGAGACAACCTTTTCATGGATACCAAGTTAAAACAAGCATCCACATGTCTGGGAGATGCATGAATCCATTTGAAAGTTCTCCACTAATCACTTTTGGACTTTTTAGGTAAAGACACTATTTCAAAGAAGCAAATTCAAGCATTTTTTTTTTGTTGTTGCTCCTCCTACCCCCTGGCCATCCATTCCTTCAGGCCTGCCAAGGCCCCCCTACCACCGCTGCTGAATCCCGACCACCATCCACTGCCCCTTACTGCTGTGCTACCAGGTAATCCAAAGTAACCCTTCACTGAGTGGGCCCCCTACCCCTGTGGGAGGCTACTGGGGAGGTGAATTACCCCAAAGAGCTTCCTGTGCATCCTGGGCATGGCAGGGGTCAGACCGGATACATGTCTGGGCTTCCAGCTTATGGAGGGACCAACAGCCATTCTTTGGTTGGTCAGCGGATGTTTTCCCATTTTCTTGGGAGCATGACAGGCCACATGATGTCAAATCACAAGCTGACACCCATTACGCTCCCTCCTGCAGTGAGGGCTGACATGTTGTCGTGCCTCTGGCCTCCACCAGGGGCCAGCAAATGCTGAGCCATGAATCCACCCTCCCTCCCTCCCAGAAGAACGTGAGTGGTCGTTAGATACTCAAGCCTTCACCCACCAGCTGGTTCTCCAACACCCAAGTTTTTCCTTAATCCTGGTCAGTGGTGTCAAGGCAGAAATCCAATTCAGGCAGCTAAATTACAGATAGGAAAAAAACTAAGGTGGTCCACCTTAGCGGTGATGGTTCAGATTAATTCACATCTGAGTTCTAACAAACAGAGACTAAGTCATTTGTGTAAGTTGTGCATGTGGGGTGGGTGTTGAAGAAAGGGGATCATAGTGCTATCACTACTGTCATCACCCCAGAGGATGTGGACTGCATTGTTGCTACTGCCATCACAACGAAGGGGTGGAAGCTGTAGTGCTTCTGCCATCACCACAGGTGGATGGGGAACACAGTACTGCTGCCGCCTCACCTGAGGGATGGGGGACATAGTGCTATACTGCCATCACACCTGAGGAATGTTGAACTTAGTTCTGTTGCCATCACACCTAAGGGATGGGGCCACAGTGCTGCTGCTTCTGTCACACCTGAGGGAGAGAGGTTGTAGTGCTGTTGGTGCTGCCATCACACCAGAGGGATGGGGACCTTAGTGCTGTTGGTGCTGCCATCACACCTTAGGGATGGGGGCCGTAGTGCCGCTGCTGCCATCACATCTTGTACTTAAAATAACTTTAAATTGGTACAAGGATGGAAGGATGTGTAATAGTGGAGGTCAAAATTGCTAAAATGCATGTTAGCAGAGTTAAAAATAGTTAAATAAAGTACACAAAACCAAAACACTGGTAAAACTGGATTTCGGCTTAGTAGACACCGGTGAAAATACCGTTTTTTACAATGTGCAAAATGGAATATGCCCTTTCAATCCCGTAAAACCAGTGTCCCTGCATATCTGTCCAAGTTAGAACTAGTTGCAGGTGGGGAGGCAGCTAGTGAAATGCCAGTTAAATGGATTTCACATTGTCAAGCTCTAGTGTCAGTCTCAGCTGAGCTAGAGGGTGATGTAATCTTAGAACTCTGGCAGCAGAATAAGCCATATTTGTGCTAGATCTAGAGATGATAGCTTTAGAATGTTCAGTCAGTCCTGAGTAGAAGTTCCAGGAGGAGGTTGCAGCTTGCTGTGCAGCTCCTCAGATAGCTCTGACAGAGAGCTACCAATGTGTTTTGGGTAGTTTGTTCTCACCCTAGAAGAAGAAGAAGAACATAGAAGAGAGTGATTGAAGTGGTGGAGACCTTGCCAAGTGGGTTTTCCTTATCGAGGCGATCTTCAGGGTTCCGGGGCAATCCCCTCACCCAGGCTGTCTAGTGAAGCTGCCTGTGACAACTTCAGAAACTGTGAGTACATTTGTGTCAGCCTAGGAGGGGCATCTGCATTCCTTTTGGTGAATTTTATCTGTCAAAGGACCCTGTCACCTAGTCTGTGTCTGATTTTGAAAGAGTTTGCCTACAATGGAGTCTAGAGAACAGACTGTCCAAGTACAAAACTTTGAGTCATGTAGCATGTTAAGTGTGAGAAACATTTCAAGATAGCATCTACAAGTTTTCTGTGAGGGTGTCATTAACCAGATAAATGGCTGAGTATAAACTTGGAAACAAAATGTGGGAGACCCCCCATCTGGAGTAACCAGTTTACCTCTCTGGGTTCAGTTTGGGCACCAGTTCAATTTTCAGTCAGTGCATTTGGCCAATGCCTGATGGAAATACTTACCCAGACGTGGGCTTTGGATTCTCTGTTTCAGTTCACCTCAGTGTAGTGGGTGCTGGAAGATTTTCAGCCTGTATGTGCTCTTTGGTGGTCATGTATGCCACCAGTATTCCTCATGAAATATGGGAAAGTGTTCTAGTACTGGTCGTGTGTGCCTAGTCAAGATGAAATGTACCAGTAACTGGCCATGTGTGCAATCTCCATTTCAGAACCTGAGAGTTTGCTGTGTGTGTGTTCAGTATGCCTATATTAAATGGGAAGTTCAGGAATGTCTGCTCCTCAGTAATCTGCATTACCAGTATGAGTAACCCTGTGGGGGTCCATCTTTGCTTTGTGATTATTCTCTGTGTATGTGAATAAAAGCAACACTCTAAGACCCCAACCTGGTTTGGACAGTACTGCTATTGCTTCTGCAGTGTCTGGATTTACTTGAGTGCCTTTGTCCAGAAGTACAAATCTAGCACAATTAGGAGCAAACATTTTCTCTCAGGGACCTGGGTTGCTGGCCATTGTAAATGGTCCCACCAGTTGTGTCCAGGTAGTTGCCACACTTGGGTTGCCTGTCTGTAATAGCAGGCTTAGAAACAGAGATGTATCTACATGCTTATGTAAACCCCCATCCCTCTCTTTTGCACTTAGATACTATGTGGTGAAAGGAGCAGCCCTGGTAGTTTAACAAGGAGGTGCCAGTGAGAGGGTTACAAAAATGGGGGCTCATCTGATGATGTGTTTGAATTTGGGAGAAAACAAAAGATGTTTGCTCAGGTTGTGGCTAGTGTTTTGTCTGTCTGGCGGTTGGTAGCCCAAAATTGGAAGCTTTGCACATAAGGGATTTGCCCAGAGTAGTGCCATCTGTATTTGCCGCTGTGTGCCTGCTGTTCATGTGCTACTGTTTATGTGCCAACAATTACCAAGGAGCTGTAAAACCAGATTGTGTGTGCCTCTTGTCCTGCTTCAAAAAAGAATGTTTGCCAGCTTTAATTTTCAAGTTTTCACAGGAAAAAGTATTGTAAACTATGGGAAACAAAGAGACAATTGTGCCCTGAAAGTTTCAAATGCTTGCTATGTGAACTGGAGGAGTCGCTAGAGAAATAGCAATGAAAATGGTTCAAAATGGTGCTCCTGCTGTAAAGTTACAGATGAAAGAAAAAAAGTTGTTTTGCAGTTTAAATTTTGCCTGCTCGATGATCGCTGTGAAGGAGAATAGCACAAGAAGAGAGAGAAGCTCATTTGCATGGCGTTTAATGATTGGTGAGACTGCAATCAGTCCCACCCCCTAGCCAGCTTCAAAGTGCTGCCCAGTGATTGAGAGGGAGGGAGAGAGTGAGTGGTGTGCGAGCTGGTAGCAGGAGAATCATGGTGACTTTAAATGTTTGATTTCTGTAATGACAGACTCTTTTCTGTGCTAAATTGGGCTCAACCCATAATCCAATCAACTGCGGAGAAAGTGTGGTGCTTGTAGAGACAATCAGCAGTATTGCCAGCCAGTTTTCACCCAGAGGCCTTCCAGGATTGGCTTTAGGCCGAGATTTTCCATTGAAAAGCCAGATACTGATTCAATGAGTACCTTTCAACAAAACTGAGCTCAAACTGTGTTGTGATTTTTAAAAGCCAGCTGGATCTGTGTGTAAGCAGTGTGATTGTTTTGCAAAGAAGGACTGTGTGAAGTAATCAAAAACCCAGCAAGAATTCTGAGCAATAGACTGTGAGCATGTATTATGGATTCAGCAACAGTGTAATTTTCTGAGCAACTAAACCGACTGTAAGTTGTATGAGAGGCTGCAACCAACAGGCAATCATGTTCAAGAAATACTGTGGTTTTAGTGACTTTAAGCAAGTAAAACTGATTGAAAGCTAATGGTAAAGTCCTAGAAGATCATATAGATGTGCTGAGGAAGAAAAGCAATGCAGTCAGTACAGCTTGAGCAAAATTTATCAGTATGCAGTAAATCAGATGTGCAGTGGCTTGAGTTAGATGCAGATTGTTGATGCACCAGGAGTGCAGCCACCACCATTACAGGGTGGAGCAGTAAAGTAAACACAGCAGCAGGGAGCCATTTTGTGAGACTGTTCCAAGTAAAGTGAACTCAGTAATAACAGTGAACTTTTGTGTGTTTATCTACAGTCATGGCTTCAGGACCATCCCACTACCTGAATCATGCCGAGGCTATGATAGCTGAAGAGGTTACCAAACTTAAAGAATAGAGCAATGCTTCTACAGTGGAAGTTTGCCTCCTCATGTTGCGATTCCAAGATACCCTGTGAGAGTATGTGTAATGTGCCTCAAGGCTGGAAGGGATATATTCATGATTCCTTACTGTTCAGGGTGTTTAGAGAAGCAAGGTCTGTCCAGAGCACTTAAAATTTGTTTGGCTTCCACCTGGACAAACTGCAAAATCCTGCAAGTAGCAGTACACAGCACCAGGCTTGAACCTGTAGGGGAGGCCCAGCAGGGTGTGGCACAAAGGAAGAAGGTGTAGATTTACTGCCAGAGCAGAATCCTCGAGATGTCTGTATGACTGTGTCGATGGACAGTGCAGAGGAGAATCAGTGGATCCATGGAGAGGGTCCTAGTCCTAGCCTCATGGGAGAGGAAGAAGTTAGAGAAACCTTAGATTGGGGTAGTCCACCTCCACACCCGTGAACAGTGGACTGTTTCAGGAGTGAGGATGACTGCTCACTGCTGGGCCCAGATTCTACGTGAGGAAGAGCAGGAGGAAGAAATGTATGGAGAAGTTGGTGACTGCACAGCCCTGCTCTCAGAAGGGGTCAGGGACAAGTTCTACATAACTTTGAGTATGTGACACTGGCAGAACCAGGACTGGCAGCCCCCAAGCCAGGCCAAGGGTTATAGACTGATGAAGAGTAGTAAGGAGGAAAGACTGGTTCATAGGAAGGCAAACAAAATCTATGGAATGTCCTTTCCTACCTTTCCTTGGAGAGTCTGGGAGAAGATTGAGAAAAACAGGAGAGCCTGGCTAGTGGAAGATGCAATTAAACACCAGCATCCAGGTGCAAATTGTTATGTCAGAAACAAAGTGATGAGACAAACTGCAGTTTTGGAAGTTGGGCAGGACACTGTTCATAGACACTGTACGATTTGTGGATGATAAAGGGAATGAGACTTTCCATAACATAAATTATGACTGCCCAGATGGGATCATAATTCTTGCACCTGACCCACGGTGGTACTACCCTCAATGTTACCAGTGTCCTGTGACTATGCCCGTGCCTACCCAGAGGGAAGCAGAGCAGTGATAGCAAGTGTCTGCCATCCAGCCATTGCTGTACCCATGTTGTTCTGCCAGACTGGTGTTCCAGGATCCAAGGTGCATCCAGTTTCATCAGCCTTGCAGTGTGCCTTTACAATTTTATCGCCTGGTCTTTTAGATAGCCTAGATGACATCAACACAGCTGTTTTCCTGATTCATCACCTAGGATTTTGGATGACATCAACCCAGCTGTTCCTTTTCTGTTCCAAGGTTCCATCTCCTAGATGAAATCAGCCAGAGATGAGATCAGCCTACCAGTTTTCAGACGTCCAACCTGTTTTCCAGAAGATTTCCACCCAACTGTTTCTGAAAAATACTGCAAGGGAGAGTCTTCAGATGGAGATCCAGGTACTGTCAATTTTTTCATTCTTCATGGGACTGGTAAGTCCAGACTTTTCTTACCTTATTGACATTGCAATAAACATCCTACACCTAGCAGGCTACAGATTGTTGAACTGTCCACATAGACTCTCCTCTTTGAATTTACAGTAACTCAGGAACTGAGCTTCATTGGGCTCTGGCCCAGGAGAAACTCTTTCATGGACCCTGCCTTCGGGCCCTGTTTGTCACTAGCTGGGACATTTAGGGCCTTCCACCCCCAAAAGGTGTATTGTACATCATATTAATATTTTCTACTGCCTGTGCCTGGCACTTGGTAGGGGAGAGGGTAGTGCTACCTCTCCGTTGTCAACACATAGGGTAGGATGGCCTGATGCCGGGTAGGTAATGACTGGGGCAGTCATTTTCCTGGCTGAGGGTGAGTGTAACCCCCTTGTTCCCAGGGGTTAGAATCCCAGTTAGAACCAGTGGCAGTCAGGGAAAGGCAGCTAGTGAAATGCCAGTTAAATGGATTTCACACCGTCCAAGCTCTAGTGTCAGTCTCAGCTGAGCTAGAGGGTGATGTAATATTAGAACTCTCTACAGCGGCATGTCACATTTGTGCTAGCTTTAGGGATGTTAACTTTAGAATGTTCAGTCAGTCCTGAGTATGAGTTCCAGGAGGAGGCTGCAGCTCTCTGTGCAGCTCCTCAGACAGCTCTGACAGAGAGCTACCAGTGTGTTTTGGGTAGTTTCTTCTCACTCTAGAAGAAGAACATAGAAGACAGTGATTGAAGTGGTGGAGACCTAGCCAAGTGGGTTTTTCTTTGTCC
The DNA here is from genome assembly GCA_016271365.2 of Neoceratodus forsteri. Classification (NCBI taxonomy): domain Eukaryota; kingdom Metazoa; phylum Chordata; order Ceratodontiformes; family Ceratodontidae; genus Neoceratodus; species Neoceratodus forsteri. The sequence continues at coordinate 1,069,109,822 of CM057452.1, read as the reverse complement.
CATCCCAGGAGGGATGGGGGTGATCTTCAGGGTTCAGGGACAATCCCCTCACCCAGTCTGTCTAGTGAAGCTTCCTGTGACAACTTCAGAAACTGTGAGTACTTTTGTGTCAGCCCAGGAGGGGCACCTGCATTCCTTTTGGTGATTTTTCTCTGACAAAGGGACCCTGCCACCTAGACTGTGTCTGGTTTTAAAAGTGTCTGACTATGATGGAGTCTAGAGAGAGAGAGAGAGAGAGAGAGAGAGAGAGAGACTGTCCAAGTACAGAACTTTTAGTCATGTAATATGTTAAGTGTGAGAAACATTTCAAGATAGCATCTACAAGTTTTCTGTGAGGGTGTCATTAACCAGATAAATGGCTGAGTATAAACTTGGAAACAAAATGTGGGAGACCCCCCATCTGGAGTAACCAGTTTACCTCTGGGTTCAGTTTGGGCACCAGTTCAGTTTCTCAGTCAGTGCATTTGGCCAGTGCCTGATGGAAATGCTTACCCAGACGGGTTTTGTATTCTCTGTTTCCAGTTTGCTTCAGTGTAGTGGGTGCTGGAAGATTTTGAGCCTGTATGCACTCTTTGGTGGTCATGTGTGCCACCAGAATTCCTCATGAAATATGGGAAAGTGTTCTAGTACTGGCTATGTATGCCTAGTCGATGGGAAAGTGTCCTAGTACTTGCCGTGTGTGCCTAGTCAAGATGAAATGTACCAGTAACTGGCCATGTGTGCCAGTTTCCATTTCAGAACCTGAGAGTTCACTGTGTGTGTTCAGTATGCCTATGTTAAATGGGAAGTTCAGGAATGTCTGCTCCTCAGTAATCTGCGTTACCAATATGAGTAACCCTGTGGGGGTCCATCTTCACTTTGTGATTATTCTCTGTGTATGTGAACAAAAGCCACACTCTAGAATCCCAACCTAGTTTGGACAGTACTGTTATTGCTTCCACTGTGTCTGGATTTACTTGGGTGTCCCTGTCCAGAAGTACAAACCTAGCACAATTAGGAGCAAACATTTTCTCCCAGGGACTTGGGTTGCTGGCCATGGTGAATGGTCCCACCAAGTGTGTACAAGGTAGTTGCCACACTTGGGTTGTCTGTCTGTGATAGCAGGCTTAGAAACAGAGATGTGTGTACATGTGTATGTAAACCACTATCCCTTTTCCCCTAGATGCTATGTGGTGAGAGGAGCAGCCCTGCCAGTTAAATCAAGGGGAGCGTGGGGTTACATGTATATAAGGGTGTGTGTGTGTGTGTGTGTGTGTGTGTGTGTGGTATGTATATATATATATATATATATATACTAATCCAACATTTCTTTTTTATTTCAGACTCTTCAAGGATGTCGCTAAACTTCTCTGTCAAGCGGAAACATGGAGAGGAAATTCCTAGGACCCTGCAGTGTGTAGTGCATTACCCTGCCCTGATAACAAGTTACCCTGATGTATCTCCTCTGAGTGGCAAAAGTTACTTCACACTTATAGAGATCAAAGATATTCAAACCCAGTTAGGTGGTGAAAATCATCATGATGAGCATTGTGCATCAATTCCAGTGCCTAACTATGACCCTGCCAAACATAACTACAATAGACAATACTATCAAAAGTTCTCAAAAGCCATGAGTATCAGAAAATCTGGAGAACATGCAGATGCTGGTGAATGTAGCTTACATCATCATCTCAGGGGTGGTCTTCCTTGTGCCTCATCATCTAGAGTTTTTTTTCTGATAATTATGGAATCTGCAACAAATATGTAATCAAAGTGAAGGGGAAGAAGCAATATCCAACTGCTATTGTTACAAAAACAGCTGAAGCCACAATGAAAAGAGTGACAGAGCTATGTGATGACCAATATATGCTCACAAAAATTAAGACAGAGGACCTTCTTGAAAGGAAGTTTCGTAAACATAAGTGCTACCTAAATTATACAGTAATCACAAGGGACAGGACCCCAGATGATCAGAATAGAGGTGGTAATGAGGATAACAATTAGCAGTTAGATGGAACTGGGTTTGAGGTCGTTTGTCATGTAATTGAAGACAATGTGCTTCAAAGACACCAAGCCATTTCAATGAAGATGTTGAATGAAATCTCAAGGGTTGGAGTAGGAGATCGACGATACCGTTATAAATATATAAAGCAGCTGAAAAAGAAATATGGGGATTCACTTTTATTTTTAACAGTTGATCTTTAAAAACCACTCATAACCAGTGCTGAATCATTAATTGGTGCTGCATCAGTCACAGAGCTTTTGAGAATGGATGACAATCAAGTCATCAAGCATGTTGCTTCCTTGTTGTAGGAACATATCTTAAGATTTGTAGAGACAGCACTTTCACTGGCATGGCCACCAACAGTAGATGCTCTCCTGAGTAAAGAACAACAGCCCTCAGAGACAGTTCAATAATTGTTCTCACATGTACGAAAATCCTCAAAACGTACGGAGAGCGAACAAGTCTCCCAATTGTTAAAGTCCTACTCGGAAGATCAAATTGATGGTGTTTCTCACTATAAAACATGCACTTGTTGGAGATGTGCTGCACAATATGACTGGACATAAAATGCCTGTGAACATCCTGTTTCGTTTAGAAAATAGTTGCAGTTATGACCAAGTGTGTGAAATTGAAATGGGTTTAGATGAACTTTCTCAGCATTTCCATGAACAAGGTCTGTTACTGCCACTTCAGCCAAAGTCAGAGTCTTCTGTTGTCTTAACAGTTTTCTGGATGGACAACTTTGATCAGAACACTAAAACAGTAACTGTTTTTTTTATCATGGAAAAAGTTTTTATTAATATGTTTTATTTTACAAACATAAAATTCTGAAAAGTTTCAGAACAAGTATAACTCAACAAGTAAACATACCTGTATAATGCCACCAACAGGTGTTGTGTGATATATAGTACAACAGGGAAATTGACCAGAAGGCCAGCTGCATATCATTATTGGTCTTACTAACATTACATTGAGGTCTAACTTCTGCTTACCAGGAAAACAGGAATCTGATGAATCTAACTAACAGTATAGAACTGCTATTAGTCAAAGCTGTGGGGGGAAATAATTCCAACAAAATATTCCTGCCTTAAACATGCCAAGTGAAAAACAAATCAGGACAACAAAATTGTCCTTGAAATAGGGGCTGTGCATAGTGGAGCAGAGCAGGTGTTTGCATAGTGGAGCAGAGCAGGTGTTAAAACATTCAAGATGGGGAGTTGCCAGGCAGGGTGGGGGAAACAGAACTGAGGTGCGAGTGGAGTAAAGCATCCCATTTCTTCCCATGTTTGGACATCTGATTTAGTTCAAAGTAGGAGAGATGCTCAAAAATTGCCAGTCTAGCAAGTACTATATGCCAGATCAGTACAGAGGGAGGATGTGGCTGTCTCCACTTCATGAGGATTGCCCTTTTGGCCTCCATCAGAGCTGTGATCACCCAGCTCTGCAGTGGGCTAGAGAGTGGAGCAAGTGTGGAAGTGTTGCAGAGATGTAGCAATGGGGATCCTGGTGATATCTTGCACCAACCACTTTTGAGCAGTCCTCAAATAGAAGAAGAAGCCAGAAGGGGAAAGAAACAGATTCATTTCAGTGCTTTACAGTAATTGTACATTGCTATTTTTGTTTTAAACTTTGATTGTGGGCTTTTAGTGATACTGTAATTTCTTTACTTAGAATTGTTTTTGGGCTGTTGAAAATGTAAAACCTAGTTTGTTGTGCTTGTAGTGGTGGTGTATTTCTTTGCTGTCTTTAATTGCTGCAAATTTTGTCTTGGCTTGTCTGACTTGCCCTGTAGTTTGGGTGAGGGGCGCTAATTGTCTGGCCTCTGGCCTCAGCTACATGATAATTGGAGGTGGAGCTTAGTCAGAGTTGAGGTAGCAAGTGATTTTTTTTTTCTCAGAAGAAGCCAGAAGGAGAAGGAAACCGATTCATTTCAGTGCTTTGCAGTATTTGTACATTGCTATTTTTGTTTTAAACTTAGATTGTGGGCTTTTAGTGACACTGTAATTTCTTTACTTAGAATTGTTTTGGGGCTGTTGAAAATTTAAAACCTAGTTTGTTGGGCTTGTAGTGGTGGTGTATTTCTTTGCTGTCTTTAATTGCTGCACATTTTCGCCCCCTCCCCTGCCCCCAGCCCTTAATTATATGCCTTACTAAATCTGATTGACAGGAGCTTTGCACAGGATATAGTAGGGTTTGTGGAGTAGGAGGGACATAAGGGGGAAGAAGCCCGCCCTCAGCACAAGTGTTTTGACTAATTTTTTATTTATTTTTTCCTTTTTTAAAGAAAAGTATCTGAGGAGCAGTGGCAGGATTGTTAGGACAGTAAATTAATAAAAAGGGAATAAGGAGAGGTTCAGTAACAGACAAGTACTGGAATAGCAGTATAAGTGTAGTATAATGTGAGGAGTGGTGCAATGCAGTGGCTATGGGGCAGCCTTATTCAGGCAGACCTTCTGGATTCTGAGGTGCTGCCTTATCTGCATGCATCTCTCTGGACTGCAGGATGAGGTAGCCAGACTCAGAGTGGAAGTAAACTGGGTCAGGAGTACCATCTCCCCTATCCAGACATCACCCAGTTCAACACCGCTGCTGCAAAGGATGCCGAGAACAAGGAGCACTTGGATGGCAGTGGGCTTAGAGAGGGTTAGGGTGATCAGGCAGAGACACATCCCAGATCCTATTCCACTCAAGAACTCATATGCCATACTGGCAAATGGGGATGACCAAATAGAGGTACCCAGAGAAGTGGAAGGAAAGGATGTGGGTTAGCCAAGGATGTGACCTCAGTGGGGAGAGCAGTGGACCCCAGTGGAGGAGGAAGAAAATCCTGGTGGGGACTTCATCATAAGAGGGATTCAGCTAGGAACACAGGAGGGGGAAGACAGGGAGGTGAGGTGCCTGCCAGGTGCCACAGCATGGAGGGATGGAAGGAAGATCCTGGGGATTGCTGGGAAGGCAAGACAGGAGGGTGAGCTGGATGTCATTATCCACCTAGATACTAATGACCTGGTAATGGGAGCCCAAAGAAGTTCAGGAAGAGTTTAGGAAATTGGGGAATGGTCTCAAGCAAGTAGCTACTTCTGTCACCTTCTTGGAAGTACTACCTGTGAGAGGCATGGGAGAGATTAGGGGTGCATGCACCAGGAACTTTAACTCATGGTTGAAGAACTGGTGCTGTGAGGAAGGGTTTGGATTCATTGGTGGCTGGGGACCCTCCTGGAGGGATGGAGGCTTGTTCAAGCCTGGCGGTCTGCATCTATCCTGGAGGGGAATCCAAGCACTCAATGATAAGTTTAAATGCTACATTGACAAGCATTTAAATTAGCCAAGGGGGTGGCAGGCCATCAAGGAGGGTACCTAATTGCCCAACCCCCCCCAGAGATAGCAGTGGAACCAGTGAACTGGAGGAGTGGATATCTCTACAAAGCAGTGTGCAAAAGATGGAGATAAGTGCCCAAGAGGTGGATAGGCAGAAAAGGGGCAACATTCAACATAAGGGCAGACAGCAAGGAGAACCAGGGATAAAGGACAACCAGGGAGGGGCTGGGGTAGAACAGCTAAACAGTCTAAGGAGGTCAAATCATGGAAACCATGTGTGCCAATGCCAGGAGCCTTAGCAACAAGATGGAGGATCTGGAGGCTGTCATGGTGCAGTCAGACCTGGACATTGTGGCCATCACAGAAACCTGGTGTAATGATAACCATGACTGGGAGATGGCCATACCTGGCTACAACATATTCAGAAGAGACAGGGCAGGTAGGAAGGGAGGAGGAGGAGTGGCCCTGTATGTGGAAGATGACATAAGGGCCACAGAAATCCAGGGGGAACAAAATGGGGGAGAGATACTGTGGGTTGAGCTGGAAAGGAAAATGGTGCCAGCCATCTGCACAGGTATGGTCTATAGCCCACCAGCCCAGGATGAAGAAACAGATAGGGAGCTGATGCTAGCCATCCAAAGGATGACAGACAAGGGTGAGGTAGTGCTGGTTGGAGACATCAGTATTCCAGATGTGGACTGGAGCATCCCAGCAGCAGCATCAACTAGGAGCAGATTTATCCTGGACTCCCTTCAGGGTGCTTTTCTCAAGCAACTGGTCATGGAACCAACTCGGCAGAAGGCAATACTGGACCTTGTGCTCACAAACAGGGACAGTGTGATGGGAGTAACAGTGGGGGAGCACCTGGGGAACAGTGAACACCAGTCATTGTGGTTTGAAATCACAGAAGGAGCAGAACCAAACCACACAAAAACATGTATCTTGGATTTTAGGGGGACAGACTTTGGGAAAATGGGGAGATGCTTGAAAGAGGCATTAAGGGGAATGGGGCAGGATTTAAGGGGTTCAGGAACAGTGGTCAGTGTTTAAAATGAGGATTACAAGAACAACAGAATTCTGCATTAAGCAGGTTAGCAAGGGGAAAAGGAAGAGGAGGCCATTATGATTTTCCAAGGAGGTAGCGGATAAAGTGAAAGCCAAAAGATTGTATTCAGGCAATACAAAGACACAGGCAGAATGGGATAGGGAGAAGTACCAGGAGAAGCAAGGGAGGCAGGAAGGTCAGTAAGGGAAGCCAAAGCTCAGACAGAACAGCACATTGCAAAATCAGTAGGTAGAGGAGACAAAACCTTTTACAGGTACTGTACATACTGTAAGTGAAAAAAGAAAGGCAAAGGGAGGGATAGTGAGACTGAAGGGGAGGATGGGGTCAAGATGAGGATGACAGCAGTAAAGCTGACATATTGAACAGGTATTTCTGCTCAGCCTTTACTGAGGAAGAGGAGGGTAATGGGTCTGAAGGGAGTACAAGGGGTGGGAATGGTGCAGAAATGGACACAAGTCCCTTTACACAACAAAGGGTCCTGAAGGAACTGGAAGTAATAAAGCAATGGGGCCAGATGGGGTGCATCCCAGGGTCCTTAAAGAACTAAGAGAGGTGGTGGCTGAACCTCTGGCAATCCTGTTTAGCTGATCACTGGAAACAGTGGAGGTACCCAAAGACTAGAGGACAGCAGATGTATTCCCCTCATACAAAAGTGGGAACAAAGAGGAAGTGGGGAACTACAAACCAGTCAGCCTCACCTCAGTAGTGGGAAGATCATGGAAGCACTACTGAAGGAGAGATTGGAGGAACATCTGGTTGTCAATGGACTACAGAACCCAAGACAGCATGGTTTCACCAGGGGGAGGTCATGTCAGACCAATCTCATTGAATTTTTTGACTGGGTGACTAGGAAGGTGGATCAAGGGAGGGCAGTGGACATGGCCTATCTGGACTTCATCAAGGCCTTTGACACTGTACCACATAGAAGACTATTACAGAAACTGGGGAATATGGGTGTGGGCAGGACAGTAGTGCAGTGGGTAGTTAACTGGCTGGGCGGCAGGACACAGATGGTGGTGGTAAATGGCTGTCACTCCACAGAGGGAAGAGTGACCAGTGGAGTACCACAGGGATCAGTGCTGGGACCGGTCCTATTCAACATCTTCATCAGTGACGTTGCGCAGGACCTAGAAGGCAGTATTTCCCTGTTTGCTGATGACACAAAGCTCTGTAACACAGTAGATATGCCAGAGGGTGTAGACAGAATGAGAAGGGACCTGCAGAAACTTGAAGAATGATCAGGGGTTTGGCAGTTGAAATTCAATGCAAAGAAGTGCAAGATAATGCATATGGGGCACAAAAACCCTGGCACAATATATCAGTTGGGGGTGAGGATACAGCATGCACCAAGCAGGAAAGGAATCTTGGGGTTATCATATCTGATGACCTCAAGGTAGGGAAACAGTGTGACAAGGCAGCAGGTAAAGCAAATAGGATGCTGGGATGCATAGGCAGGGGCATCACCAGCAGGAAAAGGGAGGTCATAATTCCACTATACAAGACACTAGTGAGGCCCCACCTGGAGTACAGTGTACAGTTCTGGAGACCTTACTTATGTAAGGACAAAGATAGGGTAGAGAAGGTTCAGAGGAGGGCAACAAAGATGGTACATGGATTGCATCATAAGTCCTATGAGGACAGGTTGAAGGAACTGAATATGTACTGCCTGGATGAGAAGAGGGAGAGAGGGGATATGATAGAGACATACAAGTATCTTACAGGGAGGAACAGGGTGCAGGAATACACTATTATTAAGCAAAAAAGATGTTCCAGGACTAGAGGGCATATGATGAAGTTGGAGGGAGGATGAGTCAGAGGAAACATGAAGAAGGATTTCTTTACAGAATGGGTGGTGGAGAAGTGGAACACCCTGCCAAAGGAAGTGGTGGGGGCTAAAACAATCACAGGATTTAAGAATGCATGGGATAGACATAAAGGAATTCTGGAGGTCAGGGTCAAGGGGCAACAGACTTCTAGGAAAACATAAAGGTAAAACTTACAAGCTCAAATGGGCAGACTGGGTGGGCCATAGGCCCTTATCTGCTAACACTGTCTATGTATCTATGTAAATATAGCCACTCAGAAGCTAGTGAGTTCCAAACAGTGCCAGAGCACATGAAGCAGTCTAGCAGGGCTCTGTTGGCATCTCCAACACTGAGCATGAGGCAGAATGCCTATAGTCTGTAACCTAGCCAGTGTACGATACCAGCAGAGCAGTATCTTAAGCTGAATTATTTAAATCCTAGAGTCCCTGTGTGCTGTATGCGAATGTCTCAGGAGTATACTCCAGTCCTCTAAGGAGATAGTCATCTGCACATCTTGTTCTCACTTAGCTCTACCTGTATCCATGTCATAATGTTGGGTGTTCCAAAGCATGTGGTACACCTTGCCTACCACCCCTTTAACACTGAAACAGTAACTGGACATGGAACAATACACAATACGCATGGTGTTGCATGCCAAGAAGAATTGAAGGCTCCATTCTCTGTGAAGATTCTATTGAAATTCTCACTCAAAAAGAAGGACAATTATATCTAACAAAAAGGAATTAAAGCATTGACAGGTGAATTCAAAGAAGGAGCCAACCACATTTGGGAACAGCCCAAGTCTACTATGCTAACATCAGTGGTAAATATAGGCAAGGCAAAGTTAATGTTATAGAAACTCATTTGGGAAGCACACAAGGAGGATTAGCTTGTCCCAAGGTTTACTGGTTGGCTGACGCTAGTTTGTAACAATCATTCAAGTTCACAGAAGAAGACAGTTATTACATATCTTCCACCCATCCACAAACCCATCACTGATTATGCCACTGTAGTTGAATACCTCACACAAACACAAGAAATAGCTCAGCAAGTTAATATGCCCTATGTTCACCTGACACTTGATGTTGGAGTAACAACAAAGGCATATCATGTTGTGTGGAATTTCCCTGATCAGTTCCACAATGTCATAATTCTTTTAGAAGATTTCCACCTATTCCTGGAAAACTTTGGCATTATAGGACAGTTAGTTGGTAGCAGCGACTTTGAGGGCATAGTATTTCAGGCTGGTCTTTGTGCCTCTAGCAGCATAAGGGGAGTTTTGCATGAGAAGCAGGAATGGACTGTACATGCATATTTTGTAGATGCCTTGGAGCAATTGCTTCAGGTCAGATTTCTAGAGTATTCAACAGAATTGAATGCCACCCCTTCAGTATTGCTTGACCAGATCAGATCATCACCTCAACCCATAGACTTCCATAAACTGCTTCAGGAAGATGAGATTGTCATTTTCAAGACTAAGTATGAGGCCTTCAGGCAGCAGATTCATCATGGTGAGCTGGGGGAAAATCCCACAGCTCAGGATGACATGGATATAGTGGCTCAGTAGCATTTGCTCCACACAGCAATAAAAAGAAACAACTTTGATCTTAGACTACTGTGTTGGTGGTGGAATCAAACACTTTGCTGCAAATGAAATGGCCTATGATAAATGGTTGTTAAATTGACCATATCTAGCAAAATCCAGAGAGGGACATTTGGAGATCACTGGGGCCCTTCACAGTTCAGTCAGTAATCTGCAAAAAGCAAGCAGGCCATTTGAAATCATCAAGTTAAAACAATGCATCAAAGCCATATTGACTCTTCTTGATCAAGAGTTTATCAACCCATTCAGTGCTACTTTAGATGCTGAAAGATTGTACAATTTGTCCTTGAAGCACCTGTTGCACCTGATACTAAAGAGAACCTCACCAGTATCATTGAACAAGGTACAGAAATGTATGAACAACTTGTCAAAGAAAGACTGGAAAGTGGTAAAAATAAATATTTTGATCCAATTTCAAAAGCCCCAGTGAAAACCTTCAGTGATGCAGACAAAAAAGTGCAAGAAACCACCAAAGGAAAAGTTACAGAACTTATAATTTGAAAGTGATATACTGTATTGGGAAAATGTTTGGCCCATTCAAACAAGCACAACTCCCATGTAGATATAAACAAATTATTAACATATTTCCTGAGCCCAGTCCCGCTGAGTCTAGTCAATGCAGATGGAACTAGATGGACAATACCAAACAGCAAGTTACTTGAGGTGCTAGCAGAATACTGTCTAGTGTAAGACATTTCAGGAATTCACCCCAGAAAAAGTGTCTCGGCATACATAGTTGATCTAATGGCAACAGTGCAGGTTATGATAGGAATCCCTGAAACCTTCAGTGATCTGGCAATAAAACTCCTGAATAGTATTCCAAAGGGATTTACAAGAGTGGTTGTTGTTGCAGATACATACAGAAAGTCTATTAAAGAGGCTGAGAGATTTCAATGAAGATTTAGTGAGACGCATATTATCAAAGGTCCCAACACCAAAGTGCCAAAGAATTTCAGTTACTTCCTTTCTAATGGATCTAACAAGGAGTGCCTGATTGATTTGATCATGCAGGTATGGGCTGAAAATTGCATGAGTTTGCCAGAGGGCCAAGTGATCTATTTTTTTATGAGAGACAAATGCTACAAGATCGCCAAAGAAGAGACTATAGTTGTGGATGAGCTCTGTTCTAACCAGGAAGAAGCAGACACAAAAATTGCCCTTCATGTGCAACATGCCATTACAATATTTTTATTTATTTATTTGTACATCAGTTTACAACCTTTGAGCCAGAGGCTCATTTCCAAAGGTACCTCGTCACAAAGAGGACAACTACATTACAACATTTTGTTACATCATTGCGGTTACAACTTTGGCAGTCACATGCAGTTATTTCTTTGTTACATCAATTAGGTTACTGGTTTGGCATTCACAAGTGTTTACAGTTATTTGGATACAGAGTAACAGATTAAACATACATTGGTATAAGCATACACACAGTAATGTACAGAGACTGCAGGAGGTAAGAGTTCAGAGGGCTATGGGACGTGGTTGATGATTGGTTTGGGTGAGGAGCCACTCAGTGAGCTTTGTCTGTGCATAGTGAGCTAGATCACCTTAGAGACAAGCGCAGCTATGCATGTTAAATAGCTGACTCCGAGGAAGTTTTGAAGCAGGAGATCATGAGGGTATCAGAGATGGAGGTAGGGAGTGTGTTATATCAGAAGGGAGCTCTGTAACAGAAGGACCTTTGTCCATGTGTGGTTCTGGACCTAGGGACTAGTAGAGTGGCCTTGCAGGAGGTTCGAGTTTGAACTAAGGGTTGTGCTAGGTGGATGGATGCTGTCAGCCCAGGCGGGGATAGTCCAAGGAGAGTTTTTTTTGTTATGAGGCAGGTTTGGTATCTGAGTCGTTCATCCAGGTTAAGCAGCATTGCCATGTCATGTAGCTGGCAGGTATGTGTTAGCCTTGGGGCTCCCATAATTAGCCTACAGGCCTTATTCATGGTGAGGCAGATTTTATTGAGGGCGGTTGAGTCTGCAGCGCCATAAACTGGCAGGCCATAGTCCACAAGAGACATTATTGAGGATGTGACCGCTAGTCGGAGGGCATCGGGGGGAGGCAGTTTTTGTAACAGTATAGAATACCTAGCCGAACATTGGTAGCTGAGGCAAGAGCATCAATGTGGTCGTGGTATGTGAGGCTGAGTCAAAGGAGACCCCAAGGTACTTGTACAAGCGGACTTGTTCGAGAGGAAGCTTGGAACTAGGGAGGATGTGGAGTGGGAAGTTGCTGGCTTTGTTTTGGGGGTGGGCAAAGAGCATAGTTTTGGTTTTTTTGAGATTGATTACAAGTCTATGCTCTTTAAACCAGGTTTTGGTATCATTAAAGGATAGTTGCAAGGTGTCCTGTAGGGAGATGGGGTTTGGTGGGTGGCAAAGATGATGGCATCATCTGCATACAGCAGAATTTTTACCAGTGCATGCATTGGGCAGGGTGTTGAGGTAGAGTGAGAAGAGTAGGGGTCCTAGGATGGAGCCTGGGGAACACCTGAGCAGATAGGACATGTATTGGAAAGGGTCCCATTGATTTTAACACACTGAGAGCGGGCAGACAGGTAGGTGGAGCACCAGAAGACCGGCCCAGTGGTGAAGCCAGTGTGGCTGAGGGCATCCAGCAGGAGGGGTGGGAGACAGTGTCAATGCCTTTGAGAGGTCAATGAACACTGCCCCGGCTAGTGAGCCAGAGTCCAGGAAGGAGTGTAGAAAATTTGAAAACTCTAAGAGAGCAGTGCTGGTACTGTGACCTGCACGGAAACCATGCTGTTCTGGACAGAGGATGTTGTGTTTGGTCAGGTAATCTGTAATTTGAGTAGCCACCAGTTTTTCTAGTGCTTTGGAGAGGGGTGGGAGAATGGAGATGGGCAGGTAATTCCCGGCTGTGGACCTGTCACCTCTTTTGTGTATGGACATAACTGTGGCAGTTTTCCAGGCCGAAGGGAATTGCCCCAGGCAGAGAGATTAATTGAGAAGGCTAGTGGAGTGGAGCAAGGAACTGATCCAGAACCCGGCTGGAGGATACTGGGGTCCAGGAGTTGCTGCCAGTACTATTGCTCTTTAGTGTTTTAATCAGGTGTGGTCTGACTTCCTGGGCAGTTACCCTGCGTAAGTGGAAACTAGGATGTTGGATGACTGGGGCAGGTAGGGAGGGTCAAAGAAATTGCTAGGGAGTACCGAACTAAGGTCCGTGAAGGATGAGTTGAGGAAGTTGGCTATGCGGGCTGGGTCAGTGGAGATAGAGCCATCAATGGTGATCTGGGAGGAGGGGGAGTGCATGGCCCCACTTAGTTGTTTGATGTAGTCTCAGAATGTTCTTGCACTCCCCCAGGAGGAGGTGAGCATGACCTGATAGTGATCAGCCTTTGCTTTTCTGATGGCCCAGGTGCATTTGTTTCTTGTGGCATTGTATGCCTGCCTGTCCACCAACCAGCCTGTTTCTGAGGCCAGATGTCATAGGTTATGAGCAGTTGAAGCAGGGCAGGGGTAATCCAGGGTGCATTACGTACTTTGGTTCAGACTTCTATTAGGGGTGTGAAGATGTCACAGGCTTTGTTGAAGGTTTGGGAAAAGAAGGTTAGGGAAGTATCTATATCAGGGGCATCGTGTATGGGAGACCAGTTAATTTGGGCAAGAAGTTGCTTAAGACCTTTTAGTCCACCTGGTCTGAGGCACCGACGTAGAGTGGAATGGGCCGTGGGTTTGGGTGTGGAGGTCGCCCAATGGAAGAGGATAGGAGAGTGGTCACTAAGTGAGTCAGGAAGGACCTGAGTATCATGGATTTGTTTAGGGCGGTTGGTGATGACCACATCTAGAAGGGTGCTGGTACCTCTCTTTGTGTTTACTCTGGTGGGTTGGAAAATGAGTTGAGTCGGGTCTATGGCTGTGAAACAGTCACAGGTGGTGGCAGAGGATGTGCTGAGCCAGTTAACGTTCAAGTCACACACAAGGATTTGGTCAGCTGTGTGATGTAGGGTTGTAAGATAATCTGTTAATGAAACCAGTGCCAGGGTTTGGTTTTTTGGGAATGTAGGCAGTGGTGAGATAGAGGGGGCCCCTGGAGGGGTCTGGGGTCAGTTTGAGGGTCAGGGCCTGCGCCCCATATATGAGAGCTGGGGCAGGGAGTGCTTGTCCAGTGAAAGAGTCCCTGGTATAGATTGCACAGCCCCCCACCTGCCTACATGATCCTCCCGGTAAAGGGAGTAACCTGGGAGGGAGACAAAGGAGTCTGGAGTAGATTTTGATAGCCAGGTTTCCACCAGTGTTATGACATCTGGTCTATGCAATGTGACCCAGCATTGCAGGGAATCAAATTTTTTTCAGAAGGCTGCATATATTCATAGATGCTATGCAGAGCTCAGGAGACCCTGCTGGTGGGCTAGTGTGGGCTGGGCCTTGGTTGGGATGTATATTGCCTGTCAGGAGTAGTAGAATGAGCACCACCCTGGCCAGGAGCCAGTGGAGGGTGAGCTTTCGATAGGTATGTGGAGGAGAGGAGGGGAGCTTCTGGGCACAGGGGTTGGGCAGGGTTCTCCAAGCTGGAAAAGCAAAAACGATAAGCCTCCAGTGGGAGCCTGGGGAAGCAGCTGGGTGGTGACTAGGGGGAGGGTGTTGTAGGCTAGGGCAGATGGTGAGTGTAGGGTGGGATTGTACTAACTCCGGAACAAGTGAGGGAGCTAGTGCCAGTGAGCCTGGGGGGGTGTTAGGTAGGTGGGACAGTGGTGTCAGGGTAAGGATGAGAGGGAGGCATTTTAGTAAGAGGTGGGCTAGCATATTGCTAGTGGTAGCAGCACGGGAGGTAGGTAGAAATAGTTTTGTTGCCCTCCAGCAAGCGTGGATGCCACTTTGGATCAGTGGTAATGACAGGGACTCTGGTGACAGGGTACCAGGTTCAGGACTCACTCAGGGCAGTTGGAAAAGGGACCTGGGTGAGAGCCATGCTCCACGTTCTGGGGGCCAGAAGCAGGCTAGGTTTGGGCCTGAAATGGGGTGCGCAAATAGCGACTCCTAGTGGTTGCCCAGTGTGTGCCTGGTGGTGATGACAAGAGGTCCAAGAGTGGGCTAGCTATAGGGCTCAGTGGGAGGAGTGTGGGCAGGGTAGCTGTAAGCCAAATAGAGGAGGAGAAGTGGAATAGTGTGGGACCCTCTGGTGGCTGGCAGGTATAACCTGCAAATGGAAAAGTGGGGACTTAGTAAAAACAAAGACAGGAAGTGATGTCATAACCCAGCACCTATATAAGTAGTGACGACCCAGGGTGGGTGGGGTAGTTGACGCGTGTAGCGCGTTGACGGGCTAACCCTCTTACAAGGGTGCAGCTGTAGAGGTACTTTAATTACCTCTTCTCGGCAGCTGCTGTGATCTCTGCTCTTGGAGGGAGCTCTGGAAGGCTGGTGGGCTGGGAGCTGTGTGCTTCTTGTGGGGAGGTAGCGAGGCCAATATTATAGGAGGAACAAAGCAACTAATTAGGATGCAGCAGGAGATCAGGGTTTGCATTTGTTAGCTGCACCTGTACAATTTGTATCCCGACTGAAACGGTACCTCACACTAGCGAGGATATCCTAGGGAGTTGAACTCAGCAATGGCTACAGGTAACAGAATTAAAACTGCTATAATTACCACAGTATTGAAATAAAAGTAGTCGCTAGAGTGCTGCCCCAACAGTAGTCCCAGCATAAAAGCAGTTTAAAAGACAGAGATGGCATTCCAGCATTCCCACTGTGTAAATGACAACCATTGCTTAAATAACAGTCTCACAATACCGTTTCAATTCAGAAAAAAAAAACCCTTACAAGGGTGCAGCTGTAGAGGTACTTTAATTACCTCTTCTCGGCACCCACTGTGATCCCCACTCCTGGAGGGAGTTCTGGAAGGCTGATGGGCTGGGAGCTGTGTGCTTCTTGTGGGGAGGTAGCGAGGCCTCTTCTCGGCACCCGCTGTGATCCCCGCTCCTAGAGGGAGCGCTGGAAGGCTGGTGGGCTGGGAGCTGTGTGTCCAGGCCCTGTTATCAGTTCACAATCTGGGGATACCAGTAATTTTACTGCCACTATTTTCAGAATGCAAGCAAAGTATATACTGTACCTGGACAATGGCCATGGCAACAGTAGGAAAATCATTGACATTAGCAAATGTGAAATGGCCACTGTAACAAAGAAAGCCTTAGTCAGTTTCCATGCATTCATCGGCAATGGCTATGTTTCTGCATTCTTCAAAAAAGGGTAAGAAGATTTGCTGGGACATCCTTCAAAAGTACACCAAATTCCTGGATGCCTTTCAGAAACTTGGGAGTGATTGGCAAGGGGATAATGGTGTTGTAGCTCTGTTGGAGGAGTATGTCTGTAAACTGTATGGAAGGAATCAAATTACTAGTGAAAATATAGTGAGGCAGCAGATCTACTGGAAGAAATATAACAAAGACAACAGAATAACTGATTTGTCTCTGCTACAACCCTGCCAGGAAACCCTGAAGTTACATACTCTGTGAGCCAACTATGTCTGCCAATTGTGGAGGCTTTCCTCTGTTGTAGTTATCAATGCCCCAAATGCAACTTTGCATGGTTGGACTGATGATCTCAGTTTACAGTGGATGGACATGACATTTCCAGATGATGCTATGTCTCTGCTCTATGATGCAAATGAGGAATCAAATGAGGACCAAGATGTATGTGATTACCAAGATGATATTGGCGTATCTGACAATGATGAAGATTTTTCCTAGATGAACAAGACTACAGTAAGTTCCATTACTTTACCAACAATCACATTTTAAATTTTACATTTTTTGAAATAAAAATGTTTTGTATAAACAAAGATGTTTGTTTTTTTCTTTTAGATAAATTTCCTTCTTTAAAAACTCTTTTAAAATTAACCTTTGAGGTAACTTATGGGTATGCATTTTAAAGCTCCAACTTGCATGTATTCATTGAGCTCACTCTTGAATGCAAATTTAAATTAGTCTCGAGTAATGGCCCAAGAATCTGCATTATGTATGAGTAGCTAAAAATAGCAACATTTAACAAGGTATAAACTTGCTAAAATGTTGTCTATTAATGGTGACTTCGCTTTTATCAATTTATCCTCTTATATTACCTTAAGACTTCAAAACCACATATGCATTTCAAAGCAGAATCATTATCCTTTTAGACAACATAACATAATATTATAAAGGACAAAAAATCCTGTCTGACATTATTAAATACAAAAATATTTTGAAATTTCACAAGAAATTAAGGGGTGGTGGTTGGTGTTTAACTCTATAACTTTTAACATTAATTTTTTGAGGTAACAAATGGGTATGCATTTTAAAGCTCTAACACCTGCCTATTCATTGAGACCACACTTGAATATATATTTCACTTAATCTCAAAGTAATGGCCCAAGAATCTGCATCACATACGTGGAGCTGAAAATCACAAAATTTGTCAAGGTGTCAGTACAAAATTGATGCAAACCACCATTTTGCCCGAGCGTTCATGCAATCAACAGATAGATCATACATTTTGGGTATATATGCTATGTTAAACAACCATTTGCATTTATTTAGCTCTCAGGTGACACCCACCTGGTCTATTTTATTTACTACTATTGGTGCTATTTTTTTTGTTTGTTTGTTTTTTGTTTAGTTGTTGATGGGCTGGTGGCCTTCTTTGTTTGTTTGTTTTTAAACTTTATTACCAGACGTGTGCCTTTGTTTTGTTTTTTTGGTGATTTAGTAAAGGTCAGATACCCTTGTTTTGCTTTGTATTTATTAATGAATGGTTGCCCTCTTTATTTTTTCCATTCAGTAACAGGCAGGAGATTTCATTTTGTTTTGTATTTAGTAATAAACGGATCTCTTATTTTGTTTTAATCTTTGATGGGTGGGTGTCCTTTTCTGTTCTGTATTTATTGACGTTATGTTTTCTTTTTATTGGCCATTGCCCATTTTCTATTAAATATAATACCTTTGCTGCAGTGTTGTGTGTCTTTCATTGGTGATCTCCTCTCACACCTACAACTACCACCCCCCTCAGCGCTGCACCTGTGTACAGCGCTATACTGAGTACTATATTCAGTGCTGCACATGTGCCCTGTGTTGTGCCTGTGATATGATGTTGCACTGTGCTAGCACTGTGCTCTCATGCTGTGCATGGACACTTTTCTGGGGCTCAATATTCAAAGGTTTTGGCACTGGTGCACTATTTCTGAACATCTCGGTAGTAATGTAATGCTGGTAGCACTAATACAAGCTTAGAGCATTCGTGGTGCAGGTGCTGCTTGCTGATTATGGGGACCCTGGCCTTTCTGTGCTTAACCTCCCTGGGTTGTTCTTAATCTCCATGCATCTCACAATCTTTACTTCATAAAAGTAGAATACTAAGTAGTTAATGGTGTTTTTCCATTGTACACATACAGTATTATTTTGTGCTGCCCTGTCTTTTGGTTTGCATTAGGTTTCTGTTGATAATCTGTTTAATACTCTGTGAAAAATGACAAAAGATTCACTTAAGGGAGTCTATTCATTCTGAAAGTTCATTTGATGATTAAGTGAAACCTAACCCTGGCTGACATCAGTCCCTTTGCTCTGTAGTTGCTGAAAGATGGAACCGCTTGGCTGACACTGATTTGTTGAAAATACTGGTAATTAGCACAGCTGCTGGTGGATTGTTTATTCAGAAATTGGATTTCTCTGCCCTGGTGTGTTTCACCAGCCTTGGTACCTTGGCTAAAGCTCCATTACTAAGATGAAGGAGCTTTGCCCAGAGGTGCAACAACAACACTTCATATTGCTATATAGAAGATCTGAATGCAAATTGAGATGTCTGCTGTACCATGGACTGGGAGAAGCCAGCAAATGCATTCTTTTTGTGGTTTGCATTCTTCTTCCTCTAATAAACTAATTACTGTACACTAACATAAATTGCTAAAATAAGTGCTTTTGGTCAAATGCCAAAATATATTTATTAATATTTATTTATTTACTGGAAAGTAGTTTATTATTGTGATTAGAACATAGAGCTGTGAAACTGTAGATCTAGGCAGAGCAGGTAAAATTGTGACAAAAGTGTCAAACTGTTTGGAAATAGCATTTGAATGTTTTGGCACATCTATTCTTGATGGGTATACCATCAATACAGTGCCAAAAATAGGGCACCATAATATGAGTGTTGTGGTGAGGCATGTGTGATGTGGGCATCAGGGATTCGTAAACGTCTGCTACTGTGAGTGTCATGTGGAAGGGGCCGTAACTGTGTTTCCATTCTTCTTTGCAATGTGTGATGGGTGGGTGTTTTTATGTATATTTTAGGGGGGAGCCCCCCTTTAGAAAATTACGTGACAACAGCAAGGTCTGATTGCAAACTGCAGTATGTGATCTGTTTGTGTGGTGACACAATTGAATGTCAGCTCTTCTGATGGTCATCCTTTTCCCTGCACTCTTTTACCACATGAAAGTTGCTTTAGCCCAAAAGTGGGTGACCCATTCTGATGCCAGCGAACTCAGAATAAGGAATTTGCATGTGTCAAGACTTTGAAACCAAGCACCTAGTGCTTAACCTCTCTGTAATCACTAATATGTTTCTCTGGTGTTTTGAAATTTAATAGTGCCATTGTCACCCCCTGGATTGTATAGTGTTTTGGGATACAGTTTGCGTGACAAATGCAATATTAAACCAAATTCCTTTCCATTTTCTTTCCTTATGTTTGCTTGTAGAATGCAAGTCAAACATACTGGTATAGTGTTAGTGGCAAACAAGCATTTGTCAATGCTGAATGTTTGCTTGCTGGCATTAGCATTGGAAGTGTAAGAGTTAGACAGATGTAGAATAGGAATAGCAGTGAAGTATTGAACTAACGCCAACCCCACTCCCACCTTGCAGAGATGGACAGGTATTGGGGTGCGCCTTTGGGTCATTGCCCATAACGCACATGCCATTTCACCTCACCCTACCCTGCAGACACCGACAAGTGTTGCAGTATGCCTTGGGGTGTTCAGGCTTTACACTCACCCTATTCCATAAGGAAATAAGCTGAAATGGGTGCAGTATAGGAGAATGGGATGAACTTTGGGGCTGAAGAGTCCAAGGCACACCTTAATGCCTGTTACTGGCTGCAGGGTGGGGGTGGGGGTGGAATGGCATGAGCATTACTGTCGGCAACCCCAAGTCACACCCCTAATGCCTGTCAGTCCCTTCAGGGAAGGGCGTTATGGTAGGAAACCTTAATGGCCTGGGTGTTTCTTGGTATTTTCACTCCAAGTTTTCAATATGGGCTTATTGTGACCACACTGCATAAACAGTGACACTATCAGTTCATTAGCCGAAAGGTGATTTTGCACAGCGCTGCACCATTTCACACCACAGGTGCGAAAATGCATTTCAAACAGGATGTGAAAAATAACAGCTGTACTGTTCATAAGGAGGCATAAAAAAATGGTAATGTTGAAAATCTGGAGTGAAAATATAAAACAGTTGGTGAAGTCATGAGCGTGCGTAGAAACTGCACAATGCACACCCATAATGAAATTATTTGGGGAATTTTTTACACCAGATTTTCAACAAAGGCATTTTGGGACCTCCAATCATGAACAGTGGCAATGTGATTTTCTTAATCTGTCCCGAACGTTGATTTTGCACAGCAACCATGCCCATTGTGTGCCACCGGTGTGAAAACATGTTTCGGGCAGGATGTGAAAAATGACAGCTGTACTGTTCATAAGACAGTGTGCAAAAATGACAATGTTGAAAATCTGGAATACAAATATTAAAATTAGTAAAGTTACTGAGCATGCTTAGAAACTGGCAAGAATGCACGCTTGGTAACACAGTCAGTTTTGGATTTGTTCACCAAATTTGCAACATGGGCTTTTTAGGACATCTCCTTATGAACACTGTCACTATGATTTTCTTAATCTGTCCCAAATGTTGATTTCACACAGCAACCGCACCATTGTGCGCCAGATGTGTGAAAGCACATTTTAGGCAGGATGTGAAAAATGACAGCTGTACTGTTCATAAGCAGGTGTGGAAAAGTGGCAATGTTGAAAATCTGGAGTGAAAATATAAAAATTTCTCAAAGTTATGAGTGTGCATGTGAACTGCTCAACACATGCTTGTAACACAGTCCTTTTTTGGAATGTTTTCGCCAAATTTGCAACATAGGCTTTTTGGGAGCCCACCTCATGAACAGTGACACTGTCATTTTGTTAATTGGTCCCAGAAGGTGTTTCTGAGCAGTGACCGCATAATCACCTTTTGGGACCGAATAACGACATGCAGTGACTGAGTTCATGAGGTGGGGTTCCAAGAACCCCATGTTGAAAATTTGGTGCCAAAAGTCACAAAAATGACTGCGATATCTACCCAAGTTGAACCCCCCCCCCCATGTATGCCATTATACAGCTTACTGGCATTTCTTCAGTTCACAGTCAGTTTTGAAGAGTGCAGATGTGTTCCCGCTCCACTGAAGATCATTGTGCCAGGCTCCAGAGGTAAGTATAGGGGTAAGGGAGGTGCAGGGAGGTGGGGTGCACAGAGGGTGGGTGCAGGTTGGGGGAAGGGGGCACCGCAGACAATGAGGGACTGTTTTCTTGTTTACAGGTTAAAAAAAAAGAAAAACTTTGCGGGAAGTTTTTTTTTTTTTTATTTTTACAGGTACATTTGGCACACTGGGGTGGGCACTCAGTTGCCACCTGGGTGTTTTGGGACTACTGTAGCTGATGAGGATTGGGCACCCCGTTGCAAAGAAAGCGGGTCTGTGTTTTGGGGGGACATGATGCTGAGGGGGATTGGTTACCCCCTCAGCATACAAATTAAACTACAGGAACATCATGCTGATGGGGATTGGGCTCCCCATCAGCAAATGAACTGGGGAGGAGGCATTCTGACAGGGGGATTGGGCACCCCCGACACTGGCTTTCAGGCGGGACTGTGAGAGGCGAACGGTGACAGCTGCCACCATGTTTATTGAAATGTTACACCAGGCAAGGCATGCCCTGCAATGACGGGTCACTCCCTCATTGCAGCAGTGAAATTGTTTCAGTTGGTGGCATGCTTTTGAGCTGCTGTCATAGGCAGCATGCTCATTCATTGGTGCCACACAGACAAGCCCTAAAAAGTAGTGGTGGCATTGTCCACAACATGGCCGCTCCTCCACAACCTGCTACTCCAGCAAGCTGTCACAACATGTTTCTTGTGCATGCGCTCAAGCAAACATAAAAAGGGTTTCTGGAAATGTGTCAGGCTGTGAGCCAATGATTCATCCAGAATTGAGCCTGTAGTCAATGGTGCTGGACTTGCCCAATGATGCAGCACCCGAGGTTGTTTTTTTTTAAAGCAATGCCTGCCATGGAGGGTCTCCAGCAACCCCAAAGGGCTTTATCTAAGAGCAGTGTCTGCCAGAGTTTGGATCTCTAGCAGCCCCAGAGAGGCTTTTTTTTTAAAGCATTGACTACTGTGGCATGGGTCTCCATTAGCCCTGAGGGGTTGCCTTTAACTCTCAAGGTCTTTTCTAAAAGCAATGCCTCCCATGGGGCTAGTGTCCCAGCAGCTCATAATGGACTTACTTTAAAAACAGTTCCTGCAACAGTGCAGGTATCTAGCAGCCGCTGAGAAAAATCACACATAACCACTTACCAGCAGCATCCCCTCCCACCCCCAAAACTCCAATAAAGGGTGAAGGGATGGCCAAATTAGGGACCTCCACCACACACACAAACATGCACACTGATTTGTCTGCAGTGTATACACCTCAGAGCCTGTCACTGCCATAAATACTCTCTCTCAACCTCCACCACTGAAGCCCATATCCTGTCTCAGCGGGAATGAGCCATAGAAATGTCCAGGTTCATATGGATTTGATGCAGCATCCTAAGAGATTAGAAACAGTGCCGAAAAGGGAGCCTGGAGCAGCACTGACACAGCGATACTGTAGAATTGAAAAGTAGCGCGTTCGTATAATTTAGCGGTCTGAGGCTATGCGACTTGTTAGCCGCAGTTAAAGTTCACTATCCTGTACTTCCGTATAATAAGCCTGACATAGATAACTAACTTAGCTGCTCAATTACTTTAGTGGGTCTCTTTCTACAGCGAACATAGCAAAACTTTTTACAGAGAAATAAATCAATTCTACAGTAATTTAGACATGGCCAACTATACTATTCAACCACTGTTACACAGATCAGAAACAGGGCTTAAAAAACAGGAACACCTGCCCAGAATCAAGGACAGCATCATACAAAATGGATTGGCAGTGCAAACCCAGGACACTGTAGGGGGGTGTAAACAAGGTTCAGGAGGGTAGCATCTTTCAGAAAAGAATGTGTACAAGAACAAGGGGACATGATACAAGGCTAGAGGGGGATATTTGCATTCTGTGAATGGTGTGTGGTATAAACTGGTTCAGACATGCACAAAACACGGTGTGTCCGATCTCGTGAGTTGGAAATGCCCGTTAGTTTCAGTTTCACAAACAGCAGCTTGAGAGAGATGAACTGGAGTGACTGTGCCTGAGGAGCTACTCACATCCAATCATATCTCTGCTGCAATGGTCTCACAACTGGGGCTCCATGGGTTGCAGCAGGGAGGCTAATATACCGACCTGCAAACTGTCAGCTGGCATGAGGAGTGACTGACTCAAGTGCAGGAGGGTAAATGCAGGAGCAGGGCTAGGATTCCAGTTGGGCATCTGCCCCTGGTAAATTGTATTTTAAAACAGAACTTCAGAAATATGTTTGACTTTGGACAGAACACCTAGTTATAGCATGTGGGTGGGGGTAGTGCAGTACTGATGCAGAGTTAGGATGTCTTTGGGGTGTGGGGACAGATAGTTATAGCAGGGCTCCTTGGATGCCCTGCACTTTTCAAATTCGAGCCCTTTCAAAGTGTGTGTATGTGTGTAGGAGGGGGGGTGTCTGGCAGGACTCTTGGCCTCCACCCCTGTAAAATATGGCAGGATGGTGTTGGGCAGTAGTACATATTACCCCAATACCGATCCCTCTCTCAATCATCTGAAAGGTCCAGCAATAATAAACACACTTGTGCACTGCATACTTGTATCTTAATTTCATTGGGCACCAAACTCAATACTCAACTGCTTTGTTGCATCTGTCATTCTGATGCCGATTTGTCTATGGCTTGGCTGTTCTAAAACAGAGTGAGGTATCAGCTGAAGTGGATCAACAATGCAATGTTTTTTTAAGCCTGTAATGATCTCTCATTGCTGGCTGACTCTGGAGATTGTTTCTTTCTTTGTTGAGTTGCAAGTGGAAGAGACACCAGGGACTTACCCAGATCAAACAGAAACTACCATAACCATTCCACAACAGCTTCCCAAATAGCATACCAGACCTACAGTGCCTCCCTTGTACCATGTGAGACATGCATGTGCAGAACAGAAGAATGTGCAGCACACCAACTGGTTGGGACTATTTTAAATATATACTGAATTAGTCTTTAAAATGCATTTACTCCACCAGCATTAGCTGGAACATGCTGAGCTGAAGCCTCAGACAGTTCAGCAGGTAAGTGATCCCGTCTGTAAAACATTTAACCCCACCTTCCTAGCTGCTCAAAGACAGGACAACACAAATTAGGAATTTGTATTTCTTCCTCGATGTAACCTTTTATGTGGTCATCAATTTAGATATCTTACCAAGTGGGACAGTGACTATAAAAGTCTGTCCAGTCGAATATTAGACCATCATATGTATTTTGTTGGCAAATGCAGAAAAAAATCAAAAGTGTAGGTGTGTGCATATGTGTGTGTGTGTGTGTGTGTGTGTGTGTGCAAAGCCCAGTTTGTTCCCTATCAAGAGTATAAGTAAATTAGGTAAATGAAACCCGGGAGCAAAGATTATATTATATAAAGGTGCCAAGACCCTTTTAGCCAATTAGAGTAATTGTTTACAGGGCATTAAGACAATGCCCTGTAAATATTGTAAACATATAAAAAAGGCAGATTGGGTATGTCTATGATTGCAAAAGGGCACTCAAGAGTGTGCACATTTGTGAAAAAGACATTCATAATGTGAAAAAAGTGGCACTCCTAGTATGTAAATGAGTTTTTGAAATATAAAATCGGAAACTCAGCCGAGACAAAAATTACATCTGCTTTTTGGTTCCTAGGGCTGTCAGAACCTGAATGCAACTTAACAAACAAGCATTTGTCAATGCCGAATGTTCACTTGCAGGTATTTGCAGTGGTGTTTGGCATGTATGGTGCTTTACCCTAATGCCCTGTGCGATTACTGGTATTTGCACAATAAATTGTCAGCATGACCTTTTTGTTACCCCATTGTGCGCTACATAGGCGAAAAACGTTTTGGGCAGGATGTGAAAAATGACAGCTGTACTGCTCATAAGGAAGTGTGGTAAAATGGCAATGTTGAAAATCTGGAGTGGAAATATTGAAAATTCGCAAACCTAGGAGCATGCGTGGGAACTGTGCAATGCACGGTCGTAAAACAGTCATTGTTAGGAATTTTTTCACCAAATTGTCAATATTGGCATTTTAAAACCTCTGCTAATGAACAGTGACACTGTGATTTTCATAATGTGTCCCATACACTGAGTTCACACAGCGACTGTGCCATTGTGCGCTACATGGGCGGAAACACGTTTTGGGCAAGATGTGAAAAATGACAGCTGCAGTGCTCATAAGGAGGTGGTAAAAATGGCAATGTTGAAATGTTGAGTGAAAATATTGAAATCTTGAAACTACGGCGTGCATAGGACTGCATAGCGATTTTCGTAAACAGTCATTTTTAGGAATTTTCCACCAAATTTTCAACACAGCCATTTAAGACCTCTGCTCATGATCAGTGTCACTGTGATTTTCTTAATGTGTCCCATACATTGATTTCGCATTCACCGACTGCGCCATTGTGCGCTTACATGGGCAGAAACACATTTTGGGCAGGATGTGAAAAATTACAGCTATACTGCTCATAAGGAGGTGTGGTAAAATGGCAATGTTGAAAATCTGGAGTGGAAATATTGAAAATTCGCAAACCTATGGCGTGCATGGGAACTGTGCAGCACGCTCGTAAAACAGTCATTTCTAGGAATTTTTCCACCAAATTTTCAACATTGCCATTTTAAAACCTCTGCTAATGAACAGTGTCACTGTGATTTTCTTACTGTGTCCCATACATTGATTTCGCACACCGATTGCGCCATTGTGCACTACATGGGCGGAAACACATTTTGGGCAGGATGTGAAAAATGACAGCTGTACTGCTCATAAGGAGGTGTGGTAAAATGGCAATGTTGAAAATCTGGAGTGAAAATATTGAAAATTCGCAAACTTAACAGCGTGCGTAGGAACTGCGCAACGCAGACTTGTAAAACAGTCATTTTTAGGAATTTTTTCACCAAATTTTCAGCACAGCCATTTTAAGACCTCTGCTCATGATCAGTGTCACTGTAATTTTCTTAATGTGTCCCATACATTGAGTTTGCACACCGACTGCGCCATTGTGCGCTACATGGGCAGAAACACATTTTGGGCAGGATGTGAAAAATGACAGCTGTACTGCTCATGAGGAGGTGTATCAAAATGGCAATGTTGAAAATCTGGAGTGCAAATATTGAAAATTCGAAGCGTCACTGGCGTGCATAGGAACTGCATAACGCGACTGCCAGAAACAGTCATTTTAGGATTTTTCACCAAATTTTCAACATAGCTATTTTAAGACCTCTGCTCCTGAACAGTGTCACTGTGATTTTCTTAATGTGTCCCATACATTGATTTTGCACACCGACTGCACCATTGTGCGCTACATGGGCGGAAACACGTTTTGGGTGAGATGTGAAAAATGACAGCTGTACAACTCATAAGAAGGTGTGATAAAATGGCAAGGTTGAAAATCTGGAATAGAAATATTGAAAATTCGCAAACCTATAAGCGTGCATAGGAACTGCGCAACGCACACTCGTAAAACAGTCATTTTTGGATTTTTGCACCAAATTTTCAACATGGGGTTTTTGGGACCCCTTCTCATGAATGATGTCACTGTCATGGTGCTATTCAGGCCCAAAGGGTGATTTCGCACAGTGACTGCGCAGTGACTGCGAAATCACCCTTCAGGCCCGAATAAGGTCATGACAGTGACATCGTTTGTGAGAAGGGGTCCCAAAACCCCATGTTGAAAATTTGGTGCAAAAATTCCAAAAATGCCTGAGATATGCAATATAGTTGAAACCCCTATCTAGCCCATTATATAGCTTACCATCATTTCCTCAGTTCACAGTCGCCTTTGAAGAGTGCAGGACGTGTTCCCTGTCCACCGAGATCGTCGCGAGGAGCCGGGAGGTAAGTATGGGGTGAGGGGTGTGGGGAGGCTGGAGTGCGCAATGGGTGGTGCGGGTTGTGGGAGGGGCTGGGAGGCGTGCCTGGGACCGTTTTTATTTTACAGGTTTTAAAAAAAAAACAACAATGTGGGACGTTTGCCACGCTGGGGTGGGCTCCCAGCATGGTAGAAGATGGCTGGGAGGGCCAAGGAGCTGATGGGGATTGGGCACCCCCGCCGCAAACTACGCTGGGCAAGGAGCCGACGGGGATTGGGCACCCCTGTCGCAAAACAAAGCGACGCTTGCCACGCCAGTGGGCTCCCAGCGGGCAGCAGGATGGCTTTGGGCCGTGGAGCCAACGGGATTGGGCACCCCGTTGGCAAACAACGTTGCCACGCTGGGGTGGGCTCCCAGCGTGGCACCAAAGCTTTGGGGGCAGCATGACGCAGCGCGGGGGAAGCGCGTGGCCCAAGGGGGCGGCGTGATGTGGTGCTTGGTATGGCAGCGGTGGTTTTTTTGGAAGCAGAAGACCACCGCTGCCATACAGAGCTCCTGCACCCATTGGTGCAGGACCACCACGCCTGCTCAACAGAGCACTGGATTGAAAGGGAGAGGCACACCTCCAAAGTGTGCTACTCTCCCAAAACGTTCCTTGCGCATACGCGCAAGCGAATGTAAAAATAACTAACTAAATAAATAAATAAACACATAACTAAATAAATAAAATAAAACTACTTCTTTATATAGTCTTGCTTCCTGTCAACATTGTAAGATCTCTCTCTCACATCTCTTTATACAGAAACAGAGGTATTGAGAGGTTTTGGAGGGTTTGGATGCCTGATGGGAATAATGGTACTGTGCATCATAAGACCTCAACTTTCCTCCTCCATTTTTATCTACTGTGCCCATGCCATTATTCCCTAGTAAGTCCCATA
Organism: Neoceratodus forsteri; assembly: GCA_016271365.2. Lineage (NCBI taxonomy): Eukaryota > Metazoa > Chordata > Ceratodontiformes > Ceratodontidae > Neoceratodus > Neoceratodus forsteri. Next base: position 1,069,081,853 of record CM057452.1, on the reverse strand, counting down.
AGCTTTACAATACCTCACGTTAACATTATAATAATTACTGGTTGCAGTGTTTACTAACCTGCAAACCAGCTCTAAAATGCCATAACACCGGCTGATATGATATCAACAGGTGTAGTATGATGGTCGTGAAACGCCTAATAGCGTCTCCATATCCACACTCAGTCAGAGTGCCAAACACATTTTGGCATTCTGACAACCCTGGTGCACCAGCACAATGGTGCCAGGACATATTTTACTATTTTCTGTGGGGAGGCTGTGCCCCACAACCTCCCATGGGGCTTCATCTCCGCAGCCCTCTTACTTAAGGATTCTCAACTCCAGGGGGTGGATGTCGGAGGGGAGTTGAAAGTAGTAAAATAAAAGGATTGGGCCGGGCGCATAAAAATCGCACCAGAGCCCGGACCCGGAACCTCAGCCACCCCAGCCATTAACCAATCCCTGATGCCACGACGCAGCTCAACCAGCAACTACTGCGCCACTCCCTACAGCCTCTCCACCCCATCCCAGCCCATGCTCCCTGTGCTCGCTCCCACCGCTCCCCGTGCACGTACGTATAGCAACATCCTGTGGCCTAGTTCACCCACCCCCTCATCCGGTCACCCTATCTGTCGGTTGCCGTGAGTGGATTGCGCGGGGAAGGTGTCGCCGTAATGGATGGCGCCCTTCCTCATGCGCCCACTTCATAGGTTACCAATATCAATGGGATGTTCAGTTATTAGGGTGCCCCATAATAACTGGGTTTCTGGTTGATATCACCCAAACTAAATTACTCAGCTATCTCCCATTTCAGTACAGTAGTACAATATCTCTTTAGACTGTAACAAAAAAAAATAAACTCTGGTCAGAGCCGATATGGCTGTGGAGAGCCTTTGGGATGTTTTTACTCATTATTTCTAATGAATTTGCACAATGCAGATCTGTGGAGAGGCAGTTTCAATATGATCTTCCTTTTACACATTTTTACAGTGTGTTTTCCTAGAATATGCCTGCTGATTGCTATGTATTTAGCCTGGATAGTTCACAGAAGAAATTGCATCTTATTTTCAGTGGGGCACTACATCTACACAATATTATGCTACATTGTGTAAAATCAGAATGTACTAAAAACAATATTTTACATCTGGGGGCATATTGAGTGCCAGACCAATGCACGCGCAGAAAGATGCATTGGGCAAAGAGGGTGTGCCGTCAGCACTGGATACAATATTCAAAGAAAAATGCGCCACCTGTACAGGGTGTGCATACAGTGAAGTCCACCAGGATGAAGCGCAGCACTGCAGAATTCTGCAGTCGAGTTACTGCAGAAAACAATGTAAATTCAATGGGAGTTGATCTCTTTTGTCTTGCAGTAAACCTGTGACACTGAACTTTATCCTGGTGGGCTTCATTGTTGAAAATGTGACCTTGGATGAGAGTTGCAGTGCAGGTGGCTGCCAAGTCAGGTGCATTCAGGGTGACCCCAACTGAATACCTTCCTGGGAGAATGTGTCGCATATACTGGTATGTGCTGCAGCCCCCATGGGCAATATTCAGCCCAGGAATGCAAATGAACTAATTGAGCATGCAGGGTGCAAAGGGGCCTTATGCATGCTCATTACCAGCCCATTTGAATACTGGCACAGAGATGAATGCACCAGAGCAGTTCTCACCCCCAAGCCCGGACCCCGATCGCTTCCATGAGGGACAGGTTCTGAAGTCTCTGGTGGTAAAGTGGCACCCCCCCACCTGTTCCACCAGCCCCAATTGTACCAGAGTCCAGCCTCTATCATTTCCATACTGTAGGGACCCTGATGCCATCCCTAACTGCATCTGAATACACCTGCAGTCCATGTTCGCAGTGTAGTAGCCCCTGCTCCCACTCAAAGGTGCGCAGACACTCCCCTCCCTGCCCCCACAGCCCACCCCATTATGATGACTGGCTCTCTGATGAGATCATACCACTGTATCGGCAGGTGGCAGAGCACTCACAGTAGGACACTGGAATGTGTTATACGTAGGCATGAGCTGTGTGCGGGTGATAATGCCCAGTGGCCATACACCTCAGGCACTCGCATGTGGATCCATCATCCTGGTGCCATTGCACTGCTGAGTGAGGGTGATGGCTGATGCTGTACCCACTCACACAGGTCCCAAAACAGGCATGTTACAGCTGACCTCCCATTCATTTGTACAATTGGGGAACAGCGGATGAACTATCCATAGCCTGAAGTGTACACTGCAAATGGCATTGCAGGATACCACACTCCATGGCAGCAGGAATACCTCAACAGTCCAGAGGCAGGCATGTTACACAGGGAATGGGGGAGAATGTGGACTTGTAGTGGTGTATCACAGCAGAAGATACAGCATCGGCAAGGCATGCATTGGATGTATGTAAATTCCTTAGTATGGTTTGCCAGGGACATACACATGGCTGCATATGCTGGTGGGTCCGCAGCTTGTGTGGTGCCCTAATGCATGGAACAGTGAGTTGGGTCATTCCAGAGTGCAGGTCCCCAGCCTGGGTTCAGTGCAGTCAATGGCTGGCCATGGCAGGGTGTGGTGGGCAGTGCCAGTCTTTGCAATAGGACGGTTATGGGGGATTGAGGGTGTCTGTGTACAGGGGCAATGGGTGGGGGTCCTCTATGCTATGGATATGGACCATGGTTTCCTCTGGTGCGATCGGGCCTCAGGGGCCCTGCACTATGGATCTCTTCAGGGATAGAGTTGGAAAGACTGGGGATGGAAAGGGGGTACCTCTAGCCACCAGGGCTGCCAGGCTGCTGTGCACCTGGGTGCACATCTGCAGCCCACCTGTGGGTGGCTGGCTGTGTTACACCAGCTATTCATGGCCTAACTGTGGGCCACAGTGCTCTGGACTGCAAGGGGCTCATTTGAGTGCCCCCTTGACTTGCACAGCATACCATTTGTGTGTGCCCTGGCCCATTTCCTTGCAAATGGCACATCCACCATGTTTGAATATCGCACTGCTGTGCATTGTTGGAGTTTTGTGGCACATCTCCCTTTTCTGCTGGAATGTGCTGCGCATCTCCTTTGAATACAGGGGCCCTGTACTAGGTACCCTGAATAAATACATCATAAAAGTGGTAAAATCATGACCCCACTGAAAACAAGATATTACATCTAATCTGGGACAGCCTGAGTAAATACACTGCAAAAAAGTGTAAATGAAGATCCCTATGACAATGAGATGTAGTTTATCCCCTGTCCTATCCAGGATACAAAATATAGGATAAGAAATATTCAGTGCACCTAGCTCCAAATAACCATTTCCTTTTAGGAAGCCCTAATTTTTCCTGTGTTTTCCCACAGTGGCAGAATCAAATCCCTGTATAAATCCTTGTAGATTTTTCAATAAGCCACTGGTTCCTTATTTATGACTTTGTTCTTTATTTATTATATCAGCAACCTTTTATCAGGAAAAGAGCTCTGTATTATATGTCAAGTTGGCCTTAGAATGGCTGCATACACTTCTTCACACATGTGATGGGGTGAGAGTTAGGGCAGGCGACCCCAATGCACACCCCGATGCCGGTTAGGGGTGTGGGCGGGGGGGGGTCCAAGTGGGGCTTTCAACCCTAACACTGAATTTCCTCACTTTTGTCGGTGTGGAACAACCCTAACTAATGCATTAAATTGAGTTTTTGCCTCTAATATATATATATATATATACAGCATATATATATATATGTATATGGATAGTTAGAGTTGGTAGATCACGCCAATGTTAAATCTCAATTTTTGCACCATAATAACTTTGGCATTTTTGGACAAAAATAGCCCAAATGTTGACATGTGCAGTCATTCTGCCAATTTCACAGGATTTGTAAAGTTTTGTGATGGAATATTGTATAGTTTTTAAGATATAAAGTGGTGAAAACAGAGAAAATGTTTTTTCCATAGGTCAACACAGGATCTTTTGCCATCATCTACAGCCCACACAGAATGTAATTTTACACTGAAATGTTTAGAGATGATGGGTGTGTGCCAAAGGTGTGCCTTTCATTGGTTTGGTGAAAACACATATTGCCATTATTGAATTATAATAATTGTTGTTATTACACGAAGACAGGCAGGTAAATGAAAACAGTTTGAACTGTAAATTTACTGTGCAAACTGTAAACTTACTGGTCATGCTCAGTGAAAATACTGTTTGCACTGTCAGCCATCTTGTTTTTCTAACAATTTACAAAATAGAGTTGTACACAACTACTGCATGCTAAAGACAGCACAACACCTATATTTAGGCCTCAGTGATTTCCTTAGTTCGATGTTTGTTTTAGAATGAGTATATTTCCATGCCAAATATGTGTTTTTTTTATGCACTATAAAGTACGTCCCCAGTCACTCGCTAAGTAATTACATTTGATTTGTTATTTACTATTCAAACTTTACTGTTTGAATGATAAATAACCATTTGCAGTCATTAATAGGTCGCGAATCATTGGTAGTACAGTGGTCCCTCCCCCTTCTCCGATCACCATCCCCAGTGTAAAATGTGTCCTTAGTAGTCTAGTACACACAGAACCATGACTGGGATGTAAACATACCAGGATACACTATCTACAGAAGGGACAGGGAGGGTAAAAGAGGAGGAGGAGTAGCTCCCCACATAAGAGAAGAAATCAAAGCAACAGAACAAAAGGGTAAACAGGGAGGAGAAGAAGCACTGTGGGTCAATTTGGAGGCAGGCAATGGCACCACAATCTGCACAGGGGTTGTATACAGACCTCCCTCTCAGGGGGAGGAAATGGACAAGGAAATGATAGAAAGTATACTTAGAATGGCAGATAAAGGGAGCTATTGCTGATGGGTGATTTGAATATGCCAGATGTTAACTGGAGTGCAGTTGCAGCAGCCACTTCTAAGAGTGGAGTTATTCTAGATGCCCTACAGGGGGCATGCCTTAGACAACTAGTATTGGAGCCCACTCGAGAGGGAGCAATCTTAGACCGGGTTCTCTCAAATGGAGATGAAGAGAGGATCACAGATGTAGAAGTGGATAGCTATCTGGGAACTAGCGACCATCGAACAGCATGGTTCACAATAAACACAGCAATAGAGTCAAGCCATACAAAGGCAAAAGTACTGGAATTTAGGAGGGCTAACTTTGCTAAAATGGGTGAGTGCCTAAGGAATGCACTAGCAATGGGCAGGAAGGAGGGTGGAAGAACAATGGGGAATAATAAAACTGCCATCAGAGAGGTAACAAGCCTTTTGTGAAGCAAATAAACAAAATGAAATGAGGTAAGAAACCACTATGGTTCTCAAAGGAAGTGGCAGTGAAGGTTCAAGAGAAAGAAAGCATTCAAGAAGTACAAGGAATCACAGAAGGAACTGGACAGAGAACTGTATCAGTTAAAGCAAAAGGAAGCTGGAAGGCAGTCAGAACAGCAAAGGCCCAAACCGAGGAAAAGATAGCCAACTCAGTTAAGAAGGGGGATAAACTATATAGGGAAGAACATGGAGGAGGAAGGGTGGAAGGGGAAGAGTGAAGGAGAAACAATGGAAGAGGGGAGGTACCTAAAACAAACAGTAGAAACACTCTGGATACAGAAGTTGATACCAGCCCATTTACAGAAGAAAGGGTTCTGAAAGAACTCTTAAAACTGAAGGTGGACAAAGCAATGGGGCCTGATGGGATTCATCCCAGAATTCTAAAAGAACTAAGGGTAGAACTAGTGACACCACTGACTACCCTCTTTAACAAATCATGGGAGGATGGGGTGGTACCTGAGGACTGGAGGAGGGCAGATGTAATTCCCTTCACAAAAGTGGGAGCAAGGCAGAAGCAGGAAACTATAGACCTGTTAGTTTAACCTCAGTGAGTAGGGAAATGATGGAATCACTTCTGAAGGAAAGAATTGTTGAGTATCTAGAGGCCAGAGGGGCACAGGACCCAAGGCAGCATGGATTCACAGTGGGAAGGTCATGCCAGACAAATCTGATAGATTTCTTTGACTGGGTGACCAAAGTAGTTGATCAGGGAGGGGCTGTGGACATGGCCTACCTAGACTTTAGCAAGGCATTTGACACAGTCCCACACAAAAGATTAATATACAAGTTAGCCAGCCTGGGAGTGGGTCCCAAGATGACAGCCTGGGTAAAGAATTGGCTGGAGAATAGGACACAGAGAGTAATAGTAAATGGAGTCCACTCTGAAAAAAGGGGCGTTAGTAGTGGGGTACTGCAGGGTTCAGTATTAGGACCAGTCCTCTTCAATGTCTTTATAACTGACATTGCAGAGGGACTGGAAGGAAAAGTATGTCTCTTTGCAGATTGCACAAAGATCTGCAACAGAGTTGATGCACAAGGTGGGGTGGAAAGGATGAGAAGGGACTTGGCAAGGTTAGAGGAATGGTCAAATGTGGCAGCTTAGATTCAATGCTAAGAAGTGCATAGTACGCACCTGGGAAACAAAACCCAGGGAAGAGTACACAATGGGGCTGAGATACTAACAACAACAAAAATGGAAAGGGACCTGGGGTAGTCATATCAGATGACCTAAAGGTGGCAAGCAATGTGAGAGGGCAGCAAGGAGGGTTAGAATACTGGGATGCATAGGGAGAGGCATCACCAGTAGAAAAACAAGAAGTTATTATCTCTCCACAGACAGCTGGCGAGACCAATATCTGAGTACTGGCAGTTCTGGAGACCCACCTCCAGAAAGACATAGACAGGATGGAAGCTGTCCAGAGGAGGGCAACTAAAATGGTGCAGGGTCTGCACCGGAAGACATATGAAGAGAGACTTAAGGAGCTTAATATGTATAGCCTCGAGGAAAGGAGGGAGAGAGGGGACATGATAGAAACTTTCAAGTACCTCAAGGGAATCAACAAAGTCCAAGAGGGTAGCATCTTTCAAAAAAAGAGGTGTGCAAGAACAAGGGGGCACAATTTGAAGATAGAAGGGGGGCGGCTCAGAGGTAATTTAATGAAGTATTTTTTCACAGAGAGGGTTGTGGATGTATGGAACGGCCTTCCAGAGGAGGTTGTGGAGTCAAAAACAGTGGTGGAATTCAAGCATGCATGGGACAGTCATAAGGCAATTCTAGGGGGTGGAGGTAGGAAGAAGTAGGCTGCTGGTTAACTAGAATCTGCAGCTTATCCATCAGGTAGGGAAATGGGCAGACTGGGTGGGCCAAGCGGTCCTTATCTGCCGTCAAATTCTATGTTTCTACGTTTCTAGTTATCCCTCCCATTCCCCGATTATCAGACTGCCATCTCCACTGTAAAAATTAACCTTGGTAGTCTAGTGGTCCCTCCCTCGGTCTCCAATTAACCATGTCATAATTTTCCCCCTTATTAACTAATATGTGGAAATATGTATGTAAAACAGAATTATTTTTCTTTAAAATGTGTGTGGTTATGGGCCATTTTGTTATCCTTTGGTCGAGGTCTCAAATGATATCCTAGCATCTGATCATTGTCAAAGTTCATGCTTTTATGCATGAAAAAGACAATTCTTTAAATATCCAGGAAAAATACTGTATACAACTATTCACTTCCTGAAACATTTAATATACACTAGTGTAAAAAGTGAGTACAACTTGTTCTTAAAGGTCCCATGCAGCAGTGATAACTGACACTGAAAATTATCCTGAAGTTAGGGCATTCATTCCATGTTGTGAAAGTATGAAGGAAAGTAAAACAAAAAAATACATCTTGCCACCATCCTTTGATAATGAGAACAATTCCTGCACATGTGAGTACAGTGTAAATGATAGTTCAAAACCAGCTAAAAAGTAATAATCGGAAAGCCCATATAAGGTGTTTTATAGGCCAAAAAATTAAAACCGTGTATACTAAGCACAGAATAATAGAATCCAGCTGGCAGTAAGGGACCATTCAACCCATCCAAACTTCCGAAATATATAGCCCCACCCTCCCACCCTTTTTACCTCCATCCTCTGCCCTCTCTCCTCTCCTGCCTAGTCCCATGTAGTCATCATGCTCTTTGCATTTCTCCACAATATCCACTCTACCACCCATTTGGGCAACCTGTTCCATGGACCTACAACCCTTTCGAGAAGTAATACCCCCTTATGTCCCCCCAAAACCTGCCTCCTTCCAGCTTGAGTGCATGACCTCTCTTAGTTTTGTTTTTGCTCAATCTTAAAATGCTTCCCCCTTTACTTTATTTATTCCCTTCATGTATTTGAAGGTTTCCACCATGTCTCCCTTTTCCCTTCTCATCTCCAGTGTATACAGATCGAGCTCCTCCAACCTCTCTCCATATGGCCTTCCTTGCATCCCTTGGATCATCTTGGTTGCACTTCTCTGGGCCCTCTCCAGCCTATCCTTGTCACCCTGAAAGTGCAGCCTCCAGCATTGCACTCCATACTGCAGCTGTGGTCTGACCAGTGTTTAGTATAGTGGCATTATCAGCTCCCTCCTCCTACTTGTGAAGCCCTCCCAATGCACACCAACATTCTTGTTGCTTTTACCAGCCGCTTCTCTCACATTGGTTCCTAACCTTTAAATTGTCAGTGATCCAAATACTCAGGTCCTTTTCTTGCACCATGGCCTGCAGTGTCTCCCCAAGGCAGTAATTATCCCTGGTTATTCCGTCCTATGTGCATTATTTTGCACTTTTTGCATTGAGTTGCAGTTGCCACTTTTCCCACCTACCTCCAGCCTGGCTAGATCCTGCCCCATTTTCTCCACCCCACCTGGAGTGTCCACTATGTTATAGATTTTCATGTCGTCCATGAAGAGACATGCCTTTCTATTTAGACCCTCTGTTAAATCCCCAATGTACACATTGAACAATATGGGACCTAACACTGACCCCTGCAGTACTAATTACCTTAGACCTGAATGTTAATTACAGCATTGACTGCAATATGTAATGCGAAGGCACAGTTAGGACACACTGGGAACACACTTCAGATAATAATGTACTGCCTACTAAAATTATGTAACATTCTGTATCTGAATGTTAAAATATTTTGAAAACTTTGAACTGCTGGCTGTCCCATTTCCTGGTGCATCAGACTGGCTGCAGGTGAGTCGGGGCCCCATAAAGGCAGCCATGCAGGAACTGCTCCATAATCTCTCGATGGGGAAGGGCAAAGCAGGGCACACTGCAGCTGTTACCCAGCCAACTCCTAGACATGATAGTGATGAGACCGTGAGTGGAGAGGAATTCCACCATGCTGCCAAGGGAGCCCCAATTCTGTGCTTGGTGACAAGCCGTCATCTTCCTTGCTGCTACTGCTGGATTATGCCACAGGAATTGGCAGAGGGAGAGGTTGTGGGGTGCCCTGAGTTAAGTGCACAGGTAATGCAAGTGGGCAGCCAGAAGCAGACATTCTGGGGAAAATTATAATGGGGTAATGGGGGAGGAGTGTTACCTAATCACATAAGGGCTTCATATAATTAGCCCAGACTATTTCATATTACAGGCACTAACAACTGAAAATCTCTGGTTATTACAACTGCTTTTCTTTTAGAATGCTTTTGCCTGATTAATGTTTTGCTTTTCATTATCATTTACACTAGTTTTCACTGGAAATATGTAATACACACTAGCCCAACCCTAGGATTGCAGACTTGGCCATCCAAATGCCAGGTTCCACCTCGTTCAGGATTGATAGAATAAGCAAGCATGAGGGTGGCTGCTTTTTGCCTGAAGGAGCAATTACAGGCCCAAATGTTACCACCCAAAGCCACCAACTGTAGAACCCAGCTTCTAGTGTTAAAAGTATTACTTGGCACTAATGGAAAACTGTCACTGTGGCATTGATTTATACCCTCCCCAAGGACCAACCCTAATGGTTTCAAAAATCATCCAGGATTACCTAGCTGACCATCATCAGAATTAAGAACTGATAATGATGGGGATTTTAATATTAACTGGACATCCCCTGACACAGCACCCTATAAAGGTGCTCTACTAGCCCTTAATGTGACTCAAATTGTGAACTCCCCCACTCGCCAAAATTACTGTGTGGGGACAAGTTCTCTAATAGACTGGATTATCACCAACTGGCCAGATAGAATAATTCACACCACAGTCCTCCCAAATAGTCTCAGTGATCATTCTCCTATCCTTTTTAGCTGGTAAAATAAGTCCCTAAAAGTACCTACTAGAACAGTCTTGCACAGAGTATTGAGAAAAGGGAAACTGGCTGCCCTGAAAATATGGCAGCCATTGACACTGCCTTAGGAGGATTCATACTCAGGTTCAATGAGTCCTGCAATATCTGTGCCCCGCACACCAAATGAATGCTTAGTGAATCCTGCAATTCCTGGATCACCCCCCAACTCCTAGATTTGATGAAACAGCGAGATGACCTTTGGGCTAAAGCAAAAAGTACTGTCTCCCCGGCTGACACCCAGCAGTATAAAACTGCTTGGAACAAGTGCACATGAGTTATAAGGAAAGCAAAAAGCCAGCATTACAGAACAGAACTAACTAACACATGGGTAGATGATAGCTGTAGGTTCTGAGAAAACAATAAAAACCTATAAGGAAAACCTAATAAATCCCCCCCCACTGTACTAAATGTGGATAGTACCCCCACCCAAGACCCTAATGTCATCGCCAATAAGTCAGTCACCAAACTCAGCATTTGCTGCCCCTGATTTCTTCCAACCCCCTGAGCAACAGCAATAACATGGGGAAGCATATGCCTACCACCAGTCCACCACCACCTTTCTACCTGAAAATAATTACTCCAGCTATAGCTAAAAAGTACCTCATTAAAGTGATCAGAAATACCAGAGCCAGTAGCGATATGCTTAACCTTAAGCTCATTAAGCTCACCTCAATATTATTCTTATTCCACTGGCCAAAATCTTGAATCTATCTCTTATCACAAGAACATTCCTCCATCTATGGGAAGCAGCATATGGTCACTCCTGTCCACAGAAATGGTGACTGAACCTTCCATTCTAATTATAGGCCCATTTCATCCCCAAAATCACTTGGGTGCATAGTAACAGCCCCAGGTGGTATGCCTGTCATTGTTAGTTAGGTCTGTTGTGCCACACTGTCAGACTTCGGTATACAGATCTCTCTGGCAGTGGTAGGCATGGACCACTGCTGTACCTGTACACCCTTTGACATATCTTGTGTGCTATACAGAACTCATGACAGGCTGTTTACATTGTTACCAACTCCAGTGCCATATGCACTGTGTGTCCGACACTGCATCTCACCAGAGCCAGCCTCATGTGGCATGGTGTCAATGGCAGGCATAGTTATTGATGGGCATTGAATTGCCTTACCATGTATTTGTTTGACAATGTGATGCATAGTCAGTAGTGTCTACCCACAGTGATGTCCAGAGTGTGATCATTCCACAGTACGTTGGTAGTGCCATACATACATTACAACACAACTGAGTCATCACAGGTCTCTGTGTGAAGGAACCCTATACTTAGGTTGAGACCAGTGCCTGCTGTGATGGAGAGTGTCTCAGGTGACTCTGAATCCCAGACCAGTGTTATGCTGAATGCGGTACAGTGTGTCAGGTTCCCACCAGCATACAGAACCACTGCATTCATATGTTACCCTGCCTGCTGCACAGTGCTGCATGAGCAGTCCCATTTATATATAGCTGTGCTGTGTACCACTGCTGTGTGTGCCTTGGTCCCGACTATGCTGCAGACCAGGGTGGTTCATGGTGTCTACATCCAGCACACCTGAGTGGGACTGTGTGCTTCATGTTTGTTCTGCAGGATGCTTGGTGTGTGTGGATGCAACACAAGCCACTTCGGGTCCTTACACTGCATGTCATGCCCTGGCTTGTGCTGGTGTTGCATGAATTGTGACATCTGGTGTAGTATGTCCCTTGCTCACCTCAGTCCTGTTGTGTTGCAGCATGACATGCTCATTGTATATGAAATACTCTACTCTTTGGGCCCACACTGCTGTCTCTAGTACGTCATGCACATTCCATTGCAGCTGTTAGACTCTGTCCATCTCTGTGTGCCATGTTGGCCAATGTGTCATCTGGTTATACATCTGTTATACATTACACCACTCCTGTGTCACTAATCCTGTGTACACAGCTGGCGTAGTTCAATGTATATCTTTCTGCAGGGGCCCTGAGGGCCGTAGGAGCCCTGAGGAGGTTGAGGAATATCATGCTGACAGGGGATGGGATGACCTGCTAAGGCACCAGGTCCACCTGCTGTGGCTCCTAGTCAGTCAGGTGGGGACTGCACCAGTGCCTTCGATGCCTACCAGTGACCATCACCTGGGAGCTTTGGTAGCAACGCTATCACCGCCACCACCACCACCACTGTTGACAGCCCTTTCTGGGTAATTAGAAATATTTCAGACCAGGTGCAGATAGAGGTGGGGTGTTATCTGAGACTAAAGTAATGCTGATGGTTGTTTAATGTAGAGATAAACCCCAAATTCATGTTCTGTCTGTTGATCACACTAACGCTGGGGCAAAATGTTAGTTTGCATCAACTGTTTACTGACACCTTGACAAATTTTGCAATTTTCAGCTCCAGGTACTTAATACAGATTCTCAGGCCATTACTTCAAGAATAAGTGAAATATACATTCAAGTGTGGTCTCAATGCATAGGTGGGAGTCAGAGCTTTAAAATGCATACCATACGTTACCTCAAAAGATTAATGTTAAAGTTATACGGTAAATACCAACCACCACCCTTTAATTTCTTCTTAAATTTCAAAATATTATTATATCTAATCTTGTCAGATAGGAGTTATCATGCTTTATAATATAATTTTATGTTGTCTAAAGGTAAGGATTCTGCTTTGAAATGCACGGTTGTGAAGTTTTAAGGTAATATGAGAGGATAATCTAATAAATGGGAAGATGCCATTCATAGACAAAATTTTAGCAAATTTATACTTTCTGAGTTCTTCACGCCATATTTTATGTGTTTAAATATGTGTGTCATATCTACAGGGACCCTGGTTTTCCATTTGTACCAGTAACACCGGTAACAATCACGGAATCCTGCTTGGTTTACGGATTTTTAATTCTTATACGATGCCTCATGAAAGTTGCATGTCACTGCACAGACTCTCTAAGATTTCAGCATCTTTTCATTTTTTTATTTTCTCTTTCTATGCCCCTTCTGCACATCAGTCTCCACTTTTCAGAGCTCCCTAGGCTGGGTATCCCTAGCTTCACCCAGGTAATGCTCAGTAGCTCCTGTGGGCCTGCCCCTATCCTGCCTGGGCTGTACCCCCATGTGGGAAGGAGGGACACCAGGTCACCCTCGCACTCCCTTAGTGTGTGTCAGGCAGCTCAGTGGATTCCTCATGGAGCCTGGTTATGAAGTCTGGGGCACCTGGGTCCCTTCTGCCAGTGGCGATGTGGGGTGATTGTTCCTGGTTTTCTGGTCTCTGTCCTTGTGGGCACCAGCACTGGAGGAGATCTGAGGAGGTAGGTCACATAGAGACATGCCACTGCTCCCGATCCTGGCTAGCATCCCCCTCCTAATCACTCTGCAGCACCATTGCACCACCACCCATGGTCACACAGGTGGTGGTAAAGCTGCAGAATCTGCAGCCCGCCCCGGAGGAGAAGAGCAGTCCCCAGGTGCTCGATCCTACTCCCCTGTCCAGACCTCCAGCAACCCGAGTTCGCTTCTGACCCTGGGTCACTGGCATTGCAAGCAATAGTGCCACCACAGTGCCAGTGGGCAGACCCAGATTTCAGCAATTTAAAATGAATGCTGCTGTGCTTTGCATTCTTTCTGCTTTGCTGCATATAGTCAGTAAGGAAATCACCCACTGCTTTGTTGTAATCAGCCATTCAGTTTAAGCACCCATGCCTAGTGGTTAGAGTAACAAACAGTGATTGAACTGGGTACATCCAGCAGACTTGGTTTGATTCCCACAGCCTCCACTTATGTACTGTGCGACTCCAAGCAAGTCACTTAACCTCCCAGTTCTTCTAGGTCACTCCTGAAAAACAGACAGTTCTGCCTAGTGGGCCTTACCTGCTTTACAAAGAATATAAAAAATACCAATATATGTTTACTACATCATAGAATAGTAGTCAGGATACCATGTACTTTACCTGAGTTTTATTTGGCTGCAGTGATTTTTATAGGTAAAGATAAATGTTCAGATACATTTTATGTGTTTTATAAACTTGTTTTCTAGATTTTAGTCAGGTTTTTATTGTGTTCTTTGCATATAAGCATCTATATTGTAGATTGCTAAATGCAGGATCACTGTTACCAACTAGCTTATTCAAGTTTATAATCAGTAGGGCCATCCAAAATCCTCAGTTGTTTGAATGAAAACTAGTCTGAATAAAGTATAATCACAAAGAAAAAACTGCCTTACTAATTATGAAAGACTTCACAGTTAGCACCCCATTTAGGTGAATGGGGTCATTTGCCTTTTCTCCCACCTGCTGTTTCAGTTTCTGTAACAACAAAACATTTCTGATAAGACTGCTTCAACAAAAGCAAATTTTAAGTGTTTAAGTGTGCACACGTTTGCCCAGTGGATTTGAAAGCACATTCAATGACATACAGAAGGTAAGACCCAGGGCTATATGATGCTGGTGGGCAGAGTGGTGCTCAGTTCACATCTGAACAAAGACATGAAAACTGGGAGACAACCTTTTCATGGATACCAAGTTAAAACAAGCATCCACATGTCTGGGAGATGCATGAATCCATTTGAAAGTTCTCCACTAATCACTTTTGGACTTTTTAGGTAAAGACACTATTTCAAAGAAGCAAATTCAAGCATTTTTTTTTTTGTTGTTGCTCCTCCTACCCCTGGCCATCCATTCCTTCAGGCCTGCCAAGGCCCCCTACCACCGCTGTGAATCCCGACCACCATCCACTGCCCCTTACTGCTGTGCTACCAGGTAATCCAAAGTAACCCTTCACTGAGTGGGCCCCCTACCCCTGTGGGAGGCTACTGGGGAGGTGAATTACCCCAAAGAGCTTCCTGTGCATCCTGGGCATGGCAGGGGTCAGACCGATACATGTCTGGCTTCCAGCTTATGGAGGGACCAACAGCCATTCTTTGGTTGGTCAGCGGATGTTTTCCATTTTCTTGGGAGCATGACAGGCCACATGATGTCAAATCACAAGCTGACACCCATTCGCTCCCTCCTGCAGTGAGGGCTGACATGTTGTCGTGCCTCTGGCCTCCACCAGGGGCCAGCAAATGCTGAGCCATGAATCCACCCTCCCTCCCTCCCAGAAGAACGTGAGTGGTCGTTAGATACTCAAGCCTTCACCCACCAGCTGGCCCTCCAACACCCAAGTTTTTCCTTAATCCTGGTCAGTGGTGTCACAGGCAGAAATCCAATTCAGGCAGCTAAATTACAGATAGGAAAAAACTAAGGTGGTCCACCTTAGCGGTGATAGTTCAGATTAATTCACATCTGAGTTCTAACAAACAGAGACTAAGTCATTTGTAAGTTGTGCATGTGGGTGTGGGTGTTGAAGAAAGGGGATCATAGTGCTATCACTACTGTCATCACCCCAGAGGGATGTGGACTGCATTGTTGCTACTGCCATCACAACGAAGGGTGGAAGCTGTAGTGTTTGCCATCACCACAGGTGGATGGGGAACACAGTACTGCTGCCGCCTCACCTGAGGGATGGGGACATAGTGCTATACTGCCATCACACCTGAGAATGTTGAACTTAGTTCTGTTGCCATCACACCCTAGGGATGGGGCCACAGTGCTGCTGCTTCTGTCACACCTGAGGGAGAGAGTTGTAGTGCTGTTGGTGCTGCCATCACACGAGGGATGGGGACCTTGAGTGCTGTTGGTGCTGCCATCACACCTTAGGGATGGGGGCGTGGTGCCGCTGCTGCCATCACATCTTGTACTTAAAATAACTTTAAATTGGTACAAGGATGGAAGGATGTGTAATAGTGGAGGTCAAAATTGCTAAAATGCATGTTAGCAGAGTTAAAAATAGTTAAATAAAGTACACAAAACCAAAACACTGGTAAAACTGGTTTGGCTTAGTAGACACGGTGAAATACCGTTTTTACAATGTGCAAAATGGAATATGCCCTTTCTCAATCCCGGTAAACCAGTGTCCCTGCATATCTGTCCAAGTTAGAACTAGTTGCAGGTGGGGAAAGGCAGCTAGTGAAATGCCAGTTAAATGGATTTCACATTGTCAAGCTCTAGTGTCAGTCTCAGCTGAGCTAGAGGGTGATGTAATCTTAGAACTCTGGCAGCAGAATAAGCCATATTTGTGCTAGATCTAGAGATGATAGCTTTAGAATGTTCAGTCAGTCCTGAGTAGAAGTTCCAGGAGGAGGTTGCAGCTTGCTGTGCAGCTCCTCAGATAGCTCTGACAGAGAGCTACCAATGTGTTTTGGGTAGTTTGTTCTCACCCTAGAAGAAGAAGAAGAACATAGAAGAGAGTGATTGAAGTGGTGGAGACCTTGCCAAGTGGGTTTTCCTTATCGAGGCGATATTCAGGGTTCCGGCAATCCCCTCACCCAGGCTGTCTAGTGAAGCTGCCTGTGACAACTTCAGAAACTGTGAGTACATTTGTGTCAGCCTAGGAGGGGCATCTGCATTCCTTTTGGTGAATTTTATCTGTCAAAGGGACCCTGTCACCTAGTCTGTGTCTGATTTTGAAAGAGTTTGCCTACAATGGAGTCTAGAGAGACAGACTGTCCAAGTACAAAACTTTGAGTCATGTAGCATGTTAAGTGTGAGAAACATTTCAAGATAGCATCTACAAGTTTTCTGTGAGGTGTCATTAACCAGATAAATGGCTGAGTATAAACTTGGAAACAAAATGTGGAGACCCCCATCTGGAGTAACCAGTTTACCTCTCTGGGTTCAGTTTGGGCACCAGTTCAATTTTCAGTCAGTGCATTTGGCCAATGCCTGATGGAAATACTTACCCAGACGTGGGCTTTGGATTCTCTGTTTCAGTTCACCTCAGTGTAGTGGGTGCTGGAAGATTTTCAGCCTGTATGTGCTCTTTGGTGGTCATGTATGCCACCAGTATTCCTCATGAAATATGGGAAAGTGTTCTAGTACTGGTCGTGTGTGCCTAGTCAAGATGAAATGTACCAGTAACTGGCCATGTGTGCCAATCTCCATTTCAGAACCTGAGAGTTTGCTGTGTGTGTGTTCAGTATGCCTATATTAAATGGGAAGTTCAGGAATGTCTGCTCCTCAGTAATCTGCATTACCAGTATGAGTAACCCTGTGGGGTCCATCTTTGCTTTGTGATTATTCTCTGTGTATGTGAATAAAAGCAACACTCTAAGACCCCAACCTGGTTTGGACAGTACTGCTATTGCTTCTGCAGTGTCTGGATTTACTTGAGTGCCTTTGTCCAGAAGTACAAATCTAGCACAATTAGGAGCAAACATTTTCTCTCAGGGACCTGGGTTGCTGGCCATTGTAAATGGTCCCACCAGTTGTGTGCCAGGTAGTTGCCACACTTGGGTTGCCTGTCTGTAATAGCAGGCTTAGAAACAGAGATGTATCTACATGTTATGTAAACCCCCATCCTCTCTTTGCACTTAGATACTATGTGGTGAAAGGAGCAGCCCTGGTAGTTTAACAAGGAGGTGCCAGTGAGAGGGTTACAAAATGGGGGCTCATCTGATGATGTGTTTGAATTTGGGAGAAAACAAAAAGATGTTTGCTCAGGTTGTGGCTAGTGTTTTGTCTGTCATGTTGGTAGCCCAAAATTGGAAGCTTTGCACATAAGGGATTTGCCCAGAGTAGTGCCATCTGTATTTGCTGCTGTGTGCCTGCTGTTCATGTGCTACTGTTTATGTGCCAACAATTACCAAGGAGCTGTAAAACCAGATTGTGTGTGCCTCTTGTCCTGCTTCAAAAAGAATGTTTGCCAGCTTTAATTTTCAAGTTTTCACAGGAAAAGTATTGTAAAACTATGGGAAACAAAGAGACAATTGTGCCTCGAAAGTTTCAAATGCTTGCTATGTGAACTGGAGGAGTCGCTAGAGAAATAGCAATGAAAATGGTTCAAAATGGTGCTCCTGCTGTAAAGTTACAGATGAAAGAAAAAGTTGTTTTGCAGTTTAAATTTTGCCTGCTCGATGATCGCTGTGAAGGAGAATAGCACAGAGAGAGAGAAGCTCATTTGCATGGCGTTTAATGATTGGTGAGACTGCAATCAGTCCCACCCTAGCCAGCTTCAAGTGCTGCCCAGTGATTGAGAGAGGAGGAGAGAGTGAGTGGTGTGCGAGCTGGTAGCAGGAGAATCATGGTGACTTTAAATGTTTGATTTCTGTAATGACAGACTCTTTCTGTGCTAAGTTGGGCTCAACCCATAATCCAATCATCTTGGAGAAAGTGTGGTGCTTGTAGAGACAATCAGCAGTATTGCCAGCCAGTTTTCACCCAGAGCCTTCCAGGATTGGCTTGGCCGAGATTTTCCATTGAAAAGCCAGATACTGATTCAATGAGTACCTTTCAACAAAACTGAGCTCAAACTGTGTTGTGATTTTTAAAAGCCAGCTGGATCTGTGTGTAAGCAGTGTGATTGTTTTGCAAAGAAGGACTGTGTGAAGTAATCAAAAACCAGCAAATTCTGAGCAATAGACTGTGAGCATGTATTGGATTCAGCAACAGTGTAATTTTCTGAGCAACTAAACCGACTGTAAGTTGTATGAGAGGCTGCAACCAACAGGCAATCATGTTCAAGAAATACTGTGGTTTTAGTGACTTAAGCAAGTAAAACTGATTGAAAGCTAATGGTAAAGTCCTAGAAGATCATATAGATGTGCTGAGGAAGAAAGCAATGCAGTCAGTACAGCTTGAGCAAAATTTATCAGTATGCAGTAAATCAGATGTGCAGTGGCTTGAGTTAGATGCAGATTGTTGATGCACCAGGAGTGCAGCCACCACCATTACAGGGTGGAGCAGTAAAGTAAACACAGCAGCAGGAGCCATTCTATGAGACTGTTCCAAGTAAAGTGAACTCAGTAATAACAGTGAACTTTTGTGTGTTTATCTACAGTCATGGCTTAGGACCATCCCACTACCTGAATCATGCCGAGGCTATGATAGCTGAAGAGGTTACCAAACTTAAAGAATAGAGCAATGCTTCTACAGTGGAAGTTTGCCTCCTCATGTTGCGATTCCAAGATACCCTGTGAGAGTATGTAATGTGCCTCAAGGCTGGAAGGGATATATTCATGATTCCTTACTGTTCAGGGTGTTTAGAGAAGCAAGGTCTGTCCAGAGCACTTAAAATTTGTTTGGCTTCCACCTGGACAAACTGCAAAATCCTGCAAGTAGCAGTACACAGCACCAGGCTTGAACCTGTAGGGGAGGCCCAGCAGGGTGTGGCACAAAGGAAGAAGGTGTAGATTTACTGCCAGAGCAGAATCCTCGAGATGTCTGTATGACTGTGTCGCGATGGACAGTGCAGAGGAGAATCAGTGGATCCATGGAGAGGGTCCTAGTCCTAGCCTCATGGGAGAGGAAGAAGTTAGAGAAACCTTAGATTGGGGTAGTCCACCTCCACACCCGGTGAACAGTGGACTGTTTCAGGAGTGAGATGACTGCTCACTGCTGGGCCCAGATTCTACTGTGAGGAAGAGCAGGAGGAAGAAATGTATGGAGAAGTTGGTGACTGCACAGCCCTGCTCTCAGAAGGGGTCAGGGACAAGTTCTACATAACTTGAGTATGTGACACTGGCAGAACCAGGACTGGCAGCCCCCAAGCCAGGCCAAGGGTTATAGACTGATGAAGAGTAGTAAGGAGGAAAGACTGGTTCATAGGAAGGCAAACAAAATCTATGGAATGTCCTTTCCTACCTTTCCTTGGAGAGTCTGGGAGAAGATTGAGAAAAACAGGAGAGCCTGGCTAGTGGAAGATGCAATTAAACACCAGCATCCAGGTGCAAATTGTTATGTCAGAAACAAAGTGATGAGACAAACTGCAGTTTTGGAAGTTGGGCAGGACACTGTTCATAGACACTGTACGATTTGTGGATGATAAAGGAATGAGACTTTCCATAACATAAATTATGACTGCCCAGATGGGATCATAATTCTTGCACCTGACCCACGGTGGTACTACCCTCAATGTTACCAGTGTCCTGTGACTATGCCCGTGCCTACCCAGAGGAAGCAGACAGTGATAGCAAGTGTCTGCCATCCAGCCATTGCTGTACCCATGTTGTTCTGCCAGACTGGTGTTCCAGGATCCAAGGTGCATCCAGTTTCATCAGCCTTGCAGTGTGCCTTTACAATTTTATCGCCTGGTCTTTTAGATAGCCTAGATGACATCAACACAGCTGTTTTCCTGATTCATCACCTAGGATTTTGGATGACATCAACCCAGCTGTTCCTTTTCTGTTCCAAGGTTCCATCTCCTAGATGAAATCAGCCAGAGATGAGATCAGCCTACCAGTTTTCAGACGTCCAACCTGTTTTCCAGAAGATTTCCACCCAACTGTTTCTGAAAAAATACTGCAAGGGAAGTCTTCAGATGGAGATCCAGGTACTGTCAATTTTTCATTCTTCATGGGACTGGTAAGTCCAGACTTTTCTTACCTTATTGACATTGCAATAAACATCCTACACCTAGCAGGCTACAGATTGTTGAACTGTCCACATAGACTCTCCTCTTTGAATTTACAGTAACTCAGGAACTGAGCTTCATTGGGCTCTGGCCCAGGAGAAACTCTTTCATGGACCCTGCCTTCGGGCCCTGTTTGTCACTAGCTGGGACATTTAGGGCCTTCCACCCCAAAAGGTGTATTGTACATCATATTAATATTTTCTGCCTGTGCCTGGCACTTGGTAGGGGAGAGGTAGTGCTACCTCTCCGTTGTCAACACATAGGGTAGGATGGCCTGATGCGGGTAGGTAATGACTGGGGCAGTCATTTTCCTGGCTGAGGGTGAGTGTAACCCCTTGTTCCCAGGGGTTACTAGAATCCCAGTTAGAACCAGTGGCAGTCAGGAAAGGCAGCTAGTGAAATGCCAGTTAAATGGATTTCACACGTCAAGCTCTAGTGTCAGTCTCAGCTGAGCAGAGGGTGATGTAATATTAGAACTCTCACAGCGGCATAAGCCACATTTGTGCTAGCTTTAGGGATGTTAACTTTAGAATGTTCAGTCAGTCCTGAGTATGAGTTCCAGGAGGAGGCTGCAGCTTCTGTGCAGCTCCTCAGACAGCTCTGACAGAGAGCTACCAGTGTGTTTTGGTAGTTTCTTCTCACTCTAGAAGAAGAACATAGAAGACAGTGATTGAAGTGGTGGAGACCTAGCCAAGTGGGTTTTCTTTGTCCCATCCCAGGAGGGATGGGGTGATCTTCAGGGTTCAGGGACAATCCCTCACCCAGTCTGTCTAGTGAAGCTTCCTGTGACAACTTCAGAAACTGTGAGTACTTTGTGTCAGCCCAGGAGGGCACCTGCATTCCTTTTGGTGATTTTCTCTGACAAAGGGACCCTGCCACCTAGACTGTGTCTGGTTTTAAAAGTGTCTGACTATGATGGAGTCTAGAGAGAGAGAGAGAGAGAGAGAGAGAGAGACTGTCCAAGTACAGAACTTTTAGTCATGTAATATGTTAAGTGTGAGAAACATTTCAAGATAGCATCTACAAGTTTTCTGTGAGGGTGTCATTAACCAGATAAATGGCTGAGTATAAACTTGGAAACAAAATGTGGAGACCCCCATCTGGAGTAACCAGTTTACCTCTCTGGGTTCAGTTTGGGCACCAGTTCAGTTTTCAGTCAGTGCATTTGGCCAGTGCCTGATGGAAATACTTACCCAGACGTGGGTTTTGTATTCTCTGTTTCCAGTTTGCTTCAGTGTAGTGGGTGCTGGAAGATTTTGAGCCTGTATGCACTCTTTGGTGGTCATGTGTGCCACCAGAATTCCTCATGAAATATGGGAAAGTGTTCTAGTACTGGCTATGTATGCCTAGTCGATGGGAAAGTGTCCTAGTACTTGCCGTGTGCCTAGTCAAGATGAAATGTACCAGTAACTGGCCATGTGTGCCAGTTTCATTTCAGAACCTGAGAGTTCACTGTGTGTGTTCAGTATGCCTATGTTAAATGGGAAGTTCAGGAATGTCTGCTCCTCAGTAATCTGCGTTACCAATATGAGTAACCCTGTGAAGTCCATCTTCACTTTGTGATTATTCTCTGTGTATGTGAACAAAAGCCACACTCTAGAATCCCAACCTAGTTTGGACAGTACTGTTATTGCTTCCACTGTGTCTGGATTTACTTGGGTGTCCCTGTCCAGAAGTACAAACCTAGCACAATTAGGAGCAAACATTTTCTCCCAGGGACTTGGGTTGCTGGCCATGGTAAATGGTCCCACCAAGTGTGTACAAGGTAGTTGCCACACTTGGGTTGTCTGTCTGTGATAGCAGGCTTAGAAACAGAGATGTGTGTACATGTGTATGTAAACCACTATCCCTTTTCCCCTAGATGCTATGTGGTGAGAGGAGCAGCCCTGCCAGTTAAATCAAGGGGAGCCGTGGGGGGTTACATGTATATAAGGGTGTGTGTGTGTGTGTGTGTGTGTGTGTGTGTGTGTATGTATATATATATATATATATATATACTAATCCAACATTCTTTTTATTTCAGACTCTTCAAGGATGTCGCTAAACTTCTCTGTCAAGCGGAAACATGGAGAGGAAATTCTAGGACCCTGCAGTGTGTAGTGCATTACCCTGCCCTGATAACAAGTTACCCTGATGTATCTCCTCTGAGTGGCAAAGTTACTTCACACTTATAGAGATCAAAGATATTCAAACCCAGTTAGGTGGTGAAAATCATCATGATGAGCATTGTGCATCAATTCCAGTGCCTAACTATGACCCTGCCAAACATAACTACAATAGACAATACTATCAAAAGTTCTCAAAAGCCATGAGTATCAGAAAATCTGGAGAACATGCAGATGCTGGTGAATGTAGCTTACATCATCATCTCAGGGTGGTCTTCCTTGTGCCTCATCATCTAGAGTTTTTTCTGATAAATATGGAATCTGCAACAAATATGTAATCAAAGTGAAGGGAAGAAGCAATATCCAACTGCTATTGTTACAAAAACAGCTGAAGCCACAATGAAAAGAGTGACAGAGCTATGTGATGACCAATATATGCTCACAAAAATTAAGACAGAGGACCTTCTTGAAAGGAAGTTTCGTAAACATAAGTGCTACCTAAATTATACAGTAATCACAAGGGACAGGACCCCAGATGATCAGAATAGAGGTGGTAATGAGGATAACAATTAGCAGTTAGATGGAACTGGGTTTGAGGTCGTTTGTCATGTAATTGAAGACAATGTGCTTCAAAGACACCAAGCCATTTCAATGAAGATGTTGAATGAAATCTCAAGGGTTGGAGTAGGAGATCGGCGATACCGTTATAAATATATAAAAGCAGCTGAAAAGAAATATGGGATTCACTTTTATTTTTAACAGTTGATCTTTAAAACCACTCATAACCAGTGCTGAATCATTAATTGGTGCTGCATCAGTCACAGAGCTTTTGAGAATGGATGATCAAGTCATCAAGCATGTTGCTTCCTTGTTGTAGGAACATATCTTAAGATTTGTAGAGACAGCACTTTCACTGGCATGGCCACCAACAGTAGATGCTCTCCTGAGTAAAGAACAACAGCCCTCAGAGACAGTTCAATAATTGTTCTCACATATACGAAAATCCTCAAAAGCGCGGAGGCGAACAAGTCTCCCAATTGTTAAAGTCCTACTCGGAAGATCAAATTGATGGTGTCTCACTATAAAACATGCACTTGTTGGAGATGTGCTGCACAATATGACTGGACATAAAATGCCTGTGAACATCCTGTTTCGTTTAGAAAATAGTTGCAGTTATGACCAAGTGTGTGAAATTGAAATGGGTTTAGATGAACTTTCTCAGCATTTCCATGAACAAGGTCTGTTACTGCCACTTCAGCCAAAGTCAAGTCTTCTGTTGTCTTAACAGTTTTCTGGATGGACAACTTTGATCAGAACACTAAAACAGTAACTGTTTTTTATCATGGAAAAAGTTTTTATTAATATGTTTTATTTTACAAACATAAAATTCTGAAAAGTTTCAGAACAAGTATAACTCAACAAGTAAACATACCTGTATAATGCCACCAACAGGTGTTGTGTGATATATAGTACAACAGGGAAATTGACCAGAAGGCCAGCTGCATATCATTATTGGTCTTACTAACATTACATTGAGGTCTAACTTCTGCTTACCAGGAAAACAGGAATCTGATGAATCTAACTAACAGTATAGAACTGCTATTAGTCAAAGCTGTGAAATAATTCCAACAAAATATTCCTGCCTTAAACATGCCAAGTGAAAAACAAATCAGGACAACAAAATTGTCCTTGAAATAGGGGCTGTGCATAGTGGAGCAGAGCAGGTGTTTGCATAGTGGAGCAGAGCAGGTGTTAAAACATTCAAGATGGGAGTTGCCAGGCAGGGTGGGGAAACAGAACTGAGGTGCTGAGTGGAGTAAAGCATCCCATTTCTTCCCATGTTTGGACATCTGATTTAGTTCAAAGTAGGAGAGATGCTCAAAAATTGCCAGTCTAGCAAGTACTATATGCCAGATCAGTACAGAGGGAGGATGTGGCTGTCTCCACTTCATGAGGATTGCCCTTTGGCCTCCATCAGAGCTGTGATCACCCAGCTCTGCAGTGGGCTAGAGAGTGGAGCAAGTGTGGAAGTGTTGCAGAGATGTAGCAATGGGGATCCTGGTGATATCTTGCGACCAACCACTTTTGAGCAGTCCTCAAATAGAAGAAGAAGCCAGAAGGGAAAGAAACAGATTCATTTCAGTGCTTTACAGTAATTGTACATTGCTATTTTGTTTTAAACTTTGATTGTGGGCTTTTAGTGATACTGTAATTTCTTTACTTAGAATTGTTTTGGGCTGTTGAAAATGTAAAACCTAGTTTGTTGTGCTTGTAGTGGTGGTGTATTTCTTTGCTGTCTTTAATTGCTGCAAATTTTGTCTTGGCTTGTCTGACTTGCCCTGTAGTTTGGGTGAGGCGCTAATTGTCTGGCCTCTGGCCTCAGCTACATGATAATTGGAGGTGGAGCTTAGTCAAGTTGAGGTAGCAAGTGATTTTTTTCTCAGAAGAAGCCAGAAGGAGAAGAAACCGATTCATTTCAGTGCTTTGCAGTATTTGTACATTGCTATTTTGTTTTAAACTTAGATTGTGGGCTTTTAGTGACACTGTAATTTCTTTACTTAGAATTGTTTTGGGGCTGTTGAAATTTAAAACCTAGTTTGTTGGGCTTGTAGTGGTGGTGTATTTCTTTGCTGTCTTTAATTGCTGCACATTTCGCCCCTCCCTGCCCCCAGCCCTTAATTATATGCCTTACTAAATCTGATTGACAGGAGCTTTACTACAGGATATAGTAGGGTTTGTGGAGTAGGAGGGACATAAGGGGAAGAAGCCGCCCTCAGCACAAGTGTTTTGACTAATTTTTATTTATTTTTTCTTTTTAAAGAAAAGTATCTGAGAACAGTGGCAGGATTGTTAGGACAGTAAATTAATAAAAGGGAATAAGGAGAGTTCAGTAACAGACAAGTACTGGAATAGCAGTATAAGTGTAGTATAATGTGAGGGTGGTGCAATGCAGTGGCTATGGGGCAGCCTTATTCAGGCAGACCTTCTGGATTCTGAGGTGCTGCCTTATCTGCATGCATCTCTCTGGACTGCAGGATGAGGTAGCCAGACTCAGAGTGGAAGTAAACTGGGTCAGGAGTACCATCTCCCTATCCAGACATCACCCAGTTCAACACCGCTGCTGCAAAGGATGCGAGAACAAGGAGCACTTGGATGGCAGTGGGCTTAGAGAGGGTTAGGGTGATCAGGCAGAGACACATCCCAGATCCTATTCCACTCAAGAACTCATATGCCATACTGGCAAATGGGGATGACCAAATAGAGGTACAGAGAAGTGGAAGGAAAGGATGTGGAGGTTAGCCAAGGATGTGACCTCAGTGGGGAGAGCAGTGGACCCCAGTGGGGAGGAAGAAAATCCTGGTGGGGACTTCATCATAAGAGGATTCAGCTAGGAACACAGGAGGGGAAGACAGGGAGGTGAGGTGCCTGCCAGGTGCCACAGCATGGAGGGATGGAAGGAAGATCCTGGGGATTGCTGGGAAGGCAAGACAGGAGGGTGAGCTGGATGTCATTATCCACCTAGATACTAATGACCTGGTAATGGGGCCCAAAGAAGTTCAGGAAGAGTTTAGGAAATTGGGAATGGTCTCAAGCAAGTAGCTACTTCTGTCACCTTCTTGGAAGTACTACCTGTGAGAGGCATGGGAGAGATGAGGTGCATGCACAGAACTTTAACTCATGGTTGAAGAACTGGTGCTGTGAGGAAGGGTTTGGATTCATTGGTGGCTGGGGACCCTCCTGGAGGGATGGAGGCTTGTTCAAGCCTGGCGGTCTGCATCTATCCTGGAGGGAATCAAGCACTCAATGATAAGTTTAAATGCTACATTGACAAGCATTTAAACTGCCAAGGGTGGCAGGCCATCAAGGAGGGTACCTAATTGCCCAACCCCAGAGATAGCAGTGGAACCAGTGAACTGGAGGAGTGGATATCTCTACAAAGCAGTGTGCAAAGATGGAGATAAGTGCCCAAGAGGTGGATAGGCAGAAAAGGGCAACATTCAACATAAGGGCAGACAGCAAGGAGAACCAGGGATAAAGGACAACCAGGGAAGGGGCTGGGGTAGAACAGCTAAACAGTCTAAGGAGGTCAAATCATGGAAAGCCACGTGTGCCAATGCCAGGAGCCTTAGCAACAAGATTGAGGATCTGGAGGCTGTCATGGTGCAGTCAGACCTGGACATTGTGGCCATCACAGAAACCTGGTGTAATGATAACCATGACTGGGAGATGGCCATACCTGGCTACAACATATTCAGAAGAGACAGGGCAGGTAGGAAGGAGAGGAGGAGGTGGCCCTGTATGTGGAAGATGACATAAGGGCCACAGAAATCCAGGGGAACAAAATGGGAGAGATACTGTGGGTTGAGCTGGAAAGGAAAATGGTGCCAGCCATCTGCACAGGTATGGTCTATAGCCCACCAGCCCAGGATGAAGAAACAGATGGGAGCTGATGCTAGCCATCCAAAGGATGACAGACAAGGTGAGGTAGTGCTGGTTGGAGACATCAGTATTCCAGATGTGGACTGGAGCATCCAGCAGCAGCATCAACTGGAGCAGATTTATCCTGGACTCCTTCAGGGTGCTTTTCTCAAGCAACTGGTCATGGAACCAACTCGGCAGAAGGCAATACTGGACCTTGTGCTCACAAACAGGGACAGTGTGATGGGAGTAACAGTGGGGAGCACCTGGGAACAGTGAACACCAGTCATTGTGGTTTGAAATCACAGAAGGAGCAGAACCAAACCACACAAAACATGTATCTTGGATTTTAGGGGACAGACTTTGGGAAAATGGGGAGATGCTTGAAAGAGGCATTAAGGGAATGGGGCAGGATTTAAGGGGTTCAGGAACAGTGGTCAGTGTTTAAAATGAGGATTACAAGAACAACAGAATTCTGCATTAAGCAGGTTAGCAAGGGGAAAAGGAAGAGGAGGCCATTATGATTTTCCAAGGAGGTAGCGGATAAAGTGAAAGCCAAAAAGATTGTATTCAGGCAATACAAAGACACAGGCAGAATGGGATAGGAGAAGTACCAGGAGAAGCAAGGGAGGCAGGAAGGTCAGTAAGGGAAGCCAAAGCTCAGACAGAACAGCACATTGCAAAATCAGTAGGTAGAGGAGACAAAACCTTTTACAGGTACTGTACATACTGTGAAGTGAAAAGAAAGGCAAAGGGAGGGATAGTGAGACTGAAGGGGGAGGATGGGGGCCGCATGGAGGATGACAGCAGTAAAGCTGACATATTGAACAGGTATTTCTGCTCAGCCTTTACTGAGGAAGAGGAGGGTAATGGGTCTGAAGGGAGTACAAGGGTGGGAATGGTGCAGAAATGGACACAAGTCCCTTTACACAACAAAGGTCCTGAAGGAACTGGAAGTAATAAAGCAATGGGGCCAGATGGGGTGCATCCCAGGGTCCTTAAAGAACTAAGAGAGGTGGTGGCTGAACCTCTGGCAATCCTGTTTAGCTGATCACTGGAAACAGTGGAGGTACCCAAAGACTAGAGGACAGCAGATGTATTCCCCTCATACAAAAGTGGGAACAAAGAGGAAGTGGGGAACTACAAACCAGTCAGCCTCACCTCAGTAGTGGGGAAGATCATGGAAGCACTACTGAAGGGAGAGATTGGAGGAACATCTGGTTGTCAATGGACTACAGAACCCAAGACAGCATGGTTTCACCAGGGGAGGTCATGTCAGACCAATCTCATTGAATTTTTGACTGGGTGACTAGGAAGGTGGATCAAGGGAGGGCAGTGGACATGGCCTATCTGGACTTCATCAAGGCCTTTGACACTGTACCACATAGAAGACTATTACAGAAACTGGGAATATGGGTGTGGGCAGGACAGTAGTGCAGTGGGTAGTTAACTGGCTGGGCGGCAGGACACAGATGGTGGTGGTAAATGGCTGTCACTCCACAGAGGGAAGAGTGACCAGTGGAGTACCACAGGGATCAGTGCTGGGACCGGTCCTATTCAACATCTTCATCAGTGGCGTTGCAGGGACCTAGAAGGCAGTATTTCCCTGTTTGCTGATGACACAAAGCTCTGTAACACAGTAGATATGCCAGAGGGTGTAGACAGAATGAGAAGGGACCTGCAGAAACTTGAAGAATGATCAGGGTTTGGCAGTTGAAATTCAATGCAAAGAAGTGCAAGATAATGCATATGGGGCACAAAACCTGGCACAATATATCAGTTGGGGTGAGGATACAGCATGCACCAAGCAGGAAAGGAATCTTGGGGTTATCATCTGATGACCTCAAGGTAGGAAACAGTGTGACAAGGCAGCAGGTAAAGCAAATAGGATGCTGGGATGCATAGGCAGGGCATCACCAGCAGGAAAAGGAGGTCATAATTCCACTATACAAGACACTAGTGAGGCCCCACCTGGAGTACAGTGTACAGTTCTGGAGACCTTACTTATGTAAGGACAAAGATAGGGTAGAAAGGTTCAGAGGAGGGCAACAAAGATGGTACATGGATTGCATCATAAGTCCTATGAGGACAGGTTGAAGGAACTGAATATGTACTGCCTGGATGAGAAGAGGGAGAGAGGGATATGATAGAGACATACAAGTATCTTACAGGAGGAACAGGGTGCAGGAATACACTATTATTAAGCAAAAAGATGTTCCAGGACTAGGGCATATGATGAAGTTGGAGGAGGATGAGTCAGAGGAAACATGAGAAGGATTTCTTTACAGAATGGGTGGTGGAGAAGTGGAACACCCTGCCAAAGGAAGTGGTGGGGGCTAAAACAATCACAGGATTTAAGAATGCATGGGATAGACATAAAGGAATTCTGGAGGTCAGGGTCAAGGGCAACAGACTTCTAGGAAAACATAAAGGTAAAACTTACAAGCTCAAATGGGCAGACTGGGTGGGCCATAGGCCCTTATCTGCTAACACTGTCTATGTATCTATGTAAATATAGCCACTCAGAAGCTAGTGAGTTCCAAACAGTGCCAGAGCACATGAAGCAGTCTAGCAGGGCTCTGTTGGCATCTCCAACACTGAGCATGAGGCAGAATGCCTATAGTCTGTAACCTAGCCAGTGTACGATACCAGCAGAGCAGTATCTTAAGCTGAATTATTTAAATCCTAGAGTCCCTGTGTGCTGTATGCGAATGTCTCAGGAGTATACTCCAGTCCTCTAAGGAGATAGTCATCTGCACATCTTGTTCTCACTTAGCTCTACCTGTATCCATGTCATAATGTTGGGTGTTCCAAAGCATGTGGTACACCTTGCCTACCACCCTTTTAACACTGAAACAGTAACTGGACATGGAACAATACACAATACGCATGGTGTTGCATGCCAAGAAGAATCTGAAGGCTCCATTCTCTGTGAAGATTCTATTGAAATTCCTCACTCAAAAAGAAGGACAATTATATCTAACAAAAAGGAATTAAAGCATTGACAGGTGAATTCAAAGAAGGAGCCAACCACATTTGGGAACAGCCCAAGTCTACTATGCTAACATCAGTGGTAAATATAGGCAAGGCAAAGTTAATGTTATAGAAACTCATTTGGGAAGCACACAAGGAGGATTAGCTTGTCCCAAGGTTTACTGGTTGGCTGGCTAGTTTGTAACAATCATTCAAGTTCACAGAAGAAGACAGTTATTACATATCTTCCACCCATCCACAAACCCATCACTGATTATGCCACTGTAGTTGAATACCTCACACAAACACAAGAAATAGCTCAGCAAGTTAATATGCCCTATGTTCACCTGACACTTGATGTTGGAGTAACAACAAAGGCATATCATGTTGTGTGGAATTTCCCTGATCAGTTCCACAATGTCATAATTCTTTTAGAAGATTTCCACCTATTCCTGGAAAACTTTGGCATTATAGGACAGTTAGTTGGTAGCGACTTTGAGGGCATAGTATTTCAGGCTGGTCTTTGTGCCTCTAGCAGCATAAGGGGAGTTTTGCATGAGAAGCAGGAATGGACTGTACATGCATATTTTGTAGATGCCTTGGAGCAATTGCTTCAGGTCAGATTTCTAGAGTATTCAACAGAATTGAATGCCACCCCTTCAGTATTGCTGACCAGATCAGATCATCACCTCAACCCATAGACTTCCATAAACTGCTTCCAGGAAGATGAGATTGTCATTTTCAAGACTAAGTATGAGGCCTTCAGGCAGCAGATTCATCATGGTGAGCTGGGGAAAATCCCACAGCTCAGGATGACTATGGATATAGTGGCTCAGTAGCATTTGCTCCACACAGCAATAAAAAGAAACAACTTTGATCTTAGACTACTGTGTTGGTGGTGGAATCAAACACTTTGCTGCAAATGAAATGGCCTATGATAAATGGTTGTTAAATTGACCATATCTAGCAAAATCCAGAGAGGACATTTGGAGATCACTGGGGCCCTTCACAGTTCAGTCAGTAATCTGCAAAAAGCAAGCAGGCCATTTGAAATCATCAGATTAAAACAATGCATCAAAGCCATATTGACTCTTCTTGATCAAGAGTTTATCAACCCATTCAGTGCTACTTTAGATGCTGAAAGATTGTACAATTTGTCCTTGGAAGCACCTGTTGCACCTGATACTAAAGAGAACCTCACCAGTATCATTGAACAAGGTACAGAAATGTATGAACAACTTGTCAAAGAAAGACTGGAAAGTGGTAAAATAAATATTTTGATCCAATTTCAAAAGCCCCAGTGAAAACCTTCAGTGATGCAGACAAAAAGTGCAAGAAACCACCAAAGGAAAAGTTACAGAACTTATAATTTGAAAGTGATATACTGTATTGGGAAAATGTTTGGCCCATTCAAACAAGCACAACTCCATGTAGATATAAACAAATTATTAACATATTTCCTGAGCCCAGTCCCGCTTGAGTCTAGTCAATGCAGATGGAACTAGATGGACAATACCAAACAGCAAGTTACTTGAGGTGCTAGCAGAATACTGTCTAGTGTAAGACATTTCAGGAATTCACCCCAGAAAAAGTGTCTCGCATACATAGTTGATCTAATGGCAACAGTGCAGGTTATGATAGGAATCCCTGAAACCTTCAGTGATCTGGCAATAAAACTCCTGAATAGTATTCCAAAGGGATTTACAAGAGTGGTTGTTGTTGCAGATACATACAGAAAAGTCTATTAAAGAGGCTGAGAGATTTCAATGAAGATTTAGTGAGACGATATTATCAAAGGTCCCAACACCAAAGTGCCAAAGAATTTCAGTTACTTCCTTTCTAATGGATCTAACAAGGAGTGCCTGATTGATTTGATCATGCAGGTATGGGCTGAAAATTGCATGAGTTTGCCAGAGGGGCCAATGATCTATTTTTATGAGAGACAAATGCTACAAGATCGCCAAAGAAGAGACTATAGTTGTGGATGAGCTCTGTTCTAACCAGGAAGAAGCAGACACAAAATTGCCCTTCATGTGCAACATGCCATTACAATATTTTTATTTATTTATTTGTACATCAGTTTACAACCTTTGAGCCAGAGGCTCATTTCCAAAGGTACCTCGTCACAAAGAGGACAACTACATTACAACATTTTGTTACATCATTATGTTACAACTTTGGCAGTCACATGCAGTTATTTCTTTGTTACATCAATTAGGTTACTGGTTTGGCATTCACAAGTGTTTACAGTTATTTGGATACAGAGTAACAGATTAAACATACATTGGTATAAGCATACACACAGTAATGTACAGAGACTGCAGGAGGTAAGAGTTCAGAGGGCTATGGGACGTGGTTGATGATTGGTTTGGGTGAGGAGCCACTCAGTGAGCTTTGTCTGTGCATAGTGAGCTAGATCACCTTAGAGACAAGCGCAGCTATGCATGTTAAATAGCTGACTCCAGTGAAGTTTTGAAGCAGGAGATCATGAGGGTATCAGAGATGGAGGTAGGGAGTGTGTTATATCAGAAGGGGCTCTGTAACAGAAGGACCTTTGTCCATGTGTGGTTCTGGACCTAGGGACTAGTAGAGTGGCCTTGCAGGAGGTTCTGAGTTTGAACCAAGGGTTGTGCTAGGTGGATGGATGCTGTCAGCCCAGGCGAGGATAGTCCAAGGAGAGTTTTTTTGTTATGAGGCAGGTTTGGTATCTGAGTCGTTCATCCAGGTTAAGCAGCATTGCCATGTCATGTAGCTGGCAGGTATGTGTTAGCCTTGGGGCTCCCATAATTAGCCTACAGGCCTTATTCATGGTGAGGCAGATTTTATTGAGGGCAGTTGAGTCTGCAGCGCCATAAACTGGCAGGCCATAGTCCACAAGAGACATTATTGAGGATGTGACCGCTAGTCGGAGGGCATCGGGGAGGCAGTTTTGTAACAGTATAGAATACCTAGCCGAACATTGGTAGCTGAGGCAAGAGCATCAATGTGGTCGTGGTATGTGAGGTCTGAGTCAAAGGAGACCCCAAGGTACTGGCAAGCGGACTTGTTCGGAGAGAAGCTTGGAACTAGGGAGGATGTGGGTGGGAAGTTGCTGGCTTTGTTTTGGGGTGGGCAAGAGCATAGTTTTGTTTTTTGAGATTGATTACAAGTCTATGCTCTTTAAACCAGGTTTGGTATCATTAAAGGATAGTTGCAAGGTGTCCTGTAGGGAGATGGGGTTTGGTGGGTGGCAAAGATGACGACATCATCTGCATACAGCAGAATTTTACCAGTGCATGCATTGGGCAGGGTGTTGAGGTACAGTGAGAAGAGTAGGGGTCCTAGGATGGAGCCCTGGGGAACACCTGAGCAGATGGGACATGTATTGGAAAGGGTCCCATTGATTTTAACACACTGAGAGCGGGCAGACAGGTAGGTGGAGCACCAGAAGACCGGCCCAGTGGTGAAGCCAGTGTGGCTGAGGGCATCCAGCAGGAGGGGTGGGAGACAGTGTCGAATGCCTTTGAGAGGTCAATGAACACTGCCCGCTAGTGAGCCAGAGTCCAGGAAGGAGTGTAGAAAATTTGAAAACTCTAAGAGAGCAGTGCTGGTACTGTGACCTGCACGGAAACCATGCTGTTCTGGACAGAGGATGTTGTGTTTGGTCAGGTAATCTGTAATTTGAGTAGCCACCAGTTTTTCTAGTGCTTTGGAGAGGGTGGGAGAATGGAGATGGGCAGGTAATTCCGGCTGTGGACCTGTCACCTCTTTTGTGTATGGACATAACTGTGGCAGTTTTCCGGGCCGAAGGGGTGCCCAGGCAGAGAGATTAATTGAGAAGGCTAGTGGTGGAGCAAGGAACTGATCCAGAACCCGGCGGAGGATACTGGGGTCCAGGAGTTGCTGCCAGTACTATTGCTCTTTAGTGTTTTAATCAGGTGTGGTCTGACTTCCTGGGCAGTTACCCCATGTAAGTGGAAACTAGGATGTTGGATGACTGGGGCAGGTAGGGAGGGTCAAAGAAATTGCTAGGGAGTACCGAACTAAGGTCCGTGAAGGATGAGTTGAGGAAGTTGGCTCCGGGCTGGGTCAGTGGAGATAGAGCCATCAATGGTGATCTGGGAGGAGGGGTGCATGGCCCCACTTAGTTGTTTGATGTAGTCTCAGAATGTTCTTGCACTCCCCAGGAGGAGGTGAGCATGACCTGATAGTGATCAGCCTTTGCTTTTCTGATGGCCCAGGTGCATTTGTTTCTTGTGGCATTGTATGCCTGCCTGTCCACCAACCAGCCTGTTTCTGAGGCCAGATGTCATAGGTTATTCCTTTGCTTGAGCAGTTGAAGCAGGGCAGGGGTAATCCAGGGTGCATTACGTACTTTGGTCTAGACTTCTATTAGGGTGTGTGAAGATGTCACAGGCTTGTTGAAGGTTTGGGAAAAGAAGGTTAGGGAAGCATCTATATCAGGGCATCGTGTATGGGAGACCAGTTAATTGGGCAAGAAGTTGCTTAAGACCTTTTAGTCCACCTGGTCTGAGGCACCGACGAGAGTGGAATGGGCCGTGGGTTTGGGGTGGAGGTCGCCCAATGGAAGAGGATAGGAGAGTGGTCACTAAGTGAGTCAGGAAGGACCTGAGTATCATGGATTTGTTTAGGGCGGTTGGTGATGACCACATCTAGAAGGGTGCTGGTACCTCTCTTTGTGTTTACTCTGGTGGGTTGGAAAATGAGTTGAGTCGGGTCTATGGCTGTGAAACAGTCACAGGTGGTGGCAGAGGATGTGCTGAGCCAGTTAAGTTCAAGTCACACACACAAGGATTTGGTCAGCTGTGTGATGTAGGGTTGTAAGATAATCTGTTAATGAAACCAGTGCCAGGGTTTGTTTTTGGGGAATGTAGGCAGTGGTGAGATAGAGGGGCCCTGGAGGGTCTGGGGTCAGTTTGAGGGTCAGGGCCTGCGCCCCATATATGAGAGCTGGGGCAGGAGTGCTTGTCCAGTGAAAGAGTCCTGGTATAGATTGCACAGCCCCCCACCTGCCTACATGATCCTCCCGGTAAAGGGAGTAACCTGGGAGGGAGACAAAGGAGTCTGGAGTAGATTTTGATAGCCAGGTTTCCACCAGTGTTATGACATCTGGTCTATGCAATGTGACCCAGCATTGCAGGGAATCAAATTTTTTCAGAAGGCTGCATATATTCATAGATGCTATGCAGAGCTCAGGAGACCCTGCTGGTGGGCTAGTGTGGGCTGGGCCTTGGTTGGGATGTATATTGCCTGTCAGGAGTAGTAGAATGAGCACCACCCTGGCCAGGAGCCAGTGGAGGTGAGCTTTCGATAGGTATGTGGAGGAGGAGGGGAGCTTCTGGGCACAGGGGTTGGGCAGGGTTCTCCAAGCTGGAAAAGCAAAACGATAAGCCTCAGTGAGCCTGGGGAAGCAGCTGGGTGGTGACTGGGGAGGGTGTTGTAGGCTAGGGCAGATGGTGAGTGTAGGGTGGGATTGTACTAACTCCGGAACAAGTGAGGAGCTAGTGCCAGTGAGCCTGGGGGGTGTTAGGTAGGTGGGACAGTGGTGTCAGGAGTAAGGATGAGAGGGAGGCATTTTAGTAAGAGGTGGGCTAGCATATTGCTAGCGGTAGCAGCAGGAGGTAGGTAGAAATAGTTTTGTTGCCCTCCAGCAAGCGTGGATGCCACTTTGGATCAGTGGTAATGACAGGGACTCTGGTGGACAGGGTACCAGGTTCAGGACTCACTCAGGGCAGTTGGAAAAGGGACCTGGGTGAGAGCCATGCTCCACGTTCTGGGGCAGAAGCAGGCTAGGTTTGGGCCTGAAATGGGGTGCGAAATAGCGACTCCCTAGTGGTCACTCAGTGTGTGCCTGGTGGTGATGACAAGAGGTCCAAGAGTGGGCTAGCTATAGGGCTCAGTGTGGGAGGAGGTGTGGGCAGGGTAGCTGTAAGCCAAATAGAGGAGGAGAAGTGGAATAGTGTGGGACCCTCTGGTGGCTGGCAGGTATAACCTGCAAATGGAAAAGTGGGGACTTAGTAAAAACAAAGACAGGAAGTGATGTCATAACCCAGCACCTATATAAGTAGTGACGACCCAGGGTGGGTGGGGTAGTTGGCGTGTAAGCGTTGTGAGCTAACCCTCTTACAAGGGTGCAGCTGTAGAGGTACTTTAATTACCTCTTCTCGGCAGCTGCTGTGATCTCTGCTCTTGGAGGGAGCTCTGGAAGGCTGGTGGGCTGGGAGCTGTGTGCTTCTTGTGGGGAGGTAGCGAGGCCAATATTATAGGAGGAACAAAGCAACTAATTAGGATGCAGCAGGAGATCAGGGTTTGCATTTGTTAGCTGCACCTGTACAATTTGTATCCCGACTGAACGGTACCTCACACTAGCGAGGATATCCTGGGAGTTGAACTCAGCAATGGCTACAGGTAACAGAATTAAAACTGCTATAATTACCACAGTATTGAAATAAAAGTAGTCTCTAGAGTGCCCCCAACAGTAGTCCCAGCATAAAAGCAGTTTAAAAGACAGAGATGGCATTCAGCATTCCCACTGTGTAAATGACAACCATTGCTTAAATAACAGTCTCACAATACTGTTTCAATTCAGAAAAAACCCTTACAAGGGTGCAGCTGTAAGGTACTTTAATTACCTCTTCTCGCACCTACTGTGATCCCCACTCTGGAGGAGTTCTGGAAGGCTGATGGGCTGGGAGCTGTGTGCTTCTTGGGGGAGGTAGCGAGGCCTCTTCTCGCACCGGCTGTGATCCCGCTCCTAGAGGGCGCTGGAAGGCTGGTGGGCTGGGAGCTGTGTGTCCAGGCCCTGTTATCAGTTCACAATCTGGGGATACCAGTAATTTTACTGCCACTATTTTCAGAATGCAAGCAAAGTATATACTGTACCTGGACAATGGCCATGGCAACAGTAGGAAAATCATTGACATTAGCAAATGTGAAATGGCCACTGTAACAAAGAAAGCCTTAGTCAGTTTCCATGCATTCATCGGCAATGGCTATGTTTCTGCATTCTTCAAAAAGGGTAAGAAGATTTGCTGGGACATCCTTCAAAAGTACACCAAATTCCTGGATGCCTTTCAGAAACTTGGGAGTGATTGGCA
Organism: Neoceratodus forsteri; assembly: GCA_016271365.2. Taxonomy (NCBI): domain Eukaryota; kingdom Metazoa; phylum Chordata; order Ceratodontiformes; family Ceratodontidae; genus Neoceratodus; species Neoceratodus forsteri. The sequence goes on along the minus strand of CM057452.1, from coordinate 1,069,044,744 downwards.
AGGGATATAATGGTGTTGTAGCTCTGTTGGAGGAGTATGTCTGTAAACTGTATGGAAGGAATCAAATTACTAGTGAAAATATAGTGAGGCAGCAGATCTACTGGAAGAAATATAACAAAGACAACAGAATAACTGATTTGTCTCTGCTACAACCCTGCCAGGAAACCCTGAAGTTACATACTCTGTGAGCCAACTATGTCTGCCAATTGTGGAGGCTTTCCTCTGTTGTAGTTATCAATGCCCCAAATGCAACTTTGCATGGTTGGACTGATGATCTCAGTTTACAGTGGATGGACATGACATTTCCAGATGATGCTATGTCTCTGCTCTATGATGCAAATGAGGAATCAAATGAGGACCAAGATGTATGTGATTACCAAGATGATATTGGCGTATCTGACAATGATGAAGATTTTCCTAGATGAACAAGACTACAGTAAGTTCCATTACTTTACCAACAATCACATTTTAAATTTTACATTTTTGAAATAAAATGTTTTGTATAAACAAAGATGTTTGTTTTTCTTTTAGATAAATTTCCTTCTTTAAAACTCTTTTAAAATTAACCTTTGAGGTAACTTATGGGTATGCATTTTAAAGCTCCAACTTGCATGTATTCATTGAGCTCACTCTTGAATGCAAATTTAAATTAGTCTCGAAGTAATGGCCCAAGAATCTGCATTAAGTATGAGTAGCTAAAAATAGCAACATTTAACAAGGTATAAACTTGCTAAAATGTTGTCTATTAATGGTGACTTCGCTTTTATCAATTTATCCTCTTATATTACCTTAAGACTTCAAAACCACATATGCATTTCAAAGCAGAATCATTATCCTTTTAGACAACATAACATAATATTATAAAGGACAAAAACCTGTCTGACATTATTAAATACAAAAATATTTTGAAATTTCACAAGAAATTAAGGGTGGTGGTTGTGTTTAACTCTATAACTTTAACATTAATTTTTGAGGTAACAAATGGGTATGCATTTTAAAGCTCTAACACCTGCCTATTCATTGAGACCACACTTGAATATATATTTCACTTAATCTCAAAGTAATGGCCCAAGAATCTGCATCACATACGTGGAGCTGAAAATCACAAAATTTGTCAAGGTGTCAGTACAAAATTGATGCAAACCACCATTTTGCCCAGCGTTCATGCGATCAACAGATAGATCATACATTTTGGGTATATATGCTATGTTAAACAACCATTTGCATTTATTTAGCTCTCAGGTGACACCCACCTGGTCTATTTTATTTACTACTATTGGGTGCTATTTTTTTTTTTGTTTGTTTGTTTTTTGTTTAGTTGTTGATGGGCTGGTGGCCTTCTTTGTTTGTTTGTTTTTAAACTTTATTACCAGACGGGTGCCTTTGTTTTGTTTTTGGTGATTTAGTAAAGGTCAGATACCCTTGTTTTGCTTTGTATTTATTAATGAATGGTTGCCCTCTTTATTTTTCCATTCAGTAACAGGCAGGAGATTTCATTTTGTTTTGTATTTAGTAATAAACGGATCTCTTATTTTGTTTTAATCTTTGATGGGTGGGTGTCCTTTTCTGTTCTGTATTTATTGAGTTATGTTTTCTTTTTATTGGCCATTGCCCATTTTCTATTAAATATAATACCTTTGCTGCAGTGTTGTGTGTCTTTCATTGGTGATCTCCTCTCACACTACAACTACCACCCCCTCAGCGCTGCACCTGTGTACAAGCGTATACGAGTACTATATTCAGTGCTGCACATGTGCCCTGTGTTGCCTGTGATATGATGTTGCACTGTGCTAGCACTGTGCTCTCATGCTGTGCATGGACACTTTTCTGGGGCTCAATATTCAAAGGTTTTGGCACTGGTGCACTATTTCTGAACATCTCGGTAGTAATGTAATGCTGGTAGCACTAATACAAGCTTAGAGCATTCGTGGTGCAGGTGCTGCTTGCTGATTATGGGGACCCTGGCCTTTCTGTGCTTAACCTCCTGGGTTGTTCTTAATCTCCATGCATCTCACAATCTTTACTTCATAAAAGTAGAATACTAAGTAGTTAATGGTGTTTTTCCATTGTACACATACAGTATTATTTTGTGCTGCCCTGTCTTTTGGTTTGCATTAGGTTTCTGTTGATAATCTGTTTAATACTCTGTGAAAAATGACAAAAGATTCACTTAAGGAGTCTATTCATTCTGAAAGTTCATTTGATGATTAAGTGAAACCTAACCCTGGCTGACATCAGTCCCTTTGCTCTGTAGTTGCTGAAAGATGGAACAGCTTGGCTGACACTGATTTGTTGAAAATACTGGTAATTAGCACAGCTGCTGGTGGATTGTTTATTCAGAAATTGGATTTCTCTGCCTGGTGTGTTTCACCAGCCTTGGTACCTTGGCTAAAGCTCCATTACTAAGATGAAGGAGCTTTGCCCAGAAGTGCAACAACAACACTTCATATTGCTATATAGAAGATCTGAATGCAAATTGAGATGTCTGCTGTACCATGGACTGGGAGAAGCCAGCAAATGCATTCTTTTGTGGTTTGCATTCTTCTTCCTCTAATAAACTAATTACTGTACACTAACATAAATTGCTAAAATAAGTGCTTTTGGTCAAATGCCAAAATATATTTATTAATATTTATTTATTTACTGGAAAGTAGTTTATTATTGTGATTAGAACATAGAGCTGTGAAACTGTAGATCTAGGCAGAGCAGGTAAAATTGTGACAAAAGTGTCAAACTGTTTGGAAATAGCATTTGAATGTTTTGGCACATCTATTCTTGATGGGTATACCATCAATACATGCCAAAATAGGGCACCATAATATGAGTGTTGTGGTGAGGCATGTGTGATGTGGGCATCAGGGATTAATGTAACGTCTGCTACTGTGAGTGTCATGTGGAAGGGCCGTAACTGTGTTTCCATTCTTCTTTGCAATGTGTGATGGGTGGGTGTTTTTATGTATATTTTAGGGAGCCCCCTTTAGAAAATCACGGTGACAACAGCAAGGTCTGATTGCAAACTGCAGTATGTGATCTGTTTGTGTGGTGACACAATTGAATGCAGCTCTTCTGATGGTCATCCTTTTCCCTGCACTCTTTTTACCACATGAAAGTTGCTTTAGCCCAAAAGTGGGTGACCCATTCTGATGCCAGCGCAACTCAGAATAAGGAATTTGCATGTGTCAAGACTTTGGAAACCAAGCACCTAGTGCTTAACCTCTCTGTAATCACTAATATGTTTCTCTGGTGTTTTGAAATTTAATAGTGCCATTGTCACCCCTGGATTGTATAGTGTTTTGGGATACAGTTTGCGTGACAAATGCAATATTAAACCAAATTCCTTTCCATTTTCTTTCCTTATGTTTGCTTGTAGAATGCAAGTCAAACATACTGGTATAGTGTTAGTGGCAAACAAGCATTTGTCAATGCTGAATGTTTGCTTGCTGGCATTAACATTGGAAGTGTGAAGTTAGACAGATGTAGAATAGGAATAGCAGTGAAGTATTGAACTAACCAGCACTCCACCTTGCAGAGATGGACAGGTATTGGGAGTGCGCCTCTGGAGTCATTGCCATCGCACATGCCATTTCACCTCACCCTACCCTGCAGACACCGACAAGTGTTGCAGTATGCCTTGGGTGTTCAGGCTTTACACTCACCCTATTCCATAAGAAATAAGCTGAAATGGGTGCAGTATAGGAGAATGGGATGAACTTTGGGGCTGAAGAGTCCAAGGCACACCTTAATGCCTGTTACTGGCTGCAGGGTGGGGTGGGGGTGGAATGGCATGAGCATTACTGTCGGCAACCCCAAGTCCACCCTAATGCCTGTCAGTCCCTTCAGGGAAGGCGTTATGGTAGGAAACCTTAATGGCCTGGGTGTTTCTTGGTATTTTCACTCCAAGTTTTCAATATGGGCTTATTGTGACCACACTGCATAAACAGTGACACTATCAGTTCATTAGCGAAGGTGATTTTGCAGCGCTGCACCATTTCACACCACAGGTGCGAAAATGCATTTCAAACAGGATGTGAAAAATAACAGCTGTACTGTTCATAAGGAGGCATAAAAAATGGTAATGTTGAAAATCTGGAGTGAAAATATAAAACAGTTGGTGAAGTCATGAGCGTGCGTAGAAACTGCACAATGCACACCCATAATGAAATTATTTGGGGATTTTACACCAGATTTTCAACAAAGGCATTTGGGACCTCAATCATGAACAGTGGCAATGTGATTTTCTTAATCTGTCGAGCGTTGATTTTGCACAGCAACCATGCCCATTGTATGCCACGGTGTGAAAACATGTTCGGGCAGGATGTGAAAATGACAGCTGTACTGTTCATAAGACAGTGTGCAAAAATGACAATGTTGAAAATCTGGAATACAAATATTAAAAATTAGTAAAGTTACGAGCATGCTTAGAAACTGGCAAGAATGCACGCTTGGTAACACAGTCAGTTTTGGATTTGTTCACCAAATTTGCAACATGGGCTTTTTAGGACATCTCCTTATGAACACTGTCACTATGATTTTCTTAATCTGTCCCAAATGTTGATTTCACACAGCAACCGCACCATTGTGCGCCAGATGTTGAAAGCACATTGAAGCAGAAGTATAAAAATGACAGCTGTACTGTTCATAAGCAGGTGTGGAAAAGTGGCAATGTTGAAAATCTGAGTGAAAATATAAAAATTTCTCAAAGTTATGAGTGTGCATATGAACTGCTCAACACATGCTTGTAACACAGTCCTTTTTGGAATGTTTCATCAAATTTGCAACATAGGCTTTTGAGGGCCACCTCATGAACAGTGACACTGTCATTTTGTTAATTGGTCCCAGAAGGTGTTTCTGAGCAGTGACCGCATAATCACCTTTTGGGACCGAATAACGACATGCAGTGACTGAGTTCATGAGGTGGGGTTCAAGAACCCATGTTGAAAATTTGGTGCCAAAAGTCACAAAATGACTGCGATATCTACCAAGTTGAACCCCCCATGTATGCCATTATACAGCTTACTGGCATTTCTTCAGTTCACAGTCAGTTTTGAAGAGTGCAGATGTGTTCCGCTCCACTGAAGATCATTGTGCCAGGCTCCAGAGGTAAGTATAGGGGTAAGGGAGGTGCAGGGAGGTGGGGTGCACAGAGGTGGAGTGCAGGTTGGGGGAAGGGGGGCACACTTGACAATGAGGACTGTTTTCTTGTTTACAGGTTAAAAAAAAGAACTTTGGGGAAGTTTTTTTTATTTTACAGGTACATTTGGCACACTGGGGTGGGCACTCAGTTGCCACCTGGGTGTTTGGGACTACTGTAGCTGATGAGGATTGGGCACCCGTTGCAAAGCGGGTCTGTGTTTTGGGGGACATGATGCTGAGGGGTTGGTTACCCCCTCAGCATACAAAATAAACTACAGGAACATCATGCTGATGGGGATTGGGCTCCCCATCAGCAAATGAACTGGGGAGGAGAGCATTCTGACAGGGGATTGGGCACCCCGACACTGGCTTTCAGGCAGGACTGTGAGAAGTGACGGTGACAGCTGCCACCATGTTTATTGAAATGTTACACCAGGCAAGGCATGCCCTGCAATGGGGTCACTCCCTCATTGCAGCAGTGAAGTGTTTCAGTTGGTGGCATGCTTTTGAGCTGCTGTCATAGGCAGCATGCTCATTCATTGGTGCCACACAGACAAGCCCTAAAAGTAGTGGTGGCATTGTCCACAACATGGCCGCTCCTCCACAACCTGCTACTCCAGCAAGCTGTCACAACATGTTTCTTGTGCATGCGCGCAAGCAAACATAAAAAGGGTTTCTGGAAATGTGTCAGGCTGTGAGCCAATGATTCATCCAGAATTGAGCCTGTAGTCAATGGTGCTGGACTTGCCCAATGATGCAGCACCGAGGTTGTTTTTTTAAAGCAATGCCTGCCATGGAGGGTCTCCAGCAACCCCAAAGGGCTTTATCTAAAGCAGTGTCTGCCAGAGTTTGGATCTCTAGCAGCCCCAGAGGCTTTTTTAAAGCATTGACTACTGTGGCATGGGTCTCCATTAGCCCTGAGGGTTGCCTTTAACTCTCAAGGTCTTTTCTAAAAGCAATGCCTCCCATGGGGCTAGTGTCCCAGCAGCTCATAATGGACTTACTTTAAAAACAGTTCCTGCAACAGTGCAGGTATCTAGCAGCCGCTGAGAAAATCACACATAACCACTTACCAGCAGCATCCCTCCACCCCAAAACTCCAATAAAGGGTGAAGGGATGGCAAATTAGGGACCTCCACCACACACACACAAACATGCACACTGATTTGTCTGCAGTGTATACACCTCAGAGCCTGTCACTGCCATAAATACTCTCTCCAACCTCCACCACTGAAGCCCATATCCTGTCTCAGCGGAGAATAAGCCATAGAAATGTCAGGTTCATATGGATTTGATGCAGCATCCTAGAGATTAGAAACAGTGCCGAAAAGGGGCCTGGAGCAGCACTGACACAGCGATACTGTAGAATTGAAAGTAAGCGGCGTTCCATTCGTTCTAGCGGTCTGAGGGCTATGCGACTTGTTAGCCGCCAGTTAAAGTTCACTATCCTGTACTTCCATTATAATAAGCCTGACATAGATAACTAACTTAGCTGCTCAATTACTTTAGTGGGTCTCTTTCTACAGCGAACATAGCAAAACTTTTTTACAGAGAAATAAATCAATTCTACAGTAATTTAGACATGGCCAACTATACTATTCAACCACTGTTACACAGATCAGAAACAGGGCTTAAAAAACAGGAACACCTGCCCAGAATCAAGGACAGCATCATACAAAATGGATTGGCAGTGCAAACCCAGGACACTGTAGGGGTGTAAACAAGGTTCAGGAGGGTAGCATCTTTCAGAAAAGAATGTGTACAAGAACAAGGGGACATGATACAAGGCTAGAGGATATTTGCATTCTGTGAATGGTGTGTGGTATAAACTGGTTCAGACATGCACAAAACACGGTGTGTCCGATCTCGTGAGTTGGAAATGCCCCGTTAGTTTCAGTTTCACAAACAGCAGCGGAGAGAGATGAACTGGAGTGACTGTGCCTGAGGAGCTACTCACATCCAATCATATCTCTGCTGCAATGGTCTCACAACTGGGGCTCCATGGGTTGCAGCAGGGAGGCTAATATACCAAACCTGCAAACTGTCAGCTGGCATGAGGAGTGACTGACTCAAGTGCAGGAGGGTAAATGCAGGAGCAGGGCTAGGATTCCAGTTGGGCATCTGCCCTGGTAAATGTATTTTAAAACAGAACTTCAGAAATATGTTTGACTTTGGACAGAACACCTAGTTATAGCATGTGGGTGGGGTAGTGCAGTACTGATGCAGAGTTAGGATGTCTTTGGGGTGTGGGGACAGATAGTTATAGCAGGGCTCCTTGGATGCCCTGCACTTTTCAAATCGAGCCCTTTCAAAGTGTGTGTGTGTGTGGGAGGGGGTGTCTGGCAGGACTCTTGGCCTCCACCCCTGTAAAATATGGCAGGATGGTGTTGGGCAGTAGTACATATTACCCCAATACCGATCCCTCTCTCAATCATCTGAAAGGTCCAGCAATAATAAACACACTTGTGCACTGCATACTTGTATCTTAATTTCATTGGGCACCAAACTCAATACTCAACTGCTTTGTTGCATCTGTCATTCTGATGCCGATTTGTCTATGGCTTGGCTGTTCTAAAACAGAGTGAGGTATCAGCTGAAGTGGATCAACAATGCAATGTTTTTAAGCCTGTAATGATCTCTCATTGCTGGCTGACTCTGGAGATTGTTTCTTTCTTTGTTGAGTTGCAAGTGGAAGAGACACCAGGGACTTACCAGATCAAACAGAAACTACCATAACCATTCCACAACAGCTTCCCAAATAGCATACCAGACCTACAGTGCCTCCCTTGTACCATGTGAGACATGCATGTGCAGAACAGAAGAATGTGCAGCACACCAACTGGTTGGGACTATTTTAAATATATACTGAATTAGTCTTTAAAATGCATTTACTCCACCCAGCATTAGCTGGAACATGCTGAGCTGAAGCCTCAGACAGTTCAGCAGGTAAGTGATCCCGTCTGTAAAACATTTAACCCCACCTTCCTAGCTGCTCAAAGACAGGACAACACAAATTAGGAATTTGTATTTCTTCCTCGATGTAACCTTTTATGTGGTCATCAATTTAGATATCTTACCAAGTGGGACAGTGACTATAAAAGTCTGTCCAGTCGAATATTGAGACCATCATATGTATTTTGTTGGCAAATGCAGAAAAAAATCAAAAGTGTAGGTGTGTGCATATGTGTGTGTGTGTGTGTGTGTGTGTGTGTGTGTGCAAAGCCCAGTTTGTTCCCTATCAAGAGTATAAGTAAATTAGGTAAATGAAACCGGAGCAAAGATTATATTATATAAAGGTGCCAAGACCTTTTAGCCAATTAGAGTATTGTTTACAGGGCATTAAGACAATGCCCTGTAAATATTGTAAAACATATAAAAAGGCAGATTGGGTATGTCTATGATTGCAAAGGGCACTCAAGAGGTGTGCACATTTGTGAAAAAGACATTCATAATGTGAAAAAGTGGCACTCTCTAGTATGTAAATGAGTTTTTGAAATATAAAATCGGAAACTCAGCGAGACAAAAATTACATCTGCTTTTTGGTTCCTAGGGCTGTCAGAACCTGAATGCAACTTAACAAACAAGCATTTGTCAATGCCGAATGTTCCTTGCAGGTATTTGCAGTAATTGTTTGGCATGTATAGTGCTACCCTAATGCCTGTGCGATTACTAGTATTTGCACAATAAATTGTCAGCATGACCTTTTGTTACCCCATTGTGCGCTACATAGGCGAAAAACGCTTTTGGGCAGGATGTGAAAAGACAGCTGTACTGCTCATAAGGAAGTGTGGTAAAATGGCAATGTTGAAAATCTGGAGTGGAAATATTGAAAATTCGCAAACCTAGGAGCATGCGTGGGAACTGTGCAATGCAGGTCGTAAAACAGTCATTGTTAGAATTTTTCACCAAATTGTCAATATTGGCATTTTAAAACCTCTGCTAATGAACAGTGACACTGTGATTTTCATAATGTGTCCCATACACTGAGTTCACACAGCGACTGTGCCATTGTTGCGCTACATGGTAGGAAACACGTTTTGGGCAAGATGTGAAAAATGACAGCTGCAGTGCTCATAAGGAGGTGGTAAAAATGGCAATGTTGAAATGTTGGGTGAAAATATTAATCTTGAAACTACGGCGTGCATAGGAACTGCGTAATGAACACTCGTAAAACAGTCATTTTTAGGAATTTTCCACCAAATTTTCAACACAGCCATTTAAGACCTCTGCTCATGATCAAGTGTCACTGTGATTTTCTTAATGTGTCCCATACATTGATTTCGCTTTATCGACTAGCCCATTTGCGCTACATGGGCAGAAACACATTTTGGGCAGGATGTGAAAAATTACAGCTATACTGCTCATAAGGAGGTGTGGTAAAATGGCAATGTGAAAATCTGGAGTGGAAATATTGAAAATTCGCAAACCTATGGCGTGCATGGGAACTGTACAGCACGCCTGCTCGTGAAACAGTCATTTCTAGGAATTTTCCACCAAATTTTCAACATTTCCATTTAAAACCTCTGCTAATGAACAGTGTCACTGTGATTTTCTACTGTGTCCCATACATTGATTTCGCACACCGATTGCGCCATTGTACTACATGGCGGAAACACATTTTGGGCAGGATGTGAAAAATGACAGCTGTACTGCTCATAAGGAGGTGTGGTAAAATAGCAATGTTGAAAATCTGGAGTGAAAATATTGAAAATTCGCAAACTTACGAGTGTGCGTAAGAACTGCATAACGCATGAGACTTGTAAAACAGTCATTTTAGGAATTTTTTCACCAAATTTTCAGCACAGCCATTTTAAGACCTCTGCTCATGATCAGTGTCACTGTAATTTTCTTAATGTGTCCCATACATTGAGTTTGCACACCGACACTGCCATTAAGCTGCTACATGGGCAGAAACACATTTTGGGCAGGATGAAAAATGACAGCTGTACTGCTCATGAGGAGGTGTATCAAAATGGCAATGTTGAAAATCTGGAGTGCAAATATTGAAAATTCGAAGCGTCACGGCGTGCATAGGAACTGCATAACGCGCACCGTAAAACAGTCATTTAGGAATTTTTCACCAAATTTTCAACATAGCTATTTTAAGACCTCTGCTCCTGAACAGTGTCACTGTGATTTTCTTAATATGTCCCATACATTGATTTTGCACACGACTGCACCATTATGCGCTACATGGTGAAAACGCGTTTTGGGTGAGATGTGAAAAATGACAGCTGTACAACTCATAAGAAGGTGTGATAAAATGGCAAGGTTGAAAATCTGGAATAGAAATATTGAAAATTCGCAAACCTATAAGCGTGCATAGGAACTGCTTAGCGCACACTAGTAAAACAGTTCATTTTTGGAATTTTTGCACCAAATTTTCAACATGGGGTTTTGGGACCCCTTCTCATGAATGATGTCACTGTCATGGTGCTATTCAGGCCCAAAGGGTGATTTTGCACAGTGACTCCGCAGTGACTGCGAAATCACCCTTCAGGCCCGAAAAAGGTCATGACAGTGACATCGTTTATGAGAAGGGTCCCAAAAACCCCATGTTGAAAATTTAGTGCAAAAATTCAAAAAATGCCTGAGATATGCAATATAGTTGAAACCCCTATCTAGCCCATTATATAGCTTACCATCATTTCCTCAGTTCACAGTCGCCTTTGAAGAGTGCAGACGTGTTCCCTGTCCACCGAGATCGTCGCGCCAGGAGCCGGAGGTAAGTATGGGAGTGAGGGGTGTGGGGAGAGCTGGAGTGCGCAATGGGTGGAGTGCGGGTTGTGGGAGGGGCTGGGAGGCGTGCCGTGGGACCGTTTATTTTACAGGTTTTAAAAAAAAAACAACAATGTGGGACGTTTGCCACGCTGGGGTGGCTCCCAGCATGGTAGAAGATGGCTGGGAGGGCCAAGGAGCTGATGGGATTAGGCACCCCATTGACAAACTACAGCAGGGGCCAAGGGCCGGCAAGGATTGGGCACCTATACGACAAAACAATGACGTTGCCACGCTGAGTGGGCTCCCAGCGTGGCAGCAGGATGGCTTGGGGGCCGTGGAGCCAACGAAGGTTGGGCACCCCGTTGGCAAACAACGTTGCCACGCTGGGGTGGGCTCCCAGCGTGGCACCAAAGCTTTGGGGGCAGCATGACGCGGGGAGCTGCGTGACTTAAGGGGGCGGCGATGTGGTGCTTGGTATGGCAGCGGTGGTTTTTGGAAGCAGAAGACCACCGCTGCCATACAGAGCTCCTGCACCCATTGGTGCAGGACCACCACGCCTGCTCAACAGAGCACTGGATTGAAAAGAGAGGCACACCTCCAAAGTGCTACTCTCCAAAACATTCCTTGCGCATACTGGCATAGCGAATGTAAAAATAACTAACTAAATAAATAAATAAACACATAACTAAATAAATAAAATAAAACTACTTCTTTATATAGTCTTGCTTCCTGTCAACATTGTAAGATCTCTCTCTCACATCTCTTTATACAGAAACAGAGGTATTGAGAGGTTTTGGAGGTTTGGATGCCTGATGGGAATAATGGTACTGTGCATCATAAGACCTCAACTTTCCTCCTCCATTTTATCTACTGTGCCCATGCCATTATTCCCTAGTAAGTCCCATAAGCTTTACAATACCTCACGTTAACATTATAATAATTACTGGTTGCAGTGTTTACTAACCTGCAAACCAGCTCTAAATGCCATAACACCCGGCTGATATGATCAACAGGTGTAGGTGATAATGGCGAACGCTTCAATGGCGATCACCATTATCACTCAGTCAGAGTGCCAAACACATTTTCGGCATTCTGACAACCCTGGTGCACCAGCACAATGGTGCCAGGACATATTTTACTATTTTCTGTGGGGAGGCTGTGCCCCACAACCTCCCATGGGGGCTTCATCTCCGCACCCTCTTACTTAAGGATTCTCAACTCCAGGGGTGGATGTCGGAGGGGAGTTGAAAGTAGTAAAATAAAAGGATTGGGCCGGGCGCAATAAAATCGCACCAGAGCCCGGACCCGCACCTCAGCCACCCCAGCCATTAACCAATCCCTGATGCCACGACGCAGCTCAACCCAGCAACTACTGCGCCACTCCCTACAGCCTCTCCACCCCATCCCAGCCCATGCTCCCTGTGCTCGCTCCACCGCTCCCGTGCGCGTACGTATAGCAACATCCTGTGGCCTAGTTCACCCCACCCCTCATCCGGTCCCACCCCTATCTAGCCAGTTTGCCGTGAGTGGATTGCTTGGGAAGGTGTCGCCGTAATGGATGGCGCCTTCCTCATGCCCACTTCATAGGTTACCAATATCAATGGGATGTTCAGTTATTAGGGTGCCCCATAATAACTGGGTTTCTGGTTGATATCACCCAAACTAAATTACTCAGCTATCTCCCATTTCAGTACAGTAGTACAATATCTCTTTAGACTGTAACAAAAAAAATAAACTCTGGTCAGAGCCGATATGGCTGGAGAGCCTTTAGGATGTTTTACTCATTATTTCTAATGAATTTGCACAATGCAGATCTGTGGAGAGGCAGTTTCAATATGATCTTCCTTTACACATTTTACAGTGTGTTTTCCTAGAATATGCCTGCTGATTGCTATGTATTTAGCCTGGATAGTTCACAGAAGAAATTGCATCTTATTTTCAGTGGGGCACTACATCTACACAATATTATGCTACATTGTGTAAAATCAGAATGTACTAAAAACAATATTTTACATCTGGGGCATATTGGAGTGCCAGACCATCGCACGCAGAAAGATGCATTGGGCAAAGAGGGTGTGCCGTCAGCACTGATACAATATTCAAAGAAAATGCGCCACCTGTACAGGGTGTGCATACAGTGAAGTCCACCAGGATGAAGCGCAGCACTGCAGAATTCTGCAGTCGAGTTACTGCAGAAAACAATGTAAATTCAATGGGAGTTGATCTCTTTTGTCTTGCAGTAAACCTGTGACACTGAACTTTATCCTGGTGGGCTTCATTGTTGAAAATGTGACCTTGGATGAGAGTTGCAGTGCAGGTGGCTGCCAAGTCAGGTGCATTCAGGGTGACCCCAACTGAATACCTTCCTGGGAGAATGTATAGCATATACTGGTATGTGCTGCAGCCCCATGGGCAATATTCAGCCCAGGAATGCAAATGAACTAATTGAGCATGCAGGGTGCAAAGGGGCCTTATGCATGCTCATTACCAGCCCATTTGAATACTGGCACAGAGATGAATGCACCAGAGCAGTTCTCACCCCAAGCCCGGACCCGATCGCTTCCATGAGGGACAGGTTCTGAAGTCTCTGGTGGTAAGTGGCACCCCCCACCTGTTCCACCAGCCCCAATTGTACCAGAGTCCAGCCTCTATCATTTCCATACTGTAGGGACCCTGATGCCATCCCTAACTGCATCTGAATACACCTGCAGTCCATGTTCCAGTGTAGTAGCCCCTGCTCCCACTCAAAGGTGCACGAACACTCCCCTCCCTGCCCCACAGCCCACCCCATTATGATGACTGGCTCTCTGATGAGATCATACCACTGTATCGGCAGGTGGCAGAGCACTCACAGTAGGACACTGGAATGTGTTATACGTAGGCATGAGCTGTGTGCGGTGATATGCCCAGTGGCCATACACCTCAGGCACTCGCATGTGGATCCATCATCCTGGTGCCATTGCACTGCTGAGTGAGGGTGATGGCTGATGCTGTACCCACTCACACAGGTCCCAAAACAGGCATGTTACAGCTGACCTCCCATTCATTTGTACAATTGGGGAACAGCGGATGAACTATCCATAGCCTGAAGTGTACACTGCAAATGGCATTGCAGGATACCACACTCCATGGCAGCAGGAATACCTCAACAGTCCAGAGGCAGGCATGTTACACAGGGAATGGGGAGAATGTGGACTTGTAGTGGTGTATCACAGCAGAAGATACAGCATCGGCAAGGCATGCATTGGATGTATGTAAATTCCTTAGTATGGTTTGCCAGGGACATACACATGGCTGCATATGCTGGTGGGTCCGCAGCTTGTGTGGTGCCCTAATGCATGGAACAGTGAGTTGGGTCATTCCAGAGTGCAGGTCCCCAGCCTGGGTTCAGTGCAGTCAATGGCTGGCCATGGCAGGGTGTGGTGGGCAGTGCCAGTCTTTGCAATAGGACGGTTATGGGGGATTGAGGGTGTCTGTGTACAGGGGCAATGGGTGGGGGTCCTCTATGCTATGGATATGGACCATGGTTTCCTCTGGTGCGATCAGGCCTCAGGGGCCCTGCACTATGGATCTCTTCAGGGATAGAGTTGGAAAGACTGGGGATGGAAAGGGGTACCTCTAGCCACCAGGGCTGCCAGGCTGCTGTGCACCTGGGTGCACATCTGCAGCCACCTGTGGGTGGCTGGCTGTGTTACACCAGCTATTCATGGCCTAACTGTGGGCCACAGTGCTCTGGACTGCAAGGGCTCATTTGAGTGCCCCCTTGACTTGCACAGCATACCATTTGTGTGTGCCTTGGCCCATTTCCTTGCAAATGGCACATCCACCATGTTTGAATATCGCACTGCTGTGCATTGTTGGAGTTTTGTGGCACATCTCCTTTTCTGCTGGAATGTGCTGCCATCTCCTTTGAATACAGGGGCCCTGTACTAGGTACCCTGAATAAATACATCATAAAAGTGGTAAAATCATGACCCCACTGAAAACAAGATATTACATCTAATCTGGGACAGCCTGAGTAAATACACTGCAAAAAGTGTAAATGAAGATCCCTATGACAATGAGATGTAGTTTATCCCTGTCCTATCCAGGATACAAAATATAGGATAAGAAATATTCAGTGCACCTAGCTCCAAATAACCATTTCCTTTTAGGAAGCCCTAATTTTTCCTGTGTTTTCCCCACAGTGGCAGAATCAAATCCCTGTATAAATCCTTGTAGATTTTTCAATAAGCCACTGGTTCCTTATTTATGACTTTGTTCTTTATTTATTATATCAGCAACCTTTTATCAGGAAAAGAGCTCTGTATTATATGTCAAGTTGGCCTTAGAATGGCTGCATACACTTCTTCACACATGTGATGGGGTGAGAGTTAGGGCAAGCGACCCCCAATGCACACCCGATGCAGTTAGGGGTGTGGGCAGGGGTCCAAGTGGGGCTTTCAACCCTAACACTGAATTTCCTCACTTTTGTCGGTGTGGAACAACCCTAACTAATGCATTAAATTGAGTTTTTGCCTCTAATATATATATATATATATACAGTATATATATATATATGTATATGAGATAGTTAGAGTTGGTAGATCACGTCAATGTTAAATCTCAATTTTTGCACCATAATAACTTTGGCATTTTGGACAAAAATAGCCCAAATGTTGACATGTGCAGTCATTCTGTCCAATTTCACAGGATTTGTAAAGTTTTGTGATGGAATATTGTATAGTTTTTAAGATATAAAGTGGTGAAAAACAGAAAATGTTTTTTCCATAGGTCAACACAGGACTTTTTGCCATCATCTACAGCCCACACAGAATGTAATTTTACACTGAAATGTTTAGAGATGATGGGTGTGTGCCAAAGGTGTGCCTTTCATTGGTTTGGTGAAAAACACATATTGCCATTATTGAATTATAATAATTGTTGTTATTACACGTAAGACAGGCAGGTAAATGAAAACAGTTTGAACTGTAAATTTACTGTGCAAACTGTAAACTTACTGGTCATGCTCAGTGAAAATACTGTTTGCACTGTCAGCCATCTTGTTTTTCTAACAATTTACAAAATAGAGTTGTACACAACTACTGCATGCTAAAGACAGCACAACACCTATATTTAGGCCTCAGTGATTTCCTTAGTTCGATGTTTGTTTTAGAATGAGTATATTTCCATGCCAAATATATGTTTTTTATGCACTATAAAGTACGTCCCCAGTCACTCATTAAGTAATTACATTTGATTTGTTATTTACTATTCAAACTTTACTGTTTGAATGATAAATAACCATTTGCAGTCATTAATAGGTCGCGAATCATTGGTAGTCAGTGGTCCCTCCCCTCTCGATCACCATCCCAGGTAAAATGTGTCCTTAGTAGTCTAGTACACACAGAACCATGACTGGGATGTAAACATACCAGGATACACTATCTACAGAAGGGACAGGGAGGGTAAAAGAGGAGGAGTAGCTCCCCACATAAGAGAAGAAATCAAAGCAACAGAACAAAAGGGTAAACAGGGAGGAGAAGAAGCACTGTGGGTCAATTTGGAGGCAGGCAATGGCACCACAATCTGCACAGGGTTGTATACAGACCTCCCTCTCAGGGGAGAAATGGACAAGGAAATGATAGAAAGTATACTTAGAATGGCAGATAAAGGGAGCTATTGCTGATGGGTGATTTGAATATGCCAGATGTTAACTGGAGTGCAGTTGCAGCAGCCACTTCTAAGAGTGGAGTTATTCTAGATGCCCTACAGAGGGCATGCCTTAGACAACTAGTATTGGAGCCCACTGAGAGGGAGCAATCTTAGACCGGGTTCTCTCAAATGGAGATGAAGAGGATCACAGATGTAAAGTGGATAGCTATCTGGGAACTAGCGACCATCGAACAGCATGGTTCACAATAAACACAGCAATAGAGTCAAGCCATGCAAAGGCAAAAGTACTGGAATTTAGGAGGGCTAACTTTGCCAAAATGGGTGAGTGCCTAAGGAATGCACTAGCAAATGGGCAGGAAGGAGGGTGGAAGAACAATGGGGAATAATAAAACTGCCATCAGAGAGGTAACAAGCCTTTGTGTAAAGCAAATAAACAAAATGAAATGAGGTAAGAAACCACTATGGTTCTCAAAGGAAGTGGCAGTGAAGGTTCAAGAGAAAAGAAAGCATTCAAGAAGTACAAGGAATCACAGAAGGAACTGGACAGAGAACTGTATAAGTTAAAGCAAAAGGAAGCTGGAAAGGCAGTCAGAACAGCAAAGGCCCAAACCGAGGAAAGATAGCCAACTCTGAGTTAAGAAGGATAAAACCTTTTATAGGTACATCAGGCTGAAGAAGACCAAAGGAGGGATAGTGAGGCTTAATAAAGGGGAGGGAGGTGGGCAGAGGGTGACTGTGAAAAGGCAGAGATACTAAACAAATATTTTTGCTCAGTATTTAAAAAGGAAGAGGGAGGTACCTAAAACAAACAGTAGAAACACTCTGGATACAGAAGTTGATACCAGCCCATTTACAGAAGAAATGGTTCTGAAAGAGCTCTTAAAACTGAAGGTGGACAAAGCAATGGGGCCTGATGGGATTCATCCCAGAATTCTAAAAGAACTAAGGGTAGAACTAGTGACACCACTGACTACCCTCTTTAACAAATCATGGGAGGATGGGTGGTACCTGAGGACTGGAGTAGAGGCAGATGTAATTCCCTTCACAAAAGTGGGAGCAAGGCAGAAGCAGGAAACTATAGACCTGTTAGTTTAACCTCAGTAGTAGGGAAAATGATGGAATCACTTCTGAAGGAAAGAATTGTTGAGTATCTAGAGGCCAGAGGGGCACAGGACCCAAGGCAGCATGGATTCACAGCGGGAAGGTCATGCCAGACAAATCTGATAGATTTCTTTGACTGGGTGACCAAAGTAGTTGATCAGGGAGGGGCTGTGGACATGGCCTACCTAGACTTTAGCAAGGCATTTGACACAGTCCCACACAAAGATTAATATACAAGTTAGCCAGCCTGGGAGTGGGTCCCAAGATGACAGCCTGGGTAAAGATGGCTGGAGAATAGGACACAGAGAGTAATAGTAAATGGAGTCCACTCTGAAAAAGGGCGTTAGTAGTAGGGTACTGCAGGGTTCAGTAATAGGACAGTCCTCTTCAATGTCTTTATAACTGACATTGCAGAGGGACTGGAAGAAAAGTATGTCTCTTTGCAGATTGCACAAAGATCTGCAACAGAGTTGATGCACAAGGTGGGTGGAAAGGATGAGAAGGGACTTGGCAAGGTTAGAGGAATGGTCAAATGTATGGCAGCTTAGATTCAATGCTAAGAAGTGCAAGGTAATGCACCTGGGAAACAAAACCCAGGGAAGAGTACACAATGGGGCTGAGATACTAACAACAACAAAAATGGAAAGGGACCTGGGGGTAGTCATATCAGATGACCTAAAGGTGGCAAGCAATGTGAGAGGGCAGCAAGGAGGCTGAGAATACTGGGATGCATAGGGAGAGGCATCACCAGTAGAAAAACAAGAAGTTATTATCTCTCTACAGACAGCTGGCGAGACCACATCTGAGTACTCGTGCAGTTCTGGAGACCCAATCTGCAAAAGACATAGACAGGATGGAAGCTGTCCAGAGGAGGGCAACTAAAATGATGCAGGGTCTGCACCGAAGACATATGAAGAGAGACTTAAGGAGCTTAATATGTATAGCCTCGAGGAAAGGAGGGAGAGAGGGGACATGATAGAAACTTTCAAGTACCTCAAGGAATCAACAAAGTCCAAGAGGGTAGCATCTTTCAAAAGAGGTGTGCAAGAACAAGGGGCACAATTTGAAGATAGAAGAGGGCGGCTCAGAGGTAATTTAATGAAGTATTTTTTCACAGAGAGGGTTGTGGATGTATGGAACGGCCTTCCAGAGGAGGTTGTGGAGTCAAAAACAGTGGTGGAATTCAAGCATGCATGGGACAGTCATAAGGCAATTCTAGGGGTGGAGGTAGGAAGAAGTAGGCTGCTGGTTAACTAGAATCTGCAGCTTATCCATCAGGTAGGGAAATGGGCAGACTGGGTGGGCCAGCGGTCCTTATCTGCCGTCAAATTCTATGTTTCTCGTTTCTAGTTATCCCTCCAATTCCCGATTATCAGACTGCCATCTCCGCTGTAAAAATTAACCTTGGTAGTCTAGTGGTCCCTCCCTCGGTCTCCAATTAACTATGTCATAATTTTCCCTTATTAACTAATATGTGGAAATATGTATGTAAAACAGAATTATTTTTCTTTAAAATGTGTGTGTTATGGGCCATTTTGTTATCCTTTGGTCGAGGTCTCAAATGATATCCTAGCATCTGATCATTGTCAAAGTTCATGCTTTTATGCATGAAAAGACAATTCTTTAAATATCCAGGAAAAATACTGTATACAACTATTCACTTCCTGAAACATTTAATATACACTAGTGTAAAAAGTGAGTACAACTTGTTCTTAAAGGTCCCATGCAGCAGTGATAACTGACACTGAAAATTATCCTGAAGTTAGGGCATTCATTCCATGTTGTGAAAGTATGAAGGAAAGTAAAACAAAAAATACATCTTGCCACCATCCTTTGATAATGAGAACAATTCCTGCACATGTGAGTACAGTGTAAATGATAGTTCAAAACCAGCTAAAAAGTAATAATCGGAAAGCCCATATAAGGTGTTTTATAGGCCAAAAATTAAAACCGTGTATACTAAGCACAGAATAATAGAATCCAGCTGGCAGTAAGGGACCATTCAACCCATCCAAACTTCGCAAAATATAAGCCCCACCCTCCCACCCTTTTTACCTCCATCCCTCTGCCCTCTCTCCTCTCCTGCCTAGTCCCATGTAGTCATCATGCTCTTTGCATTTCTCCACAATATCCACCTCTACCACCCATTTGGGCAACCTGTTCCATGGACCTACAACCCTTTCTGAGAAGTAATCCCCTTATGTCCCCCTAAAACCTGCCTCCTTCCAGCTTGAGTGCATGACCTCTCTTAGTTTTGTTTTTGCTCAATCTTAAAATGCTTCCCTTTACTTTATTTATTCCTTCATGTATTTGAAGGTTTCCACCATGTCTCCCCTTTTCCTTCTCATCTCCAGTGTATACAGATCGAGCTCCAACCTCTCTCCATATGGCCTTCCTTGCATCCCTGGATCATCTTGGTTGCACTTCTCTGGGCCCTCTCAGCCTATCCTTGTCACCCTGAAAGTGCAGCCTCCAGCATTGCACTCCATACTGCAGCTGTGGTCTGACCAGTGTTTAGTATAGTGGCATTATCAGCTCCCTCCTCCTACTTGTGACCCCTCCCAATGCACACCAACATTCTTGTTGCTTTACCAGCCGCTCTCTCACATTGGTTCCTAACCTTTAAATTGTCAGTGATCCAAATACTCAGGTCCTTTTCTTGCACCATGGCCTGCAGTGTCTCCCCAAGGCAGTAATTATCCCTGGGTTATTCCGTCCTATGTGCATTATTTTGCACTTTTTGCATTGAGTTGCAGTTGCCACTTTTCCACCCACTCTCCAGCCTGGCTAGATCCTGCCCCATTTTCTCCACCCCACCTGGAGTGTCCACTATGTTATAGATTTTCATGTCGTCCATGAAGAGACATGCCTTTCTATTTAGACCCTCTGTTAAATCCCCACGTACACATTGAACAATATGGGACCCAACACTGACCCCTGCAGTACTAATTACCTTAGACCTGAATGTTATTACAGCATTGACTGCAATATGTGTAATGCAAGGCACAGTTAGGACACACTGGGAACACACTTCAGATAATAATGTACTGCCTACTAAAATTATGTAACATTCTGTATCTGAATGTTAAAATATTTTGAAAACTTTGAACTGCTGGCTGTCCCATTTCCTGGTGCATCAGACTGGCTGCAGGTGAGTCGGGGCCCCATAAAAGGCAGCCATGCAGGAACTGCTCCATAATCTCTCGATGGGGAAGGGCAAAGCAGGGCACACTGCAGCTGTTACCCAGCCAACTCCTAGACATGATAGTGATGAGACCTGGTGAGTGGGAAGAGGAATTCCACCATGCTGCCAAGGGAGCCCCAATTCTGTGCTGGTGACAAGCCGTCATCTTCCTTGCTGCTACTGCTGTTGATTATGCCACAGGAATTGGCAGAGGGAGAGGTTGTAGGGTGCCCTGAGTTAAGTGCACAGGTAATGCAAGTGGGCAGCCAGAAGCAGACATTCTGGGGAAAATTATAATGGGGTAATGGGGAGGAGTGTTACCTAATCACATAAGGGCTTCATATAATTAGCCCAGACTATTTCATATTACAGGCACTAACAACTGAAAATCTCTGGTTATTACAACTGCTTTTCTTTTAGAATGCTTTTGCCTGATTAATGTTTTGCTTTTCATTATCATTTACACTAGTTTTCACTGGAAATATGTAATACACACTAGCCCAACCCTAGGATTGCAGACTTGGCCATCCAAATGCCAGGTTCCACCTCGTTCAGGATTGATAGAATAAGCAAGCATGAGGGTGGCTGCGTTCTTTGCCTGAAGGAGCAATTACAGGCCCAAATGTTACCACCCAAAGCCACCAACTGTAGAACCCAGCTTCTAGTGTTAAAAGTATTACTTGGCACTAATGGAAAACTGTCACTGTGGCATTGATTTATACCCTCCCCAAGGACCAACCCAATGGTTTCAAAATCATCCAGGATTACCTAGCTGACCATCATCAGAATTAAGAACTGATAATGATGGGGATTTTAATATTAACTGGACATCCCTGACACAGCACCCTATAAAGGTGCTCTACTAGCACTTAATGTGACTCAAATTGTGAACTCCCCACTCGCCAAAATTACTGTGTGGGGACAAGTTCTAATAGACTGGATTATCACCAACTGGCCAGATAGAATAATTCACACCACAGTCCTCCCAAATAGTCTCAGTGATCATTCTCCTATCCTTTTAGCTGGTAAAATAAGTCCATAAAGTACCTACTAGAACAGTCTTGCACAGAGTATTGAGAAAAGGGAAACTGGCTGCTCTGAAAATATGGCAGCCATTGACACTGCCTTAGGAGGATTCATACTCAGGTTCAATGAGTCCTGCAATATCTGTGCCTCAGACACCAAATGAATGCTTAGTGAATCCTGCAATTCCTGGATCACCCCCAACTCCTAGATTTGATGAAACAGCGAGATGACCTTTGGGCTAAAGCAAAAGTACTGTCTCCCTGCTGACACCCAGCAGTATAAAACTGCTTGGAACAAGTGCACATGAGTTATAAGGAAAGCAAAAGCCAGCATTACAGAACAGAACTAACTAACACATGGGTAGATGATAGCTGTAGGTTCTGAGAAAACAATAAAACCTATAAGGAAAACCTAATAAATCCCCCACTGTACTAAATGTGGATAGTACCCCACCCAAGACCCTAATGTCATCGCCAATAAGTCAGTCACAAACTCAGCATTTGCTGCCCCTGATTTCTTCCAACCCCTGAGCAACAGCAATAACATGGGGAAGCATATGCCTACCACCAGTCCACCACCACCTTTCTACCTGAAAATAATTACTCCAGCTATAGCTAAAAAGTACCTCATTAAAGTGATCAGAAATACCAGAGCCAGTAGCGATATGCTTAACCTTAAGCTCATTAAGCTCACCCTCAATATTATTCTTATTCCACTGGCCAAAATCTTGAATCTATCTCTTATCACAAGAACATTCCTCCATCTATGGGAAGCAGCATATGGTCACTCCTGTCCACAGAAATGGTGACTGAACCTTCCATTCTAATTATAGGCCCATTTCATCCCCCAAAATCACTTGAGTGCATAGTATCAGACCAATTGTTTTTTTCAATTCAACCTTTATTGAAAATTTTCAATACAGGTACATCCAGCAGGAACATAAATATTGATGAAAACACAAACATGACATGACGGATGCAATCCCCCACCCCCCAGCCCACCCTCCCCACATTAGTAGCCATTTGCACAGCACACGAATACCTAACCTTAAACATGCAGTTACGTAAACCATTTCATTCTGATACAGAGCAACAGGAATATAATGGACCCAAATTCGGTTAAACTTAGACATGTTATTCTGAAGACTTGCAATAGTCCTTTCAGTTCTAAGATTAGCCAGGAGTTCCTGGAACCATTCACCATAAGAAATCTCACAGTGTCTTTCCAATGCTTCAGAACCACTTTTTGACCGAGGCTGAAATCAAACTAATATGGTATTTCCTTATCGAACATCAATGGCGGTCATATCCCCAAGAATACATATCTCCGAGTAAATAACCTATCCAACCCCAAGCAAGGGTCAGTTTCTCCTTAATATTGCCCTATAATGGCTATTTTAGGGCAATGCAAAAAATATGAAGTAAATCCCAGCCCCTTGTTGGCGTCTGAAACAGCAGGAAGATGAGACCATACCGAGTTTAACTAACTTTAAAGGAGAGTAATAAATGTTGTGTAACAATTTGAATTGCATTATTCTAAGTCTGTCTTGTAAAAGAAATTTATGACATGATTTCCATATGCCTGCCCAATCAAAGTTATATTCTGGGAGAAGCTGAGACCAATATTGTCTTGGAGCAAGGATTGAGGGATGTGTCCAATTAAGTAATGTACTATATATAGCAGATACTGCATGAGCTTTTCCCACTATTGGCTCAAGAGTATCAGAAATCAGAAACTGCCCCATTGGGGAGGAATGCACAATTGCTAGCCACCAAATGCCGAAGTTGAAAACCTTAAATATCATAACCTGAGGAATTTGAAATTTGTTCAATATCTCAACTGAGGTGAGTAATTTTCCTCCTACCGTAAGCAAGTCTTTAATCAGTACCTTCCCCAATAAAGATAACAAGCCTCTTTAATAGGTTTCCCTCTATTAAAAGTTAGGATTACCCATTAGTGGTTGGGCAGGATCCGTAGTGTGAGGTATTTTAAAAGGTGCATAATTACACATGAGCTTTAACCAATACCTCAATAGGAGAATTATGCAAAGAAATGGGAAGGGATTTATGCAAACAATATAACAAGGCCCTAGGCATAATTCCAGAATCAATTATCTGGGATATCTCTAATTTTAACCACAAAGGTGTATAGGTACTAGTTTGGGAACCATCTATTACAGCAAGCCACGAAGGTACTTATTAGCATGACTACCAGTAGTACAGACCAAAATGGGAAGTCTCAGGCCACCGGTCAGTTTAGGGGCAATCAATTTGTGATAAGCCAATCTAGGTTTCTTATAATTCCAAATAAAAGCGGAAATTATACTATGAATTTTTTAAACCATTTTAATGGGGCCAGATATTTAACATATTCACGGATAAAACAAGCGGGAAAGACATTCATTTTACTAAGTTAATTCTACCCCAGATAGACAAAGGAAGCATTGCCCATCTTTTAAGATCAACTTCGATACATTGCAATACTGAGTCAAGGTTAAACTGAACCAACCGAGAAGTAGATCTGGTTAGGTAAGGCCCAAATATTTGATTACCTCAGCATTCCAAGCCAACCCAAAGGGATAATATCCTGAGCGTATGTTTTATAATTTAAGGGAAAACCACAGACTTACCAGTATTAAGCCTATAATTAGTGATATCACCAAAATTATCAATGGTTTCAAGTAAAAGCGGAATGAGGCAGGCGGATATGAGATTTGCAATAGCAAATCATCTGCATACTCAAGAACTTTCAGAGTGTGTCCCAGGCCTGAATACCCTGGATCCGTTGCTCCTGTTTGATCTGCCTAATAAGGGGTTCAATATATAAATTAAAAAGAAGCGGGAAAGTGGGCAGCCTTGTCTGGTACCAACAAAAAGTCTGAAAAGGGCTGAGGTTATCCCATTACAAAGAATTCTGGCTGTTGGGAACTTGTAAATAGCATTAACCCCACGAACAAAACTGTTGGGGAAAACCGAAGGTATTCATAACCCTGACCAAGTATTTCCCATAGACCCTATCAAAGGCCTTCTCAGGCATCCAGAGAAATCAATACCATCGGGTGATCTGAATTCCTGGAAGCCGAGAAGATGTGTCAATAACCTTAAATGATCAGTTGAGGACCTTCCTTTCATAAATCCAACCTGTTCAGGTCCTATTAAACCTGGAAGGACCCCACTGATCCAATCAGCCAATAATTTGGTAAGGATTTTAATATCCTGATTCAAAAGTGAAATGGGTCTATAGCTGGAGACCAAATCATGAGACTTACCTGGTTTAGGCAAAAGCACAATTAGAGCCTCAAAGAGAAACATCAGTAGCAGCCCCATCTAAAATACACTGAAACAATCTCAACAATGAAGGATTAACTCCTTAGAAAAGGTTTTATAAAAATTGGCGAAAAACCATCGGGGCCTGGTGTTTTATCGGAGGAAGGGACTTGATAACCTGGCTAATTTCACTCTCCGTGATAGAATCGTGAGTAGGCTTGATGAAATTCACTCAAAGAGGGAGATTTAAACCATTTAAAAGGTGCCTATCCTCTCCTCTGATGGTGGATCCCTCATAGGAGCGTAAATCTCCTCAAAATATTTTTCAAATTCCCCAAAATATCCTCAGGAAGTCTTAAAATGAACCATCATCCACTGAATGAATGACAGGCACCAACCTCGAAAACTCTAGTAGCTTAACCCTCCTAGCTAATAGTCGGCCAGCTTTTTCTCCTTGATCCTGTATATTGCCCCAGTTTTAATGGCCCATTCCGCCTGTTCACTTAGAATCCAAAGGTACAAGTCCTTTAACCTAGTTAACTCCTGCCTATAATCATCCGAAGAAGAGGCCGACAGCCGGATTCTTTTCCCGAATCTGGTTAAGTAGCTCCAAAATACGCCTCTGCCTCTCCTTCTTTCTCCGGGAGGCAAGACCTATCAAAATGCTCGTATAAAAGCTTTGAATGCCCCATTCCATATCCAGCGGTTAGTGGAATTAATGTTAAAGGAAATAAATTCTGTTATCTGAGAAGAGATATACTTAACCAGATTCGGATCCTTTAATAACTGATTGTTAATTTTCCATCTGTTCCCAGGTTTAGGTAAAGATGAAAATGCAATAAGACACCTTACTATAGAGTGATCCGATGACGGTCCAGGAATATATCAGTATTTAAAACACCTGGTAAAGAGTATTTGAGATTAACACGTAATCAGTTCTAGAGAAGGTATTATGTACCTGAGAAATAAAGGTGTACTCCTGGACATTCGGATGAAAATCCTCCACACATCACATAAGCCCAATTGGTCTATCATTTCTCTTATTGCCCTTTGACCCGGAGACAAACCCTTCTTAACCGAACCAGATCTATCAATAAGAGGATCCATTACACAGATTTAGGCCTCCACCCATTACAATAGGTAAATTGCAATAGGGAGAGTAACTCCATAATCTGAACAAAAATCCAGGGTATCATTATTGGGACCATAAATCAGAACCCAGGATAATCTCAAAAGTATGTAATGTACCCTGACAAAATGTACCTCCTAAGCTATCCTGGAATGTTTGAATTGGATTGAAGGGAACAGATCTCACGTAACATAACCATAACCCCTCTGCTTTGGGAACTGCCTTCAGAGGCAAAGACCTGACCTATTTGGAGCCTCCGAGTTGGTGACATTCAGTATTATAAGTAAGTGGGTCTCCTGCAGAAACATAATATCTGCTTTCACATAGCCCAAATGTTTTAAAATCTTATATTGTTTCGATTTGTATGAAGCCCATGAACATTCCAGCTCACAATATTTAACTCCCTAGCCATTTGTAAGATTATTAATATATGCAAAATAACACAAGTCTATAAAACCAGTCCATTCATCTAAAGCTAAGATTAAGCGTGTGCAAACCCCTCGAGCCTCCCCTTCTCATAACGTAAACCCCCATAACAATAATAACTCCCCAACCCCAGTTCCCTCCACCCACACCCCAACCCAACCGATCTACCAGTGAACATGGTTACAGCTCAATGAAACTCACTGCCTCCGCCCCCTCCACCCAGCCCTCCGAATCAATAATGACCAGTCCCTAATCTTCAGACCAAACAGGATATTACCTGTTGGACCCCATCCCTAAAGGCATCAATTTAAAAATAGTGATAAATGCTATTAAACACATTATTGATAATTAACATTAACCCCTATATCCCAGCTGATATCCAAAGTCAAATCAATGTTCATAAATCGAATAAGCCCCCAGAACAGTAATACAGAAAACACCCCACCTCCCACTATCCCAAGTACAAGTTGTCTATTATATTGAAAAAACATTGCACCAACTATACATAATAAACCAGGTACTAAGCATAACTTAAAAATAAGTTTGTAGTAGGGGTGCTCTACTTTGCAATACTGCCATATTCCCCAGAAGAACTAAGATTCAGTCTTATGTCTACCAAAGTGTCCCAAGCAGTCAGGCAGTCTCTGATGCTATCTAACAAAAATAACAAAGCGAAATAAGCAGGCAACCGCCTGCATCATCTGAATACTCGGCGACTTCACATTAATTAAAGGA
Source organism: Neoceratodus forsteri (assembly GCA_016271365.2). Taxonomy (NCBI): domain Eukaryota; kingdom Metazoa; phylum Chordata; order Ceratodontiformes; family Ceratodontidae; genus Neoceratodus; species Neoceratodus forsteri. Next base: position 1,069,017,368 of record CM057452.1, on the reverse strand, counting down.
GCACAGTCATAGGAACTGCAAAATTAAAGCAGGCACTCACAGCCCCTGAAACTGTCAAGCAATAAAAGAGATGAGACAACCGGTCCAAATCCCCATCCATGACTCCAAAACGATACGGGCATTAGGGAAATAAATAGATAAACAGGCCCAAAAGGAAGTTGAATAACGGAAAATTAAACTGGGATTCGATCCACTTCACAGCAAGAGCTGAGACATCCAAACTTCACTCACAGCCCACCAGCGGCAGGCAAAATATGAGACCCAGAAACATTGCAGCAACCAAACTCAGGGCTCTCTAAATAAATCAGGGAAGGCTTGCTTTAAAGCTGATAATGCAGACTCATAACCTCGAGAGCGCCAGGTCCCAGCCACCAGGACCTGAAATTGTGCAGGTACCCCATCCTAAACTTAATATTAGCTGCAATAAGCTTCATAATAATGGGGTGATAAGTTGCTCTCTTCATGACCGAAGCGCTGCAAATCTTGAACCACCCTCAACGTCGCACCTTCCCAGGACAATTCCTTGACTTCTTTAACCTTTAGAAGGAAATGTTGACGTTCCAAATAGTTGAGGAAGCGTAGGATGAAAATACGTGGAGGGCTCCAGCTGCAGGTATCGCTCTTAACGCACGATGGGCTCTTTCAATAGTGTAGGCATGCCCAAAGGTGAAGGGCCAGCTATTTTCCCCACTAAGCGCTAAGCAAATTTAATAGGATCGGCGCCCTCTTTTTTCTCGGGAGGCTGATAATTACAACATTATTTGACTCCGACCTTCTAAATCCTCGACCTTGCCTTCCAGTTTAGATATCCTTTGCCTCATTGCTGCCAGATCGGGTGCCAGCTTTTCATTCTTACATTCTACAGAGCATAGGCGGACTTCATTATCTGCAGTCCGACGAGCTAAGTCTTCAAAGCACAGGATATATTTTTAACTTCGCCCGCCAGCTCCTTCATCTCATCTTTGAAAGGCTGGAACTCTTTAAGGAAGCTGGTTAATGTAAGAGGTTCGGCATCATAATCACTAGGAACCTGCACTAGGGTATGCTGTGTAATAGAGGCCCTTGCTTTTTTAAGGCCTTCTCGGGGTAGTCGGTGGCATGTGTCGAGGTAAAGCTTCCTTCAGCTCTGCATCCATCCTCGTTACCCGACAGAAAACGTTTTAATGTAGAACTCCAAAGGTAACAGGAATACTGCCAGAAAATGATAGGGACCACTAAATACTGAAATTTGAAGGCTGGGTAGATGGAGCTCGAAGGCAGCAGCTAGCTCATGCTCTGCACCACGTGATCCCGTCGAAATCTATCGTATCAGACCAATTGTCTGACTACCTGGACAAATATCAGCTACAATGCTGTCAGCAATATGAATTCCATAAGCAACACAGCACTACAACTGCCCTTGTTAAGTTTACTGGATATATTTACAATGCGTTAGACTGAGGGCTCTTGGTGGGGCAACCTATATAGGCCTCACCAAGGCCTTCAACACTGTTAACCACGAACTGCTCCTGAACCAACTCTTATGGATGGGTCTATCTACAGACTCCATATCCTGGTTCAGAAGTTACCTGTCAGAGAGAGTGAAAAGAGTGAAAATACAATCAGTCTACTCAGATGGCTTGCTTATTACTACAGGATTGCCCCAGGGCTCAATTATTGTCCCACTTCACTTCAGTTTGTTTTAACCACCTCCCCAGGCAGTAAAGACAATGTTTTACTGTATGCCAATGATGCTACACTCTATTCCAGTCACCACGACCCTGTAGTGCTCGAATGTCAAATGCAGTCTAATTTCTCCGCAATAGAACAATGGTTCCTCAATCCAAATTACTGCTTAACTACAAGAAAAACAAAACCATGTTGTTTGCTTCTACCCAAAATAAACACACATCCTATCAACTACAAATTTGCAACAATCTGTATTCCCCCTAGAAATGGTACAAAGTTTCAAATATCTTAGTGTAACACTGGACTGCACTCTCTCATACACCCTTCACATTCATAATGTTACTAACATAGCTAATGCTAAACTGGGCCTGCTGTACCATAACATGCACTGTCTTACCAGTGCAGCTCAAAAATTGCTGTCTCATGCTCAGCGCTGTCAATCATTAATTATGACCTAGTGGTATATGGTGCCACTACCCACACTGCACTCCTACAGATTAAGACCATGCTTAACAAGACCTGTAGACTTAATGAGTAGCAGTGAGCATAAGGATAGTGGTGCACCAGTAAACACTGCAATCAATTAAATAGAGTACCTGGCACTCACCCCTGTTCCGAGAAATAATTCATCCACAAAGGAACGCTGTAAAGTTTTTGTCCTTTACTTAATTCATCGAACAACCAGAAGACAGTGCAATACAGGAACAAGTGGTTCAGGCACACATCACACCTCCAGGACTTTAGACTTCTGCTGGGGCAGACAGACTGACACACACTTGTGCCTTGTACGCCCAGTCTGGCTGCTCAGTCTGGAGTGTAGACTAAAATATCAGGTCTGCCTCCTGGCTAAAATGCCTGCCCTAATTATTACCCCCAAGGAATGCAACTTCTCCTCACAACTCCCAATACAGACAGAAATACTAGGGGGTAAACAACCATACTCTTAAACCCCCTTCCGCTGTACCTCTCAGGGCCAACATTTGTTTGAATACCAGGTGCTGCTCTGGTTTAACTCCTGTGGGAAGACTTTCATAATGAAACAAAGCTAGGACCATTTAAATCAAACCTACTTGTGCTTCTAGCATCTACCAGTAGCTGTGACTGTGGTAACTAACTCTCTGGCTCTGCTGACCTCTCCAATGCATCCTGTACATGTGTTAACTACCTCTGCTTCTTCCCAGACCCCTCCTCTACTCAGATCCCCTCTATTTTCTACTGCCTCTTTCCTGCTACTGTCCTCTCCCACTCTATTTCTGCCATCTCCTCGCTCCCTGAGCCTCCTCCTACTCACCTCTTCTCTCCCCTCCATTTTAATTAGTTCCTCCTTTCTGAATCTCAGCTCATTCCTTTCCATCCCCATCCCCCATCTTGCCATTACACCACTCTAATTTCTGCACCACCCCTCATCTCCCTCTACCTCCTCTCTCTTTTCACCCTGCCCCTCCTGCACTCTTCTCTCCAACACTCAGAAACATAACCATGCTATCATATTTTGTACCTCAACAAAATAACTGTTGTTATATAATGTCTTATAATCATACTAAGGTTAGAAGAACGAGCTAGTAGGCCAAAGCCCATAATGCTCCTATGCTAGGCCATAGAGTAGAATGTTAATTCATACCTAGACATAATTAGCGTGTTGAGGCCGATGTTTAAAAATCTCTTTAGTATTACTTGTTACTACATCAGATGGAAGTCTATTCCAAGGCCCAATAGTTCTTACAGAAAAGAAAAACTTCTGATTACTGTGTTTAAAAGATTTACCAGATAACTGGAGACATGACCTCTAGTATTATGTATTGATGACTTAAAAGAAAATCCTAACTCAGTCATGATATAGGGGTCATGAATAATGTCATATAGGAGGAGAAGGTCACCTCTAATGCGTCAGATAGTAGAGGCATTAGTTTCAATGTATCCAACCCAAACTCATAAGATGAGGATTCGAGACCAGATATTTTTTAATGTATTTTGCTGAACCCTTTCAAGAGAGTGATCATCTGATTTTTAAAAGGACACCACAACTGTGAAGCATATTCAAGATGGGGACGGACATAGGACCTGAATAAGGTAACAACACCTCCTGATCTCGAGATCTAATATTACATAAAATAGACCAAATAATTTTATTAGATGTACTAATAACCGAATGCATATGCTTGGAATATGTTAAGTCATCCAAAATGTTTATACCCAAATCCTTCTCATCATTAGTGGCACACAATGGTAAATCGTCCGAATATACTGGAAATTTAAATTATTAGAACCCAAATGCATTACTTTGCATTTTGTGGAGTTTAACTTCATGCCCCATTTATTAACCCAGGTACTAACAATATCAAGATCATGCTGAATACAAGATATTTGGTCTAAATTAGAACATGGTCCTCCAATCTTCACATCATCTACATATTTAATTGTAAATGAAAGGCAGGAATTAGTTAAATCAGATATAAAAGCCTGAAAAGACAGGGCCAAGAACCGAGCCTTGTGGAACACCACTTAAAACCTTACCAGAGTTAGAAAATGCCCCATTAATCATCACCTTTGAGTTCTGTTTGAAAGCCAATTATGAATCCATGTAATTATATGACTATTAATACCAAGACCTGTGAGTTTTGAATTACAGCCCAGTGTGGCATGGTGTCAAAAGCTTTACTGAAATCAATAAAGACAATGTCACAGGCTAACCGGTTATCCAAACAAGAACTAAAATGTTCATAAAGCAGAGCAAATTTGTCAAACAGCTTCTATCCTTCTTAAAGCCATGTTGTTCCAAATCAGATGCATCAATAATAGAGGCAATAATATCCTTTAGTAGACTTTCTAACACCTTACATATGGATGAAGTCAAGCTAATTGGCCAATAATTTTCCCATAGATGTTTTGATCCTTCTTGTGTATTGGTACCACAAACGCCTCTTTCCATTCACAAGGGATAAAATTATATTGTAAAAAGGTCGAATAAAAGTTTGAGTGGAAAGGCAATATGTTTAGATAATAGGTAAAGTAAATGCCCTGCTATATTGTCTGGGCCTGAACAAAATTTACCTTTTAGTAAGTGTAGTTTTTTAAGAATAGACTCAATGGAGAATGTGATAAAAGTATCTGTTGGTGAAATCATAGGTACAGGTGATTGAACTTCTGATGCAGAGAAAACTTTACAAAATTCATTATTAAATACATCAGCCATGGCTTTCGGCTCATGGATAAGTATGTTTTCTGTAGTAGAGGCCCCACCACACTTGGACTTTTCCTGAGGAAGTTTATATAAGAGTAAAATTGTTTGGAATTAGACTTACTAGCTGTTGTTGCAATTTCATTTCCCATCTAGATTTGGCCCTCACGGATGACTAATTTACACTTCCTACTTGATTTTAAATAGGATTCCCAATTAGAAGTTGTCCTATTCTTTAGGTAGTTACTGATGTTTTAGTTTTTATATTTATTAAACATTTTATGTTTTTATTCATCCATCTAGAGTCTGTTTCCATTAGATTTCTTATTTTTGATGGAATATAGGTATCACGAAGAGTCAAAATAAGTGATTTGAAAAGTACCCAACTTTGATATAAGGACTGGTTATCAAAAAAAGATAACCAGTTTATTTTTCAAGGTATAGATTGATACTGTGAAGATTAGCTTTGTCGTACAGGTATATAATTGAAGAATTAATATTAAAGACAATATGTCTGTGCAAGTTAAATAAAATAGAATTATGATCACTGTTGCCAATTGGTGATGAAATATGTGCATCCCTAATATCCAAGGCGGTACTACTCAGAACAAGATCTAATATATTATTACCTCGGGTTGCAGAAGTTATTCATTGCTGTAAGTCAATTCCAAACAAGTGGACAGAAATTTATTACTAATACTGCTAGATGTTGTGAATGACTGCCAATTTATATCTGGGAGATTGAAATCCTGTAATAATAATAACATAACCCATTTGAGTAGCTATTTCAAATTGGAAAGAATGGCGTCCATAATTAAACTAGATGAATTTGGGGAACATAACATGTCCCAAGGATAATAAAATCCTGTTTGGATAGGAAAATTTTAAGCCAAAGACTCTCAGTCGGGAGATTATGAATTTTATAGAACTAGAAATATTGACTGAGTTGATTTTATTGTTACTAAATGAGGCAACACCTCCACCCTTTCTTTCACTTCGATTTAGATAATAAGAGATATATCCAGGGAGTTGCTTGATCCAGTGGGAGTTATAATCACCCGTGTTTCACAAACTGTAATAATATCAAAATCCTTATTCGAAATCACAGTTTGTAACTCATCGAATTTATGTGTCAAACTTCTTGCATTAAAACTAAGAAACTGTAATTGTTTACTGGAGACTTTATAAGAGTGAGACGAAGAGGCGTGTACATTTGCATTCCCCCCCCCATTATTTAGTTTAAATTTATGTTAATTGTAGATAGGAATTGTTGACTCAGCAATGCATTCCCTAGTTTGTTAAGATGCAAGCCGTCAGGACAGTAAAGCTCAGATCTATCAGAGAACTCTTCCAATGGGTCATGCACTGAATATTCTGTTGTAAACACCATTGCCTAAGCCAGTTGTTAATAATTTTAATTTTATGATTAAGAAACCGAGTACCGTAGTATGGGTAGAATCTCCGAAAAATAATATCACACCCGAGATCAATCATTTTATTAGTCATAGAAACATAGGCTAATTTGATATTCTGAACAGAGACCCTGTAGATGTTGTTGGCTCCAACATGGATAATACACAGTGGATTTATGTCTTGAGAGCTAATAATATTATCGACCATATATGTTAGATCTGAGATCTTAGCACCACTGAAGCTAGAACAAGTTCTATTATGTTTGTCAGGCTTGCATAAACCCAATCCAGATGTTTAACTAAGGAATCACCAAGAACAAATATCTGTCTGGTATGTGAATCACCAGTATTAGGAACACACATAGAGGGTGCCTCTTCACCAGTTTGAATAGTAGCAAATCAATCAAAGGAATATCAGTCATGGAATTAGGTGGTGGAGTTGAAGAATTTGGCATATCAACCATGACTTGGGAAGTGTTTTAGAATTTAATCCTTCATTAGGGACTCAATAGGAATACAATTAGAATCGACAGGGCAGTGGACAATGGGTCAAAGCTATTATGTAGTGGAATGTTAAAATACTCAGCCTTTCTCCTTCTTTTTAGTAGCTTTAGACCCTTGCACGTTATACCAAGTTGTATCTTCTATGCTGTTTACCAAACTGTGCTCATCTTCTCTAGCTCTTTTTTAGAGACATCAGATGATAAATCACTGAACTACTCATAGTAGCATGATTATTCTCACTAGATATTATTTTGTCAGAAGGGATGCTGTAAGTAGAGGTAGAGAGTCTCATTTAAAGGGATATTTGTTACATGTAAAGCATCTTGAACTGTTATAGGTTCGAATCATTTCTTGATTCGAATGCCAATATCCATTTATAGTATAAGCTATTCTCACATTGTAATACAATGTTGTCAGTACATTTTGCACATTGAAAGGGAGATTTTCAGCAATGTCAGCTGATAGGCTAAACATATAGCAAGATGTGCATTGTATACCGTTTCCCTTTTAGTAGTGGTTAAAACACATTAATATTGCTTGGTAGATTTAAGGGAGGATGCCATTACCACGCATTAGAGGTGAAACAACAGAACCATGTAATGTAATAGTACTCACAAGTATAAGTGAAGGTGACAACATGGCGTAATTATTCCTCCAACACACGCTAACATGCTTACACACGCTGAACAAGCATGTCTTAGCGCACGCCTTCACACGGAGTCATGCATGCCCTGCTCCCTTGCTCGCCCTAGCTCTCATGAGATGTGCAATAAATGGAGAGGAGGAACTGGAAGTACTCAAACAAGGTCACAGAGCCCTTCAAGATTCAATGTTTTAATGCCTTTTAAAACTCACGAAAACCACTCATCGTGGAGCTGGTGGAGTATAAGTATATGCTAGTCCCCAAATTAAAAATAAAAAGTTCCTTTTGAACTGTAGTTCTCGAGTCTGGTCAAAGAACTACAGTCCCTCTTCCTGCTTCCTGACAAAATATCAGCAGGGCTCAGTCACACACTCGTAGTATGCACAAACACAAACACAGAACAGAATCACAGTATTTTTGAAATAGCTTGTAGTTTTGAAGCAAAAAGCCTGCAGAGAGATCCACACACTGCTTAGGTTTAAAATGGCAGAGAGATTCACTGCACCTTTTATTGTACCTTATTATTTATCTTTGTACAGCACATTGTGGTTTTATTTGCACTTGTAAATACCAATGTAATTACTGATATTTTGTAGTCTGTTATCTCTTGATCTGTTTGTAATCCTTGTTTTTTTATTATGATTTGAAACCTCTGTAAATGAGCCTCTGGATCAAAGGTAATTCGAAATGACATTAAATAAAATTAAATATGTATGGCTGTTTATGTCCCTGGTGTCAATAACCTCCCAATCCATTCCTGCAAAAAGAAAACCATCCCTTAATGTTTTTCTGCAAAAAAAGGTCCTCACTGATCAACCCCGCACCTCTACCTCCCACTCAGCAGCCACAACCTACACCCTCTAGTACACCCTCACACACCCTCACTTACCTAAACAGGTTCCAGGTTTGAGATCCACTCCCGAGCAAAGACACATCTTATTACTGGAATCAACAACTGCAATAGAGAAACTAAGGTAAATGCAGTTCAATATATTTCAATGGGGTTTCAACTTTAATGCATAACTCAGCCATTTTTAGACATATTGACTCCAAAATTTCAACATAGCCTTTTGGGACCCCACCTCATGAACAATGCAACTGTCATTATGCAACTTCTGCCCGAAAGGTGATTTTTGTGGTCAGTTGTCGAAATCACTTTCCGGGTGGATTTGACCATTTTTGCTGACTTTGTTCTGAGGTGGGGTCATAAAAAGCTATGTTGAAAATTTGGGTCAAAATATGTAAAACTGGCAGACTTATGACCATTCATTGCAGTTTCACTGTGCACACAAGTAACTTCATAAATGTTATATATTCTGACCAAGTTTTCAACATAGCGTCTTATTACCTAACCTCATGTAAGTCACAGCTCTTATTTTTCAAATCCTGGCCAAAATGTCTTTTGCACCTGTGGCACAGAATGGTATTGTAGTTACACAGAATTATATTTTGAGGATTTGAACATTTTCAGTACTTGGTATATGAATTAGAGTACTAAGATGTTTATGCTGAAAATTTGGTCACTGTTGTCCTATTAATGGAAGCACAGGGCCTTCCACAGCTAGATACATATATGTATTTATGGAAGGGTGTTTGGGCTCTATGCTCCATCAGGCAAATATCTGGATACAATTGCCCTATCTCAAAAGAATACATGGGTGGGAGTATAGGTCCCAGAGGCCCTGCACTCCCACAAGCAAATAAGGCTATGATTACACTATCTCAAAAGTAAAGAAATTCATCATGAAAAACTACATTAATACATCAGTTGGGTTAGTATTAAAGTGTCAAAAGCTGGAGATTCTATGTTGAGGTTCCAACCCTAACCCCCACCTCCACCCCAGTAGGAAAAGGACAAAACCACACTAGCAACCACAGACAGCCATCATCAGGTGAGATAAAAACATATAACAGTTGTCACTGCAGATAGAAATCCATGATACTGGTGGGTGCCTAGAACATCCTTCTTGTAGAGATGGTGGGGACAAAAATGGTAAAGGGATTCAAGAATGCATGGGGTAGGCATAAGAGAACCTTAGTGGTAAGGAAGGGGGAGCTGGTAGAGATAAAGTGGGGTCTGCGGTATTACAGTAGGTAGGAAATGGCAGACTAGGTGGCCAAATTGGTCCTTTTAATCTTTCTGTAGTCTCATGTAGTCATGTGCACCGTAAAACATATGCACAATTGATGGGCCTGTGCTTCTGCAGCTGCAGCTGTGAGACATATACACCAACATCTGGGTGCAGAAGCTCAGATACCATAGCATCCATTATATGAAAATTGCAGCTGTACTTGTCTGTCAAAAGCAAAGTCCCCTGAGGGTTGTGTGTCTCTTCAGAGGTTTTTATATGCAAGGGGCCTGCTCTTCTGGAGTCAGAGGTTGGTGTATGTCTTACATCTCTGGCTGAAGAGACACAGGACCATCTTTGCTACAGAAAGGTTGGCCCCATAGAGGCAGAGAGAAGAATTCTTGTACTTTGGATATAAGGAGTTTGTATCTGACTGGAGGGCCTGTGCTTCTGTATATGATGGGATGAGATTTGGGCTGACAACACAGCGCACACTCTGATGCCAGTTGGGGGCAGGCTAAGAGGGTGCTAGGGAGGTTTTCAACCTAACATTGAATTTTCTCACTTTTGTTACTGTGGAGCAACTCTAACTGATGCATTAAACAGAGATTTTGCCTCTAACATATCTATCTATCTATCTATCTATCTATCTATCTATCTATCTATATATAAAATAGTGGTGGGGTTCAACTGTCATTTCTATGATAAATCCAAAATTATGCACTTTAATAACTTTGCAACCGTCTGACCAATTGATGTGACATTTTGCACATGCTGTTGGAAAGCAAAGATCTCTTGATGTGGCATGTTTTGTTCCATTCGGATGCTTGGGTGTGGAGATGTGGAGTGTCAGAAAATGTAGAAAATTCCATTTTGTGTAAATTATTTGTCATGCTCTTTCTCAGAAACAGCTTAGGAGTTTGGTCTGACATTTTTAGGGTATTTGGGGTTTAGGTCACATATGTGCCTTTTAAAGGTTTGGTGAAAAATATTAATCCATCCAAAGTTAAAGTTTAAAGTTTTCCATTATTTCCTAAGGGAAAAATTAGATGGAGCTGCACAAAAGTACTGTTTTGTTGCCATGAAAGTGGTATTTACAGTCTCAAATGCAGGATGTAGTGTCGAGATACCACCATTTTGTTTCAGTTAGTGAGGCAAACAAATAAAAATAACTCAAAAATAATTGCATTTAGTAAACAGCAACTGTTGCGTTTATCTAATTGGGGCCTGAGGAATCAGTTGCCCACAAATGCCTACAAAGATGTTCATTTTGTTGGCAGCTGTATTTTTAAAACAAATTGCAGCAGAGTTTCACAAAACAAGGGAGAGTTTATGCATAAATTGTGGAAAACTCCCATTGTTTTGCAAAACAAGTAAGGGTGTTCACACAAACAGCTGCCGCAACTTGTAACATTCATATGGCCACAGAAACAAAAACTTTTCTGGCCATTTTTGGCCCAAACTGACCCTAGAATCTGATTCCTCTGCCCCATGTAGGTAAACACCTAACTTGAGTAGTAACAAGAGGAAGGGGCTGAGGCATGAGGCACGAGGAGAATTATTGTATAATTCCCCACTGCAACCCGTTGCTTTATTTGGTAGTCGACACTGGGGTCCAATCCCTGTATCGGCATTTAGACACCCCCAGTAGTGTGGGACACTGTAGCCCACCCCAGTGTCCTGAAATAGTTTAAATTATTAATTGTAAGCTCAGCTCAGCTCATATTATATAACATGTACTGATGCCCTTGTATTTGAATCGTTTCTGATGCATATGATGTATTCTATTATCTGTTTAGTTTTTATGTTCTGTGCAAACAATAAAATGTTTAACTTCAAAAATTGTTATTGATTGTTAATTCCGACACAGGAAGCCCACTTCGATGTTGGATGATCCCCCTGCACCCAAAGCTCCTAGTTTAACTTATGGGTGCCGCATTGGGGTACCCAATCCCCGTGTTGACATTCTCAAGTCACACCCCAGCAGTGTAGGACACTGGGGACCCCACCCAAGTATCCCAAAATATTTATTTATTTGTAGCCTGTGACTAAAAGGTCCCTGACTTTTTATTGCTTTTAAAACCTGAAAAAAAGAAAATGGTCCCTTGTCATCCCCACCGTCCCCTCCCCTCCTGACCTTCCCACTGAGCACCCACCATCCCACACACCCTTGGACCCATACCTACCACTGGAGGTCATCAACTGTTATCTTCTGTGGACTGGGACACATCTGCACTCTTCAAATCAGACCACGAACTGAGGAATAAAGGTAAGTGCCATATATTGTATTTCAATGGCGTTTTCAACTTATCTTCATAACTTTGGAATTTTTAGGTATTTTCACCAAATGTTCAATGTGGCCTTTTGGGACCCCACCTCTTCAACACTGCAACTGTTGTTTTGTTAATCAGGCCAGGAAGGGATATCATGGTTGCTGCCTGAAATCACCTTTAGGGCCTGAATAACGAAATTTCACTGCCAGTGTTCATGAGTTGGGGTCTCAAAGACCATGTTGAAAATTTGGTGAAAATATTCTATAAATGCCCAACCCACGTATGTTCATTGAAAATTTTCAGGCACATGCATAACTTTGGTAATTTTCAATATTTTGATGTCAAACTTTCACATCCTGCCAAAATGGGTTTTGCACCTGTGGTGTGGGGTGGTGTTTTGGCATAGATTTTAAATTTTCACCTATGGATTTATGAGTGCGGTCAAAAGAAAACTATGTTAAAAATGTGGGGTCAAAATATGAACAAATGCCAAAGTTATTACATTTTGTTGCAATTTCCTTCGTCTGCTAGTAACTTAGGAAATGTTACATAGAAACATAGAAGTTGATGGCAGAAGGAGACCACTAGGTTAATTTAGTCTGGCCATTTGTTTTAGATCTATTTTGACACTGTAGTTGCCCTTTGTAGTCAGGGCTCCCTTGTTTGTATCCCATGCATTCTTGAACCCCCCACAGTGTTGACCCCACAACTTCTTGAGGCAGGCTGTTCCAGGTGTCCACCACTCTTTCTGTGAAGAAAAACTTTCTGGTGTTGGTAGAGAACCTCCCTCCGAGCAGCCTAAGGTCATGTCCCCTGGTCCTGGGGCCATTCTTGAAGTGAAAAAGTTCCTGTGCCTGTACCTTGTTAATGCCTTTTATGTACTTGAATGTTTCAATCATGTCCCCTCTCTCTCTCTCTTCTGTGCTCCAGAGGTACATATTCAGTTCCTTAAGTCTTTCCTCATAGGACATGTACTGCAAACCCTGAATCATTTTTGTCACCTTTCTCTGTACTGTTTCCACCCAGTCAATGTCCTTCATGAGGTGAGGCCTGACCAGTGATCTATACAGTGGTAGTACCCTCTCTCTCCTGCCCATGATTCCCTCCCAATGTTGCTCAGCATTCTGTTGGCATTCAATGTTGCCTTCTCACACTGCTTACTAACCTTCAAGTTGTCTGAGATTATGATTCCAAGATCTCGTTCCTGGTTTGAGGCCACCAGTCTTTTGCCTCCTAGGTAATATTCCTTTCTTGGATTTTCTTTCCTATGTGCATGACCTTGCACTTTTGGCATTAAATCTCAGCTGCCACACTCCAGACCATTCTTCTAGTTTCTTGAAGTCAGCTTCCATCTTGCTCACTCCTTCTGAGGTGTCCATCCTGTTACATAGAAAGATGGAAACATAGAATTTGACGGCAGATAAGGACCACTTGGCCCACCCAGTCTGCCCATTTCCTACCTAATGAATAAGCTGAAGATCCTAGTTAACCAACAGCCTAATTCTTCCTACCACCACTCCCTGGAATTGCCTTATGACTGTCCATGCATGCTTGAATTCCACCACTGTTTTGACTCCACAACCTCCTGCGGAAGGCCTTTCCATGCATCCACAACCCTCTCTGTGCAAAACATACTTCCTTACATTACGTCTGAGCCGCCCCCATCTTCAAATTGTACCCCTTGTTCTTGCACACCTCTTTTCTGAAAGATGCTACTCTCTGGACTTCGTTGATTCCTTTGAGGTACTTGAAAGTTTCTATCATGTCCCCCTCTTCCTCCTTTCCTTGAGGCTATACATATTAAGCTCCTTAAGTCTCTCTTTATATATCTTCCGTGCAGACCCTGCACCATTTTAGTATGCCCTTTTCTGGACTGCCTCCATCCTGTTTATGTCTTTGCAGAGACTGGGTCTCCAGAACTGTATGCAGTACTCCAGATGGGGTCTTACCAGCTGTCTGTACAGAGGGATAACAACTTCTTGTTTTCTACTGGTGATTCCTCTCCCTATGCATCCCAGTATCCCAGCCCTCCTTACTGCCCTCTCATTGCTTGCCCACCTTTAGGTCATTTGATATGACTACCCCAGGTCCCTTTCCATTTTTGTTGTTGTTAGTATCTCACCCCCATTGTGTACTCTTCCCTGGGTTTTGTTTTGGGTGCATTACCTTGCACTTCTTAGCATTGAATCTAAGCTGCCATACATTTGACCATTCCTCCAACCTTGCCAAGTCCCTTCTCATCCTTTCCACCTCCCTTGTGTATCAACTCTGTTGCAGATCTTTGTGTCATCTGCAAAGAGACATAATTTTCCTTCCAGTCCCTCTGCAATGTCACTTATAAAGACATTGAAGAGGACTGGTCCTAGTACTGAACCCCGCGGTACCCCACTAGTAACCCCCCTTCTTCAGAGTGACTCCATTTACTATTTCTCTCTGTGTCCTGTTCTCCAGTCAATTCTTTACCCAGGCTACCATCTTGGGACCCACTCAAGGCAGGATAACTTGTATATTAATCTTTTGTGTGGGACTGTGTCAAATGTCTTGCTAAAGTCTAGGTAGGCCATGTCCACAGCCCTCCTGATCTACCACTTTGGTCACCCAATCAAAGAAATCGATTAGATTCATCTGACATGACCTTCCTGCTGTGAATCCATGCTGCCTTGGGTCCTGTGCCCCTCTGGCCTCTAGGTACTCAACAATTCTTTCCTTCAAAGTGATTCCATCATTTTCCCTATCACTGAGGTTAAACTAACAGGTCTATAGTTGCCTGCTTCTGCCTGCTGCCACTTTTGTGAAGGGGAATCACATCTGCCCTTCTCCAGTCTTCAGGTACCATCCATCCTCCCATGATTTGTTAAAGAGGGTAGTCAGTGGTGTCACTAGTTCTACCCTTAGTTCTTTTATAATTCTGGGATGAATCCCATCAGGCCCCATTGCTTTGTCCACCTTCAGTTTTAAGAGTTCTTTCAGAACCCTTTCTTCTGTAAATGAGCTGGTATCAACTTCTGTATCCAGAGTGTTTCTATTGTTTGGTTTAGGTACCTCCCCTCTTCATTTTGAATATTGAGCAAAAATATTTGTTTAGTATCTCTGCCTTTTCACAGTCACCCTCTGCCCCCCCTATTAAGCCTTACCATCCCTCCCTTGGTCTTCCTTTGCTCCTGATGTACCTATAAAGGTTTATCCCCTTCTTAACTGTGTTGGCTATCTTTTTCCTCAGTTTGGGCCTTTGCTGTTCTGACTGCCTTCCCAGCTTCCTTTTGCTTTAACTGATACAATTCTCTGTCCTGCTCCTTCTGTGATTCCTTGTACTTCCTGAATGCTTTCTTTTTCTCCCTAACCTTCCCTGCCACCTCCTTTGAGAACCATAGTGGTTTCTTACATAGTTTTGTTTTGTTTATTTGCTTCACACAAAGGCTTGTTGCCTCTGTGATGGAAGTTTTGATTATTCCCCATTGTTCTTCCACCCTCCTTCCTGCCCATTTACTAGTGCATTCCTTAGGCACTCACCCATTTTGGCAATGTCAGCCCTCCTGAAGTACCGTACCTTTGCCTTTGTGATGGCTTGGCGCTACTGCTGTGTTTATTGTGAACCATACTGTTCGATGGTCACTAGTTCCAGATAGCTACCCACTTTAAATCTGTAATCCTCTCACCATCTCCATTTGAGAGTACCAGGTCTAAGATTGCTCCCTCTTGGTGGGTTCCAATACTAGTTGTCTAAGGCATGCCCCCTGTAGGGCATCTAGAATGACCCACTCTTAGAAGTGGCTGCAAATGTATTCCAATTAACATCTGGCATATTCAGATCCCTAATCAGCAAAATCTCCCTTTTCTGCCATTCTAAGGATACTTCCTATCATTTCCTTGTCCATGTCCTCCCCTGAGATGGAGGTCTATATACAACCCCTGTGCAGATTGTGGTGCCATTGCCTGTCTCCAAATTGACCCACAGTGCTTCCTTTCCTCCCCTCCTTGTTTACCCTTTTGTTCAGTAGCTTTGATTCCTTCCCTTATGTGAGAGCTACTCCTCCTCCTCTTTTACCCTCCCTGTCCTCCTGTAGATAGTGTATCCTGGTATGTTTACATCCCAGTCATGGTTCTATTATTACCATGTTTCTGTGACACCCGCTAATATCCAGATGTTCTTCCTCCATCAAGACCACTTATTCAGGAAGCTTGTTACCTAGACTATGGGCATTAGTACTTGTTGCTCTCCATTTTTGATGGCTTTACCTCTTGTTGCACTATCCCTGTCTTCATTGACTTTGCTTTCTCCATTCACCCCATACTGCTCCCTACTGACCTTTGTACCTTGGTCTTTCCCTCATTTAGTACCCTGTTTTGTAGGAGGCTGAGAATTCCCTGCTGCTTATCAGTGCCTCCCCTCTTGACTAGTTAAAAGCTTGCCAATGAAGCATTTAAACTGATTACCCAGAAGACGTGTTCCTTCCTGGACAGATGCAGACCATCCTGCCAGTATAGGTTGGTATCCTCAGGTGGAACCCCAGTCCACAATGAAACCAAACCCTGTGCTTTGCACCATTTTTAACCATCCATTGAGATTGAATGGTGTGAAGTACCCTTGCCTCACCCTTGCCATGAGACAGGCAGTACCTCCAAGAGGATACTGTGAGTGCTACTTGCCTTAGACCCCTCCTCAACTCCACAAACTCCTCCTACACTGCTCTAATCTCATGTTGAGTCAAGTCATTTGTCCCTAGGTGGACAATGATGTCCAGATCAGTCTCCTGTGCAGCTGTTCTCATGATCCTGAGGATGTGCTTCCTGTCCCTTCAAGCCATGGCACCAGGCAGGCACCTTCCTTTAGTTTTCCCTGCTCCCCAGTTCTATCCCCTAATGATTGAGTCCCCTACCAGGAGCTGCTTCCTTTCCTGTGGTGTCCTCTGCTTCCTTCCTGTTGGGGCTCCCTTGTGACAGTTGTCCACAACCTCCTTAGTCTCCTCTGTGGATGCATCCATGGGGAACTATGCTCCGTCAGAATGGTGTACGGATTGTGGAGTGGTACAATTGATTTGGGTGTGCCTCTGTTTCACCACCTTCACCCACCCTGAGCCCACTGTGGTCCAACTGCTGTGCTTTCTTTGCAACCTCTGAGGTGGTGGTGTTGGCTCTGGTGCTCCCTGGATGGTGGAGGTTCCCTTACTACTGTCCAGTGTGGTCTGAAGACAGACAACCTCCTCCCTCAGGGCAGAGGTTGTCTGCAAATAGGGCAACATCTCAGCCTCCAGAAAGACTCCCAGAAGACTGCTGCCCCAGCCATTACATTGCACTACTCCCCGCATGTCTGTCTACCTTCTTCTTTATCCTGTTTAATTTTTGGTGGTGATTGTTTATACCGTATATATACAGTATTATACAATGTGTATGCTTATATTGTCAGTGCAGTGTGCTAGAATGGATATGACAGTGTTATGCACCTTGCCTCTTGAGGAAATTATGTCAGAACACCAGGTATAAGAGGAAATGTTATCAGGGGTGGGTGGGGTGAAGGGTGGGTGGGGTTTGGGCCGAAAATGTGCCCTCATGAAACAATAAACTAAAAGCTCTGACCCACCGCTTGGATAAGTGTTGACCTTCCTGCCAGCAAGATGCCCTGCATGACATTTGACAGAGAAAATACCCTGCTAATCAAACAGAGAAAAATCCAAACATCTGAGTGGACACAGGTAAACCTCCCCAGCCCCAGTACAGCCTGGTGATGTGTGATCTGAAAGCAATCAGCCCCAAAACAAGTCAGCTGTGCACAAGGGACAGACACAGCAAACAGTATTTCAATCCCTCTGGGTTTTAAACTCCCATTCTGCAAGCAGCATTGCAAGTCCTGCACTGAAAACATTAATAACAATTGTAACAAGTGTAAATGTACACCTCCCTCTGCTGAGAGCAAGACTGTCTTTCTTGATAATTCTAAGTTCCTTATTTCACCTTTCAGTTAGAAGTAGCATCCACCTGAAGAATATTAGCTTTTCTGATGAATCTGCTACAAACCAAAGAACATATCTTGGTGTCATCTGCAAACAGACACACCTTCTCTTCCAGTCCATCAGCGATGTCTGCTATAAAAACATTGAAGAGCAGAGGCCCCAGCACGAGCCCTGGGTTACCCACTGGTCACCTGCATTCTGTTGATTGTGTTCCATTAACCTGTACCTTCTGAGTTCTGCCTTGTAACCAGTTTTGTACCCATCTGCCTACTTCTGGGAGCTAATCCCTCTGTGGTCAAGCTTCTTTACCAGCCTTCTGTGTGAAACTGAGTCGAAGGCCTTACTAAAGTCTAGGAAGACCACATCTACTACCACCGTCATCCACTATTTTTGTAGAGTAGTCAAAATCTTGAGCAGATTTGTCTGGCATGACCTACCTGCTGTGAAACCATGCTGTTTAGGGTCTTGTTGGCCATTAGTTTTTAGAATGCTATGATCCTCTGTTTGAGTAGTGTCTCCATTAGTTTTCTACTATAGATGTGAGGCTCATCAGTCTGTAATTACTAGCCTCTTCACAACTACCTGATTTGTGAAGTGGAACCACTATTGCCTTTTACCAGTCTTTGGGTACCACACTGCTCTTCAAAGTTTCATGAATAGAAGTGCCAGAAGGGCACTAATTCTCCCCTGTTCCTTAAGGATGCTGGGGTGTTGAATATTTTACCCCAGATTTTCAACATAGTCTTCTTATTACCCCACCTCATGTATGTCACAGCTGCCATTTTTTTAAATCCTGCCCAAAATGTGTTTTAACACCTGTAATGCAGAATGGCGTTGCAGTTGTGAAAATTACATTTTGGAGGGATTCAAAATTTTTCTATACTGGGTACATGAGGTGGGGTAATAGATAACTATCTTGACAATTGGTCACTGTTGTCCTATAAATGGATGCACTAGGGCCAGAGGGCCCTAAGCTTCCATAGCTACATAATATATACATACTAAGGAGGAATTCTGAAAAGTAAGGAAATTAATTGCAAAAACTTCATTCATGCATCAGTTAGGGTTCTTACTAAAACAACAAAAGCAGGAAAATGTGGTGTTTGGGTTTCCAACCCTAACACTCCACCCCACCCTGCAGACTGACAGGTGTTGGTGGTGTGCTTGGGGTCATTGGCCCTAATGTTTACCCCATTAACTGACCTCTCTCCTCTCTCTGCTCCCCCAGATCCTTAGGCCCTGAATGGGAGCTCCTGGCCATGGCATTTAGTGCGGCTTCCGAAATCAGCAGCTGCAGCACCAGATCCCCTACCTACTGAAAGCCTCTCAGGGACTCCAACCTCCCCCAGCTGTAAGTCCCTTCTCCAGTGCCATCTGTGCTCCTCCTCATTGAATTTTCAAAGTGCCTCTCAGGCACTAGTGGACTAGCACCAGTTACTTAGGTGTTCCTGATTCATTGCTTCCTCTGTCTACACTTCCTCCATTTTCAACACTGAATTTAGAAGTCAGCTATTTTGTACATGTTTAACTGAAAATGTATTGCTGAATATCAGATTTTTAAACTGTTAATTTCTGCTGATTTGTTCCTCTTCACTTGTGCTTTAACTTCGCTACCTAATTTCCTTTCTGTCTCAACCTACACTATTCCCATGCTGTAGCAGCATCCCACCACAGATTTGTCTTCCTATTCCAAGCCCTGCCATTGTCCATTAATTGACTTTGGCTCCAGCCCCACCTTCTCTTTTGTCTAACCTAATCTATATGACCTGTTCTCACGACTCACCCACCTCCATTACTGCCTACTTAACTGACCTCTCTCTCTCTGGTCCCCAGATTCTTCTGCCCTGAAGGGGCACTCTGGCTGTGGCATTCAGTGAGGTTTCCTGAACTCAGCCACCGTGCCACCAGATCTCCTGCCAACTGAAGCGACTCGCTAATTCTCTGCCCACTTTATCTCTATCTGAGCAATCACTTATATAGCTCTTGCAGGTCACGTGTGTAGATGTCAATTTTTCTAAGTATTGAGTTTTTAAGCTGCAAGTTATACTGACTAGCCACTGGGGGCTAGTATTACATACCTCTTCTTAAAGCTGCACTCTCCACCATTAGGCAAGGACCTCACTCCAGTTCCTATAAACATAATGGCACCAACACATCAATTGCTCTGCTCTTTCTGCTCACTGAGACTGCCTTATCAGGTGAGATCAGACAGGGTATCCCCACTTTTCCACTTATCACTTAGGCGTTTACCCTCTTTGTACCTACAGTGACAGTAACCTCTAGCCTATCCTTGATCTACACTGGTTTCAAACCCCAAGGGTTGCTGCACTCATTGACATATGTGTGGTCTCCACCTAACATCTCTACCTCCTCCTGCATGCCACTTCTCCTAACTAACTTCTCCACCATCCAGCGGATCTAAGACAGACAACTGCTCACAGAAGGGAACGCTGTTTCATACTAAGCACCTTAATGAACTTGTAGGACATTTGATACTCCTACTACTGCTAATCTCTGGCAGCATTCACCCTAACCCTGGCCCTCCTCAACATAGTCCCAACAATAGCACAAGAAATCTGGGCTACTCACACTGGCAAGTATTAACATCTGTAGCCTCCTCTCAAAATTTGATGCCTTAAATGCAATTTCAAGGACATTACTGGGAAACAATCAAAGTCCCTCTGGCCATGTTAATTGTTGAAGGTTCCACTACCCTTGATCCCATGGTCATTGCAAATACCTTTAACATGGCTTTTACTGACCTCAGTACTGTTCTACCAAATGATTTCTTCACAGTCAGTCACAACCCTCTAACACCCCTGCACTCTGTCAAACCACCCTCATTTTTACTTCAGGGAGATTAAGATGAATGAAGCTCTCCGCCACATTGCCTCAGCCATCTCCACTTCCAGAATCAGCAGTGACACCCTGGAGCTTAAGCTGCTATCACTTACACTTGCAGGGGTCCTCAGTTCCCTAACTAAAATTCTTAACCTCTCTCTACACACCAGTACATTCCCTGAAATATGAAAAACTGCTACTATGACCCCGGTCCACAAAAGTGGGATAAGACCTGCCACTCTAACTACCACCAGTCTCCATGTGCCACCACTATCCAAGGCCCTAGAGCATATTGTTGTGGACAAGCTCACTGATTATTTGGACAAATATAATATTCTGTGCACACAACAGCCCGATTTTAGAAAAGTGCATAATACCACCACTGCCCTGTTTGAATTTACCAGTGCAGTGCATAGTTCCCTTGATAAAGGTCTTCTTACTGGGGCTGTCCTCATCGACCTCTCAAAGGCATTTGACATGGTCCATCATCAGCTGCTGTATGATCAACTACTCCTTGCTGTCCTTTGGACTCAGCCCACTGGTTCAGAAGCTACCTTGACAACCACTCTCAAAGGTAAAATTGCCAGTGCTATCTCAGACACCTTGCCTGCCCACTCCAGAGTCCCTCAGGGGTCCATACTGGGCCTCTCCTTTTCAGCCTGTTTTTAAACTCCCTACCACAATCCTGCTTGGAACAAATCATCCTGTATGTGGATGATGCTGTTGTCTTTTCTACACACAGGACCTTTCACCACTACAACACAGCCTCCAACTTGGATTCAGTGCCATTGAAACATGGTTCTCCAATCATAAACTAGTCCTCAATCACAAGAAAAGCAAGTCATTGCTATTCTGCAGTTCACATAACCGTTACAAACAACACCCCTTACCATCTCCACCAAGCAGGGGACTGTCCTGGAACATGTTTACTCATTCAAATACCTAGGGATTCTGCTTGACCCCAATCTTTCCTATATGTCTCACATTGACAGCATGATTAAAGCTGCCAACACACACTTTGGATTACTCTACAAGCACAGGCAGCACCTCACCCCAGAGGCCCTGAAGATTGCCCGTCCAGAGCTCTGTGGTGTCAATTATTGATTATGGCCTCATCATCTATGGCTCTTGACGTCCACCCTCCTGACATAACATCTGCACTTAACAAAGCATGCTGACTCACAACTGGTTACCACGCCTCATCCGCACCTGTGCCTTTATGAACAATCAGATGGCTCAACTCTCCAACCATAAAGTATCTCACATGTGCTATGGCTGGAAAAATCAACCTTGGCCTCACACACCCCTGGTGTTATTGCCTTGTTACATCAAAATACCAACTGACAACACCAGGAGCTCTGAACCAAGATTCTACAAGTTCCTCACAGTTGAACTACACAGGCCAACGCCCTTCACTTAGGGCTCCTCTATGGATGAATAGTCTTAGCCACACCATCTCCACTGCTTCAACACTAGGTCTGCTCAATACCAGGCTCTGGGCCCACCTCATTGCCTCTAGCTCCTGGGACTGCCTCTCCTGGCTGAAAACCTACATCATTAATCCTAACATATACTGTAACCCCAGGCCCCCAGTCCCCCTCCCCCAGCTCGGCGCCACTTCAAATCTCAGGTCTTCATACCACCTCATTAGTCTCTCCTTGCCCCATTATAGCACTTATTTCGCCCCTCACACCGCCCCTTTTTCTCTCTATCACTCATTCCCATTTATTTTTTGACAAATGCCTCCAGCTGCATCTTCATCCTCCCCTCTCCTCTCATCCCTGTTTCTCTGTCACCCCGGTGCCTGACCCTACCCATTCCTTGTGGGCACATGACGTCTAGCTGTGTTCACCATTTTACTATAGCTGCCTCTGTTAACTACCTACACTCCTCCTCCTCCTCTACACCTTACTCTTCCTATAATTGAGCCCTTTCAATAGCACTGTTGTACATGAATTGTTTACTGTTATTTCAATGTTGCTTCCTTGTTGTTTGTTATTTCTGACGTGGAACCTATGTAAAAGAGCCTTGGCTCAAAGGTACTTGTAATCCTAGAATAAATAAAATAAAAAATTAAAATGCATGGGTCATGCAGCATAACCAGGTGTCATATCAGTTGCTGAGACATGGCTTTCACCCAAGATCCCGATAATACCATTGCTATACCAGGCTACAATGTCTTTAGGCATGATAGATTAACAAAAAGGGGTGGTTGTGCTTTATACCTAAAGGAACAACTAATGGGTATGTCCACCCTTACCCAGTACCAGAACCAACATACAGATGCTAGCCATCCAAGTTACTGCTGGGTGCTCACAATAAAGTGTTTATCATGACTTCAGTTTACATCCCACCCAAGTAGACTGACTCAGCCTGAACTTTCTCCTCTGACTGCATTCCTGTCCTGGGACACAACTCTGAAATCATTATGCTTGGAGTTTCAATGTGAACTGGCTCTCTCCTGATGCTAGCACCTACAAGGATACATTGAGTGCTGTCAGTTTCATACAGCTAGTTGAGTCTGCAACCAGGATGAACTATAAAACTGGGACTTGTACACTCCTGGATTGGGTGCTTACCACTACTTGGAACATATCTTGAATGCTAAAGTCTTCGAGACTCCATTAGTGACCATTCTCCCATCCTGTGCAGCTGGTCTAATAAATTCACCAAACCCTTGGCCAAAACAATTACTAGTAGAGTGCTGCTCTGTGGACACCTTGAGCCTCTAAAATCACTTCTGCACTGACATTTACAGGTCACATATTGATACTGCTGCTGATGTCAACACTGCACTGGACTACTTTATCACTAGCTTCAAGTGGCTTGTGACATCCATGCTCCCTTCAAAAGCATAGAGTCAGGGGTGCCAGTAATCCCTGGATCACACCCGGTCTCATAGACCTCATGAAATCCCTTGATCACCTCTGGTATCGGGCTCAGATCATGGACAGACAAGCAGATATTCAGACATATGAAAAGCTAGTAATGCCTGCACCAGAGCAATCCACTCAGGAAAAATCTTTACTACAGAGATGCCCTAGATGATTCTTGAAATGATGGCGAAAGTTCTGGAGTAACACAGAAACATAGATATTGATGGCAGATAAGGACTGCAAGGCCCATCCAGTCTGCCCATTTCTTCTTTTCTACCTTATAAATGTGCCATCGGCCTTTGCTCTGTCAATGGCCTATCTATTGTCTCATTTTATTTCTCATATGCCTATCCCATGCCTGTTTGAAGCCCTGCACTGTATTCATATCCACCACTTCCTGAGGTAGGCCGCTCCATGCATCCACCCACCTTTCTGTGAAAGAACTTCCTCACATTATCCCTTAATCGGCCCCTCTAATCTCATGCTGTGTCCTCTTACCCTGCTATTTTTCTTATATTGAAACATGTTAGACTCTTTCACCTTGTTAATGCCCTTAAGGTGTTTGAATGTTTGATCATATCACCTCTCTCCCTCCTCTGCTCCATTAATCTGTCCTCATATGTCTTCTGTTGCAGTCCCTGCACCATTTTAGTTGCCCTTCCTGGATTGCCTCAATTTGGTTAATGTCCTTGTGAAGGTGTGGCCTCCAGTACTGCAAGCAGCACTCCAGATGGGGCCTAACCAGTGTCTTGTAAAGAGGATTATTACCTCACTCTTCCGACTTGTGATAACCCTACAAATACACCCCAACATCCCCTAGCATTACCTACTGCTTTAGAAACATAGAAACATAGACTTTGATGGCAGATAAGGTGCTTGGCCCACCTAGTCTGCCCATTTCCTACCTGAGGATAAGCTGCAGATCCTATTTAACCAACAGCCTATTTCTTCCTACCCCCACAAAAATTGCCTTATGTTTGTCCCATGCATTCTTGAATTCTCCCACTGTTTTAGACCCCACAACCACTCCCAGGAAGGCTGTTCCATGCAGCCACCACCCCTCTGTGAAAAAATACTTCTCACATTGCCCCTGAGCCGTCCCCTCTATCTTCAAACTGTTCCCCTTGTTCTTGCACATCTCTTTTTCTGAAAGATGCCACCCTCTTGGACTTTGTTGATTCCAATGAGGTCTTAAACATTTCTATCATGTTCCCCCTCTCCTTCCTTTCTCACAGGTATACATATTAAGCACCTTTAGTCTCTCCTCATATGGCTTCTCTTGCAGACCCTGCAGCATTTCAGTTGCCCTCCTCTGAACTGCCTCCATCCTGTCTCTGTCCTTGTGGAGATGGGGTCTCCAGAACTGGACGCAGTACTTCAGATGGGGTCTCAGCAACTGTCTGTACAGGAGGATAACAACTTCCTATTTTCTGTTGGTGATACCTCTCCTATACATCTCAGTATCACCTCAGCCCTCCCTATTGCCTTCTCACATTGCTTGCCAAACTTAAGGTCATCTGATATGATTACCCCCAGGTCCCTTTCCATTTTTGTTGCTGTTACTACCCCCATTGTGTAATCTTCCCATGGTTTTTGTTTCCCAGGTGCATTACTTTGCACTTCTTTGCATTGAATCCAAGCTGCCATACTTCTGACCATTCATCCAACCTTGCCAAGTCCTTCTCATCCTTTCCACGCCTCCTTGTGTATCAACCCTGCGGTTACCCACTAGTAACCCCTGTTTCTTCAGAGTGGACTCCATTTACAATTACCTTCTGTGTCCTGTTTGGATGCTGCTTGGATGATTTCAGGTCATTGGTGATGATGATGCACATGTCTCTTTCTTCCCTTGTGACAGCCGGCAACTCCCTCCCAGCCTATAGGTGGCTTCAGGGTTTCTCTTTCCTTTGTGCACAATCTTGCACTTCTTTGCATTAAACCCCAGTTGCCACTCTTCCAACCATTTTGCCTGTTTATCCAGATCTCTTCTCATTCTGCCCACCCTATCTAGATCTTCTACTCTGTTGCAGATCTTCATGTCATCTGCAAACAGACAAACCTTACCCTCCAGTCCATCTGCAATGTCACTGATGAAGATATTGAAGAGGACTGGCCCCAAGACTGATCCCTGAGGTACCCCACTTGTGACTTGCATCTCTTCTGACTGCATACCGTTTACCACCACTGTCTGTTTTCTGCCTGCCAACCAGTTTGCCACCCAGTTGACCAACATCTGACCCACCCTGAACCTATCCAGCTTATTAATCAATCTTCTATGTGGAACAGTATTGAAAGCTTTGCTGAACTCAAGGTAGGCAACATCAACTGCTCCCTGGTCCCACCACTCCAGTTGTCCAGTCAAGAAATCTATGATATTAGTTTGTGGGACCTTCCTTTTGTAAACCCATGCTGTCTTGGATCCTGTGCTCCTATGGATTCCAGGTGTTGCACTATCCTTTCCTTAAGGAGTGCCTCCATAATCTTGCCCACTACTGAGGTAAGACTGACTGGTCTGTAGTTCCCCACCTCCTCCCTGCTACCACTTTTGTGAAGCGGAATCAGATGAGCCCTTCTCCAGTCTTCTGGGACCTCTCCTGTGCTCAGAGACTCACTAAACAGTTCAATAATGGCTCTGCTAGTTCCACCTTAGCTCCTTTAGTACACTGGGATGTATGCCATCAGGTCCCATTGCCTTGTCCACCTGAGCTTATCGAGCTCTTGTAGGACCCTTCCTTTGTGAAGGGACTAGTGCACACCTCCCTCCCCCCTCTGTCCATGGTGCTGAGCTGTATGCCCTGCCCTACCTTCTCTTCAGTAAATACTGAGCAGAAGTATTTATTTAGGATAGATGCTTTTACATGGTCCTCCTCCACACATGCCCCCCTTATCTCTTTTGATCTTAGCAATACCCTCTCTGGACTGTCTCCTTTCACTAATGTGACTATAAAAGTCTTGTCACCTTCTTTACTGTTTGTGCTAGTATTTGCTCAGTTTGGGCCTTTGCCTGCCTTACTACCTTCCCTGCTTTGCTTAGGAAGTTTGGTATGCCTCCCTATCGTCATCCAGCTGTGTTCCTTATATTTCTTTAAGGCCAGCCTTTTGACTCTGACCTTTCTGCTACTGTTTTTGAGAACCAAAGTGGTTTCCTTCTTCTTTTGCACTTCCTTTTCTCTCTAACACAATGGGATGTTGCTTCAAGTATTGCATCCTTAATGATTGCCCACTTTGCCTGTACCCCTCACCTGTATTTCTTTTTGCCAGAGCTAGCTTAACTCTGTTGGCCATCTTATCAAAGTCAGCTCCTCTGAAGTCTCATATTTTTGCCTTGGAATGGGATGATTTAGTTCTAGTGGCCAAATTGAACCATACCATGTGATGGTCACTGGCCCCCAGGTGATCTTCTACCTGGAGATCTGTGATCGTTTCCTGTTAGTCAGTACTAGATCTAGGATAGCCCTGTCTCTTGTGGGTTGTTGTGCCAGTTGTTTGAGGCCCTCCCCTGGAGAATCCACCATGTGTCTAGTTCTGGCAGATGTTCCTGCTGGTATTGAACAATCTGTATCTGGCATGTTGAAGTCTCCCATTATCAGAACCTCCCCTTTAGCTATCATGTTTTGTATATATTCTAACAGTAATGTGTCTATGTCCTCTCCTGATCTGGGGGCCTGTAGACAACCCCAGTTCATATGGCTGCCCCATTTCCTGTTTCCAGGGTGACCCACAGTTCTTCTGGCTCTTTCTGTGTATTCTGAATTTCTATAGCTTTGATATTTTCATTGACATACAGGGCCACTCCACCCCCCCTCCTTTTGTACCTCAGTCTCTTCTGAACAGTACATAGCCAGGTACTGAAGTCTCCCAAGTGTGGTTACTGGTAAACCATGTCTCGCTAATTGCTACTATGTCCAGTTTTGCCTCCATCATTACTGCCTGCAGGTCTGGGATCTTGTTTTCCAGACTGCAAGCATTTGTGCACATGATTTTCCTTTGGACATGTTTCCGTGTGTTAGTTGTTGGGTGAGGTCTGATGTTTTCCTGTGCATCATGTGGGGAGCCAGACCTTTTCCTTACCTGATGATGCAAATGAACTGAAAACATGCTGAACTCCTGTTTGACACCAGCTGGGGGTTCTTCTAATTCGACGTATGGGTGCTGCACCCTCTCCCATTGCTAGTTTAAATATTCTGCAAAGACATCAAACTTCTGCCCCAATGCACTGACTTCCTCCTTAGTCAGATGCAGTCCATCAAATTTAAAGAACTTTCTCTCCAAAACCAATTACCTGTTCCCTAAAATTTGTGTCCTTTTCCAGGCACCAGCCTTGAGCCATATGTTTAGCTCCCTGTCTATCCTTCTCTAACCTTCCATCCATCTGCCTCCTCTCCCAGACTGGCAGGATATCAGAGAAGGAGATGACGGACAAAATGGATGATAGTCTGTCACCCAGCCTATCAGGTGTTCCTTGGTCTCACAACTGACGGCTGGTGAGATGTAGTCCCTATGTGTACCAGGATGTCAATGTTTTCTCCTGCTTTCTGAACAATTTTAGCAATCTGATCAGTGTCTCTCACGCTGATGTACCTGGGAGAACATCTGACCATTATCCCTGGCTGGAGATGCATTATCAACTCCTGAATCATGGAGTTTGCTATGATCAGAAGTTTTGGGATTTCCTTTTTGCTTTTTGTTTTGGCTCCTGTTTTGGTGAGTTTTGTTGTGCTAGCTCCTGTGCTGCAGTGTCCTGCTCTGCAGTGTCCTCTGCCCTTTGTTTGATTTCAGAGATAGAGGCAGATACCTGTTTGTAGTTTTAATATGGTTTGTGGAGATAATATGTTGGAGAGCACTAGTGATGGGGCACCCAATTTGCCCCTCTGAACCACCTGCCAACCTCCTGGACCAATTACCCTCTGCGGTCAAGGTGCTTCTGTTGGATGTTGGGAAATGGCAGGTGGTTCTTATAATATATTTCCTCTTGAATATTCAATTTGAGGCATGCAGTCTCTGCCCATGTTGCCTGGAGCTGAGCCCTTAGATCTCCATTGGCTCAGCATGTAGGACAGTGTCCTAAATCCTGTAAAACTGCTCTTCTGAAAAGTGTTCTGCACTACCTGCAGTTAATGATATCCATTCCAGATAAGTTGCTGGGTTTATAACCTGGTCAGAGTAACTAGAAGGAAGAAAATGAAAGCAAAGTTTGATTTTGTGTTTTGTTTGTTTGTTTGTTTTTGTATAACTTGTTATAACAAGTTAAATTACTAGTTCCCCTGTAAATGAGGTCACCATGCAGATACCCCACTGATCTGCCTCTTCCTGCTTTGCTACAGGAAATGTCATGACTGTGCTACCCTATAAAAGGTGTAGTGTGGAGTGGTTGGGGATGGGTGTGGCTGGCCCTTTCCTACTAAAGAAGAACCACGGATAAAAGAAACAGAGCTAAGAGCAGAAACAATCAGCCAGCAACAAATGCAGCAGCCTCAAAGCTTATCCTAATGATAGATAGAACTGTAAAACTTGTAAAGCACCACCTGTAATAATTTCATAGAAGATATACCCTATAAGAAACACTTTGCTACAGAGAAAAGTAAAGCAGTAACAGGAGATATACCTTGCAAAATACGATTTGAATCAGAAGATTACAGCAAGAAGTTACTGGGAAGGACCCCAAGCGACACCTTCCATGCTAATGTGATAGCTCCCCTACTCTGGACCCCTTTACCATCGCTAATGCTTTAAAATCTGCATTCCTGGATCTTAGTCATGTACTCCCCCAATTTCTTTGATGCCCCTCTGACACTGATTTTAAAGGTGTCACCTGCACTGCAACAGGCTCATCTGCCATTCTACTTTAATGTAGTATCTGAGAGGAAGTTAAAAGTACATTCATAAGGTGCTCGGGAAGACTAGATTTAGTGGGGATACTCTTGACCTAAAACTCATTTTCTAATGTTGGATGAAGTCCTCTCTCCCTGACCAGGATTATTAACTGTTCCTCACACTATTGCAACTCCCTCAGAGGTGGAAATCAGCACTGATGACCCCAGTCCATAAAAGCGGTGACAGGACATACCATGGTAACTACAGGCTGATCTACATCCTTCCCCTCTCTCCAAAGCTCTTAAACAAATTGTGGCTGACCAACTGGGTGACTACCTGGAGAAATATCAGTTACAATGTCCCCATCAACATGGTTTCAAGAAAGGACACAGTACCCCCACGCCCTACTCAAATTCACGAACTACATCAAAAATGCACTTGGCCAAGGCCAACTCGTTGGGTAATTTATATTTACCTTACAAAGCCTTTGATATGGTCAACCATGCATTACTGGTTGTCCAACTAACCAACACAGGGCTTTTAAAGGACACCATGGACTGATTTTTTTAGCTGCCCCAGTAACCGAACACATTCAGTGAAGACTAGTGATGCCCTCTCTAACATGTAACCCTTCCACTCTGGTGTTCCCAAGGATCCATCCTGGGTCCACTCTTTTTAGTAACTTTCTAAACAAACTCCCCGATTCCTGACAAAACCAAATCCTTCTCTATGCAGATGACCCTTACTTCTTCTTTTCTTTTTATTTACTATACTTTATTGAAGTTACAATAAGCATATAAACATGCCAGGGCAGATACAGGAAGCAATACAATAGTAAGTGCAGGGCACAAGCAGTGGATAACCCTCCCCTCCCTTCCTCTCCCCTACCCTCCACATCCCCACCATCCGCACAATCAACCCCTCACACCCCCACCCACCTGATCCCCAGAGAGCCACAGTATTGGTGAGACCTCTCAAAACAACAACTTAAAAGGGTCTATAGTCTGATAGTATGCACAATAATGCCAGAGAAAGGGTATCTAATAATTACTTAGGGAAAAAGGAGGAAAAGAGTGACACCATGTGTTGGAAATAAAGAGGGGTGAGACATGTCCCCAGCGTGGTAAGGTCTATATGGCCTCTATGTATGAGGGAGTGCTATTAGGGTGTGCATTTTCTCCCACCTAGATCTATATTTGTTAGAAACCTCTAAAGACTAGCAATTGATTTCCCCAACCTGAGAATTCATAGCAGTTCATTTACCCATTCTGTATAGGACACCACAAATTGGTCTTCCAGTGCTGCAATACCACTTTTTTAACAGATAGGGATATAAGAGTTATGTGATGCCACCTTTCTCTTACAGTTATCAAGGAATAATCTCCAACAATACAAATTTGTGGTGTAAATAGGGTTTGAAGCCCCAACAGGGGATCCATCCTGGATTGTATAAGGCCCCAGAGAGAGGGCAACTTTGGGGCATTCTGAGAAAATGTGAAGGGTGACCTTGTTCTAAACCACACCTAAAACATTCAGGCAGAGCAATTAACCCATACCATACATTTTGACCAACGTAAAATAACGATTATGCAGAATGTAGAACTGAGTCAACCAGAGCCTGTCAATGGCTGTGTATCTGTAGACATCACACCACACCTTCTCCCAGACAAAGGCGTAGTGGAGAAAGTTTCAGTCTAATAGAGTCTGGCCATCGTTAGTGGGTGTATTTTGGAGAAGAGGTTAGCGCTAGTCGGAATACAGCATGGGGTTGTCTGGCCAGGTTATGGAGATCCAGAGGGTGTCTGCTTGGTTAATATTCCATTAAGATGGACCAAACCATTTAACCAGCATGTGATGGATTTGGTACACTGTGAAAGTGTGTTTCGCAGGAATACGTTATTGCATTAATAAATCTGATGTTGTCTTGATTCTACCCTGGGACACTAAATCTCTGACTTCTGTCTGCTCACCAGCAAACAGCTCCCTGAAACCAGCATTTGACCACCTAACCAGAAATTGGGATTACCGTAAAGTGGCTGGGAGGCATCTTTCTAGTATTCATAATTAAGTGGTTTACATAGCTGGCTATGAATCCTAAAGGGAAGTATAAATGGTAGTGTCACGCAAGGATCTTGGGAGAGTCATGGGTGCATTGTAAAGTAGGAAATAGGGACAATTTTGAGCTTGTTCAACATATAGCATTCAACTTGGAGCCACACGGGGTATACTGTAGGGCATCTGTGGGAGATGGAGGCATTAACCCGTGAAAATATTTAGCCATGTGACTGGCTAGATAATACATAAAAAGTTAAGAAGTTTGAGACCACCCTGATGTTTTGGGGCACTCAATCAGGCGTAAGACAGTCGTGGTGTTTATTTCACCAGATAAATTTAGAAATAATCCCATAGATTTTTAATCCAGTTCAAGGGAAGGTACATGTTAAGCATATTAAGGGGTAAAGGTGGAGGAGCACATTCATTTATAATGTTAATCCTACCCTGGAGAGAAGATAAAGAGGACCATCTATCAAGATCCTATCTAATAGTCAACATAAGGTTGTCGAGTTGAGTTTTTGGTAAGGAATGTGTAGGCGCCAAAATAACACCTACATATTTCAGCGGGAAGAGATATGTCTAAAGAGGCAATATCCACTTGGAGCACATACAGGTTGAGAGGCATTACCTCAGTCTTACTCAAATTTAGCTTATAGTACCCTTACTTCTTGAGAACCAGCTACAAAGCAGTTTCTTGCAGGTCGAGGACTGGTTCCATAAACATAAGCTCATCCTGAACTACAAGAAAACAAAATCAATGATTTTTAACAGCACTCACAGCAAACATGAATCCCACCAATTAAGAGACAGAAACTGCTCAGGCTTTGCACTAGAACAGATACAGCAGTTCAAATATCTTGGGGCAACCTAGCTAGCACGTTATCCTACTATACCCAACGTAGACTATGTCGCATAGAACTGTGAACATCAATTGGGCTTGATGACACAAACATTGTCTAACTACTGAAACTCTCAATCTGGCAATCCAAAGTTTGGTACTCTCAATCATAGACTACGGGCTTGTGATATATGGATCTGTCACTGACACAGCCCTGCATCATGTCTCCCTTGCACTAAATAAAGCCAGCCAACTCCTTACTGGTGCTGCATGCCTCTCGCATATCTGTGATATTTATTCACAAGCTTACTGGCTCCAACTAAAGGGAAGAATTACCTATCAAATCTGACTGTTAGCTAAGAAAATTTCCCTTGATATAGTAGCCCCTGGGGTTCAAAGGATCCTCAATCCACACTGCGCTCACTGACAGACTATACAATCTGAAAACCTCTAGTACTTAACCCTGGTACCCCATGTCGCATTTCTAGGCCAGTATCGCTTGCCATCCGAGCAGTCAATTTATTTAACTCACTTCATAGTGATGTCTGTCGCTGCTAACCTAGACTCCTTCAAATGTAGGCTATGACTCCACCTACTGGCTAGTACCACTTGTGGCTGCTTCAACTAAACTGCTGCATGACCCCACTGCCCCTCTTCCTCATCCACTGCCCCTTTCCTATGCCTCGCCTGCCTCCCATTGCCCCATGCCAATCTTCTAACTCCTCCATCTCCTCTCCTGTCTTCTCCCCTCCCATGTAGGCACTCCTTCTTACCCCTAGGCACCCCTTCCTATCCTTTTTCTCCATCCATCGATACACTGTTTTCTCTCTTCCTTGACAAGGCCCTTGGGCTGTTCTACACTTACCCTTCCTCTCCACCAAGGCACTCCTTCCTACCCCTGTCCTTCAATCAAATCTCAATACCCAGTTTTCTCCCTATCTTCCCTTAATAAGGCCTCTGGGCTGCTCAACTCTTATCTACAAATCAAATGTATGATATTCTATTACTGTTAGTCTCTTACTTCTAGTTTTATTTACAAAGCCAAGGCATACATTGTACAATGCATGTCAGCTTTTTATCATGTTAACTGTTTTGACCTTGTACTGATTTTTATTTTGTCTGTTCTGTACTTTGTCTCGCAACAAGACTTGGAACCTATGTAAAAGCTCCTAGCTCAAAGGTGTTAATCATAGAATTTAAATAAAATAAAATAAGTAAAATTCTCCTTTACCATGTCCATCTCAGCTTATTTACTTATGGATTGGGGTGAGAGTTAGGGCCGATGACCCCAAGGCACCCCCGATGTCTATCAGGTATCTTTAGGGTGGGGTGTTAGAGTTGAAAACCCTAACACCACATTTCCTACTTTTGTCGCTTTAGTAAGAATTCTAACTGATGCATTAACAAAGTTTTTGCAAAGAATATGTATTATAGTGGCAAGATAGTTAGGGTTTAAAGGTCACTTCTATGTTAAACCCAACATTTTGCATAAATAACTTGCAACCGTTTGACCAATTCACATGACATTTTGAATGCACCATCAGGGACCAAAGATCTCTGGACTTGGTAAGTTTGTTTTGATCTGAGGTGCAGGTGCAGAGGTACAGAGAATGTCAAAGTGAGATACATTACCATTATTAAGTAAATTATTTGTCACGCCATTTCTCAGAAATGGCCTGGGGATGGTCTGCAATTGTTAGGGTATATCAGGCTTGGGTCACAGATGTGCCTTTTGAAGATTTGGTGAACGAATACTAATCCATTCAAACCTTATTAAAGTTTAAATTTTCCCATTATTTCCCAAGAGAAAAATTAAATGTGGCATGCAAAACAACTATTTTGCTGCTATTAAAGTGGTTTTATTGCTGCAGATGCGAATGTAGTGTCAAGATTCTGACATCTTGTTTTCAGTTAGCAAGGCAAACAAATTTAAATATTTTAAAAATACTTGCACTTGGTAAACACCAGCAGTTGTGTTTACCTAATCAAGGCCTAGGAATCAGATTATGTGATTAGTTTGCCCTCAAAATGCCCAGAAAAATGTAACTTTTGTCCACAGGCATATTTGTGCCACAAATTAAGACAGTTATTACTTGAAACAAGGGAGTTTGTGCCTAGAAATTGTGCAAAAATCCCACTGTTTCATAAAACAAGGATGGTGTGTCACACAAACAGCTGCGCAATCTGCAGCACAAATACAGCCATGGAAAAAAATGACACTTCTAGGCATTTTGGGGAAGACTACCCAGAATCTGATTCCTTGACCTCGTTTAGGTAAACACTTATTGGTGTTTATCTAATTCAGATATTATTTCAGGTATAAAGACTTCCAAGAGGAAGGGCGGCTGAGGCATGAGAATAGTATTTTAAATAATGCCTTGCTCAATGCTGAACATTGCTTTACAATAAAACCTGCCACAGCCCATTGCTTTATTTAGTAGCCAACATTGGGGCCCAATCCCCATGTCGGCATTTAGACACCCCATTGTATGGGACACTGAGGAGCCCACTCCCAGTGTCTTGAAATGTTTAATTACTGTTTTTGTAAACTCCGACACCAGGATGCCCATCCGCAGTGTTGGATGCTCCCAAGCTCACTGTTTTAATTATAGGTGCCAATATTGGGTTGCCCAATCCCTGTGTCAGCATTCTCAAGTCCCCTTCCAGCAGTGTGGGACACTGGGAGCCCACTGCCAATGTCCCAAAATATTTGTTTATTTGTATCCTGTAAAATAAAACAGTCTCCTGATGTCTTTTTGGTTTTAACGCCGAAAAAAGAAAATGGTCTCTCATCGTCCCCACAGTCCTCCTCCCCATCCTGACCCTTCCACTGAGCATCCACCACCCCAACCCCCATTGCCCTATACTCACAACTGGCAGTTGTCAGCTGTCATCTTCTGTGGACTGGGATACATCTGCACTCTTCAAAGCAGGAACAAACTGAGGAATCAAGGTAAGTGCCCTAAAATGTATTTCAAAGGCGTTTTGGACTTATGTTGATAATTTTGACATTTTGGGACTTTTGCAAATTTTCAACATGCCCTTTTGGGACCCCACCTCATGAACAATGTGACTTTTGTTTTGTTAATCAGGCCCAGAGGGTGATTTCACAGTGCTAAGAAATCATCTTTCGGGCTTGAATGATAATTTCACCACTAATGTTTATGAGGTGGGTCTCAAAAACCATGTTAAAATGTGATGAACAAATTCTCAAATGTCTGAGTTACATCGTTCATTGAAATATTACTATGCATGTGCATAACTTTGGTAATTTTCAGTATTTTGCCACCAAATTTTCAACAGTCATTTTTTCACACCACTCATGAACAGTACAGCTGTCATTCTTCACATCCTGCTTGAAATGTGTTTTCACACCTGGGATGTAGAATGGTGCTTCAACACAGATTTTTAATTTTCACCTATAGGGTTTATGAGGTGGGGTCACAAAATGCGTTGAAAATTCAGGGATGAAATATGAAAAAATGCCAAACTTATGACAATTCATTGCAATTTTACTACCCACTCATAACCGAAATGTTAAATATTTTTACAACAGATTTTCAACATAGCCTTTCTATTACCCCACCTCATGATTGTCAAAGCTGTCATTTTTCAAATCCTGCCCAAAATGTGTTTTCACACCTATGATGCAGAATGGCATTGCAGTTGGCAGATTTAAGTTTTGGCATTCATTTGACAATTTTCAATACCGAGTACATGAGGTGGGATAATAAGATGGCTGTGCTTCACACCTACATACATATGCACAAGAATATGATTATACTATCTGAAAAAGTAACATTGAAACATAGAACATAGAAACATAGACTTTGACAGCAGATAAGGAATGCTTGGCCCACCTAGTCTGCCCATTTCCCTACACAGGATAAGCTGCAGATCCTATTTGACCAACAGCCTATGTCTTCCTACCCCACAAAAATTGTCTTATGTCTGTTCCATGCATTCTTGAATTCGCACAGTTTTAGACCCAAAACCTCCTCAGGAAGGCTGTTCCATGTGTCCCACCACCCTGTCTGTGAAAAAATACTTCCTCACATTGCCCTGAGCCATCCCCTCTGTCTTCAAATTGTGTCCCTTTGTTCTTGCACATCACTTTTTCTGAAAGATGCTATCCTCTTGGACTTTGCTGATTCCACTAAGGTACTTAAACGTTTCTATCATGGCCCCCTCTCCCTCCGTTCAAGGGTATATATATATATATATATATATATATATATATATATATATATATAAAACTCCTTTAGTTTCTCCTCGTATGGCTTCTCTTGCAGACCCTGCACCATTTTAGCTGCCCTCCTCTGGACTGCCTCCATCCTGTCTATGTTTTGCGGAGATGGAGCCTCCAGAACTGGACACAGTACTCAGATGGGGTCTCACAACTGTCTGTACAGAGGATAACAACTTCCTGTTTTCTGTTGGTGATGCCTCTCTCTATACATCTCAGTATCCCTCCAGCCCTCCCTACTGCCTTCTCACATTGCTTGCAAACCTTAAGGTCATCTGATATTATTAGCCCCAGGTCCCTTTCCATATTTGTTGTTGTTACTACCTCTCCCCCACTGTAATCTTCCCCAGGTTTTGTTTCCCAGGTGCATTATTTTGCACTTCTTTGCATTGAATCCAAGCTGCCATACTTCTGACCATTCCTCCAACCTTGCCAAGTCCCTTCTCATCCTTTCCACACTTCCTTGTGTATCAACCCTGTTGCAGATCTTTATGTCATCTGAAAAGAGGCATACTTTTCCTTCTAGTCCCTCTGCAATGTCACTTATAAAGGACTAGACCTAGTACTGAACCCTGTGGTACCCACTAGTAACCCCTGTTTCTTCAGAGTGGACTCCATTTACAATTACTTTCTGTGTCCTGTTGTCCAGCCAATGTTTACCCAGGCTACCACCCTAGGACCTACTCCCAGGCTGGTTAATTTGACTATTAATCTTTTGAGTGGGACTGTGTCAAATGCCTTGCTAAAGTCTAGGTAGCCATGTCCATAGCCCTCCCTGGTCTACTACTTTGGTCACCCAGTCAAAGAAATCAATTAGATTCATCTGACATGACCTTCCTGCTGTGAACCCATGCTGCCTTGGGTCCTGCACCCCACTGGCCTCTAGGTACTCAACAATTCTTTCCTTCAGAAGTGATTCCATCACTTTCCCTACCACAGAGGTCAAACTGACAGGTCTGTAGTTTCCTGCCTCTATCTTGGTCCCACTTTTGTGAAGGTAATCACATCCACCTTCCTCCAGTCCTCAGGTACCACACCATCGTCCCATGATTTGTTGAAAAAGGTAGTCAGTGGTGTTACTAGTTCTCTCCTTTATTCTTTTATAATTCTGGGGTGAATTCCATCAGGTCCCATTGCTTTGTCCACCTTCAGTTTTAGGAGTTCTTTCAGAACCCCTTCTTCTGTGAAAGGACTGGGATTGACCCCCCATCCAGAGTGCTTCTGTTAATTGGATTATGACCTACCCCTCCTCCTCTTTGGTAGAATACTGAGCAGAAGTATTTGTTCAGTATCCCTTTGCACTGGCCCTGTCTGCCCACCCACCGCCCATTCTATTCAGCCCCACTATCAGTCCCTTTTTTTCTTTCTACTCTTCCTGATATACCTATAAATGTTTTATCCCCTTCTTAACCGAGTTGGCTATCTTTTCCTCAGTTTTGGCCTTTGCAATTCTGACTACCCTCCCTGCTTCCTTCTGCCTTAACTGGTACAGTTCTCTGTCCTGCTCCTTCTGTGTTTCCTTATACTTCCTAAATGCTATCTTTTTCTCCCTGACCTTCACTGCAACCTCTTTTGAGAACCATAGTGTCTTTTTCTTTCATTTTATGTTTATTTACTTCACACAAAGGCTAGTTGCCTCTGTGATGGCAGTTTGATGTTTCCCCATTGTTGCTCCACCCTCCTTCTAGCCTGTTTGCTAGAGCTTTTCTAAGGCACTCTCCCATCTTGCTAAAGTCAGCCCTCCTGAAGTCCAGAACCCTCACTTTTGTATGACTTGACTCTGTAGCTGAGTATTATTGTGAACCACACTGTTTGGTGGTCACTTGTTCCCAGATGCTACTCACTTCTAGATCTGAGACCCTCTCACTGTCCCCATTTGAGAGTACAAGGTCTAAGATTGCTCCCTCATGAGTGGGTTCCAAACCAGCTGTCAAGGCATGCCACCTGAAGGGCATTAGAATGGCCCTGCTTTTGGATGTGGCGGCAGCAAGGTGCTCCAGTTAACATCTGGCATATTAAGGTTCCCCATCAACAGTATCTCCCCTTTCTCTGCCATCCTAAGGATGCCTTCTATCATATCCTTGTCCATTCCCCTGACATGGGAGTCTGTATAGAACCCTGTATGGATTGTGGTGCCATTTCCAGTCTCTAAGGTGATCCACAGTGCCTACTCACCTTCCTGTTTACTCTTTTGTTCAGTTGCTTTTATCCCTTCCATTACATGAGAGCTACTCTGACCTCTCTTCTCCCTCCTGTCTCTCCTGTAGGTTGTGTACCCTGGTATGTTAACATCCCAGTCATGGTTCTCTGTGTACCATGTTTCTGTGACTGTTATGATATCCAGGCATCCCTCTTCTATCAAGGTCACCAGTTCAGGGGCTTGTTGCCCAGACTATGGGCATTGGTACTCATTACCCTCCATTTCTTGATGGCCTTACCCCTTTTGCCCCATCCTGTCCTTATTGCATTTATCATTTCTTCATTTACCCTTCCTCTCCCCTATCAACATCTCTATGTTGGTGTTTACCTCACTTAGTACCTTGATTTTTGGGGTGCTAGGATTTTCTTGCTCCTTTCCAGTGCTTCCCCCTTGGCTAGTTTAAATGCTTGCCAATGAAGCATTTAAAACCTATCACCTAGGATCCTGGTTCCTCCTGAACGGATGCATACCATCATGTCAGTATAGGCCTGCATCCCTCCAGGTGGATCCCCAGTCCCCAATGAAGCCAAATCCTGAGCTCTGCACCAGTTTTCAACCACTGATTGATTTCCATGGTGTGGAGCACCTAGCCTCACTCATGCCATAGACAAGCAGCACCTCCGAGAAGGTTACCATGCATGCTGCTTTTCTAGGCCCTCCCAACTCCACAAATGATTCCTGCACTGCTCTGATCCTTTCTTAGCCAGGTCATTTGTTCCTAAGTGTACAATGACATCCAGCTCCCTCCCTGTACTGCTCTGGCAATCCTGAAGATTCACCTCCCTGTCCCTCCAAGCCATGGTGCCAGGCAGGCACCTTACCTCCTCTCCCTTCCTCCCCAGTTCTACCTTCCCAACAATGAGTCACCCACCAGCAGCTGTTTCCTTCCCCTGTGGGGTCCCATGCCACCCTCCTGTGGGTCTCTTTGTAAGGAAATTCATTGCAAAAAACTTTGTTAATGCATCAGTTAGGGTTCTTACTAAAGCAACAAAAGCAGGGAAATGTGGTGTTAGGGTTTTCAACTCTAACACCCCACCCCCACCCTGCAGGCACTGACTGGCATTGAGGTGTGCTTGGGGTCATCAGCCCTAACGCTCACCCCATTCTCCTATACTGTGCCCATCTCAGCTTATTTACTTATGGAATGGGGTGATCGTCAGGGACAATGGCGCCAAGGCACATTATTGATGCCTATCAGTGTCTGTGAGTGGGGGGTGGGGTGTTGGGTTGAAACTCTAACCCCACATTTCCCTGCTTTTGTTTCTTTAGGAGAACCTTAACTGATGCGTATTTCAATGCTGTTTGCAATAAATATATATATATATATATATATATACATATATATATATATATATATATATATATATATATATATATATATATATATATACACATATATTCATTGCAAAAACTTTGTTAATGCTTCAGTTAGGGTTAAACTGACAAAGTGGGAAATGAGACATTAGGAGTAGCGCCTCTAAACCCCCACCTCCACCACCTATCCTCCACAGGCGATAGACACGGGGTATGTCATGAGTCGTGAGGGCCAACTCACCCATTCCATGTATAAACAGGTTGACATGCTACAGCAAGGAGAATGGGGTAAGAGTTGGGCCTCACGACCCATGGCACACCCCAGCATCTGTCGGTCTATGCAGGATGAGGGTGGGTGGTGGTGGAGGTTCGGGGCTCTATGCTAACATCTCATTTCCCCACTTTTGTCAGTTTAATCCTAACTGATGCATTAAAAGTTGTTTTTATGATGAATTTCCTTACTTTTATTTATTTATTTGCTTTTGGTAACTGGTGGGTGCACTAGGTATAGGAAATGCCTATTTTCAGGCATGACTCGGAGGATACAAGAGAACATACATAAGTATACATGTGATGCAGACATGAGATAATGCAACATAGTAA
The DNA here is from genome assembly GCA_016271365.2 of Neoceratodus forsteri. Classification (NCBI taxonomy): domain Eukaryota; kingdom Metazoa; phylum Chordata; order Ceratodontiformes; family Ceratodontidae; genus Neoceratodus; species Neoceratodus forsteri. The sequence continues at coordinate 1,068,976,886 of CM057452.1, read as the reverse complement.
GGATCAGGAACACATACAATCAAATACAAATTTGGAAAACATTTTCAGCATGATATAGTTAATATGGTTTTGACAATCAAGAAAGCAAGAAATGCAAAAGGATGAAAGGATGTGAGAGAACACTAATATTCTAAACATGTGCATTATGCAGTAAGTGACATTATGTGACCATTAGGTTTAGGGAGAGTATAAGCTGGGAGGAGAGGGATGGGAGAGTGGTGGGAAATAGAGGAAGAGGGTAAGGGATGATTGAGAGATTAGAGTAGTTATGAGGAGGCAGAGAGGTGTCAGAAATTGTTCCTTGGGTAGCAGAGGGTAGGAGAAAGATAGTCTATGGAGGATGAAAGCAAGTGCAGAGACTTGTAACCCAGAATAATCATGGTGTAGTTTCTTGAAACTAGCATGGGTAGGAGTTTGATGAATAGTTTAAGGAATAGAGTTCTAGTACTTTGAAGCGTGTGTGTGAGAAAGCACGTGCACCTATATTGGTTTTGCATCTGGGGATATTAAGAGGCTTGGTTAGTAGCTCGAAGCCCATAGGAGAGGGTTGTGAGTGAAGCAGCGAGGTGAGAGATTGGGGAGGCCTGATCTAGCAATACCATCAGTTAGAGAGCCATAAGACTGAAACTGATGGACAGAGGGCTGGACCAATTTAGGTCAGCATAGAGCTGACAATGATGCCTGTATCATGGAGATGCAGAGGCATAATGGCAGATTGAATTATAAGTAGTGTCCCATTTGTGGAGGAGGTCTTTGTGGCAGTGAGGTAGGTGACTGAGCCATAGGCCAGGGCAGGAGTAGAAAGCCTTGTGCCACAGCTAGTCTTGCTGATGGGGCGAGGGCATAGCAGTATGGTAGGCACCTCCTATCTTGGCATTGACAGATTTACAAGTGGTGGTGATGTGCAGATCAAAGTCTAAAGATTCGACAAGAAGAATGCCCAGATATTTAAAAGAGCTAGTGCTAGCTAGTGGGGAACCATCAGCACAAGATAATTTGAGGGGCTTTAGTTTGCTTTTAGTCTGGCAGGTGAGCCAAAGAGCATGGACTGGGATATGTTAATGTTGAGAATGAGGTTGTTCTCTGTTAGCCAGGACTAAACACTGAAATCCAAAGCAAGAGGTGGTTTATATCCGAGATATTTCTTGCACTGTGGTAAATGACAGGTCGTCTGCATACAGTAGAGATAAGCAGGTAGGTGTGAGCAGTGGGAGGTGTTTTATGAAGATTGAGAAAAGCAAGGGCCAAGTATGGAGCCCTGTGGAATGCCAACATGTATAGGTAGGAGGTCAGATATGGCTGAGTTGAAGACTACAGCCTGTATCCTATCGGACAGATAACTTTTAAACCAGGCCACTACACTGGAAGAAGCCTAGGGATCGTAGTTTTGCAAGGAGAAGGAATGATTAACCAGATTGAATGCCTTAGTTAAATCGATGAAAATCATGCCTGTGAGGAGGCCAGAGTCCTTGGAAGCATAGATGTCATTTGTGATTTTCAGGATTGCTGTGGAAGTGCTGTGGCCCTTGAAACTCCATACTGGGAGAAAGAGAAGATTTTGCTTCTGAAGATAATCTATGGATTGAGTTGCCACTAATTTTTCCAGGATTTTGCTAAGTACAGAGAGGATAGCTATGAGATGGTATTTATTGATTTCTTTAGGATTGCCTTTTGTAGGAATGAGTAATTTTGGCTATTTTCCAGATGTTAGGAACTGTGCTATGGCATAGTGATAGGTTGAAAACTTTGTTAGGGGTAGGCTATGAGGAGGTGCAGCAGCTTTCAGGAGCCTGGGCTCCAAACCATCGGATCCCAAGCTGGTGCTGTCAGGAATGGAGAGTAGCAGCTTTTGAACTTAGCTTTTGTGGTGGTCTGAAATCTAAATGGCGGATGTGTGAGCAGAGATTCGGTATCCCTGGGGGGACAATGTGTACTGATGGGAAAGTGCCCAGGTAGGTAGAGGTCAGAGAAATGGTGATTAAAGGAGTTTGCAATGGTGACAGGGTTATTGCAGTGTGTGCCATTTAGCAACATATCACTATCAGTGGCCATATGACTAGCTCAAGGAGGTTTATGGTTGACCCAAATTTCTTGAGTCACCGGCAGCTTTATTAGTAAGTCTTTGCAGAAAGAGCTTTTGCTAGTCAAATGTTCCTTTTGCATGTATTTCCAATTGTCTGTAGCCATCATAGTCAGACTGATGACCTAAGGTTTTGAAATGCTGCCATGATTTGTCCCTTGCTCTTTGTTGGGTGAGAAGGTTTTAGTTAACCATCTTGTTTGGGTTCCCGAATGCGGTGTGTGATGGGGAGCATGGGTGTCTTGGAGAGGACCAAACCTGGCTAGGAAGAGGTCAAGGACTGCCTGGGCATTAGTAGAAGTATAGATGCGTGACCAGCCAATTGTGGAGAGATCATGCATGAACTGAGTAAGGTTAAAGTTAGCCAGGTATGTAGGTGATAAGTTTTGGAGGAGATGGTCTATTGGTGGAGTGCCAGATACAGTAGATTGGCGTGATCACTTATTGTATCAGCAAGGGTACCTGTACAGACTATACTATCTGTGTGGTTTGTGAGGGCCCAGTTGATGAGTGTGCTGGATTGGGATGGAGACAAGATCCTAGTTGGGTCAGTAACTAGCTGGTGGAGGTTGTAGCCTTGTACCACTGTGTGAGAGGGACTGGTTGGATCTGCGATCCAATTTAAGTTAATGTCCCTGGTATGAGGACTTCATTCCAGCCAATGGTGGTATCCACTTGGGAGAGGAGTTCCTTGAGACCAGTGATACCACCACCAGGAGGGTTGTAGGCACAAACAATGTGGAGTTTCTTAGAGCCAAGTTTCAAGGTTAGTGAATTGCTTCACAGTGCAAGAGGGTGGGTAAGATATTACGAAATAGTAACAGATGAGCTTTGTAGAAGATAGCCACACCACCTCCACGCTTTGATGACAGCCTGTCTTACCTAATTAAGTTGTAATTCCATATAGAGCAGAGGTGATCAGGGTAGGAGGGTTTTAGCCATGTTTCAGATAGGCAAAGGATATCAGGGTTATATTGAACAACTCATGCCTTAAGTTCAGTGAGATTTCGAGGCTCCTTATATTCAGGTGAAATATGCAGATGCCTTGGTGTTCCTCCAGGTTGAGTTGGGGTGAGGTAAGTTACTTATGGGCCCTGGGTTTAGTTCAATGTTCCCAGCTAACATTAAGGCTAGGAGTAGCAGGTACCACAATTTGCAGTGGATGAAAGGGATAGACAGGGAGATGTGGTATAGTGGAGACTTTTGCAGGGTAAAAGCTAGGTGGTAAATGAACTTATAATGGGCTAAAAGTGGTGAGGAGGCTATGGGCATGTGCAATAGACTGAACTTGTTGGAGAGCCTCGAGCACTCTGCAGAGGTGTTGTGAAAGTGCATGGAAGTTGGGCAGAAAGTAGAAGGAAACAGATGAGGGTAATAAGGAGAGAAAGGGGCATAAAGTACACATGGCTTCATAGACATGTAGTTATTTGATGAGGTAGTCATTTGTAAGAAGAAGGTAGACTAGGCTAAGAACAGCAATATTGGAGATGGTTGGAGGACTAAGCAGAAAGAAACTATTCAATTATAGTTGAGGCAGTTGTTAGAGGATGAGAGGGATCCAAGACAAAAATATTCAGATGCCCTCTGGTGGTACAGAAATATAACCCGCGAGTGAGAAAGTGAGGAGATAGTTAAAATTCTCCTGGTGTGGTCTAGCCTGAGCCTGCCACTATAAAGCTAATGCCGGCTAAGGGTGGGGTGGTGGGGGCGGGTGGGGAGCAGCTGCGGATCGGCTGCGGAGGAGAAGTCCAGACAGCTGACAAGATAACCATGTCATGGCACAGTCAGAGCAAGGCAGTCATCAAGAGTACTGAGCACTGTTCAGGTAAGGCCTCTCTTCACTTGAAATACAGTGCTCCATGAGTGAGTTTAAAATGAAGCAGTCTCAGAGATCGCACTAAGCAGCAACAGACCACTTTAGCCAAGACAATACTATTTCGACCAAATATGTAGCTTGCAGCTGCAGAAGTATTACAACAAAGCGAAAGAAAAGTCACCAAATTTCAAAACAATGAGGACTCAACTGTCCGTTCCAGTACCTGGTGAAATCTTGGGAATTCACAGCAGCTCCATGGACAGACAGCCCCTGTGTTTAGGACTGTGAAGAAATAAAATTGAAAAGGTGTACTAAAACTAGTAAATAGCATGTGTTGGTGGGAGCACTGGGCCTTTTGGACCCCACTCCCACCAACCTAATTCTGCATAACAATATGTGTCTGTGGGAGCAATCGCACTTACACATAACTACAAACCATATAGCAGCTCTATAGGGCAAGAAACCCTTGTAACACTAATTTACCAATATCTCAGCAACCATAGCAGCTATGAAAAAATTCAAGTGTCATTGTAATCATGACAGTAAGACCTCCATGGAAGATAGTCAACCAAACGTATATCTCATCATATACAAGATACAGGCACTGAAAAGCGATGAAAAGCCACCCTTGGAACCCTTGTGACACTAATTTGCCAACATCTCTGTAACCATAGCAAGCAGGAAAAAAATTCCACTGCAGCTGTAATCTATGACTTCCAAACTTGTTTTAACAGCTTAGATCACCTAAGGTGATCTAAGCTGAGATAGCAAAAAATTCATATCTCGCTTAATTTTTTAGATACGGGTGCCAACATTCGCTATGGGCACCACAATGTTATCCTATGGGAAAAATCAAAACTTTGTGATGGCATATCTATGTAACCAATTAACTTTTCAACACCTAAATAGCATAATTCACATCTCTGGAGAATCCCTTTATATCCTGCAAATTTCAAGTCAAAGCACCAAACCATAATTTATAATGCAGTGGGAAAGTTTTAAAAGTTCAAAATTCTAGTTTGTGAGGTAGCAAACCCCAACTGTAAGGTCAGTCCCCATTCACCAGCTGTCAAAATCACCATATGTGAGAAATCCTTGACTGTCAGAGTTTGGCCATCTCATCCCTAAGTGATGGTCAAGGATGTTGCTACCTCACGAAGAGGACTGCTCACAGATGGGGATTTTGTCAGCTCATGGACTAGGATTTTGTCAACTCATGAAAGGATTCAAAAACAATCCCTTTTGCAAGCTGACAAAATCTCAGTCTGTGAACCAATCCCTTTTGAGGTGGCAAAATCCTTGACCATGAGTTAATCCTAGTCTGTGAGAAGGCCATCTGGTCACAAAGTGACGGTCAAGGATTTTGCTACCTTACAAAAGGAATTGCTCATGGACTGGGATTTTTCACTCACAGACTGGGATATTGACAGGTCACTAAAGGGGATTCAAAAAGCAATCCCCTTTCATGAGCTGACAAAATCCCAGTTCGCGAGCAGATCCCTTTTCTTGAGGCAGCAAAATCCTTGACCATGAGTCAATCCTGGTCTGCGAGAAGGGCCATCCGGTCACAAAGTGACGGTCAAGGATTGCTACCTCACGAAAGGAGATCAGCTCCCAGACTGGGATTTTGTCAGCTCATGAAAGTGGATCAGAAGTGAGTCATGGACAAAGAATTTCAAAATTTGAAATTGACATTTTTTTGCAAACTGAAGCAAACCAAGGGTATGGCTTTGTAGAGGTGTCACCTTGAACAAAACCCATACCTTATTTGTGTAAGAAGTCACCCGTGGAGGAAGCTACAACATTTTGTTTGGGGAGGGAATGAAAACAAGATGGCGGCTTATGGGCGAGGACTTTTCTTTTTAATTATATTTTTATTTGTTTTAAAATATGTAAGAACATATGAGATACAGTACATAATAGAGATCACATAATACAATCAAGCACAGCTCAAGCAGCACACAATGCATTACAGTTATAGGAACAAGATCATAATTCATGTACAGCCATAAATAAATCCATCCTGAAGGGATCCTTGTATACTAGTACTAAAATGATAGGTCTTCCCCTAAGTCTCTCTCTCCTTCTCAGCATCAGGTTACTTCTCTGGTCACTCATTATGGGATAAAATGAGAATCTTGTACTGACATATAGAGGACCCATTTCCTCCATTGGAGTTCAAATTTGTCTTTTCTGTTTAAATGGTTAGCTGCCAGTCTTTCCAGATAGTATACTTCCTTCATGGCCGTGAACCATTCCCTTCTGGTCAGAGGTGAGGTCCAGCCCTGTAATCTGGTAATTGCTTTCTTAGCTATCAATATATATGTAATCAAGAAGGAGCCCCTCGGAATGCTGAGGTCTACAGGAGGTATTGAAAGCAACACCTATTCAGGAGTAAGGACAGTCTCTTCTCCCACCAACTCCCCCAGGGTTTCTGCCACCTCTCCAAAAGGTCGGAGCACTGGGTATGACCAGAAGATGTGTACATGTCCATCCATCTTTTTCCCACAAGAGCTCCAACAGCTTCCAACTGGACCATCTGTAAATTTCACCAGTTTAGCTGGTGTATTAAAAATCTAAGCCTAACTTTCCAGGCAAATTCCACCAGTATGGTGCTAGAGATATTCCGTGAGATAACCTGATATATTTAAACCAGAGGTCTTCTGGTACGGTACCAATAATTCCCGATTCCAAGCAGCCAGGATCCCAAAGTTGAGTCCTAGTAACCTCCTGCAATCCCTTATGCAGTGTTCCAATCAGGTGGGGAGGGTTATTCCCATTATGGAAGATATAATAACTACCAATAATTTAGGAGATGGGGATGGGAGGTGGTTCCATTGAGAACTCGTATTCGCCAGATAGGTTTGTATCGGCTGAAAAGCTACAATAGTATCTGGCGGTAGCTAGGCATCTCTTAATGTGCAAAGGGTAACATACCTGGTTGTCTAATATCTGGAAAATGAAAGTTAGGTATCTATTATGCCAGCCATTTAAATTCTCAGTTAGGGGACCTGGAAATTCTTTGTCTCTAACCTCATTTGTTGTTGTAGAAAATAAATGACTGGGGCAAGTTCCTGAGAGGCTCTAAGCTTGTCCCAGACTGTCATACTTCTTTGCATTCCCTTATGATAAGCATTCCGCCTGGGACGGGCTCCTCCGTTTCAACCAAAACATTTTAATATCTTGAATATGATTTAGTGTAATCTACCTTTATCCAAGGTATTCTATAATTTGGATCAATCCACACCAGTATTCTAGCCAGGGTAGCTGCTTGTGAGTATTTACCCAGATCAAGGTAATCCAAACCCTCCCTTGTCTCTTGGGAGCTGTAGGATGAACCATCGAATGCAAGGTTTCCTGCCATCCCAGATGAATCGAGCTAAGACCCTATTCCACAATATAAAATATAAAGGGGGGCAAGACAGGAATAGTTTGTAACAAATGCAGTAATCTGGGCAATATATTCATTCATATAAGATCAATCCTTGAATAAAAGGAGAGATGTAGCTGAGCCCAAGCATGAAGATCATTCTCTGTCATCTGAGTGAGAGATTCATAATTTATCAGGACAATGTGCTCAATATTTTGAGGTAACTGTATGCCCAGGTATTTTCAGTCCCTCGCCACTTAAAAGGTAAATAAGCTCAAAGCGATGGAAAGGGGAAAAGCAGAATGTCAAAACCTCTGTTTTTGTAGAATTTATCTTATATCCTGAAATTAATGAAAATTGAGTAATAGTTTCCCAGAGGGCCGAAGAGAAGGTTCTGGGTCTGATAAAGACAATAGAACATCGTCTGCATATAGGGCTATTGTGAAGGTATCCTCTCCCACCTTTACCCATTTTACATCATCCGATTGCTGGACCACCAGGGCTAAAGGTTCAATATAAACTACAAATAGTATAGTAGGGAGAGGGGCATCCTTGACTGGTGCCCGCTCTAAGGAATCTGGGTAGAAATTGCTCCATTTATTTTTTAAAAGGCTTTGGGGGCTGAATATATAGACTAAAGCCATGTAACAAATTGCTCTAGGAATCCAAAGCATCCAGGACCTTCCACAGAAAGTCCCAACAGACCCTGTCAAAAGCCTTGAAGGCATCTAAACTCACTAATACATAAGGAAGAGCTATTGGTCATATTGCATCAGGTGGAATGTTCTGAGAGCAATATCTGCTGTTTGCCTCTGTCTTAAAAAGCCTGCCTGGTCCATATGAATTACTTCTAGTAACATATGATCCGGACGCTGGGCCCATATGGACATGTGTATCTTATAATCACAATTGAGTACAGATATAGGTCTGTATGATTCTGAGGGATTGGGGTCCCTTCCTGGTTTTGGTATGGCTAAAAGCACAGCATAATGCCAGGAGTCTGGGGTGGTTCGCCATTCTAAACATCTTGGAAAACCTGTAACAGCAAGGCTTAGTAAAGGGAAAAGCCTTGTACCACTCAGCAGAATAGCCATCAGGTCCTGGTGATTTCATTGTTTTAGTTTTTTAATGGCCAGCTGGATTTCCTATCTAGTGATTGGACTCAATAATGATGCTTGTTTTATAGCAGAAAGCTTAGGAATGCATAGCTTACTCAGAAAGGTTCTAATCTCTGGGAGGGGATGTTTTTCAGAATACAGTTCTGTATAACATTTTTGAAAAGCTTGTTCTATCTCTGTGCCTCATGAAGAAGGTTATCACATCTAGGATCTTTAATTGCAGTGATTGTAGCTTTCTACTTAAACATTCTGGTTTGTCTAGCTAAGTGCCTAGCTCCCTGGGTCCTCCTCATAAAAGTGCTTTTAGTATATAAAAGTGCAGCCTGTACCTTCAAGTCTAGGATTTTTGGAGCTCAGCCTGCACTTTCTGCAATTCTGTAGGCTGAATTATGCCCTTCCTCTCTGGCTTTTGAAGTTCTGCTAGCTTATCTTGCAGTTGTCTGTATCTGACTTCCTAATTCTCCTCTGTCGGGTTGTATATGAAATTATCTCACCCCTAAGGATAGTCTTATCTGTACCCACAACACTGCTGGGAAAATCTCTGGGATTGATTTTCTCAAATTATCTGGGAAGTCGGTCCTTTATCAATGTCTTAAACTCTGGGTCTTTCAGGATTGAAGTGTTCAGCTTCCAAAGGTGTGTCTTCCTAGGTGCTGCAATGTCTAATTTTAATATAATTAGGGTATGATCAGAAGGAATGGGCTCCTAGCCTAATGTCTTTAATTTTGCAACATGGTCTGTAGAGAAAAAAAGTAGTCTAGGCGAGAGGAGTTATGATGTCTGGGGAAAATAAGTAAAACCTCCTTTTTCAGGAAAAAGTGATGCCATACATCTGTCAAACCCAGTATAGGCAACTGGGCTTTGAGATATTTCTGGGAAGGGCTAGTCCTATGCTTATGGGGATGAGAGGCATCCAGGTGGGGGGATAGAGTGATATTAAAGTCTCCCCATTATAATTATACCCTGCTGTATATCCAAAAGCTGGTTAAAAATCTTTTCATGTGGACCGGGGCCCTGGGGAAAATATACACTCGCCAACATAACAGCTGAGTGATAGAGATGTCCTTGAGCAATAGTGAAATAACCATTAGAGTCAATCCTCTCAGCTTCTTTCAGAAAGGGCGTTCCAGCAGGAATCAGTATGGCAGTGCCCATGCATTTACCAGTCTTACTGGAAGAAGCTATTACAGTGTATCTGTGGCCAGCAGAAAGTTTCGATGTTCTGAAGAAGTCAAATGTGTCTCTTTTAAAATAAGCATTTGTCAATGCCGAATGTTGTCTTGCTGCCATTGGCAGTGCAGGAGTTAGAGAGATGCAGCATAGGGTGGCAGTCAAGCACTGGACTGATGCCAACCCACCCCACCCTACAGAGGTGAGAGGCATTAGGGTGTCCCTGTGGGTGTTTGGTAGTGCAGTGTGGGAAAACATGCTGGGCAGGATGTGAAAATGACAGCTGCACAGTTCATAAGGAGGTGTAATTAAATGGCAGTGCTGAAAATGTGGCATACAAATACACGAAAGTTGCGGAGTTGCAAGGGTGTGTGGCAAATATGCAAGGCACGCTTGCAGCACTGGCAGTTTGTGAATGTTCAGCACCAAATTTTCAACATAGGCATTTAGCACCTCTGCTCATGTACAGTGTCACTGTCATTTCCTCAAAGTGTCCCAAGAAGTGATTGATTTTGCACAGCGACCACGCTTATTCTGCTGGAAGTGCGGAAACACATTTTGGGCAGGATATGTAAGTGACAGCTGTACTGTTCATCAAGAGGTGTCTAAAATGGCAATGGTGGAAATCCAGAGTGAAAATAACATAAATGCATGATGGTACGAGCATGCGTACAATCTGTCAATGCACGCCGTAACACAGTCATTTTATGGAGTATCAGCCCAAATTATCAACATAGGCATTCTAGGAGCTCTGCTCATGAAATGTGTCACTGTCATTTTCATAATCTGCCCAAACACTGATTTCCACAGCGACTGCGCAATTATGCGCGGAAGTGTGGAAACACATTTCGGCAGGATGTGGGAAATGACAGCTGTACTGTTCACAAGGAGGTGCAGAAAAATGGCAATGCTGAAAATACGCTTTAAAATATACGAACTGCGCGAAGTTATGAGCCTCATGTAGCAACTGCACAATGCACGCTCGTAAAACAGGCATTTCTTGGATTTTTCCACCAAATTTGGAACATAGGCTCTTTGAGAGGCCACCTCATGAACAATGGCACTGTCATTTCATTAATGGGTCCCGAAAGGTGATTTCAGCGCAGTGAATGAGAAATCACCTTCCGAGGCAGATTAACACCATGACAGTGACAGAATTCATGAGGAGGACTAAAAACCCCATGTTGAAAATTTGGTGCCAAAATTCCAACAAATGCCTGAGATATGCAACAAAGTTGAAAAGACCCTATTCATTGCATTATACAGCTTACCTGATTTCCTCAGTTCGCGGTCAGCTTTGAAGAGTGCAAACGTGTTCCCGTCCACTGAAGATCGTCACGCGGAGTCAGAGGTAAGTATGGGGTGAGGGGTGAGGGAGGCAGGGTGCGCGGTAGGTGGGTGCAGGTGGGGGAGGATCTAGACTACGAGGGATGGTTTTCGTTTTCTAGGTAAAAAAAAAGAAAATGTCGCAGGACAGTTTTGCAATTGCAGGGCATTTGGCACACTAAAGTTGGGCTCCCAGTGTGCCACCTAGAAAAGAGTTTTAGGGGGTCAGTAGCCGGCCAGGGATTGGGCACCCTTGTTGCTACACAACATGGGCGGTAATGACACGGGATTAGGCACCCCCCGGCAAACAAAGTCGGGGAGCTGAGCCGAGGGATTGGGCACCCCTCAGCATTCAACAGTTGGGGGGAAGCCGATGGGAGTGGGCTCCCCTTCGGTGAAAAAGCAAGCAGGGGACGCGAGGCGAGAGGATTGTTTCCCCCTCAACATTCCACATTTGCGGGAGAGGATGCCGATGGGAAGTAGGCTCCCCGCCGGCACCACAAACCTGAGAGGGGTTGCCGACAAGTGGATTGGGCACCCCTGATGTCGACAAGTGAGGCGGCGGGACCATGGCCATAATGGCGGCGAGCACGTCAAACAAAGGACCGCTGTGTATGGCGATTGCAGCGGGCCTTTACTTTGATGTACTTGCCCCATTATGTATGCATAGTGTGGCGGTGTCATGCAGGCTGATTGGGAATGAGGGCGCACCTACTGATGCATGCCCTGCATTAGCCCAACAGCAGCTCGCCCCAAGACCCGCACTGATCAAAGATGTTGCTTTAGCGTGGCGCAAGCCAACATAAAAATAAGATCCACCCTCTGCTGATGTAGGTACTGCTGCAATCTAGAGCACTTAATAGTGTTATTAATACCATTAATGTTCAATGATAAAAACTCTATCGAAGGATCCATGTGACAGGTTAAACAAAAGAAAAGACTCCCTCTGATGGACAGGATGCCATCTGACATCCCTGTTCTGGCTGCACATGATGGCCATCTCTATACTGGTTTGCTAAGAGAAAGACCTCTTAATGAAATCTAGGCTTTAATGGGCATCTTCTGTGGTAAAGTCAGATTGCCTGCCCAACCAAGCTGTATTTCTAACAATATCAAGTATTTCATAATTATTATTCCTCTGTTTGCATTAGTGATATGATCATGCATTTCCCAGATATCCCATATATCTTGTAATCTTAGTCTTACACATAACCGTAGGTCAGTGAACAACCTGACTTTCAATATAACAAAACTATTTACACTATAAATGACATTGATTAATAAAACTTGTCATTACTTGGATCAATGACTTCCATAAGTAGGGAGGTATAAAGTTCCTCCTGTAGTTGAGAGTAAAAAATTCCATTTTAAATTGTCTATTACTGATACTTAGAAAGAGACGCGGAGATGATGCTGATGGTGGAAGAATTTAATGATTAAAACAATAATCACAGGAGAGATTACAAGTGGTACATCCTTCATTCTTCATTCTTCAAACTAACTGTGTATAGTGGCTTGCTTATATAGTGGAAGACAGTACTATGGTTGTCTTATGATTGGTCCAAGACAAATATAAACATTCACTTAAAAGGCAATTTTCTTCTTTTAGTTTATGCATGACAAGGCAATTCTCCTTTTAGTACATGCATGAGCTAATGTATAAACTAGCTCTTGTATTGATACTACTATATAAGGATAATAATAATGGTCATTACTAGTTATTAAGATCTTAGGAGGAAGAAATAGGTTTGCACTTAGGAATGTGCACACAGGCACTCTGGCCCGTCCTAATAATAAACACTAAAATAGTCTGAAGGGATAATTTGAACTCTCTCCCTGTATTTCTGTTTTGCAGACACTTAAGACACCTGTCTGCCATTACTCACATGGTCAGTACAGATATCAAAAGACACTTGAATATTACAAGTTTTGGCTCAGTTAAACTTGTAACTTCCGAAGTTTTGATATGATCTAGCTTCATAGATCAATATTAGTTACACAAACACCTTATGTTTTAGACCAAAATGAGGTTTGCCTGTAACATAGGGGCATACTTCTATATCCCTTGTTACAAGCCCCCTTGAGCCCTATGTTTCTTAATTATTATTTGTGCAACAATTGCAGCTCCTCGGAGAATGTACATCTCATTTCGTACCTTACAAATAGTAAGTCTTAAGCAACACAGGCCTATAATTACCAGGAACACTAAGACCACTTGCAACACAAGTAAAACTTTAAAAGACAGGACTCCTAAGGGTCCCCTGCATAGCTATAAATCAAGTACTCATTATCACTCTCACTGAGCAATTCATTTACAACTACTTGTGCCTTATAGGCGGTATTTTGTATTTGTATCAAATGAGTATCTTTCCAATTTAAAAGTGACTGCACGTTAAGAGATAGGAGAGGTATCACAGCTCCAAATGATGGTGCATACTTGTTAATATCATATGCTTGGTGTGGGTATCAAATGTCACATTATAATTTTCATCCCCAGGTTGGTAATAGGTGCAACACCTTGTCACCAATATATACGTTATGTTTGGAATAATACAAAAGTTTGGGTGTGAATAGTACACTTTTGTCCTTCATAAAATAAGATAGGTATATTTGTAACAACACAGTATTGGTTAGTACTATTATAGGTTACAACTACTTGTGGGTATACCATCATTTTAACTGGATAGGGCACAAGGCAGTATTATTTTCAGCTTGACCCATGGGAATTTCCCACAGATGGGTTGCATTTGTGACATGGCGTCACACTGGCATATCCATTGACTATTTATTTCTTCACAGCAGAAATGTAAGTTTAGAGCATTCAGGACCCATCATTGCATTGCTAGGATCTCTGGAGGCGAATTCGATATGCATAATACTGGCCTTGTAAATACCCTACAGAGTGTACTTTTACTATTTGGGGGTACACCTCCTTGTTATACTCAACGAGGTAGTCTTACCACCAGGGACACCCTCATGGTGCTACTAAGCGTACTGTTAGGTCTAAACACTTGTGGTTTAACATATACTTTGGTTACCTTAAATCCACTACATAGGTGGGGCTCGAGCTTTAACACAAAAGTTATACACTTACTATCATTAACATTGACGCAATCTGGACAATACCACAATTTTAACTGTGCATCAGAAATTTGGTTAGGCAATTGATTATTAGTAATCTCCTGTAACAATTGACTAACTTGAGTTAAAACATAAGATCCATAAGCACTACACACATATAGCTGTATTTATGCTATTATTAAAACTTCTTCATTATGTTCTACCACAACTTCATTAATTTTGTGCTCTACCTCTTTAAACAAACGGCCTCACCTCATGTATATTGTACACAGATAAACGTCTTCCATTGCTAAACCTTGCTGGCTAATGTAAGTGGTAGCAAGACCCTTTCTCCAGTGTTAGTATTAAACTGGTCTTGGTATCCCTTAATGGCCTCAAGGTCTGCCTCTATTCCATATGCTCATTCCTGATCCAAAGTCCAGCCAGATCTCCCACAGATCTCGTTTCTTTCTAGTATTACTAACCCTTTCTTTACTAATGAGAGGGTCATTATGCTCCCTGTTTTGGCATGGAAGGCGCTTACATGTCAATTAACATGGTGGCATAAAACTTTGACACACCAGTGTCTGCACAACTGCTGTTAACATTTATATTCCAAGCAGAAAATCTAAGTTTATATGCACTCTACTGTACTTTACATTATTTACAAGTATTTGATCAATAGGTGTTGATGTAAGTCCACTCTCTGGCCCTTTTGTCACATTTGGGCATTCGTTGGTGTTACAGTTAAGTATATGGCATCTGAGACTGCAAAGCGTAATGAGTTGTTTACACCAGCATCGTTACAAACATTATTATCACCCCAAAGACAGTAGGACAGAGTTAACATATAAACACCATTGTCCTTTGGTGTGGCTCTTTATAACAAGAGACCCATTTTCTGTTCCCAGTCCATGTAGCTTTGTGGTGATCCAGTCTTGAGCTCTGATGCACAGCTGGACCAGCTGTTAAAATGTCCACACACCAGTCTGTAGATATGAAAGTATGGTTGTTTTTAGTCCAGGTGGCTTTCCATGCTCGTGTCGGTAGATATTGGTATCAACAGGGTCCCAGTTCCAACTGATTAACAGTGTAATGGACTGTTCATACTCACACGTGACATTAGTCTGTTCCACATTAATGTATAGGCTGAGGATTATAGAAAATCTTATGGCTGTCACCAAGCCAATGATAATGATGCTTTGTGTCTTCATGGCTATAAACATCAAGTGTAGTATTTTAATTTTCAAGCAGCTTTGTTTGACACTTTTTACACTGATCAACATGTACCCAGAATTC
This sequence comes from Neoceratodus forsteri, assembly GCA_016271365.2. NCBI lineage: Eukaryota > Metazoa > Chordata > Ceratodontiformes > Ceratodontidae > Neoceratodus > Neoceratodus forsteri. The sequence goes on along the minus strand of CM057452.1, from coordinate 1,068,961,647 downwards.
TTGTTTCCTTTCCAGCCCTTTCTTACCACTCCTTTAACCACATATGCTGTACTCTAACCTAACCGTTTGCACATTGGTACGGTCCTAACCAATTAGCATCCTTCCAAGGATTTTTCTGTTCCCAATTTCGCACCATCACTACATTCTCCTCCTCTATAGGTAGCTCCCATCCTGCTACCGCTGTCTACCTTGCTTATTTTGCTCATGTGCCACAGCCATGTTCCTGGCTGCAAAGGTTAAATATTTGTCTAGTTGATACTGTGTTGCCTTTAAAACTGCTCATGTTCAACCTTATCTTGGGTAGCTGAGCCTGGTGGGTACATCCTGTGGGTCAACCAACCTCATTTTCTTCCTGTCATCAATTCATAAGGGTTAATCCTGTACTAGCTTGGACTGTCCTCTAATGGCCATCAAAATCCCACGGGAGGTGTAACCAGTCCTTTCCTTCATCCAACACTGCCTTTTTAAGGGCATTTTTCAAGGTCGATTTAATCTTTCCACCATCCCTGAGGCCTGAGGCCTATATGCAAATGCAGTCGCTGTTGAACTCCCCATTGTCTTACACATTTCCTGCATCACTTGATTTACAAAATGAGTTCCTCTATCAGATTCTATGATATTAGGAAATCCCCACCTAGCACAAACTTGTGTATATAAAATTCGAGCTGTTGTTATAGCATTAGCACTCTTAACTGGAAATGCTTCTACCCATTTTGAGAACATATCTATCACTACCAACATATATACTTATCCCCTTTTATGTGGGCAACGCCCAACGTAATCAATTTGTAATGTATCCCATGGTCCTTCTGCTAAAGGTAATCGCTTAGGGGTTTTTTCTCACTTGGGGTCCTGCTGAAGGCATATTAAGCATGTCTGTAATACTGATCGGACAGTTTTAGATATGTCAGGCCAGTAATATTTACACTCTAATAATTTGGCAGGTTTTATCTTGTTCTGGGTGTCCCGCCATCGATGGTTTTCTAGTACAATATCCTTTTGTAAAGAGCCGGCACTACCCACTTTGGGATTTTTGTCTTCCCGCTTGATATAAAACATTATCTATTAATGTGAAGGCCCCATGGACCTTTGGATCCATTTGCACTTGTTTTATTTTCTCTTGTATCCGCTGGTCCTGTTTTGGAGCTCCTGTAAGTTAGGTGGAATATCCACCCTTTTAACCTCACTAACATTACTTAAGTCTTGGCTATCCTGTGGTCTGATGTCTTTCCAGGGTCTCCTTCCTTGGCAGTGATTTTAGCCCATTTGTCTGCTTTCTCATTTCCCATTCCTCAAAGTTCTGTACTTACTGTTAGTATGAGCTTTTACTTTAACTAAAGCTATTCTCCCTGGACTTCTCCTTCCTTTAAAATTGCTTTTAAAAGCTGTCTGTGCTTATACTCCCCTGTAGCTGTTTCGTTTCCCTTCTAGCCCTATATAGGCAACCATGTGGTTAGTGAGCCTATAGCAAACTGTGAGTCAGTACAAATTGTAATGCGCCCGATGGGACTGCCTTTATCACCTCATACATGGCTACCAGTTCTATGTATGAGATGAATTTCCTGGTGACAATTTAATGAGCAACCGCTGCTGATCTAGGGCCTCATTTCATCATCATCCCAGTATTAAAATACACAGCTCCCAGTATAGGCATTTCCTTTTCCCAGTATCGTGATCCATCAACAACAACATTGTATGACCTTTGTCATCTCCATGTTTCTCTCCAAGGGGGACAAATATGCCTCCTGTTGCATGAGTTCCCCACAATCATGGGGTTCTCCTTGGTAGTCCAAGTGCTGCATCATGTGGGGCTTATTGAGTTTTTGTACTGTAACTTGTTTATCCTGTAGTGCTAGCAGCCACTTTGCCTGCCTGCTATGGCTGACTCCTTTGCCTTTCCTTCCACTAACAATTTAATGGGCGTGGAGTTGTTTGGATAATTATAGGGCTAAATCCAACTATTTCTTCGCAGGCTTGTACTGCCCATGCTATTGCCAATAATGTTTTCACACTGGCTAAAATCTTGTTCCACTTTAGACAACTGTCGATTTAAGTATGTTATTGGGACCAAATTATCCCAACGATTTTGTAATAGGACTGCTATTATAGTGTCATCTGTTGCTACAGCTTGTATTATAAATGGCTTTGCATGATCTGGGATGGCTAAAGCTGGAGCTTGCATTAATGCTTGCTTTAATTTCTTAAACACTGCAACTCTTCCCTTCCCAAATTAGCTTGTCTCTTTTTTTGTGGGTTGTCTCGATAACGATACAACGCTTAGTGATCTCAGAATACCCTTCAATATAATCTCTGCAAAAATTGGTCATTCTAACAGTTTCCTAAGCCCTGTTACAGTTGTTGGTAAAGGTAAGGTAACTTTTGTATAAGGGTAGCCCTTGGCAGGTGCATCACCCTCCTTCTCTGACACTATGGTTCCTAAAATGTCACTTCTGGCCTAGCAATTGTACCTTCTCTGGATTAATTTTAAGACCTCTTTTAGCTAGGGCTTTAAGCACTCGGTCTAATAATTGGGCGTGCTCCACCATATTTCTGCTTTGCAACAACAAATCATCCACGTATTGAATTACTTCATGTTCCAACCCTCCTCTTGGAGTACTTGTTGCACATAGCGATGAAATAACGTTGGGGAGGAGTGGAATCCTGTGGCAAGCGAGTAAAGGTGTATTGTTGATTTTAAAAGTAAAAGCAAACTTATACTGATCTTGTCAGCTGAGGGGTAGGGACCAAAACCTGTTTGCCAGGTTGAGGACCGAAAAAACTTCACTTGTGGGTTTAAGTTTGTTAAACATTTCAATTGCCGTACTTATAATAGGGCTAACTTGTGGAGTTACTTTATTTAATTTTCTGTAATCTATAGTTAGACGATACTTTCCATTAGGTTTTTAACAGGCCATTTAGGGCTATTTGCTGTTGAGCAAATGGGTACTAATACTCCTTGGGACAATAAATCATTAATTACTGGTTCTATTCCTGTTACTGCCTCCTGTGGATGGGGTACTGTTTAGTATGTCCAGGGTGGGGACTTCCACTGCTATCTCTGTGTCACTGACTGTCCCACAATCAGTGCCAGACACTGCCCAGACACTGGGGTATTTGTCTATTATTTGTTGTAACTCTGTTTGGCTTACCTCGGCCGGCTATATGTTTTATTGGATTTAACTGAAGCCCAAATATAATCTCAGGTACTGTTGTAATACTATACCCTTTAACTGTTACTTGCCGTAAGCACTTATTGATTAAATCAATAATTAGGTGGTGTTTCTTTAAAAGTCACTTCCTATTATATTTTGCTTTGTGAGGCTTCCTCCATAACTATGAATCTTCCCTCCTCAACTACCTTGGTTCCTAAAACAACTATTTGTGGGTAAGTCACGTACCCTTGTGCTGTGTGTCCTGTGCGGCCCTCTATTTGTAAGGGAGGTTTTCTGGATCCAGTGGTATGTGCATAGTAGTAAGTGGAGACGGCTGCCCGGTATCAACTAAAGCCATCACCTGTTTTTTCCCATTTTAAGTGGCACGGTTGGTCACCCTGGTTATCAAATGTTAGCGCACATACCCATCATGAGTCAGGGCCGGGCCTCCGCATCCCTATTCTTCAGCCAACTGTTTGATCGCTGCCAGCTGCTTGATGATGTCTTCATCATCAAATTCTTGGGTGGTGCGTTGGTTTTTTCCATTCCACTGCATTTAATATTGTTTTTAACCGATCCAACAAATCCTGTGTACTATCACCTCGTCCTGGTTTATCTCTTGCATCTTGCCTTTTTTGCCCTCGGCCTCTTCCCATTTGCCGAGGTCCTTGTCCTTCCTTACCTCCCCCTTTGCCCAACAATCACTTATTATATGGCCAGGCTTTTACAATTAAAGCATGTTCTAGTTTCTTTTGTGGTCCTTCATTTGTCCATGTCACAGCGGCAACTTCTGCCTTTCGCTGTTTCTCATTAAGATAAGTCTCTAGGAGGGTGATTCGCTCCTCCTGAGTTGGAGCCAGTTTTACAACTGTCCGTAGGGTGGGTTCTAAATCATAGGCCCTAATCCATAAGTCTCGGAAGGTAGTATCATCTTCCGAGGGGCAATCCTGCCCTCCATTCTCTGATAGACCTCAAAAGCCGAGGAATAAAGACCAGTGGTCCCTCTTCTGACTGTGGCTTTACTTGCAGTATTCTGTCCCAGTCAACTTCTTGTTTGCTGATTCCCCTCTAGCTTTTCTGATAGCCTCAACTACCTCATTATAGTCTGCCCATGAATTTATGTTTTGCATGGCCCTTTGTGTGTCCCTTGGACCTCCTCGGGCATAGCTTCTGCTAAGGCAGGAACAATTTAAACATAACCAACCTACATACATCTTGGTTGGTTAAGCGGAGGTGGTTGTTAACTGCTTTAATTTCTGCACGCAATTGAGGTAGGTTGGTTTTGTGATCAATTGGACCTAGCATTTGGCCCAAATTGGTTATTTCCTCTATAGTCAGATCCTTGACTATAGGGCTTTTATCTTCCTTTTTAATGGTTATTGGTGATTGCGGGGGCTCCCGTACCACCTTTCTTGTCTTTACCACTTTACCTCCTACTGCTTTCCACACTTCTCCATCCTTCTCCATTTCCTGTGTTTCCTCCCTTTCTACCCATTCCTCTTTTTAGCTCCTGGTGGGGGGGGTAGTGGGCCCTTCTTCATCACTTTCTCTATCCATAGCCTGTCGTGCCTCATCATCCTCTCTCAAAGTATCTCTTACTTTTGCATATTTTTTATCATAGCTATCTTCTTGCTTTTTATGTCTTTCTGCCTCTTCCTTGTTTCCCATTTTTTCAGCGTATTCCTTTTTAATCCATATTTAGCACACTTGTTTTGCAGCTCTAAAGCATATTGTTTTGCTGATACCTTGTGGTGGCAGATATAGTCTGTTGCGTGGCCGCTATTCCCTTTTGTTTGCACGTGGGTGCCAATTTTAACCTTTTCACCCCTTCTTCTATATTACTTAACTCTTGAATCTTCTCCATTGCATCCTGTAGTTCTGTATACAGTTGCCTGGTTTCACTAGCCTGCTCTTGTGTCTGTTGGTCTAGCTTAATCTGTAGAAGGGCATGATCCTATTTAACAGACACAAATCCTTTGTGCTTTTATTAGCTGTGTCCTAAAATTAATACACTGCTGCTCTAACTCTTGGTGTTGATCTATTGCAGGGGTTCTCAAATGGTGAGGCCAGCCTCCTGGGAGGCCCCAACCTGTTCAGAGGAGGCTCAAGCAAGCCTGAAAAAGTACTGTATTTAAATTTTGGGTTTTATATATTTTTGTGAAGAGATGAAGCAAACTGAAAGAGCCAAAGGCTCATTTCACGTGTACCAGGGAACAGTAGGAGTGAATGCCTTTCTAAAGGTAACTGCAAAACAATCAAGAAATATACAATGAGCAATAGTGCAAACAAATATGAATAAATTAATAATGAGTGGTGGTAACTGATCAATTTGTAAACTGATTGCAGAACAACCCAAATACAAGGGTTGAGCATAAAAGTGCTAACAGCAATAGCAGGGAGGAGCAAAGTAATCCCCAAGATGTTTCTTAGGAGAAGAGAAGGAGGGATGAGGCAAAGTATGTAGGAAGGTTATTTCATATAGAGGAAACAGAGAAAGTAGTCTGACCACGAAGGTACTGCAACAAGCGGTAACAATGGTTCAAGAATGAAAATAGCAGAGCAAGTAGGTTGGCTTGTGTGTGTTGGGGGTTACAATAAGCTGAATAATAATATTTGTTTATTTTATTTATTTGTTATTCAGATAACACCTATGAGCACAGGAGCTCTTTTTCAAAAGTTTCAAGTCAGTATAAGTCAAAGAACTGAATGTGAGCCAAGTACTCAAAGGGGTTTCAATTTATTCATGGTGTACTGCAAGTACAGTATGTTATTTTCTTTGGGGAGGCCCAAGATTATTTCAATTTTGGGGAGGCTCAAAATCTTTCCCATGGATTTGGGGAGGCTCACTGTGACAAAGTCTGAGAACTATTGATCTATTGGGATGCTATCTTTATATATCAATGTTAATTCTTCTAGTTGTTTAGCATTTTGATCCCTTTCATCCCTCGTCTGAGCTACTTCTTTATTCTGGCAACACACAATAGTCTGATTATACTGCCACAGCCCTTGCAATGCATTTGCAAAGATTTCCTTTTCATTTTTACTCCCTCATTCTGAAGGGACATCTTGCTGAGTAAAATACAATTGTGCCTGTTGATCATCAGGCACTGGTTCATATGCTCCCTTTAGGTGTTTTCCTAGAAAACAACCTATTATTGTTTCCATACTCATTTTTCTTATTTTTCTTGTCTGCCTAGCTTTTTACAGCCAGGTGCACCGTGCACTGGTGCCCTGTCTGTCTAAGCTATGTCTTATGGCTCCCTTGTGAGGTCCAGCTTGCAAGTCCCAGCACCTTCACTAACCTACTCTGCCCCTAGAGTTCCTACAGAGTTAAGCATTACTTTATATTTAAACAATTTGAGAAGCATACAAAGCATACATCACCTGATTGTCAAGTGGCTGTGACTGTCTGTGTGTACCCTCTTCTCGCTTAAAGCCAGCAGCACCACGTCTCCAACATCCTCACCTTCTTATTAGGGCTTGCTGACTAACCAACCAGCAGTTAGGCAGCCTCCTCAGCATGCAGCACCAGCGATCCGAGTCACGGCACCAATTGTAGCGGAGGTAAAAAATTCCATTTTAAATTGTCTATTACTGATACTTAGAAAGGAGAAGAACGGAGATGATGCTGATGGTGGAAGAATTTAGTGATTAAAACAATAATCACAGCGAGAGATTACAAGTGGTACATCCTTCATTCTTCATTCTTCAAACTAACTGTGTATAGTGGCTTGCTTGTATAGTGGAAGGCAGTACTATGGTTGTCTTATGATTGGTCCAAGACAAATATAAACATTCACTTAAAAGGCAATTTTCTTCTTTTAGTTTATGCATGACAAGGCAATTCTCCTTTAGTACATGCATGAGCTAATGTATGAGCTAGCTCTTGTATTGATACTACTATATAAGGATAATAATAATGGTCATTACTAGTTATTAAGATCTTAGGAGGAAGAAATAGGTTTGCACTTAGAATGTGCACACAGGCACTCTGGCCCGTCCTAATAATAAACACTAAAATAGTCTGAAGGATAATTTAACTCTCTCCTGTATTTCTGTTTTGCAGACCTTAAGACACCTGTCTGCCATTACTCACATGGTCAGTACAGATATCAAAGACACTTGAATGTTACAAGTTTTGGCTCAGTTAAACTTGTAACTTCACAAGTTTTGATATGATATAGCTTCATAGATCAATATTAGTTACACAAACACCTTATGTTTTAGACAAAATGAGGTTTGCCTGTAACATAGGGGCATACTTCTATATCCCTTGTTACACTCCCTGAACCCTCATGAAGAACCCCATGTTTTGTTGAGCTCTTCTTGAAGATGGAGGTAGTCCCAGGTCACAAATGGCTGGGGCCTCCAGGATACCCAGTAAGTGTATCCCAAAAGTAGGGACATACCAAAGAAAGAAAAACAATATTTAGGGAAGGATAGCACTCTCGGAGTATGCTCCACATTCTGTCTCATTTCTCACCACTCCCCAGTACCATTACTTCATAATTGCCATGTGGGCTAGAAAAAGAAAAAGCCTTATTAAAATGGGGAGCAGATGGCAAGGGGCCTCTAAAGAAATAGTCTTGCTCAGTTGCCAGTATAGTCCCAGATTATAAAGCATAAAATGCAGCAGAGTCCGTAATAAGTCTCTGAAGTTATTAGTGTCTTGAAAGAGCAAAGACAAATAAAATGTCTGTTGTTCCCCTACTTCTGAAATAATATTGTAGTAGGCTTAATCACGTCTTATTTAATGGCTAAGTGGGGGAAGGTGGCCTGGTCTCCTCCCGAGCGACAGACATGTGGCTTAATGCAGGCACAAAATTAGAGGGACCGCCTTAACCTAGAGTCGAGCTGCCAAGGAAGGGATCTAGAGGAAAGAGGAAAACTCTCTATCGAGAGTGCACCCATCCCCTAAGCAACCACCTGGATTATGACATGAAATGTCCATAAGATTGCAAACATCTCTTCCTTCAGGTCACTGCAACAGGGTCATTTCTAGCGGTACCCAGCCAGGGCTTTCTGCACTTCTCCAAAGTTGTTCTGTTGCCTTTTCTGTTTGTTTTGGGTAGATTGCCAATGTGAAGGCCCCATGGAAGGATCTCACTGCTTCAGTGGTTTTGTCTGGAAATTTCAGCCCCAATTTAGAAAGTTGCATCCTGGCTTCCAATGCTGTGGCAAACTCCCTCTTTCCTTAGGCAAATGTGACTATGAGTTGGGCAGGGCACGGGTGAGAATTTTATGCCCAGCTGCTTTTAACACAGGCAGTAATGGAAGGTATGTTTTTCTGAGACGCATTGTTTGGGGCATAATTGTGATCGATGTAAAAATGTCTGTCCATAGAATACTTTTGCTTATGCCATGCTGTAAGGAGAACATTTTCATTGGTGGCATAGTTGTTGACTCTTGCAATAATAGACCTCAGGGATGCATTTGGATTAGCTAATTTAGGCACTAACACTCTATGGACCCTATCGAGCTGTAGATCTAGGTCTTTAGGTAATTCCAATGCAGTATGTAGCAATGCATCTATGTATTCCTTAATATTGCCTCCTCCTGATCCTTCCAGAATGCTGTAAATCTGTATATTTTTTCCCGCATGGTTCTCTGAGTCTTCCTGCCTTGCTTCAATTTGTTCTCATTGTTCTCTTAACATTTGTACATCCATCTCTAGATCATCTACCTGATTTTCTGTAGATGTACCCTGCCTTTCTAGGTCATCTGCTCATCGTTCAAGTTGCATCACATCCTTACGTGGTTCGCCATATGTCTTTAATTTTGGCCCGAAAGGAGATCAGTTCTTGATATATGGTATCTAGCTTAATTTATTTAGCCTTTGCCTTGCTACTTTTCAATATAGATTTTGTTAGAGCTCGGCATGGTGCTTTGGCCATTAGGCCTTTGCTGACACTGCAATCTGAAGCTTCCGGTCGTAGCTGTCCCCATCTCCATCATCTGCTTCGCCCATTGTCAAATGCTGCCCTTCTAGACTGTAAGTACCTCCATGCTACCTATTAACACGCTGATTTCAGACCCCCAATTTTTTTATCAGACCTGATGGAGGTATTCTTTGCTTGGAGTATGTGTGAGAGAGTGCGCTATGCAGCCATCACCAGAGGAGGCAGAACTGAAGTTGTGGGTGAGGAATTTTTCTCAAGGTTAGGGATTTTTGAATCCCCTTTCATGAGCTGGCAAAATCCTTGACCATGAGCCTAATCCCTTTTGCAAAATATACATATAAATCTTGGAGTGAACTGAGCATGCTCAGAACCCAAAATGTTAAATTAAATAAATTCTGAATGGATTAATATTGTTTCACCAAACCAATGCTGGATTGTTCTTTGACCCAAACTCTTTCTATGTTCCAAATTTCATACCAAAACACCAAATGGTGTGGTCGCAGTGTGATGGGCAAAAAAATGTGTCAAAAGTGGAGAAAACACATTTTTCGGTGTTTTGTTGCATAGAAATCATAAGTCTGACTAAAATGCAACTTGGGAAATCAAGAGATCTACCATACCAAACTGTGCATTCCAATTTCATGCAAACGTTGAAAGTTATTAACATGCAAAAATTGGAGTTTAACATTAAAGTGCCTACTCAACCTAACTATAGTGGCACTACCGTACACTATTTTATATATTTATATATATATATATATATATATATATATATATATACACACACACACATACATACATATACACATACACACACTGTAGAACAGGTTATATTTGATGCAAAATAATTATAGCTATATTCGTTTAAGTAATAATTGCACTAAAACAAAATGGCGCTGATTGGCCAAAATTGCATATTTGCAATGGACACAAATTAGGAGCTAATTGCAGAGCGTGAAATTAAATTTGCAGAATTGCAGCCAGTTAGTGCAATGTACTGAATATAACTTGTGCAATAATAAAGTATATTCTTTGCAAATATCTTCATTGATGCACCAGTTTGGGTTTAGATTAACCACAAAGAAGGAAATGGTGTTAGCGCCCAAACACTAACACCCCACTCCACCCTGAAAGCAGCAAAAGGAAAAAACATTATAGTTTTGCCTATCCTGAATCTTCATAAATCAGACTTGTGGTCTCTCTTTGGGTCATCATCTTAACGCTTCATCTATCAGAAATAAACTGAGATGTACACATCTCAGCTTATTTGCTGATGGAATGGGGAGTGTTACGGCTGTTAACCTGATAGAAGATCCCAGGCCTGATTTGCAAAGAATCAGGACAAGCAAAACCATAATGTTTCCTTTTGTGTGACTAGACAGCAAACTTAACTTCTTCTTCAAAAAAATTTCTCTTGACTTCTCTGCCCATATTGACACCATCCATGCCAAGTTCTGCTGTAAACTTGGTGACTTGTATCATAATAAAGACTGCCTGTCTCCACAGATATGCCATGAGCTTGTCACCAAAATGGTGCTTCTGGTCTTTGACTATGTGGACATGGTCTATGGCAATGATCCCTCTATTCCCTGGCCAGACTGGACATCCTCTGCAATGCCTTCTGTCATTTGTTACCAACTCCCTCTTGTACCCACAATTTCTCACTCTGCTCCTTCTTATCCATTCTTCTGCTACCTTAGCATCACCAGAATCACTGTGCCTCATTCATATCTTGGTTCCTTTCTCACTACCTCTCCTCACACCTCTCCTCCAGTCCTCTGCCTCCTGCTCCCATACAGTAAAAGCCAACTCGCCGATTTCAACAGCATTAGCTCTTCCTGAATTTTGTTTCCTAATTACAGAAATGGTGCCTACAGCTAGTGTTAGCAGATAAAGAGGATTTCTAACAGTAGACAGTGAGCTGAGCTTTGTAAAGTAACTCCCTTGTAAAACAAACAATGTAAGCCAGTTAAATAAATGTTTTAAAGTAAAGCTGTGACTCCAGGCATGCACATCATGCTGGGGTCACAGCTTATTTCCAACATTCATTTAACTGGCTTTATTTCTTTATTTTTCTTTATTGGTGAAATCGGACACAACCCTTGAGCACATGTGGTCATTTACAAAGGTTCCACCCAATGGAACAGCTTACATTGTTTGTTTTACAGGGAGTTACTTTACAAAGCTCAGTTTTCTGCCTACTTTAGAAATCCTCCTAATCTGCTAACACTTGCAAATCACCAAACTCATCCATATAGGAGTTTACTGGCTTCTGCACCATACTGTGATATGAATGCACTGTTGCATCGGGTGGCCGGTTTAAATCATTCTTGGATCCATATATTACAAAAATAACAGACAGAGGATTGTGTACTGTAGTTCTCGGGTATAGTATCATCTCGAGGTTCTGGAGACAAAGAGCCTCCACGTTTCACTCTTGAGGTTCCCATGTCTCCAGAACCTCTCAATGACATTACGCTCTTGTAATACACACCCAATATCCATTATTTTATTTACAATATAATATAATAACTATCTGAAGGGAATAAACTGGGTGGATTACCAGCAACTGTTCAAGCAATCTGAGTGGTCCGTAGCAAGAGAACATACTTACAAGCTTGTGGGGAGGCTCAAGAAGAATGTGAGGAATTAAAGGAAATACTTCCTCATTGAGAGGGTTGTGGACAGGTGGAACCATCTACCCGGGGTTTGTCAATGCTGAGATGGTTGTAAGTTTCAAGAGAGGTGGGACAGATGCATGACTATGATGAAATAATGAAGTGGCAGAAGAGTCACGTGGGCCACTCAACTAACAAAATAGAACTGCAATATGGGTGCAATGTATAGGCCCTACCAGGCAAGACTGGTGGTGACTAAGCTAGGTACTGGTCAGATTTGATGGATCCAGTGTCTGTCGGTAAAATTCTATGTTTCTATGACTCTTCAATGTAAGCCACAGGCCATTTTTGCAGTTTGTACTTGTAGCCATCATGTTGTCTGGATACTTTCAGATATTTCTTAATATGTTTAAAAGCAATCTCTCTAGTGACCATACAGTAGCACTGCAGGCAGGTAGGCAGGAAATATCTCTTGAGATATCACATTAAGTTCAGGAAATATCTGGACATGTCAGTGGTTGCAAGTGCAATTGAAGAGTCAATGTTAACTGCAGAACATCATTCTGTAGTTGAAATAAAAAACTGCAAAACACTTTTCGAATGGAGAATTTCATTCTGATGGAATTCCACAGAATTAGGCATAATTTCTGAAATTCCATAGAATTCTGTTGGAAGTAGTAATTGAACATTCCAAACAGCACCAGATGGTGACCTCATGAACCACATTGGACATGTTTGCTACACCCATGGCCCTATATAACTGTTGCAGGATGGTGGTAGGGATGTCTCAAAGCTACAGCAGGACTAGTAAGTGTAGGGAAAGGAACATATTGGATGTAAAAGGCAGCATTAGGCTGGTGCTGCAAAAGACAGGGACTTGGGAGGGGGTTCCACATGACACCAGGGATTGATTAGGGACTCAAGCATGGTTATGAGCTAGTGGACTACCAGACAACAAATGGGTGCCATAAAACTTAATAGACTAGAACCTCAGGCAAGGGCCTTAAGATAAGAAGGAAATGGGTAGAGGAATCTTGCAGTGGCACAGCAGTAACGTAGAGCCTTGCAGCATGGCATAGTGCCATGTGAATGGTGGAATATGGGTGACATTACAGCTTAAAAGCCCAAAATCAGTTTCGAAGAGGCCAAAACATGTAAGATACTGTAATGCGCAACTATTTAAGAAGTGGTAAAACCAGACATTAGATCATCTTGGCCTCCACTTTTCCATGGGTACCTCAGATGTGGTCAATGCAATAATTAGTCTAACACAGACAATATTAAATACATCAAAACATACCAGGATGGGTAGGAACTACAAGTGTTTCATCCAAACATTATAGTTTGTACAACGATAGAAGGATCTATGTGTCATGCCTATGTGGTGTATGTTACAGTGGTAAGACTAAAGGAGAAAACTCTGCATTATAGAACATAAACAGCCATAATAATGGAACACATCTCATAGCAAGACATTACAAAGAGGCAAGATGTGGTTCCAGTTCAGTCCTAAAGTTCTGGTTCTAGAAAAATTTCAACTATAGGGCCCACATGGAGAAGGTATTGTCCAAAACCTATTGAAGGGAAGCATTTTGAATGCATACAGTACATTGAAGAACTGTCATAGCTGAGCTTTTTTTAACCAGAAGAGACACACTAAGCTGAAAGCTTGTTTACAGAGTGCGACTTGGAGCACAAGGAAGTAAATGACTTGCTCAGAGTCACACAGTATGCAAGTGGAGCTGTGGATTCAGACCCAGGTTTACAGGTTTGCAGCTTAGAGCCTTAAACCACTTCACTATACTGTCTCCTGGCCTAACAATGTTTTTCTGTCTGTTCCTTCTTATTTATTTATTTAGTTTTTGTTCACCAGATAGGTACACTAGACAGCATAGCTGCCTATTTTAGGTAACTCAGACAAAGTTCATCATACAGATTATTCACAAATATAAGAATGAGGGTACCTGAAACCAACCAAGTGTGACAAACAATGAACATTTTTGTTAAGTTTCAGCTAACATTTAGGAATTAGTAATTAATGCTGCCCTAGTAATGGGTTTATTTTGTTTTTGTAAACTTTGGTTATACTTTGAGGTCTTTCCTCTACTTTTCATATTTACTTTAAATATTTAGTGAATTAGGCACTCTGGTAACTGCCAGCAAATCAGTTTCCTCAAGATACAGTTTTGTTTTAGATAAACTGATTATAGTCCATGTTTGTGTTTAGTAATATCAGTATTGCAAGCAAGCATTTGTCAATGCCGAATATTGGCTTGCTTCCACTGGCATTGGTAGTGCAGGAGTTAGAGAGATACATAATAGGAATGACAGTGAAATATTGAACTAACTCCACCCCCACAGAGAGTGAAAGGCGTTGGGAGTGTGGCTTTGGTTCCTCGGTCATAACACTTATGCCATTCTACCTCAGCCCACCCTGCAAATACCAACAGGTGTCACATGTGCTTTGGGGTCTTTTTCTGCCCTATGCTCCCCCATTCCATAAGGAAATAAGCTGAGATGGGTGCAATATAGGAGAATGGGGTGAATGTTAGGTCGACAGAACCCAAGGCACACCTTAATGCCTGTCAGTGGTTGTAGGGTGGGGTGGTGGGTAGAATGCTGTGAACATTACAGCAACGAACCCAAGTTATGCCCCCAATGCCTGTCAGTCTCTACAGGGTGGGTGTATGGTTGAAGACCTTAATGCCCTGGCGTTTGTTAGTATTTTCAGTCCAGATTTCCAACACTGGCCTTTTGGGACCTCACCTCATGAGCAGTGGCACTATCATTTCGTTACTCAATCCTAAAAGGTGATTTCACAGCAACTGCACCCTCCGAAGCCACAGGTGCAGAAACACATTTTGGGCAGGATGTGAAAACGACAGCTGTACTGTTCATGAGGAGGTGTAAAAAGTAGCTATGTTCAAAATCTGGAGAGCAAATATGAAAACTTTATGAATTCTGAGCTTGCATAGATACTGCAACGCATGCCCATATGCTGTCATTTTGGGAATTTTTCACCAAATTTTCAACATAGGCATTTTGGGACCTATGCTCATGAACAGTGGCACTGTGATTTTGTTAATCTGTCCCAAAGTTGATTTAGCACAGCAACCACACCCATTGTGAGCCACAGGTGTGAAAACATGTTTCGGGCAGGATGTGAAAAATGACAGCTGTACTATTCATAAGGCAGTGTGCAAAAAATTACAATGTTGAAAATCTGGAGTGCATAGAAACTGTGCAGTGCATACTGGTAACATAGTCATTTTTTGAATTTCTTCACCAAATTTGCAACTTTGACTTTTGGGACCTCCCCTCATGAACAGTGGCACTGTCATTTTGTTAATCGGCCCCAAGAGGTGATTTTGCACAGTGACGGTGAAATCACCTTTTGCACCAGAGAAACAAAATAACAGTTACATGTTCACAAGGTGGGGTCCCAAGAACCCCATGATGAAAACTTGGCACCAAAATTCCTAAAATGGCTGAGATATCAACCTAAGTTGAAACCCCATTATAAAGATTACCATCATTTCTTCAGTTTGCAGTTTGGCTTTGAAGAGTACAGACATCTTCCGCTTCACAGAAGATTGTGGCTTCTGACCTCGGAGGTAAGTATGGGTGGGGGGTGCGGGGAGGTGGGTGCAAGGGAGGATGGGGATGGGGGAGTGGGACAAGAGACAGCGGTGGACCATTTTCTTCTTTGCAGGGGGAAAATGCGAGGGAAGATTTTCTTTTTTAAACAGCTTACACACTAGTAAAAATAGGCACTCTGAGGTACCCCAGTGCCACAATTTAGATGCCAACACAGGGTTGAGCACCCTGATGTTGGCAAGCAGTACAGATAGGTTGGGGGCAGGGCACATTCAACACTGGGGTGGGCATCCTGGCATCAGAAAGGGGATACTGTTTAACCAGGAAAGACACACTAAGAAGGGGTGCCAACACAGGATTGGGCACCCTGATGTCAGCTTTGTGAGTGTATAGCGCTGCAGGAGCCGTCATGTTAGGTGTGACACATAATGGGGTGGGGTGCTGCCGACATGGGATTGGGCACCCTGATGTCGGGATTGTGGCAGATGGCAGGAGCTGCCATTTGTATTGAACTGTTTGCCAGGAATGGCACGCGTAATGGGCGTCATCTGCTGCTGCAATGATGAGCCTGTCTCTCATGCAGCAGCAGATTTCTTTCAACTTGGTGGCACTCTGAAACTGCTGTCATTGGCAGCATGCTCACTGGTTGGCAGCTGAGGACACAACGACAAATGCACCCCTCCATTTGCCACAACACTGACACACCTCTGAAAGTGCTACTACCCTAATATGTTGTTTGGCGCAAGCAAGCCAACATAAAAAATGTCTATTCATTAAGAGCTATTTATATGTGTGATTTTCTGTTGCTCCTCCATTGTGCATGTTTCACCCATTGCACAGCGACAATAAAGGTGCTAGTGTAAAGTACAGTGCAAGCACTTTGCCAGCACCAGGAACCATCTGGCAGTAGGGCGACCTACAATTGCAGGGGCTATGCTCGCACCACCCAACACGGGTGGGGGAGTCACCCCATATCCACTCACTTATTTATATAACAACTCTGGGTCACACCCTGGTGGAAAGAAGGGTGAACCATGGATCGGCAACATTGCCTGACACCATAAAATCAAAGTCGCACAAGAAGCGTGCAACATTATTTCTCCGGCATCATCATGGCGGCAATAAGTTGGCACATTAACAGGATATGATTGTGCACTACATCTTTTTCTTCCTAGATGGGCTGTTTATTTCAGACTATCCAATCATTTATCCCCAGGTGGAGAAAGGTGGCACTGTATGTACAGTGGTAGTCAGGGCTATTGGTAACATTAACCAGCCATCTCCATCTGTGACTTTCTTTGGTATTGCTTGTGTTAGAGTAATTATTGCATTGACTGCCATTGAACTAAATGACTCAAGTCTAGCCATGGCTTGCCATAACTTATGATATCATTACTAACGTCAGTGGCTACCAGTGAATATTTATAAAATGGGTACAGAGAATGCTGGCTATGGACTGGCTGACACAGGCTGGCACCTATACTTTTATCTCAGCCTAACTTACAGTGGAAAATACTACCAGTGCCAGCCTGCCTGTGTATCCTGTTGGCACATGTTATTAGGAATACCTGTACATTTTACTTTGATATCTGCAAGTTTTGGGACTAGTAGAAGTCGAGATTTTATTTGTTTGTGGCGAACTACCCCAGAGGCCCAAGGTGCCATTACACTGAATAAAACACACACATCCAACAAATAATAGTTAAGAATAACAACACAATAAACAATAAAACTCTAATATCATAAAAGGAATTAAAATACCAACTAAGAACCCGCTTAAATAACTAATGCCTGAGCAAATAGAAAAGTTTTAAGGCCTTTTAAAGGCTACAACTGATGGGGCCTTCACGAGATCCCTCAGTAGTGAGTTCCACAGTACCAGGCCTGCCACCTTAAAAGCTCTGTCCCTGAAGTTTTAAGTCTGATCCTGGGAAGGCCAGTCCACCGGCACAGCAGTAGTGCTACCTAGCAACACCAGTGATCCAGATTCAGGAATGAGCATGGATCACTGGAGGGCCGGCAGGGGAAAGAGGATTGCCACTCCCGCTGCAACACTCCCACCTGGGTGTACATGGGTGGAGGTGACTCTGGGGGTGCCATGTGGGAGGGAGGGGAAGACATTGGCAGGGGTCTGGATGGCTTCATGTCTCAGCATACACCATCTCCTTGGGCCCCACTGCCCACTACCATTCTTGGGGAGGTGAGGAAAACCAAAGAAAATGGCCCTGCTCCCTTGCCCGGTGCCAGTGTTCAAAATGGAGCAGCCCGACACCAGGATTGATTGTTGGGGAGGAATGAGACTCTGCTCTTCCCCACCTGGGGGCCAAACCGCTGCAGGATGGGGGTAGCTCTGTCCGGGTTGCCAGAGGCAGCAAGTGGGGAGTGGAGAAAGAAGGGACATCAAAAACATTAGTAATAATAAAATAAAAAGTCTGATCCTGGGGAAAACTAAGAGGCCAGAATTTAAAGAATGGGGAGCATTCGGAAGGTACGGATGTAGAAGTTCACGAGGTAGCCCAGATCCAGCCTATGCTGGGCCTTATAGGTTAACAAACTGATCTTACTGGATATACTCCACTTAAGCTGCAACCAGTGCAGTTCCAGCACAACAGGTGTAATATGAATGCACTGGCTACAGGCATTGTAGCATACCTCCACTGACCCCAAGACAGAGGGTGTCGAGTAATCGAGACAAGACATCACAAAGGCATGCACCAGCAATGGCAGGTCTTCAGGGCGACAAGGGAATGAATCCAGCTAATATTTCTAAGGTGAAAGAAACCACGCTGGATAACCGCCGACACCTGTGCCTGAAATGTCAGCCCTTCATCCCGAATGAAGCCCAGATTCTTCTCCTTTGGGCAGTATCAAGGCTGGAGGTACCAAGATGGAGGTTTGGCACATGCTTAGACACTGCCAGTCCCCCTTTACCTGGTTCAATCACCAGTACTTCAGTTTTGTCTGGCTTGAGTCTCAGTTAACTTGAGGACATCCAGCTTTGAATCTCAGCCAAACACCCGTTCAGCACTTCCACCACTCCCTGGTCCTGGGGTGCAAGGACAGCTAGAGCTGCGTCTCATCTGTGTAACAGTGAAACCCAGCTCTATACTGCCCTAATGATCCTGCCAGGAGTAGCATGTACACCAAAAACAGCATGGCGCGAAAGAACCGATTCCTGGTGTACCTCACAGTGTAGATTCTTGGGTGCAATGAGAAATTACCCATCGCAACCCGCTGAAGCTCTCCCTAAGAAAAGACTCAAACCACATAAGGACTGTAGCAGTGAGTCCATCATATTCCCTGAGATGGTTCAATAACAGCCCATAGTCAATGGTGTCAAACACTGAGGAGAGATACAGGAGAATGAAAATTGATTGTTCTCCTCTATGAGCAAATCATTGTGCACCTTGACCCAAGCAGTCTCAGTGCCAGACTTTGACAAAACCCAACTGGAGAGGATCATATACATTGAAGGTCTCCTGGTGAGTCTCTACCTGTGACACAACAACCTTTTCAATAACCTTGCCTAAAAAGGCAGTGGTTGAGACAGGCCTTTAGTTCACTCATACATCCAGATCCAAAGCAATTTTTCAAAGAGGTCTCACCCAGGGGCGTAGGCGGGGGTGTTTAGGGTGTTCAAACACCCCGAAATGACCGCAAAAATGTATTTAAAATTTTTCGACAGAGTGCGCTGTCCCTTTAAATTTCTGCTTCAGCACCTGACCGCCCATTGCTGTTGTGCTGTCAGAAACAGAATGCTAGCCAGCCAGGAACCAACAAACAAGCTAGGTGCACCGTGGGTATAGAGTAGCCTACGGGGGTTGGCTCTTTCTTTCTGCCGACTGTGTGAATCACGGTCCTCCTCCTGGCTCCACCTCTCAGCTGAGCAGACAGCAGCCAATCAAGTTGCACAGCATGTATTTGGTGGCTTGGTGCACCAACTCACACTGCATTCCATTTCTGAGAGAGAGAGAGAGAGAAGAAGCGTCGTCGAGTAAAGGAGAGTCGGAGCCTAAACGGGAGTCAGATCTGCTGGAGTCTGGACTGTGCTGCCACTGCCAGTGCCACTGTCATCGCTGCCTACCAGTTTTCTGTGTGGAGTTGAGGGTAGGCACCTCGAACTTGTTTTCTCAGACCCCAGTCACTGTTGGTGCGGCCACGCTGGGTGTGTAGACGGGGGTGGGGAGTCGCGATCCTGATAGGAGCCAGTGCCCAGGCCTGTCGCTGACAGGATGAGGAGAGAACATCCAGAGTGAGCCATCTGCCTGGCCTGCTGCAGTTTATTCCTGCCCAAAGTCCTCAGAGTCTGGACCGAGCCTGGAGGTGAATTTAAGCCAGGTAAGGAAATTGAGGAATTGCCTGACTGTCACTGGCAGGGGAGGGTGCAACTACCAGTCTGGTAGTACCAGAGTCCAGAGGAGATGTCAGAAAGTTATTGTAACCCATGAGGATGAAATGATGATAACACCTCAGTGAGGTGTTATCATCATTATTCTCACAGTTAATGACCTCAGAGGGCTACAAGGAATATGTGGTTTCATGGTCTGAGAATTCTCACAAGTTAGTGACCCAGAGGGCTACAAGGGAATATGTGGTTTCATGGTCTGAGAATTAAGGGTAGGAGGAAGGAGGAAGGAAAAGGAAGTGGGGAAGAAGAAGGAGGAAAAAGTTGGGAGAGGGGAAGAGGAGCAGGTAGAGGATGCAGGAGGCACAGGTGGTGGTAAAATACAAGGCATGGGCTGGGTGTACATCCAGATGTGTCAGACACTTGTGGGGTGGTTATCCCAGAGGGCTGAATATATGGGTGTCGGGGTAGACATTCGAGCCCAGAAGCAGGAGAATGTGAAGACTGTGGTTTTGTGTAAGAATGTAGTGGTTTCATATAACAATGTAGTAGTCATGTAATAAACTGTAATCTGTTTTATGTAGATGTATTTTATGTAAATAAACTTATGAAAAGTGTAATGGAAATAAAGGCTGGAGGAAAGGATTGGAGAATTGTGGTATGTGAAGGGTTACATAAATAACACTGCCAAGCCAATTGAGCACACAATATGATTGCATGGTATGTTGTTTCATGAGGGAATCCCATGACAAGGGGTTCTAGTGTACGTGTATAAGAAGGTGGACAGGATTAATATTTTTAACTAGAGTCTTATTAGCCTCCTGAATTTTTTTACATGGGGTTTACCAGTGATTAGGGTTACGGGTGGGGTGGGGAGGATCCCGTTGGACTACAAGGGATATATTTTACCTTTATTTTCGGCAATCACAGCTACAGGTGGGAGGGGGTACCACTAGACTACCAGGGATATCATTTACACATATGTTTGGCAATCGGCTATGGGCAGGGTGGGGAGTACCTCTAGCCTACCAGGGACATCTGAGGGTGCTTATGCATGGTGTTGGGGTTTCCCCTTATCAAAAGGCAGACATTGTTAATAGCAATATACCCTCAGGGTTTGGGTATACTGGTTGATTTACTACTTCTGGTGTGGTTAAAGTCACCCGGCTGCACCTCGTGACCGAACCACACCAGCCATGGTAAATCCACCAGTATACCCACACCCTGAGGGGTATATTGCTTAACTAGTCTGGCGATGTGTCTAAAGGTGGCTTGTTCAATATGAGCAAGAATGCCACATATGTGCCTTTAAAAATACAGGTATTATGTGTGTGAAAATTAGTGTGCTGAATGGCCAAGTCTTTCTAGTTCAAAATAACCCTGGGATTTAAAAATACAGTATTTCTAAAAACTAAACATACCGACCGCTTTCTAAATAACTTTAAATCAAGCTTGAAACTGGGATTGAACCTAGTCACACTTGTGAGTATGGCTAATTACCCTGTCAATGCCGAATGTTGTCTTGCTAGCATTGGCATTGGTAGTGGAAGAGTTAGAGAGACGCGTAATAGAGTGGCAGTGAAATATAGAACCATCCTGAACCCCAGCCCACCCTGCAGAGAGTGACATGCATTGGGGTGTGGCTTTGGTCATTGGCCAAGTCCATAACGCTAGTGCTATTTCACTCACCTACCCTGCAGACTCTGACAGGTGTCGCATTGTGCCTTGGGGTTGTCAGGCCTTGCACTCACCCCATTTCATAAGGAAGTGTGCTGAGATGGGTGCAGCATAGGAGAATGGGGTGAACTTTGAAGTGGAAGAGTCCAAGGCACACCTGGATGCCTGTCAGCGACTGCAGGTGGGGTGCAGTGGTATGAGCATTATAGCCGACTATCCAAAGGCACACACTGATGCCTGTTAGTCTGTACAGGGTGGGATGTTATGGTTACAAACCCTAACGCCGTGAGCATTTGTTTGTATTCGCACTCCAAATTTTCAACATGGTCTTTTTATTGTCCGACCGGTGGCGCAGAGGATATGGCGCTGGAAACACACCTTGCACTACACCAGCGACCCGGGTTCAGGAGCGAGCTCGGGCACTGGTGAGTCGGCATGGTGTGAGTTGAGGACATAGTACCCTGTGGTGCTCTCCTCCTGGGAGATTGGGATGGGACAGCACAGCGTGCCAGTGACTCCGGTGGACACCAGGGGATGTTGCAGCAAGCGGGGCAGCATCGAGAACAGCATGGCCAATGCAGGCAGAGTTGCCATGTAGCAGAGCTGGGCATGCCCACTCAAGGTGAGGGATCTACGAGCGTAGAACAGGGAAAACAATGGCTTTGTGGGACAGGTGACAGCACCTGACCCCATGCTCTCCACTGGTTTCTCCTCGGCTGGACTTCCAGTTCCTCCACCCAGTCCCTACCTAAAGCCAGAGCCTGACTTACAAATGTGCCCAGGAGGTGAAGGGTGACCCTCCTGGGGCGGGTGAAACTGGGGCTTCTGGCTGGGGGAGGTCAAAGTCCAAGGGAGCCAGGTGAGCAGAAAAAGGACAGGATACCCGAGAGAAGGTCCCACGAGCCGCAACCTGAGGGAAATAGAGTCCAAAAATAAAAAAAAGAAAATGGCCTTTTGTGAGCCCACCTCATGAAAGCATGGGGCCTTTGCTTAAGAACAATGTCCATGTGATTTTGTTAATGTGTCCTGAAAGTTAATTTCCCACAGTGACTGCACCCTTCTACACCACATAAAAATGTCAGCTGCACCATTCATAAGAGGTGTGAAGTAAGCAATACTACCCTCAGGGTGGGCTTTATTAAGAATACCGGACCACCTAGGGGCGTAATGAGCCCGACGCCAAAGGTGGATGGCCTTATTGCCCTGGAGGGTCCATTATGATGAGCTTTGAAAATGGGCCAATGTATTATACATATGTTTAAAAAGAATTATGGTGAAATGTTATATATGTATGTAATAATACCCAACAGGGTGCGGTATTGTGCTATACCGACCACCCAGGGGCGGGGGAGGCCCGACGCCTGCAGGTGGAGGGCCCTATAGCCCCTGAAGGTCCAGTATAGCACAATACCTCCCACCCTGGAGGGTATTATTGCGCTTTAGAAAATGGGCTTGTGTGTAAATGTTAATTAAATAAAAATTTGAGGAAATTAGTTTTGAATAAAAAGATTAGAAAAGAAAATTTTTATAAGGTTAAATAGTCCCTGCCTTTTTGTGCTGTTCTAGCTCCCTCCCCTCACACACAGAGCCATTTCATTCTACTTACTCCCCACACACACACACTATTAGATTGAGAGACATGTTTTTGAAACTTGCTATTTTCTTGGTGCTGTTCGTTTCCTGCAAGCTTTTTTCTTTCAAAAGATGATGCTGTTCAGCATCGACCTCTAGTAACCCGTTTGTGAAAAACAGGAAGTGAAGAATTATGTGGTGACACAGACGGTAGTATTGCTTGGTTGTTTGGTATGAAAGTGTCGGCTATTTTTTCTGTAACGGAAAGAGTCGTGGGTGCGAGGGCGGGGCTAGGCGGCAGTAGATCTGGTGAACTATGAGATGCTGCCTGCTTGGTGTATGAGGCAAGTGCCGTTGTGTTACTGTCTTTCCGTGGCACTGTACCTGTGACTTAGTGAGAGAGAGAGTCAGATTACAGGACACAGGAAGCAGCAGGGCAGGTATCTGGCTGCAGCCTGCTATCATCTAGGAACAGTCATTCATGCCAGATACTGGGGGTACTCAGAGGGAAGACTTTCTGTGTCGGTCTGGGAGGGTGTGTGTTTTGTGCACTGAAAGGACTCTAGCTGATGCATGATGTTTACCGCGCGCCGATGTCAGACGTCTCGTTAGTGCACTGCAGTTATTTCTAATCATGCGGTCTGCTGTGCTGAGCGGATTAGTTTACTTTCTAATTTTCAACTTGTGTGTGGATTTCTTTGCGTTTGGACCACTACGTTAAACTGCTAGAATTTGATTTAATTATAGCGAGTGTTGCTTGTACTGTATTATTGTGAAATCTTGCTAGCTAACTTGTATGGAAAAATGGCGCTGAGTTTGAAATTTTTTTTTTACATATTGGCCAATTGGAAACAGAGTGGGTGCTGGGATACTACAGTGGGTAAGGAAGTACTGTTGGTTTGTCTGTTTTAGTGGACATCTATTGTCTGATAGATGCCCACCTAAAAACAGTCTCAGCCAATCAGGGAGAGGATTTACTTTACCCATTTTCTAAGAAGTATTAATTTTGTAAAGAAAAAATAATTCCTCTGCCTTCATTAAAATACTGTTTTTGTTTTGAGCTTGTGGACTTTTGCCCTAGTTGAGGTTCTGTAGTTCTGAGTTGTTGTAGTTGGTTGTCATAGTACCCTCCCCAACACACACACACAAGAGGTGTAGAAAAATAGCAATGTTGAAAATCTGGAAAAAAATACAAAAAATTCTCAAACTTACAATACTTACCAATAAAAATGAGGCTGTGCAGCTGGCACCTTGTGGGAAGGTGCATAAGGGAGAGCGAAAAGTAGAGGGTACAGTGGTGAGTTAGAGGAAACGAGATAGGTGGAAGCAAAGCAGCAGAAAAAGTTTAGCAGGGTGTCCAGTCTAGTGACAGAGGTTGCCGAGGCAGAGCACTGAACAATGTCAGCATAATCAAATACAGAGAGAATGGTTTCATGACTATGTCATGCTGGGTAGCCAGAGGAGGCAGTCTTTGTGCTGGTAAAGGCGCCAAGTTTGGGTGAAGTTTTGAGCAGATGTAGTCTATGTTTATGGAGTAGTTGAGACTGCTGTTGAGCCAAACTCCCAGGTATTTAAATGAGTTTACTGACTCAACAGGTGAGCAACTGAGGGTGGTGAAGGTGGGGGTTGGATAATTTTAACAGCTTTTGCCTGGCACCACAGAACATAGAAACTGTCTTTTGGAGAGAGAGACGAGAGAACCCACCCAATTTGAGCAGTCCTCTTTGCCCTGCAGTCTGTCGCCGCCTGAACTTTTCGGTCCCCACTTGGACCTCTCTGACGGTCATCGCCCTCCATCTGAAGTCTTCAGATAGTCTGGACTCAAACAGGAGCCTTGAGCTGCATTGAAACCAGCCAGGTAAGGTTTGACACTATCACTGTCTGTCGGGGGCAGATTAGGTACCATATTGCTGCCTCACGGGTGGATGAACACAAGAAGTATGTGTTGGTGATGACCATTGGGGTGGAGCTAGGGCTGAAGCCCCCACTTGAGAAGTTGCTCCATATAAGTTAGTCTTGAGTCAGGTATAGTAACAGAAGGATTTTTTTTATTATTTAAATATTGCAGATGCAGCTGTCAGCTGTTTTATTCCCAAGTTTGTATAACTCTGAGTCCTCCCCATCTAACCTGACCCAACCTGTCCTGATTGGATGAAGACAGGAGTTACACATAATGAGCAGTTGGTAAAAGAAAGTACTGTAAAACTTACTTAAGCAATATACCATGACAGAGAGTGGGTATATTGGTGGATTTACCATGCCTGGTGTGGTTTGGTCACGAGAGCAGCCATATACCCACTCCTATCATGGTATATTGCTATTATACAATGTTCAACTTGTTTTTAGTTTTTATAGTGATATAAAACTTTTACAGTGGGTATACTGGAGGATTTATCATAGTCATGTGATGTGTTTTGACCAGCGAGGCTACAGGATTTTCATACCCATTGTATAATTTCAGTTTTTCAGTGTGGGCTGTTTTCTGTAGGAGCAGGATAGGGCAATCATGACAAAGTGGTTTGGTGGTGCTTTCTTTTTTTTTCCCCTCATGCCCCTCGACCCACCACTCCTTGGGCTGCCTAGGTCCTACACCCACTCTGCCTGTCCCATCCTGAGCCCTCCATCTTCAAATCGCAGCGCCCTGAGGTAACCCGGACGTAACCCTTCACAGCGGGTCCCCCTCATCCAAGGGGAAGGCACCAGGGGCAACCAGCACATACTTGGCCCCAGGGTGCTGCTGAAGTGGAGAGGCTCTTTCAGGCATCAGCGGTAGCGGAGGACCAGTAGTCAGTCATCCGGTCATTCGAGGCAGAATTTCCACTTTCTATGCTGTTCCACCTGCTTCATCTGCAGTGCTCCTGGTCTCCACCAGTGGCTGCTGCAGAGCGACGCCAACCTGCTACCCGCCCCAGGAGAGGAGAGCAGTCCCTATGGATGCTCAATCCTCTCCTTTCCCTGCCAGCACCCAGCATCCCGAGTCCATTCCAGTCCATTCCAGAACCGGGTCACTGGCATGGCACGGTGTGGCATCCAGCGCCTCAACCCCCAGCACCACGGGGCCGACCTGGTGGTGCTTTCTGATACAGTCATTGCATTGATGTTTGTATGGTCACGCCATGTACTGTTGCCACATGACCAACAGGCACTGGCAAGAAAAATTTTTGTGCCTGGGTATCACATTTCACTGGTAGTGGCACGTGTGCACACATCCGGAACAAGAGGCACTGTACCATGTGGTGTGATTTAAGCAATATACCATGAGAGGGTGTTGGTGATTCCAGGATTTACTCATGCCCTGGGGTGTTGTTTGGCCACTGGAGTACATATAACTGCTCATTTTTGACATACAGATATATAAAAGGGCACACGCTTGCACACTAGTAACATTGGGGAACAAATAGGGCACCATGACAGAAAACATGGGGAGTTTAGATGGTGACCTGGTGCTCACGGCATAATATTCCATCATAATCCATGTACATAGTGGTACAATGCCTTGTTACCAGGCAGCATTACTAACACAGCAGGTAGAACCATGGTGGTTGATCGCACTGTTAGATAACCAGTTGTCCACAACCATTGAGGTTCTGTAGACTGTTATGATAGCCACAGTCTCCCACAACCCTGATTCCATGTGAAAAAAGTTTCATGAAATTGGGGTGGAGAACATGTAACAAACGTGTGTGTTTTCTTCAAGAAACCCCCAAAATTCACCACAGAACATGTACACTACCCAGAGCTTTTTCAGAAATGTCATATTTAAACACCCCCAAATAGAATTCTGTCTATGCCCCTAGTCTCGCCAGCACACTTTTTATTTCAGCAGGGAAGACCCTCTAACAAGGAACACTGAATGATCTCAGCAAACACTGGGCCCAACTGCTCAGCTCAGCCCTCTAAGAGCCACGTTAGGCCAGGGGCCAGTTCACAGTAAGTTGGTCACAGCTGTGAAATCACACTAATGACCTCCTCCATTGTTACTGCCAGACAATCACTCCATGCTCACTAACTGCCATTTTAACATCTGGTCTGAACACTACTAGATGATTGCTGCCCAGAAGAAGAGATCCCAGACCAAATAGAGGACACCCTGTATGAGATAAACAGAGCAAACTCCTCACATTTGCAGATGACATGACTTTCATAGGCTCAAGACAAACCCGATGTAGAGGCCTGTCCACCTCCTGAAAAAGCTGAGCTGATCATTTTTCCCAGCCCCAATCTCCCTGGACAGGAATTCTGCCTTCTTATGAGAGAGTGCCCTGTGATACTTACTTTAATGAGTATTCAAAGCCAGTTTGTTCTCCTGTGCCTTGGACTTCCTCCAAAGCTGTTCTAACCTCTATCCCAGAGCCTGCATCCCCAGCTCCCCGTCAAACCACAACAAGCTGAGGTGCTAAAGAAAAGGATGGACATGGACTGGAGCTATCAGGTCAAAGGCCACCCTGTTGACCCTATTATAGGCTGCCACTGCTACCTACAAACCCTCAGCACAAGCTGTCAACATGCCCGAGGTGTTCAGTACTATCTCTGTACCTCTGAAATGCAACATAACATTTAAATAAAACACCGACTTAACTATTATTCTGAAATCTGTGTACATTGTTTTATCATGAAACCCTTTTTACAAGTGTAATAAGACACAACAGGGAGTGAGTTAGGCTAACATAAATGCATTTTGAGGGGCAGTAATGCTGTCCGCCTCATGCCCTGGGCATGTGGCTACCTCAGCCTAACACGCACCATGTCTTGTTTTATTGCTTACATTTTATCTTCATTTGTTTCTTTACCTGCATCCCGATCCTGGTGCCATCCCCAGCCCTGTCACTAATCCATCTCATGAACTTACCAGTTAGCCACCCCTTACACAGAGCTGTATCAACATAGGTTACCAGCCACATAGGGTTTTACATTGCCTGCAGGGGATGCCAAGTGATCCAAACCATTTTCCTCCATTTTTCTCCTGGGACATCTGTGAGTGATGCACGCATGTACTGAAGCACATACATGCCATGTCAGTGCATGGGCCCCTCCCATGTCTGCTGGTCCTGCTGGTGCTGCCACCCATACTCCATTAGTTGGCAGGCAAGCTGCAGAACTCAGCCCCCTCCTGAGGGAGTAGAGCCATCCTGGGATGCTCAATCCTCTCTCACCCTGTCCCCCCACCAGTGACCCTGGTCTGCTCCCAAACCCAGATTACTGGCATAGCTGGATGTGAGGTGCCAGTGCCTCAGCCCTGCATGCCACAGGGCTAGCTGTTTTATTGTTTACTTTTCTTTGATTGACACACTGTTTAATGGGACCTGAGCATTCTCACACTTCTGCTCTGACAAAGGCCTTCTGGGTCATAAAGCTAACATTTTGGATTAGGGATCTGCTCTGCATGCTTTGTATGGTTCTCAACTTACTGAACCAAGATGGGTTTACTTAGGAAATTATCTCTCACTGTGCAGTAATGGTAGAAGCAATTACTCCAAATGGGAGGCCAAATAGGAAACTCCGAATCTGCTGCCCTTAGCTGCAGGGTTGTACTCAGTGTTTTAGGTTTCGATTTGTGCAAAACACAACTTCCAGCACTCCTCCTTCTAGGTCCAAACCTCAGCAATAAAAGATGAATAGAAGCCCTTATTTATGGAAATATCTACTGCCCATACTTCTTGTTTTGTGCCCAGCACTGCAGTAATCGATGTGCACTAAGCACTTTAAGCTAAAGCGCCACAGCAAACCTTTTTTAAGTAAAAAGCACACTGAAACATTTTATTTGTGGAAGTATTTCACTTCCCATAATTATGGTCTTGTACTCAGTGCTTTTGGAATTGATTTGCACAAATCCTTTTAAATCGAGGGACTGCTGCAAACCTTTGATGCCATCAAAAATAAGCAGAAGCTTTTCATTTGTAGAAGTACTTTTGTACCCCGATTGAGGTTTTATACTTAGCACTTCTAAATTTAATAAGAATGAATCCTTTTATAGCAAGGGACTTGTGCAATCAGGAAACAACGATATCATGAGACATTAGCTATGTTCGCCATACCTATTCAAATGTATTCTAAAATGTTGCCCACATACCTTATTGCTCTAGTTTTTCCTATAACAATTTATATTAGGGTTCTATTCTACTACATCCTATACTGTTTTAACGTGTATGTTATCTAACATTCTGCCATAATCTTTCCACTGATCTGTATATACTGTAGATTTACTGTCTTTTAACTTATCTTGTATGATGTTGTGTGTTTTATCTTGTATGCTGTCCTACCCAGGACCTCCTTGAAAATGAGCTTGTTCTAATGGATCCTTATGCTGGTGAAATAAATAAATAAACTAAACTAATTAAACTAAACACATGATTGCTTAGGCGATTTGAACTATTACCAAAGTCCAGTTAGTAACTACAAAGTACTAAGAAGCTACATATTTACATTTTGAAGGAAACTTGATGGCTCAGTAGATTGGTAGCAGGAGCCTTTCACCTTTAGGTCATTGGTTAAAGTTCATCCCAGGTTGGTATGACCAGGAGTCATTATCACCTGAGTGTGGTTCAGTGACGTTCTGTGAAATGCAAAGGTGGCCTCAGTCCAGTTCCCAGAGGTGGGAATCTGTATTACAAATCCTCCAACACAATAGGCACTAATTGGAACCTTTAATGTCAGTCTCATTAGCGGACAAGGACTGAATGGGCAAGAAATCTGAACTAAACTCTCACTTATGTTGTGGAACCTCTGACCATGACAGGTTTGTGGTACTGTAGAGAAGCTTTCATTGGGATTGCCTATGCAATTTGTTATAAAAACCTAAACAGAGGGCTTCAGTTTCCAGTGCTGTTAATATAGCATCTTTCATGAGCACTAAATTCATTCACAGGAAATAAAAAGTAAACAAAAAACCCTATTTTTTAAGATAAGCTATTTGATGTTTGTAAGTATTTACAGCTCATAAATGTAACCTTGTATGCAGCAATGTCAGGCTGAACTTAAACTGTATCCAACTGAAACCGGCCTGCCAGGGCAGCGGTTGGATTTCTGCTTGTAGACACCATGACCCGGTTTAGGAACGGACCCGGGAGTTGAGGCCAGCCAGAGGAGAAGGATTAAGTGCCCCACGGACTGCTCTCCTTGTCCAGAGGGAGGGAGGGTAGAATATCCAGTGCCTGATGGACTTCTGGTGGAGGCTGGAGAAACCACAGGTGACTGGTGCCAGCACACTAATGGGGTGGGGTGGATGCTGGACATCATTGCATGTTCCACCACCAGGGCAACCTAGAAAATACTGCTGACTGCCACAGATGCAGCCTGCCTGGCGCTTGGCATTCATAGCTCCCTGCCTCCCTGCTGACCAATTACGGCCCTGTGGCACCACCAGGCCCTTAACCCCATCGTGGGGGGGGCCAGGGAGGCAATGTCAGTTCACCAACAGCTTCTTCCATCATAGATGGGTTTGCTTTGTGCTGTAGCCCTGCCCTGGGAGGTAAGTCAGGGGTATCTGCAGGGGCAAGACGATCAGGAGCAATGCAGGTGCTCAGGCTGGTGTTGATGGCAGCCCAAAAATATAGTAATAAAAAAAAACTGTATCTAACTGCACAAAGTATGTTAAAACAGCAGTATGTGTCATTTGGCAAACATTTTCGCCATGAGGTTTTCAGGAAAATGTATTTCTTAAAGGAGAAGTGTGTTAAATCTGTAAGCTCATTTTCCTCAGTAGCAGCTGTTTTAAGTACTGATTCCAATTCTGTTTTTGTTCCTTTATGCAGGCCTTTCAGTAACACAGTGGGTGTTTTGATTTACGCTAGATGTTAAGTGCCATTTTGGAACTGTGTGATGTAATTTAAGTCCCTCTCAGCCACAAAATGCTATAATAAATGTGGATGCATTGTACCAACAGTGGAGGAACTGAGCAAGAGACATAAAACTACATCATACAGTTTTTATATGGCACTTACTACCTGTGTGTAAATCAGAAACACCCACTAAGATAACTGAAAAGCCTTTAGAGATGGAGGAGTAAGAAAATTGAAATCAGTATTTAAAAATCGGCTTTTCCAAGGAAAATGACATATAGGCTCAATGCTCTTTTTAAATCCTTAGATTCATAATGAGTATATTTTTAACTTGATGAGATACAAAACACCTTTTGTAACTGGTTTTAAATTGATGACTCGTGTCATTAAAGATGGCCATCTCGTATAATATTTAAACATTTCTTGTGTTGTGGGTAACTTTAAACTATGCTTACTAGGTTTATACTGTGGATGCATTTAATCATGCTACCACTTGTTTCTTATGGTACACATCACTGCACCACACCAAACTGATTTAATTGTTTCATTGTGCGCATTGCAATGGAGCAAGAGTTGCTAGAAAAACACCAACATTGTGACAATTACTGTTGCTTTAAGTATAGGGATCTGGACATAGGGATCTCGGACCCTAGATTTTTAATATATAGGGTGCACATACATCCATACCTTTAAAGTATTGCAGGCCCCAGGAAGCTACAGCTTCCTGTAGGTCTATGGGCCACTTATAGGTTAAGTCTAGCATGCCTGGGAACCCTGCAGGCTAGACTGGCTGAGAGTCTTGAGGGGTGTGGCCAGTTATTGTGGACTGGTAAGTCACCCTCAGTTGTTTACTTACTGAGTTTGCTGAAAAGAGTTGGAGATTCTGCCTGCAGGCACTTAAGTAGCTAAGAGGCATAGCTAGAAGATAAACCCACCACCGAACCTTGGGATCTTGGCGGCAGCCATCTCGTCATAGTTCCTGAGGGGTGAATGCCTGCATTACACTAATTATCAGGAAATCCTTCTTTCTTCACAAACAACATAAGTGCAGTCTCTGAGGGAAGAAGTGTGAACTGTTTAAAAAGAAAGAATTATTTAAGGTACCCTTGGTGCCACCCTCCATGTGATACACCCAGGGCCAGATTTAACGTAACATCAACTACTACTGTGCGTAGGGCTCTGTGTTTTGTCAGGTCCACACGGCTGCTCCAAGTTCTGTTTTCTTTTTTGTTTTGTTTGTTTTTTTATCGGAGGGGTGGTCTCCTACCTGATGTAATTGTAGTCAATGGTTGGGGGAGGGGAGGGTCAAATGATTTCTTAGGCTGGGCTCAGCCTGGGTTGTGTGTATGTGTCCAGCACCAGGGCCAAGCAGGTGAGAACAAAACAAATAAAAGAAACAATGCACGCTTTTGCCTATAGAGGTCTTAATCTAGCCATGCCGCAGGCCGTAGTACACCTTGCCTCGTCACTCCACATCAGTGAATGAGTCATTATGTAATCACCCTAACAGTGTGTAATTTGCATATTTGAGATATCATGTTATCATATGATATCATAAGTTTGCATGCACTGGTCTTCAGCACTTGAAGTTCTTGGAAGTTTTGAAAACCATTTGCATTGCAGCTCAAGAGTCAAGAGCTAATTGTGGCAAACTGGCAACAACTATGCATGTTTTCTTTGTTTTAGTCTGTGGTCACTGCACTATCTGCATCAGTCAGCCAGCCCAGGAGTGGACAGGACTCTTGACAGTTGACTCGGACAGCGATTTGCCAATCAATCCATTGAAACAACCAACTAACCAGTCCAGCTGGCAAACCCAGCTTGTCCAGAGGCTCTGTAGCAGGATCCTCCTGAAAGTGAATCTACATCCCAAACTTCTAACTACCTGTGCAATTTGTGTAGA
Organism: Neoceratodus forsteri; assembly: GCA_016271365.2. Classification (NCBI taxonomy): domain Eukaryota; kingdom Metazoa; phylum Chordata; order Ceratodontiformes; family Ceratodontidae; genus Neoceratodus; species Neoceratodus forsteri. Next base: position 1,068,929,105 of record CM057452.1, on the reverse strand, counting down.
CTGGTGACTGAACTGGGAGGCTTGGAGAGGAGAGCACAGGGGTCGGACTCAGGAGTCAGCCACTGTCTACACAGCCTGGAGGCCCCGAGTAAGTTCAAACTTTATTCAAATTGTGAAAAGTCGAGAGAGAGAGAGAGAGAGAGAGAGAGGGAGAGAGGGAGAGAGAGAGAGAGAGAGAGAGAGAGAGAGAGAGAGAGAGAGCTGTGAGTCATGATTATTGTAAATTTAATCTGACTGGCACATGGTGGCTATATTACGCTACTGCTTTCTTGCCTGCTTAAAACGCATAATTATAACGTGGATTCCTTTAGAAGAAACAAACACCTCACTGTAAAATAGGTAGATATTGGTCTCTGTAGTCTGCTTGGTCTGGATTATTTTTGAGGCTTGGATTTAATTTCATTATTTTCCTGATCAAGATGAGTTTAAATTAAAATTACAGTACAGTATAGAGTTTCACTGTTTCAGACTATGGCTGCTGCTGTGCTGATGTATGTATGTTGCTATCGAGGATGATGTGCCTGACTGTATACTCTCCATTTTCTCAGAGAAAAGCACTTTTTACTGGCCTTTCCTCACCTTTGTTAATATTAGTCATTGTTTTTGAGTCAAGCCAGCCAGCAAGACTAGTGATTTTTTCCTCTAATCTCTGACTGTGAAATTGTTGATAGTGAATTCATTGATTTAAGAGAGAGACCTAGGCTAGCCTGTAAATTGTGTTCCTCCGGTGGCCCCTTCCTTTTTATGTTGTGTGGTCTCTCACACTCTGTCCTAAAGTGGACACTGTGGACTACTGTGGTTGCCATTTGCAGTGCTGTAATTAATACATTCCGTTCCTCCTTGCTCTTCCCACTACCCTCTCTCACTGTTTGTTTAAAATGGCCTTGAGGTTAAACTTTGTCTTGATTAGGTTGGTGCAGGCCTTGTCTGCCTTGTTTGTTTTCCTGCCTTTTGCGCCAACAATAATGGCTAGTTAATAATTACATTCAACCTCGAAATGGACTTTTCATTCAATGGATAGGGAAGTCCTGGGCTGTAACTGGACCAGGGCATGGTGACACCCATACCAATTTGTACTATGGCTTTTTTTTTTTTAGTTTCCTTACTTCTGTTTTGTTCCTTGATGTTTGGTTTGCAAATTTGTTTTTGTGGTTGAGTTTTGTCTTTTGGTGGTGGGGTGGGATGGTTACATGGCGGTGGGGGAAGGGGTTTATGATGTGGTTAGATTTTGTGGTTGTGTCATATGCATAGTCATCTTTCACCTCTGCATAGTGTACCCTAAAATGATCATGTCTCGACTAATTACAAGGCCAAATTGATTGGACCCCATTTGATGAAAGTTGAATGAAACATTCCAAGGTTTGGGTTGTTCTGTGTTATACTACATGTTGAACCTTGTCTCCAATCAGAAGGCATAGCCACAGTTTATCCTACAGTAAACTTACAATGGTCATTTTGAAAATTACGAAAAACAGTAGTACATCATGAAGCACATTTGCTTATACAGATGTAAATCATTAATGTTTCAGTGGGGGTTGGGGTGGGGTGCTGGGGGTATTGGGGGATGGGAAAGTAGTGGCAGGCAGTGGGGGTAGAGGGCAAGGAGGGGGGCCCTTGGCTACTATTGTGCATAGGGCCCATGGCAGTGTTAATCTGGCCCTGGATACACCAGCAGGTATAAGCTACACATCTCTACAAGTAACTGGGCTGTTGGTTTTCCAGAGGAAAGCCACATAGTCATTTAATCTGGAAGTACTACCTCCTATATACCTTGGCAGGTGTGGCTGATACAGGATATGGGATATGTGTGTGACTCTGGGCATGTACTGAATCTGAGGGATATACCAAAGGGCTCCTGTGACAGCAGTTGGAAGGTCAATATGGTGAAGACAGTTATGGGAAACAGGTAATTTTCTGCTGGGCCCGTGACCCAGAGCATCCCATGTTGGCTGATCTGGTCTTCTGCTGGACAAATTGTATAAAGGAATTGTGAGGACCTCAGTCCTGCTAAAAGTGTAATACCCACATGTCTGATTCCCCAGCGCGTATTGCTGTGAGACAGCATTTTGTGGGGTAGTGACAGAACCCTCCCAAGGTAGTGAAAGTTATCTGTGTGTAAATCAGAAACACCAATTAAGATAAACTGACTTTCAAGTCATGTATGTAATTGAAGACAAATTATTCCTGTTTCGCTAAGTATCTGCAGCCCAAAAGGAATAATCTGTTTAAACCTGCAGTGATGTTTCCCAGCATGATATTTGAACTAGTCCATTAGGAGGATGCCTCAAGAAAGGAACTTTTGCATTTATTTTGGCAGGGACCATTCCTCTACAAAATTGTAAATGTCCTGCACAGGTGCCTGATACACTGGGACAAGTGCAGGACAGAGGAAGCATGTAGTAGATAAGGGGCCCCAGATGACTGTCATAAGTCCACTGGGAGATGGTGCATGGTAGTCCACTTGGGCTACTGTAGACCTTCCCTTGTAGGCAGTTAGCCTTGGGTATCGATTCTAAAAGAAAGTGGGTAGGCAGGTACTTCCAGGGCAGCTCTGAAGAGCATAATGCCCCATTGTTCCCCAAGTGCTCTACTAAGTATGCAAGAAACTGCACAATTACAATCTACCTCATGCTAGGTCCTAAACAGATAATGGGTGTCAAAGCCCAGAAGGTCACCCCAGACTAGGAGGGTTACATAATTAAAAAGAAAAATGATGACGATTAAAAACAGTGAATCATAAAAGGAGGAATTTACCCCACTGGTCAGACTGCAGATAGTGATGTATGTTAACAATTGATTGCAATAATGACTGCTGTTACAAGAATAATAATAATAATAACATTTATTTATATGGCACCTTATCTATAGCCAAGGCACCTCACATTTTAAAACAGCAATAACAATATAAAATATGACAGACATCAATAAAATTAACATCAAAATATCAATACACTAGAACAGGAGGCTCAATTGCTAAATGCTTGATACCATCAATATGTTTTAAGGATTGCTTAATCCCTCCACAGTTGTGCACTCCTCGTAGCCGACGGGTAGAGAATTCAAAGGTAGGGGCTACACACAAAAGTTTTCACCCCAGAAGATTTTAAACATACCCTTGAATTCTAGCAACCCCTTGTCGGACAAGTGGAGTGACCATCCAGGGCAGTAGGGAATGACAAAATAGACAAACATTTACTCAGATGAATGTGTGCTACTTTGCTTCACAAAGAAGCTGACTCAGAATATTCAAACAGTTATTTTACTGTCTATGCTCATGGTGCAGGTGCCCAGGATGGAGGGGAGGAGAGGGCTGACAAATCAGGCTCACTAGTGTCACTCCTCCCTCTCTCCAAGGTGTGGGCTCCGTGTACTTATACAGTTAAATGATTACATTAGCAGCTATGGGGACAGCACACTGGGGTCAACAAGACATGAAGACAATTGACATCACAAAGACAGTTTTGACAGTATAAAGGACCTAACGATGAAGAGTCCAGAACCACTGCAGGGCTGGTAATGCAGAGCTCATGTGGGGCTTGTTGAAGAAAGTGCTCAAAGCAGCAACAGAGGTCTGTGTCCCTGTAAGCAATAAGGGAATCAAGACAAGACGTGTCCCACCTGGCTCAACAGAGATCTGAATCTAAGGAGTATATGGCTGGAGATTTTTCAATATGGGTTCTGCACCCTGTCCCTACAATGTCACCAGCTACCCCCACCTTGTCTGTAGTCACCTCAGAAATATAGGCAGACTCAGGGTTACAGTTCAGACAGACCTTCTACCACCAAGCTTGCAAGTCTGAAAGTTGGTAACCCAGGAGACTGATTGGCCTCCTGTTTGAAATCAGCTTCTTCCCTCCCCATAGAATATGAGCATTCTCCCAAAACTCTTCTATAGAAAATCAAAGAGTCAGAAAAATAAGCTCCCCACATTGGGAAGACAAGCAAGCATCCTGTCTTGCCTCCCTCAACACATATTGGAAGCAGAATAACCCAACACCATTCTTATCTTCCCTGGATTTTGGAAGGGGTTACCACATGCCTGCTCTAGAGGACCCATAGCTATTGGTGAGCCCCTGAGACCACCTACTGGGTACAGCCACCTAGTCCATTTCAAGTGCTCATGCCCACAGGGTTGGAAAAACTATCATGGGGTATTGCCTCCTGCAGGTCTCCCACACATCCCTGGATGGGGAAGAATCAGAGTCTCTGAGGTCTGCCTCTGGCTGTGAAATCATGATTTGATTGGAAAAAGTACAAATAATACACAACTAACACTTCCATTGTCTTCAAGAGATTGGAGCACCCTAAAGGGATCTGACACCACAGAGACTACTTCTCCAATGCAACTCCCCTCTAAGGGGCAATGGAGGGTCCCAATCCATGGAAACAGTGAAAGGAATACCACTCCACCAACTGGCTGAAAATGGTCAGCCCCCAGGGATGCAGCTAAGAAGATCCTTCCTGGTCTCAAGACAAGAGAATGATGAGAAGAATGAGATCTGAATTCCCACAGTATTCCTACCCTTATATACCTGAATAGGTGTGGATGCTGTGAGGCAAAACAGGATGTTTGGCTTGTGAGGCTGCCTTACATAAACTGTACTCCAAGCACGGGCTGGATCAACATTCAGACACATTCCATCTTACGGAAGTCTGAGCTCATGCAAGATCCATAGTTCCTCAAATATATGAGGGTTTAATCATCACCAAGTACCATGTACAGCATGTGGCTATGAATGGCAGAAAATACATTCATTTAATTTACAGCTGGGATTTAACAGGATGACCCTGCACCAAGCCAGACCCAAATTTGTATTATATGAGCCTAAAGAACCCAAAAGAGTGGACCATCCTGATCACCTGAAGGAGAAGGACCTGAAGGGTAGCACCACTTGGCTGCCTGAAAGACCCTAGGTAAGCTAAGTCATTAGTCTATGTTTGCTGTCCTCTATGGTCCTCCCGGGGAGCATGAGGTCCCAACATCCTTCACCTGCACTTTGGACTGGGTGAGATCAATCCTTTTCCCCTTTTATATGTTTTATTGTAAGGTGTAGGAGACTGTTCCTTTACTGGATATTTGAAAATGGTTTACCTACTGGGCAAGGACTTGCCCTTTTGGTATTATCATCTTGTTTGTGATTCTTCACTACATGGACTTTTGGGCCTCTTCCCCAGTTACTTTGAATACAGAAAAGAAAAAAGCAATGTTCTAGAAATATTTACTGGCTGTTGCTCACCAAAAATATTTTGTATTTTATAAAACAACTATGGATTTTACATGGTGTGACCTGTGTTACCTATGTCATATTGTTTCCCAACTGGGTTTATAAAGCCTTGAAATCTGAAAGCATATTTGATGGCCTTTTTATTTCATTAGGATTCCTGCTTCCACTGTCTGTTTTCTAACTTTTTTCTGTTGTTTTTCAGGAAGAAAGGTATTGGGGGTTTACTATGTACATGTGCTATTGTAAGAGACCAGGCTAGAGGCTCTAGATATTTTATGGGTTTTTTGCCATGTTTTGGACCTGATGGGTGTAATCCTGGGTCACCAGGTACAGCATCCGGGATCAGGAGAATGAGCACTCATGGTGGCTAGACATAGACTCCCAGTAAGTAAAGGGGTCCTATTTTTATGTTATAAATTCACTAACATTACTCGGGCAGTGCTCAAATCAAAGGTGTGTTTGCCCCTGTGGCCAGCTGGACTGGGAAGGCGATCTCCTTGTGCATCAGAGCCTGGAGTGGAAGGCTAGCCCAGGTGTTCCAAGAATTGACAAGGATGCCAATTATTTAAATGGGGAGCTCTACGTGTACCAGAGCTATCACTTCATTGCCACTGTATTATTCTTAGTCTTATCCCAGTTTCCTCAAGGTTGTAGAAACAACCACCAAGCCCTAAACTTCCATCAATTAACATCCGTAGTTTATTGGCCAGTTTTGTCCAGCTCAAAGTTTGGGTAAGCCAGCACAACCCTGATTTGGAAATTCTCAATTTGAAAGCTGAAGTAGTCACCCTGCCTTCAAAAGTGGGACAGAGCTCTTCACTCAAACTATGGCCCAATATCAATACTGCCTCCTCTCTAAGGCATTAGAAAGAACTGTTTCTGACTAACTGGTTGAGTACCTGAAAAGTATAGAATACAGTGCCCACAACAGCATGGGTTCTGAAGGGGCACAACACCTCCATTGCCCTCTTGGAGTACTCTGGTTTCCTGTATGGGGCCTCTGACAGTAGTCAGATAGACAGGGTGATTTACATTGACCTAAGGCATTTTACATTGTCAATCATAAGACACTTTCTCTGAACTCTGCTCCTTTAGACTCTCCACAGAAGTTGTTAGATGGTTTCAGAGCTACCTTTACAATAGATCCCGATGTGTAAAAATAGATGGCACACTCTCCAACAGTCATACAGTTCTCTCGGTGCCCCTCATGGGTCAATTCTTGGCCCCTTTATTTAGCCTTTTATTAACAAACTACTCTGAGTCTGCAAAGAGCAGATTCTTTATGCTGATGACACTGTCATCTTTTCCAAAAGCCCAGACCCCTCCAACGTCAGTCGAAAATTCAAACTGAATTCTCTGGCAGAATCTTGGTTTTCTAAATGCAAGCTTCTAGTGAACTACAGAAAAATAAAGTTATGATGTTTGCAAACCTCAAAATAAGCATAAGAGCTTCAAAATGACAATCCTGAATAGCCTATGCACCCCATTAAGCCAGTACAAACCTTCAAATATCTAGGCATCACACTGGACAGCACTCTATCTTTGCTCAGCACACAGATCAAATTGTTAAGATTGTCAATCCCAAAATTGGTCTACTATACACGCATCGTCATTGCCTGACCCAAGAAGCATTGTCATTCACCATTAAAAGCTCCATTCTGTCTATCATCGATTATGGGCTGGAAGTCTATGGGGCAGCCCTGATACCACCCTCAAAAGGATTAGTACTGCCATTAATAAATCCTGTAGGCTTCTTCTGTTCCAATGGACTAACACACACATGTGCCCTTTATGCACAGTCCAATTGGCTTACTCTACAATGTAGAATATGGTATCAAGTGTGTCTTCTAGGAAAAGAACACCTTGTCCTAACTCAGCCTGCCATCCAGAACCTCCTGTCCACTGCCCCCAACCCTCACCATACAAGAAGGACCACCAGACAATCACTCCATGTCTCATTTTTCCATACCCACAAGCACAAAGATCTTTTACTTATTGGGCCCCTCTATGGCTTAATGAACTCACCTCAAATATAATCAATGAACCCAAGCTTGACCAGAGCCAACATCCTACTGCTAGGCATTATTGTTTGTCTTATCCTCTGTTTACCCATAAGGACACCAATGTCAGGTGTTCCATGTATACCAGTGCCACCATCCTACTGCCAGTACATCATTCTTTGTCTTATCACTTTGCCCAACCATAGGGACACCACTTTATTTGTGTTTAATAGTTTTATGTTCACTTGGTCCAACAGTTAGGTTTTCTAATACTAGATCCATGCCATGGCCCAACTACTGGGCTTCCTGCCACTGCTCATCCATGTTGCCTTCTCCTCCCTCCTCTCCTCTCCAACATGCCACCACCTCCCATGCCCCCTTTTCCTGCCCAACCTCACTGGGCTTCCCCAATCCTCCACTCCGTGTCCACTCTCTCTTCGCCAAGCCTGACTCACTCAGCCACACGTCCCAGCCCTTTCTCTTCATCCCATCACTCTCCTGGCTTGCTTTTCAACTACTCCCCTTGCCCAGCTCCAAATAATCACCCAAGCCTTCTAACTAAGAGACGTCCGCTCACTGTCAGTCATATACAGCTATTCGCCCACCACCTATCTCTTGTTCTCCTGCTCCTGCCGCAGGTGACATCCACCCAAACCCGGCCCCAAACCACCCACCCCTCTCAATCACTGAAAGCCCCTCCTACATTGGACACTTCCTCACTTCTCCCTGGAGACCCTCTCCCACGTGGCCTGGAACCTCCTGCACCTAAATATAAGAAGCCCAGTCCATAAACTTGACTCCTCCATGTACTTGCTGCCCACTATGCTCCAGATATCCTCACCTTGTCTGAAACCTGGCTCACAAAAACATTAGTGACCTCTGTCACCATCCCAGGCTACACTTTGGCCCACCAGGACAAAGCCACAAGAGGCGGTGGAGTTGCCATCTCACGCCAACTCAGACTTGCACTGTTCGTTATCCTAGCCAAGTCTGAACCTAAAATCTATGAATTAATTTTACTCCTACTGACACTCCTCTTCTCGCTACTAATCTACATTGCAGGAATATATGCCTACCTGGCACACCATCCCTCTGCTGTCACCAACCTCCTCAAGCAAATCTCCTGCCTAACCCTGACAAGGGAACTTTATATTATGCGATCTAAACCACAACTGGCTAGCTCCTGCCCTCAACAAAACCAGGACTGAAATTGCTGCTCTAAACCCTCTTAAATCATTACTGAGCCCACCAGGCTTAACCTAAAATCTGGTAACTGCTCACCCTCGATTGGGCTCTTACCACACACCCTCACCAGGTCATAAATGCCGTATTCTTCCTGACTCCTCAGTGACCACCACGTTACTTTCTTAGTGCACAAAATCCACCACTCAAAATCCCTCCTAAATTTCTAGTCCAACGCTCCTTCAAAATACCCTCAATTTAGCGGTGTTAGACTACCTTGTATTGCAAACTGGGCCCTCAGCCTATTATGGACTCCATCGACGATGCCTTTCTCCACTTTAATGACACTTTCCTCAGCTGCCTAGGACAAACATGTCCCTCAGCGACATACAAGGCACGAGGCAACCATCTGCCGTGGATCACCAAAGAACTGATTGCATGTCAAACCGCCCATGAGAAAGCCTGGAAAATGCAAAAATCCTCATACCTCCCACAACATCTCTCCAGATACCGCATGCTCGAAACAAGTGTACCAGAGCTACTCGCTAGCTAAAGCAGAGTACTTCAGCAGCTCCCTACAGTCCAACCTAAATAACCCTCAAAATTCTGGAAGGTCATTCATTCCATCTTCACCCCACCAGCTGCCAATCCCACTCCAATTCTAAATATTACCAACTCCATTCTCGCTGAGCCAACAACAGTCGCTACTGAGCTCAACATATATTTCTCCCACTCTGTGCTGCCACTCTCCTTTCTGCCTTGCCAAACCCTGCACCTATCGCATCTTCTACAGACGAATGAACCTGACTAGGCCTCGCCTTTTCCTTCAATGACGTCTCTGCAGCGGATGCCCTAGATGCACTACTTTCTCTCAACCCTTCAAAAGGCAAATCCCCAGATGTCTTGGACCCTAAACTCCTCTACCTCTCCGCCACTGCCATAGCAACTCTGCTTGCCAAACTCTTACACCAATCCTTTGCTGCTGCTGCTGTCCCTCAAGCATGGAAGCATGACACTGTCATCCTCTCCCAAAAGGAGGTACCCCACCTCCCTCTTAACTACCGCCTTTTTCCCTCCTCCCAGTACTAGTAAAACTACAAGGCACCTTGTGCTCACCCAACTTACTTCCTTCCTCACTGACTCTAATTTCTTCACACCCTACCAGTCAGGTTTCAGAAAGGAACACTCCACTGCATCCTCCTGATAAGGCTTACTGACTCCATCCTGACTGGTATGGGACAGTAGCTGATCACCTCAGCCGCCTTCGCTGACTACAAAGCCTTCGACACCATCTCCCACCCCATATTGCTCTCTTTGTCTCGCTGAATCAGGCCTCTCTGTTGCTGCCACCAACTGGTTCAGATCTTACCTCTCTGGCAGAACCCTGTCCATTAGAATAGCAAATGCTATCTCCTTCCCCTTCCCTTAACTACCAGTGTCCCCAGGGGTCACTTCTGGGACCCATACTGTTCTCTATATTCCTAAATGACCTGCCGCTCATCTGCTCTACTACATCAATCCACATGTATGCAGATGACACTGTACTCTTCTCCTCAGGCTCCGACCCTGAAGTGATACAAACTAACCTCCAAGCCGGCTTCAACAAAGTACAGCAATGGTTCCGATCTCACCAGCTCTCCCTAAATGTAAAAAACTATCACGATGACTTTTAGCACATGACAACGCCTGTCCAGACTCCCATCTCTTCCCTATTTCCATACCCTGGATGGTCAAAACTCAAAGATGTCTCCTCATTACGCTACTTGGGGTATGGCTTCGACTGCCATCTTTCCTTCTCAGACCACATTGATGCTATTTCAAAAAACTACGCCTCATGCTCGGTGCACTTTATAGGAACCGCAGTAGCCTCCTAATCTCCTCGTCCGCCGTGAACTGGCCCTGAAGATGCTACTTCCTCCTTTGATTACTGTGACATCGCTACTGCAGCCCCTAAGTCCACCCTACCTAAGCTGGATACACTTTTTAATGTCTTCTGCCGCTTTGCTCTCGATGCCTCACCTCTTACCCACCATCATGCACTCTTTACTGCTCCTGACACTACTGGCCCCTCGAAACCGCTGCATTTCACACTGTGCTAAATATGAATCTAATCTATGGCTTGGCACCATCCTTCCTACCTCTCCTCCGTGCTCTCAGCTGCCCCTCCTCCTATTATCTTAGATCCTGCATTACTGCCAACTATCAATCCCTAGGTGGAAGACTACTGCCTGGCAAGCCGCCCTCTCACACGGTCACCCAAGCTATGGAATGATCTCTCACCTCAAATTCGCATTCCTTCTCTGCCAACTTCTTTCTACTACCCTAGCTAACTTCCTCACCACTAATTGCTCCAGTACCTGACTTGGCCATGTGCCAATTGCTCCCTCCCCACTGCCCGACCAGCAGTCCTAGCTTTGTTATAAATGCTGACATATAGCACCAACCTGTGCACTTTTGTCCTGTGCCTTTTGACCTGCATCATCATGTGTTCTATGTCTCCTGTTGCTTATACCTGCATATTACTGTGTGCTAAATTTTCCTTTGTATTGCTGCTATATGTCAAGTAATTGTAACATGCTCCATACAATATCCAATGTACTCCATGTGTTGTTGCTTGTTGTTTAATGCAATTGTATCCATATGCTGCTACTTGCCTGTTATTTGCTCAGTTGATAACCCGCATGTTATCCAACCCCTTGTACCCCCCCCAGGTCGCACTGGGAGATGAGCATCTTGTTGCTCAGTGTGCCTTCCTGGTGAAACTATTTCAATAAATAAATAAATAAATAAAATTTAAGAGACAACTCCCAACACTTCACATGTCTTGGCATTGGTGATTGCTAACCCTGATCTCTGTCCTGATCCCCTCTGCCCATTATACTTCTGCACTTATCCCCCTTCCCCAACCCTCTCTCATGGAACCTGACAAAGAAGTACTTGTCCTGATTAATTTTGAGCTTGACAAAGAAACATTTATTTCTGCTTAAATACCTCGTTTGTTATTACATTGTAATCTAATTGTATGTTATCATTGTATTCTCTTGTAACCCCCTACATGGGGGTTCCTGAATGTCTTCCTGAGCTTGTCTGAATGCTCCTCTTAACTTGGGAGGCAGTATAGCGCAGTGGTTCAAGGCTCTGAGCTGCAAATTTGATGACATCCAGCAGACCAGACCTGGGTTTGAATCCACAGCTTCCACTTGCATACTGTGTGACCCTGAGCAAGTCACTTAACCTTCTTGTGCTCCCAGGTTGCTCCTGTAAAAGCTTTCAGCTTAGTGTGCTATACCTGGTTAAACAACTAAATAAAAAAAATAACTGGTGTTTGACGTAATGCCGCCTAAATGTGGGTGTTGTGAGTGCTTCCAAAGCCTCCAGTACTGTCTCTTTAAGAGCTGCCTGCTCGCAGGCTCCAGTGGGTTGGTATGGGGGACTGGTGTTTCCTTGTTCAAATCCCCCTGAGCTGGCGGTGAATCGCCTCCCCTTGGCAGTCGCTATATTCGCAGAGGGAGCCCTTAAGAATGATGTAACTGTTTGGTCATAATTAGCTAGCATGTTGGTGGAATTACAGTTTGTCTAACCTGCTTTTTTCGTAGCTGAGATCAGGCGCTTGGCCTCCCATTTTGGACCTGGACTATTGCACTGGGCCAATGGTAATCGGGGAACGTTAAATGGAGATCTTTCTGACCAACCAGGATCAGGACTCATGTGGGAGCCGGCTGACCAATGAGACACAGACAGTAATTCTGGGAAGTACAGTCTGAAGAATGGCACCTTGCTTGCACCAATAAGGGCAGCAATAAGTGACTGGCATCTGCAGCCCACCTATGGGATCGGGTGGTGCCCAGTGGTGAGTCTTGCCTTAACTGCCAAAGGGCAGAGACGTTGTGGCTGTGAGCGCAGGAAGGAGCTCTGAGGCCCTGCTACCGGCTGGGTTTTCACGAGAAAGCACGGTGTGGAAGGCCAGATTCAGGTGGCTCAGTCACCGACAAGTATCGGACTAAATCTGCCTGGGCGGGTCAGAGGAAGCTGTGCAGGAGCGCAGCTACCTACCAGGCTCACCCTGTACAGGACTGAGAATCTGCTGAATCGCACTCGGTCTGTCAGGAAAAGTGAAGCTACGCTGACCTCGATTAGCAGTGAGTTCGGTCGGGCCTAGAGCAGCTGTCTGGTATGGTACCCTCTGTTGTTTTCCATATAAATGTGGAGAGGTGTTTGGAGTCCAGGCTCGGTTCTAAGTAGTGGTGTGAGAGCATTTTTCCTTCTGGAGTCGTGAGTACTGAATCAGGTAGCTCCTCGTCAAATGTTTCTATTAAGGGCAAGATCTTCTGGTTACTTTGCTGGCTACACAAATGGGCTAAGACCTGTAGCTTTTAAGCCAGTTTGACTCCTTCAAAAAACTATCCAGTGCACAAACTAGAGTTCCAGGCCCTAAAGTGGGCCATTGTTGATCAATTTCATGACTACTTGTACGGTGCCAAGATATTGTTAAAGACTGATAACAATCCTCTGACATATGTGCAGACCTCAGCTGTTGGATGCACTGGCCATAGGGTGGCTCTTTGCATTGGCCACCTACAACTACGCTTGTTGAATACAGAGCAGGCCTAAAACCATATAGATGCGGATGCTCTCTCTCAGAGGCCTGTGCCCCGAACCGATTGGGTCAGGTTGTCAGAATCTGACATAAGAGCCCTTTGCCAAAATTTGACAAGGAGGAACAGGTGTCTCCTGATGCTGTGGACTGCTTGGGGCCATCCGAGAAATGCATACCTGCTGCTTACTGTCATTTTTATGCATTAGACACTAGTGCTACTCTCAATTCAACAATGATAGCCTTCACAACGGGCTCAATCCCGAGACCCCATGATAAAACTGCCTTGGAGGCCCTGCAAGTCGAGAGACGATCCAAACCATGCTCCACTGACTTGAGAATTGCTTTGTTATACAAAGAAGGTTCAAGGTTAAAACTGATTAACCAACTACTATACAGGGAGATGGTGGACAAAGAGGTCCGGTAGACAAACAACCACTGGTGTTGCCCACTGCTTTTAGAGAATTGGTGTTGAGATCCCTGCACAATCACATGGGACACCTCGGCATAGACCGAACCCTTGACTTAGTGCGGTCCCGATTTTATTGACCCAAAATGGGTGCTGATGTGGAGCAGTATATCAGGACCTGTAGCCGATGTTTACAAAGAAAGACCCTGCCTCAGAAGGCTGCTCTCCTGGCTAACATCACTACTAGTGCCCCTATGGAATTGGTTTGCATTGATTTCCTGAGTCTAGAGCCAGATCTGAAAAAATCAGCAACATATTGGTAGTCACTGATCATTTTACCCGTATGCACAGGCGTTTCCTACTAAAGATCAAAAGCAACACAGTGGCTAAAGTACTTGTGGAAAATTTCTTTGTCCACTATGGGCACCTCAATGGATTCATTCCGACCAGGAAGATATTTTGAGAGCCACCTGATCAAAGAAATGCTATCCTTATGGGGGTGCGAAAGTCAAGAACCACCCCATACCACCCCAGGTGAATCCTCAACCTGAAAGATTTAACCGCACATTGCTTGATATGTTGGGCACACTGCAACCTAAAGACAAGCCTAGATGGAGCCGTCAGATTAGCACCCTGGTACATGCTTATAACTGCACCAAAAGTGATGCTACTGGATTTTCTCTGCATAGACTGACGCTTGGGAGAGAAGCTAGATTGCCGGTGGATGTATGTTTCGGGTTTCTCCTGATGGGGTTCAAGCAAACAATCATCTACAGTATGTGCAAAAGTTGAAGGCCCAACTCAACCATGTTACTAACTAGCCCAGACCATGGCTGCAAAGCTAAACCTGGCCAATAAGGAACAATATGATAAAGTGAAAGCAATGGAACTGAGAGAAGGGGATAGAGTGCTATTGAGGAATTTGGGACTGCATGGCAAACATGAGATTGCTGACAGATGGCATCACCTCGCTCATATTGTTGTGGGAAACTGGCAGATTTACCTGTATATAAAGTGCGGCCTGAAAACAATTCAAAAGATGTGAAACTATACACAGAAATCATCTACTGCCAATCGGGCAAATTTTGATAGAAGCTGAACCTACCAATGCCCCCAGGCCTGTGACTAGAGCTGCTGCCAAGAAAGAACCCAGACCACTTGATTCTTCAGCAAGCAAACTAAAAAGGCCTTCTCCAACCCCTCTGATGAAGATGATCATCAGTCTGTGTCTGAGGACAGTGAGAATAATATTGAATACTATCCCTTTATGAACTGAGCCAACTGTTTAGGGGCAATCCCCTAATTAACTCTGGAGACAAAGTTGGGCTTCCTGGACTGTCTGAGCCTCCAGCTTTGTCTCTGGAGCCAATGCCCCAGAGGATGACGAGTGGTATCCAAGCCAAGGGGTGGGATCCTTGAGCCTGGCTGAACTGTCTGGCCTGGCTGAACTATCTGACTTTCAGAAGAAGGAAGTGATGTGGGGAGCAAGCCAGTGATATGCCAGAACCTCAAGACTATTTTGAGTTCCCTGATAGCATCCCAGTAGTGTCAGAGGCGCCCTTGACTGAACTAAGTAGTGTGGGTCCTGATATAGAGGGTCGTGTCCCCGAAAGTACTATGGGCACGGGTCCCTTCTCATGGGAGGTTCCTCCACTAATCTAGCTGAGGCAGAAATGGAGCCAGAGCCCATGGCAGATTTTACTGAGACCTCTAGATGCACTGGCCAAGAAGTACGGCCTGTAAAAAGGTTATGAGTCTCTGGGTCAGCCTGTGGACCCGCCTTAAATGTAGTCCATAAGGGGTCTATGTATCTCCAAGTTCATTGCCCAAGTTAATTTTAGGGACGATGCCCAAATGTTCGTATTGTCTTCTGAGTATGGTGTCCCTGCCCCAGTTAGCCCGCAAGTAGCTGATAGGAAGGGCCCCTCTTCCAGGTGTCATGGGCAGGAAGTAATGACCTGATTTAAAAGGAAAGATTGTCTATGTGCCATATTGCATAAACAATAGTAAGCTGTGAATACAGTGCCAATGTATGTAACAAAAGGTCTAATGTGCTGTCAATCTAAACTGTTTTACCTTAAAGTGATTTAAGGGTAACTACTTTGTGCGGACGCCAAGTTCTTTCCAGGCCAGGAAGGGTGTAACCCCTTTATACATGGGGGTTCCTGAAAGTCTTCCGGAGCTTGTCTGAATGCTCCTCCTAACTGGTGTTCAGCGTAATGCCGCCTAAATGTGGGTGCTGTGAGTGCTTCCAAAGCCTCCAGTACTGTCTTTTAAGAGCTGCCTGCTTGCAGGCTCCAGCGAAGTTGGTATGGGGACTGGTGTTTCCTGTTCGAATCCCGCCTGAGCTGCGGTGAAATCGCTTCCCTTTGGCAGTCGCTATATGCGCAGAGGAGCCCTTTTGAACGATGTAACTGTTTGGCCATAATTAGCTAGCATGTTGGTGGAATTACAGTTTGTCTAACCTGCTTCTTTCGTAGCTGAGACTGTAGCGCTGTCTCCATTTTTGGGACCTGGCTATTGCACTGGGCCAAATGGTAATCGGGGAACATTAAAATGGAGATCTTTCTGACCAACCAGGATCAGGACTCATGTGGGAGCCAGCTGACCAATGAGACACAGCCAGTAATTCTGGGAAGTACAGTCTGAAGAATGGCGCCTTGTTTGCACCAATAGGGGCAGCAATAAGTGACGGGCGCCTGCAGCCCACCCATGGGACTCAGGTGGTGCCTGAGTGGTGAGTCTTGCCTTAAATGCCGAGGGCAGAGAT
Source organism: Neoceratodus forsteri (assembly GCA_016271365.2). Lineage (NCBI taxonomy): Eukaryota > Metazoa > Chordata > Ceratodontiformes > Ceratodontidae > Neoceratodus > Neoceratodus forsteri. Next base: position 1,068,912,925 of record CM057452.1, on the reverse strand, counting down.
GTTGTGGCTGTGAGCGAGGAAGGAGCTCTGAGGCTCCTGCCTGCTGAGTTTTCGCGACGGAAGCACGTGTGTGGAAGGCCAGATTCGGGCGTGCTCTAGTCGCAGTATCAGACTAAATCCACTGGGTGGCGGTCAGAGGAGGCTGTGCAGGAGTGCAACTACCTACCAGGCTCACCCTGTACAGGACTGGAGAATCCTGCTGAATCACGCTCGGTCTGTCAGGAAAAGTGAAGCTGCGTGACTCTCGATTAGCAGTGAGTTCGGTCGGGCCCTAGAGCAGCTGCCTGGTATGGTACCCTCTGTTGTTTTCCATATAAATGTGTAGAGAAGTGTTTGGAGTCCAGGCTCGGTTCTGTGACTGGTGTGAGAGCATTTTTCCTTCTGGAGTCGTGAGTACTGAATCAGGGTAGCTCCTGTCAAATGTTCCTAGTAAGGCAAGATCTTCTGGTTACTTTGTTGGTTACACAAGCTGAGCCTGCTGGTTCTATTAAATCTTCGAGGAAGCTCATGTTTGTTTCTGTGTCAGGCCCCACCCAGCTGCATCGAGGAACTAGCCTTAGGGCTTGGGTACCATAGACAGTAACTTATAGGTTAGGCCTGTGCACAGAGCCATAGGTAGATTCTCATATATTGTAGTGGTAAGCTAATCAACCTGATTCCCCTGGTCTTTGTTATTTCCCTTAAATAAATCAGATTGCTTGTTTTGCAAAAGCACACTGGCTAGTTTGTGTATTAATGGTGAAATACTGCACAGTGAATATGGTGTAACTGTACCTTACTTTTCAGGGGTCCCGGAGTGAGCTGATTGGTCTCGAGCGGGGTAAGTGTATATGGTAAGGGCACTGAAATTGAACTGTGTGGGCTACTAGTGGGAAGAAAGGGGGCTGCAGCAACCCAGAGAGCTGTGACCGAGTCAAACTCGACTGTTCTAACCCCAACCTCTGGGTGGAGACACGGCCAATGGATCTGGGCCCCTCACCCTGTTACAGTTAGGGCAGGCAGGGTAGTAGCCCATAGGATAAGCGCCCCTGGGGGTTACACTCTGTTCAGACATTGGTGCTCTGAAACACTGCACTTTACTGTTTCCAGTGTTCCAGTCTTGTATTGTATGTTATGTGTCTTTTGTTCCATGGACGTGGAACCTTTGTGAATGAGCTTCCAGCTCAAAGGTGTATTTCCAAGATTTCAATAAATAAATAAATTATCTCATTACCCACTCATGGAGACATCAGAGGCAGGGGTTTCATGTTTACCAGAGCCAACATTCTACTGCTGGGGCATTATTGTTTGTCTTATCCTCTGCCTACCCATAAGGACACCAATGGCAGGTGTTCCATGTATACCAGTGCCACCATCCTACTGCCAGTACATCATTCTTTGTCTTATCACTTTGCCCAACCACAGGACACCACTTTATTTGTGTTTAATAGTTTTATGTTCACTTAGTCCAGATGTTATATATTAACTGTATTAAGGTGTATGGTATATGGGTTATTTATTAGATGGACAATGATGTAACACACACTTTTAGGATTATGTCTCTTTAAGCCATCACTTTTAAGGGCATACACCTGTGACGCCCATCAGCCTTGACAAAGCCCTAGTGTAGGCAAAATGTTGGCTGCATCTGGTGGGCACATCTGTATCGCAACGCTGGTTTGTTATTTTTACTTATTAAAATTCAAGTTATCCTATTAACAGTGTGTCTTGCTTCTGGAAGAAGAGGCAGAGGTGGGGGAGAATGTACAGAGAGGCTTCAGGAGGCGGGTATGAGATTCAATCAGGATGTTTTGAACCAGATGGGCTACAGAACATAACTGAGCTGGATACAACTCATGACATACACAGATACACACAGAAATGTGACGGCAGAGAAAAGCACCACGGCCTATCTAGTCTGCCCAACACCCTACCTCCCCTTCTGTTATGCTTCCACCCTCTTTTCCCAACCCCTTAAATCTATCCCAAGCCCTCTTGAACCCCTCCACTGTTTCAGCTGCCACTACCTCCTCCGACAGCTTGTTCCAGGCCTCCACCACCCTCTCCATGAAAAACTGCCCCTGACATTACCTCTGTATTGCCCACCTTCCAGTTTGAGGCTATGTCCTCGTGTTCACTCCTTCTTCAATTTGAACAAGCTGTTATCCTCTACCTTATTTATTCCTTCAATACTTAGAGGTCTCAATCATGTCCCCCTCTCCCTCCTAGTGTCCAGAGGGTACAAATTCAGCCCTCTCAATCTTCTCTCATAGGGTATATCCTGCATCCCTCGTACCATTTTGGTTGCCCTTCTCTGCACCTCTCCATCATCTCAACATCTCTTCATAGTTGAGGCCTCCAGAACTGCACCCATACTCCAGATGCAGCCCAACCATGGTTCTGTATAATGGCATTAGCACCTCCTCTTCCTGCTATCAAAACCCTTGCAATGCAGGCCAACATTCCATTTGCCTTTCCCACCATCCTGCTACACTGGCTGCCCACCTTGAGGTCATGCAATACCATAATCCCCAGGTCCCTTTCTGTTTCCTTCTCCTTAATCACCAACCCCCAAGGGTAAGTTTCCTCCTATTCTTCCTCCCCAGGTGCATCAGTGAGCACTTTTGTGTATTAAACTTCAATTTCCAGGTGTCAGACCACCTCTCCAGCCTCTCCAGGTCCCGTCTCATGGCTTGCACTCCACTAGGTGAATCCACCCTATTGCAGACCTTTGTATCATCTGTGAACAGGCACACCTGCCCCTCCAGACCCTCCGCTAGGTCACTAACATAGATGTTAAAGAGTATTGGTCCTAGCACTGACTACTGTGGCACCCCACTGGTCACCGCCCGCTCCCTGGAATGTGTCCCATTTACCACCACCATCTGACTTCTTCCCTTCAACCAGTTTTCCACCCACCTGATGATCCTGTTGTCCACTCCTAGTCCATCCAGCTTATATACCATTCCACCATGGAACGGTGTCAAAGGCCTTATTGAATCCAGATAGACCATGTCCACTGCTCCTCCATGGTCCACTATCTGTGTCACCCTATCAAAAACTCTATCAGGTTAGTCTGACAGGACCATCCCTTGGTGAAGCCATGCTGCCTGTCATCTTGCATGTCATTCATCTCCAAGTATTCTATCAACCTGATCTTAAGTAGTGTTTCCATTACCTTCCCACCACCGAGGTAAGACTAATAGGATGGTAGTTTTGACCTCGTCCTTCCACCCCCCATGTAGTGTGACCACCTTTGCCCTCTTCCAGTCCATTGACACCACCCCTGTGACCAGGACAAGTTAAACAGCCTCACTAGGTGCGGGGCCAGGTCATCCTTCACCTCCTTGAGAACCCTGGGGTGTATTCCATCAGGCCCATTGCCTTATCTACCCTAAGTCTACCCAGCTCTTCCCTTACTCCTTCAGCAATGACTCTGCCACAGCCACCTGCCTGTGGCTGTCACCCTCCCACCCCATCCTGATCCCCTACCTCCCTTTCCTCAGTGAAGATTGAGGCAAAATAGCTGTTTAATGCCTCTGCTTTTTGAACTCCCTTCCAGTATTGTTCCACTTCCTTATCCTTCCAATCCCATGCTGCACCCTCCTCCTTTTCCAACGTATCTAAAGAAGGTTTTGTCCCCTTCCTTGCCTGCTTCGCTATCCTCTCCTCAGTGGCCCTTAGCCCTCCTTATCTTTTGCCCAGCCTCCTTTCTTTTCCCTGTAGGTTTCCTGTCCTCATCCTATTGTGTCTTCCTGTACCTCTTGAATGCTCTAGTCTTCTCCTTGACCCCTAATGCCACCTCTCTATTGAACCATAGAGGTCTTTTCTGTCTTCTGTTCTTTCTTACTTCTCTTATACATGAGTCAATGGCTTTAAATACACCTCTCTTGATGGCTGCCCATAATTCCTTCACCCCCAGAACATCCTCTATCCTCAACATTTCTTTCCCAGCTACCTTCCTCATTCCATGAAAGTCAGCCTTCTGAAGTCCATTACCTTGGTTCTTGTCCTAACCTCTCCCTGCCCGCCTCACCCTGAACCTGACAGCCCTGTGGTCACTGATGCCAAGCTCTTCCCCACTTACACCTCCTCCACACTGTCCCCATTTATGAGGACCACATCCAACAGGTTTACACCCCTAGTGGGCTCACTGACCCTTTGTTGCAGGAATGTGCCCTGAAGAGCCTCTAAGATGCCCCTGCTACTTGTAGAGATCTCTGTCTGGGCCTCCCAGTTGATGTCCAGAAGGTTTAAGTCCCCAACTAGCACAATTTCCCTTTCCATGCCATCCTCACTATTGATTCTACAAAGTGTCTATCCCTTCCTCCCTGCATAGGAGGCCTATAGACTACCCCAACATGTAGGTTTTCTCCCTGTCCCTGTCTAGGATGACCCACATTATCTCTGTTTCCTCCTCCTCATCCTGCCCTTCCATGGTCCCAATCCTTCCCTGATATATAATGCCCCTCCCCCTTCCCTCCTGATCTTTCCTAAACAACCGCTACCCTGGGATCACTGTCTCCCAGGTGGAGTGCTCATTCCACCAAGTCTCACTCACTGCTACAATGTCTAGGTTAACCTCCATCATGGTGGCCTCCAGTTCTCCCATTTTGTTCCCCAGACTTCTGGCATTTGCAACCAAAGCCCTCCAACATGTAGCCCCATCCCATCCTTCCCTGCTGCTAAGTGTTCCCTTGATGAGTGTTGTGACTTGGGGAGGCTGATAGCCTCTGCTCTGCCTCACGTAAGGCTGGCCCTGTCCTTAGCCAACCCCTTATTTAGTTTAAATTGAACTTCCTTGCCATGAAGTCCCCCAGTTTCTCTTTAGTGAAGCTGCCCTGAAGAGCTCAGGTGCAGCCTGTCTTGGGCATACAGCCCTCCTCCTCCCATGTAGAGCCCCAGTCACCTATCCAGCCAAACCCAATCTGACTGCACCAACCTTGTAGCCATTGCTGAATGCCCTTATCTTATCCTTTCTGGGTGTGCTCGCTCTTGGTACTGGCAACACCTCAGAGAAGGAAATGGAAGGAAAAACAGTGTTGCTCTACAGAACCCTAGCAAGTTCCTTGAAACTTGCCTGTACCTCCATCAGACTGTTCCCTTCCAGTCATCTGTGCCCATCTGAAACACCAGATGTGTCCTTTCATCCTGTTGCTTACCTCAGGAAGGATATGATGCCTCACCTCCAACACCGTCATCCCTGGCATGCACTGTACCCATACTGCATTGTTTTGCTCCCTTCCTTCCCCATTTTAGCCTTAATTATTGAGTCCCTGAAGAGTGCCACTCTACTGCCCCTGCTTCCTGGGTGTCCTTTGTCCTCTAGCTTTGTGTCGGGTTTGGCTCCCTTGGACCTCCTCATGTTCCATCCTGACTTGGTTTCTGCCCTGCTCGCTGCCTTTTGTTCCCATCACCTAGCCTATCCTGATTTTTACCCACACCCAGCATCTGCACCTCTTGCCATCTCCCTTTAGCCTTTCATCAGACTCCCTGCTGTACTTCTTCATCCCTTGTACTTCTGCCTGGCTTCCTTCATCCCTGCAGACCCCTCCTGCATCACTGCTTGAGCATGATCCATTTCATCTGACCCCCTCTAACTGCTCCTGGCCTTCCCTCGCCTGCATCACTGTGCGAGATTGTACCAACTGTGCTTGATCCCTCCAACTGTTCCTGTCCTGCTCATCTTTGCAGAAGGTTTTGAGCACTGTACCCCACTTGGGAAGTCTTCCTCCTTACCACCTGCCCTGCCTGCATATATCTCATGCACCTTGCCCGCGCATGCACCAGCCTCCTACTGCAGCTCCTACCCTGCAGGGGTTTCCTCCGGTTCATTTCAGCCTCCCAGGAGCTCAACTCCAGCTCTTCCAGTGCTTCCTTCTGCCCCTTCTTATGCCACAGTTCCCCTGGTGCCACCTTTTGGTGTGTGCCTAATGTGCCTATCCCTCCCTCCACCCTTCTCCTGCATCGATGTGCCTACCCTTCCTCCCCTTCCACTGCACCTGAGATCTTCCCCACGTCCCCCAGCCACTCTGCACCCCCTTCTGTGATGGCCCCTGCTTGATCCCTTCCTCTCCAATGTCCTCGACTAGACTACCTAGGAGGGCAAAATTATTTGTTACTTCCACTCTCTGGCCCATTTCACCTATGCCTGCATTGTCCTTCATACTGGGCATCCATCTGCCTTTTCCTGAGCCTACTGTCTTCCATTCCTCCTGATCCCTGACTGACCCCTTTTCTCTAGCTACAGGCATCGTTTTTGTGCCTCTAGACTTCCTGCTGTCAGTTCCCACTGACCACTTTCCTTCTGTCTTGGGTGTCCCTGTCCCAAATCTGGACTTGCTGTTGTCTGTTACCACCTCTGGTCTATCCACTGGATCCTCTTCCATCCTCTCCTCCCAAGCCCTTGACTTCTGGAACAGTGTTTCTGATCCTCCAGTGAATCTACTCAGCCCTTCCCACTCCTTCCTTGGCTTATACTGTCCCTGTCTCTCATTCCCTTCCCAGCTCCCCACATTTAACCCCACCTTAGCCACACCACTTCCTCTCTCAGCTGAGTGAGCTGCTTACACATCATACAACACCCATCCTCAAAGCCCAATTTAGGATCATAGCCATTCCACAGCCACTGCACCCCACCACCCTGCCAAAGATCCCTCCCTTGGTCACCCCATCCTCTGTGCTGCCCTATCATTTCTTCAGTGATACTTAGATACAGTCCTAAAATCACCATTATGTATTTTTGGGCCTGACCTCACCCCATTCCTCAGCCCCAACCCACAGTCAAGACTTTTAGAAATAATAAAGCATGTGCAAACCATAAGCATCAAGAATTAATAACCGTAGACACCAAGTTCAAGTCCAGGTCACCAAGTTCAAGTCCAAATCCCCAGCACCTCCAGCATCAGTAGTCCAAGATCAAGTTCCCAGCACCTCCAGTGTCAGTAGTCTTGACCCAGTTCATTTCACCTCAAATCAAGTCCAAATCCCCAGCACCTCCAGTGTCAGTAGTCCAAGATCAAGTTCCCAGTACCTCCAGTGTCAGTAGTCTCGATCTAGTTCATTTCACCTCAATTTCAGCTTTTTGTGAAGGATTTCTTAGTGCCTGTGTCAATTTCCCATATCCATTGAGGTTGAAGTCCAAGTCCCCTGTGGATAAATGCAGGACCCAGTTCCTTTGCTGCAAACCAGCTCCTCACAGTGATTTCCTTAGCTCGGACACTCCTCGCTCCCACTTTTAATCCTTCTATTGGTATGGCTGGCTATTTTAAGGCCTACTGCCTTGGCACCTCTCTCCTTGATTGGCCTGATCCTACAATGCTGTCTACGGTTTGGCCAGCCATCCCTGCTTCAGTCGCCGGACTGCCACCTGTGCCCTTGCTTATTCAGCTCCAAACAGCTCAGCCTCTTCCTCTGATCACCAACCTCGACCACTGCTGACTGCAGCCACAGCTCCACACAGCTCTCCACATTGACATTGTTGTTAACATTTCAAATTATGTTTTATCTGATGCTGAACATCAAGTGCTACAAAGGGCTTATATTTATTTCAGATAACAATATGAATCATTTCAGACTGTGGTTGATCTTTACAAATTCACTAGAAAATTACATCCTAGTGCATTCTTTCATGAAGAGCCAGCCAAACCTCAGAAAAAGTATTTAATAGAAGTCTAAATTAACCCTTAGGAACAACATACAGTAGGCCCCTTAGAAATTAAAATCTACTTTTTGCCTCCTTCAAACACAACTGTAACAACTTTTGAGAGAGCATGTCTAAAGACTTGGAACAACTTTCTGAAAACAATGAAAGTTAGATATTATACCTGTACCGCTGAGGAAAGAGAAGCAATCAATAGACTGAGTAATAACTATGATATAATAATTAAACAAGTGAACAAAGGAGGGTCTATCATATTACAGAACAAAGAAGAATATGAGACTGAAATGCACAGGTAACTAAGTGATAACAATTTCTACATTAAACTTGATTGTGATCCCACAGATGGATTTAAAGAGAAATTTAAGATGTTATCTCTCAGGAATGGCATGATTATTTGTCTGTGGACCATCCGGTTTGAGCGGTCTTTTATTGGCCTTCCTAAGATCCATAAAATCTCTTTCCACCCAGGCCAATGGTATCTAGTATTGGTTCCCTAAAAGAGCCACTTCCAAAATTTATTGATGGACACATTAAAATAGTCACACAGGAAACCAGGTCATACCTGAGAGACACCACACAACTTTTGTCCACCTTCAAAGATGTCTATATAGAACAGGATTTTTTTTGTTACACTTGATGTTAATGCTTTTATACCAATATACTGCATGCAGATGGGCTGGAGGCATCATGGAAAGTCTTATATAAAATACTGAATACATTGCACCTTTCACTGAATTTTGGTTACCATCACAGAAAAGGTATTAACATGCAATTCATTCACGTTTAAAAACAATATATATCTGTAAACAAAGGGACATGAGGGGCTGCTATGGCCCCAATTATGCTAACCTGTTTATGTCCCAGTGGGAAAAACAAACTATAGTGATGTTAACCCATTTTGGAAAAGATCAACTTGCATAAAAGATACATTGGTGAACTTTTCCTAATTTGGAAAGGACAGAAAATTGTGTTTTGTGGACTATCTTGAATCCACCAATCAGAACTTTGGATTCTGTCTTGCATTTGATTAACAAAAATTTTCTTTCTGGATCTGGGGATGTGGAAACAACACTGTGTAGTAAAGCTATGGAAAGAAACTATATTCTACATTTCAGTAGTTATCACCCCCATCACATCACAGCTAACATACCTACTGGTCAATTTATGAGAACAAAACGTAATTGTTCAGGTATGAATGAATACGAGGTACAAGCAGATGTACTGACTGACTGATTCTTGAAAAGAGACTATGACCAGGTGACACTAATGAGTGCAAAAGATCGAACTGGTAACATATCAAGGAAAGTCTATTGTAGACTAGTGATGAATGTGAAAATAAATATAATAAAATGGCACCATGTCGTATTACCATGCTATCTGTTTATATGGCATTGTCTAGATTCAGTATATGGATAAAAGGTTTTATTCATTTTCATCTGTATCTTTGCACTTTTGGCAATAGCACTTTTTGTGTTTAAGGGTTTTATATTCACTTGGTCTGGATATTAGATATTAACTGTATTAATGTGTGTGGTATATGGATTATTTATTAGATAAGATGATGTAACATGCACTTTTATGATTATGTTTCTTTAAGCTATCACTTTTTAAGGGCACACACCTGTGACTTATGTCAGCCTTGACAAGCCTAGTGTAGGGCAAAAATGTTTGGCTATATCTGGTGGGTGCATCTATATCGCAATGCTGGTTTGTTATTTTACTTAATGAAACATGTTATCCTATACACAGCATGTGTTTTGCATCAGTGGATACTGGGAAGCCAAGCTCTTTGGGGGACACACAGGGATACTGATGTCAAAGGTCTCAAGTGTAAGAAAGCCACCACTATACTGCCAATGCATTATCCTTTGTTTATATCCCTGAAGATCCACAGGGACACCAAACTGCTGGGGCATCATGTGTACCAGAACCAGCATCCTACTGCATGTGCATTTTCTGAGTCTCATCTCTTTGCCCACCCACAGAAACACCAATGGCAGATTTTCCATGTGTACTAGAACTATTGTCCTACTGATGGTAAATTATCTTTGTCCAGTTCTGGATCAGGAATGTAATACAGTGTTTATCTTGTGCAATTGACCTTTACTGGAAAGGCAATAAAGGTGTTAAGCAAAGGTATAACCTTCTCACTGACTCAGCTTCCAGAACATTTTGCAATCATGGCAGAGCTGCTTCTTCAAAACATCAGACTAACATAACAGTTCAGGGAGGATCAGGACACATATCAGGAACAGAGAGATCTTGAAAAGCACTAAATATCAAATCAATATATAACCTAATTAAGGTTGTAGCCACAAAATTGAACTGTTTTTAACCAGGAGACTAAAGAGGCACAGTCTCTTTTCATGCCCACAACACCCCACAAACGCAGTTTAATCTTACAAAAGAAGAATCACACACCCTAACAGGAGCCCTAATAGGAGAAATGTTTTTCTAAGAAATGTAAGGGTTAAAGGTTAAAAGGGTAGCATTCAGAAGGTATGAGGAGATACAGAGGGAATAGTAAAGGGAAATATATCAGCAGAAACAGAGAGAAGCAGGGAAAGCAGTAAGGAGTAGAAAGCAAAAAGTGAAGTGAGGATAACAGTAAGAGGAAGGAGGTGCTGTTAGAACTATACTACTCTACTGGGACTAAAGAACTAGAACTCTACTACTGGGACCTCAATTTATGGTAATAACAAACAAATAAAAAAGAGTTAGTGTGTTTGTCTGAGTTGGGTGAAGTGAATTGTTATCTGTGCAGTTAGCTAGGCGTAGGAAGGAAACTGTGAATTGTTATCTTGCAGTTAGCTAGGTGAAGAAGGAAACTGTGAATTAGGAGGAGTGGCTTAGGTAGAAGGAAGCCAGGTGTTTTGGAGTTAAAACTGCCCTAGATAGCTTGTGGCAGAGAACAGCAAGATGAAGGAGGTGCTGTTAGAACTGTACTACTCTACTGGGACTATATTGCCCTCTTTCCCTCCCTCCAGCCCCATCATTAGCCAGTTCTACTTTTATAGGCACGGGATTTGACTGACAACAGGAACTTCCTGTTTTGGAGCAGGAAGGAGTGATCACAGAGGCACAAAAGACTCACCACCCTAGAAGAAAAAGAGTAGCTCTCCACCCCGCCCCCCAGCTGCAGGAGGCCTGACTCTGAGCAAATAAGAAGGAGACTACTAGAATAGAAGAACTTCCTGTCCCAGAACAGGAAGATCAGGAGCTTAAGGGCATGGAGGCAGTAGGAAAGTAGGGAGAGAAAAATTATATATATAAAAAAAATAAACAGAGAGGACAGAGTAAGTATACAAAACAACAGTTAAGGGTCAAAATAAGACATGATGGGAGTGGTGCAGTGCAGTGGTTGTGGAGCAGCAGTCTTCCAGGAGATGTTCTGAGAATGCAGTGTTGTCCCATCTGCATGCACCTCTGGGCTGAGGGAGGAGGTTGCCCATCTTCAGTCTGAGTTGGTCAGGATTGGGGGCCTCCTCTCCCACTCAGGGACTGCCAGGGCCACTGCCTCAGAAGTTGCCAAGAAAGAGGAGCAGTTGGACCACAGTGTGCTCAGGGAGGGTGAGGGTGGTGGAACAGAGGCATCTCCAGTTGTACCTCTAGACAATTCATATGCCATTCTGGCAGGTGTGGTTCCTCTATAGAGGCACTCTCAGTGGAGACCAAGTAGGATGCTGGGAACTCCACAAGGAGACCCACAGGATGGTGGCATGTAACCCCACAGGGAAGGAAAAAAATCTGCTGGGCACCCATTGTTAGGAGGGTAGAACTGGGGAGGGAGGGAGAGGGAGGTAAAGTGCCTGTCTGGTGCCATGGCTTGGAGGGACAGGAGCAAATCAGGATCATGGGAGCAGCTGCATGGGTGATGGAGCTGGATGTCATTGTCCACTTAGGGACAAATGACCTGACTTGGAAAGGGATCAGAACAGTGGAGGGAGTTTGTGGAGTTGGGGAGGGGCCTTAGGCACATAGCACTCCACGGTAACCTTCTTGGAGGTGATGCCAGGTCTATGGCAAGGGTGAGACTAGGGTGCCTCTGCACCATGGGATTCAATCATTTGGTTGAAAACTGGTGCAGAGCCTCAGGGTTTTGGCTTCATTGGGGACTGGGGGTCCACCTGGAGGATGCAGGCCTGTACTGATGCAATGGTCTGCATCTGTCCAGGAGGGAACCAGGATCGTAAGTGACAGGTTTAAATGCTTCATTAACAAGCATTTAAACTAGCCAAGGGGAGGCATGGAAAAGGAGCAGGAAAATCCTAGCCCCCAAAAAAGTCAGGGTACTTAATGAGGTAAACGCTAAGGTAGAGACATCGATAGGAGAAGGGCAAGTGTAAATGTAGAAAGGCAAAAGGCAATAAGACAGGACGGGGCAAAAAGGGTAAGGCCATCAATAAATGAAAGGTAATGAGTACCAATGCCCACAGTCTAGGTAACAAGCTCCCTAAACTGGTGGCCTTGATGGAAGAGGGATGCCTGGAAGTCGGAGCAGTCACAGAAACATGGTACACAGAGAACCATGACTGGGATGTCAACATACCAGGGTATACAATCTACAGGAGAGACAGGGAGGGTAGAAGAGGAGGAGGACTAGCTCTCTATGTAAGGGAGGGATCAAAGCAATGGAACAAAAGGGTAAACAGGGAGGGAGGAGGCACTGTGGGTCACCCTGAGACAGGAAATGGCACCACAGTCACACAGGGTTGTATACAGACCCCATCTCAGGGGAGGAAGTCGACAAAGAAATGACAGAAGGTATCTTTAGGATGGCAAAAGAAAGGAGATATTGTTGATGGGGACCTGAATATGCCAGGTGTTAACTGAAGCATCTTTGCTGCAATCACTCCCAAGAGCAGGACCACCTCAATACCCCTACAGGGGCATGCCCCAGACAGCTAATGTTGGAACCCACTCAGGAGGAAGCAATCTTAGACCTGGTACTCTCAAATGGGGATGGAGAGAGGATCTCAGATCTTGAAGTGGGTAGTCATCTGGGAACACGTGACCACCAAACAGTGTGGTTCACAATGAACTCAGCTGCAGAGTAAAGCCATACAAAAGTGAGGGTAGTGGACTTCAGGAGGCTGACTTTCTCAAATGGAGAGTGCCTCAGAAAAGCACTAGCAAACAGGCAAGAAGGAGGGTGGAGCAACAATGGGGAAACATCAAAACTGCCATCACAGAGGCAACAAGCCTTTGTGTAGCAAATAAACAAATCAAAACAAAAGAAAAAAATACTATGGGTTCTCAAAAGAGGTGGCGGTGAAGGTTGGGAGAAAAGATAGCATTTAGAAAGTATAAGGAAACACAGAAGGAGCAGGACAAAGAACTGTACCAGTTAAAGCAGAAGAAAGTGGGGAAGGCAGTCAGAACAGCAAAGGCTCAAACTGAGGAAAAGATAGCCAACTCGGTTAAGTAGATGAAACCTTTTATAGGTTCATTAGGAGCATAGAAAGACAAAGGGAGGGTAGTGAGGCTGAATAAAGGGGACGGTGGGTGGGCAGAGGGACAGTGAAAAGCAGGGATGCTGAATGAATTCTTCTGCTTAGTATTTACAAAAGAAGAGGAGGAGGTACCTAATACAATCAATAGAAGCACTCTGGATAGGGGGTCGATCCCAGTCCTTTACAGAAGAAAGGGTTCTGAAAGAACTCCTAAAACTGAAGGTGGACAAAGCAATGGTGCCTGATGGGATTCAGCCCAGAATTCAAAAAGAATTAAGGGAGAACTAGTGACTTCACTGACTAGTCCTTTTAACAAATCATAGGAGGATGGTGTGGTACCTGAGGACTGAAGGAAAACAGATGTGATTCCCTTCACAAAGTGGGAGCAAGATAGAGACAGGAAACTACAGAGCTGTCAGTTTGACCTCAGTGGTAGGAAATTATGGAATCATTTCTGAAGGAAAGAATTGTTGAGTACCTAGAGGCCAGTGGGGCACAAGACCCAAGGCAGCATAGATTCACAGTGGGAAGGTCATGTCAGACAAATCTAATTGATCTTTGACTGGGTGACCAAAGTAATAGACCAGGAGGGGCTGTGACATGGTCTACCTAAACTTTAGCAAGGCACTTGACACAGTCCCATGCAAAGATTAATAAACAAATTATCTTGCCTGGAGTGGTGCAGGGTGGTAGCCTGGGAAAATATTGGCTGGACAAAAGAACACAGAAAGTAATAGTAAACAGAGTCCATTCTGAAGAAAGGGAGGTTACTATTGGAGTACAGCAGGGTTCAGTACTAGGTCCAGTCCTTTTAATGTCTTTATAGGTGACAATGCAATGGGACTGGAAGGATAAGTATGCCTCTTTGCAGACGACACAAAGATCTGCAACAGGGTTAATACACAAGGGGATGGGAAGGATGAGAAGGGACTTGGCAAGGTTGGAGGAATGATCAGAAGTGGCAACTTGGATTCAATGCAAAGAAGTGCAAAGTAATGCACCTGGGAAACAAAAACACAATGGGGGGAGTAACAACAACAAAAATGGAAAGGGACCTGGGGGATAATCATATCAGATGACCAAAGAGGGCAAGCAATGTGAGAAGGTGGTAGGGTGGCTGGGGGATACCAGATGTATAGGGAGAGGCATCACCAATAGAAAACAGGAAGTTGTTTTTCCTCTGTACAGACAGCTGGTGAGACCCCATCTGGAGTACTGCATCCAGTTCTGGAGACCCCATCTCTGCAAGGACATAGACAGGATGGAGGCAGTTCAGAGGAGGGCAACTAAAATGGTGCAGGGTCTGCAACAGAAGCCATGTGAGGAGAGACTAATGGAGCTTAACATGTATACTCTCAAGGAAAGGAGGGAGAGGGGGACATGATAGAAACTTTTAAGTACCTCAAGGGATCAACAAAGTCCAATAGGGTAGCATCTTTAAAAAAAGAGATGTGCAAGAACAAGGGACACAATTTGAAGATAGAGGGGATGGCTCAGGGTAATGTGAGAAAATATTTTTTAATGGAGAGGTGGTGGATGCATGGAACAGCCTTCCTGAGGAGGTTATGGGGTCAACAACAGTGGGGAATTCAAGAATGCATGGGACAGATATAAGGTAACTCTTGGTGGGGAGTAGGAAGAAATAGGCCGTTGGTTAATTAGATCTGCAGCTTATCCAGTAGGTAGGGAAATGGGCAGACTAGGTGGGCCAAGCGGTCCTTATCTGCCATCAAAGTTTATGTTTCTATAGCCAAAGAAGAAAGAAAGGACCAGCCATTTTTAGGCATCGTAAGTGAAAAAAGGAGGCCCAGGAGAGGAATTGTAAGATTAAAAGGGTGGGGGATTGGAAACAGTGCAATGGTAAATGGAGTTTGCTCAGATTAGGGATGGTTATCAGTGGGTGCAACAGGGATCAGTAATGGGACTGGTCCTCTTTAATGTATCTATAAGTGACATTTCAGAAGAGCTGGAGGGAAGGTATGCCTCTTTTGGGGGCGGGGTCCCAGCTTGCTGTCTCTTTGCCATGTCCCTGCCTCACTTAGTCCCTGGGACTTACCTCCATTCACCAGTGTTCACCCTGGATTGCCTTCCAGGGTGGGACTACTGTAGTGTCCCCTTGCAACTCCCTGAATGGTGCCATGGTATTAGTCTGTCAGCAAAGTGCCTCAGCCAGCTGCATGGGGCACGCGGAATGGGCATCATCCCAGAAAACTGGAGTCCCTGTTTTTCCCTGTTGTTGGGGTACAATAATGCAAGGGCACATGTGCCCATGTCTGGCACACCTCCTGAACACTCAAGCCATAGATGCACAGCCCCAGCCTCCACCAGGGTCAGTCAAGGACCAAATGCTTCCCCACCCTCCCACCAGAGGAGGAGAGCAGTCCATCAGACACTCAATGCTCCTCCCCAGCCAGCCCTCTGATTCCGAGCTCACCTCTGAACTCTGGACATCAGCGTCACAAGCGAAATCCAACCGCTAGCCGGACAAGCCAGTGGGAAGGTATGCCCTTTGCAGATTATACCAAAATCTGTAAGAGGGTGGAGATTCCAGGAGGGGTGGAAAGGATGAACAGAGACCCACGAAACTTGGAGTGGTCTAGGGCATTGCAGCTGGAGTTCAGTGTATGAAGTGTAAAATAATGCATATTGGGGTACAGGAACCTAGTGGCTAAATACAAAATGGGAGGAGTAATATTGACAATAATGAAGAAGGAAGATCTCAGTGTAATTATTTTGAATGACGTGAAAGGTATTAGGCAGGTGACAAGGCAGCTTGGATAGCTAGTGGGATCCTGGGGTATAGGGAGAGGTATCACCATCAGAAGCGGGAGGTGGTGGTACCTCTGTATACGCCACTAGTATACCCCATCTAGAATATTGTGTGTGGTTCTGGAGACTATATCTATGAATGGACATAGGCAGAGTGGAGGTGGTCTAGAGAAGAGCAACTTAAATGGTTTGGGGCCTTCAGTAGAAGACTTATGTGGTAGGGACTGATACTCAGTATGTACACCATGGAAGGAGATATGATAGAGACATATAAATACCTAAAAGGGGTAAATAAGGTACAAAGAGAGAAACCCCAAGTATCTTTCTAGTGGAACAAGCCAGGCTGATCCTACACAAAACTTTGTTCTATGCTGAAGAGGACTTCTGCCTTTAAAATGTGGGACTCCTGTGAGTGGAACTATTCATGCAACAATTTGAGACACAGTTGGTCCTAAAGCTCATGTACCATCTGTTTTACAGACACACTAAACTCTTTAGAATGCATACTGATGATATTTTGATTCTTTGGTCAAGTTCTGTAGAAGACTTACTTGACTTCTACAAACACAATGAAAGTATAACAGACTACTTCAGATTTAACATGGCATAAACCTTGACAGAAATCCTTTATTAGATATCATCATATACAAAGAAAATGGGGCTCTGGGTACCAAACTGTATCAAAAGGAAACAGCCTGCAATGCCAAATCTCACGTTACCAGGTTCCACCCATCTAAACTCAAGGACAGTATTCCTTATTCACAAATTATCCTGGTAGTACAAAACTGCAGTGACTAGGAGATGGAAGCAGTGAGGAACAAGTTTAGACAAAGGGTAAACAAACATCAGACAGTACAGACTGCCAGGAAAGAGCTGCTCAGCAAGACAGAGGCTCAGCAATGCAGCCAAGAAATGAAACTAATGTATTAACAGAAAACTGGGTGCTATGTGCTTTACAGTATTCCAACCTCACAGATCACATGAGAAATATAAAACATTGGGGACTCTATGGTCACTTAACATACCCCAAGACGTGAGTGCCCACCACTCATTGCCTCAAAAGATATATGAGAACACTGTGCACAAACTGGTACATACTGACCATTGGAAATACTCGAGAGACACAGGACAACTTGTTCTGGGACCTATAAGTCTGGACATGACCACATGTGGAAGGTGTTGCCACTGAGGCAATAGCTCCAGAAAAAGCTTCATTGGCCATCCAAGAACAAAAAGACAGTCTGATTTAAAGACCCACTGACTTGTGACAGTAGAATCATAGAATCATAGAAACCGACAGCAGAAAAGGACTCCAACATCCCATCAAGTCTAACCCTTCCTCCCCCTACTCATCTCCTTTTCCATGGGCCCTCCCTTCCCCCACTTACCAACTCCATATGTCTGTCCCATGCCCTCTTGACTCCTTCCATCGTTTCAGCCCCCACCACCTCTTCTGGTAGTTTGTTCCAGGCCTCCACTACCCTCTCCATGAAGAATCACCCCTCACATTGCCTCTATATCTTTCTCCTCCAACCTTAGGCTACGCCCTCTAGTTGTAGCCCCTTCCTTCCTTTTAAATAAGCTCTCATCCTTCACCTTACTGATCCTCTTCACGTACTTAAAAGTTTCAATCATGTCCCTCTCTCCTTCTGGTCTCCAGTGGGTACAGATCCAGTTACCTACACCTCTGCTCGTATTTCCATGGCATACTGTACACCATCTTGATTGGCCTTCTCTGAACTCTCTCTATCCCATCTTTGTCCTTGCATAGGTGAGGTCTCCAGAACTGGACCCTATACTCCAGGTGTGGCTTCACCATGGCTTTGTAAAGGCATCAGCACCTCCCTCATTCTGGTAGTTATGTCCTCCCAATGCATGCCAACATTCCATTTGCCTTCCCACAGCTTTGCTGCATTGACTACTACCTTAAGGTTGCTTGATATTATAATCCCCAGATCCCTTTCCTGCTCTGTTTTTTTTTTTCCTCCACTCCTAGAGTGTAAGCTGCTCATGGGTCTTTACACCCCAAGTGCATCACAGCACACTTTTGGCACTGAATTTCAGTTGCCAAGCTTCTGACCACCTCTCCAGAATCTTCTGGTCCTGCCTCATGGCCTCTACCCTCCTGGGTGTCCACCATATTACAGATTTTCATATCATTTGCAAATAGGCACACCATTCCCTCCAGCCCATCCACTATATCACTGATGTAGATATTAAAAGTAGGGTTTCAGCACTGACCCCTGGGGCACCCCACCATCACCCCTCACCTTGGAGTGCACCCCATTTACTACCACTCTGGCTACTGCCTGCCAACCAGTTTTCTACCCACCTAGTTATTTTCCATCCCACCTCTAAGCTTTCCACCTTATTTACTAGCCTTCTGTGAGGGATGGTGCTGAAGGTCTTACTGAAGTCCAGATAGGCTATGTCCACCGCCTCCCTGGTCAATCACCTACATCACCCAATTGAAGAACTCTATCAGGTTCATCTGACTTGGCCTCCCATTCATGAAGCAATGCTGCCTATCCTCCTGCAGGTTGCTATCCTCCAGGTAGTCTACCACCCTTTCATTTATTAGTGCCTCCATCACCTACCCACCACTGAGATGAGACTGTGCAGGCGATAATTCCTGCCACCTCCTTACTGCCCCCTTGTGCAGTGGCACCACATCCAACCTCCTCCAGTCCCTTGGCACCCACCCTGAATCCAGGGACAAGTTAAACAGTCTCATCAGTGGGACAGCCAGCTCTTCCCTCAGTTCCCAGAGTACACTTGGGTGGAGCTGTTTGGCCCCATTACTTTGTCCACCTTAACCTGCCTAGTTCCTCTCTAACCCTGTGTAGTTGAACAGGCTAATATCCTCCTTTTGTCTTCCCTCCCTCCCCTCAGCTTGGGTCCCCTGCCCCTTCCTCCTCCGTGAAGACCAGGCAGAAGTAGCTATTCAGCACCTCTGCTTTCTCAAAGTCTCCCTGTAGTTGTATTCCTTCCTGCCCCTCAACAGTACTATCTCCTGCCTTGCCTTCCTTCTTTCACCCACATACCTAAAAATTGTTTTATCTCCCTTTTGGCCTTCCTAGCTATTTTCTCCTCAGTGTCAGCTTTAGCCCTCCTTATCTTCTGCTCTGCTATCCTCCACTTCTCCTGTAAGCATCCTTGTCCTCCTTTCTTTGTGTAATCTTATATTTTCTGAATTCCTCTTCCTTCCCCAACTGCCCTGCCATCTCCCTCGGAAACCAAAGTGGTTCCCCCCTTTTTGGTTCTTCCTCACCTTCTTGATGCAAATTTCAGTCACTTTCTGTACTCTTCCTTTGATAGGTTCCGTAACTCCTCCACGTCCCTATATTCCCCTTTCCTGCCATTTCTTTCCATAAATATCCTCCTCATTCTGTTAATGTCCATCCTCCTGAAGTCCATAACCCTCATACTGGTCTGATTTGATTCCTCTCCGTCCTTATCCTGAACCTTCCATTCCTGTGATCACTTGTACCTGAGACCGTTACTCACCACCACCTCTTCCACACTTTCCCCATTTGTGAGGACCACGTCCAGCAGGTTACCTCCCTTGTGGGCTCCCTTACCAGCTGTTGTATGAATACACCTTGTAGTGCCTATAGGATCCCCTGCTTCTAGCTGATACTGCAGCTGGTATCTTCTGGTCCACATCAGGGAGGTTTAGGTCCTCCACTTACAAAAGCTCCCCTTGAGAGCCACCCATGTAACTGCCTGCATCAGCTGTTATCCCCATTCTTCCCCTGTGTAGGACGCCTGTATACCACCCCAATCTCAATGATTCTCCAGTCTGTTTATCCAGTATGACCCACAGGAGCTCTGTCTCCCTTCTTCCTCCTGTCTATCCATTGCCCATATTATCCTTGATGTATAATGCCACCACCCCCTTCTTTCCTATCCTGTCCCTCCTAAACAGTCTGTAGCCTGGGCTAACTGTCTCCAGGTATGATACTTTGTCCACCAGGTCTCACTTACCAGTACTGTGTCAAGGCCCTCATCCCCATGATGGCCTCCAAGTCCACATTTTGTTCCCCAAACTCCTGGTGTTAGCTGATAACCCCTTCCACCATGTACCCCCTCCTCGCTGCCCTCCTTCCAACCTTCCCTTGCACATGCTTTGTTCCATTATTCTATCTCCATCATGTCTCCTTGAGTAGTCTTTTCTTACCCCACCCCTTTGAATTCAGTTTGAATTATACTTTTTTTTCATAAACTCCCTAACTTAATTGTTAGTACTGCTGATCCCTCCTTGTTCAGGTACAGTCTGTCTGGGGCAAAGGCTCTCATCCTCCCATGTTGACCCCCAGTCCCCGACTAACCCAAACCCCATCTGCTTGCACCAACCCACCAGCCATTGACTGAATTCCTCTGCTTCCTTGATATGCGTGCTCTTAGCACGGGCAGTCGTCGCATCAAAACCTCGGGGTTTTTGATCGTGATGTCTCTTTCCTGCCCCATTTGGCTACTTCCTCTAGGTTCCCTTCCAAGGTGAATTCCCATTTCCTTCCTCCAGCACATTGTTTTACCTTAGCCCCTCTACTACAAAACTTAGCAAGCTCCCTGAATCTTGCCTGCACCTCCATTAAACTATTCCCTCCAGATCATTGGTGCCCAGTTGGATCACCAAGTGTGGCTCCCATCCTGCCATTTGACCCATGAGTGAGTATTGAGCCTTACTCTAGTACCATCATTCCCAGCAACACTCAGTCTAAATTACACTGTTCCTGTCTCCTTTGCCCCCATTTGATTCCCTTTATTATTGAGTCCCCATGAGCAAGAACCTGCTACTCTTTTCTTCTGCTTGTACTTTTGGGTTTTTAGCTTGCACCCCATTCCTAGCATCCCATTTACTCCCCTGTTCACATTTTACCCCTTGTCCATCTCCTTCCCCAAATTCTGCTCTCCCCTGGATGACATCCCTTCCTTCCCTTTCTGATTTCATCACCAGTCCCACTCACCCTTGCATCCTGTTTCATGAGTACTGTCACCTCCTTTCGCTTCTCCTGTCCCTTTACTTTCTGATTCCCTCTGTGAATGGGTACCCTCCTCCTTCACCCCTCTGTTGATCTCTCTTGTCCTGAACTTACTGTAGTCTCTTCTGTGGGGTGTGTCCCCCTTAGGGTGTTTTCAGCCCCAACCCTTGCCAGTTTTAACATGTCGCAGCTACAGGCTATGGAGACATCCCCAGCAGCAACAGCCACATTGCCCAAGTGTCAGCAATGCAGTGTCAGGATGCCTCCTGTTTCCATTGGTGGCTGCACTCTGACCCCCATGTGGGGGCCTCCAACTCCACACCCCCTGCTTCTGGGGATTCCAACTCTGGTCGGAGTTGGACTGGGGTGGGGCAAAACACCCTGCAAGGCAATCCTCTGGCTATGGGAGACCGTCACAGCGACAGGTGGATTTTGGCGAATCCTGTCGCTGTGGTGGTCTTCGTGTCGGGGTTTTGATGCGACAGTATAACCTGCCCATTTAGCTACTTCCCTCTAGGTTCCCTTCAAAAGCTGGATGCCATTCCCTTCCTCCAGCACATTGTTTTACCTTAGCCCCACTTCCGTCCCCTACTGTGTCCTCATCACAGTTCTCATTTCTCTCATCTTCTTCATGGTGCCCAGGGTGCAAGTTGGTTTTCTGCTCTGTATCCATTTTTGCAGCCTACTGTCTGATGCGTTCCTCCTATTTTCTGCCCCTTCCCGTTCTGTGCTTGCTTTGCTCTTTTGATCCTGCTACCTGCCTCCCCGACCTCTCTCACCTTCTACTGCACCTGTTTATTAGTCCCTGCACCCCCCTTATGTTCTCCCTTTCTTCTTTAGCCCGCGGTGTATCCTTTGGACCTCCTACAATCCTCTTTCCTTCTTCTCCATCTTTTTACTACCTATTCCTAACACCCCTGCAGCCCTCCCAATGTTCTTGCTTCCTCCCTTGCCCAGCCGGTGCCCCTTGGACCCTCCTCAATCTCTCCCTTTCCTCTCCATCACCGTGTTAAGTGCCCACCTCAACCAACCCACCTCCTCCTTAGCTGTGTAAGCTGTCTACACACCATGCAACCCCTAAGTTTCCTTTCCATGCTACTGTATATCAAACACCATGTCTGTCCCACACCCGTTGGACCCTACCACCCTCCCAAAGTTGCCCTGTGCCCTATTGGCCCAGAGACCATACTCAAGACCTGCCTGAACCCTTTTCTGGCTACCCATCCAACTTCACTGTCCATCTATTTGATCACCTTAGTCATAAAAGAAAAAAAGAATAACCCCTATCTTACTTTCCTCTCTCCTTGTGTTCCTTCCAGACCTTTTGAACAGGACCAGACCCTGCAGTGAGCCCAATGTCTGTGACTGTCTTTTGGAAATAGATCTAGTGTCTGTGGATCTCTGTTGTAAATAGACCCAGTATCCATAGCTGTCTTTTGGAAATAGACTCTCATGCAGCCCTACACACTTTCTGTGCATCTTCTGGGCCAAACCCTATGTTAGGGGCCCCTCAGTGTTGCACACTAACTTGTCATTAAAACAACTTCAAAACTGTGACACACTAATAAGTACACCTCAATTTTAAAATATATCCTACCCTTTACCTGAAAACACTTAAAGAGTGCCTTACTAGTACCACAGCTCAAGTAACTCCTGGGAAATACATTAAATCTGACTTATTCTGGAACAGTGTGTAAATAATTATGTCCCAAAATGAATTCACATCTTTCAGATATCACAGTAAAATTGACTGTACAGTTATGCGTGTATAACGCACAGATATCACAGTAAAGTTAACTGTACAATTTTTAGATTTTGTACCCTCACTATAACAAGCAGCTTTAATGCACAGCTAAACTCATCCAATTTATTAAACCTTTAAATTTAAAATTGAACCATACCACATCCTCTTCCCCTTAATTAAAATTAGAATTTGTAATTTTAAACACTGTAAGTTCTGGCAGTGAGAGATTTTTAAACTGACCAGAGCTGAATGGCTTTTCTTGGAACTGACACCACAAACAAACCTCTTTCTATTGCTGTGAACTTGATAAACACCTTTACAGAATAACATAATAGTAAAAGCAGAATCACTGCATACAGTATGTCCAATACACAGAATAATTACCTCAACAACAACAAAAATGGTTCCTGCAGTCATCAGGACTGTGTGTAGGTGTTAGTGTGCAAAATGGCTGCCACTACACATTTAGTCCCTTCACTACCAGTCTCTCACTGCTTGTGAAGTGCTTTGGGATACAATGTGTATGTAAAGCACTATATAAATGCAGATTATTCTTCTTCTTCTTCAACAAGAAAGTATTTTGCTTTACAAACACCAAATAAATTTGATCTGTTTTAAGCTGAACTAAATGATGGAGCTATAGTATGCCAAAGCTGAATGCTTTTAAATAGTTCATTATTTTGTTTTTGTATACCAAGTAGGCCTAATGCTGGCAGAGTCTTGGATCCTTTGGTTTAAGCAATGGCATTTAGTCACTCTCTAGAAGGTATTCTGTAAAAGATGTATTAGAAACTAAATTTTACATATACAATCAACAGCATACATGTTCAGTTGCTCTAAAGAATTTTTCAACTGCATGATGCAAGCAGCCTGACTGGGTATAACTGGATAAAGTGATTTAATACTTATTGTTGTGGTACATGTTCTGGGCATGGTGGTACATCTGTGGCATTATATATAAGAAACTAGTAAGGGAATATTATTTATTGGAAGTTTCCTTTTGATCAGTTGCAGGAATACTAAGAATCATTTAGATAGATATGGCACAGTGAAGTCAATAAAGTATATTACCACTTTGAACCAATTAAGCAGGGGACAGTGACTGGGTATATTTACTGTTAGGTTACAATTTTAAATTCATTTGGATAACTTTGATATAATTGATATATGATTTAATGTATGTAAAACAAGAAAAGTAGCTGAAATTGCTGTGGTGTGGCTATCTGTACTGTGTTCAATGAACATTAACTTTTGTCTCATAGACAGGGCAGAGAAGGTTCAGAGGAGGGCAACAAAGATGGTACAGGGATTGCATAACAAGTCCTATGAGGACAGGCTGAAGGACTTGAATATGTACTCCCTGGAGGAGAAGAGGAGAGGGGGTATGATAGAGACATACAAGTACCTTACAGGGAGGAACAGGGTGCAGGACTACACTATTTTCCAGCGAAAAGATTTTCCAGGACTAGGGGCATGGGATGAAGTTGGAGGGAGGGTGATTCAGTGGAAACATGAGGAAGAATTTCTTCACAGAAAGGGTGGTGGACAAGTGGAATACCCTGCCAGAGGAAGTGGTGGGGCTGAAACAATCATAGCATTTAAGAATGCATGGAATGGACATAAGGGAATTCTGGAAGTCAGGGTAAGGGCAACAGACTCTAGAAAACATAAAGTGAGCTTACAAGCTCAAATGGGCAGACTGGGTCAGCCATAGGCCTTTATCTGCCAACAGTGTCTATGTATCTATGTATCTCTGCCCACCAATAGGGACACCAATGGTAGGGGACCCATGTGTACCAGAGCAATCTGTCTACTGCCAGTACATTATCCTTTGTCTTACTTCTCTGACTACTCATAGGGACTTCAATGACAGGGGCTCCATGTGTATCAGAACACCCTATCTACTGCCAGTACATTATCCTTTGTCTTATTTCTCTGCCCACCCACATGGACACCAATGATAGGGGGCCCATGTGTACCAGAGCAACCTATCTACTGCCAGTACGTTGTGCTTTGTCTTATTTCATTGACCACTCATAGGGTCACCAGCCTAAAGGAGCTCCATGTGTACCAGAGCCATGCTCCTGCTGCAGATGCATTATCCTTTTTAACTCTCGGACCACCATAGGGATGCAAATGGCAAGCACTCCACATACACCAGAGCCACCACCCTACTGCCAATGCATTATCCTATGTCCTATCATGCTGCCCACTTATAGGGATGCCTGGGGCTGGGGCTCCATTTGCACTAGAGCCATCATCCCTACTGTGCTGCATTATTTGTTTGCTTGTTTGTTTGTTCCTTCAAAAGTTTGATCCACCAGTGCTTAGGACTAAGTCCAGAATATTGAGCTCTCCACTGTTTTTGTTCACAAGTTGCTCCATGCTTAGTTCCATAGTTATTTCCAGAAATTATTTCTCATGCATGGGAAACCCAATAAGGTATCCCACTTAATCCTAGGCATATTAAAATCCAGTACCAAGTACAGTCTGTCCTCAGTATTAAATGATCTCAAAACCTTATACATCTTCTCAACTAGTTCCCTATTCACAGTCAGGGGCTTGTAGACAACTCCCAGAAACAACTTCTTTGAATCCTTTGGTGTGATTTTACCTATAGCATTTCTATCTCTTCACACTCTTCCTTCAACTGTATCTATACCTTAAGCACATATAGAGCCACCTCCACCCTTGTGCCTGTTCCTGTCTCTCCTGAACGTGTTATAACCATTGATTGATTTACCCCAGGTATCATCCTCCTCCCACCATGTTTCAGTCGCTGTGCACAAATCATGTTATAACTATGAAGTGTAGCCTCTAGCTCCTTCTTTTTTGTTTCTAGAGCTTCTTGCATTAACAAGTAAACAAACCCAGATCTAACTCTGCACGGTCTATGTAAGCTGAACTCTGTTACAGTCCACAGTATGTAATCCTAACTTTGGCACAGTGTATGTACCCTGAACTCTGTTACAATCCACATTATGTAATGCTAACGTTGGAACAGTCTATGTAACCTGAACTCGGTTATACTCACATTATGTAATGCTAATGTTTGCACAGTCTATGTAACCTGAACTCAGTTACAGTCCACATTATGTAATGCTAATGTTGGAACAGTCTATGTAACCTGAACTCGGTTATAGTCCACATTATGTAATGCTAATGTTTTCACAGTCTATGTAACCTGAACTCGGTTATAGTCCACATTATGTAGTGCTAATATTGGCACAGTCTATGTAACCTGAACTTGGTTACAGTCCACATTATGTAATCCTAATGTTGGCACAGTCTATTTAACCTGAACTCTGCTACAGTCCACAGCATGTAATCCTAATGTTGGCATAGTCTATGTAACCTGAACTCGGTTACAGTCTGCATTATGTGATCCTAATGTTGCATAGTCTATGTCACCTGAACTCGGTTACAGTCCACAGTATGTAATCCTAATATTGGCACCGTCTTGGAAGTTCTCATTTTGGCAGTCTGTGTAACTCTAACTATGGCATAGTCTGTGTTGCCCAAACATTAGCCCAGTCTATGCAGAACTGAATTTGGCATAGTCTACAGTATGTAAGACCAAACTTTGGTACAGTGTATATAAGCTAACTTTGGCTACAGTATGTATTGCCTTAACACTGGTACAGTCTACAGCTGCAGCAACTGACACAGACATTTCCTGAAATTTCTTTGATATCTCCAGAGAATGTCTGCCTACCTGCAGCATCTCATATTCTGCAGTCTACTATATATAACCTCAATTTGTTGCAGTCTATGTAATTGACATAGTCTACGTAATCCTACCATTTGCAATGTCTGTGTAACCCTAATGTTCTCATGATCTATAAGTATAGAACAGTTTGTTGCCATGGGTAAATTAATTCTTATTCTTTGATATACTGTGCTGTGGATAGTGTTATAGCTGAAAGAATGGGTAAGTGTTGCTGTGTTCACAGCTGGGACCAATAATGCTCCTAACCAACTGGCAGAGGGTGCAAACATTTTAGGGCCTCTTTCCTGAGCCCCTGTACCTTATGTGACCTCACTCCCTCTGTGTGCCTCTGAGGAAGGCCTGCTTGTCATTCCCTAAGGCAAGGCTAAAACCTCTGGCGGACCAGGTCTTTGAGATGGTGAGATTTTTCTCCAGAGGGCCCTGAGGAGGTTCCCTCAGTGAGTGGCCTTTAAAAGGGATCTTAAGGCTTCTTTTAGTTGGACAAGCATTAGGAGTAATTGTGCCCTTTGCTATGCTGACATCCCAGTATTTAGTTATGTTATTATGTACTGTGGATTTAGGTTTACTGGAGTTTCTGAGCAAAACATATTCAGTTAATGTTTGAATATTAATTTATTTATTCATGTTACATATTTATGGTGTTTTATGCTTTCTGCTTGTGCTTTTTTAATGGCGCCCAGAGACTCTGGGGAAGGGTGCCAGATGAAAAGAAAATCTACTGATACTAATACTGCTACTACTCAAGGGCTAAACACCACAGTCTAATTCATTTTTTTTCAGTTCAGTTTATTTAAAACAGGCATAAGCATATCACTATGCTTAGGCTTATTTCCAAGTGCCCCTGAAGCATAACAGACTTGGTTGCAATAAATATTTACATATATACCTAAGGTAAATATAGCAATATACAACACAATACTTAAAATGACTAAAACAAAATAGGTACAGTAACTCAGCAGAAGACTTACTATATAATGCCATCCAGTGGGTATCAGTGTGGGATTCCAGGGTTCACAGGCATACCCAAGTCCTCCAGGTGGCTTTCTACTGTGGGGGCAGCTTGTCCACCCACCCATACTACAGTACTTTAGCTTTGTCTAGTTTTCTTTTCTCAACTTATTAGTTGGGTTGTGAATTGCTTACTGTATATGATATTATATTTATGAACATGCAAAATAGTCAGTAGAAGAAGGCGTTGAAGGTCCATCATAGAAACATAGAACCATAGAAATTGATGGCAGATGAGGACAATGGCATGGGGTCATAACCACGCAGGAAATCACCATGCGGCATTTTCATGCCACAAGCATAAGGCTTATGCTGTGATATCGGCCAGGCAAAATACCAATGAATGCAGACAGCACATGCTCTTATACTCCATGGGCATCATCTGTTTATGTGGGAGGGTTTTGTTCTCCCCCCCCCAACATGGGGGTGCAAACCCAGAGGGTTACTGACATTGGGGAATATAGATAACTCAGTGGGGAGAGGTTTACCTGCAAAAACCTCGCTACAGAATTTTGTAGTACAAGGGGACCTGGGGGAACTGAGCCATGGTCCCAGGTCTCCCATTTTGCAGTGTGCTGGTGCCCTAGCCACTCCACCATGGGAGCTGCTCTGCCCAGGCACCCAGCATACGGCAACTTGAGCCATGCCAGAAGCGTGTACAGTGACAGGGATAGCAGTATCATCCTAGCACTGTTCTACCCCTGTCACTGTGGCTACATTAGCTCTAAAGACAGCGCAGTTAATATCTCACTATCTTGCATATGCGGTATTAAACCGTAGAATGGACAACTAGGCCTATCCAGTCTGCCTATTTTCCCTAACTACTGCAAAAGCCACAGACCATACTTGATCTCCAGCTTTACCTCCTTGTTCCTATCACTAGGTTCCCATGCCTGTCCCATACATTCCTGAATTCCCCACTGTGTTTGTCCCCACCACTTCTGCAGGGAGTCTATTCCTTGCATTCACCACTCTTTCCATGAAGAAATACTTCCATTAAAGGGGAAACCAGATACTAGGATGTATCCTAAGAAATATTAAGAGTAGGCATGAGTGTGATAGTCCTCTTTTTCTAGCCTGGTTTGGCTCACTTAGAATACTGCTCTGCAGTATGCAACCCCCATTGTTTTTAGAAGTAATAAACTAATTGAAAATATCCAGCAAAAGTTTCTAGAAAAATCAAAACAGTGCAGAACTTCAATTATGGCACCAGGTTGAGTAAACTGAATCTTTACTCAATGCATTATAGAAGATTAAGGAGAGACCTATGCATGGTATATAAATCTCTAAACGATGGTTCAATACTTGAAACTATTGGTTTGACAAAAATTCAACTAAAGTTAACACTAGATCTCATGACACAAAATTAAGGGGAACTCAAAACAAAATAACAAAAAATCATTGGTTTACCCAAAGAGTAGTAGCAGCATGGAATGAACTCCCTAGAGGTGTCATTGAGAGTAAAACAATGGACGCTTTTAAAACAGGTTGGATGCATACATGGAATCAACACATTTTCTTTCCAGCAATGATTTGGTGGTGAGCTCATAAAAGGCATAACTTCCTCCTAGCTTGTAAGTACCTATGAACCTATGAACTCCTTAGTCTATCCCCTTGAACCTCATGTTATGCTCCTCATTCCTGAACATCTCCTTTTCTGAAAGATGCTACCCTTCAGTACTTTATTTACGCCCTTTAGATATTTGTAGGTTTCTGTCATATCTCCCAGCCTCTTCTCTCCTCCAGGGTATACATACTGAGGTCTTCAAGTCTCTCCTCATATGACTTTTGGTTCAGGCCCTGTATCATCCTTTTGCCCTTCTTTGAACTGCCTCCACCCTTTCTATGTCTTTACTGAGTTGTGGCCTCCAGAATTGGACACAGTACTTCAAATGAGGCCTCACCAATCATCTGTACAGTGGCATCACTGCCTCTTTTCTTCTGCTGGTGATACCTCTCCTATGCACCCCAGCATCCCACTGGCTCTCCCACAGCCATGGCACATTGTTCGCCACCTTTAGTTCATCAGATATTGAGTGTGCTTGATTGTGGAGCCCCATATCCCTCAATTATTACAGGCTCTGCCCTCCTCCCTATCAACCATGACCCTCCACGCCACCCTGTCTAACCCTCTTGAACACTTGCTACCATCTTATCAGTGATGACCTCAAATGGGAGTTCATTCCACCCTCACCACTCTCTCTATAAAGAAGAGTTTCTGACCTCCTTCATGAACCTTCCCCTGCCAGCTTATAGCAGTTCCCTACGGTCTTGTTCCTCTGAGACAAAAGGTCTCCTATAGTCACCTTGTTAATACCTTTCAAGTACTTAGGTTTCAATCATGCCCTCTCTCTTCTCTCCTCGAGGGAGTACCTGTTATGTTGTCTCAGCCTGTCCTCCTATGTTTGCCCAGCTGCCCTGAACCATTTTTTTTCTCCTCTGACTGCCTCTTGTTTGTGCTACTAGCTTCAGCCTTTTGACCCCTCCCACCACCACCTTTGATAAGTTGAGAATGTAGATAAGGGCAAACATGCCCCTGACTATTAGGAATTTAGAAAATTGTCTGCACACTGCAACACCTCAGTTCATAAGTGTCTCAGGATGCACTAACAAACAGTGCCATTTGTGTGTGTGTGTCTTACTTAAGCAATAATGAGTGAAGAGCTTGTCATTTTCAATAATGGCACTGGTACTACTGTGCTCCTCCCAGATACATGCCCATTCTACTTCAGTCATTCATTTGACTGACTTTTCCTTTTACCATGAAGATGGACTGGGCACTCTGCAGTAGGGAAGATGCCTGGGCTACTCAGGATGGTTAGAGATGCCCTCAAATTGTGGATTGGGTGTCAGGAGAATGGTGGGACTCAATATTTAAACATTAGATCATTGAGGACTGGAGAGAGGTGATTACTAACAATGGTGTCTGCTTTGAGTACAGTGCTGATAGCTTACTGGCATTGGTTTTTAAAACTAGTCGAAGACAATGGAGTGGGTGGTGGTTGAAGATGACTGGGGCTGGAGAGAGGTGGTCAGAGACTAGCTCTTGATCTCCTGAGGAGGATTAGAGGCTTTGTTTACTTTTCTTAGTTTTGGTGAATAGCCAAATATGAAAAAGAAAAGGTTGCATATCTGAGGTGATGAATATGAATACCTGGCAAGTACTAGGAAAAGAGTTTGCCCTTGTGGTTTGGCTGCTCAAGAGCTATTTTTATGGCTGCATGGGCAGAGCCCTGCAGTCATTTGGGATGACATCACTGTAGGAGAAAATTTGAACTGATGTCCATGTTCTCCTATAGTGATGCGGTCTTCTGTCCACAATGCTGAAGTCGCTTGTGGTCTGCGTGTCTCCTCTTCCCCAGCCCTGTGCAGTGCTCAGCCTCCCCAGCATTACTTTCTGCAACTGCAGAGTGATGGCCCTGATACAAACTGCACATGTGTGAGGTATTGTGCATGCACAGATCTGTCAGAGGCACCATCTGGAGCATGGCAGGTTTGTGTGCAGCTCTGTTGCGACAAGAGCTCTGACTATGGTTTTACTTGCACTTACCACACAAAAGCACCACAGTTGCTTTTAGGCAGCTGTATTGGCTCTGACCAGAGTTTGTTTAAGTAGAACCAGCTTCTATGACATGTGAGTATGTAAGAGGGGCTTGAAACCTGTTACAAGAAAGGAGGAGGAGTAGGGAGAGGAGGAGTAAGGAGAGATGTGTAGGAGAAGAAAGTGTGTGAGTGGAAGGGGAATTCCTCTCTAAACAGTCCCAGGAGGCCCTTTTCCGTCTCAATGGTAGCTCACATGTGGGGTCCCAGTTACAATGAAAAGGAATATGAATGGTGCATCCCAGTTTTCTGTACACAATTCTGAAGTTAGATTGAAGGAGAACCTCTTCATCTGCACTACTGGGGCCCAAAGTTCAGATGGGTGCTAGGACCCCACACTAGAAAGTTAGTGGTAAATGTGGATTTGAATTATTTAAGTGCATGCTGCTTTATCAAGGCATCACATCATATGTAACCTCTGTGGATGCCCACATCAGCAACTTAGAACTGGGTATACAGTCAAGGGACCCTTAGCATAGGCCTGAAGTTGTGCCAAACTATCTGGCTCTCAGCAAAGGTAGCTCAGGTCCTGGAATTCCCTTATCTAGAGGGACCCTGTGGAAGACAGTGTGTGTGAAAGAGTAGAAGTTGGGACCTTTGTTCAAGTTTGTATTGCCATAACCTAAGACATACTACTTCTAAAACATCTCTACAGGATGTCTGATTTTTTCAGTCTCCAAACCATTCTGTAAACATGTGACATGCATATAATAAGATCTACTGCTTTGTCCTGGTTCTAACCAACACTCCCACCACTGTACCTTGTACTCAAAACTTGGATGGCTCTCTTCCCACCTGTCCTATGTAATCTTACCCTGGGATGTGACATCTATAATATTGTGCTTAAATAGTCAAGCTTGCTCCTATCTGGTAGAATCTCATATCCCCAAGGTCCTCAGAGTTTGATCTCCTATCCATACCTAAAATAAGGACTAAATTAGGGAGACTGCCTTCTCCTACACTGCTGTCAGACTTTGGAATACATTCTGTTATGCTTCAGCACTGTCACCTATCCAAGTTGCCCAAAGTTGTTACTGTTCCTACCTGCTTAAGTCCACAATGTGCCCCTTCTTGTCTAGTGCTCAATATTAGTTTCTCATCACCGTGAGCCTTTTGTGCTTGTTAATTTAACTAGGTATGTAGTATGAACCCCACTTTGTATCTTCATTTATCCTATTTAATGTTCCTCATTGCAATTAACTTTGTAGCTTGTACTTTTTATGGCTGCGTTGGAGGAGCTCCACAGGCATCACAGGCATACTGCTACCATTCTGTTTAGTAGCACTCTGGAAGCACGTGACCAGATCACACTCAAGCATGCTTCCACAGTGCTGTGGCACACTTCCAGGCCTTGTCTTTGGCCTTCCCTCCAATGGCCACTGGCACAATCCCTTCTTGGGTACTACTTTTCTTCCACAACTGCAAAGTGATAGCCACCATGCTCGAGATGGCTTACTAATTAAACTGTGCATGCAAGAGTATCATGCATGCACAGTTCTGTCACAGCTGCCATCTTGGGTATAGCAAACTCCAGCGTGGTGAGAGCTCTGAGTATTCTTTTACTCTGTATCACTGCTCTGAGCAGTCATATTGGTTCTGACCAGATTTTGTTGTAAATGGATATTGTTGTGTATTATTATCACTTATTTACTTTTTCCCCTGCTGTGATTGCCCAGGTTGTGCCTGAAAATAGGCAACTGTTTGTGTAGTGCACCTACCTGGTAAATGAAAACTAAATCAATAAGACATGGTCAAATATTAACTGAAATTTCTGTGGTATCTCTAGAGAAACTCCTGCCTGCCTGGACTACTCCTGGGCCAGCAGAGAGAATTTCTTAGATATATGACAAAATATGTGGAAGTATCTGACCTTATCGAACTACTGCAAGTATAAGGTAGGCAGAAACATATGTTAGTGCTGGGAAACATGCTGAGGGTCTGTAATTATGTTGAATATTAGTGCCTAAAGACAGACAGAATGGTACTCACCTGGCACATTGAACAGAGAATAGAGAACAGAGAACTGTGTGATTGTGTTGCCAGGAGTGAGAGAGTGTGAGAGCTTCACAGAGTACAGAGGCAGACTGCTCAAAGTCAAGTGCTTAAAGTCTGAAGTTGCTCTAGTGACATTTCTAATATCAGACTCCAGATGGTGCACCGGTATCTTTGTGGAAGAAGCGAGGTTAGATTTACCATTGGGTAATTCGACCCAGCTAGTCAGGGTTGGACTGAAGGTTCTGTTTAAAAACTTAAAACTGCAGGATATTTTTTTAACTTATTTTTGAATCTGTTACTGAGGTTTTGTTAAACTTCAAACTCAAAACTTAAGACTTAAAATGCAGACTTACTATGGAATTTTAAAATTGGGGCTGTTTTAGAAGTTAGTGATCTCTTAGATGTGCGCAATTAATTAGACTACAAGAGAAAGAAAGAGTAGTGTCCATTACTAGAGTTGCTAGAGTTATTCAATTATTTTATTTATTTCACGTTTTACAAAATACATATAAACTACACATGACTTACATTCAAGATCTTCCCATGCTTTATCCATGTGACATCTGCTGTAAGTGTGCATGTGTGGCATTCTGAGACTCCTCCATTTTGCGCTGAGTAAAGTTAAAAGAAGAGAGTTGAGTGCTGTCATTGCTGCCTGAAGGCGAGTTGCACTCAGAATCTACAACTGAATCTTATAACTATCATGACAAACAAGTAGCGTGTTTTATTTTAGTTTTTACTTTATGGGATTTTAACCTATAGTTGAATTAGAATAGTGAGTCTAACTTACTTTCCTTCTCTTCACAACATTTATATGTTTTCCTTTATGTTTTCCAGAGAATTTGTCTGAAAAAGTGAAGCCTTGACTTGGGCTCCAAGCTATATCTAGAGGAACAGTACAACATTCTGTTTTTAAAGATTACAGAGGATTATAGAGGGAAGAAAAGTAGGTAGAAATTGTATTCCTTCTCCTCACTGGAATACCAGTTTCAACAAATTAAAATTGTATTTATTACCTTAGTTGATATAAGGATATGTAGCAGATATTCTCTGATTTGTTTTACTGTTGACAAGGAAAGAGAAGAGGACACTGGGCAACAGTGCAGGCAAATCTAAGAGACTGAAAAGTGTTGGCAGTCTCTAGATTTTGTGATTGTTTGATTCCTGTGACTGAGCTGATCAACTCTCTTCTATTTTGCATTACGATCATTCAATTTTCTGATCTCAAGACCGCCTGGCCCCAGCTGGATTTTGCTGGCAGTCTTTAAAATTGATATTAATATTAACACTATAAAACCCAGTATCTATCTTGATTAGGTAGATTCTATGAGATTCTATGATTCTATGAGACAGGAGCAAATCAGCACTAATCAGCACTTTTATTAACATTTTAGCTGGCCTTGTTTGTACAATTTAGCACTTTAGCATTTTTATACTTTACATTGTAAGTTATTTATAAGTGTTTGTACCTTTATTTGCACCTTATTTTATTGTAGTTACTTGATATACCTAAAATTCATCTGCGTTTAGACAATGGTGTGAACAAGAAAACAGAATATGGAGCTAGGCATTGGTGCATCTAATACTACCAATATATCTCCTGGTACTTTTGGTATTCTTACATTAAATAATACAGTATCTGAGCAGCAAGTTAATTTGTTGGCTCATACTAAAGTTGACAAGCACTCTACACCCATTTTGCCAGTTGCTCGTAAGGGTAAAGTCTGGAATTTATCTAAAAAGGCAAGAAAACTGATACACAGGACAAATCAAATAAAATTGTACCCTGTGATAAACTTATTAACAATAGAAAAGCAGGTACACATTAATGTAAGGGCAAACTGAGAAGAAAACTAAGCAATCAAAATAAAAGATCACTTTCATTATCTTATATGCACTCCTATGTCTTAAATAACATTATGTGGTACCACAGGAGATACATGGACTGTCACTGGCCAGAAAATATTTCAGGTAATACTGTTTTGAGTTTACCACTTAAAAACAGTATAATCAACCTGGAACAGGACATCTCTGATGCTCTTCAGCCCAATGTTGACAACAGTGGAAACTGTGGAAATAGTGGACATTTTCTAAATTGCTCTTCAAATGAGAAATCTAATTACTCCACTGATATGGGAACTAATCTTGATATAAATAATGATTTAGAGGATACCCCACTTATAATTGAGGCCTCAGGGAGTCTTACCTATGACACCTTAAATTATTCTCTTTGGTTCTCCAGAATTTTCCCAGAGTATTTTTATGAGTCTAAAACTGACTTGGCAACAAGACTTAAAAAATATAGCCAGTGAATTGCAGGAGACAATAATTGGGCTTAAACAACTTATTGACTCCTGGCAAGTCAAGAGCTAAAACGTCTTCAAGGCATCAGCTAAGTGAGTCTGTGACTACATATCCATTTGCCCTAAGTGAAGACTTAAAAAGTCTGTAAGTAACCCATACACTGCTCATTTGATGATCCTGGATCACATAATTATCCTCAGATATGAGCTGGACACAGTTAAAGAGAACATTGCTATCAATGGTTCTAGGCTGGATGATGTCTTGCAAAAACTAAACAGACCAACCTCTTTGAGGGCTCCCATCATTTATTCTGGAGGACTCTATATCAAAATGACCTGACTTCCTACAATAGTTATCCCTGATTCTCCCATACATAAGGTTGAGAAGAAGGTACACAAAATGAATATTAAGAAAAATAAAGGTAAGAGAAAACAACAAAAGGCCAGAAAGGTTGCTTCTCATAATGTACCAGATTGTAGCTCAGCCATACTTCTAAAAACTAAATTGTTAGACTCAGAACAGTATGTTTTCAAGCAGTCTAGGGAAAGCACTAAGCATACTGGCAAACAAGCAATCTCAGCAGAACAGCCTGCTGGCACTATAGATGTCAAGCCACAAACAGAAGATCCGCTTATAGAAAATATTGTTGCACAACTGAACAGATTGGAGTCTTCCCTAAGTCAATTTAGGGATGAATGGAGTAAATGGAACAAAAGAATACAGTGGACTCAGTCCCACAGATAGGGTAGATAGGGTAGATAACTCTTGTTCCAATTCTATGCATATTGGATCATCTAATAGTGGCATGACAACTACACTTGATGTTTCAGATTGTGCCATACTCTGTTTGTATGTCTATACTGTAGCTTATGATTGGTCTTTTGTAAGATAATGGACACGATTGTGCACCTACTTAGGGCAGTCACTGGTGCAGACATTGTTAACACTGATATAGTTCAAATCTGAAAAGACGAGGATGCGGCCGGAATAGATCTTCTATTTATTTTTGTATGCAGTACCGATATTGCTAATCAAGTTTGAATTAATCATGAAGGTCTAACAAGGTTTTGGCTGTATCCTGACTATTTTAATAGAAGGTTACTTAACACATAATTTCTCAGCTGTAAACCAATCCTTCCAGCTGTGTATCTTTGGGTTGAAAACATCCCTGGAGAAACATTGGGAAACTGAAGGCCACACTGAAAATTTTTTACTTTACGCTTTGAAAATTTCAGCTAATGATTTTGTCATTATGAAAATTTTCAGATGGAAAATGATTCAAACTCAGTATGTGTAGGTGTTCTGATTTAGAATCAGGAAGTAGCAGAAAGCATTTTGAAAAAGTCACATTGCTGGATGAGGCTGGGGTACATATAATAGTGAGTTTTATCTTGAGCAAGCCTGTCTCTAGGTCAGAAAGCAACAATATAGATCCCACAGAGGCTAAAACTAACAAGACATTAGCTTTATATGGTCTGAGCCAATCACTAAATGAAAATAATTCCAAGCTCAAGATAATTCCAAGCTCAAGATTACTATTCTTGATCTTCTGGAACAACTGTTAAACATTTCAATTGAGAGCCTTGAGGCTATATCTGTCTCTAGACAGGAACTTGATCTGGACTGTGACTTGGTCACCATCAGGGTGGGTTTTCTGAGTTTGTATGATAAGATTTTGGACAACGTGGCCTTATGGATGCCATGGGGCTATTTAGCCCCAGTTACCAAGTCTAGCTTTCACGCCACTCAAATTAACTCTGCTCTGCAAACTATAGCTTTACAGAATGAGGGCAGTCCATTTCAAAAACGTATTGGTCAGACATTATTTAATATTCCAATTTCAAATAAGTTTGAGGCTCTAGCTACCCAAGAAGACTGACTGAAAAACCCTGGGGTAATACACACTGATAATGATAATATGACACCGACCTTAATTTCCTGGAATGTCTCAGGGTTGTCTATTAGATTTGCAGATATGGAATGGACTGATTTTATATCTGAATTTAGTATAATTTGTCTTCAAGAGACATGGCATTATCAGGATTCAGATATATCACTGACTGGATATACACTTTTCAGGGGCCAGGATCAAAAGCAGTTCAAAGGGAAAATAAGCCAGTAGTCTGATAACTTGGGTCAAGATTGAAAAGGTACTAAAGTAGAACTGCTATATTCTAGTAATAATGTTATCATTCTTCTTCTGCAAATGAAAGGGAAAAAATCTGTTTGGGCAACGTATATATTCATTCACCTAATTCTACATTTTATAACTCAAACATATGGGAACAGCTTGATGATTTTATGCATAAAAGCTAGGTTGTTACTTCTTGTGAAGAATCAATTCTATATGGTGACTTTAATGCAAGAACTGACCTCTGTGATGGCTATGCAGAGAATGATTTTCACAACTGTGCCATCTGAGGCCTTTATTTTCCTAGATGCTCACAAGATACTAAAGTAAACACAATGGGACATAGACTAATAGAGATCTTAGCAACGTGCAATCTGGCTCCCATAAATGGTAGGTTACAAGGAGACCTGCTTGGCAATCATACGCACTATTCTGCCAGAGGGCCCTCCATAACAGACTATATTTTCTGGAATGGTGACATGTCATTTTGGGGCACCTTTTTGATTCTCTTAAAAGCTGAAAGTGATCATTTGCCCTTAGTGTTGAAATCCATAAATATTGCTAAACCAATAGTGAACTTACTATTACCACAATATTTAGAGATCAGAAACAGGAATATTAGATGGCATGAGACAGCAGTCAGTCCTATAAGGGAACTGCTACAAAAGCTTATTCTGCCAGTCCTTGAGGACAATTTAGATTATCTTAAGATAAATCAATTCTCATCCATTGAGGAAGTTAGATCTTTATTACTAAATAAAAATAAACATAATATCAGCATGAAAAGATGTAGCTCTACCTGGTTTGACACTGACTGTCAAAGGCTAAAAAGAATCTTAAACATATAGTGAGACTGGTCAAGATTCAGAATTCTGGTGTCACATATAAAGATTTAAATAAAGCTAGAGAAGAGTATAAGGATTTCTCATTAATAAGCAAAAGAATTTCAAATGAAACAATGGAATCATACGTTAAGGATAATACATATTCAGGATCTTCAATCCCATTGGCTTCTTGTTGCAAAGGGACGAACAATCTAAAATACCAGATTGATACATATATTCCCTGGAAACATGGACACACTTTTATTCTTCCAAATTCTTTT
Organism: Neoceratodus forsteri; assembly: GCA_016271365.2. NCBI lineage: Eukaryota > Metazoa > Chordata > Ceratodontiformes > Ceratodontidae > Neoceratodus > Neoceratodus forsteri. The sequence continues at coordinate 1,068,874,459 of CM057452.1, read as the reverse complement.
GTACAAATCAAAATGGCCTAAATGTTAGTCTAGAAGCCAATATGATACAATTTAGAACATTTACAGTTCTTAAATTTATTTTGTTATTACCTCTCTGAAAACCAGAAGGCACATGGCCCTGATTTAATTCCATCTGAGGTATTTTAATTTTTCCTCTCTATGGGCAACTCTACTACCAGTCTATTTCAACTAGTGTGGTCAAAGGCTGAAATGTCCATCTTCTTGGAATGGTGCTACATTAATTTCTGTATTTAAAAGGGGACAAAACTGATCCAACTATGTATAGGCTATCTCTCTTCTTAACAATATGGGAAACATTTTTGCAAAATTAATTTTGGACAGACTTAAAAATCAATTGACTATGCTAGGTGATCTTTCAGAAGCCCAGGCAGGTTTCAGAGCAGGCTTTTGTACCATACACAGTTATTTTATTGTCAGACATTTATATGAAAATATGTAGTTCTGCAAACAAAAGGTCTATGTAGCTTTTATTGATTTTAGCACAGCGTTCAGCACCATTTCCAGAAATATGTTGTGGAATATGATGAAGGATAAGGTGTCTTATATGAGATTATAGCAATTGTTAGGGACTGTATACTAACACGTGGGCCCAAGTCAAATTAAGCACTTCTGGCCAGCTTTCCTCTTCCTTTCCAACTAATATAGGGGTTAGGCAAGGCTGTGTTCTTGCGCCAATTTTTTTGTATATATATTGATAAATTGTTGAAGAATTAGAATGTTCACAATCAGCCTCCACTAATGTTTTAGGCAAACACTGTGCTGTGTTGGCTTATGCTGATGATCTAGTGTTATTGTCTCTAATCTAGTCTGAGCTCCAATCTAAGATGAATATACTGGATGATTATGCTAAGAGATATAACCTAAGGATTAAAGATCAAAAAGTCAGGTTGTGACCTTTGGAACAAATTCTATTACAAAGACATGGCTGGTGGGGACTAATAAAATCAAATCAACTAAGCACTATACTTACCTTGCTTTAACTTTTACTAATGATGGTAAATGGTTTAAACATACCAATATGCTACTTATAAAACTCAAACAGACAGCTACATCTTTATGTATTTCTAATAGAAAATATAGAGGTAATTGTATCAAACCTCTACTAACAGTGGCTAGAGTAAAGTATAATGCTCAGGCACTATTTAATGGAGAAATTTAGTATTCCTATTCTCTGAATAAAATTGAAGTCCCACTAAATAAGTTATTAAGATCTTGAATGGGGCTAAATAATTCTGTACGTGCCTCTGATCCATGCAGAGTTAGGTTTTTCGTATTAGAGCCTTTTTCCTGGACAGGAAGGTAAATTACTGGATTAAGGTGTCTCAGCATAAACACACTAGGTTTACTTATCTCTGCTTAAAGGAGAAATATTCTTGGCTTCATTTGAGTCATCTTTCTTTAATTTTTCACATACTTTCTGAAACAGGTTTAGAGTATCTAAACAATTATAGTGAAAGAGGTGTCACTGTAAGTTTAAAATATGAAGACTTTGTCACTAGAAGAATTGCAGAATACTTCAAACTTAAAGATCTGGAGAATAATCTTAGGTTGAAAATTTCACCATGGACAAGACTGAATGGTAATGTACATTTTATAGGACTTACCTGAATGTTTTAACTGGCCACACTCAGAGAATCCAATACACCAAGTATAAGCTAGAGCTATTCCTTAATAATATATTAGATGCAATATATAGAAAAGATTCTTCTAGCCAGGCTAGACTGTGTACTTGTACTACTTCTTCTTCACCTGAAAATTTAAAGCATGTTATGTTTGAGTGTTCCTGGCATAAGGCCCCTAGGGGAAATGGACAAACCACTTTGTAATACCATTCAAACTACTGATCAAGATTTCCTTTGAGAATATTTTTTACTACTAATGATGAAACAAAATTGGTATAGTAGCTCAATATCTAGTGTATCTCAAGAATTCACCTTAAAATTAAGGGTGCTAAGGTAAATGAACAAGAATGTTAAAAAAAAATGAATGATGACTTTATAACCCAACATGTTGTAAGATGCTATATGTGCAATCTATTATCTACCTAATGAATTTAGAGTTTTGGTTTGTATGTGCAATAATTTTATCTGTCTGTAATCAAACACTGTCTATATCCTGCTGTAATTTTATATATGTGTTTTTTCTGTTTTATATTGAAAAGGTCAAATGACCAATCAATAAATTACAACCTGAACTTGAGGTGAGTAAATACCGTTATCCTGCAACCTTACTGTACTCAAATTCCTCACAAATGGGACTTTGTAGCAGTACCAGAAAGAAATCCTGAGTGGGATTACAGAATCGATGGTTCAGGCAACCTGAAATGACTCGAGCTGAGCTGGCCAAATGGCATTCTGACTACTGATGCTACATTTGATCAAAAAAGGCAGACAAAGTGTGTACAGAAAGCCAGACAGACACTGCACTCCCTGCCTGTATTGATACACTCTCCACTGCCCAGCAATCCAATAATGCACTGGCAGAATGATTCATAACCCCAAAAGTAGTCCAAAATCCCCATTTAAGATGACAACAATTTCTTACCCTGCTCCACCAAGGTAGTGTCCCTAGTATAAAGCCTGACTAGTGTTATACCTGAAAGACAAGAAATATCTCATCCAAGCATGGAAGACTGCAGATGCAATGAGCAGATCCTGATAAAGAACACTATGGATAGAGGGTGACGAGCTGCATCCAAATCTCTCCAGATTAAGGCATGCAAAATAGATGATACTCCAGGCCATGGGAAATGGTGGTACTATGTTCTTTGATTGAGGGATAGGATGGAGATGAGAAGCATTAGCCCCATGACAAACAAGGAAAACAGCTGATCAAGCCCAAGCAGGCTTGAGCCTGGCTCAACTTAGAGCCTGGTTTGACACAGCTTGACTGCTATAGTTAATGGAGAGCCAAGGTCAAGCTGAGCCAGTCATGGTTAAGGTAAGCATTTTTAACAGCCTGAGCAGATTTACTAAAATATCTGAAACCTTGGACTCCAGTGTTTAAAAATGTCCTGCAGTAGCAGGGCTCAGCTTGAGTGGGGTCTATGTGATAATGGCGATCGTGGAAGGTGATGGTCGTTAGGAGCTAATGTACATCGGCAAAAACCATTTCACCAATGTATACCCCAGTGCATGGCAAAGGGCACCGGGACTCATTAAAATTTTGTTTATGGCGGGGTGGGAGCTGTGCCCTGCACCCTGCGCCAAAGGATTCTCAACTCCAGGGGCTGCATTGGGTGCAAATCTGGGAAAATAAATTGTAAGCCAAGAGCAACAAAATGAACATGCACCCAGAACCGAACCCAGCACCCTTTGCATCTCTAACCTGCAACCCACCCACCACACCATAGGGCCAGCTCAGCAACCCACCACCACACTACGATTCACAAACCCTCCCTCCCCTTCCTCCCATCGCACGGCATGCTCCACCCCCCCACGCTTATACATATAGCACAGGATGTTACTATACCCATATTAGTCCCCTTGTCCAGTAGCCCTGAGAAAAGTGCAGCTATTGAGTTGCCTTTTGTAAGCTCTCATAGCGATCACCCTTCTCATGGGATACCGCTCAAGTGTTATTTCAGTACAGTCCAGCCAGACTACGGTCTCGGTTCTGGCTTGGCTCTAGGTGAAAATATCGTGGCTTGCCCACCCTGGGCAAGGAAAGTGCTGGACACACCAGATCCTGTAACAGGTATACCGCCTGGCTGACCATATAGTCAGGCAGCAAAATAGCGGGAATGTCGACTAATATAGAAAATAAGCCATGACAAAAGTGTAGAATGGCTCCACAGGGTCAGATGAAGCTGTCAGGAAAAGTAGTTGAGGTCGGACTGATAAATGTCACCCTTACCGACCACCCAGCCTGTTGGGGCATCCAAAATGTGCAAAACTAATGAACCATACTGGGTACAGGCCATCCTTCCCATAAGGTCTAGGTAACCCCTAGGCACCATTACTTGATCTCAGGAGTGACTCAGAGCTTGAGGATGGTTAAGAGACACTGAGAGCCACACCACATGCAGGTGGGACTCACGCCCTGGGATGCCAAGTCCCTACACGACATCGCATAGATGCAAGGCTATACTGCCAAGCACAAATTGTGTGGAGAAAGGTATGAACTGTACCCTGACCACAGCGCAAAGGGCCTATCATGCAGTACTTCCATCTGTTCATAGGACTGCCCCTGCTTGCCTGATGTGAGAACCACGATGCCACTGTGGGGAGGCATCCTCCATTCAGTGTTCTCTGACGGTCAGTATCCATGCCCCCAGGTGAAGGATTTCGGGTATGGTGGCATTGTGGTTTTGGTTAAGAAGATCGTAGAGAGATAAGTATACCCATAGATCCTTGAGTGGCCCTGCCCAGGGCACGGAGTACCCTTGGCTCCTTTGATCTATTGAGAGCCATCGCCAGCCCTGTGATCACCCCGGGCATGACCCTAACAAGTATTCTCTCCGTACTTCCTGTAAGCTGACCCTGTGGAAATTGTCTAGGAGGCGGTAATGTATGTGCAAGATGCTATCCAGTTCATTGGGGTGATGGTCATTACTCAGTAAGGACCTGAATAAGACCCTGAGAAGGCCAATGCTGCTCATACTGGGTGGTGTCACTTGGCGGAACTGGCTCACCTGATAGTTCAGCTTATCAGCCAGGTGAGAAGCTGAGAATGACAGCAGGCCGTGTTCCACCTGTCACAGTACTCTGCATCTCTCCCAGTATTGCACTTGATCAGGTTTGTTCCTGTGTATGTTAGTGGCCATTAAGAACTGGGGTGACCATCTTGAGCAGGATTGCCTGAACAGGAACCCGCAGCATGTAGAGTAACCAGGCATTGTAAAATACTCTCATCTCTTGCCTGAAGGGAGACCGTGCCTGCTCTTGATATTATCTCAAGCCATTCAAGATGCCCAGGTATGGCCTGTAAAACTGTGTTCCAGGACTGCAGACCAGCTGGTCCCATAATCTGTTTGAAATATGTGGCTCAGTCTGAAAACCATGTTTAAAGAGGGCAGACTGACTGGTCCCATGTGCAGTGCTCCCAGACCTACTGGGCTTCCTGTATTTTACAGGAACAGTGAAACATTTACAGGTAAAGTTTTCTCATTGACTTGCACTGGCTAGACAAAAGAACAGAGCAATTTGGCTTCCATAGGAAATACCATAACCTACCAGCAAACACTGGAGAAGTACCCTGGAGTTATAGGGGAACTGCCAAAGTCATCTGGGATCGCTACTTGTGTCTAGGACATATCTCTGGAGCCAGCACCTGCTAAGGGAAGCCCATGGTGTCTTTTTCCTACAAGAGGAGGTATACACTGACTGGTCAGTTGAAATGTAGCTACCTGGACCCAACACCCCTGTTGGGTAGTGGGCTGTCTCCTCCATTGGCGTGAGCTCGTGTGGCTATCTAATTTCACTGTGGTATCCCTGCGCTTGGACCAGCTTCGACCCAGGTGCCTAGGGTTCTAGCCCAAACCCCTGAACACTATACTGTCCATCGTGCACTGTGTTGTAGGTGGTAGATTGACTCCTGAGTTGGGGCCTGGGTGACATGAGCCGAGCGATTGAATCTGTGGGCCACTACCTCAGGGAAGATTGCACTGGCTTGTTGGACCACCTCACCTCTTTAATCCAGATCCAGGTATGCCTGTGGGGGCTAAATGATTCTGGACACCCTCAGTCCTGGTGGCCTGGTCTATTGGAAAGGTGTGGAGGTGCTCAGGATCCCCTGTGAATTCGATGGGACCAGCTAAAATCCTTCTCAGGGTGACCCTAGGTGCCAGAGGTGGTCTCTGCCAGGTGGAGGAATGGGCTGTTCAAAGGAAGTGGAGAAACACTCCTCTGCACCAGAAGGTGGGAGCCTCAATTATGCACCTTCCTGAATGGCAGTAGGGTCACCGACCATGGGGCTCCTATGAATTTCCAGATTCAGTGGGGCAGGAGTGTTTGCAAGGTCCCACACTGTTGTATTGGTTGAACCCTCCAGAGCGGTAATCACTTCCCCAGGCTGGGGAGACACCCATTGTTCCAGACTCGGTAGGGCCCGGGAGTCAGGGGACTATGCTGACAGTGACAACCCTGAAAATGTCCCCATTGGCCCAACAGTTAAAAATTCATGATGCAGGGAATGATGAGTAACAGGGCATACAGGGAAAACAAAGGGCTGGTCAGCATGGTGAACTCCTGTAGAGTGACCCAGAACCTGCCCAAGATGGTCACTTGGGCAGGATATCCACACAAGATGGTCAACAGTCCCATGAGACCACGGTCACGGGAAATGCAGGGGCAACATGGCCATTATCTCACTTTTACTAGATGCCTCACGAGATTCTGCTAGCTACCTGGTGCCCACTGCCCATGCTGTTAGTTTGGGCAGACAACGAAGATGCTGATGGGAGCAGTGGCTGTGTGCTTTACTGCATTTATGAATTAGCACCCCTGGAGTCTCCTTTAGTGTCATTTGGCTTATGGGACAGAACTTGGGACTCTTCTTGCAGGAGTTCAGCCCCTAAACATGGTGGCCATGAGATCTTGGGCAGTCCGAGAAGCACAAGATCCTGGCCATAGAGGAATGCCGGGGTGGCCCACTGCATCAGAAGAAGACCCCAACAGGGCAGCTCCCCATCAGCCATAGAAAATGGGGAACAATGGTGTTTATAATATGCACCAACACCCCAACACCCCAAGTGTTTACGAGGTTGTGAGGGGCCATTGGTACGTGGGGAACATGTGTCCTGTGGATTGCTGCAGCAAGGGAGGTAAGGCTAATTAAACCCTGTTGATAATTGTTTACTCTTGCCCTGGGCAGTGCTGGACACTGCCAAGGAATGTTGCAGTCATCGGGTTGCTCTACTCCCCAGCTGAAGGCCACTGCATGTTCAGTGCTTTCTCTTCCTCGCTTATGGCTGCTGCATAGGGAAGAGATGGGATGCTACTAGAGGGTCCAATAACCTTGGGCACAGTGACCCATGATACTGTTCTTCTGGTATCATATTTATATACATATATATATATATATATATTTATAAAATGAGTAGGAAAAATTATGTCTGTTGATTAGTTGGTTCCCGTCACATGACCGATGCATTATATCAGAGCGCGACCGCACGCCTGCACTTTTACCCCCAAAAACAATCTTGCCATTTATAAGATATAGATAACCCACTCTACGGTGTCGATCGCTCTCTGATATACACACGCCTGGGTGGTTGGATTTGAGTTGGCCTGCAGCCTGCATACAACGCACACCAAGGCATGATATCAGAGCGTGACTGCACATCTAAGAGTGGGTTATCTATTATATATAGTAAATATATATATATATATATATATTTATACTTATAAAATGAGCAACAAATCAAATCCAAATCCTGTGTTCTGATTGTATAAAACACATCACATGACCATGTGTATATCAGAGTGCGACTGCATACCTGCACTTTACCTCCCTCCAAAACAATTTTGACATTTTATAAGCTACATAATCACTCTGAGTGTGTGGTCATGCTCTGATATACGCATGCCTTGGGAGGTTGACGCACACCAAGGCATGCGATATCAGGAGCCGACCGCGACACCTCAGGGAGTATTTATCTGTTATATATATATATATATATATATATATATATACATATCACACTGCCTGTTGCCCAGTGCCTGCCACAGACACAGTGCGTGGCTCATTATGAGAGTTGCCTGCCATGGAGTGGACCCAGCACTGGATTGGTACATCACTTCTTATGATGTACAGTCGAAAAATATAGGGTTAATTGGCTACTCTGCATGGACCAGCAGACTGACATCAGTAGTCCTCCATACCACGTGCAGCCTTACAAGATGACACATCATACTGCTGCTGTAAATATAAGCTAGTAGAGGAAAATCTGCAACTACCTAGGACCTAAATTCTGTAGCCCTCTGAGGAATTTATATCATTACGGCTACACGGCATTCAAGTTCTGATCTCACGTGAGTCACCATTTTCAGGATGGCAGTCATGAAATTTTGAGCATGTGGGCTCCAGCAGCAGGGAATGCAGGGGGGTTGCCGTAATGGGGAGAGACATCACCATAATGGAGCGGGTACCCGGAGCGTGGAAAGAGAGATAATAGGGCCCCAGATCCTCCCCTTCAGTTGTGGAACACATGGCAGCCGGTTGGAAAACTGCTGCTACAGCAGGAAAAACATCTGAGCAGGAGAGACGTTCAATGGCAAGGGTAAGGCCACTTTAATTTAACCCTTGTGGGCAGGTAAGTACATGGAGCATGACTGAGCTCTTGTTTGGAACTGCTTGTCAGTTATTAGTATGGGAGTTACCAGGGGCCAATTCTCCAAGCTGGTGAAGTGATTTGGGTGGGTCACACAGTATGCAAGTGGAGGTTGTGGGACTCAAACCCAGCTCCTGGAGGTTTGCCACATGGATAAGGTGGGATACTACTGGGGTCCCAACCTCTGCACAGTGAGTAAAGAAGGAAACAACCAAAGGTCACCCTTATGATCCACACTATCTGTTGTCCAGTGCCTGCCACCATCATAAGATTTGTTGTGGTTGCTGCCTGATATAGAGTGGATGCTACATGAGGTCCACCTCAGGGAAAACTGCTGGGGATGCTACATGAGGGTCCCGACCAGGACAGGAGGTCTTAAGCTAGGATGCTACTGGAGGTCTAGCTTGACTTGTGCCCCTGTCTGTGCACTTGACTGTTTGCTGCTAAGTAATGTGGCTAATGCAAGCATGCAGACAAGTTAGAGAAAATCTTAAGGTTAACATGCACTCGTCTGTCAATATGTGCTATGAGAATAGATAGGGTAAAGAAAAGTAATTTTATAGAAAAATTTCCTGAAAGTAGGGAGGCGATTAGAGATTGTGACCAACTTCTGTAGATGCTGGAAGTAAACTGGATAATGTTCTCATATGGGGCTTGGTCTCTGGCACTCCAAAAGATTTACTGTCATGCATCAGCCAATGAATGGATGGAGGATTACCCATTTGTGAGGAATTTCTGAGCACCAGAAAAGTTGTAGGGATAATGGGTAAGTACTATGGAAAATCTGCAGCAAGTGTTTTTACGTCAACTGTTTGGATGTGTTCTAGATATTGCTTCTGACAGCGTTCCTGAACAGTATGAAGTAGTAAATAAATTTGCTGCGCTGGTTTGCTTATGATTACAAGGTCTGAGCAGTAAACTTCCTTACACCATTCTCCTGTTGTCCATGTTTTCATGGACACATATATTTATTCATGGATAGCCTTTGCCATCCTTGTTCGGTCCCAGATATTTGTCCAGGATTTGTCCATTATTCATGGCTGATGAACACGCATAAACATCTGGAAAACAAGACATTCAAGATAAACTAAGCAGGGAATTAAATCCATTTTCAGTTGGGAACATGAAAGAAAGGAGATGATAATAAAATAAAATATAAATTACAGTATTTCAGGTAGTAGCCACGATAACCCATAATTGATTATGGTTTTCAGTGTTCATTGCTGGTAATAGTTTTCATGGCTTCGGCTTAAATTAAAATATTAATAGATTTTTTCTGTGTCCTGCTTAGAATTACATCATGAATGGTTAAAATATGGATATCGGTAATTATCTCCTACCAGTTAAGGCAGCCCCTGCAGAGACCAAGTTACATTTGGTTTTGCTGCACTATGTGTTTTGGTAATCCCTTGCCCCACTAATTGTGCACAAAGCTTCTTTTCCGTAAAAATAATACACAGCTAGAAATAATATTTCCACATTTCAAGTGGAGCTGCAGGGATAAATCAAAGTGAGCACTGCCACCCAGTGTTCCACTTTTACTTACAGCTTCAGTTTATTGTAGGACTGTAGTTTCAACTTCCAAGGCAGAGTCCCAACCACCTCCCAAGCTGTTTATCTGTTTGCGTGTTGTCATAAGGGATAAAGGAAAAATAAACTGAAATGAAATGGGTGCTATAAATGCTATATTAAGTCTGCACTGTATAGGATAGTTGTGTATTTTTATATTTTTAGATACAGTTTGAAATGTGTTATAGTTTTAACTTTTAGATAGTATGGTGAACTGTAATAGTTTTAGTTTTTAAGCACAATAATATTTGTATGTATAATGTTGGTATATGTTGATTTTTCTGGTACTGTGTATTGAATTTCAATGTATCTGTTTGGGTAGTTGCAGTTGTGAGATGAAATAAACTAATTAAACACGCTCAAACAAGAATACACAGCATTTAAATCCTCTTGGCAGCTGTATATATAAGGTACAGATGTCTGACAATGGTAATGTTTCTTAATCCCAAATAGTTATTTCAGTCCAGTTCAGGTAAAATGAGATTGGTGGCTTGTCTGGACAATACATCGGTTTTGATTTATGTTACACACAGGTACTGATAGCCAGTGTAACATGGAGCTATATGGTACATAGAGAATAATACATGGGTAGTACTGTGTAAGGAGATTTTTTCTAGACATCTGAGGTGTGTGATGCTACTAAATCTATGACAGAGAAGCTAATTTAAATAGGTGTTAAACACAGAAGGTGCATACAATATTCAAGTTCACTTCCCTACTCATAATACATTTTCATAACTGCTGGTCCTGAGTTCAACATTTGGTTTTGTGGATTACAAAACACTGTTTTAAGTAGCATTTGCAAGTTGCATGGTCAGTACCCATAATGTTGTTTTTAACCAATGTTTAAGTTTCATTTCACTTATTATATGGTTGACCCTGCTTTATTTTTTGTAATTTTGGAAAATAAAATTAGCAACCTGCATTGTGCTTTGTTTCCACTGTCTGAGTTATGAAGTGGAGAAAACATAGACACGTAGAATTTGCTGACAGAAAAGAACACTTGCCCCACCCAGTCTGCCCAAGTGTTCCCTGCCTGTTCTTCCCTGCAGACCCTAGCTGATCTCTGCCAACCTCTACCTTCCTGCTTCTTTTCCAGTATTCCCATATGTTTGTCCTGTGCATGCTTAAGACCCCCATCATTTCTAGTCCCCACCACTTCAGCAGTGTGATCCAGCATCTACCATTCTCAGTAACAAAATATTTCATCACATCTTTCTTGAGCTTCCTGCCAGCCAGCTTCAGTGCATGTCCCCTGGTTCCAGTGCTTGTCCTCATTTGAAAGAGACTACATACCGTACCTGAACCCAGTTCACCCCTCCAAGGTACTTGTAGTTCTCAATTATGTCCCCTCCTCTCTCCTTTCCTCCAGGGCATACATGTTGAGATCCTTTGATCTCTCCTCATTGGGCTTCCTGTGCAATTTCTGAACCATTTTAGTTTCTCTCCTCTAAACTGTCTTCACCCTGTCTATGTCCTTTCTGAGATGTGGTCTCCAAAAGTGGATGCAGCTCTACAGGTGGAGGAACACAGGAAGTGATACAGCAACACCACCTGCCTCCTCCTGCTGAATTTATTCCTTCTCATGCACTCCAGCATCCTACCAGCCTTGCCCTCTGCCTTTTCCATATAGGTTTTTATCCTCCTAGTCTGCCCCAGCTGCTCCACTCTGACCAACCCCCTGCCCCATCACCTGGCTTCTCCGGGACTTACCTTCCCTTATTGTCCTCTGCCTCAGAACTAGTGAGGGGGTGCCCAGTCACTGGTGTGGGGCCTACAAGGGGTTGTTCATAATCTGCAGTTGGGATGGTTTTCCACCATGTTTTTGCCCCTGGTCCCATGGACATTCAATGGGTGCAATGTGCAAGCTCTGCCTCTGTGGAGACACCCCAGGCGCCATAAACATAGGATCCTTCCCTCTACATGGAGGTTATTTGTGCTGCCAAACAGCAACTTCCAGGTGGCAGACATGCAGCGAGCTATGGTTATCTCCTCCTCGAGGGAGAAAAGCAATCTTATGGACACTCAATCCTCCTTCCGTCAGCCAGCCGTAAGTGACCCTTGTCTGTTTCTGAATGTGGGTCACCGGTGTGGCATGGACACCCAGCCCACTGCCTTGTTACACTGCTCTGCCATCTTAGGTCCTTTGATATGATAGCCCTCATGTCCATTTCCTGTCTAGTGACTGTGACTACCTTCCCATCCTATACTTAGCATGGAGGTTCCTATGCCCTAGATGCATGATTTTGCAACTTTTGGCATTAAACTCCAACTGCCATGTTACAATCCCTGCATATTTTCTCTATCCCCTCCATAGTGTCCGACTATTACAGATTTTGGTATCATCTGTAAAAAGGCATATCTAGCTCTCCAACTTTTCTGTAGTATCCCTGTGAAGACATTGAAGAGGACTGGTTCCAGTACCGAGCCCTGTGATACCCCACTGGTCACTCTCCAGTCCTTACAGTGAGTGCCATTCCTATCCATTAACCAGTTTGTAACCCAATTTACCACTTTGGATCCGCTCCTAGGCTGGTTAACTTCCTAGTAAGCTGCCTGTCTGGTACAGTGTTGAAGTGCTTTCTGAAGTCAAGGTAGGCCATATCCACTGCTCTCTCCTGATCTATTTTCTTGGTCACCCAGTCAAATAAAGTCACCAAATTTGTTTGGCATGGCCTTCCCTGCTATGAATCTGTGCTGTTTGTGATCCTACAGCCCATTGTATTCTCATGCTCAGCCAGGCTTTCTTTCAGTGGTGTTTTAATTTCCCACTACTGAAGTAAGTCTGACAGACCTGTATTTCTAACCTCATCACTGCTGCTGCTCTTATGTAGAGGAACCATGTCACCCTTCTTTAGTCCTCCAGAACCACCAGTTTCCATGGAGTTGTTGAAAAGGTTGTTAGTGGACAGCTAGCTCACTGGCAACCTCCCCCAAGGCAATTTCTGAGTCTGTCTCCATTTCTTTAAAATCCCTCCTGAAGTTCATGTCCTTTGGGAAGCAGTTTAGTGTAGTGGTTAAGAGCACTGAGCTACACCTGGAGACCTGTATGAATCCCATCAACCCCAACTTGCATACTGTGTGACCCTGACCAAGCCATTTAACTTCTTGTCTTTCTTCTCCTAGGTCTCACCCAGAAACAATCTCTGGTTCAGTGTGTCTTTCCTGATTAAACAATTCCTCCCCATATTGAACCACACTGGGGTCACCTCACCTGCACTGAGAAGTCCAGTGCCACATTGACTCCATCACATCTGCTCAGAAGGATCCTAAGAGCTCCAAGCAGCAGCAGCAGCAAAAAGGAAGCCCTTTCGTCCACATCCGCTCCTGCGGCAAACCAGTCCAGCAACAGGCTGGCCAGTAGGCTCAGACCTGGCACCCTTGGCCCAAGTTGGTGGCCTCAAGCACTGGGCTGCCTACACTGATATGGTATGTTGAATCTGCACATTATGTTTTATAATATGCTTATCATTTTTGAAAACTGCTTTTACCAAACAGTTTTTGGATTCTATAAATAAAATATTTAATTTAATTAAGTATAAATTGCCTGCCTGGAATGCCTTTCTTTTTATTAACTCGGTCATCTGTGAGTGTAGAGGAGAAGCTCTGGTGGCGCCTCAGCTGGTCCCTCCTCTCTAAGCCTGCCGATGATGGGATAAGGGTGCCTCCCTCATGTCCATCACCCCTCCCCTGGGTCCTCTGTGGGGACTGGCTCCACCACTTCCTTTCCACCTGGTCCACTGTCACCATGGACAGGTGGATTCAAGAAGTGGTGGGTCAGGGTTTGCCTCTGGAATTCGAGCCATACCTCCTTGCTGAGCCCACGCCCCATGGGTGATCTTGTTTTCTGCACACCTGCTGTCAGCTCTCAGAGATGACATAGCCTAGCTCCTCCGCATGGAGGTCATATGGTTTCTGTTGAGGATCCTCCTGAACACTCAGGGTTTGTCTCCAGGTGCCTCCTGGTGTCAAAGCGGATGGGGGCTGGCGCCCATTCTAGATCTGCAAGACCTCAACAAGTTCCTCAGGTCATGCGCTTTCAGGATGGTAACTCTGTCTCAGATCATACCATCTCTATAGTGAAACATGTGTTTTCTCCCTGTATCTTCAGGAAGCATTCTTTCATGTCCAGATCAGTTTGTCTCATTGAAGTTTCCTCCATTTTTGAGCACAGGGACCCTCTACAAGTTCCAGGCCATGCCATTCAGCCTGTTTCAGTGATGTCAGCTTACCTGAGGCACTGAAGGGTCTGGTGTACCCTTGCCTGGATGACTGGATGATCTTAGGTTCCTCCAGGCAGGAGGTGGAGCAGTCCAGGGACCTTGCCCACCAGACCTGTGTCTCCTTTGGCCTCCTGGTCAATAAGGCTAAGTCAGAACATGTGCCCACACAGTTGATCAGCTTCATCTAAGCAGAGCTTGACTTTTGCAGAGCCAGAGCCTGGCTCCCAGTGGACAAGGTGGAGGCTGTCTCCTCCTGTGCCGATCATTTTGGGTTGGGCAATTGCTCCATGCCGGGACTTTCTGTGCTTTCTGGGCTACATGGCAGCTTGCACAAGTGTGGTCTATTGGGACCACTGGAGAATGTGCTCCCTGCAGTGGGGAGCTGGCCAGCCAGTGATCTCAATGCAAGGGTCACTTTGACCAGTTGGTCACTGTGACCCAGCAGATGTGGGTCACCATTCAGTGGTGGTTAGTTCCAGCGCATCTGCTCTGCCCAGAGCTGATGGTCATCCTGATGACCAATGCCTCTCTCATGGGCTGGGGTGCCCACCTGGGGTACACGAGTCTACAGGCTCTGGACTCCCAAGGAGTCCCAGTGCCACATCAACCTGCTGGAGCTCCAGGCAGTTCAGCTGGTGCTGGCTGCATTCCCCATGCACGTTTGGGGTCAGGTGAACCAAGTCCAGACAGACAACACTCACGATCATGTGCTACCTCAACAATCAGGGTGGGACACACTCCTGCCCTTGTGCAGGGAAGCTCTCCATGTTTGGACCCTCGTGCACAGCCTGGAGGTGGATCTCCTAGCCATCCAAGTTGCAGGAGCCTTCAATCAGCAGGGAGATGCCCTCAGCCGGGTGGGCAAAGTTTCATGAGTGGTCTCTTCACCCAGAAGTAGTTCAGTCTGTTCTCCCAGTGGGCATCCTTCAGGTGAACCTATTCACCTCCAGGGAGAATGTAAAGCTGAGGCTGTTTGTGCCCACCCCTCAGCAGGGACTGCTACAGGGGATGCCTTCTTGAGGCCCTGGATTCCAGGCCTCTTCTATGTGTTCCCTCCGATTCCCTTGATCCACAAGGTGCTCCTCAAGGCTAGGAGGAACAAGGCACAGGTGATCCTCATGCTCGGACTGACCATGCCAGTTCTGGTACTCTGATCTCCTCAGCCTCAGCAGCAGGCTCCCAAGGCATTTTCCCTATGCCCAGACCTGATTTCAATCAATCAGGGAAGGTACTCCACCTGGACCTTCAATCCCTGCACCTGACAGCCTGGTTCCTGAGCAGCTAGAGTTCCAGGCCTTGGGTCTCTACGAAGCTGTCTTCACTGTTGTGGAGGCATGTCAGAAGGAGTTGACTAGGAATGATTCTCCATTTGGTGGCAGGGCAGGGGTTGGATCCTTTGTCCTGTCCAGTGGCTTGCATTCTCAACTACCTTTGGTCCCTCTCCCAGTAGCCTTCAGTCAATGACCCTTAAGGTGCACCTGGAAGCCATCTCTGCTTACTGGGCACAGGCTGATCAACAGTCGTTGCACTGGAGAAGGTGGTCTGACTTTTTAAGGGCCTTGACCACATTTCCCTCCAGTACATGAACCACCACCACCATGGGACTTGATGCTGGTTTGGCAAAGCTCATGGGCAAGTAATTGAACCAATGCTCAGGTGTGATCTCTCTCACCTGTTGCGAAGACTGCCTTCTTGGTGGCTATCACATCAGCCAGAAGGATCAGTGAGCTCCAGGTGCTTTCGGTGGAGTCTCCTTAACTTGTCTTCCACTGTGACAAGGTTGTCCTGTGCCCCAACCCAAAGTTCCTTCTGAAGATTGCATCAGAGTTTTACCATAACCAGGTGATTAATCTCCCAGTGAACTTCATCAATCACACCTCAGAGGCTGAGCACAGGCTCCGTGCTTTGAACCTGTTTGCGAGCTTACTACAAGGAGCGCATGGCTGGGATTCAGGGAGAGGATCTCCAGCTATTTGTCACCTATACTGAAACCACACTGGCAGACCTGCAGCCAAGTGGATGATTGGCAGCTGGATCACATCCTGCATTGATCTCTGTTATAGGTTGGTGGGTAAGGAGCCCTGGAGGGCTAAGGTTCATTCCACCTGCCATACCGCTGTGTCGGTGACTGCTTCCAAGGATGTCCCTATCCAGGAAATCTTCAGAACTGCTACCTGGAGGTCAGCACACCTTCATTTTCCATTACCACACTGACCTAGAGTCCTGCCAGGATGCTGGTTTTGGGGTCTCGGTTCTCAATCTCTGTTCCCTAAGTAGGGGTTTGCGCTTTGCCTCCCTCCTCCCAGAGAACTGCTGGAGTCTGCCAGAGTGTAAATAGAACATCATATCCACATCCCTAGAAAACAGGTTACTCACCTGTAACAGTAGTTCTAGGAGTGGTATATGATGTTCATCCCTAAACCCACACGACCTCCTGGCTTTGGCTCACACTACTGCTTCCAGCAGGCAAGATCTGGTATCTGGGGTGGAGCTGAGGAGTTACCACCTGGGTGGGTGCAAGGATCCAGCTTGAAGACTTTTGGCAAGCTCTTAAAGGGAAAGGACACTGACAGAAGTGTGGATGAACATCATATACCTCTCCTAGAACTACTGTTACAGGTGAGTAACCTGTTTTACTGTAGTGTAGGGGCTGTGTAGTGTGTATTGCATAAGCCATTGGATGACAAAATAAAGGAGGCTTGCCTCTCAAAATGCAATGCTGATAAGGCTGAAGATAACTGTATTAATCTGGTGATGTGTGTAAATGTCTTGTAGTTCAAAGGAAAAGCACCACCAGTCACATTGGTTTTCTGCCCATTACCAGCTAGGAGACATCATCAGGCTTTGAAGATAAGCATCAATCCTTATTCTGTGTGTGTGTGTGTGTGTGTGTTTGTGTGCGTGTGTGTGTGTGTGTATGTGTGTCCATAGTTACAGACAGAAAACTCCTGCATGAAAGCACTAAACAGAGTTTATTTATTTATTTTATTTATTTAAGGAATCAGAATTACAACCTTTGAGTCAAGGACACCTTTGCAAAGGCTCCACATCAGATATGCACACGTTACAAGATGAAAACAGGACATACAACAAGAAATATACAGAGAACAGGTTACAAGTTCAAGGGTGGTGGAGACCGAGCTGAGTCATAGAGGTGAGGCTAGTATATACAAATACAATATACAACAGTCAGCAAGTTACAATATCAAGGAAATCATGGGAAAATAGGGAGACATGGAGTAAATCATCATACACTGGTCAGACAGAATGGGGGAAGAAATTTAGGGGTGGTCAAGCAGGAGCTCTGAGCATGGTGGATAGGACTGTGCTTGATCGCAGATGGAGTGGGAGAGAATTTAGGAATAGAGTAGGATTATATGGACCTAGTCACTGTTCCAAGGTGATGGCCAATGGCATTTCATTCAGCCAGAGAGGGCCCTATAGAAAAGGAACATTGGCCCAGTGAGGTCCTGCAGTAGAGTGCGGAGGGGGCAGACAATGAGCTCTGTGGTCTGGGATTGAGTAGTGGGCTGTACAAGATGGTGAAGGCCCAGGGGTGAGGTGCTGTATGACAGCTTCCTGGCAAAGAGACAGGTCTGGTATCCGAGTCTTCCATCAAAAATTAAGCCAGTTAGTGTATCTATAGAGCTCACAGGCATGTGTCCACAGGTTACATCCAGCGACTAATCGGCAGGCTTTATTTAGGAGATTTTGATTCAATGCAGAGCAGTAGGGTCGGCAGAGCCATAGATAACAATCCCATAGTCAATAAGGGAGAGCACCGAGGATGTCACAGCAAGATTTAGAGCATCTGGAGGCATACACCCCTATGCCTATACAGGAGACCTACAGTAGCTTAGAGTTGATAGTTGAGCTGAACAGATTGATGTGTTCATGGTATGTGAGAATGGAGTCGAGGGTGATGCCCAGGCATTTAAAGGTGGGAACCACGTCAAGGGGAACCCTGGAAATTAAGTATGTTGAGGAAAATTTCTATACTTATTTTGTCTGTGGCTGAAGAGCATGGCCTTAGTCTTTTATAGTTCAGGACAAGACGGTGATCTGAGAACCAGGCTTCACGCCGGAAAGGAGCACTGCAGGGAGGATTGAAGGAGTGGGGTCTGAGTGGCTATCAAATATGACTACATCATTGATGTAAAGGAGCATCAGGCCCAAGCCCAGAGGAGCATCAGGAAAGTATTCAAGTACATGCTAAATAGGAGGGGCCCAGTATTGAGCCTTGGGAACCCCAGAAAGAACTGGTTTACTGGTTGAGAGTGTAGAGTTTAACTTGTCCCTCTGAGTTCTTTCACTAAGTTAGCTGTTAAATCATGCGGTAGTGTCCAGAGATAGACCCATGAGAGGCAGGGAATGGATTAGGAGCTTGTGGCTGACAGAGTCGAAGGCCTTGGTTAGGTCAATATAGGCTGATCCAAGTAAGTGTCCTTGGTCAAGGGCTTTGTTTATGAATGTGGTATATTCAAGAAGGGCAGTAGTGGTACTGTGACCCTTCCTGAAACCATGTTGTTCAGGGCAGAGAAGGTCATATTTGGAAAGACAGAGAGTTGGTCTGACACTATTTTTCTAGCACCTTGGAGATGGGAGGAAGAATGAAGATGGGCGGTAGTTACCTGGGAGGTGCGGTCCCACTTATTATTGGGATGATGACAGCTGATTTCCAGCATGTGGGGAATTTCCAAGGCAGAGGGACCAGTTGAGGATTCCGATGAGGGGGAGATAATGGAGTCTAAAGTGAGGAAGACTAGCTTTAGGTCCAGCGAGTTGCTACTAAAGTATGTTTTTCCGAGGGCTTTGGTTAAGTAGGGTCTGGCTTCTGGGGGTGATTATTCAGAACATGACAGAGGTGAGGTGGACACTTGATGGAGAGGTTGAATTGCAGTCCAGGGCGGGTGTGAAGAAGTTGGGTGGAAGGACACAGCTAAGATCAGAAAATACTGAGTTAAGGGTGTCAGCAGTGGGTCTGGGAAAGTAAACCATTTACTAGCAGCTGGATGGGGGAGGGGTGGATTTTCCATACAGTTCTTTAATATTATTCAGAATTTGCACCTGGAGCCCCAGGAGGCGGAGAGTGTCTCCTGGTAGTGGGCAGCTTTGGCTTTCAAATTTCCCAGGTACATTTGTTCCTGTATTTCCTATTGGGCTGGCAGTATAGCCTAGAGGTTAGAAGTAATGAGCTGTGAATGAGCTTGATACATCCAGCAGACCAGACCTTGGTTTGATTCTCACAACCTCCACTTGCATACTGTGTGACTCTGAGCAAGTCTCTTAACTACCCAGTGCTCCCAGATCGCCCCTGAAAACAGGTACTTGTGCCTAGTGGGTCTTACCTGCTTACCAAAGACTAAAATAAAAAAATAAAAATTGCTGGTTGTGTGGATTGCCCAATTCATTAGCTTTTGCCACTGATTGTCCCTTTGGCTCCATGAGGTGAATTAGGGTGTGGTAGAGCCAGGGTTATCCTGACTTTTGACTTTTGTTTGGAGATTGGAGCATAGCAGTCACAGGTGGAGTTAAATGTGGAGATAAAGTAATCCAGGGCATGGTCAATGTACAGCGGAGTTGATGGGGGTCCAGTCACATTTCAATAGATATTGTTTGAGATGCGAGAGAGATCCCTTTTTAGGTGATGTAGGAGGTTATATTTAGGTGGCTGTTTTGAGATTTTATTGAGGACCATCTTCAGAGAACTGATGAGTGGTCACTCAGGGCATCCAGGAGAACTGAGACCTCAGAAATGCGGGTGGGCGATTCGTGAGTATGAGGTCAATGAGAGTGGAGGAGCCTGTTTTATGATTAAGCCTCATGGGGACTGGATAACTTGGGTGAGGTTGAGGGCTGCAGCAGCATTCTTGTATTGGGCAAAGGAGGTTGCTAGTCAATTGGCGTTAAGGACACCCAGGGCAATGATTTCACTGGGGTAGGCAGCTTGGCAAGGCAGTTCATTACTGAATTAAATGCTGGCTTTTGATTCTGGTGGTGGGGGATATACACTGTGACTATGTGTGGGACTTTGCCTGACATGTCAGGTTGCAGCTTAACAGTTGAGCTTGGGCCCCATGGGATGGAGTGGGAGCATCAGGGATTAGAGAGGCTTATAGGAATCTCTATAATAAAGAGCAAGCCCCACTCCTTAGTCTGTCTGTCAGTTCTGAGGATATAGTAGCCAGAATATGGGCAGCTGAACCAGGGGTGTCAGGGACAAGCCAGGTCTCAGTGATCACTAGGATATCAGGGAGATCAGAGTCATCCAGCCTTGAAGGACATCAAGCTTTTTTGAAGGCTGCAGATGTTAATGGTGGCTAGTAGGAGTCCTCGATGACCAACTAGGGTTATTTAGACAAGGGGATGAGTCATGGTTTGGGTGCACATTGCCTGATAGGAAGGGGTAGGAGAGCATGGCGGAGAAGCACAAGTCTAAGTAACTTGGTTTTAATATTGGTGTTATGGGGCTAGGAGCTGGTGTGTGGGCAATCACAGGTATGGGGAGGATGGAGATATGCATAGCCACTGGGAAGGCTAGGGAGGTATGCTGTGCTGGGTTCAGGAGGGTGGGGCAAAGAGCAAGGTATGCAAAGTGTTGGTAGTACCCCACCTAGTTGGGAACAACATACAGAATGCAAACATAGTAGCTTCAAATATGTTAACAGCATGTCAATAACAAACAGAAAACAGCAGTAGTAGCTGATTTAAATTATATATTGTTTGTGGTCCCTTTGAAGAGTCCCTGATACCAGTTGGACAACTTTGAAAAATGTGAGAGTTAGACAAAATTCAGTTCATAGTACATATATTTTGCAATCCTTTTTTTATATGGACCTTATCCTCCTGTCCCTCCCCATCAGCCTTCTTCTGCTGTGAAACCTTAGCCCCTTCACCCCATCTCCAAGTCTTACCCCATCTACATTCTTGTTGTATGAGTGGTGTCAAGGATGGTGGTGGTGTGGTGACTTCAAGGTAGCAACATCATCCTGCAGACAGGAGTTCTTTTCCACCGTTATTTCCCTTGAGTCAGTGCAGTGGCATACAATGGCACACATGTAGATCACGAAGGTAGTGCATGCTTCAATGCCTGCCTCCAACTTTCAATTCTGCGTGACCACTACTGTGCCACCTACCCTCCACCAGTGGCAGCCAAGCAGCAGTACACACTATACCACCACCCAAAGAGAAGATCCATTGATTGATACTAACCCCCACCAGCCCCAAGCAACCATGGTCCATTCTTAAACCCAGGTTTCCACTGTGGTGGGATGTTATGCATCTAGCACCTCAGCCCTCCATACTACACTGTCCTGGCTACAAGTTTACTGTAGCTCAGATTTCCTTAGACAATATTTCTGTGGCCCTGAGGGGCTGAATCAACAACCCCTGCTTAATAGTTCTGTGATTTTACCCTCTCTATCATTCAGCCAGAACTATAGTTTTGCAATTCTTTCCCCTTTTATTTATTACTGAGGAACTGACATAGAAACAAGATTACTGTCCCTTGAACTTTATTAGCTTTGGATGCTTGTCTACACATATCACAATGCTCTGTTTATGACATCATAATTATTGCCATAGCAACAGATTGGGATGTCACAAATATAGTGTGGCTGCAGAAGTGGACAAGTAGACAGAGCAAATAAGAACAGATATCCAGGTTCTATGCAAATGTCATAGTAATAAACAAATAAGGTGACAATTACAAAAAGGATGAAATATATGCTTAACTGCGTGTAGATATTATGTTTTCATTGTTGTCCTGACAATGCAAGCAAACACTCATCATTGCCAATGCTTGATTTTTAAGCTTTCACTTTCAGAAAATAAAAGGTTCAAAATTATAAGTTTAACTATGACCCAAAGGCCTTATCGTCATATTCGATAGCTCAGACCATAGGTTTCTGATGTACAAATCTATCTAGGAGTTCCTCTGTGTGGAAATGTCTTTAATTAAGCAACAATAAGGAGCATTGTGCTTCTGCTGATAATGATAGATGAGCTTAACTCAGCGTGTCTGGGGAAAAACGAACTATTATCTTGTGATGATATGTCCTGTACAGTATCAAGTGTTTCTTCTGACTGCATGTTTGTCAAGCTCATGACTCACCACCAAATTTAGTGCATGTGCAAACAAAGTGTATGAATAAAATCCCAATCATCAAGGCCCCTGTTCATCATGGCACAGTAGACCTTACTTCTATGGCAGGAATCTGAAATTCCATAGAGCCAATAACTCTACAAGTAGTTCCAGGGCAGTGGGTAAAGTGCTGTGCACATAAAGCAACCTACATATGTGTGCTGTTCCAAAAGGAATGTTTATTTTTATTAACAAAGTCAGATATTATGTATTGACATTACTAGATGATAAGAACTGTGCAAACATTACACTATTGCATTTGTTCTAAGTCCAACTGTTTGAGAATGATACAAAAAGGTGCAGATAATGAAATAGAAAGTCATCTTGCACACAGTCTCTTGCACAATGGTCTCAAGAGTCAGTGGGGGTGAGGAGGTCACATGAACCCTTGGGAGACATGGCCACTTACCTCAATAGCTCCGTGCTGTCTCTGTCTACTCTAACTCAGTCCACTGATAAAACAAGGCAAGACAGTCAGTTTAGCCACATCCTCGAGAAGCCTGCAGACTATCAACCTCCTGGGCTGAAATAGTGGCTCCATCTTCAAAACTAAAATGGAAAAGGCATAGAAACCTCACTTCCCACCAGCAAACTACTGGAGCTGAAGATGGCAGCTCCACATAACCCTGCCACAGCACTACCAGATCTAGTTTGCCAGGCTGCCCTGATGAGTACAAATCGCAGCATCAGTAAAGCAATCAGGCACACAGAAATGAAACTCAGGCCAGCCTAGCCACACTTACTGGCCTGGTCACAGTAGTTGAGATGCAAGTAACAGACATTGAAGCAGGAGAAGCAGAGCAGGACCAGCACATGCAGGCTGCCATGTCACAGATCACTTGACTCTCTGCAAAGGGGCAAGGACAATGAAAAAAACCTCAGAATCATTGGAATGTTGGAAGCATCCAAAGGCTGAGACCAGTCCATTTCCTCAGAGACAGTCTCTGTGTCTGGATCCAGCTCACCCAGGTGAGTATGATTTCAGTATTGAGAGGGCTCATTAGATTCACCATGCACAAGGAGGAAGGCAAACCAGTGACCTTGTCCCCTCATCTTCAAGCTCCTGCATTACCAGGACAAAACTTATTCTTCTCAGAGCCAGGGCTAAAATATATTATAGTTAACCAGGAGCTAATTTCATGCTACCCAATTATCTCAAGGTGTTCTGGAAAAAGACAAACCTCTGACAAAATCAAACTAGGCCTGAGAAACACGTGGCATCTACTACTCTCTGTTGTATCTTTCTACTCTATCAATCACACTGGAGAGCCCTAATTTACAGTTTCACTCAATGGCCTATCTGGACTTAGCAAGGCCTTTGACACTGTGCCACATAGAAGACTATTACACAAACTGGGAATATGGGTGTGGGCAGGACAGTAGTGTGGTGGGTAGGTAACTGGCTGGGTGGCAGGACACAGATGGTGGTGGTAAATGGCTGTCACTCCACAGAGGAAGAGTGACCAGTGGGGTACCACAGGGATCAGTGCTGGGACGGTCCTATTCAACATCTTCATCAGTGACATGGCGCAGGACCTAGAAGGCAGAATTTCACTGTTAAGCTGATGACACAAAGCTCTGTAACAGAGTAGACACACCAGAGGGTGTAGACAGAATGAGCGACCTGCAGAAACTTGAAGAATGGTCAGGGTTTGGCAGTTGAAATTCAATGCAAAGAAGTGCAAGATAATGCATATGGGGCACAAAAACCCTGGCACAATATATCAGTTGGGGTGAGGATATAGCATGCACCAAGCAGGAAAGGGATCTTGGGGTTATCATCTCTGATGACCTCAAGGTAGAAACAGTGTGACAAGGCAGCAGGTAAAGCAAATGGGATGCTGGGATGTATAGGCAGGGCATTACCAGCAGGAAAAGGAGGTCATAATTCGCTATACAAGACAGTAGTGAGGCCCCACCTGGAGTACAGTGTACAGTTCTGGAGACCATACCTATGTAAGGACATAGACAGGGTAGAGAAGGTTCAGAGGAGGGCAACAAAGATGGTGCATGGATTGCATCACAAGTCCTATGAAGACAGGTTGAAGGAACTGAACATGTACTCCCTGGAGGAGAGGAGGAGAGAGGGATATGATAGAGACATACAAGTATCTTACAGGGAGGAACAGGGTGCAGGAAAACACTATTTTTAAGCGAAAAAGATGTTCCAGGACTAGGGGCATGGGATGAAGTTGGAGGGAGGACGATTCAGAGGAAACATGAGAAAGAATTTCTTCACAGAGCGAATGTGGTGGACAAGTGGAACACCCTGCCAGAGGAAGTGGTGGGGGCTGAAACAATCACGGATTTAAGAATGCATGGGATAGGCAAGAATTCTGGAGGTCATGGGTAAGGTGTAACAGACTTCTAGGAAAACAAACTGAACTTACAAGCTCAAATGGGCAGACTGGGTGGGCCATAGGCCCTTATCTGCCGACACTGTCTATGTATCTATGTATGTATCTATGTCTGAGGCTGACTCATAGCTGCAGGAGTGTCTGGGATCCCCTCAATCTGGCTACTCAAGTCTGACTACTGAAACCCATCCGATGCAGTCACCAATGGATACAGAAACTTGGCAGAAAGAATGTAAACATAGTCTTATGCAGTCATGAATAAAGTTAATATGTGCTCACAATCTGATAGCTGTATGGTATGGACAGAAGGGTACAGAATATGTAATAGGTTTAACAGGGATCCTCCTATAAACATTGCAACTAGGTTACTAGCTGGGTCCTTTAGTCCTAGAATGTTATGGGACTTAACTGTCCCATCAAGAGAAGACAAGTACTTCAAAAACTTGGCACTATGGAGGGTGATATTACCACACTCCAGAAGACACACATGGTGGCGCAGACTCTCACAGGCTTAAGAGCATGTGGGCCAGTTTCCCTTTTCATAATGCCTAAATAACAAAACAGAGAGGATGTGACCCAGTGGTGCTGAGGGCTGAGGCATTGGACACCTTACTTCATACCACACCAGCGAACTGGGTTCAGGACGACCTTGGGTCACTGGGGTGCCAGCATGAGGGGAGGTGGGAGCAGGACTGAGTGATGGCTCTCCTTTCCTGGGAAGTGGGGTCACCAGCCATAGTCTCGCCGTCACCTGATGGAGGTCTGATGATAGGCGTGAGGTGGCAACTGTGCAACAGGTAGGGTGGGGGTGTCCTGTAAGGTGTGTCGCTTGTCTCCACACATGTGCGTCATGTCGGTGGATCGCGGGAGTTGGATTTAACGGAGGTGGCTCTGGACAATGGAATAAAGGAAACTAAACACTACCCACTTACAGCAGGAACATGTTATTACATGGATCCATAAAGAGATAGAAGAGTATTAGATGCTCAATGAAACCCTTAATGTATCACATCCCCACAGTGGGAAGCACTTAAAGTGGTACTTAGGGAAACTAATTGTCCACTTCTCCAAGGTGAGGAAAGAAAAAGATCGCTGCTGTAGACCAAGAGGAAGGCCTTAAAAGCTGGAACATGAAATCCAATTGTATCCAAAGAGGGTGCTATCTTGCACCCCAGATTAAACAACTCAGAGCAGAAACAGAAGACACTCCATTACAAAACAGAGTTTGCGTTCTATCGGTTGAACAAAAATATTGGGAAACTGGTGAGAGAGACAAGGAAACTCCTAGCTGCTTGTCTTACAGCTCAGGAAGTGGACAAATACATTCCACTAATCAGTCCCCGAGGGGAATAAATTAAGTGCCCTAAGATACATTAACTCTGCTTTCAGAGACTTTTGTACCCAGGTTTATGCATTGGAAGTAACCCCATCAGAGGTTCAGAGGAAGAATTCTTTGGAGACTTCACCCTGCCTCAAGTTACACAAGAACACAGAGATGGACTTGTGGCCTATCACCCAGAAGATGTTACCTTACCTCTGCTACACATTCAGTGAGCCAGGGCAAATTTCAAGGTCAGATGTTTCCCCACATAATTCTACTTGGTGTTTGTGGAAACCTTGGTACCACAAATGGCTCAGATGTTCAATGAGGTGTGGGAGGGACATTTCAACTTTCTTTATGCTTAACTTTTATCACCCTAACACCAAAAAGGAAGGGGCAGCATGCTCTGTTAGCAGTTTTGACTCATCTCTCTCATAAATGTGGATGTGGGGTGGGTGGGCATACCTGTTTGACACTCTTGCCAGATTTGAAATCCCCAGCAATTCATTTCCTTGGTAAGACTTCTTTACAGATTCCCCTCTGCAGCAGTTTCAACAAACTCAGTGGTCTCCTAATCCTTTCAGCTGCAAGAGGTACTGGACATGAGTGCCCCTCATCCCCATTTCTTTTTATACAGCTATTGAGCCCTTGCCCAAACGATTAGATCCTCTTTGGATTTCCTGGTCATTTCTGTGGGAAGAATCCACACAAAATATCACTTTCTGCAGATGATAGTACCTTATATCTGACAGACATTTCTGCTTCACTGCCATGTCTCAACTCCATTATCTCCCAAAAGCAAGCCTCTCCAGGTACAAACTGAATGCCTTGAAGTCATAGTTTATGGCACTAAATGGCACATGTGTCCCTCAGTTGTTCTCTCATAGTCTGTACCAATGAGGTAGTCTGGGATAATGTGTCTGGACACCAGACTCAAACCCATTTAAGCTGAAACAGTGGCAGCAAATATCCAGATTACAGTATGTTTGACAAACTGGACAAAGATTTGGCCTGGGAGCACATACATCTCCTTTCAATTTGGGGTATGATTAACATATGAAGCTGGTGACTCTGCCCAAACTGCAATATATTTTAGCTAATATTCCAATCCAGCTCCTGGGAACATTTTCAGCTGGCTCCATATCAAGCTTAATTCTTTTATTTGGTCATGCAAATCCCTAAAATAGGACTGGAAACCTAACAGGAACACTGGATTAGAGGCAGGTTTGGATTGTGGGATCTGGGCCTGTTCCATGACAGTGTGGTACTAAGGCATGCAATTATCTGCTATGCCCTTCCTTAGCAAGTCCTACCCTGGCTGGGTCTCCTGGAACTGGCACAGGTAGGCTCCCTGTTCCAGCTGCCTTAATACTCCTGACTGGTCCATATGAATGGATATCTCCTTCAGATACACCAAATCTGTTTGGGATAAACACTGTAAGCAACTGGGCTGGACCCCAAGAGTAGTTGTTAAAAGCCCTCTGGAAAACCCATAGATGATGATTGGCGAGGCTGATAAAGTGGAATATTGGCAATCCCAGGAATCCACTGTGTCTGAGACATTTATCACCCTGAATCAAAGTGTTATGCCTTTTGAAGAATTGCTAGTTTTGTACAACATCTCACACAACCACTTCTGGAGGTATTTTCAATTGACAGATATGCTTAAACAGTTTCTCCTCTTACACATTCAACTTTGTACAAATTAATGCATCTATGTAGTTATCGTGATTGCAACTACTGCCTGACTATTTCACAATATGTCTGTATTTGTCTTTGTACCGTCAGTACTAAATGCACAGTATCTATTTCTGAATCAATACTGTATTCCCTTCCCCAGGACACATCTGAAACAAGCTGTTGTAGCTCATGATGCTTTTCCTGGTGAAACTTTATTTCAAATAAATAAATAAATACCTCCAGTCATGCCCCTAGAAAAGTGGATCTTGACTCTTCAGTGCATTCAGCATTTATGGCCAAATTTAAATGGCTTCAGTCTTACATAGAAACAGGAAACATAGAATTTGATGGCAGATAAGGACTGCTTGGCCACCCAGTCTGCCCATTTCCTACCTAATGGATAAGTTGCAGATCCTAGTTAACCAGCAACCTACTTCTTTCTACCCCCACCCTAGAATTGCCTTATGGCTATCCCATGCATGCTTGAATTTAACCACTGTTTTTGACTCCACAACCTCCTCCAGAAGGCCGTTCCATGCATCCACAACCCTCTCTGTGAAAAATACTTCCCTTACATTACCTCTGAGCCACCTCCCCATCTTCAAATTGTGCCCCTTGTTCTTGCCCACTCTTTTTTGAAAGATGCTACCCTCTTGGACTTTGTTGATTCCCTTGAGATACTTGAAAGTTTCTATCATGTCCCCCCTCTCCCTCCTTTCCTCGGGCTATACATATTAAGCTCCTTTAGTCTCTCTTCATATGTCTTCTGGTGCAGACCCTGCACCATTTTAGTGCCCTCCTCTGGACAGCTTCCATCTTGTCTATGTCTTTCTGGAGTTGGGTCTCCAGAACTGCACACAGTACTCCAGATGGGGTCTCACCAGCTGTCTATACAGAGGGATAACAACTTCCTGTTTTCTACTGGTGATGCCTCTCCCTATGCATCCCAGTATCTCCCTAACCCTCCTTACTGCCCTCTCCATTGCTTGCCCACCTTTAAGTCATCTGATATGACTACCCCAGGTCCCTTTCCATTTTTGTTGTTAGTATCTCACCCCCATTGTGTACTCTTCCCTGGGTTTTTGTTTCCCAGGTGCATTACCTTGCACTTCTTAGCATTAAATCTAAGCTGCCATACATTTGACCATTCCTCTAACCTTGCCAAGTCCTTCTCATCTTTTCCACCCCACCTTGTGCATCAACTCTGTTGCAGATCTGCAAAGAGACATACTTTTCCTTCCAGTCCCTCTGCAATGTCGCTTACAAAGACATTGAAGAAGACCAGTCTAATGCTGAACCCTGTGGCACCCCACTAGTAACACCCCTTTCTTCAGAGTCTTGTCTACAGTCCCCATCTGTGGCGGTCCAAGGGGTCAGTAGGAAACATAATTGATGTATCTGTTGCCCCTCTGAAACGGACCAGGTATGGGTGGGCTATGTCAATTCGTCCAGTCACTGTACTCCGTGACAATTTGCACCATATTACTAGCTCCAGCATCAATCAGCCCCTTGTACAAATCATCCACAGACAATTCGCCACCCATATAAATTTAATAAAATCAATTCCAGGGGGCACTGTTCAGGAATGAATTGTGTAGGAGCTAATTGAAGCCAAACTAATAATGAATGCAAGAAGTCGTAGAGCACATAGACCAGTATGAATTAAAGTGCCACCATATGGGTGAATGTCTATCATGCTGACCATGAACCTCAGACCAAGATACTATGATTAAACTTCTATATCATGCCTACCAGACACTGCAGTGGTTATATAGGGCTGAGCTGTTGAACCACAGTGACTGTTGGAAGACTTTTCTCCTCAAGCCACACTGACACATAGTTGTGTGTGCTCTAACTTAGATACCTACTGGGAAACAGTCTGGACCACCTGTACCAAAGTGGCCCAGATGCCTGGAACCAGGGATGCCCTCTCGCACTCCTTGGGCATCTATCCCAGCCATTATCTTTGATGAGACCTCAAATAACCTGGGTAAATGGTGCATTGGCAACAGCTAAACATGTACTCTTGAGTCACTGGAGGGATCCTGCCACTTCCTCTTCTCAAGAATGGCAGAACGTGTTAGCATTGACATCCAGATATGAGAGGACAGCCCATGCTGTGGCAGGAAGGCTCAGATGTATCAGAATAGAAACATAGAAACTGATGGCAGATAAGGACCACAAGGCCCATCCAGTCTGCCCATTTCTTTTTCTACCTTATAAATGTGCCATTGGCTTTTGCTCTGTCAGTGGTCTATCTAGTCATACTTATATGTATTGCTGCCTTATGCCTGTCCATGCCTGTTTGAAGCCCTGCACTGTATTCATAGCCACCACTTCCTGAGGTAGGCCATTCCATGCATCCACCACGCTTACTGTGAAAAGAATTTCCTCAGATTCCCCTTAATCGGCCTCCCTCTAGTCTCATGCTGTGTCCTCTAGTCCTACTATTTTTCTTATATTTAAACATGTTAGACTCTTTCACCTTCTTAATGCCCTTAAGGTGTTTGAATGTTTCAATCATATCACCTCTCTCCTCCTTTGCTCAAGGGTATACATATTGAGCTCCGTTAATCTATCCTCATATGTCTTCTGATGCAGTCCCTGCACCATTTTGGTTGCCCTTCTCTGGACTGCCTCAATTTGGTCAATGTCCTTGTGAAGGTGTGGCCTCCAGTACTGCCGCAGTACTCCAGATGGGGCCTAACCAGTGTCTTGTAAAGAGGATTATTACCTCTCTCTTACGACTTGTGATACCTCTACTAATACACCCTAACATCCCCTAGCCTCACCTACTGCTTTAGAAGTCTGCTTGGGATAATTTCAGGTCATCGGTGGTGATGATGATGCCCAAGTCTCTTTCTTCTTTTGTGACTGCCAGCAACTCCACTCCCAGCCTATAGGTGGCTTCATGGTTTCTCTTCCCTATGTGCATGATCTTGCATTTCTTTGCATTAAATCCCAGTTGCCACTCTTCTGACCATTTTGCTAGTTTATCTAGATCTCTTCTCATTCTGCCCACCTCATCTGGATCATCTACTCTGTTGCAGATCTTGGTGTCATCTGCAAACAGACAAGCCTTACCTCTAGCCCATCTGCAATGTCACTAATGAAGATATTGAAGAGGACTGGCCCCAGGACTGATCTCTGAGGTACCCCACTTGTGACTTGCATCTCTTCTGACTGTATACCATTTACCACCACTCTCTGTTTTTGCCCTTCAACCAGTTTGCCACCCAGTTGACCAACTTCTGACCCACCCCAAGCCTACCCAGCTTATTTATCAATCTTCTATGTGGAACAGTGTCAAAAGCTTTGCTGAAATCAAGGTAGGCAACATCAACTGCTCCACCTTGGTCCACCACTCTGGTTACATAGTCAAATAAATCTGTGAGATTAGTTTGACAGGACCTTCCTTTGTAAACCCATTCTGTCTTGGATCCTGTGCCCTAAGGATTCCAGGTGTTGCACTATCCTTTCCTTAAGGGTGCCTCCATAATCTTGCCCACTACTGAGGTAAGACTGACTGGTCTGTAGTTCTCTGCCTCCTCCTGCCTACTCTTGTGGGTGGGATCACATGAGTCCTTCTCCAGTCTTCTGGGACCTCTCCTGTGCTCAGAGACTCACTAAACAGTTCTGCTAATGGCTCTGCTAGTTCCACCCTTAGCTCCTTAAGTACCCTGGGATGTATAACATCAGGTCCCATTGCCTCGTCCACCCTGAGCTTAGCGAGCTCTTGTAGGGCCCTTTCTTTTGTGAAGGAGTAGTGCTCACCTCCTCCCCCCTGTGTCCATGATGCTGAGCTGTGGCCCTGCCCTACCTTCTTTTCAGTAAATACTGAGCAAAAGTATCTATTTAGGATAGATGCTTTACAGGGTCCTCCTCCTCACATGCCCCCTTTCTCCTTTGAGCTTAGCAATACCCCTTCTGGACTTTCTCCTTTCACTAATGTATCTATAGAAAGTCTTGTCACTTTCTTTTACTGTTGATGCTAGTATTTCCTCAGTTTGGGACGTTGCCTGCCTTACTGCCTTCCCTGCTTCCCTTAGGGCAGTTTGGTATGCCTCCCTATCGTCATCCCACTGTGTTCCTTATATTTCCTGAAGGCCAGCCTTTTGGCTCTGACCTTTCTGCTACTGTATTTGAGAACCAAAGTGGCTTTCTCTTCTTTTGCACTTCCTTTTCTGTCTAACACAATGGGATGTTGCTTCAAGTATTGCATCCTTAAAGCTTGCCCACTTTGCCTGTACCCCTCACCTGTATTCCTTTTTTCTGCCAGGGCTGAAGCTTAACTCTGTTGGCCATCTTATCAAAGTCAGCTCCTCTGAAGTCCCATATTTTTGCCTTGTAATGGGATGATTTAGATGTAGTGGCCAAATTGAACCATACCTTGTGATGGTCACTGGCCCCAGGTGACCTTCTACCTGGAGATCTGTGATCCCTTCCCTATTAGTCAGTACTAGATCTAGGATAGCCCTGTCTCTTGTGGGTTGTTGTACCAGTTGTTTGAGGCCCTCCCCTGCAGGGATTCCACCAAGTGTTTAGTTCTTGTAGATGTTCCTGCTGGCATTGCCCAATCTGTATCCGGCATGTTGAAGTCTCCCATTATCAGAACCTCCCTTTAGCCGTCATGTTTTGTATATCTTCTAACAGTAATGTCTATGCCCCCCAGTCTGGGGCCTGTAGACAACCCCAGTTCTTATGGCTGTCCCATTTCCTGTTTCCAGGGTGACCCACAGTTCTTCTGGCTCCTTATGTGTATTCTGAATTTCTGTAGCTTTGATATTTTCATTGATATAAAGGGCCACTCCATCTCCTTTTTGTATGCATGGGCACTTTACCTTGACACCATCTACCTTTCAGCCTGGCTGCCCGACCTAATATGTGAAGGAAGTTATCTGAGCCACAACAATAGCATACCAAGTTAATGCTCTGTTAGGCTTTAGACATCAAGAGCAAAATCCACAGCTAACCTCTACAAGGTTATTAGGCCCTTCCCTTGGAAGAGTTGTTTCAGCCATTCTTCTCCTTCTCCCTGCCATGCAGACCATACTCCAGGAACAAATCCCTCCCCCAATTCATTTACAGGCACAACTTCTTGGGCCCAGTTAGAATCCTATCTCCATGGGCAGAAAGAAACTTATGCCTTGAGACAAGCCGTAGTGTACTGTAAGATCGACTGATACAGTACATCTGTCACACTGCATCTTTTATAGTCCAGGGACTATAAGGCTACTATAGGTACATTATTCTTCTCCCCATCTATAGTATTTAATCTCCCCATCTCACCTTGTACCACACTCCCTACTCCTACAGGAACCTCTACTGTAACTTTGGTTATATATAATCAATTTATTATAGTAACCAGGGACATCTCCTGTTTGCACAGTCAGGTCTGTTTCCTCTCATTAACAGACACATTAGGGTTATATAGTCAGAATGGTTATGGCTACCCTTTATATTAGTATATTTACATCTCTACTTGGCTATACTTCTAGGACTATGAGTTCTCCTAAGCTACTTGATATCAAATGCAACCAAAATAAGCTTAAAATATTACAATTGTACTTTAACCTGCCTGTGTTTGCTACTTGATGACATTGGCATTAATTAACTGTTGATTGTTGTATTGCTGCTTCAAATGAGATACAGAGAAAGAAAAGAAAGAAAAGACTGTGCAGGAGGCTTTATTACATACAGGGATGGAAATTAAATACTATGTATGCCTATATTAAAGAGTAAATACTTCTTAAGGGTTATCCAAAATAGAGGTGTGAAATTACCACTAGTGAAAATTGATATAGTCAGATGCAACGGAATTATTATCTACCAAAGATTTGGAATGAACTGAAATTGGATATTAGGAATGCAAGTAGCTTGGGTCAGTTTAGGAGGCCTGGCATCAAGGTGGAAATTAATTTGTCAGTGCTTAGAGTAATAAGAAATCAAACCGTGATTTAGTGTGTTTGTTTGTTGGTTATTGAATCGTCTTATTTATTACTGTATTATGTATTGTGACTGAGCTATGTCATTGTATTGTTAAGTATGGAATCATGTCAAGATTGTACCTTGTAACCATAACCTACATAGGACAATCTTGTAAACAGGGCATAATAGTTCTAATGATTAACACCTGTCAAAAAAATAACATTTTTATCTATCTATCTATCTATCTATCTATCTATCTATCTATCTATCTATCTATCTATCTAACGTGAAAAATCAATAGAACTCTTTATGGAAAAAAAAATCAATGGTGGCCAATAGTGCTATACAAACAGCAGCATGAGCAAAATAGTGCATGGCTGCTAGGGTGCCATATTGATACAAGCAGCACGCCCCCACAAGAGCAAATGTGTCATGGTAATATTAGTTCTCACTCGATAACAAATTCTCGGTACAAGGGGAAATAGAGGTTTCAAATTGGATAGCACCTTTGTTCCTGGGAACTATATTCAGTGGCTGGCATTAGAGATGTTGCAAAGTTTTAATTTTTCCGAAGTTCAGGCAGATTGCAGAAACTCACCATCGTGAGAATTTCACAAAGTTTTGTCTCTAGGTTAAAAATTCACTTTTCTACCTTTGCATTTAAGTTTGCTTTTATCTCTGCTTCTCATGTTGCCTTTGGTTTGCCAAAAGTAATTTTTGTGAAAATTAGACTTTGGTAAACAGCTTATCTCAAGGGAAGAGCTTCTGCAGGTCCCATGGTACCTCTCTATACACTGACGAGCCTTGACTTGCTTCTTGTTTTTCATTTCTAGTCAGACTAAAGAGAATAGAGTCTGTACTAGCAGAGATAGCAGATAGCTTTCAAGTGCTGTTTACAGCAATTGCTTAATATTTTGTATTTCTTGTGTTGTACTTTAGTTAGGGCAAACTATTTTTAAAATCTTTATTTTTAATCTCTTTTTAGATTTGTTAGTTTTGTTTAACTCACAAGGCTTTATTGAGACATACTGAATGAAATAATAGCCACATTACATAAAGAGTACCATAGAGCAATAAGCTAACATAGTCAGCAAACCTCTTTTAACAAATCCTCTAGTACCACCACCTCAGAACAGGACTCTACTGGCCACCTTCCCTCCTTCTCCAGCAACTGTAGGATTCAAGGAGCTACAGTGGTGCCAAAGCCAAGGGTTTACCACCACCTCGGTATACACCTCTTAGCTGGCTGCTGTCCCTCCTTCTCCAGAGGCCATAAGTTCAAGGAGCCCTAGTAGGTGCCAAAACAGAAGTGGCTTACCACCACCTCGGGACACGGCTCCTCACTGGCTGCCAACCCCTCCTTCTCCAGCAGCTGTAGAATTCAAGGTAATTTCAGCACTCTCCATCAGAGTTTCAGTCTGAACCCCAGAGTATGGCTCTTTCCCTCAATGGCTAGCTACTGGAGACCTCGGCTGCACCACTGGCTGTTCTCAGACCGGTCTCCTGGTGATTGGCTGTCCTAGGAATCTTTCTTCCTTGCAAGCTCAGTCCTCGGTGGCAAATTTTAAATTGGGACTGCATGTTTTTTTGCCACTTGCTCTACTCTCTTGCTCATATTTTGAAAGTTATTTAATGCTTGCTCTGAACTTCCCTGGATGACTACTGTTTATAGCTGCCTAAATTAATTTTGTGGGAATTTTAGAATGGGTTTAATGTTCAGTACTGTTTTATTACTTAGAAAGGAATCTACAATTGTGATTTGCAGCACCCTTAGAAACACGAGTTACATTAATTTGCTACTTAAAATAATTTGCTAGGAATTTCCTACTATCTCTGTCTGCTGA
Source organism: Neoceratodus forsteri (assembly GCA_016271365.2). Taxonomy (NCBI): domain Eukaryota; kingdom Metazoa; phylum Chordata; order Ceratodontiformes; family Ceratodontidae; genus Neoceratodus; species Neoceratodus forsteri. Next base: position 1,068,839,101 of record CM057452.1, on the reverse strand, counting down.
AATCTGCATACTGTATAACAGGAAATATTCACTGTTATTTTATTTTCACTATATTTGCTGGTTCCATATTAGGTGAAAATAAAAGACAGTAAATATTAGGTAGATCACTGTATGCAGCAGCACTAGTGTTCCACCAATGAAAATAAGAGAGTGAATATGTGGGGGTGTATTTGGGTGCTAAATATAAAGGCATGAATATAATCTGATATACAGTAATTTCAGTTAGCCAGGCATTTAATGTGTGTATCTATATTTGTTACTGTTAACGTGCTGAGCCAGGATTTTATAAAATGATAGCAGCTCTTTTAGTCCATTTTCCTGTACTTTTCTAGACTTAGCCTTAGTGTTCTGTGGTTGCAGCTGTTAAACATTCTAAGTCTGCTTAAAGTCTTACTGCCCTAGAGATTGGTATTCATGTCTCTCCCTCTTTGTTCTGCTAACTTCATCTAAGTTTGATTTCCTCCTTCCCACCCATCTCTCACTTTAACTGAATTCTAGTTTATCTTGGCCGTCACTACTGCTTCTCTTCCTCTCAGACCACTGAACCTGCCCCTCCTGGCCTGCACTCTGAGGTCCTCCACCAATTATCACCTCTTTGCCTTCCCTACCTGCCACCTGCTGCTACTCAGTCTCCCACCCTGTCGGCCCCCACCCACCCATTGTTCTTGTAATAACTTCGTCCCCCTCTCCATTTGTTCTCTCTTCCACAGGAGCCCCAGTGGATGCCAAAGCAGCTTACTGCCACCTTGGGACATGGCTCTTCAATGGTGCAGCCATCCCTCCTCTCCAGTGGCAGTAGAAGTCAAAGTAATTTCAACACTCTCCATGGCACTTTGGTCTGAGACCTGGAGTATGGCTCTTTCCCTTATTGGCTAGCTAGAGAAGACCTTGGCTACATCATTGGTTGTTCCTGGACCAGGCTCCTGGTAATTGGTTGCCTTAGGAATCCCTTCTTCCTTGCAAGCTCAGTCCTTGGCAGCAACATTTAAATTGGGACGCGTGTTTTTCCACTTACTCTACTCTCCTGCTCATATTTTAAAAGTAAATTAATGCTTGCTCCAAACCTCCTGGAGGACTACTATTTATAGCTGCCTTTTAAATTCATTTTGGCCAGGAATTTTAGAGTGGGTTTAATGTTTATTACTGTTTTAATTATTTACTAGGAATCTACAATTGTGATTTGCAGCACCTTAGATGACCCAGTTACATTAATTTGCTGCTTAAAATAATTTGGCCAGGAATTTCCTACTACTCTGTCTGCTGAGATCTGTATAATTTCAGTTAGCCAGGCATTTAATGTCTGTTTCTCTATTTGTTACTTCATAACTCGCTGAGCCAGGATTTTACAAAGTGATAGCAGCTCTTTTAGCCCATTTTCCTGTACTTTTCTAGACTTAGCCCTAATATTCTGTGGTTGTAGCTGTTAAACATTCTGAGTCTACTCAAAGTTTTACTGCCATAGAGACTGATATTTCATGCCTCTCCTCCCTCGCTTGCCTAACTTAATCTAAGCTTGACTTCATCTTTGTCCCTCCATCTCACTCACTTTAACTTAATTCTAGTTTCTTTGGCTGCCTCTGCTGTTTCTCCCCTCTCAGACCTCTGAATCCTGCCCCCTCCTGGCCTGCCTGAGGGTCCTCCCACCGATTATCACCTCTTTGCCTTCCCTACCTGCTAACTGCTTACCCCATCTCCCCAGCCTGTCTGCCCCCACCACTCATTGCTCTTGTTTAATGACTAATTTCCTCTCTCCCTTTGTTCTCTCTTTCACAGAGCCCCAGCGGCGCCCTAGCGGAAGTGGCTTACCACCACCTCAGGACATGGCCTTCCTTGCCCAACTTCCTCTCCTTCTTCCAGTGGCTCTGTGGATTCAAGGTAATTTCAGCTCTCCATTGGAGCTCTGATCTAAGCCCCCCAGAGTATGGCTCTTTCCTCATTGGCTAGCCACGGAAACTGTGCTTACATTGGTTGTTCCTGGACCAGGCTCCCAGCGATTGGCTCCTAAGAATTACTTCTTCTGGCAAGCTTGGTCCTTGGTGGCAACCTTTAACTTGGACTGTGCATTTCTTTGCAACTTACTCTACTCTCCTGCTCATATTTTGTCCCACCTGCTCACCCTGTCCTCTGTTAAATACAGGATAGCCACACACCTACTTCCTCCCAATCTTTCTGATTGGGTCCTTTTCTGATCCTCCCTCCACGGCTTTGTATGACTCTCCACTTTCCTCTACTTTTAATAACTTTCTTGGAGCCTGCTTGCATTTTACTGCTGTTGTGATTGTAATCATTAGGTTAAACAAGGGATAAGTTGATTCTCTGGCCTCCCCAATCAGCTTTGAGTGACTCTCGTCCCACTTCTCTGCATTTAATAATTTTTCTCTTCTTCTTTCTTCCCCTGCGATTTCACCACTCCTGTTTTCAACAACTCTCCCTGAGTTTTACTACATCTTCTGATCGCCCAGCAAAATGCTCCTCTTAAAACTGTCTGCCTCCTAATAATGTGTCAAATACTGCACCTGCCATTGCTGAGCCTCCAGATACTACCTTAAATAATACATTAGCAATAATAAGCAGTATCTCATACTACCTACACTGCTCTAAATCAACCTCCATCCATGCGCTCAGTACATCTTGCAGTGACTCACCCTACCTCGCATCAAGTGGACATGGAGCGGCTCTGCATCTCCTCCCACCTATTACAAAATATTATTCATCAGCACCATAGTCAAATGCCACACTGCCAATAAATGATACGGGCACAATTACTAGAGAACCTAAAGAGGCAGGCTATACATATGGCTTGGTAGCTTTTGCTTCTCTCCAGGAATATCACCCCAACTCTGGCCCAATGACAAATTCCTCAGTGCAACTCATTGCTAAACCTCAGCCTAGTAGGCACAGAGGGCTTACCTCACCTCCATCAATATCTTCAGCATCTTGGCAAAACTAGATGCCCTACAAGTTTGGATTATCCAACACCAGCAGGATATTGTATTGGCAGTCGAAACCTGACTCAACCCTAGGATTGCAAACTCAGCCATCCAAATGCAAGCGTGGGGTGGTTGCATTCTTAACGTGAAGGAGCACATACAGGCTCAGATGTTACCACCCATAGCCACCAACTGTAGTAACCCAACTTCTAGTTTTAAAAGTATCACTCGGTACTAATGGCAAAACAATAACAATAACAGTGGCATCGGTTTATATCCCTTCTAAGGACCAGCCAACAGTTTCAAAATCATTCAGGACTACCTTGCTGACCACCGCCAGAACTCAGAACTGATAATGATGGGGGATTTTAATATTAACTGGATTCCCCTGATGCAGCACCCTATAAAGATGCTCTACTTTAACTTGACTCAAATTGTGCACCTCCATTCGCTAAAATCACCATATGGGGACAAGTTCCCTAATTGATTAAATTATCACCAACCGCCAGATAGAATAACTCACATCACAGTCCTCCCAGTTACTCTCAGCGATCATTCTCCCATCCTATTTAGCAGATCAAATAAGTCCCCAAAGTACCAGCTAGAACAGTCTCACTGAGGGTATTGAAAAAGGGAAACTGGCTGCCCTGAAAACACATCTTAGCCTTCAAGAGGAGCTTCCTAGACAACAGGGCAGATGTTGACACCACTGGAAAGGATTTATACTCAGGTTCAATGAGTCCTGTAATATCTATGCTCTGTACACCAAACAAAAGCTTGGGGACTCCTGCAATTCCTGGTTCTCCCCAACTCCAAGATAAGATAAAACACTGAGATGACCTTTGGGCTAAAGCTAAAAGCATTGGCTCCCAGCTGACATCCAGCACTACAAAAGTGCTCGAATGAGTGCACCTGGGCTATCAGGAAAGCAAAAAGACGACATTACAGAACAGAACTTATCAACTCTTGGGGATATAGCCGTAGGTTCTGGGAAAACATTAGAAACCTGTCAGGTAAACCTAATAAACCCCTCCCCCACCGTACTAAATGATATCCCCTACCTAGGACCCTAATGTCATTACCAATACATTTAATAAGGCATTCACTGACCTCAGCAGTGTGCTCCCACTGATTTACTCAAACCCCAGAGAAATGGCAATAACATGGAGGAACCTGTCCCATGCCCATTACAAGTCCACCACCACCAGCTTTCTACCTGAAAATCATTACTCCAGCTACAGCAAAAGTATCTAATTCAAGTGATCGGAAACACAAGAGCCAGTAACAATATGCTTGACCTTAAGCTCGTTAAGCTCAACCTCGATATTATTCTTATTCCACTGGCCAAAATCATGTATCTGTCCCTTATCACTAGTAAATTCCCCATCTATGGAAAGCAGCTGTGGTCACTCCTGCCCACAAAAACAGTGACCAAACCTCCATTCCAAATTATAGGCCTATTTCTATACTCCCCCAAAAGCACTTGATCGTATAGTATCAAACCAATTGTCTGACTACCTGGACAAATATCAGCTATAATGCCATCAGCAACACAGATTCTGTAAGCAACATATCACTACAACTGTTCTTGTTGAGTTTACTGGATATATTCACAATGCATTAGACCGAGGGCTATTGGTGAAACCTATATAGACCTCACCAAGGCCTTTGACACTGTTATGGCACTCATGAACTGCTCCTGAACCAACCCTCACTGATGGGTCTATCTACAGACTCAGTATCCTGGTTCAGAAGTTACCTATCAGAGAGGTACAAAGAGTGAAAATACAATCAGTCCTCTCAGGTACCTTGCCTGTTACTACAGGAGTGCCATAGGGCTCACTTCTCTTCAGTTTGTTTATTAACAACCTCCCTCAGGCAGTAAAAGACTATGTTTTGCTTTACACTGACAATGCTGTCCTCTATTCCAGCCACCACAACCCTGCAGCACTCGAATGTCAGATGCAGTCTAATTTCTCGGAGTAGAACAATGGTTCCTCAAATCGAATTACTACTTAACTACAAAAAACAAAACCATGTTGTTTGCTTCTGCCCACAATAAACACAAATCCTATGAACTACAAATTAGCAACAATCTGTAATCTCCCTAGAAATGGTACAAAGATTCAAATATCTTGGTGTAACACTGGACTGCACTCTCTCATACCCATGTCACATTGATAATGTTGCTAACATGGCTAATGCCAGACTGGGTCTACTCTACCATAACAAGCACTGCCTTACCAATGAAGCTCTAAAGTTGATGTCTCATGCTTAGTGCTGTCAATCATTAATTATGGCCTAGTGGTATATGGTGCTGATACCCACACTGCGCTCCCTACGGATTAAGACCATGCTTAACAAGGCCTGTAGACTTGTGCTGGGGGCAGACAGGCTGACTTACTCTTGTGCCTTGTACACCAATTCTGGCTGTCTCAATCTGGAGTATAGACTAAAATACCACATCTGCCTCCTGGCTTATATAGTTTGCCTAGGTATTACCTTTCCCCGGGAGTGTAAATCTCCTCACTACTCCCAATACAGCCAGAAGTACTATGGGCTTAAGCAACCATACCCTTAAAATCCCCTTCTGCCATACCTCTCAGGGCCAATGTTCATTTTGAATACTGGGCGCCACTCTGGCTTAACTCCCTGTAGGAAGACTTTCATAAAGAAACAAAGCTGGAACCATTTAAGTCAAACCTATGTGTGCCTCTAGCATCGACAAGTAGCTGTGACTGTGGTAACTTTCTCCTGCCTCTGCTGACCTCTCCTATGCATCCTGTCCATATATTAACTACCACTGTCTCTTCCTATACCCTTCCTCTAATAAGGTTACCCTCTATTTTCTACTGCCTCTTTCTTGCTATTGTCCTCTCCCACTCTATCTCTTCTGCTTCCTCACCCCTGAGTCGCTTCCATACTCACCTCCTCTTGCCCCTTCCATTTTAATTAGATCTCTTCTTCCTGAATCTCAGCTCATTCCCTTCCACCTCCAATCCCTCCATCTTGCCACTACACCCCTCTAGTTTTTGCACCACCCTCAACTCTTCTCTAACTCCTCTCCTCTCTCTTCACCCTGCCCCTCCCTGCACTATTCTTTCCAACAGTCAACAACCTAGCTATGCTATCATATTTTGTACCTCGACAAAAGAACTGTTGTTATAACATGTATTGCAACATTCCCTGCACTTTTTATTGTACTTTATTATTTATCTTTGTATAGCACATTGTGGTTTTATTTGCACTCATTAAATACCCATTGTAACTTACTTATATGGAGCTTAATCTGGTTCAGTTTCAGTTGCTTACCATCTGTATCCCCTCCCAGTCGCCCTGAAAGGGACTTCTAGTCCCAGTGGGCCTACGGTAAACAAAATTCAATAAATAATAAATAAAATAAATAAATATGCATGTAATCTGTTATCTCTTGATCTGTTTGTAATCCTGTTTGTTTTGTAATTACAGCCTCTGAAAGTGATCCTCTGTCTCAAAGGTAATTCCAAAATGCAAACAAATAAATAAGTTATACCTCTGTGTGGGCTGGCTGCAGATGACACAAAGATCTGCAACCGAGTTGATACAGAAGGTGGGATGGAAAGGATGAGAAGGGACTTGGCAAGGTTAGAGGAATGGTCATATGCATGGCAGCTTAGATTCAATGCTAAGAAGTGCAAGGTAATGCACCTGGAAACAAAACCCAGGGAAGAGTACACAATGGGGTGAGATACTAACAACAACAAAATGGAAAGGGACCTGGGGGTAGTCATATCAGATGATTTAAAGGTGGGCAAGCAATGTGAGAGGGTAGTAAAGAGGGCTGGGAGGATACTGGGATGCATAGGGAGAGGCATCACCAGTAGAAAACAGGAAGTTGTTCTCCCTCTACAGACAGCTGATGAGTCCCCATCTGAGTACTGTGTGCAGTTCTGGAGACCCAGTTTCCCAAGGACATAGACAAGATGGAAGCTGTCCAGAGGAGGGCAACAAAATGGTGCAAGGGTCTGTACCAGAAGACATATGAAGAGAGACTAAAGGAGCTTAATATGTATAGTCTCGAGGAAAGGAGGAAGAGGGAGACATGATAGAAACTTTCAAGTACCTCAAGGGAATCAACAAAGTCCAAGAGGGTAGCATCTTTCAAAAAGAGGTGTGCAAGAACAATGGGACACAATTTTAAGATGGGGGCTCAGAGGTAATGTAAGAGTATTTTTCACAGAGAGGTTGTGGGTGCATGGAATGGCCTTCGGAGGAGGTTGTGGAGTCAAAAACAGTGGCTGAATTCAAGCATGCATGGGACAGTCATAAGGCAATTCTAGGGGTGGGGGTAGGAAGAAGTAGGCTGCTGGTAAACTAGGATCTGCAGCTTATCCATTAGGTAGGAAATGAGCAGACTGGGTGGGCCAAGTGGTCCTTATCTGCTGTCAAATTCTATATTTCTATGTTACTTATTCCTAGTACAAAATGTCTCTTTCCTGCTGCAATTCTGTCTCTGCAATAATACGGTCCTTGCAAAAACTAGGACCAAACAGGAGCAACCATTAACCACAACAAAAGGAAACAAGATATTGATAGGACTACTTATTTAAGTGAAGATGAACTTATTCTAGTATGCTTAACAAGAAGCTAATTGTTCCAAAACAGGTATGCCCTCAATTTCCTCTATGATATGTGCAAAACGTAACCATTTGGTATTGACCAGCTCCAACCTAAGATGCAGCCTAGCTGTAATTTCATCCATTTTTGTAATTTTTATGGTTTGTCAGACAGTTGTTTCTAGTAGGCAGGAGTTTGTCAGCCATTTCTGGATGCTGGCTTTTAATGCTACCACTGTTAGGATGTTATAGATATATTTTTAGCTCTGCTTGACATTCTGTGAGGGTAAAGACTGCAAATCAGGTGGAATCCATCCAAGTCTCACGTTAAATCAAAAGTTGTTTTAATCCAGGTTTCACCTCCTTTCAGAATGTTTTGATACCAGTACATCCTCAATAAATATGCATGGGTTCACCTTCCCCAGACTCACTGCGGCATAGATCAGTGTTGCTGGAACCTATGTGCTCTGTTCTGTCTGGTGTTAGGAAATACCTGTTAAGGAGTTTCCGTTTGAATTCATGCCAAATCCCAGATGTAGTGGTTTAATGAATGACCTGCCAAATCTGCAGCCATTTTTTCGGTGTTAAAGAGAAGCCCAACTCTTCTTCCGATTTTTGTTGTATCCATTCTGCCTCCTGTTTACCTGTATCCTTATTTAGTTTCAAATACAATGTAGATAGCATTAGTTTGGTGTCCCCTTGTAATGAGTATGTCATTGTCCTAGTTATAAGGGATGGGGTTCTGTAATCAGGAGTTTTCTAAGCTTAGGTGTAATATAAGACCTTATGTAGGAATCTAAAATGGTCTCTATTCAGGATATTAAATTCATTTTGTAATTTCTAACTGATTTAAACATGCCATCAGCAAAAAACTGTTAGATATATTGCAAGCCCTATGCCACCCAATATTTAACTGTAGTGTCGAGCCTTGTCAGAGCAAAGTCCCTACTTTTCAGTGTTGGCACCACTGCTGCTGTGTGTCCGTAATCCTCAACTGTTTCTTCTCCCAGCCACAGTTGGTAAGCAAGTTTGTCCATTTATTGGTAAGTGAGTGTAAGTCTGCCAAGGATGTTGCTTTCAGGCCGCTGCCTCAAAGTGGACTGTCATATTTGTTTCCCTGCACGGTTTTCCAGGCTGTGTCCTTAGAATGTTTTAGTAGATCAATCAAAGGAACCATTTGAACTGCTGTATAATACTCCCAGAAATTTGGTAAACTAGACCCCACTAAGTTTTTATGTCTCATAAGCACCCCTCATTTGAGCCTGGGTCTGCATCATTGCCAGATACATTTTTTAATTCAAAATTTATTGATTTTCTAAACAGGAATACATCACAAGTGTTGTACATTGAATAGATACAGAAATACAAATCAAAATAAATGAAATGAAAATGAAAATAAAAATAAACCCCCATCCTCCTCCTCCCCCACTGGTGCCAATGGCATTCAGTACAAGAAATTATGCAAAATATTCTAAACTTATCCAGAATAGCTGATTATAAGACTATCTCTACATTATAGAGTATACAAGACATGTAGACTTTCCACCTCTTTCTCTAAACTCCCAAATAGTTGGTGAGGTTAACCATCATTTTCTCAATCCATAAATTGTAAAGGAGCTCTTGCAACCATTCTGTATCGAGGTTGGAAAGAGTCCTTCAATGCTTAGTACCACTTTCTTGACTTACCTAGCAATCAACATAATGTGATAATTTCTGACCATAGATGGAAAACCTGTAAAATCATCCTACATGTAAACTTCCAGAGTAAAGTATTCCTGTAGGCCAAGTAGGGGATCCATCCTGGTCTTAATAAGGTCCCACAGTGGGGACATTTTAGCACATTCCCCAAACAAATGGAACCAGGTACCCAAGCCATCATTGCATTTGTTACATGTTGGGGTCTCTGCCCTTTCCATTTTATGTAGTTTATAAGGGTCAAATACACATCATTGAGGAATTGCATTTGCATTAATCATAGTCTGTCTTGTGTAATGAATTTATGACAGGTTTCCCAAATTTTCTGCCATCTAGAGGATGAGCTAGGGTATAGGTTGTTCCAGTAATTGGGAATGCCATCCACTTTTGGGAAGACCAGTGGGTAAAGAATGGTATACAGTGAGGAGACAGCATGTGGGGCTAAAGCCAAGATTCTGCCTGTGTGTACCCAGTCTTTGGGGCTATCCAGGATAGCTTTGTTTCCATATCATGCTATGAGCATGTTGTGGATCTCATAAACCTGAAATGCCCATTTATGGGCTACACAGAATTTAACTAATAGTTAGTAGGTGGTTAACCATTCCTGGCTTTGACTGTGGAAGTCTCATACCACACAATGCTACATGAGTGTAATACAGTTGCTAGGAATTGGTTTCCCACCCAGTCTAAAGTTGAGGTTTTGAAAGACAGGTTGGAAGAGGTCATAGGTGTTTTCATATTTCAAGGTGGAACATAGCTGTGTGGATCTGTGTATGTGTGTGTGTGTGTGTGTGTGTGTGTGTGTGTGTGTGTGTGTGTGTGTGTGTGTGTGTACAGACCAAATGCCCTACCGGGTTGTGACGGAGAGTAGAGGTAGTTTCTTGAATTTCAAAAAGTAGGGCTGCGGGTTTATCCCAGCTGAGGGTATTAATTCTTTTCTATTCTAAGCCAGGAGGGACATAATCTGATGATTCCAATGGAGTAGATGATGCTGCCCAGCAGAGATAGTTGCTTAGGTGACTAGCTCTGTGATAATCCTCCTAAAGGTTTGGGTAGCCAGTTTATGGAATGTTCATCTTGGGAGCTTACCTTTCCAGAGAAAATCAAAGAGACTGGAGTGGATAGATTTAAACAAGGCTTTGGGGAATCCATAGATTTAAGAGGTTCAAGAGATAAAAGAGATGTGGAAGGACATTCATCTTAATGATGTTTATGCATCCCCATAGAGTTAGGGAAGATCTTGCCATAATTTTAAGCCTTTTGCACTTTTTAAACAGGGCTTCTAGGTTCAACTTAGCAACTGAATGTCAAGGGTGTAGAGGTGTAAACCTAGATATTTTATGCATTTAGGAGCCCAATGGAGTTCCAGATCTAGAATATCCTGTTTATGCACCTTAAGTTTTAATGGGAAGACTGAGGTTTTATCTATATTAATCTTAAAATTTGAGGGAAACCATATTCCTGTATTAGGTGTAAAAGATTTTCTACAGAGGGTTTGATTTGGGTGATATGTAACAGGATGTCATTGGCATGTACCACTATTTTATCCCTGGTCGAGCCTAGTCATATTCTATGTATCCCAGGGGATTTCTGTATGGAGACTATAAGGCTCTCTAAGTACAGATTGATTAGCAGGGAGAATAAGGGCATCTGTGTCTGGTTCCAGCCCCCAATGGGAAGCTAGAAGAGAGAGAGAGAATACCATTACTGAAGACCAGCACGGTGGGGGCAGAATATAAAACTTGCAACCATGAAATGAATTTAGGAGGAAATGGAGTCTGTGAAGGGTCCTAAACAAAACTGCCAGTCTACTCTGTCAAAGGCCTTCTCCACATCCAGAGAAACCAGGGCCATGGCTTGAGGGGCATCTCTGGATGCAGAGAAGACATGAGACAGACGATGGAGGTGATCTACTGAGGACCTACCCTTCATAAAACCAACTGATCAGAGCTAATAAGGGGGAGTACATATTCTAGTCTACGAGCTAATAATTTGGCAAGAATTTTAGGTCACAATTAAGAAAGGATATGGGCGGCAGTTGGAAACTCGTGTCTGACCCTTTCCAGGTTTGGAAGGCTTACAATCATTGCTTCCAGCGTCCTGGGGTCTAGATCTTTCTTATTTAACATACTTGAGAAGACTGCCAGTAGCCATGGAGCCAGCTGGGGTGCAAACATTTTATACAAGTTGGATGAGTATCCATCTGACCCTGGGCCTTTATCTGAGGAGGATCTTTGATAGTTTGGATAATATCCTCTTCTGTAAAAGATGTAATTAGCCCTTCAATTTGGATGGGGCTGAGAGAAGGGAGGGAGGCTTTCAAGGTAACGATCTACCTTATCTTGGGATGAGCGATTGGGCATTCAAGCATATAACTTGTAGTATTGTTCAAATTCTTTATTTATGTCATTAGACTGGGTTAAGGCAGTCCTTGAGAGTCATTTTGTATTGAGGTGATGCATTTTGATGATTCTAGTTTTTTATCCGAGGGCAAAAGGCATCCTGCCTTTGCCCTTATTCAGTATAAGTAGCCTTCGATTTCAAAACTGCCCATTCAGCCTTTTCTCTGGGTAATTCAGAATATCTATCCTGAAGTTTTATAAGAGCCTCTTTTTCAGGGATTGAAGTTCTAGTGGATAAATATTTCTCTTTGTCTCTAATTTGATCTAACAAGAGTTTTGTCTCCGAATTTCTTTCCACTTTTTAATTACTGACCATTTAACAAATTCTCCCCGAAGGAAGCATTTTAGTGCTCCTCATTCGATGGATGGGGATTGTGTGGTGCCCCAGTTTGTGAGTTTGAATGATTCTAGGGAGGCTACTATACTGTCTGTGACCTTTTGTCCATCAGTAACTGGTTATTTAGTCACCATTGTTTATCTGAGCCCCAGTTTTGAGACAGGTGTAACCCCTACAAATGGAGGTTCCCAAAAGTTTTTCTTGAACTTGCCTAAATGCTCACTGCCAGGCTGGTGTCCTGCATTTTAGCAGTTTAAATGTGATTACCAGAGCCTGTATAGCCTCTGTGTACTGTCTCTTTAAGAGCTGCTTGATTGCAGCATGAGTAATCTGAGAGGGAGCTCTGTTGAAAGATGTAACTATTTGCTGAAACCATTTAGAATGATAATGATATGTAGTTTGTCTAACCTGCTTTCTTTGTAGCAAGGACTGTTTTGTTTGTCTCCACTATCTTGGTCTTGGACTGCAAACTGGACCAATCAGTTCTGGTGGGACCTAAAATGTAGCTGGACTACAGGAGCTGTCTGAATTCAAAATCTGTAGGAACTGCAGTTCGAGTTTTTGTGCCTTTTTGCAACTGAGAGGAGCTCTATCTTTGACTGACAGCTAAATCAGCCAACCAAATCTTTTGGATCTTGGAGAAGCACCGAGCTGCTTGCAGTTTTCAGTTAGTTTTGAGCTGGAAGCTCAAGAAGAAGGAGCTGAAGTGATTTTGGGCAGCAATCCTGAGTGGATTTGCATTGGAAAACTCTGAAAGGGCTAAGTTTCAGCCTGCATGCCTGTCTGCTGCTCGGAGAGGGAGAGAAGAGAATTATTTGGACTAAATCCAAGTTTGTGTGACTAAAGAAAGCTACTGAAGTGGGTCAGGCTCAACCTGAAGAAGACCAAAGATTTTGCTGAATGCGATTGGCCTGTCAGGAGTTCCAGCTACCCCTAAGCTCCCGGTGTGTGCAGAGACTTTCGATTGTGACCAGGAGAGCTTTGCCTAGTACAGTAGAATTCCTTACATGTATATGTGCTGTGAGCTGCTAGTGGGTTGTGAGTTAGTTTCCCACAGTGTGAACTGTGTTCTGCTTGCTGGAAGCTGTATCCAGTCCAAAACGGACTGCATCCGAATTTGTCTCCATGTGATCTGGGCCTTGCCAGACTGGCCCAGCCAGACTACCCACTGCACAGAGAGCCCTTGACGAGAGACCTGCCTGAGGATCAGCCCCTGCTCTACGCTTGAACAGAAACGATGCCTCTGTGACTATGATGGGCCCTGCTTCTCCTTGCATTCCAGATCAACCACCTGCAGTCTCGATTTCGCCCAGCCTGTGTCCACTCTTGGGTATCGTGAGTAAATACCAGGGTGTCTCCTGCAACAACAGATTAATCTGAGTGTGTCATCTGATTGTCTTGTTGTTTCGTTTCCTTTACGAACTGAGCCCTCTGGCTCCGGATTGCAAATATTGTGTACTGTGCATGTTGTGTTTTCCATCACAGGCCCCAACCAGCTGCAACCCGGCAACAGTCCTGGCTAGCCCATCTCTTCTCCACCTGGGTACCCAGAGGTGTGTCTGTGTGGGGACTCAAAGTGCATAACTGCTTGATTGATATAACTTTAAGCTAATTAACCTGATTTTGCCCCTTCCTTGTTCAAGTCCCATGAATAAATCAGATCTAACTTTTTCTGCATGTAATCTGACTGTGGCTCCAGTTTGTGCTCAAAGTACTGTACTGTTGCTATTTGCTGTGCATAACCTTGTTTTACAGGGGGTCCCCAGGGTTGAGTCAGAGGAACCAGCCCTGGTGGTAAGTGCAAACAGTGTGGATACTTGTGTGGAGTACCAGGGTATTGTGAAAGTGATTATTGTACAGTGTTCAGGCCACTAGAGTGGAAAGGGGGTTACAGTGTCCTGGAGGGCTGTGTCCAGGTTAGCTTGACCACTACCAACCCTGACCTCTGGGTAGAGGCACCCATTTCAGAACGCAGGCCCTTAAACTGCTACTAGCCAAGCAGGCAGGGGTAGTAGCCCTTGAGATAGTGTCACCTAGGGGTTACACAGGAAAGGAAGCAAGTCACTATGGAGTGGTCTGAGCCCATTTCTGGTTCCAATCTGCTGTCCATTAGCCCATGTATCAAGGATTTACTCAACCAGAAGTAATCAATACCAGAGGCTGTGCCTTGAACAACTGAACATATATTCCTTTCTGCAGGATGTAGTGTCCTCCAAGGGTTGAAAAATCCCATATATCCACTAGGTCTCTAACGGCTCTTTGGGCAGGAGAGAGACCCCAGGTCCTGGAGCCTAGTGATTTGTCTAAAATGGGTTCAAAGGGATGTTTCAGCCCCCAAGAGCATTGGAATGTGTAAAAAGGTGTCAGAGCAGAGAGAAGCTCCATGAGAAAGGAAGGGGAATCTGCATTTGGGATGTACATGCTTCCCAGTAGTATATTGAATGAATGGATTTTACCTATGACCAGCATGTACCTGCCATATCTATCTCTGATACATTGCTCATATGTGAAGGAAAAGCCCTAGTGAGAAGAACAGCTACCCTTTGCTGTTATGGAGTCCCCTGCAGCAAAACCTGTCCCACCTGCTGTCTCCTCAAAAGGTCTCTTCAGCTTGTAGGAAGTGGGTTTCTTGCAATAAGATCAAGATAATATTTAAATGTTTAAGCAGCTGCATACATCTGAGAGGGTGTCTTGCCCTTTAATATTCCATGTACAAAATTTAAAAGGTTGTACCATTTTTCTAATATGCAACTGTTAAAACTGGTCCTGTATTTCTAACAACAAAACATAACCAGCTAGTTTGCTTTAATTGCATTCTGAATTGGTACCTTCCCCCCCACACTGATCAGAAACTTCAAATAAAAATGTTCCTGATGTTCTCCCCGGTCTCTCTTTATTACCCACTGTTATCCCCAATTCCCTCCTCCCCGAAGAACAATGTAACCAAGTAAGAGATGATAACAATGTGATTCTATTTCCTAGATTGTAACCTTAACCCTATAATGCAACAATAAGAACTACCTACCTACCCACTATGCTGGTCCATGGTGATCAGCAGACTGAAAACCCTCCCTCCTCCCCACTCACCCGACTGCAACTAAACGTGTTGCATTTGGAACATAGTAAAAGAACTTTATATGTAACAAAACTAGGTGGTAAGACTAGTTGATAACCCCCAGAGTTACTTAAACAGACTAAACAACTTGAACACAGTAATATCAGAGCCCTGTTAAGATTCACAAGCACCCTTTGAACTGGTAAAAAGGAGAAACAACAAAAGAAAAAGGAAAAAAATGTGGCTAGTCCAGGTCTGAGCCACAGTGTGCTACCAGTTTCTCTCCATAGGCAAAATGGTGCAGTCTCAGTGTCTCTAACCAATGGTAACTCCCTCATAGTATTTGGAGGATACTAAGACACTGCTCCCGATGATCAGAGGTCACAACAGTTTAATGTCACCAGTCATATAAGCCAAAAGAGACCTAGGTGGCCTAATGCGTTTTCTTGCTGTGCATTGTGAAATAAAAGGAACTTGCTGATTTTAGAGTTCCAAGAGGAGTCTTGTCCCCCAAAGAAGTATTAATTTTCCTGAGCAGTGCAAATAATAAGTCTTGTGCCCCAAAAAGTAGTCATGTCCCTTTGCAGTGAAAATTGGCCATGGCGGCAAGTGCAGGTGTCGCAACTGGGGAAGCTTTATGAAAAGAAATCGGGGAGGGACCCGATGGACAACCAGAAAGAAATGAAAACTGAGCTCTCCTTCAACAAAGTTCTTGTAGCCAAGATAGCAACTCCCTGATGTAATTTAACAATGTCCCCTTGGAGAAAGGCTCGCTGTTTCATACATACACCAAAGCGGAAAAAGCACTCTGTGGTGTGGAGCCATGGGCGTTAGAGCTCAGTTTAGATAAATCCTTCTGCAAGCTAACATGAAGCGATACAATCAAAATTCAACAGTTTTAAGATCTCTGTGTTTCACCAAGGATTAGTACCTGTTGCGCCAGGATGCTATCAGCGGTCAGTAAATAAGGCAGGTCGCTTCTGTTTAAGATAGTCCATCGAGGGTCCACCTCTTCAAATGAGGACCAGGATCCATCCAGTTGCACTTCAAACTTTGCAGGGTATTCCATATGAAATATTATTCCCAGGTTATACATTTGGACACTATCAGGTGGAATAGTGTCCAGGCTGCGGACAATAGCAGGCAGGTCCTGTGTTACCATAATCTTTTATCCTTCCTCAGAACATCTTGTATTTCCCTCAGCTTTTGTAGCACATACTGTTTCTCTTGAAAATTGAGCAAGCTACTTATAAATGGCCCAGGCTGAGCATTAGGTGGAGGCATGGGCCTGGCAAAGCAAAATTTATTTAAAAATGCCCAATCCCGGAGGCTCTTGGCACTGCACAAATAAATAAAGAGTTAATTGGAAAATTACATACAAATTCATGACAGTAAACCCCCAAAAATAATATATTACTTAACTATTTTAATCTGAAGGCACGATGTGCTCTCTCCAAGATATAAGTCGGCTTGAAGGGGAAGGCATAGCTATTTTTGTCAGCAATTTTGAACAAATAAGAGGTGTCCATCCTTCCTCCTTTCGGGTATGCTAATCATCACTACATTATTATGACGACTTCTACCTTCTAAGTCTTTAATTTTGTTTTTAGCTTTTTGATGGTCTGATGATTTGTAGTGTTGAGAGCATCCATTCTGTCTGCCCGCTTCTCTACAGAGATAATGCGGGCCTTGTTATCTGAAGTGGACCTGGTGGTGTCTTCTAAATCATTGGAGATCACCTTCACATCAGATAACGTGAAAAATTTCATCCTTGAAGAGTTGGAACTCAGAGAGAAATTGTTTGAAGGTAAGCAGGGTGGGTTCTGTGGCTGCAAGAGGAGAGGCTGAGGCTGACTGCAGTGGCCTGTAGTGGTGGGGTTTGCCCTAGGCTTCTTTGGCTGTTTTCTGATGTGAAGGCGGCATATGCTGAGGTGCCGCCTGTCACATCTCCACTTCCATTCTCCACCAAAATCCATCTTCCGTTGAACTGGTTAGAGTTCTGTGACTGTGGTACACTGCTTTCTAGCTGTTGCTAAGGAAATTAGTAGGAAAAGTTGAAAAAGCTAGCCGGGTGGGTGGAGCATTAGCGGAGCACGTCCTATTCAGTTAGCTGCATCAACGTGACTGCCAGATACATTTTTTAAGGACACCTTAAGTTCTTTCCAGTTTCCACTTAGGATCTGAAGGGGCAGTCTGGAACAAAACTAAATATTGAGGTAATCCATTCATTTTAATAGCATCTACTCTTTTAGAGAATGTCAACAGGAGCAAGTTGCATCTTTTAATATCCATAAAGACCTTCTGCTTCCATTTCCCATAATTGCCAGTATAAATCCTATATAGGCTCCTCAGTAGATGAATTCCCAGGTGTCTGATCATGTCTGCTTTCCATTTACTCAGTAGTTTCTGTTTAATTTCCTGTGTAATTGCTCCACTAACAGTATTATCTCCGTTTGTAGATGTTCATTTTAAAACCTGAAATCTCTTACGTATCCTGTATTACATTCAACATTTTGTCAATGTTCTTTTCTGGGTCTCTTAGATAGATCACAGCATCATCTGCATACAATGATATACAGTATGGTATCGTCCAGCTATGATTTCCTGTATTTCTGTACTCTTTCTGACTGCATCTGCTAGGGGTACTATACTCAGTGCAAACAGAAGAGGGGACAGTGGGCACCCTTGTCACATCCCTCTCCTGATCACAAAGAGTTCAGATAAGGTGCCATTGGCTCTGACTCATGCTCTAGGTGTGGTATACAACATGACTGCTGATTTTAAAAACTCCTTGCCACACCCTATAACCTTCATTGTTAACTGAAGAAAAGACCAATTCAACCTAACAAAAGTTTTTCCACCTCAATAAGTATTGCAGTCTGTAGCATCGCAACCTTTTTACCTTCTAAAAAGATATTAAGCACGCATCGCACATTAGCAGTTAAATGCCATCTAAGCATCCACCCTGCCTCATCTGTGACAATAAGTTTGGTAACCACTCTTTGCAAGGGTTGCCAATATCTTTGTGAATATTTTTAAATCTTGATTCAATAATGAGATAGCTTGGTATGATTCACAACACCTGTCCTTCTCTGGTGTCCCTATCACTGAGGTTACAGTCTCATGCAAGGCACATGGCACTGAGCGGTTCTTTTGGTGCTCCCTAAAAGGTTGCCTAACAATGGTGTCAGTTGTTTTCAAAATGTCTTGTAAATGTCAGTGTAAATGTCCACATTGAATCCGTCAGTCCTGGGGCCTTATTTGAGTGAAGATCAAGTATTGTTCTCTCCACTTTGTATCTGTAATTGTGGTGTCCAGTGCCTCAGTATCTGCCTGTAACAGTTTTGGGAGCTGTAAATGTTATAAAACCTATGTGTGTGCTTTTGTTACTTGCTCTTTTGGTGTGTCTTCATTATATACTGCAGTTCTGAACAGAATATAACAATGGTAAGTACAATTTTATTCAGATCGATCTCATAGGCCTGGTCTCAGGTTGAAATTTTGATTTTGTCGTAGTTCTCTGCTGCTTCTTTCTGAAGACAGGATGCTAGCAATTCTGCCACCCTTCCTCCAGTCATAATATTCATGGGCCATGTGCGTAACTTGCTTTCTATTTTTGTATGAAGTATATTTTGCAACTCCTGCCTGATAGCTTTTATTTCTTTAAGAATGTCAAAGCTTTGAGTTTGCTTGTGTTTGTTCTCTAACGCTGTCGATTTTTGTTCTAGGTTTACCTGCCGTTCATAGTTTTGCTTCTTTTCATTGAAGACCAGCTAATGATGCAATCCTGCAGACAGCTTTCATGGCACCTCAGACTCTTGCTCTGGGACCTCCCTTAACTGCATTGAATTGTCTGTATGTTTGAATTTCTGACTGTACCATTTCTCTGAAGGCTTCATCATTTAATAAAGATATATTCAGCCTCCACAATGTTGTTTTCTTAGTCCAGTTTATATCTAATTGAAGTGAAATGGAGACATGATCAGACAGTATTATTTGATGTATTTATCGTACTGGCCATTATCCTGCACATATCTGTCTTATGTACCTGTAACATGTCTATTCTGGAATATTCCTGCTTGGAACTAGAGACAAAGAATAGTCCCACTCCCATCTGTGTTGAGCCCTGCAAATTTCTTCAAGCCCTGTTCTGCCGTACAGTCTTATAACACTTTATTTATTTATTTATTTATTTATTTGGATTTTGGTAACCAGGTAAGCCCACTGAGACCAGAGGTCCCTTTTCAGGGTGACCAGAATTAGTTACAGAGAAAGACACACAATAGCATTCTTTACAGAAAAAGACACATAATAGCATTCTTTACAGTAGTCACAATAATTACACAAAATATACATTAGCAACCGGTTACAGGGGTAGAAATAGGTTAATGTTCTGGCTCTTTTAGCAGTGCATGATGTCAGGTTACACATCAGTTTAGTAGGAATATGAGACAGTCACAGAAAAATGTCATATTAGATACATCCAGGAGGAAGGAGGTTAAAGGCAGTGTGGCGGAAATGAGAAATTGGCTAGGGAGCTAATGTTACAGCCACAAAGGCTGAGAATGAGAAGATATACTTTGAGCCTGGACTTCAATTGACTAATGGTGGATGAGCCAGTCAAGCTAGCTGGTAAGGAGTTCCATAGGTGGGAGGCAGCAAATTTGAAGAGTGTTTGCCTTGGTTAGAGTGAATCCGAGGATGTCAAGGAGGTGATTTGCAGATGATTGTAGGGTTCGGCATTGTATTTTGGTGGAGAGTAGTCCATAAAGATGGGGAGGAGACCAAGGGTAGAGAACTTGAAGGCAAGGCAGGCAGAGGGTAGGCTAGTCTGTGCGAAGAGAGGCCAGTTAAGTTCCTTAAGTGCCTCACAATGATGCCTCCTAGGTGAGGAGTTTGTGTGAGCAAGCCACTCTGTTATAGAGCCATTTATTGATATATTGAATTTCGTCTCTCTGAGTGACTGCAGTAGAGGAGCCCCATACAGAATGGAGGGAGAAGATTGCAGCTGGCAATTGCTCAACGTGCAATGCAGGATAGTGAGTTCCCAGATGATAGAGGAGGCCGAGCTTTTGGAGGATGGACCTGGTTATGGAATCAATATGGGGTCTGTAGGTCATCTCTTGGTCAAGATGGATCCCAAGGTATTTGAAACTGGTCGTGACCTCAACGTTTTCCCTTGGTTTGTGCTGATCTGGAGTAGCTGACTTCTGTCAGAGCCCAGATGTCTGGAGCCAAACAGAACAGCTTTGGTTTTTCCTCATTTAGCTTCAGGGAGTTTGTGGAGAATCAGGACTCAAGAGTTGAAAGACTGTCTTTCAGTTTTGTGGTGATGACACTAGGTTGGGGGTCACTGCAGTATATGACAGTGTCATCCGCATACAGAATGAGTTTGCTGAGGAGCAGTTTCTCTCAATATTATTGAGGAAGAGTGAGAAAAGTAGGGGCCCAGGACTGAGCCCTGGGGCACCCCAGCAATGTGCCTGGGTCCAGACTATGTGCCCTTCCAGCGGTTTTGGAAATGTTCGTTAAGATAGTTCTTGAACCATTACACTTTAATTGGTGCTTTATTTGTATGTTTATTACCAGAAGACTTGTCTACTCGAAGATTAATCATACAGTTAAAATCTCCCTGATTATCACATAGCCCCTGCAAGCTTTGATATATTATGCAGCAAGTTCTTTAGGAATGTGGCTGCATTACTGTTCAGGACATATAGATTGACCAAGTGTAGCTTAAAGCCCTGTATTTCTCCCCAGATCAATACCCACCAATCTTCTGTGTCTATTTTGGTGCACTGAACCTCAAACCCTAGTTCCTTCCTGAATAATATCCCCACTCCATTTTTTTCCCTGCTGGATGTTGATGAGGCCACTTCTTTAACCACCTAGTTTTGCCTTAATTTGACATGGTCTACCTCTGATAGATGTGTAGTCAGATTTCACTTCCTCAACGGTTGCCCCACAGTGAGAATGGATGGACTACGGTGGGCTCAGGAAGGATGGGGGGTCACAGGCACATCCCCAACCAGTGAAACTATGAAACTCATATCCCATCCTGGTGGAGCTGGAAGGTCCCACAGAGCCTCCCAATGTAGTCACCAGGGAGGATGAGACAGTTTTCTGTGATGGAGCCCCAAGGGTGGGTAGGAGACCCCAGAGACAAGGCAGAAAATCTTGTTGGGGATTCCATTGTGAGAGGAATACATTTGGGAACAGGTAGTGGGGTGGAAAGGAAGGTAATGTGCCTACCTGGAGGCACAGTTTGACAGGGTGTGGGGTGGATCCTAAGGAGGCGCTAGGGCAATGGGAGGGAGGAGCTGGATGTCATTGTCCCACTGGGTGCATCTGTCTAGAGGGGGCAGTAAGATCCTCGGTGAAAAGTTTAAATGTTTCCTCTGAAACCCTTTAACTAACTGAGGGGGAGGCAAAGCAAGCAAGGAATTTCATACTGCCCCCACCCCAGGAAGAGACAGACATAAAAGAGAATACTAGGGTCAAAGGATCACCAATAAAACAAAAATCCTACATAAGTAACATGGAGGAAAACAAAAAAAAACAGGACAAAATGCAAAAGGGGATAGAAGGGAGACAGGGATATAGGGAGGGAGGTGACAGAATGTGGAGACCAATATGTACAAATGCCTGCAGCCAAGGAAACAAAATCCCAGTCCTTGTGGGATTGATGGGGAAGCAAACCGGGACACAGTGGCTGTTACAGAAACCTGGTACACAGAAAACCATGAATAGGATGTAGACATACCAGGATACACACTTTTTAGGAAAGACAGAGGAAGGAAGAAAGAAAGGAGGAGAGGTGGCCATATATATGAAGGAGGAATTCAAAGCAACAGAGGTTCAGGGTCTGCAGGAGGGAGCAGAGACACTGTGGGTCACCCTAGAGACAGGAAATGGTATCAGAATTAAAACAGGGTGATCTAGAGACCTCTTGCACAAGGGAAGAGACAGATAAAACACTAGTGGAAACCATCCAC
Organism: Neoceratodus forsteri; assembly: GCA_016271365.2. Classification (NCBI taxonomy): domain Eukaryota; kingdom Metazoa; phylum Chordata; order Ceratodontiformes; family Ceratodontidae; genus Neoceratodus; species Neoceratodus forsteri. The sequence goes on along the minus strand of CM057452.1, from coordinate 1,068,817,092 downwards.
AAGATGGAAACCAAAGGTGAACTACTGCTGCTACCACTAGGGGACTACAATCTGCCAGATGTAGATTGGAGCACCCAGACTACAAAGTCCAGTCAAAATTTTAACAAACTAATCCAGGCATTCACCTCCTCAATAGTAACAGGACACCACTCAATTATCACAAAAGCTGCTTTATTGAACAGAGACACTAGTGTGCCCACCTGACGCATTTCAGACAAAGTCCTAGATCAAAGGAAAAAAAGTACAGTCAAAGGCAGAGGCGTCCTAACCACACTGCAGGGGCATGCCTGAGGCAGCTGTGGCTGAACCCTCCGGGGGTCTATACTAGACCTGGTGCTCACCAATGGGGACAGGGTCAAAGATGTTAGGGTAGACAACCCCATAGGAACAAGTGACCACAGAATGGAATGGTTCAATGTAATCACAGTAGAAGAGGCTAACCACACAAAAGTAAAAGTTCTGGATTCCAGAAGGGCCAACTTTGACAAAATGGCAGAATATCTTAGGGAGCCCTGGAAAAGAGGACAGGGGAGTGGAAAAGCAGTGGTCTGTTCTCAAGGTGCCATAGCAGAGGTAACAAACCTCTGTATTAAACAGTAAAGCAACAGTAAGAAAAGAAATTACCACTTTGGTTCATGAGGGAAGTGGCCTGAAAAGTTAGATAAATAAGAGGGCCTTCAGGAGTTACAAAGAAACACAAAGGAGGAGGACAGAGACCAGCATCTTGAGAAGCAAAGGGAGACAGGGAATGCAGTCAGAAACACAATGGTAAAATGGAAATACATATACAAAGGCTATAACGAAAGGTGACAAGACCTTCTTCAGATACATCAGTGAGAGGAAGACGACCAGGGTGGGATTGTCAGGATAAAAGAGGAGGAGGAGGGTGTACAAAGCAGGGCATAGAAAAGCAGCAATACTGAACCAATACTTTTGTTCAATTTTCAAGAGGAAGGGAAGAAGAAGGTCTACTACTCAGCAAAAAAGCTGTCAAGGAAGGAAGTAGACACCACTCCATTTACAGTAGACAGAGAGTCCTAGAGGAACTTGGGAAACTGAAAATAGATAAGGCAATGGGGCCAGATGGAATTCACCCCAGAATATTAAAGAGAGCTCAGAGAAGTGATGGCGGTCCTCTGACCACCCTATTTAACAGATCACTGGAGGCAGAGGTAGTCCCATAAGACTGGGAGGAGGGTTAATGTGGTCCCTCTCCACAAAAGTGGGAGTCGAGAAGAGGCAGGCAACTACAGACCAGTAAGCCTGACCTTCGTGGTGGGGGAAATTAATGGAGGCACTGTTAAAGGAGAGATTGTGTCATTCCTTAACACTGGCAGAGCACAGGATCCAAGACAGCATGGATTCACAGTGAGAAAGTCATGTCACACAAATCTAATAGATTTCTTTGACTGGGTGACCATGGAGGTAGATCAGAGAGGGCAGTGGATGTGGCCTACTTAGATTTCAGCAAAGCCTTTGATACCATACCACATAGAAGGTTGGCAGAGAAGTTAGGCAGCATGGGGTGGGCCCCAAGGTAGTAAACTGGGTCAAAAAATTGGTAGAGGGCAGGACACAGAGGTGTTGGTGAATGGTGTTCAATCAGATGAGAGGGAGGTGACTAGCGGGTGCCACAGGGATCAGTTCTGGGACCAGTCCCCTCAATGTCTTCATAAATGACATAAGCGGAGGGGCTGGAGGAAAGTATGTCTTTTGCAGACAACCCTAAGATCTGCAACAGGGTTGACACTCAGAGGATAGAAAAAAATGAGGAAAGATCTAAGCGATTGGAGGTGTGGTTAAGTGTGAGCTAAGATTCAATGCAAAAAAGTGCAAAGTCAGGTGCTTGGGGGCAGAAATTAAAGGGGTGTTGAGGCTTTTCCTGACCAATGGAGGCAGTCACCTTGCTGTCATTGTCAGGGCTTGACCATAATTCAGCAGGATGACAAGACTAAAACCCTTCCAATAATTTATAACAAGTACCTTAACTATATGTTTTCATTTGGTCACATACCAGGTGCCTCCCACAACTTTTACTAAGATGCATTGTAAATGCAGGATTGAGCTTGCCAAACCCTTTATAATGATTTAAATGCAGAAGACCTGTGGCCTATGTGCTTTTGTTTGGTCACACATCAGGCACCTTCCCATAAATTTTACTAAGATACATTTTGAATCCAGGGATTGAGCTTGCCAAACCCCTTATACTGATTTGAATGCAGGAGAATTGTGGCCTTCTTTTAGTTGGCGAGTTCTTCTGTAAACACCTGTGTGAACTTCTTATTGGCCAGAGCACACTACATAAGTAATAAATCTGGAGAGGATTCCCCACAAGACAGAGAGAAATCAGGGGACCTCAGCTCAGAATGGCAAGATAAAATGTCATGTTTTTCCAGACCAATGGAGGTGGTCACTTTGTTGTGGTGGTCAGGCTTGAGCATAATTCAGCTGGATGAAGAGACTAATAACCTCTCCAATAATTTATAACAAGTAAGAATACTGGAGATATTTGAAAAAATTGCAGGCTGTAAAGCAGCAGAGTGTCTGTGTGTGTGTGTGTGGGGGAGGGCACTGATACCATAACTATATGCTTCTGTTTGGTCACACACCAGGTGCTGCCCCAAAGATTTTACTGAGATGCATTGTAAATGCAGGGTTGAGCACCAAGCCCTTTATACAGATTTGAATGAAGGAGAATTGTGACCTTCTAATTGGTGAGCTCCCAGTAAACACCTGTGAACCTCTTATTGGCCGAGCACACTACATAAGTAATAAAGATGGAGAGTGATTTCCCAACAAGACAGACAAGAAGCAGGAGGACCACATCTCAGAATGGCAAGATAAAATGTTATGCTTTTCCTGACTGATAGAGGCAGTCACCTTGTTGTGGTGGTCAGGCTTGATTATAATTCAGCTGGATGATGAGACTAAGAACCCTTCAATAATTTATAACAAGTAAGCTACCTTTATGTCTATCCCATGTGTTCTTGAACTTGCTTACCATTTTGGACCCCACTACCTCCTTGGGTAGGCTATTCCATGGGTCCACCACCCTCCCTAAAGAAGAACTTCCTTGTATTACTCCTGAACCTCACTCCCTTCAGCCTCATGTCATGCCCTCTCATTCTCCCACTCTCTTTCAATTGGAAAAGCTCCTGAACATTAACCTTATTTATACCCTCATATATTTAAAAGTCTCAATCATGTTGCCCTCTCCCACCTCTATTCTAGGGAGAAAATGTTGAGTTCCCTCAGCCTGTCCTGGTATGCCATGTGGTGCAGTCCCTGATTCATATTTGTTGTCCTACTCTGCACATCTCGATTCTGTCCATGTCCCTTTTGAGGTATAGTCTCCAGTACTATAAGTCATATTCCAGTGGGGGCACACCAGCATTCTGTAAAGTAGTAACACCACCTCCCTCCTGTTACTCATGATTCCTCTCCTGATGCAACCCAGTATGTCACTTGCCTTAGTGCTGCCTTTTGCACTGTTTACCCACTTTCAAGTCTTCTGATATAATGACCCCTTGGTCCCTCTTCTGACTGGTGGAGGCTAGCTTCTCTCCTTCCAGGTAATAATCCTCTTTGGGATTGTTTCTGCCTAAGTACATGACTGCACTTTTGGATTGAATTTCAGCTGCCATGTTTCCAGCCACTCCTCAAATTTCTTCAGGTCCAAAGTCATACTCTTCCACCCTCTGGGAGTCCACTGTGTTGCAAATCTTGGTGCCATCAGCAAATAGATACACTTTACCTTCCAGCCCATTTGCAATGTCTGCTATGAACACATTGAAGAGTAGGAGACCCAGCACCGGACCCTGTGGTACCCCTCTGGTCACTTTCCTATCAACTGAAAAATGCCTCGTTTACAGAACCCTCTGTGTTCTTCCTCTCAGCCAGCTACTCACCCACTCAACCACCTCCTTCCCGCCCCATGTGGTCCAGCTTCCTTACCAGCCTTCTGTGTGAAACAGAGTCAAAGGCTTTGCTAAAGTCCAAATAGATGACATCTACTGCCACTCCTTGATCTACTATCCTTGTAACCCAGTCAAAGAAGTTGACCAGATTAGTTTGGCAAGACCTACCTGCCATGAACCCATGCTGTTTTGGGTCTTGCTGCCCACTGAATTTCAGATACATTATTCTCTGTTTGAGTAGTGTCTCCATCAACTTCTCTACCACCAACATGAGGCTTACTGGATGGTAATTGCCAGCCTCCTCTCAGCCCCTGCTTTATGAAGTGGGACCACTGTTGCCTTTTCCTGTCCTCCAGTATGGTCCCACTCTCTAGTGATTTGGTGACTAGTTCTGCTAGGGGTGCTGTTGGTATACTCCCCAGCTCTCTGGGAACTCTAGGGTGAATCCCATTCAGTCCCATGGCCTTGTCCACATTTAGTTTATTTAAAGCTTCCAAGACTTGAGCCCCATGAAGGGCTTGTGTCATCCAGTCCCTGGGTGTTGCTGCTATGCAGGCTTGGTCCATCCCCTGCGTTCTCTTTGGTGAACATAGAACAGAAGTACTAGTTTAAGACTTCTGCTTTCTTGCAATATTTTTCTAGCAGTTTCCTTTCAGTATCTGCTAGCCTAACTATCCTTGGTTTTCCTATTTTCCCTTATGTACCTAAAGAAGGCTTTATCTCCTTCCTTTACCCCTGTGCAATCCTCAGTTCAGGCAGGGCTCAGTCGTTCAGTCAAAGAAGTCCATCCTATGCTAGCGTACAATAAACATTGGTGAGTTTTGTAATGTAAACCTGTAATAAATCTCAACACACTGTTATATAATAGGTCTAGTGCACTGAGTACTGTACTTGTTGAGTTCCTATAAATACAGTCTCCATAATCCATAATTGGCAAAAATAATAAAGTAACTAGTAATTTTCTAAGTGAAACATTAAAATGGGTTCTGTTTCTTTAAAAGAATCCCAGCAATTGCTTTATGTTTACAGATATATTTGCCGTATGCAGGTTAAAGGTTAATTGATCACTAAGAGTCAGAACTTGATACTTGTAAGCATGTACCTAGTAATGTTTACACCTGTAATAGATTTTACAGTCCAGTAAGACTCTGTCATGTTTGTTTTGCAAAAAGTATCCACTGAGGTTTTCCATCAACAAAGGTCTAAAATCTAATAATACATATTTTCTTTAAAGAGACATACATATGCATATGTTTGGTGAGATGAAAAGTGCTAGCACTCAGTGAAGTACATCGCAAAAAACAGTAGAATATGCATAAATATTTTTATTTATTTATTTATTAGAAAGAATCAGATTACATTTATTTTTGAGCTAAGAGTTCAGATCACAAAGGTTCCTCATCAGTACAATGAATTACAGAGATACAGAGACAAAAATTATACATATTAGCAGTAATAATATACAAGGATGCAATCAGATGCTACAACATAAGATCTTAGCTAGTTACAGACTAGAGGAATAAAAATGCAAACATGTTGAGACAGTTCTTGTTATAAGTGCTGCAGGTGGGAAGACAGCAGTTTTACTTTTATTGGATGGTGGCCTATAACCAGCACCTGTTGAGAAGGACAGGACCTAGAAAGGGAAGACTGAGAGATGAGGGTGCGATCAGAGGATGATAGGAGGGACCAACAGAGAAAACATGGGTTTAGAGGAGGAGAGGGGATATGGGTGGATTTACAGAGGGTGGGCCTTTGCTGCATGGTATCTGGCTGGGCAGAATCTAGGGGGAGGGGAGGGAACCATGGGGAGAAGAGGACCAACAAGGAGGAGGAAGGTGTAGAAAACTGGGGAGTTGTAGGGGAAAACTTGGGTGGTGTGCTTCAGAAAGAAACATGGGGGCATATGCAGAATTAGATACTAATGTATGATACCATCTGATGTAGAGATTCTGAAAAGATAAAGAGAATAGTCATATTAAATCTGTTCCTCAATATTTCATTCATTATGACTTTCATCTTGCCTAATCTATGCATATGCATGTCCTTTCAGGTGTACCCAGCTGGGCAGATGATAATTAGCTGTCAGGGCTGCTAACTAATTAAACAAATTGCCTGATACACTGCTGAATCTCCCAAGTTTAATCAGTTCAGGAGATTTTTGTGTTCTGCCTTTGCCGTCCAGTGCAATAATAACCATTAAAACAGTTTTATTCTTTTTTCTCTGTACCGTAACCTGTGACTTTTATACAATGATCTATATGGATTTTTTTTCAAAACTGTATGTAATTATTCTGTTTTATGTGCTTTGAGCCTGAGTGGATTGTATTTTCTCTGGAACTGCTTATTCTACTTGTAATTTTTTGGGACAATGTATTTGTTGTGAAACCTTTTTAAATGAGCACTTGCACACAAAAGTAATCTCCAAAGTTTTAAATAAAAGTTGTATTTAAGTTAGACACTAGATAGAGCTCAAACTCTTGACAAAGTGCTCATGCATGAAACTTGAGTCAGTTAGCACATCTGAATGTTTACTTTTTGGTATAGAGCAACAGTGAGGTAAACCGATACCTACAGGCACTTCTTGAGTAAATAGATAGGAAACTGTGAGTTATCTTACCATACCCAGTCTTTACTTCACAAAAGGTCACTTCCATACAGTGCAAAATGATGACACAAAAGTAGATTTACATTCATGCAAGTCCCAAACTTTCTTCTTGGTTCAATTGCCTAAGTCCAAATAAATCCAAGTAAAAGAAATCCTTTATTTGTTTCCCAGCTGCGTTTGTGGGAAAATGAACAAACTCTGGTCAGAGCCAACATGGCTGCTATGCGGCTTTAAGGGACATTGTCCACTGAAAATTACAAAGTCCTGGGCTGTCCCAGTGACACAGAAGGCTGAGGTGCTGTAAGTGTCTTACATGTCCCACACCAGAAGCCAAAGTTTGGGACTGAGCTTGGGCCTCCATGGGGTTGATCAAGGGGAGAGCTGGGAGAAGATTGAATGGCTGCTTGGCAGACTCTTCTCTCTCCTGGAGTGGGCGGTGAAGAGTTCCGGCTCTTGGCTAAATAGGCAGGAGACTATGAATTATCTTACCATATCTAGTCTTTACTTCACAGAAAGGCCACTTCCATACAGTGCAGTATGGTGACACAAAAGCAGATTCACATTCATGCAAGTACCAAACTTTCTTCTTGGCTTAATTGCCTAAGTTCAAATAAATCCAAGTAAAAAAAAATATGTCTTTATTTCCCAGTGCGGTTGTGGGAAAATGAACAAACTCTGGTCAGAGCCAACATGGCTGGTATGCTGCTTTAAAGGACATTGTCCACTGAAAATTACCAAGTTCTGGGTTGTCCCAGTGACACAGAGGGCTGAGGCACTGTAAGTGACTTACATGTTCCACCAGAAACCCAGGTTTGAGGGATGAGCTTGGGCCATCAGGGGTTGGTCAGGGGAAGGCTGGGAGAAGATTGAATGGCTGCTTGGCAGACTCTTCTGTCCTGGAGTGGGAGGTGAAGAGTTCCCGGCTCTTGGCTATCACTGTGTGGAGGCTCAGTGATAGCAGTGAGCAAATGGGGACTGTCACTGAGGCCAAGTAGGTGGAACAGGGTCACCAGTTCTGGTGCCCGTGTACATCTCACACACATGCACAACTGTGTCACTGAGGCCCCAGGGAATTAAGGGAAAAATGGGTGGAAAAGACATTTCCCATGTCACCATGTGTGATGGCCCTTGGGACTCCTGGGTCCTGTGCTGTGTAGATCCCCAATAGTGTGATGGCAATGGAGCAGCAGAACAGACTGGGAGTCTGAGCTGGGGCCCAAAGACAGGAGAAAGGTGGCAGAGGGTGCTACTAGACACCAGGAAACATGAAGATAATAAAATGGGAATCGGAGGGTGTGGGGTGCCACTAGATAAAACTCCAAGTGATGGATCCATGAAAGACCATGGTGCAGGGTCAGTGCACAATGAAAAGGGTTGCAAGCCCTATAAGTTGATACAACAGCAAAACTTCTGTGCACTTAGGGCTCCTAAATAAATGGCAAAAGAATTTCTTGTGCGTTTCCAGACAAGAAAGTTTTATTTTACTCACTTAACACTCATAGAAATAAATTTGAAACCACACAATGGAAAAATGAACAAACACTGCCCACCACCCAAACCCTGGTGCTGGGAGTCCACCAACTCTTCCTCAGGGGCATGGCTTATCTAGTAGAACATCACAATTAAATACATCTGACTCATGAATATTCATTTATACATCTCAAAGCCCCTTCCATATGTTGTTAAAAAATAAAATAATACATGTTCAAAATACAGAATAGCAATGAATAATACAAATATATACAAAAGATCTGGTACAGAGCACACTGCTAATATACTTGTATAGTTCAAAAACATATTGTCAACAGTTTTCGTTATTGATTAAACAGTACTTTGTGCATTGCAGAATGCGCCTCTGTATATATTATTATAATAATCGAGGCATAAACAAAATGAAAATCAAAAGAAACAGCACAGAGTGCAATTGTTAAGTCCATATTTTATTAAAATAAATTGCAACAAACAGGGACTCCATATCAATTGAGAAGGAGCCAGCTGCTAACATGGGCTAGCATATAAAGTAAATAATGTACGGTGGCTCAGTAATACTTCCAATATAAATTTAACTTGTCAAAGGAGCCAAAATTGGAAGGATTTATAATACGATAGAGGGTGCCATCAAATGGGGACGGCATACCAACTGAGGTGAGTCACACCACTAATGTGGGCTGCCACATGCATAACAAGTAAATGATGATGTGATGGCTCAGTGATAGTTCCAGTATAAATTTAACATGAAAAAACAGCCAAAAATAGGGAAAATATGTGATGACAAAACAGGCACTCTTTATGATGAATAAAATAAAAACACCAGTATCTTGAAGTTAACAAACAGGAATTGGCAGTGTAAAGGTGTGATAGTATTGTTATAAACACAAGATGCATATTAGAGCAGGAACTCCTCTATTATTTAAACAGACTGTGAGCAAATGCAAATGAGTCCTACTCAATAGAATCAAAGCCTTCTCAAAATCTATAGCCGGGCAGCTGCTGAGTAGGATAGACACCTTGCTGTGTCCATGAGGTTGATCAGAGAGAGGATGAGGTCTGCACTTTATTAACTTGCATGAACCCCACCTGGGACAGGTGACTTAGGTGTGGAAGCATTGATTTAGTCATGCAGCCAACTCTTTGGCATAAACTTTGCTGTCCATATTTATTAGGAGATAGATCTGTAGCTTGCAGCTGATGTGTCTTTCCTATTTTGGCAGAACTGTTATAACTGCCTCCTGAGTGTAGGAGGGAGGATTCCCAGCTCTTCTGCTTCAGAGTAAACCCTGCAAAGTACAGGGAAATTACTGGTGCTAGGGCTTGCAGAAATTCTACAGAGAATGAGTCTATTACAGGATTTGCCTTTTCTTTGGGAGAGCAGGGCTTGTGTAACTTCCTCCAGGGAGACTGGAGCATCCAGCAGCTGTGCTGTTGTGTGGTCAGACTATATGGTGAGTTCATCCAGTAATGATTAAATTCCCTGGGGGTTTGTTGGTGGAGGATGAGTACAGCATGGAATAGAAGGATTTCACAATGGTATTAACTGCTTATGGCTTGTTTTGCACCTGTCCTGTGGGGTCTCTTAGGCCAGCTATGTACCTTTCTAACTGCTGTTTTCGCAGCTGGAAGTTAGTGCCCCCTCCTCCTTCCAAGTATCTGTGCCTCACACATAGGATCACAGGTTCTGCTTTACTGGACAATAGGGTGTTAATCTCTATTCTTAACCCTTGGACTTTGTGACCTATGGGGAGAGTGGATTAGGTTTGAACCGTGCTTTATAGAGTGTTTCATCTATTCTAAGGTCAGCCTTTAAATCTTGGAGTTGCTGCTCCCTCTTTCTGCACCTATTTGCTGCATACCCAATGATTTGCCCCGATAGTGGTCTTGTAGGCCTCACAAGTGTTGCCAGCAGATGTCTTCTACAGGGTTTTCTTTAAAAAGGAGGAGGTTTCCTCTGCTACCCATGAGACAAAAATGGATCCCAGAGTGGAAGGGGTCTAGTCTCCAGGAAGGGAGTTTATTAATGGAATTCCTCAGGATATTTGGAGTTGTACCAGGGCATGGTCTGAGATAACCAAGATGAAAATCAATGCATCAAGAATTGATTGCCTGGATTAAAGGTGGGATGTGAGCCAAAGATCTAGATGGCTGTGGGACCCACGGACCCCTGAGTCATATGTGTAGTTCAGATCACGGGATGTGGCATTCACCATATATCAGTGAGGCTTAGGTACTGCATATTTTGATGCACAGCTTGTACTCCTCAGTGGTGGGTCTCCTACCTCGGAGCTTCTGTCTAGAATGGGCACTATTGTTAAATCAGCTCCTAGCAGTATTGGGGTATGGTTCACAGTTAGAAGTCCCATCTTATTGGCAATATTGTGAAAAAGGCTGGGTCATCCACATTTGGGGCATATATATTGCCTCAAGAGTATAGGGCCAGTGGAAGTGGAAATTAATGCCAGAACCCATCTGCCCTGGGGTCAGACTCTAAGTGACTGTTCACTTCAGTCCTTTGTGTATGAGGATTACTACACTGTGCCTATGAGTGGTAGCACTAGCATGAATTTCTTGCCCCACCCAGTCTTTCTCTAAATAGTTAAGATTCTCCTTAGTATGTTTTGTTTCTTGTAGAAAGGACACCTGTGACTCTAGCCTCTTAAGGTGTGACATAATTTTCTTTCTCTTGACAGGGTTGAGCCCCTTACATTCCAGGTATGCCAAATAATCTCACCCATGATCTAATGCACTGTGTATTGGTAAGTGAGCTGATAAATGATTATCCAACTGCCAGAAGGCAAAGTGAAGAGGCCGTTATTTATGGGCATTAGGGAGGCATCATTCTTCTCCATTTTGTAACCAGAGGAAGCCAGAGGAAGTTAAGGTAACCAACTGACATCTTTTCTTATAATTTTGAAGACCACATTGCTTTCTCTGCCTATCACTAAGATAATAACAAAACTATCTTCCAAAACATAGCACTCAGTTATTTACAAACTGAATTTTTTGACAAACATAGGAGAAGACAAGGTTAAAGACCAGTGGCAAGACACAGTACAAGGTCAGCCTGGTTACCTTGGGAAACGAGGTATTGGTGGATGCCTCGAGGTTAGTTAGGGGTCTCTTCATCGGTGCATGAAACCTGTTGATTCCTGTTGGTGCCTGTATGATGGCTTCCTTCGACCTCCTTGTTCACCCTAGGTTTATAATGAAGGCACAGCTGATGCCTGCTAAAACATTCATGCTGGTATTCCTAACCACCAAGAATGCAAAACTTCATATGGAGTGAAGGAGAGAACAACAGGTACACCCTTGTGCACAGTGGTATGGGATAAGGTGACATATTTATGTCTTGATTTTTAGCATTTTATCCTGTCTGACTAGCTATTCACATTCATTGTTATGTAACCCAGTTGGTGTAAGTATGGCTTAAGTTCTCCAGGGTCTTGCCTATGCTTCAAGAGTCATCTCTCTGCCCTCCTACCCACTCCCCACCCCTTCACTCTAAGACTTGACTTGATTCCGGGAGCAATTGCTCAACTGTAAAAGGGCAGGGTCTCCACTATAATGTGATATTTTCTGCATATTGAGCCTATAGTGACCCTTGCAGAATGGGGGTGAGGGGCATATATTAGGATTACAGTGAATTACTAAACAGGCATACATTTTGCATAAAGGTATCACATCCGTGTTTTGCTTTGACCAATTAACCTAATGTTAACTACTAAGATAAAGCAGCAGTCAGTCATTATAGTGGCTATCATTCTAAAATGTACCCAAGTTCGGGCATTATAATGGCGCAGCAGTTCTGGTCTGCCAGGAACTGGCTGCCATGAGATGAGTTCACAGAGCAAATATCAGGTTATGCACATCAATGTTAAAGTATTTGTGCTGACATTCCCTATTATCAGAACTTCATTTTACAGTAGCCGTAATGTACAGAGGGCTTAGATTCACAGCAGATGTAAATGTAGTCTGTGTCACTGCCATGGCATACTGTTCCTAGCTCCAGTTGTATTTGATTTGTAGACATGGCATAGTTGAGTCAAAGTCTGTACTGATAGAAAAAGCATTATATAACTTGTGTGCATCTTTTGTTTCTTTTACTTTCATAACAAGTTTAGGGGACTGAGGGAGGGTATATGCTTTTGATAGCATGCACACCAGGTTGCACTCAGGAGATAGGCTAGCTTAATAAAGCTAAATAAAGTTTGATTGATTGATTAATACCTGTGCATTGACCCTCTATGGTGTCTTCCTTAAGGGTCTGCTGGTTTAACCCATACATACGGTATCAATCCCTAACCCCATGTCAGCCCTCTCCATACCGCTACCCTCCCAAAAAGCAAATCAAACAGCAATTATCTACTTGTCACATCTCAGCCTTGTTCTGTCATGTTCAGGAGAGTTGATTTCTGCTGGGGTGCACTTATAGAGGAAGAGTAGGCCTTCTTCAGTAGGCTATCTGCATGGTTGGCATTCATCTGGTTGGTGCTGGTAGAGATAGCACATTGGGCAACAGCTGTGGCCCAAGATTTGGTGGATGTTCCTGGTAGCTCTGGTTTCTGACCACCAGGATTCAGTGTTGAAATGTCTGCATTACACATTGGTGTGGGGATGCTGGGCAAAGTGGTACATATTTGTTTTGCAAGAAATAAGGGCTGAGTACCACTTTGTCCTCTTCTCTGGTTGCTTCTCCACTTCAACAACGTGATCTTTCTCTGTCCATCAGTGGGTCTCTTCTGTTATGTTGGGCATGCTGTTGTCTTTTCGAGCCTGAGCTGGTCGAGCCCATTTCCCTGTGAGTCATCCCAGTGCTGTGTTTCTGTTTCCCAAGCCTAGTGTTGGTCTCATCAGCAGTCTCTATTTCAAAGCTGTGATTACCTTTCACAGCCAATTGCATGGTCTGTATCTCCTGGGGCTATGCCCTGCATAGAAGTCCATTAAGGGCCATGAGTGTAGAAAAACAGGAGGGTCCCATTGTGTGTTATTTGTATATTTGCAGGGTACCTGAGGAGAACTGGATGCCTAGTTCATGGAGTATGTGACAAGCCTCTGTGTACTTTCTTCTTCTATTTAAGAGATCCTTAGAATAGTCTTGATATACATGCACTCTGTGGGCATGCCAGTGCAGCTGACTCCAGTTCCCTTGCTTTGAGTAAGGATGTTTCTTTCACCCCAAAGTTCAAAATCTGGCCAAGATAGGTGTCGCGGTCTGTCCCGGGCTCGGTGGTGGACCAAAGTGCGGTGGGCCCTCTTGATGTCTAACTGGATGGCACTGTTAAGTTGAAGTGTCAGGGGAGCACGTGATGTAGAGATTATTTTCCTTGCTCTGCTCCCTCAAAAACTTTTGATCTGCAGATTGTTTTGGTGGCTTTGATGCTCCAGGTCATCAACCTTATCTGATAGGTATCAGTGTGGCTCAGTTGGTAGCACATCCGTCTCTAGACCAGAAGGTTGTGGGTTCTCGTCCCACACCGGATTGCACTTGCACCTAAAAATCGCTGGCATCTGAGTGCAGTATTGGGGATGCTGTACTGCTGGGGTGTGCCGCCCTGATTAGACGTTAAACCGAGGTCCCTTCTGCCCATCCTGGTGTTGTCCTGGTGGGTGTCCATGTGGAAGTAAAAGAACCCAGGGCACTCTTACGCAAAGAGAGGAACATTCGGTGTTCTGGCCAACATTCCCCTTCCCATAAACGGTTCATGCAATTATCCAGGCTGTGTGTGGGTGATGATGTGCGATATGGCTGCCACCATTATCAGTCACTTCACTATCAGTCTAGCATTGCTAGTAAAGTGCTTTGGGATACTGTGTATGAAAAGTGCTATTTGAATGCTGATTCTTCTTCTTCTTCTTCTTATCCTGGAGTAATCAAATGGTGTGACTTTGCTCCCTCATTGCCACTGTCAGCTCCTTGATCATAGCATCATGAGTTACTGCTGTCCTCTCAGCTTGAAATAGTCTTACGTCAAGCCTGTTGATTGCCAAAGTAGTGTTATTGGAGGCCATGGTGACATTGGCCATTTGTTACATTAGTGCAATGAATATTTCACTGATTGTAGTTGGGTCCATGTTGTTGCCTCCGCCAGTTGACATGTTAGTCCACTATGTGACAGTTCTTTCTCTCTATGTCCTTGGGCATAGAATAGAAACACATAGCAAATAAGTACAGATTCCTGCTGTTCAGGAATAGTGCTTTCATCTACTGTTGTTTTTATTTGCAGGTTCATCCTCTGTGAGGATGATGATGGATGAAATCCCTTGGGTGAACAGAGATAAGGAATCAGGCAGCCATCCTAATTGAGGTCAAGCCATGCCCCAACATTATGTTTTTGAGCAACATGTACATCATATATAAGCAGTGTGCTCTGTATGAAATTGTTTGTTTATTTTTTTAATTTTTAGCAGCAATGGGGAACCAGACTTCTTTTTCTCCTACACACTCTACAGTACCAGTGTTTACTGATACTGTATTTTCTCTAGATAGATTACAACAGCAGAGGAGGTCCAGTAAAAGCAAGCCTCACAATTCTTTGGTACAAGGCAGAAGGAAAGTGTATAATGCAACTCAGAAAGTCAATAAAATGCTTCTCCCTTCTCTGAATACTTCAAAGCTGTCTGCCAGGGGTGTGTGAGAGAGGGGAAATTGTAGCATATCACAGCAAACAGACTTAGAAAGTCAATGAAAAGCTGCTGTTCTTCCTCCTTACAGCTGAATTTGCCCAATCTCGCAGCTCCAGCTTTGTACAGCTTTTTGTGTCTTCTGAGCTCTGGACCAATGTCTCTAGCAAACCGTAGCTGTGCAAAGTTAGCAAAGTCTAAAACATTCAGAAATGGCTTGATCCCACTCTAATTTGCAGTGGTACAACAAAGTATTTCATTCCATCACACGATGGGTTATTACCAGATTGCCACTGGGGCAAAATGCTCTTTGTTGTACTTGTGTAAATTAGAGTGGAATCAAGTCATTTTTTAATGTTTTGGACTTTGCTAACTTTGCAGAGCTGTGTTTTACTAAAGACTTTAATCCAGATCTTTACTTAATTTACATGCAGTCATTCACTACGACTTGCAGTCTTACTTAATTTAAAGAAGGATCTGGAGCTTTATGTGTTAACATGCAGTCATGCACTATGCACTTGCAGCCTTAGTTAAATGCAAAAGGAAAACAACATGGGTTAACATGAGCTAGTAATACATGCTAGCAGCTACAGAATAGAAATTAGTGCTTGGACTGATCTAATGAACAGAGATAGTGGAGTACTTTTCAACTGGTGTAGTGACAGTGCTGCAACTCCAATAGTTTTGTTGTTCAGTCGGATCTGGTGAGGAGAGCTTTACTGTGATAGCGAGACATCTCCAGGCTCTGCCCTGCAGCCATAAAAATGAAAGGACACAACATTAACTTCACTGTGGTTCTGTGCCAAGCTACTTTCAACTGCAGTGGCTGGAAACAAAAGTGCATATACAAGTCACATCAAAGACATGGTCAGATATTTCCTGAAATTTCTGTGATACTTCTAGGAAATCTCCTGCTTTCTTCATTTCCACAGTAGGAGTAGCACAGAGAAACTCTTGAAATTTCACGAAATATCTGACCATGTCTGTGGCTACTAATGTAGGTATTGGTTTTCCTCACTGTTAGTGAAAGAACCCCTTGTTTTATGTAATATGCCCTGCTATAGAACACATTGAGACAGATATCCCATGGGACAAAAAAAGAGTCCATATAGAGCACAAACCACTTTTTGCTTTTTCCACATGCAACAGAACATTGCTTGTTTTTTATATATTTTTATTATTCCAAAGGAGTGACAGATATGTGACAATCATACAGGTTTAAACAGCATCACATCCACAAATATAGCCAAACCTCTGAAAAGTAGTGAATTTTTATTTTGTCATTATAAGTTTAAAACCCTTTTTAGGTCTTAAATCAAATCAAATCAAACTTTATTTTTATAGTGCCTTTCAAAACTAAGGTGATGAACATAAAATCAGATATAAATATAGCTTTAAAACAAAAATTAAAACAGATTAAGCAAAGTTAGGAAAGGCCAAGTTAAATAAATACGTTTTCAATTCAATTTTGAACCTGTTGATGGTCAGGCATTCTCTTAACTGATGAGGTAGAGAATTCCACAGGATTGGAGCAGAAAAGAAAAAGCATGGGGCACCAGATGTTTTTAATCACACCCTGGGAATCTCTAGCAATCCCTCATTGGCAGATCGGAGAGGACAGAAGGGGTGGTAGGGTACCAAGAGGTCTTGCAGGTAGCCAGGTCCCTGATCATGTAGCGCTTTAAAGGTTGGCAAACCAACCTTAAAGGTGGTCCACCACTGAATAGGCAGCCAGTGTAGTTTTGGAGCACAGGTATAATATGACTAGACCTGGAGGTCCCAGTCAAAGAATGGCTGCTGCGTTCTGCACTAGCTGCAAGCAGCGGATATCAACCCTGGAAGCCCTAGGTAAAGGGAATTGCAGTAATCAAGGTGGATAGTAATGAAGGCATGGACCAATGTTGGAAGATCATCCAGAGGAACCAGGTGTTTCACCCAGGTGATATTCCTCAGATGGTAAAAAGAAGATTTAATGACAGGTGACACCTGAGATTTTGGGTCAAACCATCATCAAAAATAATGCCAAGGTTACACACTTGGTCTGATGTAGTGAGCTGTATGCCATCGATCAAAGACCTGTTGCCTGTCAGCCCCATACCCGCCCCTGGACGACCAGGGCCTACCAACACTTCAATCTTGTCTGGATTCAGTCTCAGCCAGCTAGTACTCATCCAAGTTCTGATCTCGGTAAGGCAGTTGTTTAGCACAGAGAATGCATCATTTTGTCTGGGCAGAAAGGACATATACAGTTGAGTATCATCTGCATAGCAGTGAAAAATCGAACTGTATTACCTGATGATATCTCCCAATGGCAGCATATACACTGCAAACAACATGGGGGCCAAAATGAGCCCTGTGGCACCCACAGGGCAGGAAGTGAATGCCAAAGGAATAATTTTCAGTGGCAACTCTCTGAAACTTGTCCATGAGGAATGAGTGGAACCATTTGAGGACTGTACCAGACTGCCCACAAAGAAGCCGTAGGCACTCCAACAACACACCCTGATCTACAGTGTCAAGGCAGAGAGAGACCAAGAAGGACCAGAATGGTACATGCCTTTCGATCTATGACCATCAGGAGGTCATTCAATACTTGGACAAGTGCAGTCTCCATGCTATGCTTCTTCCTAAATCCAGATTGGAGAGTATCATAGACTTTGTGAGTTGTATGGTGATTATCCAGTTGCAGCGCAACTACCTTTTCAATAACCTTACCAAGAAATGGCAGGTTAGAGATAGGTCAGTAGTTAACTAAACAGTCTGGGTCCAGAGGGTTTCTTAAGGTGGTTGAACACTGCCTCTTTTGGGGTTCTGGAAAGACTCCCATCCTCAAGGACCTCAGACAATTTCAGCAAGGATTGGGCAGATAACATCAGCACATCCCAATAAAAGGGGTGTAGGGCCCAGATCCAAACTACAACTGGTTGGGTGCAATGTCTGGATGATCTTCATAATGTCTGTGAATTCTGGCTGGCAGAAATCTGACCAGATAGACTGAGTGAACACTACTTCCACTGATCACCACAATCCGTTATAGGAGAGTTAAAGTTCAACATACAAAAACATAAAGTTTAGAACTTAAAGCTGCCGACCTCTGCCATCCCCTCCTCTAATTAGTACAATTTGAAATTTCATCTTATCTTATTCCACTCATTCAATTTTTACCCAATAGATCTTTCTTTGTTGATTTCCAGTTTCATTTTGGTAGCTTGTACCCCCAGGCCTTCTTTTTCTTTATTTAGTTTGGCCTACATCAGCTCCATTAAAATTCAGTTCAGCCTGGTTCTGTCAATTTCTGCTTCGTCCCCCTTCACCCCTCCATGTTACACTTGCCCCCATGTTCCTGTGTCTTTTATATGCGTTGTTGTTTAACCTCGGTCAGATGACCTACATACTCCATTCTACCTTATGTTTGGGGCATTCATTTCCCATCTGGTCCACCTATTGATGAATTGGGCCTGCATGTTGGATTGCGAAGGTGATCCTTTCCATTTCCTGTACTGAGGTAACAATGCTAACCCATTCACCTACAGTGGGGCTATCCTTCTGCAACCAATGCCTGGTTAGTGCCTTCAGTGCCACAGCATGTAGCATGCACCAAAGTTATTTAGCTTCCTTTCCTCTTAGGGACCGAGGCTCTGTGCCCAACACCAGATGGGTCAGGCCCAGGTCCTCCACTCCATCAAAATTGCCTTCAGATGCCTGACAATGTCTTCCCAGTAAGATTGCATTCCTGAGCACTGCCAGAAGATATGGGAGATGCCCTGTTGTGAGTTTGCTGCACCCCTCAACAGGAAGGTCTACCTCCGCTCTGAATTTAGCTTGGGTTTTAGGGACCAGGAAATATCTAATTCTAGTTTTCCACATGAATCCACACCATGTTGGGGAGGAGGTGGTATTCCATGCCACCCTTCAGCCTTTGCCCATGTATCTTTTCTTTCCTTTCCTTCATTTCCTCTTCCCACTTTGTTTTGACCACAAGGGTACCATGCCCCAGGTCTACTAAAAGCTAGAGTATAGTACTGTGATCGCTCCCTCCCGAGGGTGAAGACCAGATTTTTTCAAATGGGGGGATGAATCCAAGCCTTTCACCACCTTTGTTTTGTTTAGGTTGGTGTATATCCAATTCCAAATTTGGTAAAATTTACATCTATCAGTTGGGTTTAGATCAAATATGGTCATAGCTGCCTCAGATGAGACAGGTGGTGCTCGCTCAAAATCTGATATGGAGAATGAAAGCCCTTGTTTGCTTGCTTGGTTCTAAACCAATGCTCTTGTGTTCTTGAGGTCAAAATGTTCATCCCAGGCACACCATTTGTATTTCCACATATGCTGTGCTGTATTCCCTTACTGGTACCATGCCTCCACCACTCCAGCACTGCCATAATCCTGTTGAAAGTTGCATGTCCATTGATGCCTGCAAATGGCAGTCAAAGAATATAGCCTGCAGGAGTCCTTAAATTGATATAGTTCCATTGACTTTCAGGGAAGTGTATTGCGGGTGGTGCCACAATAAAACTTCATCTGAGATCGTTCCTGTATCCTGGTAAATAAGGGACTGCAAGGCCTCCCTCCCCTTTGGCAGGTATAGGATATTCATACTGACCCTCGGTCTTCCAGCCCCCAGACAAAGGTGCATGGGATATACTATATTGGATTAGAAATCTGCAACTGATCTCTCTTACCCACATCTGAGGGAAGTTTCCTTACTTTACAGTCTTACATTGGGATTGTTTTGTGTTTAATTTCATTTTAAATCAGGAAGGGGTTTTCAAAACTACTTATCTTGTAAGCAATTTCAGAAGGGTTGAAATAACTGCATATTTGATTTTCCTTTGTGGCTATCTGGACTGTCTGCTAGTATTCTGACAGTTTACATTAACATAGTTGGAAATAACTTACTGGTAGTAGCTGTATACTTTGAATAGCAAAGGCTGCAGTTTGTAATTTGATGCCAGACACAGCCTCAGGTGGTGGAAATTGTCTTCACTAGTCAGGAGACCTTACATCATAGCCAATTGTTTTGGGTGGATGTAGCCTTACGTTGTTACAATTCTTAAGATTCCCAGTGCAGGAAGAGTTTAAAGCACAGCTGACTTATTTTGGGGCTGACTGCTTTCAGAGCACAAACTACCAGGCTGTTTTGGGGCTGGGGAGGTTTACCTGTGTGTGACTTGGATGTCTGGATTTTTCTCTGTTCGATTAGCAGGGTATTTTCTCTGTCAAATTGTTGTGTAGGGCATCTTGCTGACAGGAAGGGACTCATCAGGCGGTGGGTCAGAGCTTTTAGTTGATTGTTTTGTGAGGCACTGTTTAGGCCCACCTTCCCACCCTCACTCCACCCCACCCCTGGAAATAGTTCCTTTATACCTGGGGTTCTGACATCATTTCCTCAAGAGTGCAAGGTGCATATCACTGTCATATCTTCTCCAGCACACTGCACTGACAATATAAGCATACACATTGTATAATATATATATATTTCTATAAAACACGCCAATCACACACACAAACACACACACACAAAAAAGTAGATAAACATGTGGGGAGTAGTGCAATGTAATGGCTGTGGGGCAGCAGTCTTCCGGAGTCTTTCTGAGGCTGAGATGCTGCCTATTTGCAGACAACTCTCTGCCTTGAGGGAGAGTTGCCCGTCTTCAGGCCACACTGGACAGTAGTAAGGAACCTTCACCCAGGCCACGCTGGGCCAGTGAGAAGGAACCTCCCCATCCAGGAGCACCAGATCCACCACCACTACCTCAGAGGTTCATGAAAGCACAGCAGTTGGACCACAGTGGGCTCAGGAGGGTGAGGATGGTGGAACAGAGGCACACCCAGTCAGTTGTTCCACTCCAGTATCCATACACCATTCTTGGGGAGCATAGCTCCCCTATGGATGCACCCACAGAGGAGACTAAGGAGGCTGAAGACAACTGTCACAAGGGAGGCCCACAGGAAGGAGGCAGAGGACACCACAGGAAAGAAGCAGCTCCTGGTGGGGACTCCAGTTATTAGGGGATAGAGCTGGGGAGCAGGGAAAACTGAAGTAAGGTGCCTGCCTGGTGCCATGGCTTGGAGGGACAGGAGCGCATCCTCAGGATCACGAGAACAGCTGCACAGGAGTCTGAGCTGGATGTCATTGTCCACCTAGGGACAAATGACTTGGCTCATCATGAGATTAGAGCAGTGCAGAAGGACTTGGTAGAATTGGGGAGGGGCCTAAGACAAGTAGCACACACAGTATTCTTCTCAGAGGTGCTGCCTGTCAATGGCATGAGTGAGGCGAGGTACTTTGCACCATGCAGTTTAATGAATAGTTGAAGAAATGGTGTGGAGCACAGGGTTTGGCTTCATTGGGACTGGGGTTCCACCTGGAGGACACCAGCCTATACTGGCAGGATGGTCTGCATCTGTCCAGGAAGGGAACAAGTCTTTGAGCAATCGGTTTAAATGCTTCATTGGCAAGCTTTTAAACTAGTCAAGGGGAGGCACTGATAAGTAGCAGGAAAATCTCAGCCTCTCCTACAAAACAGGGTACTAAATGAGAAAAGACCAATGTAGAAAGGTCAGTGGGGATGCTGCAACAGAAGGTAAAGCCATCAAAATGGAGAGCAATGAGTACCAATGCCCGTAGTCTAAGTAACAAGCTTCCTGAATTAGTGGCCTTGATGGAGGAGGAACATCTGGATATCATGGCAGTCACAGAAACATGATACACACAAAACCATGACTGGGACGTAAACATACCAGGATACACTATCTATAGGAGGGACAGGGAGGGTAAAAGGAGGAGGAGTAGCTCTTTACATAAGGGAAGGAATCAAAGCAACAGAACAAAAGGGAAAACAGGGAGGAGAAGAAGCACTGTAGGTAAATTTGGAGACTGGCAACGGCACCCCAATCCGCACAGGGTTGTATACAGACCCCTTCTCAAGGAGGAAATGGACAAGGAAATGATAGAAAGTATACTTAGAATGGCAGAAAAAGGAGATATTGCTGATGGGTGATCTGAATATGCCAGATGTTAACTGGAGTGCAGTTGCAGCAGCCACTTAGAAGAGTGGGGTTATTCTAGATGCCCTATAGGGGGCATTCCTTAGACAACTAGTATTGGAGCCAACTCAAGAGGGAGCAATCTTAGACCTGGTTCTCTCAAATGGAGATGAAGAGGATCACAGATGTAGAAGTGGGTAGCCATCTGGGAACTAGCGACCATCGAACAGTATGGTTCACAATAAACACAGCAATAGAGTCAAGCCATACAAAGGCAAAAGTACTGGACTTTAGGAAGGCTGACTTTGCCAAAATGGGTGAGCCTAAGGAATGCACTAGCAAATGGGCAGGAAGGAGGCGGAAGAACAATGGGAATAATAAAAACTGCCATCACAGAGGTAACAAGCCTTTGTGTGAAGCAAATAAAGCAAAAGACGTAAGAAACCACTATGGTTCT
Organism: Neoceratodus forsteri; assembly: GCA_016271365.2. Taxonomy (NCBI): domain Eukaryota; kingdom Metazoa; phylum Chordata; order Ceratodontiformes; family Ceratodontidae; genus Neoceratodus; species Neoceratodus forsteri. The sequence goes on along the minus strand of CM057452.1, from coordinate 1,068,795,002 downwards.
CAAAGGAAGTGGCAGTGAAGGTTCAAGAGAAAAGAAAGTATTCAGGAAGTACAAGGAATCACAGAATGAGCAGGACAGAGAACTGTATCAGTTAAAACATAAGGAAGCTGAGAAGGCAGTCAGAACAGCAAAGGCCCAAACCGAGGAAAAGATAGCCAACTCAGTTAAGAAGGGGATAAAACCTTTTATAGGTACATCAGGAGGCGAAGGAAGACCAAGGGAGGGATAGTGAGGCTTAATAAAGGGAGGGAGGGTGGGAAGAGGGTGACTGTGAAGGCAGAGATACTAAACAAATATTTTTGCTCAGTATTTACAAAGGAGGGGAGGTACCTAAAACAAATAGTATAAACACTCTGGATACAGAAGTTGATACCAGCCCATTTGCAGAAGAAAGGGTTCTGAAAGAACTCTTAAAACTGAAGGTGGACAAAGCCATGGGGCCTGATGGGATTCATCCCAGAATTCTAAAAGAACTAAGGGTAGAACTAGTGACACCACTGACTACCCTCTTTAACAAATCATGGGAGGATGGGGTGGTACCCGAGGACTGGAGGAGGGCAGATGTGATTCCCTTCACAAAAGTGGGAGCAAGGCAGACGCGGGAAACTACAGACCTGTTAGTTTAACCTCAGTGGTAGGGAAAATGATGGAATCACTTCTGAAGGAAAGAATTGTCGAGTATCTAGAGGCTAGAGGGCACAGGACCCAAGGCAACATGGATTCACAGCGAGAAGGTCATGCCAGACAAATCTGATAGCTTTCTTTGACTGGGTGACCAAAGTAGTAGATCAGGGAGGGGCTGTGGACATGGCCTACCTCGACTTTAGCAAGGCATTTGACACAGTCCCACACAAAAGATTAATATACAAGTTAGCCAGCCTGGGAGTGGGTCCCAAGATGACAGCCTGGGTAAAGAATTGGCTGGAGAATAGGACAAAGCAGTAATAGTAAATGAAGTCCACTCTGAAGAAAGGGGTTACTAGTGGGGTACCATGAGGTTCAGTATGAGACCGGTCCTCCTCAATGTCTTTATAGCGACATTGCAGAGGGACTGGAAGAAAAGTATGTCTCTTTGCAGATGACACAAAGATCTGCAACAGAGTTGATGCACAAGGTGGGGTGGAAAGGATGAGAAGGGACTTGGCAAGGTTAGAGGAATGGTCAAATGTATGGCAGCTTAGATTCAATGCTAAGAAGTGCAAGGTAATGCACCTGGGAAACAAAAACCCAGGGAAGAGTACACAATGGGGGGTGAGATACTAACAACAACAAAATGGAAAGGGACCTGGGGTAGTCATATCAGATGACCTAGAGGTGGGCAAGCAATGTGAGAGGGCAGCAAGGAGGGCTGGGGATACTGGGATGCATAGGGAGAGGCATCACCAGTAGAAAACAGGAAGTTATTATACCTCTGTACAGACAGCTGGTCAGACCCCATCTGGAGTACTGCGTGCAGTTCTGGAGACCCAATCTCTGCAAAGACATAGACAGGATGGAAGCTGTCAGAGGAGGGCAACTAAAGGTGTAGGGTCTGCACCAGAAGACATATGAAGAGAGACTTAAGGAGCTTAATATGTATAGCCTCGAGGAAAGGAGGGAGAGGGGACATGATAGAAACTTTCAAGTACCTCAAGGGAATCAACAAAGTCAAGAGGGTAGCATCTTTCAAAAAAAGATGTGCAAGAACAAGAGGCACAATTTGAAGATGGGGGCGGCCAGAGGTAATTTAAGGAAGTATTTTTTCACAGAGGTTGTGGATGCATGGAATGGCCTTCCAGAGGAGGTTGTGGAGTCAAAAACAGTGGTGGAATTCAAGCATGCATGGGACAGTCATAAGGCAATTCTAGGGGTGGGGTAGGAAGAAGTAGGCTGCTGGTTAACTAGGATCTGCAGCTTATCCATTAGGTAGGAAATAGGCAGACTGGGTGGGCCAAGCGGTCCTTATTCACGCCAAATTCTATGTTTTATGTAAAGGTCATTAGCTGTCTCTGCAACACAATAGGGTTTGTAATGGGACCACACATGCAACACTTTCAAAAGGTAAAGAAGATGGGAGTATGTTCATTTTAGTGGACTGGACTCAGGAGTGCAGGGGAGGAGTAATAGAGCCCCTCTTTATAATCGTGAGTTATCGTGTATTAGGGAGAGGTAATTATCTTTCAAAAGAGTTGATGGGTTCACTACCAGGAATACTCCTAGGTACTTCAATTTGTCCAATCCTCACCATAGGGTATTTCTGCCGAACATCCTGGGGAATCTGGTAAGAGCAGGTTAGGACCTCTGTCTTAGTTGCATTTAAAGAGTAGCCAGAGATCTCTGTGAATTGCTGTATCTGGTTAAAAACTTCCGAGAGGGAAGACTTCGGTCACTCAGCAACAGCAGAATATCATCTGCATACAGGCCTAGCTTGTGTTCTGCCCCCAACTCCACACTGTATCGCTGGATTCAGGAAGATTGCCTGTGCTAAGGGTTAAACAAAGATGGCAAACAGCATGGGCGAGAGGAAACAGCCCTGTCTTATTTCCCTTTCTAAATAGAATGCTCTACCTACATGGCCATTCACCTGCACTCACCCATGAGGGGTGGTATATAACCAGGCTATCAGTCTGTGAAAGACCTCTGGAAACTGAAGCCCACCAGGGACGCCTGCAAAAGGCCAATGCACCTTTTCAAATGCCTTCTCTGCATCAAACTCATGACCAGTGCCACTTTCTCCATCTTTCTCAGATGATCTAAGATAGTTACAGCTCGACCGATGCCATCCTGTGCCTGTCGGCCCACAACAAAGCCCATCTGATCAACATGAATAAGTTGGGAATGATATTCTCAAGCCACCTGGTCATGATTCCAGCCATTATCTTATAGTTAGTGTTTAGTATAGAGAATGGCCTGTATAAGGCACATAGTAAAGGGGTCCTGGCGGACTTGGGCAACACAGCAACAACCGCATACATCCATGAGGGAGGGATAACACCACCTCGGCCAGCAGAGAGTTATATACCCGTTCAGAATTGGAGAAACCTGGTTCTTAACTTATTAGCTCCCAGTGGCCATTTTGGGTCAGATCCAGCAATGGATGGTTCCAACGCCATATGGCATCTATGGGTACAAAGGAGTTAAAGAGTTTATATAACTCAGCCAGATACCCATCCATACCAGGAATTTCCTGTCTTAATTTAGGATATTTCGGTTAGAATTTCTGAGTCCTTCATTGGTGAGATCAGCTGAGCTGCCTCTTCCTCTCTAACCTGGGACAGATGCAGTGTCTCTAAAAACTGAGAAAGCCTATTTGCCTCCGGTGGAGAGCCGTCCCTATGTAATTCCTGGTAATAATCTGCAAGGCCTCAGCTACATCTATTGTACTTGCCAAGTGCTGACTTGAATGTGGGTGTTTAATCCTACTCATAGTGGCCTTGGCTCTTCTTTCCTGTAGTCTGCTAGCCAGCAATCTCAACGCCCTAGGACCCACTTCATAATATTTTTGTTTTAAGTATAGCATACTTTGTTCTACTTTGAATCCAAGATGTAAATGTATGCATGTATGAGTATAAAATGTTTATTTTTATACAGGAAAGATGTCATTTATACATCATTGGGTCATTTACCCATTTTCAAGATGCTCCTGTTATAGCAATCATTGGTTCCAACATACAAAATACACCAAATAAAAACAAAATACAAAAAATATACAAAGAAACAAAAGATCGTTAATCAATAACACAATTCCTAGGGGTTCGCAACCATCACACAAATATATAAATTAAGTGATTAACATTGATTAGACTATTATGATGTAACTCCACCAAACATATAAACAATTTAGACAGATATGAGCATAATGAACATGTTGAACATTCAGTAGGACAGGGTATCCAAAGTTATTCATTTTTGATTCAAGACCATTTACTAATCATAATATTTACATTCCCATGTAGATTTTTTTATAAGAGAGCTCACAAGGATTTGGGCCGGATATTCAAACTGCACCCAAAAGTGTGCAACAACAGGAGCAAGTGTAAGTCCACTGTGCCCATGTGCAAGAAGCGTGATATTAAAAACTCATGAGCCAAGATGCGCCACGCCGACGACTGAATATCACACCACCTGCACCATAGCGCAACTAGGAGGTGAAGCTGAGCATATCTGATGCGCCATAGTGCAACAAGGGATGCTCAGCGAGCAGTCCAGATGTGCCACAGTGCAACCAGGGATGCCCCCTGCAGCAAGGCAGCAATGCAGCAGCACAACCAGGGATGCAGGGACCCAGCACCCATGCCACAGATGGGCAGAGGAACACACAGCAGAACAGACATCGCCACCCACATCCCATGCACTGCACAACCAGGGAGAGCTGGAATAACCACTGGCCCATGGATACCAGCAACCAACCCACAGCCGGGCCATAGTGCCCCAGCACACCCCTGAAAGCTGTGACTGGCACACAAGGATTGCCGTCACCCCTGTGCCCACACCATCCCACCAATGCAGAGCACACCCTGCACCATACCCCATACACCCTGCCCAGGAGTAGCAGCCAACAGTGCAGGACACCCCATTCATGCCATCACCCCACTGTGACAATGCAACCCTGTGCACCATGGAGCCATGCAAGGCAGTCCCACCATGGGCACCCTGCAGTGGGTGGCAGCAGACAGAGATGCAACAGATGCATACACAGTGCGCCCTGCATGTCCCCGAGGTATAGCTGAGAGACCGACCATGCGTCAGTACGGAGGTACCCACATGCGACAGGACATGCCCAGTTCTACCTCCAGCGGTACAGCACCCTGCACACCCTCCCAAGGACACATCCCGCCCTAGCAGTGGCCACAACAGCCAGCAAAGACACGCACAGTGTAGCATGGAGGCATGCACCACACAGGATTCAACACAGTGCATGGACAAACACCCACCCATACCCAAGGGCACACCAACACAGGGACACGGTAGCAGGTCAACCAAGCCACTGGCGTGTGGCCCGCGGCTGATGTGTACACGACCAACACCCTACATTACAGGTGTGCTGGCCACCCTCGCAGGCACCATGAAGCTGTATGCCACCAGCATGCTGCGAGCACAAGTGACAGACACTGGAGCACATCCTGCAACAGACACAAGTGACAGCATGGATGTGGGACAACAACAGCAGAGGCCACAGTGCCACTAGAGACAGACGTGCACCATACTGGTGATGTCAGTCAGCCTGGCATTGTGCCGGGTACAGTTGTTATCCAGCATGGACAGCCACCACTGACACGCCAGCAGACCGTGCATATCACAAACATGCAAGGGTGTCAGCTGCACAGGCCATGGATGGTCTGACAGGGTGCCATGCACACAGTGAAGCCCTGTGGACCATTGCACACAGGCATCCAGTGCACAGACTACAACACACAAACCACAGACAGTGACTGATCCCCTGCCCACACCATAGATGGTTCACCTCTGCACACACACACACACACACACACACACACACACACACCGCCCATGTGTGCTCCACCCTGATGCCATACACCACTGCAGCTGAGCACGTGTAGCTGCTGCAATCAGAAACCACCACAGTTGTTATAACAAAATGTATATATTGAAAAAGTGTAAAGTAAAACTATTTACAACTGTATACAAGACTGGGGAAGGGCCACATAACAGGTGGGGGCGGGTAAGGCAGGGGTGAACATATGGGAGGAAGAGGGGTGTGAGGATGGGTCAAAGGGGAAGGTGGTGAGTGGGGCATGGGGACTTTAATGGCCACCCAGGTCCTCCTCTTCCTGGTGCTGATGCAAGCTCCTCCTCCTCCTCCTCTGGACCCCGTGGTGGTGTATTCAGTGCAGGAGCTCTAACATCTCCCTCACCACCACGGCAGCTCTTGAATGTCCTGCTAGATCTGCAGGAGTCTCCTGTCACCTAGGATGAGGGAGCAGAGTCAATAGGTGTAACTGTCCATCCCTCTGCAGCCCACTCATTGTGCATGGCATACAGCCATGTGACATGCCCTGTGATGGTGTGACCACCCACAGTGACCGTGTCCAAAAGACCTGCCCACCCAGGCAGCCACAGCCATGTGGACCACTGCACACACCACCGCCCATGTCTGCACAGTACCACCATGGCTGTACAGTGACTTGGCTATGCGCGTGTGAAGGCAGTTCCACAGCCATGTGCTAGGTGCATGCATGGACCACCATTGACACATTCCCAAACATGCAGTGCCACTGGACAGTGCTGACTGTAACAAGTTGCGTGCATGGCAGTGGTGTCAATGGATGGTAGCCATGGCCCACTGCCCTCCCAGTTATACAGCATGCAATAGTAATCATGGATGTAAGGCACTCACCAACAGCAGGCTGGTCGCAGCCGTGGACCACCATCATCTCCCTGTCCCTCTGCTCCAACATGTGGCGCTCCCTCCCTGTTGCACCGTTCTTCTGACCCTAAGGTGCAAACATGGAAGAGGAACATCAGTACAATCCAGTAGAAAGTCCCCCGCCCCATGTGCGTGAATTCCCACACAGCCAGACCCACGCATCCCACACCCTGATACCACTACAGCCAACACCAGATGACCCCTCCATGTGCTGGACACATGCAACCATGATACCAGTATGGATAATAAAAGTGTATGGATGTTGCACCTACCTGGCCGTGGCACCGTGCCCCTCCTGGCACATGCCGCAGGTGGGCAAGCAGATCTGGGTCCCTGCACCTCAGGTCCCCATAATGGTGGCGGCACTGCTCCCGTCCACCCCATACCGCTGGCCACCTCCAGAGCGCCTGCCACCTCCTGCCATACCACACTCCTGGCCCTGTCCAGGGTGCCTCCCAAACAAAGCCCCAACATGGGGCTCAACTATAGCCACAAGGTTTGCGAGCTCTATCTGGCTCCACACCACAGCGCCTCACGCCATCTCTGCTGCCCGGTTCAAGCAAAATGGTGATCTGTAGCATGATCCTGCCACGTGCACATGCTGCGGTAGCAGCACCACCATTCCCTATCGCTGTCACCGAACAGCACGATAGTGGTGCACCCATGCCTGATGCATGGTGCCTAGGAGGCAAAGGTCAGGCACAGGGTTAAGGGTCTCTGGCACATGGACAGCCACAGTGCGACTGGAACCCAATGCATGTAGCACGATTGGGTGCCTGTGTGCCACCTCCTGTTAATGACCTACAGTGCCATTGCCCCAGTGACCTATGATGCCCCAGTGCCACAGCGCCATATAGGTAAACAGTGCTGTAGCACCACTGGCACAATGGTGGCCGTGCCCTCGTGCCTCCCGTGCACAGAACGTCAGCAGCACAGCAGGCGCCTGCGTCATCAACCTGGGCATGCACAGTTAGGTGTGTAATGTGCATGTCACGGAACTGCGCCTTGGCTCAACACGTTCAACACAACTGTGCAAAGCGCAACAGTGCGATATTCAGCGGCATATGCAAATCATCTAATCAGCCATTCAATGGCGCAGTCACTGCATTGCATCCACTTAAAGATGCACCTCACCTCATTTGCATGGGTTGTGTTACAAAAGTGGAAATTGGGCTGCACTGGCCATAGTCAGTTACTGCAGTTCTATTGCAGTGATTTGCATGCTGTTTGGGAGTGTGAACTGTGGTGTTTGGGACATGCATGTGACTGCACAGTCACAGGTAACACCTGTCATTCTCACAGGATGAATCATGACCTAGCGTATGGTGGAGGAAGAGGAACAGAGTTGTGGGAGGAAGAGGAGGCCAAATTTTACAAAGGCCAAGATAGATGCCCTGTTCGAGGCCTACCTCGACCAGGAGCCACTTCTCAGCAGGCGCCAGAACACCACAGGCCCATGCTGCTGCATGGGAGGAGGTGGCATGCTGTAACCCTGCATGGCAGCCACCAGCACTCTGTGCAGTAGTGCAAAAGAAGATGGGCATGGACAGGCGGAGGATTAAGAGAAGGTGGCTGCCATCAGGGCAGCACAGTCTGTGACTGGTGGGGACAGCCGGAGGTGTAACGCCTGAGCCCACAGGAAGAGCGGGTTGCTGGCAGCATGCAGCCTTGACCATTGAGGGTGTTCGGGTGGTGGATTCCAGATGGGTGGTAGCCTGTCACTGTAAGGTAAGTCATGGTCTGTCTATTGGGGTACAGGATAGATCACATGCAGTAATGCTACTTTTTCCCTTACAGCTCCTGGCGTCTGCATGGGTCAGCAGTGGAGGCTTCTCCTCTGAGGTCAGTCACATGGAGATGGAGGAGGCCCTTCCAGCTCACAGGAATATGGGGGTCAGGGCGACAGTGGGCCCGCCTGGACGTCTGGACTGCTGTTGGTGGAGCAGGTGCGGAGGAGGCCCTGCCCATGTCCCAGCTTGCCAGCGTCCATGGATGCCAGCATGCTGAGACTCAGGCTGGTGCCAGATCCGTCACCGATAATGATGGAGCTAATGTCATGGGCAGTGACACATGTGTGCCACAGGATGGCCACACAGCAGGTGACATCGTGGCCATGGCTGTGGGTGCCACCATGGAGGCCTCGTGTCATCACAGTCCCAGCCTATGCCTGTCTGCACCAGTGGGGCAGCACTGGTGTGTGTCAGAACAGTGGGACTGTTGCAGCCACTGCGGTGACACCATTGAGACCTGGGAGTGGCAGCCGGAGGGCAGCATCAGCAGTCGGCCAATGGCCATGGGGTACAGTGTCGGGGGCGGCGTCAGTGCACCGCCTGTGGACATGCAGGCCTGACCCTGGTGTGCAGCGCCCACCCTCAAGGGGTGATGAACATCAGGCCACGAACACCCTGAGGGACAGCATGCCGATCAGGCAGATGACCTCTTGGATGAGCACACCGCATACTGCAAGCATCAGTCAATCAGCAGATGCGGCTTGTGATGGCGGTGGATGCACTGAGTGCGGCTCTGCACCAGGCAGAGGAGCAGCGCTGCACAGACACCACTCTGCTCCTGGCAGGATGGTCCGTTCACGGAGGTTTGACCGCTGCCATTGACAGGCAGACACAGGCATTCACAGCTGTCCGGCCACAATGGGTACACAGTTATTTGCCCATGCGTCACAGACACCATGCAGTGCAATGTCACCCGTTCCGCGTCAGATGCGACACCATCCTTGTTGACACCGGATTCAGCTGCAGGCATCCTGAGCACACCTGGTGCAGGCATGTTCGGTGTGCTGCAGACCCCTGCATGAGCACAGTCATGTTCACACAGTGGAACCCTGGGGACCATCAGTGCCACCCCATGAGGCCAGTGGTCAGCCTGTCACTGCTGGCAGGTCTCGGCGGGACCGCCCACACATCCGATGGTGGCGCGTGGCACTGTGGCTCATGATGACCTGTCTCCCAGAGATGGCTACTGTCTGATGCTGCCCTGTGCATTGTGTCATTCAGCAGGCAATGCATGGGTGGGTACCCAGCCCTGACGTACACACACACAGTCCATCTGCACACCTCCCGGCTGCTGTCCACTGTTGCGTGTGCATGATGATGCCTGCTTTAGCTGTACGCCACTGTGTAATGGTGCCCAGTGGCTGACACATGCACAATGACAGGCAGTGGGCGTGGTGGTCTGTGGACATGTGTGTGGCTAGGGGTGGTGGTCTGGGTCATGCCTCCTACCCTTTGCATGTCTGGTGAGTGTGTGTGTGTGTGTGTGTCTGTATGATCGTGCCATGTTAGACCTCACCCATCCTCGGTGTGTGTGCGGTTCCATGCCCGGCCACTTCCCTTGATGGCATGCACCCTGGTGTGTGTCCATGCGTGTTTGTGGTTGTGACTTTGCCACTGGTGGTTGCACATGGCCCATGACTTACCTGGGTTGGCTGAAGTGCTCCTCTGTGATGGTGTCCAGGTGCAGTTGTGCCAGCTGGAGCAGTCGGGGTCCCATCACCCAAGGGGGCTGCCCATCACCATCATCATTGGCGTCCTCATCATCCCATCATTGTCCCCCTCTTGACCTGTCGGCTATCCCACAGTCATTAGCCATATTGTGCAGGATGCAACAGGCCAGGAATAGTCTGCAGGCCTTTGAGGGCTGTACTGCAGGGCACCTCCGGAGGTGTCCAGGCAACGGAAACGTGCTTCAGCATCCCGAACACCCGCTCGATGACATTGCGTGTGGTAGCATGTGCCTCATTGTAGCATTGCTGCAATGGGGTCATAGGCTGCTGGTATGGTGTGAGCAGCCAGGGACTGGTGGGTATCCACTGTCACCTGTGTGTAGAGGTGGAGGTTGGTTTGTTGATAAGCATCACCCTGTCTCCGGCCATGTTGGCCACTACCCTGTCTCCGGCCTATGTTTATACGTGTGGTTTGCATACCCACCCACTAAGTGGCCAGTGGGGATGTCCCCACTCGAATCTGTGGCACGGTGCCAACTGGTGTCAGATGAAGGCATCATGTGCTCCCCAGGGTGCGTGGCACAGACATTGATTATGTGCCCTGGCATTGCACACCACCTGGCAGTTGATGCTAGTATAGCCCTTCCATTGATATATGCAGCCCCTTGGGCCAGGTGGTGGTGGATGGCCACATGGGTGCAGTCTATTGCCCCGAGGCCAGACATATGCTACCCTGTGGAACTCCTATGTATGCTGTGTGCTCTGCCAGTGTCCTGGGGAAATGGATGTACTCCGCAGCATGTGTCAGCAGTGTGCTGAGGAATTGGGTGAGGTGGCATGATGCGGCTGACTGGGTTATGCCTGTGATGTCCCTGTTGGGCTCTGAAGGTACCTGTGGTGAGCAAGCACATGCAAGCTGTCACTTTAGTCTGCACTGAGAGAGCATGGCTCTGTCGTGGGTGCCTGCATCACATCACTGCACAGCTCACAGAGCCACCTCAGAATTGCCTGATTCAGTAGGTACCAGCCCACGATCTCAGTATCACTGTACAGCTCTAAGCTGCTGCAGGCCTGGTACTGCCTGTTGGGGGCATACCACGGGGGCCCTTCCATGGCCGTGCCTCCTGCTGCCTGCCTTCTCACCCCTCATTACTGCCTCCATCTGGATGGTGGCACTGGCCATGACCCTAGCTTGTGTTCAGCCCCCACTGGCAGCTGTTTCTATGTTCCCCACTGTCCTGGCTGCTACTTTCCTGCACCGAACACTTTCCTGTGATGGCCTCTGTGCTGTGTGGCACTTCCCTTCTGCACTGGCTGTGGCTCTCCACAACTTCCCTGTGCCTGTGTGTTCAGGGTGCCCTTTCCTGGCCTGTCCTGTGTGTCCCTCCTGCCCTGTTTGTGTGGCTAGAGTTCAACCTCATGTGCCTTCTCTGTAGCGTTCTTGCCTCTCCCTTGTTCCTTTTTATTTTGGCTCATTTCCACTATCGCGCAACTTCCGCTTGCTCCCCTATTGCGCATGGTGCATGTTGTTGAAATATCGCACTGCGCCATTTATGCATGGTTCCTCCCTTCAGTTGCAATATACATTCATTATCATTGTGCTATTGTCTCAGCGTGATTTGGGGGCGATCTGTCTCGATGAATATCACAGAATGGCGATTTTGGGACTTGTGCTGGAGCAACCCTATTGTGCATAAGCGCAACCCTTTTTGAATATCTGGGCCTTGGAGCTTTGTAATTTATGTCTTAATTTAATATCAGTGGGTTCCCAATATTGTTTTACCTAGCTACAAAAGTCATATTCCCAAATCTATCCTTAATTTTAGTTTGTGAATATTTATTATTTACATCTCTTAAATTGTATTTAGTTTCTTTCATTTTTAATTTGTTTATTAAATACTTTGTTTTTTACCCTGTATTACCAAATGTATATGTCCTGTCCATTTCAGGTCACTTTTATAATCTAAAGGTAACCAATTTAAAGATTTTAACATTTCACAATGGTGTAAAAGGATAATGCACTTTAAAATAAATCTTGCTAAATTATTATAAACTACATCCAAAATGTTCTAAATTCAGTTTACTTGCTTGACTATATATGGCTTCCGTAATCTAAGCATGGGATTATTAACTGGTTTACTATACTAGTCCTCATTTTTAAATCTAAACAGAATCCTGATCTGTGAAAGGCACCTAGTTTTCTATTTGTTTTCTTTATTAGTTAATTTATATGAAAATCAAATTTCAATTCCTCGTCCAAACACCCAGTATTTATAACGTCTCCTGCCCTAAGGTGTCATTTTGTAATGTTTTATCTGTATTTGAGTTTGCTGAGCTACCTTTCTCCCCTGTTTATTTTAAACTCATAACTTTAGTTTTCTTACTGTTCAAAACTAACCTTGATGTTTGCAACCATAATTCCAAATTTGTGAAATCTGTCTGTAGCCTAAGTTCCATTTCTTGTGGTGTTTTACCTTGAGCAATTAATACTGTATCATCAGTATATAGTCTTACTTTTATATGTTTAGCTGTTGTGACCATATCATTTTATATGTATTAGAAATAATGTTGGCCCCAAAATTGAGCATTGTGGAACTCCCTTTGGACTTTAGCTGGATTCAATAGATACCGACCTATCTGCACCTGTTGTGTTCTGTCGAATAAATAAGACTGGAACCACAGTAATGTTTCATCATCTAAACCCATAGATTTCATCCTATCTAGCAATATTCTGTGGTCCAAGGTGTCAAGGCTTTGAGAGGTCTATGAACACCACGCCCACTGACCCCCCTCATTCAGCTGTGAGGCAATATCCACCAGGTCAGTGAGCGCGGTGTCCATGGAGTGGCCCTTCCTGAATCAGGACTGATAGCAGGTCAACAGTGAGTTCTTCTCTAGATGTTCATTTGGTTGCTTCTGCACTAACCTCTTCATTATCTTCGACAGCGTGGACAACAGAGCTTATGGGCTATTGTTTGTTGGTTCTACAGCTACACCCCTTTGAAAATAGGAATAATCTTAGCTTTTTCCAAAAGTCAGGAAACCTTTGTTCTGTGAGACTCCAATTGAATAGTTTAGTCAACACAGGTGCTATTATTTCACGAATCTTTCAGAAACCTATTCTCTACATTATCTAAACCATAGGCTTTATTTATTTTTAGCTTTCTTATTTCTGCTTTGACCTCCTTGCAGGAGAAGATCTTAAATCTAAACTTGCAGGTATTATGATCATTCTGGGAAATTGACTGAAACCCACCCTTACAATCTACTCCTAGGCTAATATCTGGTAAAGTAGAGAAATATTTATTTAAGCTATTTGCTAACTCCTGGGTTGACAATATTATTCATTTTTCTTCTGTCTGAATGGGAACTTTATCAACTATTGGTTTCTCAAAAGATTTTAATAGAGACCAATATGTCCGGGGTCATTGTTTGCATCCACCTTTGCTTTATAATAACTAGCCTTTGTTTTCCTAAATTTGGTCTTTAACTCATTTCTAAGTTTTATATAAGTTCCAATCCATGATATTTAATGTTTTATTTGTTTTTTCCAAATTCTATTTTTATCCTAATCTCCTTTTTAATTTTTCAGTAATCCATGGCAGATGTTGTTTCCGAAAATTAATACTTATATCGGTGCTATTTTATTACAGGCTTGTTGAAACAGGTCAACAAATTATTTTATAGCCAGTTCAATTCAGGGATTAGGAAAAGCCTATCCCACCTGATTTTCCCCACAGCTAAGTTCAATTTTCTTTACTATAATTTTTAAAACATCTTCATTTGATGTACTGGGGCCTGTCTCTTACTCCTTTTCTAATTTAGAACTTATCTCTAGGGACCTTAAAATGGAACAGTGATCTCCCAGTATTGAATCTTTCACCTGTATAGATTTTATTTTAGACTTACTGAAATGAATATAAGATCTAGAATATTTCCTTCAGTATTTAATTTAGATTTCCTAGTAGGGTAGTGATTATTTGCCTTAACCCAATGGACTTAGTTTAGTTTTTGAAGCCATTCCTCTGGGTTTGTTCCAGGCTGAGTTAAAATCACCTAGTAAAATGAGGTCATTACCTTGGGTATACTGCTGCAATGTTTTGAAAAGATCATTGAATTTGAACATTGCACCTTAGGTGGTGAATAAACTAGGCCTATAGTAATGTGTAGGTGTATTATTTGCACCAAAATACATTCGATGTTTCCAATAGCTCTTGAAAAAGAACTTTGTGTGTCCCAAAACTCCATTTAGTATAGAGTATGAGTCCCTCCACATTTACCGTTCTGTCTTCACAATGTTGATGAAAATTCTAAAGTTCTATTTCATTGAATGTACTTTTGTGGTCAGCCATGTTTCTGTTAAGGTTACTATATAAGGAGTTTCACTCTCAGTCCAAGTTCTCAATTGATACAATGGAATTAAGTGCACTTCTATGGGCCAGTACTTCTCTTTCCTTAGTGGGATCTAATACTTTTTTAAGGAGTGCTCTAGCTCCCTAATCTGAGTCTGCAGGGCTACCTTTTGGGCCTCTCCTTCTATTTTATGATAGGAGGATTCAAATCAATTTACCCCTGATCGCTGCCTTTATTGTATCCCAAAGGATGGATGGAGTAACTGCCAGGGTGTCATTTGTTATCAGGACTTCTTTAATCATTTCTTGTATTGATTTCTGATCTTCCTTTCCTGTACGAGAGTCAAATTAAGGTGCCACAGGATCCTTTTCCTGCTTTGCCCCATTTGTGTCTGCATCACCAGGGTGCAGAGAGGTATATTTCACCTATTTCTACTTTCTTTATCTGAGAAGTGCTTTCCTTAGGAACAAAAACTAATCTATTCTTGAACACTTTGTGTACTAAAGAAAAAAATATAATCCCTTTTCTGGCCATGAAAATCTTTCCATGCATCTATATAACTCATCTAAGTCATTAGTTTATTGACCTTTAGAGCCACTCTCCTGTCTGACCACGGAGCCATGGAAGAACTGTCTAGGTAGTCATTTACTGCAAGATTCAGGCCCCCCATGATCAATGTTCCTCTACCCACTCCGTAAGTCGCATGCACAACCTCCTATAAAATTATAGTCTGAGCCCTGAAGGGCATATAGAGGGCAATCATGATCATTTGGCCACTGTAGGTACTCTTTCAAAGCTGCCAGGCATCCCACCACATCCACCAAAGTATCCTGATTCAATGGCCACCCTTCCCATCACCAGAACCACTGAGTTCCTACTACGCCTCCTGTATATATGGGGCTACTACTTTGGAAAAATGAATTTATTTAACTTTTCATGTTCAGAGGGTGAGAGGTGTGTCTTTGGTGCATACAAAAGTCTGTCCCAGTCTTTTAACAAAGGAGATAACCTTGCTGCGCTTAATTGGGTTTGTTAGCTAACTACCAGTCTATCTCTAACCTGCTGTTTGTTGGTAAGGTTATTGAAAGGTGGTTATGCTTGCAATTGGATGATCATCTTATAATTCACAATGTCTATGATACTCTTCAGTCTGGTTTTGAAGAGAGCATAGCACGGAGACTGCTCTTGTCCGGTATTGAGTGACCTCCTAATGGCCAGAGATCAAAAGCATGTACCATTCTGGTCCTTCTCGATCTCTCTGCTGCATTTGACACTGTAGACCATGGTGAGCTATTGGATCACCTGTGGGTTTATTGTCGCTGTCTGGTACAGTCCTCAAATGGTTTCATTCTTACCTCACAGACAGGTTTCAGAGAGTTGCCACTGGAATGTTTTCCTCTGGCTCACTCACTGCCTTGTGGGGTACTGCAGGGTTCCATTTTAGCTCCCATGTTGTTTTCAGTGTATATGCTGCCATTGGGAGAAATCATCAGGTGATACAGTTTGGGTTTTGGCATATGCAGATGATTCCCAGCTGTATCTGTCCTTTCTGCCTGGCCAGGATGATGCACTCTCCATGCTAACAATTGCCTTGATGAGATCAGACTTTGGATGAGTTCCAGCTGGCTGAGACGGAATCCAGACAAGACTGAGGTATTGGTAGTGGACCCAAGTCATCTGGGGTGGTTTGGGAGCTGGACAACCATCAGGCTTGTCACCAGTGGTATGTCGCCCCTAACTCTGATCAGGTGTGAAATCTACATGAGTTTTGATGGCAGCTTGACCTAAAATCTGAAGTGTCAGCTGTCATTAAATCCTCTTGTTACCATCTGAGGAATATTGCCCAGATAAAACACCTGGTTCCTCCAGATGATCTTCCAACACTGGTCCATAGAAACATAGAAACATAGACTTTGATAGCAGATAAAGAATACTTGGCCCACCCAGTCTGCCCATTTCCCTACCTACTGGATAAGCTGCAGATTCTAGTTAACCAACAGCCTACTTCCTGCCACCCACTACAATTGCCTTGTGTCTGTCCCATGCATGTTTGAATTTCCCACTGTTTTAGCTCCCCAACAACCTTCCCAGGAAGGCAGTTCTGTGCATCCACCACTCTCCGTGAAAAAGATTTCTCACATTACCCTGAGCTGTCCCTCTATCTTTAAATAGTGTCCCTTGTTCTTACACATCTCTTTTCTGGAAAGATGCTACCCCTGGTCTTTGTTGATTCCCTTGAGGTACTTGAATGTTTCTATCATGTCCCCGTCCCTCCTTTCATCAAGGGTATACATATTAAGATCTCTCAGTCTATCTTCATATGATTTCTGATGCAGACCCTGCACCATTTTAGTTGCCCTCTCTGGACTGCTTCCATCCTGTCTATGTCCTTGGGTAGATGAGGTCTTCAAAACTGCACACAGTACTCCAGATGGGGTCTCACCAACTGTCTGTACAGAGAGATAACCACTTCCTTTTTCTACTTGTGATGCCCCTTCCTATGCATCCCAGTATCCCCTGGCTCTCCTCACTGACTTCTCACATTGCTTACCCACCTTTAGATCATCTGATATGACTACCCCCAAGTCCCGTTCCATTTTTGTTGTTGTTAGTACCTCCCTGCTATTGTGTACTCTTCTCCTGGGTTTTGTTTCCCAGGTGCATTACTTTGCACTTCTTTGCATTGAATCTAAGTTGCCATATGTCTGACCATTCCTCCAACCTTGACAAGCCCCTACTCATCCTTTCTACCCCTTGTGTATCAACTCTGTTACAGATCTTTGTATCATCTGCAAAGAGGCATATCTTTCCCTCCAGACCCTCTGCAATGTCACCTATAAAGATGTTAAAGAGGACTGCACCCAGTACTAAGCCCTGAGGTACTCCACTAGTGACCCCTTTTTGCCTTTGTCACTGCCCATCTTGATTACTGCAACTCCCTTTACCTAGGGCTACCTGGGGTTGATATCCGCCACCTGCAGCTGGTGCAGAATGCAGTGACAGGCTCTTGACTGGTATTCTTAGAACCAGTCATATTACACCTGTGCTTGAGCTGCACTGGCTGTCTGTTAGGTGGTGGATCACCTTTTAGTTTGTTTTACTAACCTTCAAAGCCCTACATGACCAGGGACCTGGTTACCTGAAAGATCTCCTGATTCCCTACTGCCCTCCTCCCTCTCAGCTCCACCAGTGAGGGATTGCTGGAGATTCCCAGGTTCGATTGAAGACATCAGGATCTCGTGCTTTTGCTTTTGCAGCACCAACCCTGTGGAATTTTCTATCTCATTGGTTGAGAGAATTCAATCATCGATAGTTTTAAAACCAGTTTGAAAACATATTTATTTAGTTTGCATGTCTTTAATTATGGTTATTATATTTTAATGCTGGTTTTAAAATTCTTATTAGTATGTATATATTTTATGTAAAGCTCCTTGGTTTTGAAAGGTGCTATAGAAATAAAGTTGACTTGACTTGACTTAATGTTAAAGGAGAGTATGGTGGTATTCACCTTAGCCATGTTTATCTATTTTGGGCTTTACCTGTTATTTCTCCTAACACTGTCTTCCATGTACTTACTGAGAGTGGACCTGCTTATGGGGAGAGACAAGCAGTAGAAAAGGCAGCAGCTCTATGAATACATAAAAAACTAAGCATAAAGTAACTTTAAAACATCCAACTATGTCGGTTTTAGTAAATACAAAATAGCCAAGCATTTTGTAAGACAAAGAAAGAAGAGGTAAAGGTTAACAGTCAAAATTGTGACTTCCAAAGTGAAATGTCTAGTCACAATAAACAACTTACTGAAATACAACTATAACTATAGAACATTTAAACTTTCTGGAAAACCGGACAGGCAAAAGAGAGATTAAACTATTCCCTCCTTCAACCTTGATTAAACTATATGAAACTTCCAAGGTAGAAGGCCTAAAGCAGGAAGACCTTTAGTCCCTTACCCTTTATATCCTGCACTGGGACTTAGGGTCAGGGAAGAAGGGGTATTTTCCTTGTGTAAAGTCCACTCTAGCAGGGCTCAGAATGATGTTATATAATCGCCAACAGATCAATGGGTATTTGGGTTTAAAATGAAGCATTTTCTCCCACCCAACCATTTCTTTTAATTAGTCTAGTGTCAGCAGTGGGGAGAGACAGGCCACACAGGGAGAAATAACCCCCGATGGCCTGACTCCCCACATCAGACCCTTTCTATGGACTCCAGATCTCTGGATGTCCCACCATTAACTAATTCAATTTTCAGTTTGTCACATGAAAGGAGGCAAAACGTTAGATGGGGGGAAGCCAAGCCCCACATAATCCCTCCCAAAATAACCTACTATTACATGGTTTTGAATTTTCATAATTGATCCTCATTCGATCTGTTCAGCTGGTCCCCTAAGTTCCCACCCGCACCCCGCCATCCCCAGGTACACACACATTTTATTTCACTTTTTCCCACCACACCCACTTAATATGTATACACTGAGGAGAGGAGGGAGAGGAGGACATGATAGAAACTTTCAAGTACATCAAGGGAATCAACAGAGTCCAAGATGGTAGCATCTTTCAGAAAAGAAATGTGCAAGATCAAGGGGCACAATTTGAAGATAGAGTGGGGACGGCTCAAAGGTAATATGAGGAAGTATTTTTTCACAGAGAGGGTTGTGGATACATGGAACAGCCTTTCTGAGGAGGTAGTGGACTCAAAAACAGTGGAAGAATTCAAGAATGCATGGGACAGACATAAGGCAATTCTAGTGGGGGAAGGAGGAAGTAGGCTGTTAGTTAACTAGGATCTGCAGCCTATGCATTAGGTAGGAAATGGGCAGACTAGGTGGGCCAGCGGTCCTTATTTGCTATCAAATTCTATGTTTCTATGTTTTACATCCCTTTCATCCCTCCACTTATTTTGTTAAGTTCACTGTCATTTTTCTCCTCCCAAAAGAATTATATAATTAACATTTTCCACCAGAATAAGTTTGTACTGTTCCATTCACAGTCTGGAGTTATCCGATCTTTCCTTTCTTGTTTATATATAGAGGTAGTCCAAGGCTGCAGGGTTTCCAGTCCGGATTTCAGGCTAAATTGCCTCTTGACCGAACTCACATCTCTGAGGATTAGTTCTGCAATTATACGGTGAGGAGACAGTCTCTGATTAGCGGTTGGGAGGAGGTACTCCCTTATCTCCGTGAGGGCCATGCGGCAGTCCCTGATAAGCCCAATGTTAGAGGCCTTCTTTAAGTCCCACTGAGTCAGGGGATAGAAAGAAGGGAGGAGAGAACCAACTTCCAAAGAAATGGGTTTGATGCGGCCATGACTTAAGAGTACTTGAGTGGATTTAGGTTAGACCAGGTACAGTTATGCTGAGCCTCAGCGATCACCATATCCTTCAGCCCCATCATTCTCCAAGACTCTGGCAACTTTTTGATAAGGTCCCTTATCATGGAGGCAGCTCATGTAGTGTAGAGGCCTGCAGACTGCCTTTGTCTGCACGATGGTGCCGATCTCCACTCGTTCAAGGCGATTCCTTCCGTTTCTGTTGCACCAGCCTAACAGAGGTAGGGATCATGATCCTCGCTTTTCAGGGCCTCCTCCACTTCCTGTGCTGAATCATATGCTGCAGGACCCTCTTGCAATGAACCCTTAGGAGATCAACATATGGCGTCTGGAACTTCATCTGCTTCTCCTGTAGCACTTTTTAAAACAAGGCCATATTCCATTCTCTGCCACTGTATGATAGTAGGGTAATCATGGTCAAAAATAATCATGAGTCCAGGTATGTTACTCTTTTTTGCCAAGCTCTATGGAGAATGTCCTCCTCAACTCTATAACTATTGAATTTAATTATAACCAATCTGGGGCAAGCAGTATCTTCCTTAGGCCTTGGTATTATTGCTCTATGGGTTCGTTCAATCTGAAGGTCATAGGCTGGTGGCAACTCTAGGACATCCGAGCATATCTGTTATAAATTCTGTCATTAGTCTTGTTTAGGCTCCTTCTTTAAGCCTGTAGAGTCACAGGTATCTCTGTGGGAATGACTTTCTAAATCAATGCATTTGTTTTCCAGCTTGAGAGCATGGTGACACAGTGCATAAACCATCTGGCCTAGGTGCATTATTCCATCCTTGGCCTGTGCTATCTGATCTTTGGTCTTCTGAATCCGACGCTCAGCTTGGTTCGTTTTTGATTAAGCTGGGATAATTCAGCTTTATTTTTCTGCTCGCATTTCTTTTCAATTCTTTTAGCAGTATGTTGAATCTCTGCCATGAGAGTCTGTCTGTTTCTCATCAGTATCATATGTTGTGGCTGGTTTGGCCGCTGTGGCAGGCCTGTTTCCTAGTCAGTGAGGCTGTGTGGATCCAACTGCATCTTGCTCTCCTTTGTTCTGATGGGAGCGAGACCTGGAGTTCTTATCTCTTTGTGTACCCTCCTGACATTGTTCCTCTTTTGGTCGATCAAGTAGCCTATTAAATGGGGTTTATTTTGGGTTGGGATCAGAGCTCACACTCAGGAACCGCTTCAAACCATGGCAGAACCGAAGTCGAACATTGCTTGTTTCAACAGCATCTTTCCTCGTCTTTCATGAGTTCCCTGGTTTTGTGTTTGCTAGCAGTTTTGCTAACCTGCACACAGGGGTCTCTTGTAGCAGCTTTTTTGTGACATTGCTATCAGCATTAACTGACATGGATAACCATTAGTGCCCTTGGCTCTCAGTGTGACATGGAAGACTGGCATTTCTGTTGGCTAAAACTTTGATATGGAACAATGGATGTGCTGCTGACCCTACCTAGAAATAGATGACTGGCAATGCTGGTGACCTTTATCCTGACATAGATGAACAGCAGAGCAGTTGGATCTAGTTCTCTCATTGATTGTAGGCAATGCAGTTGGCTCTAGGTTTGGCTTACTCTGTCATGGATGGCTAGCAGTACTGCTGACTGACTTTTAACCTGAGATGGATGACCTGTAGTGCAGTCATCTCTAACTCTGAGATGCATGATTAGCAGTGTTGTTGGGTCTTACTCTGACATGGATTACTGATAGTACTGTTCACTCTTGCACTTACAAGAATGGCCAGCTATGCAGTCGGCACTTGCTCTGACATGAATGACTGATACTGCTGTTGGCTTTACTCTGACATGGATGTCTGTCAGTGCTGCTGACTTTTACCCTGACATGCTGACAGTGCTATCAGCTCTTGCTCTGACAAGGGTGACAGGCAGTGCTTTCAGCTCTTACCCTGATATGGATGACAGGCATTGCTGCTGACAATTACCTTGACATGGATGACAGCCAGTGCCTTTTACTCTTAAAGCAATGCGGAAAACTGTGGCATACACTCACACCAAGGGTGAGAATGCCATCACAAAGGTCCTTTATTCAAGTAAAATCAGCAAAAGCACCCCAATCACTAACCACACCCAGCTAAAACCTCAACATTTTGCACAGTGCGCCTGTGCAAAACATTGAGGTTTCTTGTTGGGTTGGCTGGTTAGGTGATTGGGGTGCTGTTTGCTGATTTTACTTGAATAAAGGACAAGAACAGTTAATCCTTGTGATGACATTCTCTCCTTGGTGTGAGTGTGCGCTTTTTCTGCATTGCATTTGAGCCTCCTTTACTACTGGCATCACATGCTGTGAAGCTGCTCTGTTTGGACTGCTTTTTACTCTTATTCTGGCATGGATGACTGGCAGTGGCTGACCCTTAGTCTGGCATGAATGATCAGAGTAGCCGTGATGATAGCAACTCGGAATGATAAACTGTCACAATGGGGACAGAAGTACAGCGCCAACACTTTTGTGTGATTGATGGTCTCCATCCTCAAGTGTGCTCCCACCTAGAGTTGGATATATATTTAGGGGGTGGTGGCAAAGCCCCCACAAGAAAAGACATTTACAAACTGTTCATGCGTGGGTTCTGTGTCGTTGTGATGGTTTGCCAGAAACATAGAAACATAGACTTTGATGGCAGATAAGGACCGCTGGCCCATCTAGTCTGCCCATTTCCTCATCTACAGGATAGGCCGTAGATCCTAGTTAACCAACAGCCTATTTCTTCCTATGTCCTCACAAGAATTGCCTTATGTCTGTCCCATGCATTCTTGAATTCTCCCACAGTTTTAGACCCCACAACCTCCTCAGGAAGGCTGTTCCATGCATCCACTACCCTCTCTGTGAAATAATACTTCCTCACATTGCCCTGAACCGCCTCTTCTATCTTTAAATTGTGTCCCTTGTTCTTGCACGTCCCTTTTTCTGAAAGAGGCTACCCTCTTGGACTTTGTTGATTCCACCGAGGTACTTAAAAGTTTCTATCATGTCCCCCTCTCCCTTCTTTCCTCAAGGGTATACATATTAAACTCCTTTAGTCTCTCCTCATACAGCTTCTCTTGCAGACCCTACACCATTTTAGTTGCCTCTCCTCTGGACTGCTCTATCCTGTCTATGTCCTTGCGAGATGGGGTCTCCAGAACTGGACGCAGTACTCCAGATGGGGTCTCACCAACTGTCTGTACAGAGGGATAACAACTTCCTGTTTTCTGCTGCTGATGCCTCTTCCTATACATCCCAGTATACCCCCAGCCCTCCTTACTGCCTTCTCACATTGCTTGATAACCTTAAGGTCATCTGATATGATTATCCCCAGGTCCCTTTCCTTTTTGTTGTTACTACCTCCCCACCTATTGTGTATTCTTCCCTGGGTTCTTGTTTCCCAGGTGCATTATTTTGCACTTCTTTGCATTGAATCCTAGCTGCCATACTTCTGACCATTCCTCCAACCTTGCCAAGTCCCTTCTCATCCTTTCCACGCCTCCTTGTGTATCAACCCTGTGGCAGATCTTTGTGTCATCTGCAAAAGGCATACTTTTCCTTCCAGTCCCTCTGCAATGTCACTGATGAAGACATTAAAAGGACTGGACCCAATACTGAACCCTGTGGTACCCTACTAGTAACCCCTCTTCTTCAGAGTGGACTCATTTACAATGACCTTCTGTGTCCTGTTGTGCAGCCAATGTTTTATTTAGGCTACCACCCTGGGACCCACTCCCAGGCTGGTTAATTTGACTATTAATCTTTTGTGTGGGACTGTGTCAAATGCCTTGCTAAAGTCTAGGTAGGCCATGTCCACAGCCCCTCCCTGGTCTACTACTTTGGTCACCCAGTCAAAGAAATCTATTAGATTCGTCTGACATGACCTTCCTGTGAACCCATGCTGCCTTGGGTCCTGTGCCCCACTGGCCTCTAGGTACTCAACTATTCTTTCCTTCAGAAGTGACTCCATCACTTTCCCTACCACAGAGGTCAGACTGACTGGTCTATAGTTTCCTGCCTCTGTCTTGGTCCCACTTTTGTGAAGGGGAATCACATCCGCCTTCCTCCAGTCCTCAGGTACCACACCATCCCCCATGATTTATTAAAAAGAGTAGCCAGTGGTTTCACCTAGTTCCTCCCTTAATTCCACAGTCAATACTATGACATGAAACCAAAGACCAGCAGTGCTACTGACCCTTACTCTATGGTAGACAGATTGGAGGTCTATTGACTCTGTGTAAGTTAAAGAATGGTAAAAGAACAGGAAGTCAAGACAGAAAGTGATAACATATTATATATAATAATATAAGAAGGTAAAAAGGGTTCCTACCTTGCACCGACAGGTGGCAGGTATTGTAGCTCTTAAACAGCTGTTAATCATATCTGGTCATCTGAAACAATAAGAAGATTAGCATGAGGACTACAGCCTGCTAAAGTAGGGATATTTTTACTTCATTGACAGCCATGGAAGACCAGCGCAAGTCAAGATAGGCAAGTAGAAGGTTAGCTGCAATAGTTCAGGTCAATTTACACTCCCAATGTTACAATCAACCCTTACTTCTAACATGAAATCTTCCTTGTCTCACCCTGACAGTTTAAATAATCTCTTCATCAATGATGTTATTAAAACATCACAGCCACTCAGAGGTAACATAGTCCTCAGCAGCACACTTTTAAATATTTCTTATGAAGCCATTAACAAAAAAAAAAACAAATTGGGACCATAAGTGCACTGCATCAGTGCCAGTGACATGGCAGATAATAGATGGAGAATAACATGAGAAGATATGGCTTGCACATCACAAAGTGCTGGTGGATAGTGGATAGAGAGGATGTCAGAAAACAAGGAATTTCCTATATAGAAAACATGATACAGGAGGTCAGGCCAGCAGATAAGGGAGGGTGGAGGATAATAAAGGGACAGATAATAGAGGGTGCACTGTATTAGTAAATAGTCAGGGAGGGAGGGCTTAGGCTTAAACTTGGCTTAGATCCAGCACCACTGATAGAGAGAAGTAAACATACCCAACTATGCCTTGTTCAGAGCTGATAGGCATGCTAGAGGAGGAGGAGGGGTAGCTATTCACGTTAAAGACAAATTTTCTGCCTCCTGCTTATCCTCAGCATCTGTCGCCAGCGAATTCAATGCCCAATTCTCAAAGTGGAAATTACACAGACTACTGCACCTTTGCATAATAGGATGCTACAGACCACCGCCTGCTGGCCTACAGCTTGTGTCATATCTAAGTGACAAGTTGGGACAGGGCTGCCTGAAACTATTATTTTAGGAGACCTCAACTTTGACTGGCTCTCTAACACAGCTGCCCCCTGCATCCTTCTGTGATGAACATGGGCTGACGCAACTTATTACTGAACCAACACGCCCAAACGTGAAGAACCCCAGTAAAAGTACACTTTTGGATGTGCTAATGGTGAGCAAACCTCATCTCTTCTCCCACGCTGATGTCTTCTTCTCAGACGCCAGCACCATTGTTTTATTATGAGTAAGATCCACCAACAACCAGCACCCATCAGCAAGTTATCTATGAAGAGCTCCAGGCGCAACTTCAATGAACATGCCTACCTAAATGAGCTTAAGTACTCCCTGAGTGGCAAGATTTCCACCTGGCCAAAACGACACGTCAGCTTACAATATCTTCCACAACATTCTATCAAGAGCCCTTAATAAGTATGCTCCCTTTATTAAAGTTCGAACTAGGACCAAAACCTGTAAATGGTTCACCCTCAGATCAGGTCCTTGCTTCTAGAAAGAGATAAGCTCTGGAAAAAGCATGCAGACTGAACACTGCAGAGGATTGGAACCAGTTCAGGAGACTACTAAATTTATGTACCAAAACAATCAGAGAATCAAAGGCCACCTCTTCAAATCCAACTCGACTCTGCCACAAAGAGCCCAATCAAGCTCTGGAACACAATCAGTGATCTGCTAGGCCACTCCCCAGGAAATTCATCCCGACCAAGATTACCTCTGGCAACTTGACTATAACGCAAAAGATGGATATACTTGGCGCATTCAATAACCACTTTGCTACTGCAGGCATGGCATTTGATAACTCCCCTGCAAACATATTTCTGCTCCCAGACTGCCAGCCAACTGCCTGAAACTCCGATAGCTACGCCTTTCTCACTTCAACTCGCCACACTGAAAGAGGTAGAGGACCTCTTGCTCAGTTGGATACTAGAAAAGTGCTGGGGCTGACTCCTTGACCCTTACTTCCTAAAAATTGCCTACCACATACTAGCAATACCTGTCACCCACCTTTTTAACTTATCCCTGTCTCAGGGCACCTACCACCTATATGGAAGACAGCACATGTCATACCACTGTTCAAATCAGGTGACCGGCTGATCTCAATAACTACAGGCCAATTTCCTCCTTCCGGTCCTGTCCAAGATCCTAGAGAAATTGTAAATGCACAGCTGAGGACTCACCTTGAGTCTAGGGAACTGCTAAATCCTATGCAGTCCGGATTCAGAGCTAAACATAGCACTATCTCAGCCTCGCCAAAGTTACTAATGACTGGCAGCGTAATCTTGAGAGAAAAACTTTTATTTGTGCTGTTTTCCTTGATCTAAGCAAGGCTTTCGACACCGTCGACCATAGTCTGATCCTCTCCGCCCTTCAAACCATAGGTGTGGACCCCTCCTCTCTCGTTGGTTCACTGATCTATCTTACAGGCGCCTTCAACAAGTTAAAGCTGAAGGAGGCCTGTCCCCTTAAAACTCTGCAAAGAGGGGTACCTCAAGGTTCTATATTAGGGCCTCTACTTTTTGCAATCTACATTAATAACATCGATTACTGTATAAAAGAAGCCAACATCCATCTGTTTGCAGATGATACAGTTCTCACGTGAGTCGCCCAACACCTGAAGCTGCCTGCAATGACCTACAGTCAGAATTCAACCTTTGCAAAGCAACTCCTCAAAAAGCTACTGCTTAATGCCAAAAACTAAAGCGATTGTCCCTCTCCTTTATCCATACAGCTAACCCTGTGTCCAGTGGGACAGTTCCCCAAATTACCACAGTTCTAGGTGAAAACTAGAATTTGTTACAAAATTCAAGTATCTGGGAGTTTGATAGACCAAAGACTCTCCTTCATTGAACATATCGAGACTTGCTAAACGACTTCGCAAAGGCTTGACTGTTTTTAGAATCAGCCAATTTCTCACCAGAGATGCCAAGAAACAACTGGTCCAATCCATGTTCTATCATTGGTTGATTACGACTTCCCTACAGCCAATGCCCCAACTCTTACATGGCTAAACTGGACACACTCTACCATCAAGCACTGAAGTTTATAACGGACCCCTTCCACACACATCACTGCACCCTATATGCGCAGTGGATGGACATCACTAAAGTTCAGGCACCACAGAAACGCCGCCTCTGGACCTATAGAGCCATCTCTAATAAGCTGCCTTACTATCTCCGCTGTCTTCCCTGAGTATAATTGGGAAATACACTTTAAGAAGTTACTCAGCTATTACACTTAAAGTACCCAAAGCAAAATCCCGCTTGGCAGGGCAGCCATAAGCTTCGTGCTACCTACCTTATGGAACGATCTACAAAAACCCTCAAATTAAGCACTTAATCGGTATAAATGCTTTCAAGATGCTTTATTTCCGTACAATCAGAGAAGTATGTAACTGCTTCACCCACTCAGACCCAGTACCAGTGTCTGCACTGGTATATAGCCACTTAGACCCACTTTTAAGTACTGACCCCCCAGCTTGCTCCTCACCAGCCTAATTGTTTCTCTCTTATCCCCTGTCTTATCAACACTAGGCCCATCCATCCCCTTATTCTTCCTTTCCCAACCTCGGATAGGAGCTCACTACCCTGGGTTGTGACATCCTACCATGCCCTGCACTTTATAGTATTCAATCTGGGGCTCATACATACCTCCTTTTCTCCATCCACCTTCTCTACATCCAGCTTTACCAACTCCTTTCTGTGCACCGTGCCCTCCTAGCCTTTCTCCCTACTTCCCTCCCTCTCTTCTCCCTACCTTCACCTCTACCTGGTGTATATTTTTATTTTTTATTCTGTTACTTCCTCCTGCAACCTTAGATAACCTGCTTTATCTTCCTATAGACACTTCTATGTATGTAAATACCGTGTAATCTGTACAATATCTGTATAATTCTATGTACCTATGAACTTTTTCTTCCTCTCTGTAAAGAGTATTATCTGTATTGCCTTGTAAATACCTGTGTTGACCTGTATATACAATTGTTCATGCTCCACCCAGGTCCATCTTGCAAATGAGCTTCTGCTCAACGTTGAACGCCTGGTTAAATAAAGACTTGATTGATTGATTGAGGTTAGTTAAGGTCTGCAGAGACAGACTAGGCAGGGATCATCTGGGCAGACTGGGTGAGTCAAGTGGTCTTTTCTGCTGACAGATTCTTTGTCTCCATGTTACTGATACTGCTCTCAGCCTTTACTCTGACATGGATTACTGACAGTGCTGTTGGCTTTAACTCTGATAGGGATGACTGACAGTGCCACTGAACATAACCCTGACATGGATGTCTGGCAGTACTGCTGACATTTTCCTGACATGGATGTCTTGCAGTGTTGTTGACTCTTACTCTAACCTAACTGACCATCAGTGGTGTTGGTTGTAACTCTGGCACTGAAGACTGGCAGTGCTGCTGACTCTTACCATGCCATGGATGTATAGCAATGCTGTTGACTTTTACTCTGACAGGAACGACTGGCAGTACTGATTACCTATATTTTAACACAAATGACTGGCAGTGCTTTGGGCTTTTACTCTGACAAGACTGTCTATCTTTGCTATTAGTGGTTTCTCTGACATGGATTACTGACAGTACTGCTAATTCTTACTCTGACAAGAATGGCTAGCTGCGCTGCCTGCTCTCACTGACAAGTGTGATTGGCAGTGCTGCTGACCTCTATTCTCAAATGGATGACCAGCCAGTGCTGTTTGCTGTTTCTCTCATGATGGATGACTGACAATACTGCTGACCCTAACCCGCATGGATTACTGGCAGCTACAGCTTTGATATGGATGACCAGCAGTTACATAGAAACATAGAAACATAGACTTTGATGGCAGATAAGGACCGCTTGGCCCATCTAGTCTGCCCATTTCCACCTACAGGATAGGCCGCAGATCCTAGTTAACCAATAGCCTATTTCTTCCTACCCCCACAAGAATTGCCTTATGTCTGTCCCATGCATTCTTGAATTCTCCCACAGTTTTAGACCCCACAACTTCCTCAGGAAGGCTGTTCCATGCATCCACTACCCACTCTGTGAAATAATACTTCTCACATTGCCCTGAACCCCCCATCTTTAAATTGTGTCCCCTTGTTCTTGCACCTCTTTTCTGAAAGATGCTACCCTCTTGGACTTTGTTGATTCCACTGAGGTACTTAAAAGTTTCTATCATGTCCCCCCCTCCCTTCTTTCCTCAGGGTATACATATTAAGCTCCTTTAGTCTCTCCTCATATGGCTTCTCTTGCAGACCCTGCACCATTTTAGTGCCTCCTCTGGACTGCCTCTATCCTATGTCCTTGCGGAGATGGGGACTCAGAACTGGACACAGTACTCCAGATAGGGTCTCACCAACTGTCTGTACAGAGGATAACAACTTCCTGTTTTCTGCTGGTGATGCCTCTCCCTATGCATCCCAGTATACCCCCAGTATACCCTTAAGGTCATCTGATATGATTACCGCCAGGTCCCTTTTCCTTTTTGTTGTTGTTACTACCTCCCCCATTGTGTATTCTTCTCCTGGGTTCTTGTTTCCCAGGTGCATTATTTGCACTTCTTTGCATTGAATCCTAGCTGCCATACTTCTGACCATTCCTCCAACCTTGCCAAGTCCTTTCTCATCCTTTCCACGCCTCCTTGTGTATTAACCCTGTTGCAGATCTTTGTGTCATCTGCAAAGAGGCATACTTTTCCTTCCTGTCCCTCTGCAATGTCACTTATGAAGACATTAAAAGGACTGGACCCAATACTGAACCTTACGGTACCCACTAGAAACCCTCTTTCTTAGAGTGGACTCCATTTAATTACCTTCTGTGTCCTGTTGTCCAGCCAATGTTTTACTCAGGCTTCCACCTGGGACCCACTCCCAGGCTCAGTTCAGTCAATTCTTCCCTCATTTTGTATTACCAGCAGTGCTGTTGGTTCTTACTTCAACATGGATGTCTGACAATACTGATTGCCCCTACTCTGACATGGATGACTGCAGTACAGTGATTTCTTGCTCTAATGTGGACTACTGTAGCAACAGTGCTGTTGGCTCTTACTTAGACTTGGATAATGGGCAGGTCTATCAGAGCTAACTCTGACATGGATAACCAGTAGTGCTGTTGGCTCTTACAATGACATGTACGACTGGCAGTGCTGTTGGTTCTTACGGTGACATGGATGCCTGGCTTTGCTGCTGACATTTTCTCTGGACGTGGATAGCTGACAGTTATGTTGAGTCTTACTCCAACAAGAATGAGTGGCTGTTCTGCAAACACTTACCCTGATTAAGATGGCTGTCAGTGTTGTCAGCTTTACTATGACAGTGATGAGTGACAGTGCTGTTCACTCTGACTGTGACATCGATGACTGGGCTGTCGGCTTTTACTCTGATATGGATGTCTGGCACTACTGATGACCTTTATTCCAACATGGGTACATAGCAGTGAAGTTGGCTTTAGTTCTAACACTGATGGATATGCACTATTTGGGAGCTGAGTACCTGTGATTTGCTTGTACCCATCCCGCATAGCTCCACATCTGGGGACAGGCATAGGGCACACAGTGTGTACAACTGCCAACCTCTGCAGGGCTCTTGTCCATGGCCCTGTCCCCATGATGTGCAGCTGCACTGAGGGCAGTTCGAGGGACATAGCTGGACATCCAATTGGATGCCTAGTATGAGTCCCAAAGTGGATCCCTGCTCCATGGGAACTAGGAATTCTTCATAGGTGCAGTTCCACCTTTTTAAAAGTATGAGCCAATGCCCAAATGGATACCTCCAGCCCTCCTTGACAGTCTAGTGGACAGGACAGCACTGTGGGGATTGCCTGTCCCGGCACAGCTGCTGGGTGTCATGGGGAGGCACACAAGAGATATGGCAGGGTCCCCAATGCCGTATCCTGCACCCCTGCATGGCATGCGGGCATGGCCTAAGACACATGCTTGGACTGGCCACGGGTGTAGCTACATGATCGGCCAGGGGATCAAGTGTACAAGGGTGCACGCCTCTTCTATGAATGCCTCCAGTGGTCTGTTGGACCCCGGTTAGCAGAATTCAGACTTAGGGTTGCCTATGCTCTGTGGATATATGGTGCTAGGCACTTAAAATGTTCGTGTACAGATCCCAATGATTGCAGAGAATGCTGTTGGCTCGATGACATAGAAACATAGAAGCAAAGAATTTGTCATCAGAAAAGGACTGCTTGGCCACCCAGTGTGACAGTGCTGTTGGGTTTTACTGGGATATTGATGACTGGCAATGCTGTCGGCTCTAACTATGAGATGGATAGGCAGAACTGATGTCTCTGAGTCTGCCATGGATAACTGTCAATGCTGTTTCTTAAATTGATAATTGGCTGTTGCCTTTTACTCTGCCATGGATAACTGTTAGTGCTGGTGGTTCTGTTTCTTAAATTGATCATTCATTTTTGGCTCTTACTCTGCCATGGATAACTGTCAGTGCTGTTGGTTCTGTTTCTTATATTGATAACTGGCTGTTGCCTCTTACTCTGCCATGGATAACTGTTAGTGCTGTCAGTTCCGTTTCTTAAATTGATAATTGGCTTTTGGCTCTTACTCTGCTACAGATGACTGGTAGTGCTGCTGGTTGTTACTCTGTCAGGGATGACCAGCTATGCCATCAGCACTAACTCTGACTTGGATGACCAATGGTGCCAGTGGTGGGTGTTACTAGAACATGGATGACTAGCAGTGATATTGATTCTAGTTCTTAAACTGATGATTGTCTGTGCTGTTGGCTCTTACTCTGTCTTGGAGGATCAGTAGTGCTGTTGACTACAACTTTTATATGATCAATGGATGTACAATTAGTGCTGGAATTACAGGGCTTGCCGGGCTTGGCCCCCGCTCTGAAATGGGCCTATGTAGCTCACACATCACTGCTATTGACTTATAATGGGAGGGTAGGCTCAATTTAAAGATAGCACCCTTACAGGCCCCCAGCTTCCAAAGCTCAAAAGTGTAATTCCAGCACTGGATGTACTGTTGACCATTACCTGGAAATGGATGACTGGCAATGCTGCCAACTCTTATTCTGGCACGGATGACTGGCTGTTCTGTCAGCTCTTACTCTGACATGGATGACTGGCAATGCTGCCAGCTCTTACTCTGACATGGATGACTGGCAATGCTGCCAGCCCCTTACTCTGACACGGATGACTGGCTGTTCTGTCAGCTGTTATTCTGACATGGATGACCGGCTGTTCTGCTTTCTCTTACCCTGACATGAATGTCTAGTAGAGCTGTTGTCTCTTATTCTGAAATAACTGACCAGAAGCATCCTCAGTTGTAACTCTGACATGGATGACTGGTAGTACTGCTCACACTTACCTTGACATAAATGACTGGCAGTGCTGCCTCAAGAGGGCTGCCCTGAGGATAACTGCACCACAGGTGTTGCATCCTATCAGGCCCTCCCTACTACATTGTTTTCATTCAGCTCTCCATATCCTCTTTAATTACTCCCTTATACCCTTGCTTTCCATATTGCTATGGTGCCTGAATCCCTAGTACCTTGTTCCTCCAAGTTTCAGTTTTTGCCGCTGTGTGCATACTGTAATGTTGCACTTCTTTTTGCAGTTAAACTTTTGATTAGACATTTTCTGTTTTACAACATCATTGACACACTTAAGGATATATTGGTACTGTGCAGGGTTGAAGGCTTATACAGAGTACGTATAACAGTATAAAGTAGATAACAACATTCTAAACAAAGCATTCAGCTAGTAGACTTGTACTGTGATATGCAGGTTATAGCAGGTGTAGTCCAGGCAACCTTCTCCTGAAAATAATTATAACAGACCAAAAGAACTGAGTCCAGACACAAAACTATATACATCAACTATTTACAAACAGATTCTAGAAATAACTGTGGTTCATAGTATCTATGCTTAGCCAGTTAGGTACTCTGCTAGTGGTGGGGGGTAGCTACGCCATTCACCTAGCCAGTTCAGATTAGACCCTTGTGCAACAGCTGACAGCAGCTCTGAGATTGAGGGGTATCTGTGGTCTGCTATCTGCTGAGTATGAGGTGTTTGGCCTGCACTAACAAACAAGCCGAAGCCACCTGTGTTCTGGTACTGACAGGTGCAGGGCTACCTCTGTCACAGAAACATAGAAACGAGACTTTGACAGCAGATAGGACCGCTTAGCCCACCCAGTCCACCAATTTCCCTACCTATTGGATAAACTGCAGATCCTAGTTAACCAACAGCCTATACTTCCTCCTAACTCCCACCAGAATTGCCTTATGTCTGTCCCATGCATTCTGAATTCTCCCACTGTTTTTGGCCCCACAACCCTCCTCAGGAAGGCTGTTCCATGAGTCAAGCACCCTCTCCGTGAAAAATACTTCCTCACATTGTCCCTGAGCTGTCCCCTCTATCTTCAAATTGTGCCCTTGTTCTTGCACATCTCTTTTCCGAAAGATGCTACTGTCTTGGACTTTGTTGATTCCACTGAGGTACTTAAAAGCTGCTATCATGTCCCCCTCTCCTCCTTTCCTCAAGGGTATCATATATAAGCTCCTTTAGTCTCTCCTCATATAGCTTCTCTTGCAGACCCTGCACCATTTTAGATGCCCTCCTCTGGACTGCCTCCATCCTGCCTATGTCCTTGTGGAGATGGGGTCTCCAGAAATGGATGCAGTAATCCAGATGGGGTCTCTCCAACTGTCTGTACAAAGGGATGACAACTTCCTGTTTTCTGCTGGTGATGCCTCTCCCTATACATCCCAGTATCCCCAGCCCTTCTTATTGCCTCCTCACATTGCTTGCCTACCTTTAAGTTATCTATTCTGATGTGACTACCCCCAGGTCCCTTTCCATTTTTTGTTGTTGTTAGTGCCTCACCCGCCCCCACTGTGTACTCTTCCCTGGGTTCTTGTTTCCAGATGCATTACTTTGCACTTCTCTGCATTGAATTTAAGCTGTCATACTTTGACCATTTCTCCAACCTTGCCAAGTCCCTTCTCATCCTCACCACCACTCCTTGTGTATCAACCATGTTGCAGATCTTTGTCTCGTCTGCAAAGAGGCACACTTTTCCTTTCAGTCCCTCTGCAATGTCACTTATAAAGACATTAAAAGGACCAGTCCCAGTACTGAACCCTGCAGTACCCTGCTAATAACCCTCCTTTCTTCAGAGTGGACTCCGTTACAATTACCCTCTGTGTCCTGTTGCTCAGCTAATTTTTACCAGGCTACTACCCTGGGACCCACTCCAAGGCTGGCTAACTTATTTAGTAGTAGTAGTAGTAAAATGTTTATTTTGATATTCAGAAAGGATAACCAGTTGATCCTAGACTCATTTACAATGGAGTCCCATTGGCATAAAAGGACAAACAAAGTTACACATATAATATACAAAATATACAAATTTACAATCAATGCATAAGTGACAAGAACATATTTAGAGTAAATTTACACAATTTGATCACAATAAGCCTTAGGCATGAGAGCAATGTTCATTAACCAAGTTTTATAGTGTTCCAATGTGGAAACATTTTCTGTAAACGTAAATGATGTGTTAAATTATTCCATAAATTTGGAGCAATGTGAACAACATTTAAATCTATTGTTATGGCGGTAGATTTGGGTGAGGAGATTACTGTCCTGCCTGGTTACAAATTGAAAGGAATGGTTGAAGGGTATGATTTACTCCCTGACCGTTATTGTATGCTGGGGCTCAAAAAGTATTGGGCAAGGTAGAGGTGGGGAATCCAATCAGTAAGACCCTGAAGCCTGGTGGTCGTTTCTCACTCCAGTTCAAAGGTTGTCAGGTGAATTCAGGGATCAGCCATTTTGGGTAACCCTTACTTGACTATAGGAGGTTTGGTGCTTGGGCAGAGGTGGGCCGTATACCTGGAGGGTCTTAGTTTGAGGGATATGCAACTGGAGGGAGAATATTTTGCCACCACAATGTGATGGCCTGTCCTTTTCAAAGGATACAGCTCAAGCAACTGATTACGGGAGTTCGGGGAGAAAGGGACTTACAGATAGCTTTCTCGTGGGGGAGCTTGAAGGGCGTGCATAGAACTAGTCCACTTTCTCGGTATATAAACTTCTTCTGAATTCCCAATGTTCCGTGTCCTCACCTCTGTCTCTTACTGGGATAAGGTACTGACTTCTAGGTTAAAGTGGACAGCATCTGGAAAGCTATTAGATATATTGTTATCCCTAAACATAGGACTATGCAGATTTTGTGGTTCATAATATTTACTATACGCCTGCTAAGCTATGTTCAGGGGTTTGAGACAGACAGATTCTGTTTTCGTGTGGAAAGTAACAGGAGATTTGTTTCATATTTTGTGGAGTTGTGATAAAATTTCTCCTTTATGGAATGAGATCAGCAAGGCTTGGACCCCAGTTTAGGCTACTTGGGTTATTTCGCCAGAAGTTTGTGTGTTAGGTGACTACTCCTGGTCAAAGGTGTTACACCAAGATTTCATCTTGCTTTAATGGGATCAGTAGTCAAGGGTTTATTGTGAAGCACTGGAAAGATGGTAAGGTCTATCCTTACGAGCAATGGGTGAAGGACTTACTGGGGTCCTTGGCCAAGATCAAAAAACACCTAATGTCTGAGGGAAGACAAGAGGTTTACATTAAAAGGTGGGCAATTTTAATGCAGCTTATTCGTAGTAGAATATAGCGTATATTACAGAGATCTGTCTGTCGGACAGGGGCTAGTGGAGGATATCTGCTGAAAGGGTTGTTGTACAAAAGGATTGGTACTGTGGGTATTAGGATTTCGCTTTTTAGGAAGATCCCCATAGCATGGATGGTTTCTTATGTTAGTTAGTGTTGGAGTTTTAAATTGATTCGAATGGGATATAGGTTTGACAAGGGTGAATACTTGAGGTTGATGGGGTTTTACGGAGCGGACTCTCTCTTTCAGGGAAACACTGGATATCTGCCCTGGTTGGCCAGGCTTAATCGAGATCCTGGGATGTCTAATGCTGTGAGTGGCATATTGGGGAATCGAGAGCATGAGAGAAGGAGTTGTTTCAATCAACAGTGGCTCTTGTTAGCTTTCTTGTGATGGGTGGTTCTTGGGCGGGTGGTTTTCCAGTGTGTGTGTACATAGGGGTTGTACATAGTTTGCACAGCCAGTTTGGGGTTGTGCTCCCAGTTCTCGGGTTCTTTATGTCTGTATGTCTTGTTGGTGTTGGAAGAAATAAAATGTTTTCTTTAAAAAAAAAATCTACTGTTTATTAATCTTTGTGTGGGACTGTGTCAAATGCCTTCTAAAGACTAGGTAGGCCATGTCCACAGCCCTCCCTTATCTACTACATTGGTCACCCAGTCAAAGAAATCTATTAGACTCTTCTGACATGACCTTCCTGCTGTGAATCCATGCTGCCTTGTTTCCTGTTCCCTGCTTGCCTCTAGGTACTCAACAATTCTTTCATTCAGAAGTGATGCTATCATTTTCCCTACCCTGAGGTCAAACTAACAGATCGTGTTTCCTGTCCGCTTTGCTCCCACTTTTTGTGAAGGAATCATCTGCCCTCCTCCAGTCCTTAGGTACCTCACCATCCTCCTGTGATTTGTTAAAGGGTAGTCAGTGGTGTCACTAGTTCTCCACTTAGTTCTTTAGAATTCTGGGGTGAATACCATCAGGTCCCATTGTTTTGTCCACCTTCAGATTCAGGAGTTCTTTCAGAACCCTTTCTTCTGTGAATGGACTGGTATTGACCCCTATCCAGAGTGATTCTGTTGATTGGATTAGGTATCTCTGCTCCTCTTCTTTTGTGAATACTGAACAGAAGTATTCATTCAGTATCCCTGCTTTTTCACTGTCACCCTCTGCGCACTCCTTCCCTTTATTAAGTCTCACTATCCCTCCCTTGGTCTTTCTTCATTCCCTAATGTGCCTATGAAAGGTTTTACCCCCTTCTTAACTGAGTTGACTATCTTTTCCTCAGTTTGTGCCTTTGATATTCTGACTGCCTCCCCACTTTCTTCTGCTTTAACTGGTAGAGTTCTCTGTCCTGCTCTTTCTGTGTTTCCTTATACTTCCTGAATGCTATCTTTTCTCTCTAACCTTCCCTGCCACCTCTTTTGAGAACCATAGTGTTTTTTCTTTGCTTTGATTTGTTTATTTGCTTCACTCAAGGCTTGTTGCCTCTGTGGTGGCAGTTTTGATGTCTCCCATTGTTCCTCCATCCCTCATTTTGCCCATTTGCTAGTGCTTTTCTGAGATACTCTCCCATTTTTCCAAAGTCAGCTCTCCTAAAATCCAATACCCTCACATTTGTATGGCTTGACTCTACGGCTGTGTTTATCGTGAACCACACTGTTTGGTGGTCACTTGTTCCCAGAGATGGCTACCCATTTCTAAATCTGAGATCCTCTCTCCATCCCCATTTGAGAGTACCAGGTCTCAGGACTGCTCCTCCTGGAGTGGGTTCCAATACTAGCTGTCTGAGGCATGCCACTGTAGGGCATCGAGAATTACCTGCTCTTGGGATGTGGCTGCAGCAAGGTGCTCCAGTTAACATCTGGCATATTCAGGTCCCCATCAACAATATCTCCCCTTTTTCTGCCATCCTGAGGATGCCTTCTATCATTCCTTGTCCATTTCCTCCCCTGAGATGGGAGTCTATATACAACCCCAGTGCGGATTGTGGTTCTATTTCTGTCTCCAGGGTGACTCACAGTGCTTTCTCTCCTCCCTGTTTACCCTTTAGTTCCATTGCTTTGATCCCTTCCCATATGTAGAGCTACTACTCCTCTTCTTCTACCTCCTGTCCCTCCTGTAGATTGTATACCTGGTATGTTGACATCCCAATCATGGTTCTCTGTGTACCATGTTTCTGTGACTTCTCACGATATCCAGATTTCCTCTTCCATCAAGGCCACTAGTTCAGTGAGCTTGTTACCCAGACTACAGGCATTGGTGCTCATTGACCTCCATTTTGATGGCCTTACTCCTTTAGCCCCACCCTTGTCCTTACTGCCTTTGCCTTTTCTTCATTTACCCTGCCCGCTCCCAATCTAATTTTCTGTTTTGGTGTTACCTCACTAACTACCCTTTTGTGGGGGGGGGCTGGATTCTCCTGCTCCTTTTCAGTGCCTCCACCTTGGCTCATTTAAATGCTTGCCAATGAAGCATTTCAACCTATCACCTAGGATTCTCTTCCTCCTGGACAGATACAGACCATCGTGCCAGTAAGGCCTGTATCCTCCAGGTGGACCCCCAGTCCCAAATGAGCCAAACCCTGAGCTCCGCACCAGTTTTCAACCATTGATTGAATCCCATGGTGTGGAGCACCCCACCTCATCCATGCCAAACACAGGCAGCACCTCCGAGAAGGTTACCGAGTGTGCAACTTGTCTAAGGCCCTCCCCAACTCCACAAACTCCCCTGCACTGCTCTGATCCCATTCTCAGCCAGGTCATTTGTCCCTAGGTGGACAATGATGTCCAGTTCCTACCCCATGCAGCTGCTCCCTTGATCCTGAGGATTTTCTCCTTGTCTCTCCAAGCCATGGCACCGGGCAGGCACCTACCTCCCTCCCCTTCCCTCCCTCCCAAGTTCTACCCCTAACAATTGAGTCCCCACAAATAGTTGTTTCCTTCCTTCCTTCCCCTGTGTGGTCCCATGCCACCTTCCTGTGGGTCTGCTTTGTGGAGGTTCCCAGCATCCTCCTTGGTCTCCACTGCCGGTGCCTGGTTAGAGGATCCTCACTCTGCCAAATGGCATATGAATTGTAGAGAGACACAACTGGAGGGATCGCCTCTGTTCCACCATCCTCACCCTTCTATGAGCTCACCATGGTCTAACTGCTCCTCTTCTTTGCAACCTCTGAGGCAGTGACTTTGGCCTAGTGGTCTCTGGGTGGAGAGGAGGTCCCTAATTCTGGCCAACTCATCCTGGAGACAAGCAACCTCTCCCTCAGCCCAGAGGTGACTGCAGATGGGACAACACTACATCCTCCAGAAATGCAAGGTACTGCACCTAGGGGCCAAAACCAGCGGCCAAGTGTACACCGGGGGTGGAATGTTACAAGTCTCGATGGCTGAGAGGGACCTGGGAGTGGTGCTGGATGTCAAAATGAACAACTCAGAGACTTGTAGGAGGGCAGCAGCCAAGGCCAACAGGATGCTGGGATGCATCGCTAGGGGATCATCTCCAGAAGGATGGAAGTGATACTCCTCTGTATAACTGCTTGGTGAGGCCACACCTCGAGTACTGTGCAGTTTTGGAGGCCACACTTAAAGAGGGACATTAAACTCCTGGAGAGCGTCCAGAGGAGGGCAACCAAATGATTTGGGGCTTGGGGACAAGACCTATGGGAGAGGCTCAAGAGCTAAATATGTACACATTGAAAGAGAGGGACCAGGAGGACATGATAGAGGTCTTCAGGTACATGAAGGGATAAATAGGGGAGCAGCAGTCAGGGTGTTTTGAAGGAAGGAGGAGGGGCAACTAGAGGGCATGGGTGGAAGCTGGAGGGAAGATTCAAGGAAGAAAGGAGGAGGAGGTGCTACTTCACTGAGGAGGTGGTGGAGCCATGGAATGCGCTGCCCAGGGGCTGGTGGAGGCAGAGACGGTGGAGGGTTCAAGACGGGTGGGACAGGTACAGGGAAGGGTTCTGGAAGCAAAATCCAGTGCAAAGAATATCCAGAACTGGGAAGGGAGAAGCCAGGAGAAGGCAGCAGGCAGCAAGGTCAGCTCCTGGGGGCTGACCAAACAAGCAGACACGAAAGACTGTTAGGCCCATTCTGCTGGCATTTTAGTATGTTAGAATGTCTCCCAGAAGACTGCCGCTCCACAACCACTGCACTGCATCATTCCCATCATGTCTTATTTGTGGCCCTCGACTGTTGTTTTGTATTCTTACTCTTTCCTCGCTTCTGTAATTTTTTTGTCTTTTCTCTCTACTTTCCTACTGCCTCTGTGCCCTTACAGCTCCTGCCCTTCCTGTTCTGGGACAGGAAGTTCCTATATTCCTCAGTAGTCTCCTTTTAAATGCTCAGAGGCAGACCTCCAGCAGCTAACTTTTTTTCCTTTTCCTTCTCTCCTGTCTTTCTCTCCTTCTGTAGTGACTTACAGCTTCTCTCTACTCCTCTTGTATGTGCCTTTTGTGGACCTAGTTGCTAGCTATACCCTTTGTAATTCTGCCTATATGCCAGCTAGGCTATTGCTTGTGCTGTGCTGCATAACTGTTCCTGTGTCTTTAGTAGGTGTGACCTGGCTTTCCACTATAAAGGTAGAGCACCCAGGGATGGTTGGGAATGGAGGTGGGTAGAGGGATTGTCTCTTGGCTCTTGGTGGCTCAAAAAACTATTAACAGTCTGGTAAAAAGACTTTCTTCTGTAACCTACAGAGCTCTACTTTAAGGTAGCTGGTAGCTGCTCTCCTCTCTCAGCTTCTGCTGCAAACAGAGTCCTCAGTCAACTCCAGTTTGTAATCCATAGTCCCTCAAGCCTTCTTCAGTTCCAGTTCGGGCCCCTGAATTAAGAATGCAATTCAATGTATCATGTAAATCACCTACTTACTGTAGGATAGCTGCGCTCCTCTCTCAGCTTCTGTAGCAAAACCAAGTCAAAATCATACCAAGTATCTGAAGGGATGTGGAGAGAGTTCTTTTATTCAAAACCTTGGGCTTATGGAGCACACTTGGGCCCACAGGGGCTGAACGTTTGTGCAAGACCAAATAATATGCACCAGGTCTCTGGATTTTGTGATAATGGCGAAAGCCTAAGGCGATTGGTGTTGCGAAGTCAGAGTGCTGAAAATCAATTTTGGCACCTGACTCCCGACACACCAACCGGCACAGGAGTTGTATTTTAACGTTTTATGTGGGGGTCTGGGGTCTCACCCCTACTTAATGATTCCTCAACTCACGAGGCTGCATGTCTGGGGTGCAAAAAATTTCGAAAAATAATTCAGGCCGGGCGCAATAAAAACGCACCAGCACCAGCACCAGGACCCAAATCTAGCACCCTACCCATCAAAGCCGCCAACCCACCCACCACACCATGGGGCCAGCTTGGCAACCCACCATAGCACCACCGTTTACAATCTGGCCCCTCACTGCATTTCGCTCCCCCTCCATGCACGTACATCTATACCACATCCCGTCGCTATATTCACCGACCCCCATCAGGTCAACTTCTACCCTATCAGTAGCCCCAATGACATGCACCAGGTTTGAGTCACCGCTCATTGCAGGCGCCAATCGGCTGACACCCATGTCAGGGGCTACCAGGTCTCCCATGGTGGCATTACACCTCCAGCATTTATCTGTGCTAAGAACCCCAAAGAGTGAAGCACTGCTGGGGTTCTGCACCCAGTGTATAAAATCTTATTCTAGATTAGCCGCTTCTCTGGTACTTAAAGGCTGTATGTCCGAACTATCAGCAGGCATTCCACTGTGCTTCTGTAATGGTGGTTCAGAGGGCCTGCTCCCATTTGGCCTTAGATGTCCCAGATTGACTGGGAATATTATCCCTGATGGCTGGGTGTATCTGACTAGCCTGCTCTTCTTGAAAGCCAACCATGGGCTACCATGGTTGTGTCTGCATTCTGAATGTCCCTCATGTACTTATGTACTGCACTGTGGAGCTGCAGGTACCCTAAAAGTCCTGTGCTGGAGGCTCCAGTGGGCTCTTAGAGCCAGAAATGTATCTATTGACTGAGTCCCAAGTATTAGTAAGTCTCCTAGGGTTTTGATCCTGGAGGTGGTCCAGTTGGGCCATAGAATATGAGCTCTATCTATTGTTATTCTTTGGTTTCCCAGACTAGTGTCAGCATCAGTGGGGTGAGGTATGCACCTATCTTATGGTGTATCTTGTTCCAATATTTAATAGAGGAACCTGTTGTTGAGTGTACCTCTAGTTCCTTAGAAGGACAGTATACAGTAGCAATGGGAGAGTGTCTTGCTAACAGTTTTTTCAATGTGTACCCATTGCAGTGCATCTTCCCCACTGATGCAAACCACTGAAGAGTTTGTGCTGTTTGGAATGCCCATTTGTATCCTCAATCCATGGCAGGCACCACCCTCCACTCTTCAAGTGTGCCCTAAGTTTATTGCAGCTATACCAGGGTTTTTCCCTTCCCATAAGAAACTTCCTATGATCTTATCTATGCGTTGTTCCCAGCTACCGGCAGCTCCATGGGAAGGTGGGATAGTATGTAAAATAATTTACCTGCAGTCACCATTTTAATTGCCACAATTTTCCCAGCTACGGTGAGCTGTAATTTTTCCATCGATCAAACTCTGTCACTATGCGTGTGAGTAACACTTGCAAGTTAATCTCCCATAGCTTCTGGGTTGCTGCCATTATCCTTATCCCTAAGTATGTAATGCCCTTCCCTGCCCATGCCAGGCCCAGTTCTTTAACCACTGGAGGGTGGACCAGTGGTTTACAGGAAAACCTCCACTTTGGATTGGTTGATTTTAAGGCTAGGGTGTGTCATGAATTCTGTTAAAGAGGTGGACAAGGGCTTAAGTGCTGTTTGCATGTCCAAGAGGGAGACAAGGAGGTCATCTGCATATAGCAGCATGGTGCATTGTCTGACGCCCACTGAGATGCCTTTTATCTCTTCATGTTGGTGA
Source organism: Neoceratodus forsteri (assembly GCA_016271365.2). Lineage (NCBI taxonomy): Eukaryota > Metazoa > Chordata > Ceratodontiformes > Ceratodontidae > Neoceratodus > Neoceratodus forsteri. The sequence goes on along the minus strand of CM057452.1, from coordinate 1,068,752,674 downwards.
ACTGCAGCAACCAAGGGCTCGACTGCCAGAATGAACAGGAGAGGGAAAGGTGGCATCCTTGCCTTGGGCCCTGTTCCAGAGCAAAGGGTGAGGACAGCGTGGTGTTGGTTAAAATCCGGGCCACTGGGGAGGAATAGAAGGATTGAACTTGCTTTTGAAAGCCTGGACTAAAGCCCATACATGCTAAGACCATAGGAGGCACTGTAGTCCTACTCCAGTGAGTCAAACGCCTTCTCAAAGTCAATTGCCATCACACCTCCTTGTGTGGGCAGGGATTTTGCAACTATCATTAGGTTAATCAGAGTTCGTATGTGGTCAGCACTGTATCTGCCTTGGATGAATTCTACTTGGGCTGGATTTATGAGTTGTGATAGTACGGGGTTTACTCTGTTAGCCAGGACCTTAGTGCATATATTACTGTCCGCATTGATCAGGAGATGGGCGGTAGTTGCCGCCAAGGTGGGATCCTTCTTTTTTTTGGTTAACACAGTAATAACCACCTCCTGCAGGGTGGGGGTAGATACCTTCTCCTCAGCCCACGTATACAGTACTTTTGTAGTATAGGGAATTATTATCGAGGATAGGGTTTGACAGAATTCAGCCGGAAAGCCATCTCCACCCAGGGCTTTGCTTGGATTTAGCAAGAAGAGGGCAGTTGCAATTTCCTCCACTTGTAGGAGGCATCCAGCTGCAAGGCTCATTGTGGGAAATATTTGGGAGGTGTATGGAACTAAGAAATGCTTGTATTGCTGTTTGGGTGCTGGGCGGTGAGCACCTTTCCATCCCTCCTTTTCAGGCCTACAATGTGCCACTCAACTTGTTGCTTGCATAGACTATACACCAGAACTTTGCCCCCTCCCCATGCCAGTACTTGTGCCATGGCCGTGGGATGGCAATCTCTGCCTTCTTGACATTAAGGTGTTAATTTCCAGTCTAAGTCCCAATGTTTCCCATCCTCTGGGGAGTGAAGGTTAGGGTGGGACAGTGCTTTAAAACCAGTTTCTGCCACCCCAAGTTGCTGTTGTAGTTGTTTTAGTCTTTTCCCTCTCCTGTGTCTATGGGCTGCGTATCCTATTATCTTCCCCGCATGGAGGCTTCAAAGCCTTCCATGTATTTCAACTGATGTGTCTTCTATTGAATTTTCCTCAAAAACAGACTAGCTTCCTTTTGGGCTCATGGGGCAAACTCAGAGTCTCTCATTAACATGGGATCCAGCCTCCAGGATGGGGATGTGGACTTGTTGTACCCCACAGTAGGGACAGTTGCACTTGGGGTGTGGTCCAAGATGACCGTTGGAAGAATTACTGAGTTAGTTGCAGCATGAGTGATGAAGAGTAAGCCATAGATCTATTCTGCTATAGGATTTACGCACTGGGGAGTAGAAGGTATAGTCCCTTTCCCTGCGGTGAAATGTTCTCCATAGATCTGTCAAGCCCTGGTCCTGTATTAACTGCAGGTGCTTACCTCCTTTGTGGTGTGTTTTACTCCAACTAGAACTCCTATGTACTACTGGGGCCAGTGTGAGATTGAGGTCCCACCCAAGATCACTGGTACCCTCCCATCCACCATTTCTTCCAGGGTCTTGGCTTCTGTGTGGAAGAATTGGGGTCATCCTCATTAGGGGACATATGCTACCTACAATGATTTTGTCTGGTGGGGTGTTCATAAGTACCATCACCCATCTCCTATTGCATCTGCTTTGGTATGGATCGGGGTCCATTTAAGGATTATGGACCAAACTTCCAGCACCTCTTTTTAGTTGGGTCTGATGAGCAGAATACTTGGCCCACCTAGTCCCTTACCAGCTGTTTGCTATCCACCTTCTTCAGTTTGGTCTCCTGCAGTAATGCCTGCTGGGTTTTCAACCTTTTAACTCATTACCCAATATCTCCATATGAAGTCAGAACTATCCATTGTTTACCTGGCAAAAATGGCTGCCCAGGAGGAATTGAGGTGTGATAGTACTTTTTCTTTTAATCAGAATAATTGGTCCCCTAACATTCCATGTATGACATATCAACTCATCCATGGTCTGACGGGGAATTACAATGGGAAGCTCTCATTTATCCTGCAAGTAGACCAAGCTGAGCATTGGTGGCGAGGTTCTACCTGTTAGGAAGCCATATCACCTTCCCACCACAATCTGAGATACATACATTAACAAAGTCCCTATTACTCCATAGGCAGCTGTGTATGGCCCCCTTATTCTTGCACCATACCAACATTTACATAGTTCAGAAGGCACATCACACCACACTGTTCCCATAGCAGTGTTCACCCTCCTTTGTGCCATTGATTGGATAGAGCCCCTACTGGCAGCATTCTTACCATACTGCCTGCTTGCTGCTGTACTTCCATGTCTTGAATCTCTGTGTGCCACATTCTCACAAGTCAGAAACATTGGAACAAAACTATATGCATTTTCTTTTTCATTACCCTGTAAGGTTGCAGAGATATAGAGTTCGCCCACCCATGCGTCCCTGGGTGTAGGTTTGAGTTCCCATATAAGAGATGAGGTTATGTACCTCCTTGTGGTCTGGATTGGTTTTGTTTAGCCTGGTTAGTCCTTATACCAGGTTGTTTGTTTTTTCTCCTCCCTCGAGGAACCTGTTTAAGACACTTAGATGGGTAATAATCATAGCCCTGTGTCCTGTCAGGATTCCCCTGGAAGGCAATGCCATGTTTGCTATGAATGTTGCTCTTTCTTGTTTCTCTCTGACCTTGTAGCATGGCAAGGGTACCTGTTCAAGGGCTCCTGTGGAGAGACACTGAGGTTCAGGAGTAACTGCATGTGGGCTTGTGATCTGTTTATGGCCAATTGTCTACTAGGCTACCTGGATGTTGATGGGTGCTTCACCCTCCCATACCCCTATGTGGGTTCCATAAATGAGCTCTCTTCTTGCATTTACCTTCCTCTCCCTCACCTCCAGCCCTCTTTTCTATATTACTGGCCCCCAGCTGTGCAGCTGCAATCCCTTGGTACATGGTCATGGTCAGGGCCACCAACCTGTGGTTCTCAGGCTCCCTCATTGAACTCTGCTCCGATTGGGCTTCAGACTCCTCCTGCAACTCGTTCTGCAGTCCTGAGTTAGCCAGCACTACTGCCATCTGCCCACTCCGTTCCAGAACCCAGGGATCTCCATTCCTGATCGGGCTTCAGGCTCCTTCTGCAACCACATTCTGCGATCCTGAGCCAGCCAGCACCACTGCCGTCTGCCTGCTCCCTTCCAGAACCCAGGATCTCTGCCTGATTGGGCTTCAGCTCCTCCTGCAACGCGTTCTGTTGTTCTGGGCCAGCCAGCACCACTGCCATCTGCCGTTCCTTCAGAACCTAGGGATCTCCACCGTGATCGGGTTTCAAGCTCCTCCTGCAACCACATTCTGTGGTCCTGAGCCTGCCAGCACCACTACTGTCTGCCTACTCCCTTCCAGAACCCAGGGATCTCCACCCGATCAGGCTTCAGGCTACTCCTGTAACCACGTTCTGCAGTACTGTGCCAGCCAGCACCACTGCCATCTGCCTGCTCCTTCAAGAACCCAGGCGATCTCCATCCCTGATTGGGCTTCAGGCTCCTCCTTCAACTGCGTTCTGTGGTCCTGAGCCTGCCAGCACCACTGCCATCTGCCTGCTTCCTTCCAGAACCCAAGTACAGCACAGCAAAGGAGAATTTTGAATTTTGGCACCTAACGCCAGAACTCCTTGGGGACACCACTGAACTCACCCAAGAGGCTTGTTCATTTCATGACAGCCTGAATTCATTTAAAACTGTTAAAGTGTGAACTCCTCTGCCATCTCACCCTAAGTGCTTATCCTTGGGGCTGATTTCAGGCCCCCACCACCTTCTCCAACCTTTGTTAAATGCTCTTGGCTAACCCCTGAACCCACCTCAGTCAGCTTGGCCCAACCCACCTCTTAAAAGAGTAAGAACCAGATAGGGTTTATATTTACATTACTGCCCTACTCTACTGAAATCAGGCTGATGAGATACTTACCAGCCTGTTTCTGGGAGTAGGTTATTCAGAAGCTCCTTTATACTACTGCCAGCACTGATTGCTCCCTACATAAATCTTTTATATATTCTTTTCCTTAACTAAAAATGTCACCAATTCATAGAAATGGGCAATTTTACTCCTTGTCATCCTCACTCTGATAATAGCGAAAGAGACCACCGTTCCTGCACTAAACTCCCCATGGGCCTGCAACTACTTTAGATAGGACACACAAACTTAACATGGTAACCTCTGTGGCTGATCATCAAAATGCTTTCAAACTCCTCCACAGATCTGCTTATTATACGCAGCCACCTCCAAAAATCCATGCAGCAGCTCTGCTATGCAGTCGCAATACTGTAGTGATCACAATTGTGTCCAAAGGCCACAGAGTAAAGTTTACTGGCCACAACTGGGTGCACTGTGCATGCACTCATAGGAACTTGATCCTACTATTATTACTAATCTCTGGAAATGTGCACCCAAATCCTGGTCCCCTTACAATAAGACCAACACAAAACTGGGGCATCTCAAGATAGTCTCGCTTAACATATGCAGTCTCTTACCAAGTTACCTCAATTTCAGGCCTGGGTAGAGTTGCACAAACTGGATGTAATAGCCTTAACTGAGACCTGGCTCTCGCCAAGGTCAGTGACACTACAATAGCTCTGGATGGCCACACGTATTCCTCCAGGACCAGTTATCAAATGTGGGGTGGCTGTTGGTCTACCTAGAGTGGTATTAAGGTCAGCTACTATCAAGTAGCTTACGCACTAAAGGGCTCAAATACTAAGCACTAAACTCACCATAGAGCAGCAGAATAAAGTACTGCTACTCTCTACATCTATGTTCCACGGTAAACATGACACTGGCATACAGCAGGTCCTGGTCTACCTTGAACAAACAAGGTAAAACTGGGAACATGTAATAGTTGGGGACTTTAATACCAACTGAGAATCCTGCAATTCAGCTGCTGTCTGTGACCAAATAGCTGGACTTTATCTCACACAGCTGGTTACACAATCCACCAGACAGAACTACGGATGGGCACTAGTACACTCATTGATTGGCTCCTCTCTATCCACCCAGTGCACATATCTGAAGTTACTGTACAGCCAGACTCCTCAGTGACCACTACCCCTGTACTGTGCACCTGGACTAATACATTTTCCAAAACTGTCCCCCAGATCTCTAGAAATCACTCACTGAGAGCAGGACTAGCAGATACCTTTAGGCGATATCTGAATCTGATTGACTGGACACCACTCAATAGAGTTAAGATGAGAACCAGGCCCTCAACTACTTCATTACGGCCTTCACAAGGCCTGTGATATCTTTCCCCCTTTAAAACTACAAAAATAAGAGGGCCGCAACCTGTGGCTCTCAGGCTCCCTCATTGAACTTATGCTCAGGTACTGTTGCCTTTTACCTATGACTTAACTGTATATTGTGACTCACTGTACTATTCTATGTGTATTACTGTATTATGTTTTGTTCTTGGAATGCTTTATTCTCGGGTCATCACTGAAAAGGGACTTTGTCTCAGTTGACCAACCCAGTCATCAAAATTCAAATAAATAAATAAATTGCCACAAGGACACCTGTGGCACAAGGCTAAAACCTCGGGAAAACAGGCGGACCTTCTTGCCTATTAAACAGCCAGAAATAAATGCATGAAACTCATCTGCATGGTGAAGGCCTCCTACTACAACAATCTTCTGAAAAGGAGCTGGGGTTGTGGTAGGGAATTCTGGGACTCAGTAAAATCACTTACAGGCAAAACACCCGAGCCCCACCTGGTCTAATAGTCATGGCATCTAGGACATTTCAGAAACCTGCTCTCATTGTCAATGAATTTAACCAGGCCTTCACTGATCTTAGTTTGATACTGCCTGATTACCTTAACCCCTTCCACCTGACCAGCTCCTAGGTTGCATTCCCCATCCCCTAAAAAACAATGTCCCTCATTTCTACTTCAAGCAAATCAAAAGAAATTTATTCCATAAGATATGTTAAACAGGTACTAGGAAAGACCAGGATGGCAGTGACCTCTTGGACATGAAGTTGATAGCCCTCACTTTAAATGAATAGCTGGACCCCTCATCAAAGTCTTCAATGCCTATCTGAGGTCAGGTGTGTTCCCAGACAAATGGAAAGAGGCACTTGTCGCCCTGGTCTTCAAAGCTGGTAATGCAACCAACCTGTCCAACTACAGGCCCATCTCCATTCTCCCCATTTTGAAAGCCCTCAGGCGTCGGTCTATGACCAGCTCACAGAATATCTCATGAAGCACAATCTACTGTGTACAGCAACACAGCTTTCAAAGACCACTCCACCATTATGGCACTGGTCAATTACACCTCTCAAATCTATGACACTTTGACAGTGGACTAGCAATGGGTCGATCTTCATAGAACTCACTAAGGCATTTAATACGGTCAACCATCAACTCCTCCTTAACAACCTGCTAGCCACCAGTCTGTCCTCTGATCGGTAAACTGGTTTGACAGTTACTTCTCCAGTGGGTCTCAAAGCATCAAAATCTGTGGAAAACTATCTGAACCAAGGTGGTGAGCTTGGAGTCCCCAAGGGTCTATATTAGAGCCACTCCTCTTCAGCCTATTCATAAACCCACTACCATCTGCCTGCCCAGGGCACATTGTTCTCTATGTTGATGATGCAGTCATCTCAGTAAGTGAAAAGAATGAGACCACTATTATGGCGGAGTTTCAAACCAATTTCAGTAGAATTAAAAAATGGTTTAAGGACAATAAACTCCTTCTCAACTATAAAAAATGAAGTGCATGCTGTTTACTGTCCACAAACCAGGAAGAAGTTTGGACCACTGCAAGTCATGAGTCACAAAGGTGACATATTAGAACAGGTCTGCACCTTTAAATATCTAGGGGTGCACTTGGCAGAAACCCTCTCATTTACAGCACATAGAACATGTTGTCAAAACTGCAAATGCTAAACTTGGTGTGCTGTATCGGCACCGTCACTCCATGGCCACTGAAGCACTAAAACTTGTCTCAGTTGCTCTGCACTAACATCCATAGACTATGGCCTGGTGATCTACAGTGCTGGTGTGGATACTGCTTTGAAAAGGGTGAAAACACTACTTAACAAGGCGTGCGCTGATTCTCGGGGCGGCCACTGGACCCAAACCTGTGATCCATACACTGTGACTGGTTGGCTCCTCTTTACCTCAGAGTTCAATACCAAACTTGCCTGTTTGACAAAAAATCCATGTTAGGACTTACCTGGAATCTTTCTCTCTCTCTTCAAAGCCACCCACCTAACCTTCTCCACTAGAAGATCGGTGAGGAAGGCTAGTAGTTCCTTTTAGAGTACATCAGTAAGCCAGAAATCACTCTCCTTCCATGGACCTAAGTGACTCAGTGATCTCCCCACTGACCTAATGGAGTGCAGAAAGGTTAGTCAATTTAAATCTAATCTCTACTCCCACCTAACCTCTGCGAATGTCTGTAGCTGTGTGTTCTAAATGCCTAACCTTAACACAGCACACGCTGATGTATAAGCATCAGGTCCCTCTTAAACAAATCCAGCACACCACACAACTGTCTTCTCCCCCCTCCTCAAACTGTCTCCCTCCCCACTCCAACCCCATGATGATTCAACCCCTCCTCCTACCCTGCCTTTAATGCCCCCTCACCACCTCTCCCACTCATTTCGCTCCTCACAACCTCCATACATACCACCTCCTCGCCACCCCACCCATCAGTCTACTCCTGTCTCCTCCCCCACAGCCCATCACCACCCCCTATCCCCAGCCCTCACACACCCCACCTCCCCTTGACAAAGCCAGCTATGGCTGCATTAGTTATCATGACAGGTATCGCCTATCCTACTGTGTTACATTCTGCTAACATCTCGATGGAACTTGCACATGAAGTGTCTACCAATGATGCATATTATAGTACAATGTTGAATTGTCACACTGCTGAACTCTAGATGCAGTGCACATACTCTTACTAGCCTAATCCTTGCAAATGCTGTGGACTAGCCACTATGCTCAAATCAAACTGATTACTTACAATCATCTCAAACTAATGTAACTAAAATGTAATCAATATTCTTTGTTATGTCCATGTAATCAATGCTTTGATATGTTCATGTCTTTTATGTCTGACCTGGAACCTTTGTAAGCAGTTTTCTGGCTCAAAGGTATTATTCCCAAACTTAAATAAATAAATAAGTATGGGATAGCTGTGACATTGCCCTGCCTATTTTAGTCATTTGTTCTGTTACTAAGGAGCTCTAATGCAGCCTCCATTATTTTCCAGGGTGGGGAGGGGGCCTCAATAGTGTGACCATGATCATCACCTTTTACTCCTCCTTATATTACTGGAGCATGCTTGCATTAACATATATACTGTACATTCCTGTTGGCCATAATTCTGCCATATCACATAGTAAACAGTAGAAAAACAAAGTTCATCTTCTGCCTGGGTTGGGCATTTGCCTTTAGAACCAGACCGAGGGAGGGATGTGGCTAACCTGCTGAAGAGAGCATGTTCCCTCATTAGGATGGGGAGGAGAATGCCTTGTCCTGCATTGTACCCTGCCCATTAGATCAGTTGGAGGGTCTCGTCTCCTCATCCATAATCAGGGTAACCTTGTGTATCCTCGCCCCCTTCCCTGTTCTGCCCCAAATAATAATAATTTAGCCCACTTATCTGACTCTCATCCAAGGGTTGTGTTTGGTGCTTCTTCTTATCCCTCCTGCTCAGCTTCCCTGCCTGGAATGGCCTGTATGTTGCCTCAGCATCCAGCTGCTCTGAACTGGGGTGCTGTCATTCATCCTGCTCTCTCCTGCCAATGCAGCGTCTTCTGGCCCCTTAATGTCATTTGGATAGTCCAGAGCTACTGATGGGGCCTCCACACTAGCTCTCAGTAGTGATGTCTGGCTGGGAGAGCTCCGGAGTGTGAGCCTCAGGGCCATGTAGCGGTTGTTGCGATCAAGAAATTTAGTTCCTCCAATGACCCCTTGAGATCTGATCCTCTGCTTTTACTTTGGGGCCTCCTTCTGCTGTTCAGGTGGCTCTTATTCTAGTGGTTCACCAGCTAGTTCCTTTTCAGTTTCTACAGGGTAGGCCCCAGCTGTCTCTTCTCCTGCCTCCTGTCTTTCCATTCAGTGCTCTCTTGGCTACATAAAAACATAGAATCTGTCAGCAGGTATGGACCATACAGCCCACCTAGTCTGCCTATTACCCTACTTGGTTTGGCAATCCCTGCTCTTATCTGGACTGCCTTTCCCTGTTCTACTGTACAGGCCCTGGGTCTTTTTCAACCATAGGATGAGGACTGGACCCATGCTGATTATGGCTATGTTCTGAACTCCACCCTCTGGGAAACTGAGAATCCATAGGTTGTTCCACCTGCTGCAGTTCTCGAGATCATCTACCTTCCATAAGAGTGCCCGGATTGTGTGGCCTTGGTCCCGGACAGTTGCAGTTAGGTCTTGTAAAGCATTTTCTTCTTGCTCAGCCATCTTTATCTCCATTTGAAAAGTATAGACTATATTTTCTGGAGAGTCTAGTTGGTTTATGCAAAACACTGGTCACTATGACCATTTAAAGTAGCAGTCAAAGAGAACATCTCTCTACTGCAGTGAATTCTATTTTGGTTGGGCCCAGTGGCCATTCTGAGAAGCATGGTGTTGTTGCCTGGTCCCATATCTTCATCAGATTTGTGGCAATAGTCACTATTTTAGGTCCATGTGATAGCTCAGGACACAGGCTAACAACAGCTTTACAATCTTCCCGCAGTTGGTCCTGATGTCATGGATTTCAGTTGGATTCGATCCTCAGGGATGCAGAGGTACTAAATTAAGCTGCCATCTTGACCTAGGTGAAACCATGCTCCAATGTTGCACTTCCTTGCATTAAATTTCAACAACTACACTTTAGGCCACTATATCTCTTGACTTCTTGCCTCATAGCAAGGCTTAAAAGTTAGGGACACATCTTAAAGGTCTGCTGATGCCACAAAGAAAACTTTGAAAACATAACATATAGATAAAATTCTTCTTGCTTGTCATATATAATCTATAGATTCATCCTCCCCATCATTTATTACTGAAGAAATTTACATGAATATATGAACTTTATCATTTAGAGTTCATCCACCTGTTTAGCTTACCTGTATTAATCAATCTGCACACTCGAGCAGACTAGATAGACCATACGGCCTGTATCTGCTGGCAATTTCATATGTTCATATGTTTGTATTTAACATGGCAATACATTGTTGAGCAGGCTCATTTACAAGATGGTCCTGGAAGGACATAAACAATTCAAAGACAATGAAGAAAACAAATGACAATACAGTAGTATACAATTTGAGTACCATCAGAGACCAAAAGGTGGGACACCTAGGCAATATATACAAATAGGAACACACTACAAATGAAATTACAGAGAGATACAATAGGTATTCATGGATACATTGCTTTTCTATGGGAGGAGAGAACAAGGTAAAAGGGTGTATCCAGTAACAAGGTCTTCACCCATCCTTACACTAAAGGACATATTAAACAAGCATTTGTCAATGCCGAATGTTTGCTTGCTGGCATTGGCATTGGTAGTGTAGAGATTACAGAGCTGCATAATAGGAATGGCAGCAGTATTGAACTGAAGCCAACCCCACCCACCACCCTGCAGAGAGTGACAGGCATTGGGTGTGCCTTTGGGTCATCAGGCATAACGACCACACCATTTCACCACACCCTACCCTGCAGACACTGACAAGTGTCACGGTGTCTTGGGGTCTTGGCCCTTGTCGCGCACCCCATTCCATCAGGAAACACGTGAGATGGTGCCGAGAGAAGAATGGGGTGAAGTTTGGGTTCAAGAGTCCGAGGCACACCTTGATGCCTCTCACTGGCTGCAGGATGTGGGTGGGGTGGATGGTATGAGCATGACAGGCAAGCATCCCAAGTCACACCCTGATGCCTGTCATTCTCTTACAGGGTGGGGCATTATGGTTGGAAACCCTAACGCCTCAGGCATCCGTTGGTATTTTCACTCCAAATTTTCAACATGGTTTTTGTGACCCCACTTATGAACAGTGGCAATATCAGTTTGTTAGCCAAAACTGCTTTTGCACAGCGACTATGGCATTTTGCAACACAGGTGCAAAAACACATTCGAACAGGATGTGAAAATGACAGTGGTACTGTTCACGGGAGGTGTGAAAATGGCAATGTTGAAAATCTGCGTAATCTTAAAAAAACTGGTGAAGTCATGGTGTGGTAGAAACTGTGCAACACACCCGTGTGTTAACTAGTTCCGGGATTTTTGACAGATTGTGATACAGGCATTTTGGGACCTCCGATCATGAACAGTGTCAGTGTGATTTTCTTTATCTGTCCCGAACAATGATTTCCCACAGCAACCACGCATTTCTGTGCTGAAAGTGTGAAAACACATTTGAGCCATGTTGTGAAAATGACAGCTGTACTGTTCATAAGGAGGTGTGGAAAATGCAACTGGTGAAAATCTAGACTGAAAATATTACAAAGTCATGAACTTACGAGGTGCGTGGAAACTGCGCAATGCTCACTCGTAACACAGTCATTTTATGGAGTTTTGTCACCAAATTTTCAACATAGCCATTTTAACACCACTGCTCATTACCAGTGTCACTGTGATTTTCTTTAACGGTCCTATACATTGATTTCAAGATAATTGACTGCGCCATTGTGCGCCATATGGCAGAAACACGCTAGGGCTAGATGTGAAAAAATGACAACTATACTGCTCATAAGGAGGTGTGGTAAAATGGCAATGTTCAAAATCTGGAGTGAAAATATTGAAAATTTGTGAACTTACGAGCGTGCATAGGAACTCTGCAATGTTTTCCTTAAATTATTCAGATGGACTTCAAAAGATAATTTTGGGTCAAACATTATCCCCAAATATTTAAAATTGTCTATAAGTTCAATAACGTTACCATCCAGTGTAAGAACCTGATGAAGATTATCATGTTCAATAACTTTGTTAGAGAATAACATAACTTTAGTTTTACTTGAATTAAGTACCAAACAATTCACAGAAAGCCAATTCTGGAAAGAATCAAAATCAGATTGAACCTCTGCCAGAGCATCATTAGGATTAGAATTGATGCTGTACATTACAGCGCCATCAGCATAAAGTATCAAAGATGACGAGAACCCACAGTAGAAGCAGAGTTCATATAAGTGAGAAAATCAAGGGCCAAGAATGGACCCTTGAGGTACCCTACATTTAATAGTACTAAAAGAAGAAATATTATCACCAGTTTGAGTGCAATGAGATCTATTTGTAAGATAATCAAGAAACCAAAAGAAACATTATCAGAAAAATGTAAATTAGAAAGAATGCCATTTAACAAACCATGCTCCACCAAATCGAAGGCCTTGGTGAGGTCAACAAAAGTGCGCCGCTACTGTTTGTCTTTCATCCAGGGCACCCTGAATGACGCTAGTGAACCCCACCAAGACCGTCTCTGTATTATGTAATGGCTTAAAGCCATGCTGGCTATCAGTAAGCAAGTTATATTTGTTTAAATAATCAGAGGTTTGATCCATAATAATTTGTTTTAAATTTTGAAATAAATCATTTTGTTTGCGTATAGTATACATGTAAATGTGTATAAAAGAAATTCTTCTTGTACTTTTTATGTTACCTGCTGCATCAGATGTGCTCATTCCTCAATAAAAGAGTAACTGCAAAAAAAAAAAAAGAAATAAATAATTTTAAAGGGTAAAAATACTTGTAATTTTGAGTATTTTCTCTATGGTGTTGTCAGAATCTGGTGATGAGTCAGGTTTTATTTTTTAAGCAGTACTTAATTATTTCTTATGGAACTGATATTTGGGGAGGGTATCAGAAGTGTTAATCGAGGTATGATTTTGGTTTGTGTTGCACATACCATACAGAAATACTTTTAATAAGCATTTGTCAATGCCAAATGTTGTCTTCCTAACATGGGCATCGTGTAGCAGGAGTTGAACAGATGCATAATAGGAATACTAGTCAACCCCACATCATTTCTACAGACACTGACATGTGCTGAGGGGTACCTTGGGATGTTCGGTTTACAGTAACCCCATTTCATAAGGACATTAGCTGAAATGGGTGCGGCATAGGAGAATGGGGTGAACTGTGGAGCCGAAGAGTCCAAGGCACCCCTCAATGCCTGTCAGTGGCTTGAGGGTGGGGGATGGTATAGTGTGAGCATGACAGCCAGCAATGCAGAGGCACACCTCTGAGAGCTGTCAGTCTGTACAGGGTGGGGCATTATGGTTAGAAACCCTAGTGCCCCAGCCATTTGTTGGTATTTGCACTAAAGATTTGGTAACTATCATTTTGTGACCCCCACCTCATGAAAGTGTTTGGGACCTGTGCTCATGAATAGTGGCACTGATATTTTGTTAATCTGTCCTGAACGTTGATTTTTCACAGTGACCGCGATATTCTGCGCCAGATGTGGGAAACCACTATTCGGGCAGGATGTGAAAATGACAGCTATGACATTCATAGGTAGGTGTGAAGGGATGGCAGTGTTGAAAATCTTGAGTAAAAATATTAAAATGCTCGAATTTATGAGCATATGTACAAACTGCACAATGCACACTCATTCTGTGGAATTATTTCACCAAATTTTCAACATAGGTATTTTGGGACCCCTGCTCATAAACACTATCGCTATGATTTTCTTCATCTGTCCTGATTGTTGATTTCCCACAGCGACCGTGCCACTGTGCACCAGTTGTGCGAAAACACATTTTGGGCAGGATGTGAAAAATGACAGCTGTACTGTTCATAAGGAGGTGTGCAAACTGACAATGTTGAAAATGTTGAGTGAAAATATTACAAAATCTCGGGTTACGAGTGGACGTGGAAACTGCACAATGCACCTTGTAACATATTCATTTTGTGGACTTTTGTCACCAAATTTTCAACATAGGCATTTTAGACCTCTACTCATGAATACTATCACTGTGATTTTCCTTATCTGCTCTGAACACTGATTTCCCACAGCGGCTTCGCTATTCTGTGTGAAAACACATTTTGGGCAGGATGTGTAAAATAACAGTTGTACTGTTCATAAGAAGGTGTGGAGAAATGCCAATGTTGAAAATCTGGAATGAAAAATATTACAGATTTGCGAGGTTACGAGCATGCATGGAAACTGTGCAATGCACACTCATAAACAGTCATTTGTTAGATTTTTCACCAAATTTGCAACATAAACATTTTGAGAGCCCAACTCATGAACAGTGGCACTGTCATTTTGTTAGTCGGTCCAGAAAGGTGATTTTGCACAGTGACAACAAAATCACCTTTCAGGACTGAATAACGCCATGACAGCAACTTAATTCATGAGATGGGGTCCAATAACCTATGTTGAAAATTTGGTGCCAGAATTCCCAAAATACTCAAGATATGCACCAAGCTGAAAAACTCTATTTATGCCATTATACAGCTTACCAGCATTTCTTCAGTTCGCGGTCAGCTTTGAAGAGTGCAGACGTGTTCCTGGTCCACCTGGAAGGTCGTCATGCTGGGCTCCGGAGGTAAGTATGGTGTGAGGGGCTGTGGGGTATGCAGTGGGTGGGTGTGGGTTGGGGAGGGTGCAGACAGCGAGGACTGTTTCTTCTTTTCAGGGTTTAAACAGAAAAGTTACAGACATCAGCGGGATGGTTTTCCTTTCAACAGGTACTTTTGGCACACTGGGGTGGGCTCCCACTGTGCCACGGTGTGTTTGGAGTGGCGGGACTGGATATGACAGGGACTGGGCATCCCCATCAGCACATACTTGGGGGTCGCATGAGCTGAGGGGATTGGGCAATCCCTCGGCACACAAGAAATGGGGGACATGCCGATGGGGAGTTGGGCACCCCATTGGCAAATTAAGTTACATGGGGGTATGCCGACAGGGGGATAGGCACCCCATCGGCTTTCTAAGGGACTGCATGAGGCGGCAGCTGTCCCTTTGCTTCCATGTCACCGCCACCATGATAGGGAACACCAGCAGTAATTATTGCTGCAATCAGGGGACCACCTCATGATGCTCTGATTGCAGAAGCTAATTTCTTTAAAGGTGGTGGCATGTTTTTTCAACTGCTGTCATAGACAGCATGCTCTGTCATTGCCACCACAGAGCCCGGCCTCAAAAACAGTGGCACCATTGGCTGCAGCATGACCACCACTTCCAAAACTCACTTCTCCACAGAAGCAACCATAATATGTTATCTGCGCTGTGTGCACAAGACAACATAAAATATTGGCCACTCAAGGGGTCAGTGGAATGCTTGATTTCTTCTGAAATTGGTTCAATCAGTCTTTGAGTTTTAATGAGTTAATATAGCTGTAGAAGGCTTTGCTATTGGATTTGTTTGCATTTTTGCCAGGTTCAACTCTCCATGTTTTCCTCCTTTTATTGCATTTTAGATTTTTTAAGAAAGCCTTATATTGTGTCCACAGAGCAGTTTCTTTAATTTTTAAGAATTTGTTTTGTAGGCCCTGTTCTTTTGTTTATTAGTTTTATTTTACTACACCTTTTAATCATGTTGGTCTTGTCCTCTATTGCTATACTTTTGATCTCTGGGATGTATTTATTACAGATTTCCAATAATATATTTTTGAATACTGCCCACATTTCATTAGTTTCTTTGTTCTGTCATGGCTCATTCAAGCTTATTTTGTTTAATTTTCTATGTATACTACTAATGTCTGCCTTCATATACAGGGACATTTCAGTGATGCCCTCAGTTTTCTGTTTGAGTATGTATATTAAACAAAATGGTTTTGTGATAACTACAGTATTTCCTAATGGAGGCCAGTGTAACACATGATTATGTTGATGTTGTCTGATGCAATGACTAGATCTAAGATATTCCCTCATCTCGTGGGTCTCACACATCCTGTTTCAGACCCAAATGTACAGTTATTGTAATGAGTCTTTTCCAGCATAGATGAAGCAGTATTTTTCCCGTCAATTTTACCAAGATTAAAGCCCCCATAAATAGAATATCAGCTAGCTCATTGGTTTCTCAAGTACTGCCAGTGTTTCTGATGTTGTTTCCAAATGTGAATCTGAGGTCCATAGCAGATTCTTACTAATATTGCAGAGACTGTAAGTGTGGCAAGCTTAACCTATAGGACTTCAGTGCAGGCAGAGCTCTTTTATGTTTGCCATATGTGTGTGTGCGCACGGCAAACATCTTGCTATGATAGTGGCTTATGAGGGGTATGACACTGTCTGTCAAATGCAAAGCAGTGTTTAAGGGACAAGTCAGTGCCACACCAATCATCAGCCAGGCTGATCATGACAAAGTTTTGGCTTGCTTGGGGAGATGTCCAGCACTTGAAAAGAAAAGCTGACTCAATCATGGGTCATCTCTTCCCTTTGATGTACACCACCCAGCAAGCTGATCTGTCATGACAGCCTGCTGAGGAATTTGAAACCTGCAGGAATAGACCCACTGTTGCAGATGCCAGTTGTAACAAGGAAAACTGTCCATCGATGTCTATTGCTGGTGTTCCTGTAATTGACCCCAACCCAATCCTCCCTCTCAGCACCCCCCACAAACATAAAACTGATACTGGGGGTGCATAATCACCCAATATCACCACCTCCTAATCAAAACCCCTCAGTATGCTACCATGCCTCTCTCAATGTGCGGTCACATCTCTAAATGGTGCCAAGTATCAGAAGGCTCATTCTTGGTTCAGAAAACCAAGTTCAGCTAAACAGATTTTTTAAAAAGTATTAAAAAGCTGAACTCAGGGAAGTGCATGCCAACATTAAACAAGAACTTAAAGTTATAGAAATCATAGTATTAAACTCAAGCCAAGGCATATGGAAATGCATTCGCACATGTCCCATATTGCGCTTGAGTTAAAATGCTCCAGATTTTTGTCCCTCATTTCATTAGCTGTCCACCAATCTCTGTTGGCTGCTGCCCCAATAACCAGTGATTAAAGCGAGGGGGAACTCGTGGGGATGGACTAGTCCCTCCACATCCTTCATGGTACACACTAGGGGTATACTTAGTTGTAGAGGTAGAGTTCTCTCTGTTATAAATGTTTGCTTTAACCACTGCCTGTTACTGTCCCAACCACTCAACCCTACCACTCAGCACCCACCACCCTCAAACATAACACTGACACTGGGGGTGTGCATTCTCCCAGTGTCAGTGTCAGTCACTGTTTCTGACACCCTGTAACTGTCCTGCCCACCCAACCCCTCCTTCTTAGCATGCACCACCCCCACCCCGACAAACATAACAATGACCCTGGGGCTGCCTAATCCTCCAATGTTGTGACATGAAATAAAGAAAACCTTCCCTCATAGTTCTTTTTAAATAAACCCTGTAAAAAGAAAAAACATCCATTAATGTCTGTTGCAGCTGTTACTGTCCCCCACCTGACACTCCCACTCAGCACCCAGCACCCCCCAAGCCCTTACTTATCCACTGGAGGTCCAGAGCCAAATCTTCTGTGGACCACAGACACATCTCCACTCTTCCAAGCGCACTACAAACTGAAGAAATCAGGTATGAATTTAAAGTATTTCAA
Source organism: Neoceratodus forsteri (assembly GCA_016271365.2). Classification (NCBI taxonomy): domain Eukaryota; kingdom Metazoa; phylum Chordata; order Ceratodontiformes; family Ceratodontidae; genus Neoceratodus; species Neoceratodus forsteri. The sequence goes on along the minus strand of CM057452.1, from coordinate 1,068,735,092 downwards.
TGGGTTTTCAACTAAATGACATAACTTGGCCATTTTGCACATTCTTCCCCAAATTTTCAACATACCTTTTGGGACCCCCGCCTCATGAACAATTGCAGTGGAATAAGTAGGCAAATCTGTCCTGAAAGAAGATTTTGTGGTCCCTGCATAAAATCACCTTTCGGGCAGGAATTGAACATTTCTCTGCCCTTATTCATAAGTCAGAGTCATAAGAAGGCTATGTTGAAAATGTGGTGTAAGAATATTAAAAACAACACAGTTATGATCCTATGTTGAATTTTGTGAAGACAGGCTTGTAACTTTGTTAATTTTCAGTAATTTTACCCAAATGATTAACATAGCCATTTCTTTACAGCACCTCATGAATGTGACAGCTGTCCTTTTCAAATCCTGCCAAATTGTGTTTTTGCATCCTGAATGGTGATATCACAGTCCCTGCATGAAAATCAACTTTCAGGGAGGAGCTGAACATTTCTCTGCACTTGTTCATGAGGAGGGATCACAAGAAGGCTATGTTGACAATCTGGGCAAAATATTAAAATGAAAAGTTATGAGCCTGCATTGAAATTTTCCATGCAAGCTCTTAACTTTGGTAATACATAAGCAAATGTGCACCACAACGCATCTATTACCCCAGGGCTTCTATACCAGTGGTGAACATCTGACATTGACAATTGTTTGTTTTATTTTAAAGGAGATATCAAAAGTTTTAGGTGTCTTGGAAGAATAGTGCCACCCCTCCCTTCACTTATCAGTTCTATCATGGATGGGGATATAGGATATGTCGAGTAGAAACTTTCCTCATGAGCAAGTGTTTTTTTTGTGTTTTTTTACACTTTTATTTTCTACACTCCCTACCTCCAAACTCTCTCCAGCATGGACAACTCGGTCATCGGTGTCTCCTGTCCTGCCTGAAGCGTGGCTACATGGTTCGGTCGGGGCTATCCCCCATCTCCCACGTGGCTTACCTGAATCCCCGGTCTATATCCTCTGGGAAAGGACCGCCATCTCCTCCAGTGCCCTGTCTACAGAGTTAGTGGGGCAGTGTTGGGGGGTCCAGATCCCGTGACCTTACACCAACGGTGGACATGGGGCCGATGCCATTGGCCTCCGCCGCCTACTGGAGGAGGAGAGTATTTTCTTCTTTATCCCCCCAGTGAGGGCAGTGCAATGTCATCCAGCCCATAATGTGCGTGCTCCTGCACATGTTCAGAGAGCGGCAGTCCAAAGTTGTAACCCTTACTGTTAGGTCCTGTGGCTGTAGTACCCCAGCCATTGCTGGGTGTCACTATGTGCACTAGACTGTCCCCATGCCCCACCCCAGGAGAGAGGCTGTCTACAAACACTCGATCCTCTGCTCCCCACCAACCCCCAGCGAACAGGGCTCATTCTCAAACCTGGGTTGCGGTGTGGCACGAGGTGTGGCGTCCAGCATCTCAACCTCAGCGCCACGGCTGGGCCCTCATGAGCAAGTGTTGCCTCACCAAGTTTCTGTAATGGCTATTAGATAAAATCTTTTGTTTTATTTACTGCTGTTAGCACGTCCATCTTGTTGGTCAGACTTAAAGAAATTCTTAAGATAAACATTTTATTGAGTTAGTGTTTTTTTTGTTGTCAGCTAGCTTATTGTTTTATGTGTAATTTTATCATCTTGTGGAATTGACTATAAGTCCCCCCATTAGTTTAAATTCACATGATTAAGATATTTCAGGATTTGTTTTCCTAGCAATGATCCCTTTTTGTTCAGATACAAACCTTCTTTAGCATACACATGTTTTTTATTTTGGAATGTGCCATGTTATCAAGAAAGGTTATGTTGACCCTCTTATACCAGTTAAGAGTCTTGTGCTAATGCACTTGATGGTGAGATTTTTTCTACACATGCACTTGGCTCAGGAAGTGTTCCTAAGATAGCAACTTTGCCTCCCTTGGCTATTATATGATTTCCTAGATCCAAGACGTCATAACAAATATCCTTCTCATGAGATCTACCCACTTAATTAATTCCTAGGTGTAATACCACTTTGGTATTTCCTTTTGTTGACCCCTGTAATTTTATCAATTTGTGCTGTGACATCCTTAATCCTTGCTCTTGGGAGACAAGTTACATAGGTGGTTAAGTACATGGGACTTTGCAATGAGCAGACTGAGTAGACCACGTGGCCTTCTGCTAGCAACTTCATATCTACCTATATAGATTATCGCATCCTTTTGCTGCTTATCCTGATATGGATGGTTAGCTGAGCTGTCAGCTCTTATGCTGAGATGGATGACTTTTAGTGTGTTGGCTCTTATCCTGATATAGTGCTGCTGGCTTATACTCTGATATGGATAACCAACCTTGTCTGGTTGTAACTGTGACATGAATGACTGGCTGTGCAAGCTGCTGTAACTGTGACATGAATGACTAGCTGTGCAGACTGATGTAACTGACATGAATGACTAGCTGTGCAGTGCAGACTGCTGTAATTCTGACATGAAAGACTAGCTGTGCAGACTGCTATAACTGACATGAATGACTAGCTGTGCAGACTGCTGTAACTGTGACATGAATGACTAGCTGTGCAGACTGCTGTAACTGACATAAATGACTAGCTGTGCAGACTGCTATAACTGACATGAATGACTACTGTGGCTGTGCAGGCGGCTGTAACTGTGACATGAATGACTAGCTGTGCAGACTGCTGTAACTGACATGAATGACTAGCTGTGCAGACTGCCGAACTGACAGAATGACTACTGTAGCTGTGCAGACTGCTGTAACTGACATGAATGACTAGCTGTACCTGCAGACTGCTGTAACTCTGACATGAATAACTAGCTGTGCAGGCTGCTGTAACTGACATGAATGACTAGCTGTGCAGACTGCTGCAACTGTGACGAATGGCTGGTAGTGCTGTTGCTCCAACTCTATGTGCATGACCTACTTAACTCCCACTCTAAATCTGATATACAGTAAGTAACTGCTGTAAAGTCTGGCATGGATGCTCTATAGAGCTGCTTCTTTAACTCTAAAACATGTTACTAGTAGTGTGAAAAAATAAACTTCAGAGCCCCTGTAGTTGTGTTTGCCCCTGCTGCAACATTGGTTTCCAGTGACTTGATGTGTGATTTTATGGCCTTCTGCCTTTCCATTGCTGCTCATTACATAGTCAGTGAGACTACTGATTGTGTTTGATGCAGATCCTAGTCCCTGCTCCATAATCTTTAGTAGAAGATTTAGTCAATGATCCCATTAAGAACAGGTGATCTTTCTGCTGCCCAGGCAGTTTGTGGCTTTTCCAAACTCGTTCTCTAATTGGGCAGAACCAGCTCTGCTAGAAACTGCATGTCATTACACATAACAATAAACACATAAACTACAGATATGTATTAAGACTATCCACATTACAGGAAGAAGCATGATCTGGCACCTTGCATCTACGACACACTACTATGAAATAGTCAGTGCACATTTGAGTTAGTTCCTTGCATGAAACTGTATCATTCACTTGCTGTAAACTTATTTTCAGACTCATTTACATAACCGTGGAACACTTTAAAGTGAAATATAATTGTTGTCTATTTGTTAATAGACCAGAATTTTATATAGCTTTATACATTTGTCTTTGTTTATTTAAAACTGTTTTATAGAAACATAGTATTTGTCAACAGAAAAGGACTGGCAAGTCCATCCAGTCTGCCCTACTTTTCCCTGTCTATTCCAACTCCTCAGACCCTGTTTGGTTACCAGTGCCCCTCCCACTTCCCTTTCCTCTGCTTATTGGCCACAATTCATGAATGCCTAAGCGCCGTGCAAGGGCAATGCGTAGGCATTCGCCATGCCTGAATGCTGCACAGCAGTGCCCTCTGCCCCTGCAGCATTCACTTATGGTACCTTAGCGCCCCATGCAATGGATCACTGGCCAGTCATGGGGCACCGTGCCAGGAGGGATGGGTGTGCCAAGGGGGCACCCTGCACTGCATCCATTCGCTATGGCACTGTGTGCCATTTTGGGCTGCAGCTGCTATGCAGGAGCGACACAGGCATAGCCATTGCGTCCCCTCCTGGTACTGCTGCCAGCCATGGCAAGTAATACCAGACACTTCTCCATGATGCCCCAGCCCCATGGACCAGAGGGAGGCAGGGGCATCCACCCAGGCACATGTCTGGCATCCCATGAGGACACAGTTCACAGGTCCATTATACCCTGCACCATGTGAGGCTGGGGATCTACTAGAGAACCAGGTCTGGGCATCCCCTTGGCAGCCCACCTGGCAATGCTGCTGATGTGCCTCGCACACTAGCATGCTAAGGAGGCTCTGTGGATGGGAGGCACGTGGTGGCTGTTGACTGTGAATGCCAACCACCATACACCTGTCTGCAGGTACAGAGCAGTGCAGGTGGGTTATGGGCATTTTGCGTGGATAACCCGCCCCTTTGTGAATTGCAACCATTATGCCTGTGTGTCTATCCCATGCATGCTAGAAGCTTTCCACTGTCTTCACCCCCACCACCACTTCTGGCAGGCTGTTCCTGGTATCCACCACCCTTTTGTGAAGAAGTATTTCCTCACATCCTCTTAAACTCTCTCCTCAAGATTCATTGCATGCTGCCGTGTTCCAATTGTTCACCACTAAGGTACTTATGGGTCTTAATCTTGTCCCTCCTCCTCTTCTCCTCCAGGGACTACATGTTGTGATCCTACAGCATCTCCTCATATGACTTACTGTGCAATCCCTGCACCATTATGATAGCCCTCCTCTGGACAGCTTTTCACCCTATCTATGTCCTTGAGGAGGTGCAGCCTCCACAACTGAACACAGAACTGTAGGTGGGGTCTCACTAGTAAGCAATCCAGTGGCAACAAACCCTCCTTTCTTCTGTTAGAAATCCCCACTATATGTACCTCAGCATCCCTAGCCTTACATTCTGCCATGTCACACAGCTCTGCCTCCTTAAGATGATCAGATATGATTACGCTGAGGTCCCTTTCATGCTTGGTGACTATATGTCCCACCCCATCTTATACATTTCTCCTGGGTTACCCCTCAGGTGCATGAACCAGCTGCCACTTATATAGGGTGTATATTATGTAATTCCCATGACCTAAATTGTATTGTGCTGAAATTTACTGTGTCTTTTATTTATAAACAAAAGAATTACCTTTCACAGCAAATTTGGTACATTTATGTGACTCACCTTGGCTGCTCAAGGTCCTCGGGTCCACACTGTATACACCTTTGAGGGGGTCTGGTCTGAGTTCTGTAGTAGACAAGAAGTTTGGCGTGGTGCCTTCACCTGGGAAGTGGCAGGAGATACCCCAAGGCTTCTGGAAGGTGATAAACTCTCTCATTGACCCACCCACCAAGCAAGCTAGTCCAATCCTCAACATTGATGGCAAAATTGTCTTGATCCTGCTACTGTATCTGAACTTTTCCTACTCGTTCTTCATCTCCTGTGCCTTGCCTGACTCACTCCCTCCTCCACCCACCTCCTGAAATCCCCCTCAACATGGCTTCCTCTTTCCTTCATTCATGCCCCTGAAGTCTGCACTACACTCACCTCTCTGAACCAGTTCAAAACCAGCCCTGATGGCTTGCATCCTAGACTGCTCCGTATCTCTGCCTCAGCTATAGTCACACCTCTGACACATATACTAAATCTCTCTATCACTACAGCCATTGTCCCTCTGCCTGGAATCTAGCCAAATCCTTCCTCTCCACAAAGTTGGTGACCCCTCCCTACCAGGAAATCACAAGACCCATCTCACTCCTCCCTTTCCTTCCAAATCCAAGAATCCCTCATGCTGTCAAAACTGTCCTCCTCCCTATCCTCCCTATCAACAAACAGCTCCTCTCTCCATTCCAATCAGGTTTCAGAAAACTCCACTTCACTACCACCACCTGTTACAAGTAACCGACTCTATTTTCTCTGCCATGGACAACGGCCACACCACCACCGCCATTTTCATTGACCTGATGAAAGCCTTCGATTCTGTCTCCCACCATCTGCTGCTTTGCAAATTAAGCTCTAGTGGCCTTGCTCAACCTGCCATAAACTGGTTCCACTCCTACCTCTAAAATAGGAAGCAGTTAGTACAAATGGGCGATACCCTCTTCCCCTCTACCCATCCTCTCAGGTCCCCAAGGCTCCATCCTTGGCCCCATCCTTTTTTCCCTATTCATAAATGACCTCCCCTCTGCCTGTCTCTCCTCAAACGTGCACCTGTATGCTGATGATACAATCATCTATGTCTCAGGCCCTCTCATGACAGTGTGCCCAAATCTCCAAAGAGATTTAACCTAGTACAAGTCTGGCTCCTGGAAACCAACTCAAACTTAATGCCAAAAACAGTCACCATGGTATTCAGCACCAGACCCAAAGTTCGCCTTCCTACCTTCCCCACCACGCTCTCCACCTTGGACAGTGTTCCCCTTGAGTCCAGTACCACCTTTAGGTGCTGGGGTCTGGCTGGATACCCACTCAACTTTTCTACACACATCAATGCCATCTGCACCAAACTGCAGCCCAAACTGGCTATCCTCTTCATCGCCACAAAGCCAGCCTTCCCCTTCCCACCGGAGTGAACTCATATGCAAGACCATCCTACCAGTTCTGGACTATGCAGAAGTCATCTATGGCACAGCCATACTTCCTCCCTCTCAAAACTTGACGTCCTGCTCAATTCTTTCAGTTGATTTGCCACTGACTCCCCTCCACTTACTCATCACTGCCTCCTATACTCCACACTATCACTGATGCCTCTCGCAAAGCGGACCACCCACAGTGCCTCCTCATAGCTAAATTTGGCTTGGCCCTTCCCCCACCTCTCTTCCTGCCTGTCTTCAGCCATCTCCCAGGCTACTCACTGCACCATAGACACACGCATTCCTTCCACCTCCCGTGCCCCTCTCTGCCTCCGGGCAAGCTGCCTTATCCTACCGGCACCATCTCCTTTGGAACAACCTCCCATCCACCCTCCACCAGGCCTCCTCTCATCAGTCTTTAAACAACTCCTCTGACTCCTCCTCCCTGCCCAAGAAGCTCATCTGAACCTCCTTAACTCGGGCCCAGCCTACCCTCAGTGGCCCCTTTCAGATAAATACTATTGCACACGCCAGCCCCAAACCGCATAACCACCTACCTGCCATATCTTCGCCATGCTAGTCTAGCACACCGGACAACCACTACTTGTAAATATGTCTATAAATACACTTGTAATATACTGTAAATACAATTTGTTAGAAATGAAATGTCCTGATGTTCTTCTAATCATCTGTTCCAGCAAGATTGTTACTTTACTGCTTACTACTATAAATGCCCTTTTTCTGTACTATAGGTCTGGAACAAGATATTGTTTGTACTTCTCTGCTTTCTAACAGTATACACCCTGTACCTGGGTCACACCTGGAAATGAGCCTCAGCTCAGTGTGCCTTTCGGTCACCAATTTTAAATAAATAAAAATAAATAAATACCCTTGGACAGATAACAGGTTACTACCCCAAAGAAAATACATGGCCAGACCCCAAGACAGTCCCACACAACAGCGATCTTCCCTGTTCAAATGAAGCATAGTAACAAGATATAACAGGCAACCAATAACAGTGTTTATATTAGCGGAAAGGAAAATGGGGGGAATAAAGCAACAACAACAACTATGCAATAGGGTTACCCCACGCAACACCCGCCTTCCACCTTTGGTGCACCCTGGCAAATGTCCCTTTAGATGTGGTGGGTACCTCACCAGAGCAATGACAGTGCTCGAGCTGAATGCTTGCATTGGGGCCCAATACTTTTAAACAGATAATACTGCTTGAACTTCAGGTCCAGGCTCAAGTGTCTGACAGAGTCTTGCCCAGGATCTCACCCCTTGATTTTAATATATCTATATAGCTAACTTCCCAAAGGCCTCTTGCTGTCTTCCTCATCAGTCATTGGGTCATCAACCTCTTCAGTCTAGGGACAGAGCAGACGTAGTCCCTGTGTTAGGGCTGAATAAGGCTCTGTCCCATTTGTTATGCAGAAAGAGTTTAAACACAAGGGTCTGTTCTGTCCTTTCCTTTTCTGTCTCTTTGCTATCTGGTTGCACAACCAAATTTTCTTGTGAGACCTAGGAACTATTCTCTCAAACAGTTTCGCAATTCTCCACCTCTCGCTATCTCTATGCCTTCCCTGCCATTTCTGTCTTCTCTTCCCCTTGCATATCTGCAGGTATAAAAATATATGTGAATCTTTATGTGGAAATGTCACTGATACTGGGATCCATTTGTTTAAAACTGTATATAGTTTTACTGTTGAAATGATTGCAAAAAGCTTTTAGAACTCAAGGGGTTAACCTGAGATACAGTTTTATGCCTTTGCAGAACTGTAAACAAGAGGTCAGTTCTGGTCACTATGTTCTTTTGCTGCTCCTGCATTGAAATTGACAAGAACATTCTGTAAACTTACAAAGAGCAGCAATGTTTTGCAAGAGAGAGAGAGAGACTGAGATTTGAAACTGAGCAGAAACACTCAGGAGGATGGTTTTCTCTGTGCTGCCTTTGTAAATAGTTATACTGAACAATTTTTATTTTTATTTTGCTGTTATTGAGAAAAATAAAATACTATTTCTGAATTTTGAAGCTGCTCCTGGTTTTCCCTACGCATACTGATCTGTGCCTCAATTACAGTCCCTAGATCCCCTGTTGCACACCCTGGGCACACAATCAACAGCTGGACTTTTACTCAGTCTCTAGCCCAGCATTCTCAATTCAACTTCCTTTCACACAGCAATTGCTGGCCTCTGGCAGTCTTTAGCCCTCAGCACACCCCAACTCTCAGCTTGTGGCAATTAGTCCTCTTGGCACTTACCCAAAAGGGGAAACACAGTTGTTCAGTCTCTGCTCACACCACTACAGCACTGGGAGCTCAGGTTGCACACTTACAGTTCTGCTTTTCAGTGCAGCTCTGAAACTTCCCCTCTTACAGCTTCCAATCTCCAAAGTCCCCTTTCAAAATCCACTTCAAATTATCTTTCTCTTATGGGCTACTGCAGTTCACTGGTGAACTGCCTGGTCTAGGACACTTGAGGCTGATCTGGCCTTGAGGTGGAACTGCAGGAAGTGGGCATGGGTAACCCATGGCAGTCTCTCCTCCACTCTGCTCCTTAGAAATTCCCAAATGACTCACTCCCTTTGGTGGGCAAACTGTCCCTTTTATCACTTTTCCCAGTTCCCACCTGAGTGGCTGTTACACTCCCAGGATTTTAGTTGCCCTCTCACCCTTTTACCTAGAGGCCCTTGCTTCGCCAAGTCCATTGGGCTGCAATATTTATTTCATTTTCTGCCCAAAACAGTTGGTCCTATAGTTTTATTATCAAGTCCTTAAGAGGGCTGAACACATTTTGTCGATGATTGGAGGCATCCCGATCATCATTCCCCCTGATCCCTGGCTCAGCTGCCTGCCCTGAAGCTAGGGACCTATTCAAATACTGCCTTAGCCAGAAACACCTTTTGGGGCCATAGACTCTTTAAATCTTAGACTCTGGTGGCTGTGCAGGTGCATAGAGGTGCATGCTGCCATCTTGTTTATTTACATTTGACAATCCACTTTAGCTACTTACTGAACTGCCAGAATGACTCCATTTTGCACCTGAGGCAGCATAATGAGGTTTGGACCTTGGCTCCCCTCTGTCATGAGCTGAGGTTATGTGAAGTTGGCAGAAATGGCCACAGAACACCAATGGCAGGACCAGGTTTAAGCCCCACCAGTGCCACTTACCAGACACTGGTGAAGGAGCAGAGGGTCAGAGCCCACACAGATGAGCCCATTGAGGGACTTACATTTAAAATATAATGAATATATAATGAGCATGTTCTCACTTTGATTCAGACAGCAGAAACCTAATGTGCTGTGAGGAGGGCTGAGCCAAACATCAGCTAGCTAATGTGGTGCAACAAGGGCTGCAACAGGCAGAGTCTGCTAATGTGGTATGAGAAGGGCTTCACCAAACAGCAGCCAGATAATGTGGTGTGAGGAGGGCTGCACCAAAGAGCCACTAGATAATGTGGTGTGAGGTGGGCTACACCAGACAGCCACCAGCAAATGTGGTGTGACATGCACTGTGCCAAACAGTAGTCAGCTAATGTGGTTTAAGGAGGGCTGCACCAAACAGCAACCAGCTAATGTGATGTGATGAGCACTGCATGGGAATGCAGGCAGCTAATTGGTGTGAGGAGGGTTGTGTGAGACAGTAGACAGCTAAAGTGGTGTGACACAGACTGTGCCAGACAGAAGCCAGCTAATGTGGTGTGATGAGCACTGCATGAGAATCGTGCCAGTTAATATGGTGTAAGGAGGGCTGTGTGTGACAGCAGACACAAAAGGCAACCCTAGGAGGCACACGCCAAGTGCAGTCCAGCCCCTAGCCTTACTGTCTGCTGAGCTTTACTGATCTTCACCAACTGGGAGAGACCAGTCACAGAGGGAAGGTGGACTCTGACAGGTGCAGAAGCAGGGATTCCTTGATAGTGGCTCTACCTGAATCCTCCTTGGAGTGCACAGTCTGGGCTCCTTTCTCCACTGAGGCAGCTTCTTTTTTCTCACTTGCTGTGCTCAGATACAGCCAGCGGCTGCTTTCTCAGCATAAGGAGCTGTTGGAACACTTACTCCCTGCCCATTAATATAAAGACAACATGTTTTCTTTCCATCCTATCAGTTCTGTGTGTACTTTTATTTTATGTGCAGCTAATGTAACAAGGTTTTGATACATCTAAAAGACAGAACATCACTGATTGTTTTTACAGGTAGCAGAAATAAAGGTTCTGCCCACCCACCCTACTCCTAATCCCACCCACCCTGGGTCATCCTCCTTTATAGGGTTACATGGCCCCACCCCTTCCTGTCTCTCCTAATTACATATGATTGCTTTTTCACTCGGTGGCAGGGGAAACATAGTGTAACCTCAAACCCACCCCAAGCACTCCACTCTTATAGGTGACCTACCTATACCACATCCTGTTGTGAAACAGAAGAGGCAGGATAACCACCACCCCAAAAAGCACATATTTTACATTTTGTCTTGTTGCTCTAAACTCCTATTTGCTTCCTCCTTACTTTCAGCCAGAGTACAGACAGGTAGGCACCTACCTTAGACAACCTTTTCTTTCATCTACACTTCCTCCCTAGGACAAAATAAATACTAATTATAATTTTAACTTGTCCACTTCTACATCCACTTTTCCATCCTCATACTACTTTCATCTGTACTCAAATGGAGCTCATAAACTGCAACACCTGTGGCTCCTCTTCACGACAGCATATATCCTGAGAGTGAGATACTGCCCAATATGCTCTACCCTAAGGGACCTAAGAACTCAGTTCCATGTAGCAAGGATCAAGATAAACTATCTAAGAACAATTCTCCATTATACTCAACAAAACAGCACCAAAAACAGTCCTTTACCAAACTGGTCCCATTGCCCAAAACAAACAGACCAGGAGGTTGGAAACTGGTCAAAAACCACAATGCTCCAAAGCCTACAGCTACTGGAACAATCACACCCATGCACACAACAAATAAATACTCTTTACTGACAGCCAGCACAGAGACATTGGAAGTAAGGAACAGGTGGATCCAATGCAGCAAAATACTGAAAAGTCCTCCAAAAGAGTAAACAAACCAACCACCAAAATACAAGCACTAATAGTTGAAGACTCCATTATATGGGTGTGAAGTCTCCGGTACGCCTGTGTGGAGGACACTGACCACATTCTGAATATCGACGCATCGTGGACCATAAACCACATATCATCCTCCACATAGACACAAACAACATAGCTTCTCAGCGGTAGAAGAGACTAAACAGAACATAACAAATCTGGCCAGCAAAATTAATTCTCTTTCATCTAGTCTCTCTTTCTCAGAGATCCTGCCTGTATGGGAGAAGGGCAGAATGAGGCACAGGATCAGAGAGAGACATCTCTGAACTCAATGTCTATCTTAAACAATGGTACCAGGAAAATGGACACAGCTTTATTGACAATTGGCACAACTTCTGGGAGTGGGACTTCTACAAATTCAATGGTCTGCATCTAAACAAACAAGGAACTCAGGCTTGGACAAAAACTTGGCGTGTACAAAACCATTTAAACTAGTGAGTGGGAGAAGCAGCAAGGACGCCTCATGGCAAGAAAGGTGTCAGGAGCCCTCCACCCAACAACTAGTTTGACACAGGTCTCTTTTAGTGATCTCAGAACCGGTAGTTATCAAGACACTTCTATAAGAGGCAAAGGATAGCGTAATAGGCACAAGAGAAGCAACACTGATACAGCATAAAAGATTCTACTAGTTCACCACACCACACGAAACAGGGATGGAGGGCTATGTGTGTCAATGCCGTAGTCTGTCAAATAAAATCTCTGTCCTCTCTGCTTTAATGACAGAAGCCAAATTTATTTTATTTATTTAGTTTTGATAACTGGGTAAATACACTAGACACAAAAGAGACTATTTTCAGGCACAACCGAGAGGTTACAACATCAACAGGAAAAAACAGTGATGATACAGTACAATATAGGAGTACAACATATTAGAGATACAATTAAAATGGATAACAATTTGAGCAGTCTGAGGTTATGGGAGAAACATTCGATGTACTTCACATCAGAAGTGAAAGTAAGTGCATATGATACTACAGCATTTAAGGAGATAGTAAAATGGATAACAGTTTGAGCAATTGGTGTATCCAGGAGACAATACAGACATTTTACATATCAAGCATAGCAAAGGTAAGTGCACATATAACAGCTGATTATCAATCTAGGCATCAACTCTGTTCTACAAAACTGGCTCTAACATTAAGAATATGACACCAAAGAGGAGCAAATAGGTAGGAAGGATTGCGGTAGTAAGACCTCTCGAGGAGAAAATAAGGTGGTGGAGAGAGAGACGTGTAAGAGGTGGGGTAGGAAAGGGTTGGAAAGACAAGTAGAAACTATGAGGTATAAGTACCAGATGAGGACACCGAGACAGTAATAGCATAGAGAGTCAGGAATCTAGGGTGGTTTAAAACAGTTGCACTGTGTACTGTCAATAAGCAGAAGCGATGCCTCTTTTAAGCGAGGCATGGCAAGGTGAGGGCGGATTTCAAGGGCAGAGTTCCGTAATCAGGGGCCCTAGAAAAACCTGTTTTCCTTTGGAAGTGAGGCATTTGGGAATATGCAGTAAGGAAAGATCAGCAGAATGGCAACCGTAGGAGGTGGTCTGTGGGGTGAGTGCAGTGACAGAGAGCTAGACATACTGGACCTCAGGATTCTGTCCAGAAAGGCCCCAAGAGCAAAGAGCCAGTGGACCACAGAAGAGGGCTAATTAAGGTCTGCATAGAGCAGGCAGTGATTTTTAACTTAGGGGATGCAGAGTCATAATGACATATATTATTATAGGTTATGTCCCATTTGTGTAGGGAGGTTTTAGATGTATTGCCTTAAATTGAAGTTCTGTATGCATGGGATGGGAGAAGAATTCCTCTGGCAATGGCCAACCTCACGGAAGGGGTGAGAACGTGACTAGTTCTGTAGGCTAACCCCAGCTTTGTACTGACCGCCTTACACACAGTAGTAATATGGATCTCATAGTTAAGGGATCCATCGGGTAGAACCCCCAGGTATTTAAAATGAGTTTACTACTCAAAGGGTACCATTCACACTTACTATTTTGAAGAGATCACAACTATTGTTTAGTTTGGCAGGCAAGCCAAAATGCATAGCCTGAGTCTTGCTAACATTGAGAACCAGCCTATGGCTAGTGATCCAGGATTGTACATTTAGGAAGTCCTGTGATAGATTGTGGTCGAGAGTAAGCACACTATCAGAGCTGGTATAGAGAATGAGGTTGTCAGCATACAGCAGCAATGAGCAGGAGGAGGCATTTCTGTTATTATTAAGGAAGATCGAGAAGAGGAGAGTCCTAGGATGGATCCTTGTGGTACCCCAATCAATAACTGTTTGGTCAGAGGTTGCAGAGTTGAACTTTACAACTTGCATCCTGTTGGATAAGTAGCCATTAAACCAGTTCACAGACTGTGCTGAGAAACCCTGGGATAGGAGGTTAGCTAGCAGGAGGGTGATCAACAAGATCAACTGCCTTCGTGAGATCTATAAAACTGTTCCTGTTAGAAGACCCTGATTCATAGCATGTAGTGTATCATTGGTTAACTGTAGCAGGGCAGTTTGGGTGCTGCGACCCTTTCTAAAGCTATGTTGATTTGTGGACAGGAGATTATACTTGGTAAGATGCTCTGTTACCTGTCTTGTGATGAACTTCTCCAGGATTTTGCTTAAGACAGATAATATTGCTATTGCTCTATAGTTCACTAAATCCTTCTTGTCACCTTCTTTAAAGACCAGCGTTACTCTGGCCATTTCCAGATATTTGCTTTACTCCTTCACTAAGGGACATAGTGAAGAGTTTTGATAGTGGTCCTGCAATGATGGGGCAGCCAGCTTGAGGAGCTTAGGTTCCCTCCAGTCAGCTCCAACCACAGTGCTGTCTGATATGGCACTGAGTAACTTGAGTACATCTGTTTTGGAGACAGCTTTAAAGTAGAATAGTGGCCCGCTGTCATACTTTTTGGGAGGAGATATCAGGAGTAGAGGGTGTGACAGGGAAGGCAGTAGTATATTTGGAGAGGTCTGAGAAGTGATTGTTGAGAGTGTTTGCATTGTGTGTAGATCTGAGCAGTGGACCCCATTCAGAATCATGTCATTTGTAGTGTGGGATTGCTTGGATCCTGAAAGGTTTTTATGACTGGGTAGCAGTCACGGAAACCTGGTTTACAGAGAACCATACCTGGGATGTCGCTATACCGGTTACACACTTTTTAGGAAGGACCACATTAGAAAAAGGAGGAGGGATGGCATTATATGTAAGAGAAGGCATCTCGGCAATAGATTCCAAGCAAAACAGGGAAGACCAGAAGCTCTATGGGTCACCCTTAGAGCAGGGACAAAGCCCCCATCTGAGTGGGAGTCATATATAGACCTCCCTCCCAAGACTCTGACATAGACAAGGAGCTCGTGAAAACATCGCCTTATTTTTTTGTTTCACTTCTATTGGTAGCCCTCCAGCCTGGAACTCTCTTGGGCCACTGTACTCGTTGACTTGCTCTACTGCCACTGTGTCCCTCCGCCATCTTCAAGTTTGTTACAGTTCCCTGGGTCGGAGGGCTACAACCCAGGGGAGACTGCGGGGACAGTGGTGGAAACCAGCATTGGGCATGTGGCAGTGGCACTGACAGGGCGGCGCCTATCCAGGGCTGGAGGGGTGCTTCTTGTGGTGTAGGCCAGGACCCCCACCCCTGTGCGTGGTGCACATCTGGCTGCAGTGCACAGCAACCCTGCCGGGCATCAGCCATGCTCCTTATCTGCAGTCTGGCAGCTCGTGGTGCCCTCTGGTCTCCACTCAGGGGTCGCCAGAGTGCTGGACAACCCTGCCCACCTGCCCGGAGAGGGAGAGCAATCCAGCGGCTCTATCCGTCTCCTTCCCCTGCCGACCCCGACTCCCGAGGCTCGCTCCTGAACTCGGGTCGTCAGCATGGTGCAAGGTGTGGTGTCCAGCACCTCAACCCTCAGCACCACCGGGCCGGCCTGAAAACATCTTCTTGATGGCCTACTAATCTGTTGTTAGTGGGGATTTCAATCTACCTGATGTAGATGGGTCCTCATTTACAGCATCATCTGAACACAGCAAAGAGTTCCTACTTGCCCTAAAGGGGCAGGACTTAATCAGCTGGCACAGTCCCCACCAGGGAACAGACTATCCTGGACCTGGTGCTAACAAACAGCACCAGAATTTCAGACATAACAGTAGGGGTAAATCTGGGAACCATCTGGCTAACGGTGGAAAGGGTAGTGGAATCAAGTCACACAAAGCTCAGAATAGTTGATTTCCTCAAGGCAGACTTTAACATCATGAAAACCCAGTTAAGAAACTTGTTGGAAATCAACAACTCATGGGATGTGGTGAGGAGCTGGGAAGCCTTGAAAGCAGCTTTACTTCAAGTTGCTGAACTGTGCACAAAGCACATCAGCAAGTCAAAAGAAGAAAAAGCTGCTGTGGTTCTCCAAAGAAATGCAACAATAGTAAAACACAAAAAAGGGCCTTAAGCAGTAAAAGCAGACAAAGAAAGAAGCAGACAGGCAGCATTACATTTCAAAGCTGAGAGAAGCAGAAAAGGCTATTAGGATAGTCAAAGCCCAGACAGAGGAGAAAATAGCACAGGAGAAACAAAGGGGACAAAACATTTTTAAGTACATACAGTAAGAGAAAGAAAAAAGAGGTTGGGATAATCAGGCTAAAATCAACTGAAGGACAGATAGTTGAAAAGGATGAAGACAAGGCAGAAGTGCAAAACAAATTCTTCTGCTCAATCTTCACCATTGAAGACCAAGGCAGCGGCCCTACTATGGGAAAGGCAGTGTGCAACAGTAGAACAGCAAATGACTTCCACTTCTCAAGAGAAAGAGTCCTAGAAGAGCTTAGCAAACTAAAAGTAGACAAAGCAATGGGACCCAAAGGAATCCACCCTAAGATTCTAAAGGAGTTACAGGAAGAAATTGCAACACCGCTCACTGACCTTTTTAACAAGTCACTGGAAAGTGGTACAATACCATTAGACTGGAAAACGGCTGTGGTGGTACCCTTACATAAAAGTGGAAGCAGAAAAGAGCCTGGGAACTACCACTCAATCAGCCTGACCTCAGTGGTAGGCAAACTTATGGAAACCTGCTGAAAGATAGAATAGTGGATCATCTAAAAGAATCCAGAAAGCTTGACCCCAAGCAACACGGATTAATGGCAGGAAAAATCATGCCTCACAAAACATGATAGGAATTCTTCTTGACTCGGTGACCAGAACAGTGGATCAGGGAGGGTGGTGGACGTGGTACCTAGACTTCAGCAAGGCCTCTCACACCATACCCCATAGAAGACTCATGAATAAGCTTAGAGAATACAGGACTTAGTCAGAAGACAGTCAACTGGATTGCAAAATGGCTCAAGGATAGGGACACAGAGGGTCTCAGTTCATGGAGCCAGGCAGCAAAGGGCAAGGTGACCAGTGGAGTGCCACAGGGATCAGTATTAGGCCCCATCCTCTTCAACATTTTGATCAGTGACATTGCTGATGAGCTGGAGGAAAGTATGCCTGTTTATGAACGATACAAAACTCTGCAACTGGTGAACACCCAAGACGGAGTCTTGAAGATGGAAAAGGATCTGAATAGGCTAGGATATCCAAAAATTGGCAGTTAAAGTTCAATGCTAAAAATGCAAGGTCATGCATTTGGGTAAAAAGAAACCCTAGGAAGGAATACATGCTGCTAGGACAACAGCTTGAAGCAACACAGGTGGAGAGGGATCTTGGTGTAATCATTACAGATGACCTTAGGACGAGTAGAGCAATGTGAAAGGGTAGCTCAGAAAGCAAATGGCATCCTTGGATGCATTGGAAGGGTATAACTAGCAGAAAATAGAGATGATAATGCCACTCTACAGATCACTGATCAGGCTGCACATTTTATTTATTTTTTTATTCATTTGCTAACCTGGGCATCACCGGACCTTCAGCCCGTTCAGGCCGACCTGGGAGAACACAACAACTAAACATACATTACATCATGACAATGACATATATCACATAGTAACAATAAATTACAAAAAACAATTACATAAATATTTCAGCAATAAATGTTCTTTCAATTTTTCCTTAAAACTTATCATAGATGAAGCCTGACATATAACCAAAGGAAGTGCATTCCAATACACTGAGCCAGCAATGGAGATGGAATATTGCATCCAGTTTTGGAGGCTGCATCTAAAGAAGGATGTCAACAAAAACTGGAGGAGGTGCAGAGAAGGGCTACAAAGATGGTGCAGGATTTGCACCAGGAGCCATATGAAACCAGACTGGCTGACTTACAGCTGTACCTATTGAACAGAGAAGAGACAGGGGGATATGATTAAAACGCTTAAGTATATGAAAGGAATTAACACGTCGCGGAAGAAAAACAGGTTTCAGATAAAATCAGAGAGTCGCATAAGAGGCCACAATTCAAGCACTGGCAGGAGGTAAATTTAGGGGAAACATCATGAAGCACTTTTTTCCAAGAGGGTGGTTTTCCCATGGTATAGCTTAATGCAAGAGGTAGTAGATAAAAAAATGTAAGGGAATTCAAACTTGCATGGTATAAACACTACGACAAAAAGGAAATAGTCTAAGGGGGGTAGGTATTCTGGGCAGACTAGATGGATCAAGAGGCCCCTTCTGCGGGCAAATTCTTATGTTCTTATGTTCTTTGTGAAATAGACTGCACCAGACAGAAGCCAGCTATTATGGTGTGATGAGTACTGCATGAGAATGCAGCCAGCTAACGATGGTGTGAGGAGGGGCTGCATGTGACAGCAGATAGTTAATGTGGTGTGACACAGACTGTGCCAGACAGCAGCCAGCTAATGTGGTGTGAGGAGGGCTGCCTACAACAGCAGGTAGCAATGTGTGTGACACAGACTGTGTCAGACAGTAGCCAATGAATGTAGTGTGACAAGCACTGCATGAGAATGCAGCCAGCTAATGTGGTGACGAGCACTGCATAAGAACGCAGCCAGCTAATGTGTGTGATGAGCACTGCATGAGAATACAGCCAACTAATGTGGTATGATGAGCACTGACCAAAATGCAGCCAGCTTATGTGATATGATGAGCACTGCACAAGAATGCAGCCAGCTAATGTGGTGTGAGGAGGGTTGTGTGTGACAGCAGACAGCTAATGTGTTGTGACACAGACTGTTCCAGACAGTAGCCAGCTAATGTGGTGTGATGAACACTGCACGAGAATGCAGTCATCTAATGTGGTGTGAAGAGGGCTGAACCAGACAGCAGGTAGATAATGTGGTGTAACAAGGGCTGCTAGTGACCTCAGATAGAAAATATGGTGTGGAGAGGCTACAGAAGACAGCTAATGTAGTGTGAGAGGCTAAAGCCAGTTGCCATCTCATTTGCTGGACCAGCGTGTTTAAGTCAGTCACCCAAGAGGGAATAGAGTAAGAGTTGAGGTTCTGGATGGGGAAATGGAGGTAATTATTATCTGGACTGTGGGTGGCTGGTGGGTGGGAGCTTGCATACTGAGTGGGTTAGGATGAGGGGATTATAAAATAAGAACATTTTGTCCTGTGAGGAGGAGGTGGGTGGGATATGGGAGGCTAAGTGGATCAGGAGGGTGTTAATTTGATTACTGGGACTGGGGCTGAAGAAGGGTGGTAGACTGGGTGCTGCAAGGGTGGGGAAAGGTTTTATTTTTTAGGGCTGGTTGATAGCAGTTTGCACTGCCATTCCCTTGCTGGCATGCCTGGCCCCAGTTGAGGTTGCTCATTGCAAGTGTTAATGTTGTGGAGCTTTTGTGTGCTCACCATGCTTGGTCAAGCACATTTTCCTAATATTTTTTACTTGCCATGAAGACTATGCAAAACATAGTGGTGGCACATAGCCCATCTCCACCAATGAAGGACAGTGGGTGGTTACAAAGGCAGAGATAGGTTCTGTAGGGAGGACCTTGAGTTTCCATTTGGAAACTTAAGCAGGTCTTCTAGAGGATTCTTGCTCTGCATGGCTGCATGGGATTTGGGGCATGACGGTCTGTCTCAGCCTGTCACATCCCCCTTGTTAATGGAGTAAACATTAAATTGTTAATAAACTGTGCTGCTAGACCTCCCATCCCTCCATGCCATTTTGGAGGGTTGGTGGACATGGATGAGGAGGTCCCATTTGTTGCATGGCTGCTGAATGGGCCTGCAGCAGAGGGGCATATAGAACATTATTTAGTTATTGAAGATATTGGTAACTGGGTAGGCTCCCAGAGACAAAGAGTACCTTTTTCATGGCTGACCCCAGAATTTGTATTACATACAATAGGTCAGAGATGCAGGAATAAACTAGTGGTTTGAGAGAACTACATAGGAAGTGTGCAGATAAAGACACACAAAGGCACAATAATCAGCAATAGTTACAAGTTGGCCACTCAATATAGAGGTAATATAGTACAAGATAAGTCATGTATAAACAAAGGGCCCTAGGCAATGACTCAGTGGTAGCAGGTACATTGATTATGGCACAGGGTCATAATGTTGCGGTTAAAACTGCACACATCAAGAATGCTGCACACAAATCAGCATGTGGCAAAATGAAGTCGGCACAACACACCAGCCAGGAAAGAAAAGCGAACACCAGAGGAATATCTTTGTTAATGTGGGGGCTCCTTCCTCCCATACCTCACATCCTCTGGACTAATTATAATCAACTCTGGGGTCGTGGACTTCAGGGAAAAAAGGAATCCTCAGAGTGAGGAAAACTTGTTTGTTTTTTTAAATAAAAAGCCACATTACAATGGGACCTGGGGAGAACTGAATGGAACCACAGCCCCAACTCCCCGATGCCACAGCAGGCAGGTGCTTTAGCCACTCCATCATAGAACAGCTCAGCCAGGCATCCCCAGCACTGTCCTTCACATTCTGGCATGGGCGTGCAGTGGCAGGGGTAGCAGTTCTTACCACACGCTGAAACAACCCCTGTCGCAGAATATAGACATTTTGTGCTATTCAATGCGTGATTTGGTCCATGCTATAATGACCCAGTACCATTAATTATACACAAGACAATGCCCCTAAAAGGATTTTTTTTAAGCACGAGGCAACAAATTTGAAGCCTCTTTGACCAGATACAGATGAGGTCAATAGGACAGTCAGTAGCATTTTCTCACAGTATGGAGGTGCCTTTTCAAAGGTTTCTAATCCAGGATGTTTTCAAGGTTTGAGGAGGAGAGCTGAGTAATTTGTAGAGCATGTAAAGCAAGAGTTATTTAAGCCTTCCTTCCAAGGACAGCCAGTTAAGCATAGAAAATACAGAACAATGATGCTTCCTACTGCTAACTCCAGCTGCAAAACAGCATACCTGATGATATACTACCTTAAATTTAGACAACGCTGTTTTTCTCAAAAGGAGAGGGCAGAATACTGTCAGCAGTGGATAAATAGCCTCATTAGGAGAAAGGCCCTAAGACAGTAGAGTAAGACCAGCTTTTGATTTACGTGTCTAAGCTTAGTCAGTGGTGGACATCAGGATACATAGCTAAGGGGCTTGAGACTATGAAATACCCATCCAAGAGGCTGGGTCAGATTTTGAAGTTCTGAGATGTAATCTGAGCCTTTTTCTATCAAAATGTCATGCTGAGTATGAGCAGCCAGTTGGCACTCATCCTTATGTTTGGCAAGACAAATGCACAAGTACCAAAACAAATACAAGGTATTCCCGTGTAGTAGTACAAAAAAAAAAAAAGAGGTATTTTTAGGCCACGCCCATGCATCATACCACTCAATGATTACCAATGCACATGGATATGCTAAATGAGTACCAGATTATAGCAGTACTTTGTGTAGACCATGCCTGTGTGTGGTAGACTGCTAGTCTAGGACTACCATACACAGGCCTGGTCACAAGTACTTCATAGGTTTTACTTATAACTACTCCAGACAAATATCTGTCCTGCAGAAATTGAGTCAGGTTGCAATGCAGAGTGGAAAGGTTGGGTATAAAGACAAGAAAGTAGCAATATATTTCATTTCACCTGCACTTATGCTGCTCAGTGCTCACAATATGGAAAAGAACAGATTTGTTCAACTGAGTCTAAATCAGAATCTATAGCAACATTTTTCTTTGTTTCATGCCCTTGAACCTGTTAATGACAGCAGCGACAAAGAATGCTTTTCAGATGGCTGCATTCAATACTAATGACAGAGAGGTTCATTGGCCTTTCATTTGACATTGTGTTTCTCAGTTGAGTTTTAATGATTTTCATTTTACTGAGTGAATGCTCACAAGATGCCACTGTCACAGGATGGATATATAGAATAATGCATGGGAATATGATTAATGAGTTTTATGCACACTTGAGGGTGTGTGATGCTCCATAAGTAGTGTCAGTGGCTCAGTAGGTAGCACACTAGCCTCTGAGGCTGGGAGATCAGAGAGCTGTGTGTTCAGTTCCACATCTGGCACTTGGATTAATATCCCAGTACTGACACTGCTGTGCAGTATGAGAGGGGTGCTGCACTTCTGAGGTGCCGTCTTTCAGATGAGACGTTAAACTGAGGTCCCATCTGCCTGGATTGGTGGTAGTTCAGGTGGATGTTAAAGATCCCATGGCACTTATCAGAAAAGAGTAAGAATTTCCCCGATGTCCGTTAGGTATTCCCTCATTCACTAAAATACCATCAACAGCTTAATCTGGTTCAAGGTTAGTTGGCATTTATCTGTATCCCCTCCCCAGGTTGTGCCTGAGAGTAGGCAGCATTTGTCTAGTGCACTTACCCGGTCAACAAAACTAAATAAATAACTAAACCCTGAGGGGTTTATGTGGGCATCACACACCAAAGGTGTGCATAAAATCAAATTAATTTTCCACACTTCTCCATGTTTTATTTTTTTATATTTACTGGTTTGGGGTCTCAGAACACAATGCCCCAATGTTTCTTTCAATGCCTAAAGCATATCACTTAGCTGCCTAGATGAGCCAAGGCATCTAAAATGTTTGCCTTTCTTATTCATTTGGAGGCATGAAACATGATGGGGTTGCCTTTTATAATGGTTCTCTGTCACACCTTTAATTTTAGCACTGCTGCGGCTTCTTGAAGGTAGTTCTCCAAGAAAGCTGTATTTCATGCTGGTGGTTTTCTGTCAGCAGTGCAAGCAGACTGCCAGCGATGACAGCTTCTCAGAAAGCTGGTCAGGAACACTCATGGCTACCTCTGAGAGCCATGGTTTATGGTGCTCTGTAATTCACAAGTGCATTATGAAGTTTGTAGGGATCTGTCAGTGACAGATTACTGACCCTAACCAGTAAATATATTTAAGTACATACTGCATTTCATAAAATTTGAATAAGCTTGAGTTACAGTAAGTCACTTTCAAGAATGAAATTGCAGATCTGATGTGATGCAAGACTTTGAAGCTTCTGTACTTTACATACCAGCTGTGATTCTGAAATGAGAAGCTATGGATTAATGTCAACGTAAGTATGTGAAATGGCTGGCAGCAGCTTTTATTTCCTCTGTGCTGAAATTATTAAAGTGTTTTGGTGTAAAAATAGGTAGAGATGGAATGATGGGCACCTCAGCAAACCAGTCATTCAGGGCACTGACAATGGTGTCACCTGTGTTGTAGTAAAGTCACTTTTCAATTGCTCTTTATTGCTTTGAGCAATACATACATTTGTATGTGTCTCCTACAATAAGTCAAGCTTAGGTTAATGTTTAGGTTGCAGTCACTGTTAAGTTTTTCTGCAAATTTCACAGAAGAAGTATAAATATCTTCAATGTGTTCATCGGACCTCATTTCTGAAAGGATATTTTCAATATTTCCACCTGATCTAGTGTATCTGCAATGTGAATAGATGGAAATTGTAGGCTCATGGAGACTATTTATTTTGGAAAATATGTTTTGAAGTGCAAAAGTCAAATGGTAAAATCAATCTTTTTCATTTTCAGAATCACAGCTTTTACCTGTGGCTTCAAGGCAGCAGATGAAGCAACAAGACACTGCTTTATTTCCTCCAGGGTTTTCAAAATGGGGCGTATGAGTTTCTTAGTGCTTCTAGGCTATACGATCATGCATACCAATGAGCTGTGAACAGAGAGACGGTGCTGACGATCACCAATATCAGCCTCAAGTTCATCACCTGTCACTTCTTTTAGATGTTCAGTTCTTTTGGACTATTTGCAAATGCTGAATACAAAATTTGAAGTTGTGCAAACATGTCACTAGTTATTCTGCAGTTTGCTGCTGTGTCAGTTAAACTGAGTGACAGCTCATGGGCCAAGCAGTGAACATAGAAAGCTAATGGTGAAATCTCTCTAAAGTGAGTCTGCACTCCCCTGAATTGGCCTGACATATCTGCTGCCCCCACATGGTACCCCTGACCATACAGTTTCTTTCAATCAAGCTGGCAATAATCTTGAAGAACAGATTTCAATTTTTCAAAGATTCCTTCCCCAGCGGTGCTTGCTAATGGGTTGAAGCCTAAAACTTTCTTCAACTGAGAAATCGGGCAGAAAGTATCTGACAACAAGAGAACTGCTTTGAAAAGAAATTGTTCTATCAGCTATATTAAACTGATGACTGTCTTGCATCATGTAAGGTCTTATCTGTTATTCGATCACTAGTTGCATGTAATATATCATTCTGTATTGTAGGTGACAGATATTGCTTTCTGGTCTTTATACCTTCCTGCCTTAATTCAGAAATTGTTTACAAATGTGACTGGAGCGAAGGCTCATATTCAACAATGAGCTTAACTAAGTCCAAAATGTCCCTCCAAAATCCTCATCAACACTTTCTCTATGGCCCTCAAAGCATCCTCATTAGACACAAGATACCAAATAGCCTTTATTATTGGTAGGAGGTTATTTCTGTTCTTCTCCTTTTCTTCATCTGCTTGCTTATACAATAACTTATCCACACGTACACTTTCAATTTGAAACAGTTGCCACTCTAGTACATTTTCTCTATGCTGACTTAATTTTTCATGTGTAACAATTAACTCAAGAGCTTTACTGAAAATTTGTAACACCTCCTTTGAACCCACTGTGATTTTGTTCTTTCCAAAAGCATGCATGGAAAGCAGAACATAGAACTTTGGAGATACTGTATTCTAACCAGTCTCACTTAACACGCTTTGCTCGATATTTCATTGATGGTATAGTACCAATCATTGCGAAAAGTTAAAAGTTGTTTACCAGAAACATCATATTTCATGGGATATTTACTTACTTGGGTTGAATAGGCCTTGCATTTACAAATTCTGATCTGAGGGAAGGAAGAATTACTGGTGGTCGATCAGCAGGATCAATTACCATCTGCAACTTGCATCCCCACTTGAATACCACGGCAAACTGTTTCACTATCATCATCATCATATTCATTTTCATTATGTGTGGCAACAGGCAGCAGCAGCTCATCAGGACAAACAACGTTATTCCCATTTGGCTCACTGTGTCTATGTTCCTGTTGGGCTCAAAATATTCAGAATCATGTCTGATATTTATGATAAATGAAGAGTTGGCACTGCCAAGGTTCCAGTCCATTTCATTGACATCCTCATAAACCTGAGAGTCTAGAATATCATCAGGTTTGTCAGCACAACTTTGATCACTTACTGTATTACTACCTACAGAACAAACAGAAGTATCTGTAGGAAGTTTTGTAACACATCCACTGATGGACAAGGTAGTTCACTGCAGTAAGGTGTCTCAAAATCTGATGAATCATTAGAATTTATGTTCTGGTTCTTATCACTACATGCTTGTGTTATGGATGTAGTCCTCCTTGTACTACCAAAAACAAACAAAAAAAAAACTAGCAATTGCTGGATGAGATTTATAATGAATAGCTTCTTCCTTTCAGGAGCTTATCATGCATTTTAAATTATGCTTGTTTCTATAGTCATTGTCAAATACTAAACCACATTTGACACATGTAACCT
Source organism: Neoceratodus forsteri (assembly GCA_016271365.2). Taxonomy (NCBI): domain Eukaryota; kingdom Metazoa; phylum Chordata; order Ceratodontiformes; family Ceratodontidae; genus Neoceratodus; species Neoceratodus forsteri. Next base: position 1,068,709,542 of record CM057452.1, on the reverse strand, counting down.
TTCTTCTTTTGTTTTACGCATTATGAAAGTCAGTTATGTATGAGATAAATCCAAATGTATGTGAATTAATTAGTGACCATGTGTGAGCTGATCTACAAAAGTGGAATGAGCTGAGAATGAGGGAGAAGATTGATCAAGTACTCAGAGGCTAAATAGAGGCGTGGGGGCACAACCCCAGGAAGAGGCTCCTCTCTACAGTCCATCAGACTTCAGTCAGAATGTGAGGTCATATATCTTGTGGAAATGGCAAAACAATCACACTGACACAACTCAGCACACAGCTGAAAAAAATAAGCTTTAGTCCTTCTGTAGAAATCATTAGAGCAGTGCAGCAGCATCAGGGTTAATGATGTTTATTTTAAAACACACTGTATCACAGTTTTGCCTTGCCCACTAGTTGGTTACAGTGGGCAGCTGGGGCAGCAGGCCATCTCAGCCTCAGTGGGCTCTTCCTCCCTGCTTTGCTCCCTCAGAGTCTCTCAGAGAACTAGTCTGACCCCTAGCCCTGCAAAATCACCCAAAGCTGCACCAGCAGTAAAACTTTTGAGTTTACATTTTTGTTTCTTTTTCAGAGCTTTTGCCTCCATTCCTACTCTCCCAGTTCCCACCCCAGTTGTCTAGTTTGTCACAGCAGGCAGCTGGCCATCTCAGCCCTTAGAGGGTCCTTTCTCCTATGCTCCACTCTTTCAGAGTCTCTGAGAACTAGCCTGACCGCACCAGCCCAGCAAAATCATTCAAGCAGCAGCAAAAGTTTTGATTTTCCTTTATATTTTTATGTTTCTTTTTTTGTATATCACAGCTTTTGCCTCCCTCCCACTCCAGGCAGTTGATCACAGCAGGCAGCCAGGCAGCAGGCCATCTCAGCCCTCAGAGGGTTCTTCCCCCACTCCGTTTCTCAGAATCTCTCAGAGAACTATTCTGAGTGACCCCTTAGCCCTGCAAAATCATCCGAGCAGCACCAGCAGCAAAACATTTTGATTTTATTTTTTTATATCTTTTTTTTCACAGCTTTTGCCTCCTTTCCTACTCTCCCAGTTCTCACCCCAGTTGCCCAGTTAATCACAGCAGGCAACCAGGCATCAGGCCATCTCAACCCTCAGAGGGACCTTCCTCCCCTCAGCTCCCTCAGAGAACTAGTCTGATTGAAATCAATCTCCTGCTCTTTTATCAATATTTATCAAGTATTAAAATAACTTTTTGTTTGGCTTTTTGACTTAGGTGCAGATTCAGAGAATATTGAACTGAATCAATTAGTTTTGAAGAAGTAGAACTAGAAGAATAACACAACAACAGTCACTGTTGGTTGCTTCATTCTCTCTGACTCTCAGTCAGTTAGGCATGCACTAACATGCCAATGCACTGTACCATATGTGTAACAGAACAGCAACACATGTGATACAATGCCTAGCACATGCCAAGTAGATCTCCCCACTCACACTTGTCCGACATCACAACCCTCCTGAGAGACAGAGAGAGAGAGAGAGAGATAAAGTTGACTGACATTGACACTGTCAGTGAGCGATCCTAACCCATTAACTTACAGACTAACTAAGCAGGCAGGCAGGCAGCCCCTCCTGACCCGGTCCAGTGACAGTGATTGTCAGTCTCAGAAATAAAGAGTCCCTCCAACAGGACAACTCTGAGTTTTTATCATTCTGTTTTATTAGATAATGATAAAATGAGAGACAGTTGAAACAAAGTACGACCAGACCCATCCCCAATTCAGTCAGGAAGAACCCGATCGCTGAAACCTTCACTAAACTTCATCTCTAACTTGACGACTCCCAGACAGTCCCAGCTCAGCTTGCCCACCTAGCACTGATTTATTATCTCCCTTCTCTGGCTACACTCCTTCAGTCCTCCTTGTAGCTAGCCACCGCTACCACCACCCACCACCACCACCACTGGCTGCTGGAGTCCAGGAGCTGTCAAGGCATGAGGCAGGGCACTGGCACTGGCAGTCTCTCTCCCATCTCCCAGCATTAGCACAGACAGTAGTGACAGCAGCTATCCGCCCTTGCTCCCCTTCTTGCCTGTGACTCCGAGCAATCTGTATCTGACATCCACCTCTGTTCTTCTGGCTGAGACTCCCTCCCTCCCTGAGTCCCTTCCTCCCTGCCACATGTCACCCACACCTGGTCACTCCACTTCCCAGTCACAGACACACACCTACTCCCAGAGTCCTCATCTTCATCAGAGGCAAGAGCTGAGCTGACCCCCACCCCCATCACCACCACCATCCCACTGTGGAAGCTTGGAGCTGTCAAGGCATGACATGAGAGGCACTGGCAGTCTCCCTCCTGAGTCCCGACTCCCAGCATTTAAGCTTAGCCATGACAACTATCTGCCTTGCTCCTTCTTGCCTGCAAGTGAGCTGTGTCTGAGGAGATGTTCTCCCGACTTCCTCCCTCCCTCCCAGCCACAGACACACACCTGACCTGGCTACTCCATTTTCCAGCCACAGATGCCTACTTCCTGCTTCCTCGATCAGAGGCTCAGAGCTGAGTTGACACCCTGTCCTCCCCACCATCATCCCCGGAGGACCGAGCTGGAGCTGTCGACAGTCACACACCTACTCCTGGCCTAAGTCCTCAATCAGAGTTGAGCAGCTGAGAGGTGACCCCTGCTCCCCATCAGAGCACAGCTAGCCACTGGGTCACCACCACCACCACCACCCCACTACCACTGTCTGCCAGAGACCCAGAGCTGTCATGTTTGTCACTAGTCTGTCGATCAAGCTGGCATGAGATGGAGGAGGCACAGAGGTGGCAGGATTAAATCATCAGAGTGAGGAGCAGTGTGCTGCACAATGTGGGTGGGTGGCTGGACACAAACACCAACATATAGCCCGTAACTGTCCAGACTCAGAGCAACCAGCCTCCCATGAAGAATCAAAATCACATCACTGGGAGTTGGGACCGGAGGACAGCCAAGTTATTCTGCTGCCTGCTTAAATACCGATGTGTGTGGACAGTTGGGGATGGTCAGAGAGGGGGCTTCAATCCCTAATGTCCACCTCTGAGCTTAGTCACTCTATCCATGTGAGGCCTAAGAGAGATCCTGGACAAGTAGAACCTCAAGGTATATAACAGAGTCCATAGCCTCAAGAGGAACTCCAGAAGAGGTACTTATTTTCAATAACTCGCTCCTGTCGGAACTGAGGATCCTAGTTCCAAATAATACTGACTTGGTCCTTTTGGAGTTCAGAATTAGTTTATTAGCCATATAACCAGGACTGAGTGACTGGAAGTCAGCCCTTAGATCTGACTTAATTTGGTGTAAGCTGGGTGGCATGTATAAAGCACTGTATCATCAGTGTAAAGCATCACTTTCGCTCCTCCACACTGATCAGGCAGCTTGTTGATGAATAAAGCATAGATCCCTAAGATACATATGTGAATACATGCATTATGGATAGACTACAACCCCTCATTTGACACACTGGTTTGCAACCAGTCACGTAGTTTTAACCATGTGCAGCAGAGATGGTTAAGGCCATGCCTCCTTAACTTAAAGAATAGGAACGCATGATTTTCAAGTCAACTCAAACTCCTCCCATTGAACTCAGTATCAACGGAACCACAACCCTCAACCCAAAACCATTGCAGACACCTTTAACAAAGCCTTTACCGACCTCAGCACTGTCCTACCCCAGGACTACTTCAAAGATTGCGAAGCCCTCTGTCCACAATGAACACTACTCCCACCAGCTCCCCGCTTCTACTTCAAAGCAGTCATGGCTCACCAAGTATGCAAATATGTTACCAAAGCTCTTGGTAAATCAAGATTCAGTAATGACTCCCTCGATCTCAAAATCCTGTCTCTCACACTTGATGAAGTGCTTAGTCCTCTGACCAGAATTTTCAACCTCTCCCTCAGCCTTAGCCAGTTCCCAGACAGATGTAAATCTGCCACTGTCACCCCAATCCATAAAAGTGGTGACAAAACTGCCCATGATAACTACAGACCTATCTCCTACTACCCCCTCTCCAAGGAACTAGAGCATCGTCTCGGACCAGCTCACAGAATACCTGGATATGCACAACATCCTGTGCAAGCAACAACACGGGTTCCAGCAAGGTCACAGCACCTCCACAGCCCTGCTTGAATTCACCGGCAATCCACAACGACTTGACTCCGGTGAACTACTAGGCTCAATCTGCATTAACTTAACTAAAGCCTTGACACCATCAATCACCATCTCCTGCTTGTCCAGCTTCAGAACACTGGAATGTCAACTGACTCCATTGGCTAGTTTAAGAGCTACCTTGAAGAGCGGTCCCAAACAGTAAGAATCGCTGATACACTCTCAGACCCTAGAGCGGTCCGCTCGAGAGTCCTGAGGCTCCATTCTGGGACCCCTCCTCTTCAGCCTATTCTTACACTCACTACCAGACAGCTGCCCAGAACAAATAATTCTCTATGCCAACGATGCTGTGATCCTCACCCAGGACCCTGATCCAATCCAATTACAAAATAAACTTCAGCGGGCCTTCTCCTCCATCAGATCCTGGTTTCTAAATCATAAACTGCTTCTCAATCAGAAAAAACAAGTCTATGGTCTTCTTAGCCCCCACAACAAAAATAAACAACTCCACCTCTCCATTGCAACTGAACAAGGAGCCATCCTAAAGCAAACACAATCGTTCAAGTACCTCAGCATCACCCTTGATCCCCACCTCTCATCGCTGTCCATATCAGCAATGTTGCAAAAGTCTGCCAATGCGAGGATAGGCATATTATTCCGCACAGGAAACACCTAACCCCAGAAGCAATGTCAGTAGCCATCCAAAGCTCCATCGTCAGCATCATAGACTATGGTCTTATCATATATGGGTCTGCAATTACCACTGCTCTCAAATGTATTGCGACCTCCCTGAATAAGGCCTGTCATCTCATCACTGGCTTACATCACTGTACCCACACAAGTGACCTTTATTCCCAATCTGGATGGCTTCAACTGGACAATGCATAAATACCAAACCTGCATCACGGCCAAGAAAATTATAATGGGGCTTGCCTCACCTGGTGTCTCTGCCTCCTTAAGCTAGACATAGGAACATCACGACAAGGAGATCCAGTTCCTATCTACTACATATCCCACAATGTTGCACAACTCAAGGACAAAGATCATTCAACTATCGGGCATCCAACTGGCTCAACTCTCTTGGCAGTGACATAGCGACCACTCCAACACTTGGCCTCTTCAAGTCCAAGCTGCGCCTCTCATTGCTTGTATCCTCACGATTGCCAATCTTAACATTTCCACCATTCCAGCTGCACATGCCCCAGCACCCAGCACTTACAATCAGTCTTTTGCACCTAACACCTTACCTGTCATATTCCCTTGACAAGGCCCCTGGCTGCACTGTCTCCCGCCCGCCACCTCCCCCCATATCTACACTCCTGCCCCCCACCCCCAACCACCTCCCATACTCCCCTACCCCCTGCACTTCCTACCCCCCTCGATCTCCTACCCTCACCCCACTCCCCTTCCCTTATCTTACTCATAGCTCAAGTCTTTGTACTGGTTATTACATGTCTGTAAGTCAATGACTATATGTTTGTAACTAAAATGATGACTGTTGCACAAGCTGACGTGGAACCTTTGTAAAAGAGCCTAGCTCAAAGGTATTGTAATCCTAGATTGAAATAAAATAAAAAAAAAATAAATAAAAAAAATACCTTGGTTAGGTCTATAAAAATGGTACCTGTTGATTGTCCAGCATCCATAGCATTAAATATGTCAGAGGTAAGGTGAATCAGGGCGTTATCAGTGCCATGTCCTTTTCAAAATAGGATGGCTGTAGTTCCTATATAATACCCAGAAGTCCTAGCAACCCCTAGCATGGTCGACCCTGAAGCATGAGTGCCACAAAGCAGGACTCTGACTCAGTGGGCTCTGGCAGCATTATCAGGTCATCTGCAGGGAAGACTGCATGCCATAGGCCAGGCTGGTTACAGAAGGAGGGGTAAGTGTAAAGGGTGGTAGGTAGTACACTGCAGAAGGTTGAGCGTATATTGTAGTGGGTTGATAGGGTGTTGCAGCTGATCCCTCTCTAGGGTCAGCTTACATTTGAATTGAGCAGCATGGGTGGGAGGGTAAGTAGTACACTGTAGGAAGTTGGGAGTACACTGTAGGGATTGTAGGGGCTTGTAGCTGATCCCTATCTAGGGTCAGCTTACATCTGTACTGAGCTTCAAGGAAGCAGGAAGATTTAGGGGAATAAAGGGAATTTGGGGATTGCTGCATTCATCTCTGATCGGGTCACACACAGGTATGCAAAACTGAGAGCTGGAGAAACTGGACCAGGAGGATGTGGGAGAATAACAGTTTGGGGCACAGTTTTCCTGGGAACTATTGTGGAGTGCAGGGGCTGCCTTGTAGGGAAGCTGGAGCAGCCTTGGGCCAAAGTAAAGCTGCTCAGATGGGAACTGGGGAGGATGGTGTGGAGAGTCAGAGGAGCAGAACACTGAGGAGAAAGGCAGATGGGGGGTGTCCAGGGGATGAGGGCATCAGAGAGACAAAGGAGCAGGAAGAACCACCCAGTATACAAGGTATATCTTCCCAGAGGGCCAGGGGCTCACAGTGGAGGAATGGTAAATGGTAACGGAAACGGGTGTTGGTGTGAAGATAGCAACAGAGGTGGGAATTTGAAGGGGTGCTTTGATGAACAGATTTCACCACTGTCTGGTATGGGGAGGGGCAGCAGGGGATGTGTAGGAGATCAGCAAACCAGGGCTGAGGTAGAAGGACAGGGGTGGGGTGGGGGATCAGGCAAGGTGGTGGGGAAATGAAGTAGATAAAGCAGGGCAGAGGATGGTGAAGGAGAAAAGGGTAGGAAAAGGGGAGGGAAAATGGAAGCAAACATGGATAGCCAGAAAGGAGAGTCAGGGAAGGAAATGGAGAAACGTCTGGGGGAATAAGTAGTGGATCCAGCAGAAGTCTACCAGGAAAGTGGGGGAGCAGTTGGGTATGAGGCAGCAGCTGGTGCTACAGGTAAGGATAGAAAAATGGGAGGCGGGGATGAAGGAATGGAAGGGTGGTACTCGAGGGGACTCCATAATTAAGGGTATTCACTGGAACAGGAATGGGAACCAATTGCAAGAGTGAGGGTGGTTTGCATGCCAGGAATATGGCTGGGAAAAGTGGGCCCAAGAATCACGGAAATAGTAAGGGAGGTTGGAAGAAACCACATTTAGCTGTACACATGGGTATCACTGACCTAGCCAGGAGGAGGCGGAGGTAGTGCAAAGAAGATTCAGGGTGTTAACGAGACCTGCAGAGAGAAGCAAGATCACTGGCCTTTTCATAAGTGATACGGTACAAAGGGTCAGCACAGCCAGGACTGGGGACTTGTAGGAGACCTGGCCAAATAAAACATCCTTTTACTGGACAGGCTATACCTCAGTAGTTGAGGGCACTCAAGGACAAACTTGGGGTACATAGTCAACACACTTAATTTAAACTCTGAGGGGGTAGCCAGCAGGCCAACAGGACCAAAAGACTACAGGAGGAGATCAATGGACTGCTCCCCATAACAATAGAAGATTTCTGGAGGGTGGAGGTGGAGCTGAACTGTTTGTAATGGGGTAGGGGAGCACACAGAGGGAGAAGTGAGAAACAAAGAAGAGAGAGGAGGAGGCACAGATTCTAGGTGGATGGTGGTTTTCTCTTAATGCATGATCTAGTAACAAGATGGACAACCTGTAGACACTACTAGCAAAGTGAGGACAGGACATAGCAGTAGTAGCTTGAGACCTGGGCCACACCACACCATGACTGGGACCTCTCGACCCTTGGCTACAAACTATACAGGAGGTAAAGGATGGTCTGGAAGGGGGGTGGACCAGCCTGCCAGTGCAGTAGTAACACTACCTAGCTTGTGGTACCAGTTGAACGGGTTAGGGAAATGTGCCTGGGGAGCTGGAGGGCTGGTCGGGGAGGAGAGGCTTGGCGTCTGTGGGGCAGCTTGTCTCCCGAGGATGATGGGCTGGTGCTTGCTTGGCATCTAGTGGAGACCAGAGTTACAGCAGTTTGAGCCCTCACAGTAGGGGGAGCATGACAAGATTTCAGTGAAGTCTTGATGTCACGGTAGCTGACTCAGGGCCTAACAAGGGGAAGAAAAATCAGGAGCATGGCAAGCACTGCAGACAGACAAGGTGACCCTCACCGACTAACCCACAAGGCCACAATGGGAACCCAATATTAACAAGGAAGACTGGGGTCCTCGCCACCCTCACCTGTGAGGGCATATCCAAAGCTACATGGGGATCTGACTGGTGGATCGTAGGTCTGGTCAGGTTGGCGGTAGTACAGTCGAACTCCTAAGGAGAATAAATAGTAAGTAAAAAAGAGAGGGTGTCAGTTTATATCAGGAGGGTATAATATGCATGAGGGAGGAGTTGAAAGATGGGAAGCTGAAAGTATTGTGGGCCAGTTATGGTCCAATGGGGGACAGATGTGAGGCTTTAGGTGATTTGCAGACCACTAGCCAGGATGAGGAGCGGAACAGGGATCTGAGCTCACAAATATTGAAGCTACAAAGAAAGGAAAGTTGGAAATAGTGGGGACTTCAACTGCCCAAGGTAGACTGGAGGGTATCAGCCACAACATATGCCAGGAGTCAGGTGATCCTGGAGTGTTGCAGAATGGCTTCCTGACTCGGAGCATTCAGAACCCACCAGAGAGGGACATATCTTGATCTGGTGCGCTCATGAATAGGAAGCACATACGCGGGAAATAATGGTCAAGGAGCTCCTGGGTGGAAGTGACCATTACGCAGTGTGGTTCCAGATGGATATGGGCAGGAAAACATCCCCAATAAGACCAAAATCCTGTATTTAAGGAGGATGAACTTTGGAAGATTAGTGAGGTGCTAAGGAGGCATCTGGTGTGCATCAGAACAGACATGGGGCAGACCAAAGGTAGTCCATCATTAAGAAGTAACTAATGGTCATACAAAGGAGTGCATTAGACTCAGGGGAATAACTCAAGGGCCCAAACACCTACCTGGCTCAGTTCTGGAGTCTCTCAGACTGTAAGGGAAAAGAAGATAAGATATGGAAATTCAAAAGACAGAGGAGAGGTGGATAATAATTGCTTAAAGTTGGCTAATCACGAACATATGAACATGCAAATTTTCTGGCAGAAAAAGGCCCACAGGTCTATCATGTCTGCCTGATTGTGCAGCTCTTAGTTTCATATCACTACAGCTGCCCTACCCCACCCAAACCCCTCCCTTCCTCCTCTTTCCCAGTCCTTCCCCCTTCGTGTTCTTATCTGTACTAACCCAGCCTTTGACTCGATACCAACCCTCTTAAAGCTATCCACTGTCCTTTGAGCAATTAACTCCTCTGGCAGTGCATTCCAACCCCACCACTCTCTTTGCAAGTAGTGCCTCCTTTTCTCCCTCCAAAACCTTCCCCTTCCAATTTCAGACTGTGCACCCTAGTGATCCTTCCACCTTTAAAGCGGAACAATACTCCCTCCTAAGTTTGTTTATGCCTTTCAAGTACTTAAATGTCACTATCATGTACCCCCTTTCCCTTCTGACTTCCAAGAGTACATGTTGAGCTCTTCAACCTTTCCTCTTATGGCAGCTCCCTTAGTCCAATGATCATTTTGTGTGGCCCTGCACCCTCTCTAGTAATCTCACATCCTTTTTGGGGTATGGGCTCCAGTACTCAAGTGTGGCCTCACCAGTGATCTATACAAGGCCAGGATGACCTCCCTTTTCGAGGTGATCCCTCTGGCAATGGACCCAAGCACTCCATTTGCCCTTGCTGCTGCCCTCAATACTGTGCTGAGATCTTCATGTACCCTGTGACTTTCACCCTCAGGTCATTTTCCTCCTCTGAAGCCATTACCTGCACTCCCCAAGCCAGTAGCTGTTTCTGGGATTTCTGGCTCCAAGGCGCATGACCTTGCACTTCTTAACATTAAACCCTAGCTGCCCTCCCAAGACCAGTGTTCGAGTTCAGCTAGATCCTCTCTAGTGCTTGTCTCTCTTCGGATTGTCACTTTTTCACAAATCTTAGTGACATCAGCGAACAGGCTGATCTTACTCTTGACCCCTCTACAATGACTCAATGAAGATATTGAACAAAACAGGGCCCAGCACTGAACCCTGTAGTACCCACTCATTACTGGTCTAGGCTTGAATATCTCCCCTCTTAACTACCCTCTGTTGTCTGCCCTGCAGCCTAGCTCTCAACCCACCCACCCCACCCTACGGTTATTCCTGGCCCCCATGTCCCTCAGCTTGCTCATTTAACCTCCTGTGTGGCACCAAGTAGAAAGCCTTGCTGGAAGTCCAGATACAGGGCATCCACAAGCGTGGTGCGTTCAACCGCCCTAGCTGACCCAGTTGAAGAAGTCGATCAGGATAGTTTGTCAAGCTCTTCTTGTGACAAAGCCTTGCTGTCTCTCTTCCTGCAGACCATTGCTATTGAGAAAGGCTATTAACCTCTCCTTCAGAATGGTCTCCATCAACTTTCCCACTACGGAGTCAAGCTCACCAGTCTGTAGTTACTTGGTTGGTCCATGGGTCCACTCTTGTGAAGGGGCACTACGTCAGCCCATACTCCAGTCCCTGGGTGCATTCCCCATCTCCAGGAGGTGTTGATCAGGTCCATCAGAAGGCCTGCAGCACCTCTGCCAGTTCCTTCAGGACCCTTGGTGAATACCATCCTGTCTTGGTGCCTTGTCCACCGCAAAGGTTTTAAGGCCTTTCAGAACTCTATCTTCTTGGATGACCCCATCTGTTATCTCTGCCCTCCCTCCACTCTTGCCCCCTTTCCACTGCATTATCGGGCTATCCTCTCTTTCATGAACACCAAGCAGAAATACTTGTTGAGTGCCTCTGCCTGATCTTCCCTTGTTCCGCCCATCCCACCTCTTGATTCTAACAGTGTTATCCCTACAGCTCCTCTTCTCCCTTCTGTATTTAAAGAACCCCTTTCCCCTCTCTGATCCCTGAGCCAATTTCAGCTCCTTTGCTGCCTTGGCTGTCCTGACTGACCTGGTCATCTCCTAGGCAGCCTTTGTGAACACCTTTGTATCCTTCTCCGCCCATATTTTGGTACTTTATGAAGGCCAATCTTTTCCCCTCACCTTCCCTCCATCTCCTTGGTGAGCCCTCTAGGTTTTCTGACCTGGACTGCTTACTTTGAGATTTGGCGCATGTGTTCATGGCCTCATTTTGCCTCTTCCTAATGATTGCCCACTTCTGTTCAGCATCCATCCCTGGGTTAATTTCAACTAAATAACCCTCTAGGATGCTGCCTATTCTGACAAAATCTGCCTTCCTGAAGTACAAAACTCCTGTTCTGGTCTTAGCTGACTCCCTCCCTGTGTTGGGGAGGAACCACACTGAGCAGTGGTTGCTTTCTGCTAGAGGGTCCTGTATAATCACATCCTGGATTTGGTTCCAATTTGTTAGCACCAAGTCCAGTATGTTCCCCCTCCCCTAGTAGGATCCATCACCTCTTGCGCTAGGTAACTGTCTTGGATAGCCTCCAGAAACACCTGTTCCTGGTGTGTACTGTAGTTACTGTCTGCCAGTCAGTCCCAGGTAGGTTGAAGTCTCCACTATAACTTGTATTCCTTTGCCACTGGCGTTCCTGATTTGCTCCCCCAGCTCCCTATCCACCACCTCACTCTGTGAGGTGTTCTATACCCACCCTCATCCTAAGCTTCTACCTTTAGAGCTTTGAGCAATACCCATATGACTTCTGGCCTCCACTCATCCCTTTCCTCCCTGGTACACAGTATCACCTTCCTGACATAAATAGCCACCCCTCCCCTCCCAGTCCCTGCGGAACACCTTGTATCCCAGGATCGTGAGATCCCAGTCATGGTTTGGGAGGCCCAGATCTCTGAGATGGTGGCAGTATCTACCTCTACCTCTGCCATCATTGCCTGGAACTCTGCCACCTTACTACTAAGCTCCTTGCATTCAAGGATACTAGAGTCCACCTTGATGTCCTGCTCCTCTTTTCACTTCCCTCCCCTTTCCACTTTTGTCTTTGTAACGTCCCTCATCCTTCTCCTCCCTTTCTGGGTGAGGGCCTTCCGTCTCCCTGAAAGGTGCCTCCTCCATGCCATTTAACTCAGCCCTATCCCAAGTTTAAATATATGTTGTTTTTAATGTACTTCTTCAGCAGCTGTCTCAATGCTGTTGTACCCTTGATGTTGAGATGCAGCCTATATTTGGCATAAAGCCCTTACTGTTCCATGTCTCACCCCCTCCCCTACTCCCCATACCCCATTTCTGCACACCAATCCTTCAGCCACCCATTAAACTCCTGTATTCTTAGCTTTCTTGCTGTGCTTGCTCTAGGTATCGGAGTACCTCGGAGAACATCACTGAGCTTCCCACTCGACTGCAGATATACCCCATTTCCCTGAACCTCTGCTGCACTTCTTCCACTGTACTGCTTTCTATTTTATTTATCTTTATTTTATTTTATTTAGTTTAATAACATTTGGAATTAAAACCCTTTGAGTCATAGACTCCTTTACAAAGGTGCCATGCCAAACAACAATAAGGGCATACATATAGTATTAAGCAGTAAAGTGTTTCAGGTAATAGAAACAAGAAAGAAAACAAGTGATGGAAGTTACATTATACAAAAAAATTATACAATATTACAAGTACAGTGATCATGGAAGAAAGATAATGCACAAAAAACACACAGATGGGGATACTGAAACAATAGTCTTTGGGAGAGGAGGACCCAGTGTCATCCATAATATAATATTTAGGTAGTGCTATGAATACATTTTTTTTCCATATATCCATAACATTTATGAGGTAGATTTACAATGCAGAGCCCTGCCAAGAGGGGGAGCAGGTGGATCAGAGGGTTAGGGACAGTCACAGGCTGAAGATTCTAACAGATGAGCTTTGAGACTGGTCTTGAGGGGACCGATCCTAGGCTCCAGGGAGACAGGGGAGGCTGTTGAGCCAACTGGGGGCTCTGTAGAGAAAGGTTCTTTGTCCAAGGGAAGTTCAGCAGTGGGGGACTAGTAGGGAGGTCCCAGTAGAGCTATGGGATGTTCTAATCAATGGAATGGGTTGGATGAGTCTATGCAGACCAGGCGGGGCTTGACCAAGATGGATTTTCTTGGTCAGGGCAGGTATGATACCTAAGATGGGCATCAAATGGCAACCATTTGGCAGACTTGTAGAGATCACAGGAGTGTGTCCATCTGTCACAACCTGTGACCAGTCTGCATGCTTTGTTTAGGGCAACTTGGATGCATCTCAATGCCAAAGGGGTCTGCAGTGCTGTAGATGACAATGCCGTAATATACCAGGAGAGGACTTAAGAGGTAGCAGCCAGGTGGATAGCCATTGGGGAAGGCAGTGTTTGTGATGGTGTAGAATCCCAAGTCTGGAGTTGACAGCGAAGAGGACAGTTGTTGGATATGTGCATAGTAGGTGAGAGATGTGTCAAGGGTGACACCTGTCACAAACACGCCCTCCTGTCTGTTTTGGTCCGAATCACCTGTTAGTCTCAAGTTATGGAGAGATTCAAACTGTGAACCTTGTGCTCACATACCCAATTAACAGGCTCAGATAATATTCTCTTTTGGATGCAATATAATTTTACGCCCTAGGGCACTCAGCCAGGTATCCAAAATGAACCCTTACAACTCTATATGAGACCTAAGTATTTCTTACCTTTTAAGCAAGCTCAGAAATACAATCAAGATTTAACAGCTGTCAGACTTAAACACAGATTCAGCATCACATGCAAAGGAAAACTGAGAAGACACACAGGCAGTAGTTCAAAGAAAATGTTGTTTAATAAAAGTTTAAAACAAGTGAAATAAAATACAGAACAAATATCAAAGCTCACAATCACACAATAAAATGGGAAGTTACAGAGCAAAAGATCCTGTCACAAATACTTAATTTCTTGCTTATCTACAATAGTGGTTACCATAAGTGCTTTCAAGTCCAGAGACAGTCTCTTGAGTCCAAAATGATATGTCACATATTTACGGATGCGGATCATTTCAGGAGGCATCTCCCCTCACCTTTGGGAGGTCAGTTAGACCTCTCTTAGAGTTAATTCTTCATAATTTTCTACAAGGTGGTATTTTAATTAATGTGAACATCAGAAAAAAGCCATTTCCCAGATATGACAGCCTTTGATCAACCATTTCTCTTTGACCTGTTGGCTGGTTCCTGTTTCCCAAGGAAGATCAAAGGCTTACAACTTTAACACGGTCCTGCTATAAAACTGGCATTTCCTGCAAGGACCATAAATGTTTATGAGGCTCATATCCTGGCAGATGGCCAGAAATGTTAATTAAAGACAGGACAGGAAACTCTTGATTAGGTTTCTTCTTCACTAGTCAATTAAACACCTCCTGCAGCTCTTTACACTGACACTTGAGGTCAACTGTCACTTGTCACTGCTGACTTGTGTGAAACAATCACATACTAAATATTTATATTACAAATATTATTCATATAACATAGAAACAAAACAAACATAGAAGTTAATGGCAGATAAGGACTGCAAGACCCATCCAGTCTGCCCATTTCTTTTCTACCTTATGAATATGCCATTGGCCTTTGCTCTAGTCAATGGTCTATCTATTCATACTCATCTGTATTGTCCCTTATGCCTATCCCATGCTTGTTTGAAGCCCTGCACTGTATTCCATATCCACCACTTCTTGAGATAGGCCATTCCATGCATCCACCCACCCTTTCTGTGAAAAGAACTTCCTCATATTACACTTTAATTGGCCTCCCTGTAATCTCATGCTGTGTCCTCTTGTACTGTTTATTTACTGTTTATACTGCTATTTTTCTTTTATTGAAACATGTTAGACTCTCACCTTGTTAATGTCCTTAAGGTGTTTGAATGTTTCAATCCTATCACCTCTCTCCCTCCTTTGCTCTAGGGTATACATATTGAGCTCAGTTAATCTGTCCCCATATGTTTTCTGATGCAGTCCCTGTACCATTTTGGTTGCCCTTCTCTGGACTGCCTCAATTTGGTTAATGTCCTTGTGAAGGTGTGGCCTCCAGTACTGCACACAGAACTCCAGATGGGGGCCTAACTAGTGTCTTGTAAAGAGGGATTATTACCTACCTCTTCTGACTTGTGATACCCCTACTAATACAACCCAACATCCCTCTAGCCTTACCTACTGCTTTAGTGGTCTGCTTGGATGATTTCAGGTCATCGGTGATGATGATGCCCAAGTCTCTTTTTACCTTGTGACTGCTAGCAACCCCTCCCAGTCTATAGGTGGCTTCAGGGTTTCTCTTCCCTATGTGCATGATCTTACACTTCTTTGCATTAAACCTCAGTTGACACTTTTCTGACCATTTTGCTAGTTTATCCAGATCTCTTCTCATTCTGCCCACCCCATCTGGATCATCTACTCTGTTGCAGATCTTGGTGTCATCTGCAAACAGACAAACCTTACCCTCCACTCCATCTGCAATGTCACTGATGAAGATATTGAAGATGACTGATCCTTGAGGGACCCCACTTATGACTTGCATCTCTTCTGACTGTATACCCTTTACCACCACTCTCTGTTTTCTGCCCATCAACCAGTTTGTCACCCAGTTGACCAACGTCTGACCCACTTAGCTCCATACCCAACTTATTAATCAATCTTCTATGTGGAACAGTATCAAAGCTTTGCTGCAAGGTAGGCATCATCAACTGCTCCCCTTGGTCCACCACTCTGGTTACCCAGTCAAAGAAATCTATGAGATTAGTTTGACAGGACCTTCCTTTAGTAAACCCATGCTGTCTTGAATCCTGTGCTACTACAGGAAGTTTGGGCCTTGCCTGCCTTACTGCCTTCCCTGCTTCCCATAGGGAAGTTTGGTATACCTTCCTATCTTCATCTTGCTGCGCTCCTTATATTTCCTGAAGGTCAGCCTTTGGCTCTGACCTTTTCTGCTACTGTGTTTGAGAACCAAAGTGGTTTCCTTCTTCTTTTACACTTCCTTTTCTCATCTAACACAATGGGATGTTGCTTCAAGTATTGCATCTTTAATGCTTGCCCACTTTACCTGTACCCCCTCACTTGTATTTCTTTTTGCCAGGGCTAGCTTAACTCTGTTGGCCATCTTATCAAAGTCAGCTCCTCTGAAGTCCAGTATGTTTGCCTTGGAATGGGATGATTTTGTTCTAGTGGCCAAATTGAACCATACCATGTTATGGTCACTGGCACCCAGGTGACTTTCTACCTGGAGATCTGTGATCCTTTCCTTGTTAGTCAGTACTAGATCTAGGATAGCCCGTCTCTTGTGGGTTGTTGTACCAATAACCATAAACAGATGGCAGAGTGTCACAATCCTCCGCACCTAGACTGAATTTGGGGGCTCTATCCTCTGCATGGGATGAGCTCCTAAGTCAGTTCATTCTCATGTTGACATTACAAGCCATCAGCATTTTCATTGGCCACCCTGCCCTGTGTAAGACCATCATGTCACACCCTTGCAAGGCAAGACTCCATCTTAGTAGTCTACCATTCATTTTACATAGTTGTGCCAGCCAAACCAGGGGTTGTGGTCAGTTTGTACCTAAAAGCGCTGCCCGTAGAAGTATGGCTCTAACTTCTTTAGGGCC
This sequence comes from Neoceratodus forsteri, assembly GCA_016271365.2. Lineage (NCBI taxonomy): Eukaryota > Metazoa > Chordata > Ceratodontiformes > Ceratodontidae > Neoceratodus > Neoceratodus forsteri. Next base: position 1,068,692,922 of record CM057452.1, on the reverse strand, counting down.
ACATCATGGCAAGGCACTCTTTTTCCACAGTAGAGTAAGCCTGCCCATGAAATAACATTTCACTCAGGTACATTATGGGGGACTCTTTCCCTTGGTTGGATGGCTGGCTCAGCACTGCCCCAATACCCACTTCTGAGGCATTAGTCTGGACTACAAAGGGTCTGCTGTTGTCTGGACTTGCCAATACAGGAGCACTGCACAGTGCCTCCTTCAGTTTGATAAAGGCTTTTCACTGGCTAGCTCCCAGGTAATTTTCTTAGGCATCCTTTTCTTTAACAGGCCAGATGGGGAGCAGCTAGGGCACTGTAATTTGATACAAATTTCCTAAAAGCACCCTGCAGTCCCTGAAAACTCCTGACCTGCTTCTGTGTTTTTGGTCTGGGCCATGCCCTTGTTTGCCTTTATTTTCACTTGGTTAGGATGGAGCTGTCCTCAGCCTATATTATGCCTGAGGTATGCCACTGGTCATGTCAGTCATGGCCACCTGGCACTTCTTTGCTTTGACAGTGAGCCTGGACCTCTGTATCCTGCCCAGCACTTCCCTAAGGTGGGACAGGTGTTCCTCCTAGCTGGTACTAAAGATGGCAATGTCATCCAGGTATGCCACAGTGTCTCCTCAGCACCATTTAACACCTTGTTCACCAACCTTTGAAAGTGGCCAGGGCATTCTTCATTCTAAAGGCATTAATTTGAATTCAAATAACCCTATTGGCATGATGAATGCCGACCTCCCTAGCTCTGGCAGTTAATATTACCTGCCAATACCCTTTGTCAGGTCAATAGTTGTAAGGTACAGTATGTCACCCCCAACTTGTTCAGGAGTTCATCCATCTATGGCATTGGGTGGGCATCTAACATCATGACTGCACTGAGTCCATGATAGTCTACACAAAATGAGTAGAGCCATCTGGCTTGGGAACAGGACTACAGGTGAGGCCCAGGGCTGTGGGATTTCTGGATTACCCTAAATACATAATTTTCTCCACCTCCCTCCTAATGTCCTTTTGGACAGCCTGTGACACCTGATATGCTGTCTGCCATATGGGTGCCTGCATCCCTGTCTCCACATCATGCATCACTAAGGGGTTAGTCCAGGCTTGGTGCTAAACAGTGGGTCAAAGTCTGCTAAAACCTCCCTTACTTCCCTGGATCTGGTCTGGGGCCAACTCTGGTAACAATTTAATTGTCTCCACAGTGGACTCCCACTTGCTTTCTTCAGCAAGTCCAGAAGGTGGTCTCCTTCATCTGTCCTCTCCCCAGGACTACACACTGCAAACACCATGTCGGCCCTATTAGAATATAGCTCATCAATGTTGACATGGTACATTTTTGTGTATGTCATCCTTCAGGTAACTCTATAATATAGTTTATGTAATTTACCTTTCCGACTACTTGTACAGTCCTGCCCACTCAGCCTGCAGTTTGTTTTTCCAGACTGGGATTAGGAACATGACATCCTGACCCACCGTGTATGAGTGAGCTCTGGCTCTGCGGTCATATCACACTTTTGTTTTTGTTGGCAGCTGCCAGGTTGCTCTGGGCTGTCCCCATAAGCTCCTTCAGTCTGTCCCTAAATCTAAGGAAATAATCCACTATGGAAGTTCCCTGGTGGCATGCTTGCCTTCCTAGTCCTCCTGGATCAAGTCTAGTGGCCCACGTACCCTGCATCAGTACAAAAGTCAAAGGTGGAAAACCCTGTTGACTCTTGGGGCACCTCCCTGTATGCAAACAACAGATGGGGAAGGTATTTCTCCCAGTCCCTCCCATGCTGTTCAGCAAACACTTGGAGCATTGACTTAAGGGTGCTATTAAATCTTTCCACAATCCCATTGGCTGCGGGTGATAAGGTGTCATGTGACTCTGCATCACCCCCAAACTTCTCCCCAAACATTTCATCATGTCCAACATGAAAGAACCCCTCAATCGGTTATAACCTCCTGTGGAAACCCAACACAGGAGAAAATCCTAGTAAGGCATCTGCCACTTTGTCTGTCCTCAGTGAGGACAGGGTGACTACCTCTGAGCACCCGGTGGCATAATCCACCACAGTCAGGATGAACCTCTTCCCAGAGGAGCTGAGGGGCATTTAAAGGCCCCAATATCCATTCCACTCTCTGGAATGGCTCCTCCACTATAGGTAATGGAAACAAAATGCTTATTGATGTATTTATGTAATTTTGTTTTGTATATTGTCATTTATTTGTCACTGGACATCTGTGAAAATGGGCATTTTGCTCACTGATTTTTTCAGTATAAAATAAATTAAATGAGAAAAAAATGAGAAATGAGAATTAAGGTGGATTGGGTTTTCTTACCTGCCTTCCCTATTTCTTGGCACCGGTGACAAGATCTGCAATATTCCTTCACATGCTGGATGAAGTTGGGCCAATAGAAATTCTGGGCCAACCGCTGTGTAGTCGTGTAATTCCCAGATGACCAGACCAGGGACTATCATGTGCAATCTTGAGCAACTGCTCATGGTACCCCTAGGGAATGACAAGCTGCCTGCCTAACACCCTCCTTCTGTCTTAGCATCCTGCACACACACATCAGTCCATTGTCCCAATAAACATTATGTTTCCCGTTACCCCCCTGTGCTCTGTCAAGTGTGCCCAGCCCTCAGCTTCTCAGACTAGGGTCACTTTTCTGAGCAGCTGCAAACTCTTACACATTCCCAAGGCATGGGACAGATCCTCTTCAGTCTCTAAACTAGGGCACTTAACTCTAGCATCAGGGCACTCAAGATCACTGCCATTCTTAACCCTCTGACAATGGTCACCCTCATCCTCTAGGTAACCCTCCATAACTGTTTGGTTAACTGCTACTGGGGAAATTTCTACCCCCCTTTCAACAGTCTCAAAATCAGGAGACACAGGCTGGGGAACCAGCCTCTCATTGAGTTTCCACAGGAGCTTCAGCGGGTCCAGGGAACTACAATTTTCCTTGCTGCTTGGCTATGGGTAACTGCTCACACCATCCCTGTTTGAGATTGTTGCCAAGAATTACATCAACCGCTAAAGTTTCAGCTACAGCAACCTGTTACACAGTTCCTCTTGTCTCACCCCAGTCTAGGAGAACACTAGCAGTGGCAATGTTTTCTCCTCCCAGTGAACCACTGTACAGTCACAATTTGATTGGGTATATGCTGACCAGGCTCTACCAGATCCTTTACCAAAGTCAGGGATGCCCCGTGTCTCTTAACCCTTGTGTTTGTACACCATTCACAGTGACTGGGTGCATGTGTTCCCTCATGTTTACAGGCATGCTTTCAGAGTCACACAAACAACCCACTTCTTTTCTAGCACCACCTTGTGCACTATTTGTCCTTTTTGGGACATTGCCTGTCAATATGACCAGTTTCTTTGCAAACCCAACATTCATTTCTTTTCTCAGTTAAATCTTTTCTTTGTAAGCTGGGGTTACCAGGTTTTGGTGGAGGCAGGGAGGGTTTTAGCTGCCCTGAAGGCACACTTGTCCCTTTCTGCACTGCAATGCCCTCCCATTCACTCTCAGAACAAGTCTGCTCCTGGTATAGCGGTCCAGAGTTCAGCAGCTTCTTGCACTGTTTTGGATCTCGGCCCTCCAACTTGGTTTTCAGCTTTGCTGGGCATGCCCAAAGAAATTGCTCTAACAGTACAGCATTTTCAATATTTTCAACAGAATCTGCTTCAATTCCTTCCTACCAATATCTTAAAACTGACGTTTAGTGGCTAGCTCATCGTAGCTCTTGTCCAGGCGTATGGAATTTAGCTCTGTATGCCTCTGCTGTTAGCTCACATTTTTCAAAGTGTAGCTTTAAGTTTACTGTAATCATTAATGTCGTCATTGTCCATTTGACTAATGCATCCTGAGCTTTCCTGTAAGTAGGGGATAGCTGGAAGCTCCAGGAATCTTCTAAGAATATTTGCCTGAATGAATACTTTTTCAAACAAATTTAAAAGGTACTGTATCTATATCTTCCGCTCTTTAAATTCAGCTATCAATTTAGAATTTAATTTGTACCCTAGTTCTGTAGATTCAGTTATACCCTGGCCACTTACGACTTACCTGCTGTGGTGCTGGTGACTGGAATCATAGCTTCTCCAGTTCATGTTGCCTCTGGCATTCATGCTCTTCTCGGTCAGCTTCTCACTGCTGTCATTCAGCCTCTAGCTGTTCTCACTCAGCTTCTCACTGTTCTCACTCTGCCTCTTGCCGAAGCTGTCTCTCTTTTCTCTGGAACTCCAGCTCCATTCTTCGCAACTCTGTCTGTAGCCCAATTGTTTCTGGCTCCAGAATGCTGGAGACCTTCCCCTGCTGCTGTGGCCCTTTGCTTGCACTGGCCCTGCTGTCCTCCTCACGGATCTGGACACTGCACTGGCCGCTAGCCCTCCATGCACAAGGTTAGGCCCTTTTCAGTCACAAACTGTGACTCAAGGCTCTGGGCATCTGCTACCATCAGAGCCTCCATGAGGTTCTGCTTGTTGGATCACCCTCATGCAGGACTCCTCTCTCCTTGCACAACTGCCTCATGTAGTCTGCAGTGTGCTCACTGTAGTTGGAAGCTATCTTCTTCCCTTAACTACAGCTATATTGACTTGCACTCGAAAAAAATAAAACAGGTAGGAACTTTGACTGTAAGCAAAATTATATAGTTCTGTTTACTTTTAAAAATAAATCACTGCCTTATTTTGCATGTGAGCTGTACAGTATTAATCTGACACTCTGAACTGTTAAAGCTTGTGTTACCAATGCTTTTAAATTACACCACTGCCAACGAAATCTGTCACAAATGTACTCCACTGGTCAGGCCTCTCATCCCACAGTGCCAGCCTCAAAGTGCAATAGTGTGAACAGGTGACAGACAGGGTAACCCTCCTGTCTGTTTTGGGATCCGAATCACCTATTAGCCTCACGTTCTGAAGAGATTAAAACTGTGAACCTTATGCTAGCATATACAATTAACAGGCTCAGATAATATTCTCTTCGGGGAATGCAATATAATCTTTCACCCCAGGGCACCCAGCCAGGTACCCAAAATGAACCCTTCCAACTCTATATGAGACCTAAGTATTTCTTACCTTTTAAGCAAGCTCAGTAACACAATCATGCTTTTAACAGCTGTCAGACTTAAACACAGGTTCAGCATCACATGCAAAAGAAAACTTAGAACACACACAGGCAGTTTCAAAGAAAATGTTGTTTACTAAAATGTTTATGAGACCTATATCCTGTCAGATGACCAGAAACTTTAATTAAAGACAGGACAGGGAACTCTTGATTAGGTTTCTTCCTCACTTTTGCTGATTGTTGTGGTGCAGCAGTGCATAATTTTAGTTTGTTTAAAATATGTGGTTATATTAGGGTATGTTCATGAAAATGTTGTACCAAATTGTTACATGAGGATGAATTTTCAAATGCAGTATAGATATTTTTTCTAGCATTTTAACATGCCATGACCCTACAGTGAAAAATGCACTGTGTTGCAAGATAACTGACTTTTAAATGACCAAGAAAAATAAGCCTCAGTGTTCTGAATGCACCAGCGGGCACCAACCTTGTGTTCTGAATGTACCAGCGGACACCAACCTTGTGTTCTGAATGTATTGCAGACACCAAACACACATTGTCAATGTGGCAAAGACCAGCAAACAACAATGTATGTTCATAAGAGTTTACTAGTTGTGATCTATTTTGCCAAGAATTATATATTCATGCACTGATGTGCACTGAAATAAGAAAAAAATCAATAAGATGTAAAATAAAAAAGTCATAGAAAAGATCGTGCATAGCAAATGATCATATTGTCCAACACTTTAAATGCTGTCAATTCCTGCATTTCTTGAGATTTTCATATTTTGTGGCGATAGTTTGCAGTTCATGCTGTGCAATTGCAAAGCTTCCATTTCCTGACAGATGTACAGATCCATGGAAAGGTCTCTGCTGTCTCACCATATCAGTGTTCTGCTGTTGTGGCAGTGTGAGACACCGATTTGCATGCTGGTCCTGGAATTTGACAGCGAAAGTACATAGTAGTTCATTAAATACAAGCACTTGCCGATAAAAAAACTGGAATAGTAGACTGCATAGAATTTTTCCAGCTGAGTCTAGTCTGGGTTTAATTTTTTAGCAGTTGAAAAGTCAGCAAGCACACTAGGGACAGAAGCACTGGAGAAGGCCATTGCTGAATTTTCGTGAGTAGAAGAATGTTCTGTTGCTTTAGTGCCTGAAGCAGCAATCAAGCCAGTTGATGAAACATAGAAAGATAGACTTTGATGGCAGATAAGGACTGCTTGGCCCACCTAGTGCCCATTTCTCTACCTACAGGATAAGCTGCAGATCCTAGTTAACCAACAGCCTATTTCTTCTTACCCACCACAATAATTGCCTTATGTCTGTCCCATGTATTCTTAGAATTCTCCCACAGTTTTAGACCCCACAACCTCCTCAGGAAGGCTGTTCCATGCATCCACCACCCTCTCTGTGAAAAATACTTCCTCGCATTGCACCTGAACTGCCTTCCCATATTTAAATTGTGTCCCCTTGTTCTTGCACATCTCTTTTTCTGAAATATGCTACCCTCTTGTACTTGTTGATTTCATTGAGGTACTTAAAAGTTTCTATCCGTCTCCCTCTCCCTCCTTTCCTCAAAGGTATACATATCAAGCTCCTTTAGTCTCTCCTCATATGGCTTCTCTTGCAGACCCTGCACCATTTTAGTTGCCCTCCTCTGGACTGCCTCTATCCTGTCTATGTCCTTGCGGAGATGGGGTCTCCAGAACTGGATGCAGTACTCCAGATGGGGTCTCACCAACTGTCTGTACAGAGGGATAACAACTTCCTGTTTTCTGCTGGTGATGCCTCTCCTATACTTCCCAGTATACCCCCAGCCCTCCCTACCACCTTCTCACATTGCTTGCCAACCTTAAGGTCATCTGATATGATTACCCCAGGTCCCTTTCAATTTTGTTGTTGTTACTACCTCCTCCCCATTGTGTAATCTTCCCTGGGTTTTTGTTTTCCAGGTGCATTATTTTGCACTTCTTTGCATTGAATCCAAGCTGCCGTACTTCTGACCATTCCTCCAACCTTGCCAAGTCCCTTCTCATCCTTTCTACACTAGTAACAGCAGAGGGGTCTTTCAGTAGCGTGGCAAGAACAAAGGAAGGGTCAGTCAGTGGAGTCTGTCAGTAGAGTGGCAGGAGCAGAAGAGGGCTCAGTCACTGGAGTGCTGGAAACAGCAGGAGTGTCCATATCTGCAGTGCTGTGTTCATAAGCACTCTTTTGTGCACCGAGTTATAGAGGAGTCTGTCACTGGCATTTGCCAGACAGTGTCATTCCTGAGTTCAAGCATTTGAGCTGTCTGAGAAGTACTGGTGCTGCCATGTTTCAGTCTGAGCCTCTTTGAAATCCACTGATCCACATGCTCCATGTTCACACATGGGCCATCATCATTTTGGTACTTGTGCAGACACAAGACAGTCCTCTGGTGGCAACCACACCACCCTCCACTGATCTTATGCTCTGGAAATGTCTTATCCCAGGAGAAGCTATAACATCCAGTCATTTTGACCTTTTTATGGATTTGTCAAGCACCAAGAAAAATGTTCTCTTGGAATGCCCACACCCATCACTTGGAGGCTCTCTGGTCAGATTATCACGGCATTATGTGAACATCTCTTCTGCTGTTGAAATTTTAGCGATTCATGATTTCATGGCCTTGGTTGCTGACCATTTCTCACCACACTCTCCACATCAGAGGGTGCTTATCATGGTGTGATCAAAAATTGGCACATTTGACAGGGAATCCATATTCTGTTGGAACCTTTGAAATTCCATATAAGGACCATTTTGATTTGTACTGACTGGCAAAGCCATCTGTGAAATGTACCTCCTTCAAAATGCTTATGTGGTGAGTGTTCATGATGTGTTCACTGATCATCTTACCAAAATATGAAACAGCATGGTGGTAATTTGTGAGGTCATTGAGATGAATACCAGGTATTCTGTGACAAGGTCATTACAATTTGAGCCCATATATGTAACTATCTGGTGCACTGTAGCCCACTCGGGATGCCAGTGGCAGGACTGGATCTCATCCTGGTACTTGAAGGCATAGTTCTGGGCAACGTCCAGCACCATGATGACCCAGCCTTGTGGTAGATTTGTCTTGAATAATGCGAATTACATTATTTGACACAATGCCACATGTAGATGATGACTGAGAAACTGTAGGCCTTCCAGTAAGTTGTTGTAACATGGTCTTCTTGCTGACCAACACTTTGCGGATGTGTTCATGTTAATGCTATCATTTGTTTTCTTCACTGTGATGGTTTCCCACTGGTACCATCTCAAAATTTCTAACCGTGTTGATTCAATAGAGCCTGTGCATGTTTTTCAATTGCCTTCACTGAACAAGTCCACATACCTTCTCCAGTCTTTTCTGAAAGACATGGAACCTTCATTTGCACACATTGTCAGCTCCACAGTTTTGTAAATATTGATGACTGCACTCTGGCAGTTTGTAAAAATCTGCCATGTGGTTTAATGATCGCAGTTTAAATGTGGCATTTTCACAGTACTCGCATAGGCACTTGTCCAGTTTCTGTTGTCTATCAAGTTTTATATGCTTGGGGCACAAACTGTTGAACTTGATGGCACTGATATGACACTCTGGGTGTTGTTTCAGAAGTTCTGCTTGTAGTAAATGAAGGCGTTTTGATAGGAACACTTTTGTACATTGGCTTCTTTTGAGAATGCCTTCTATGCAGGCAGAGGGGTTGTTGACAGTTCAAAAAGCTTTTTACTTTGTCATTTCCTGAGGTGGTACAGAATTGTGTATGCTTTTACATGCTTCCATTCACTATGAGATGCATTCATGAGTGTTGTCCAGCTAATCCCAAGGGTTGTGTTTGCGTATAGCATCTTGTATATTTTCAGCACCAAAACTGCTCTGACCCACTTCGTTCCTGTTGTCTATTCTTCACATTTTCCTTCATGACATCCATAATATTTGCCTCCAAATTGTGATATAATTTCATGTTTAGTCCTCTTCTTGACACTGCTGCCTGCTTTGCAAGTAAACTTGATGTTATCACTTATCACTTTATTATTGATGCAAACCATGTAGGTGTCTTAGGCAGTCCTGCTTGAACCCTTTGAATTGCCTTTCAGTTGGCAATGTCTGATCAGGTGTCATCAACTGGAGCTGGATCACTGCTACTTGCACTGCTGCTGTTGTGGCTGTGTTTATTTGTTTCATAGTGGAGGAAAGGAAGAAACAAAGAGATTGCCCATGACTTACTTCACAGCAGATAAAATGTGAACAGAATGTGAATAATTACTTCATAGCAGAGGAAAGGAAGAAACAAAGATCACTCATCAGTTGTTTCACAGCAGATGAAATGGCAGAACAGAAAGTGGGCAATACTTCACAGTGAGGACAAGAAAGAACAAAGAGATCACCCATCAGTTACTTCACAGCACATGAAATGACGGAATGCAGAAGGTGGACAATTACATCACAGCTGGTGGAAGAAGAACACCAGTTAGTTGCTACACAACACAGTGTGATGAATGTAAGGAAAATGGTGCACTGCAACAGCAGCTAAATTCCAGTATAACTATCATTTGTTTCCCACCACCACCATCAGACATGGTCTTAAGTGAATTTCCAACAAGCTGCTGTATGGTATTGGGCTTCATAGCCTGATACCTTATAGTAACATGAGCTCACACCTGCAACATTTTTAATTTAAAGTTCATAGTTTAGCACGGGAAGGGATCATAACTGACTCCAAACACTCAGCCAGCTGATTCCTTCCAGCTTCCTGGTGCCCCACTCTGCCCCAACTCTGTCCCTGAGCTGTCTGAAGTGTGACATATGGCCAGGAAGAATGTGGCGGTGAGTCCCATACAAGTCTATAGGGTCTATTTTAAAGCCATTTTTTAGTAATTTTAACAGTCCTAGGAAAACTAAAGCTGTCACTTAACTAGTAGGGTCCCTACTGGTTAAGTGACAACTAATATTCCCAAGGACTGTTAAAAATGACTAAAACTGCCTTTAAAATACCCCATAGACTTTTATGGAGCTGGGCCCCACACTGTCTGTGGCCACACATCACAGTTTCAAGAGCGCAGGGTGGAGTTAGGTGAGCGAGGGCACCAGGAAGCTGGAAGGATCAGTGGCTGAGGATCAGTGCCAGTTATGATCCCTTCCCATGCTAAAATTACTAACTTTATAATTAAACTTTTGCAGGGGTGAGCTCAGTATGATATAAGGTATTGGACTATGAATTTCCTTTAAAATAGCTGCATGTTGAGTGCTCAACAAAAGAGGACTGTATTCAGCATGCAGCCATTTAAAGACCATCGGGCACATTAAGAACACATTTCGCAACACATTGAGAAATATTTTAAAACAATGCATATCCTCACTCTGAGCCCCAAAGTACCTGGGCAGTCCCCATTCTCACAACTACATGGTCTGAACATGGCTGAGGGTCAAGAAGCAAACAATGACCTGCTCAGCACTCAGTCATGTGGAGACCATGTGGTGGGTGGTTACACAAAGCAGATGGACATCAGGACCTCGCACCACAGGAGTGGGCACAGCAGGCAAACCATTTCAGAAAAACATTTAGTAGCAGACTGGTAATACTTTGCACTACCACCACTAGCCTAAATAACCACAGACTGCAAGGTCTCAAAATGGCTGAAGGTTGAGCAGCAATCAATGACCTGCACAGGATCCAACCATGTGGAAACCAATGCAGTAGGTGGTTACACAAAATTCTGTCAGACATGAATATGCTGGGGATTGTGGGATGCATGGGGAGAGGCACCACCAGTAGAAAACAGGATGTTGTTATCCTCTGTACAGACAGTTGGTGAGACCCCATGTGGAGTACTGTGTACAGTTCTGGAGACCCAATCTCCGCAAGGACATAGACAGGATGGAGGCAGTCAAAGGTGGGCAACAACAATGGTGTAGGGTCTGCATCATAAGCTATATGAGGAGAGAACTAAAGGAGCTTAATATGTATACCCTAGAGGAAAGGAGGGAGAGGGGGACATTATAGATACTTTCAATTACCTCAAGTGAATCAACTATGTCCAAGAGGGAGTATATTTCAGAAAAAGAGACGTCAAGAACAAGGGCATAATTTGAAGATAAAGGGGTAAGGTTCAGGGGCAACATGAGAAGTATTGTTTCACAGAGAGAGTGGTGGATGCATGGAATGGCCTTCCTGAGAAGGTTGTGGGGTCAATAACAGTGGAGGATTTCAAGAATGTATGGAGAGACATAAAGCAATTCTGGTGAGGGGCATGAAGAAATAGGCTGTTGGTTAACTAGGATCTGCAACTTATCGAATAGGTAGGAAAAAGGGACAGAGTGGATGGGTCAGGCGATCCTTAACTGCCATCAAAGTGTATATTTCTATGTTAACCCTTAGGCTCACGAAGATTAGAACTCATAGGTTTTAGGACAAGATATCTTGTCACGCAGCCTAAGCATGGATTAAAAAATACAATGGACATTACAAAACATCATGGAGACTATTATTACCACTGACAATGTGGAATACAACAGAAGCAGCATTTTGGACCAGCCCAAACAATACTTTGCACCCTTCCCCAACAACCACAGACTGTAGGGTCTCAGCATGGCCTGCTCAGCATCCAGCCATGTGGAAACCATACAGTGGGTGGTTTTAAAATTGTATACAACTAACCATGGATTTAAACAAGCATTTGGTAGCAGGAAGGCTGAGCATAAGTACTAAATCATCCTCCAGCCACAGAAGCAAACATCAGGGTCAGCAAACAGTAAATACATCACACTGCTAGAGCTAAAATAAGCTGTACAATGATCCTCTGTCCTAAAACTGGCAGACCTGGTCAGAACCTTACCTTTTGGCACTCTGAGTGCACTTTGGATGACTGGGGCTCATCCTCATTCTGAATGCACAATAGCTGCTCAAAGTGGACACCAACACTTTCTGGTGTACAAAAACTGCAAGGAAGGGGCAAACACTAATGTGCAGCACATTTTACATCTACCACTGGCCATCTATGTCACAGGGAAAACTGGAATCCTGAAAGAATCAGGCAACCAATTGGAGGAGAGGTGGGCATTCTGAAGCAGTACCTAATAGGAGACATGGACACCATTGGTTGGAAGGGTTGAAAAAGATGACCTGACTCAAATGATAAAGAGCAGGCAAGATGTGTTACCTGGCAATATAGCAAGGGCAGCACTGGTAACACACAGGAGCATTAAAAAAGGGATCTATATGTCAACAAGTAATTAATGGGCCATGTTCTGAATGTACTAGCTGAGGACACCAACTAGTGCATTCAGAACACATTGGAGGTCTTCAAACTATAAAATAACAGGAAACAACATAGGTAGGGTAACAGAACTAAAGGGCAACATCTGGATTGTTGAAAGCATACTTTACTTAAACAGAAAAATGGCAGAACTGACAGAAAACAAACAACTAAAACCTACAGACTTTTCATGTCACAGTTTAGGACCAATAAAACAGCAAGAAAATTGGGTTGGACAACAACAAAAAATCCAGGCAGCTACGGACCACGATTTTATTTTATGTATCTCTACACATACAAAGCATTAAAACAGCATTTCAAATATTATTTTTATTTTTCCCCTCACTTTATATCACACTCTTTACATTTTCATTCCATTGGTATAATATTTTCATGAATATAGACACTACTGAAGTTTTCAATTTGCTACTCATTACTATGTGTGCTTGTGAGTATGCGTGTGATCGTGCCATCAAATCAGACACGTTTTAATGAGCCACATAATAATTTCAACAATTGAACCTGCTATCCACTGCAGATGTGTGATTTTGTACTTCTTTGTGGTATCTTTACTGGTACTAGTGACTGTTGCTGCAATAGTGCTAGTACACTGCCTCTCCTCCCGGCTCGCTCCCAACCAGCAAAGGTATTCTTTTCTAGATTTGAATTTCTGATGGTGAGCACTGGTTATGTGTTGTGCCTTTGTGTCTGCATCTCTTCAGTGTGCAGCACAATCTTAATCTGTCTGTGCATTTGGATCTCTTTAGGGCCCAATCTCCATCTCTAACTTAAGTCACAGTTGTTTCTTTGGTTTTCCTTCAGAGTACTGGACAGGTGTGGTGCATAATTATGCATGACATTGTACTCATTAATATGCATTTTAAGTCAGGACCATCATCACGAGTCACTCATGATACAAATCATGTTCTTCATCATCACGGTCACAAATGCAGTCACAAATCATGATTCACAATCATCACAAATCACTACACTAATTTTTGACTAGTTACTTGGATGAATTGTAAGCATGTTTTGTAGTATCTCTCAGACTTCACACCCCACCATTGTACTCATTAATGAGCATTTTTAAGTCAGGAAGTTTGTGCTACAGCTCTGGGGAAGTACAGCCGTAGGGCATTTGCATTCCCAATACAGTTCCATATTGTTTATCTCACACCATCAACACCGATTCACGTTATTCATCATCATGGTCACAAAAGCTGTCACAAATCATGATTTACGATCACGTCATGAATCACAACACTAATTTTTGACTAGTTACTTGGATGTATTGTAAGCATGTTTGCAGCATCTCTCCACGTTTCACCACTCCACCATTGTACTCATTAATGAGCATTTTTAAGTTGGGGAGTTTTGTACTGCAGCTCATCGGGAAGTACAGTCATAGGCATTCGCGTTCCTTCCCATACAGCATGTGAATTACAGTACTGTAAGTAGTGGTGGGCAAAGTGGCCCCAATTTGCTCCATGAAGTGATTCACTCAGTAACGCGGAATCCGCTGGAGAGAACTCCATAATGTGAAGCGAGTACTTCAGTTCATAATGAGGAACATGAAGTCCATTGAAACCAATAACTTTAGGTTATTCTGCCTTCTCCAAACCACTTCTCCACCAATTTTAAGGCAAAGTACATTAAAATCAATATAATCCACCTCACTTCGCCCTGTAATTGAGCTCCAAATTAAATTCTGCAGTTATTCATGGGATTGCAGTCACATAAGCTTCTAGATTGTTTGGCACAGCCTCAGTTCTAGCCTGGGTAGTGTGTTTGCAGTGGTAGCTGGAGACAGTTTGCTCTCAGAGCTCTGTGATTCACAACCTCTAAAAGCTGTTTAAAATGTGTTTTGAGTAATATTTGTTGCTCAAAATTTAGTACATTGATTGTAGGAAACCCTTCTGTGCTCACATCATCAAGTGTTTATTGTTGCGTGTAGATTTTGAATTTTAATTTAGAACAGTCAGTCTGTGTAATGTGAAGTGTGCTTTGGGGAGGGAGTGTTTGTGGTGTAGGCAGATTAATTGGGAGAAAAAGGCAGTCTTTCTGTTTTGGTTATAATTCTTGTATAACTTCGTTAATGTACACACAGAAATATTTTCAGTAATTCTTGAAATTTTTGCTGATTCTTGTGGTGCAGCAGTGTACAATTTGTCTATTTAAAACATTTGTTGATATTACTAAAGGTTTTCAATTTTCTGTGCATTACTTGAGTGTACATGTGAGTGTGTGTGTGTGTGTGTGTGTGTGTGATACGTGCCATTAAATCAGACACCTTTTATTGTGTTACAAAGTAATTGCAGCAGGTGAACCTGCCTATGCACTGTACCTGCATGCATTTTTTATACTGCTTTGTGGTATCTTTACTGGTAGTGAATTGTTACTGCCTTGCACTAATCCCCAACTGGCAAAATGTATTCCTTTCCAGATCTGGATTGTGACTTGTGAGCACCGGTTAGGTGTTGTTGTGGCTCTTTCGTATGCATCCTTGAGTGTGCAGCGCAATCTTAATCTGTCTGTGCATTTGCATGGTGCCATTAATTATGGGTGACTACATTTTTTGTTACACTCTCATTTCACTTCATCAGCACTGGGAATTTTCTGGACACAAGGCAGTAGCATTTGGGGATGCACATTAATTCTGGCAATTCTGTGTCTGACCTGACCACTGTGCAGTGCACATGACTGAGTGCTCCATTAATTCTGGGAGACTTTTCATTTCTTGTTACACTGTCATTTCACTTCATCAGCACTGCAGAGTTTTCTGGACATAAGACAGTAGCACCATGGGGATGCACATTCATTCTGGTGACTATGCTGGGTGGGATGCTGCCAAAATTGTTGTCCTCTGTCTTACTTCATGTTTAAGGAGGAATGACAACGTAAAGTAATAATAACAAGGTAAGTAGAGCCTTTCCTATGGGGCACTCTGCATAGCGAAGTGCCAATGTGAAGTGACCACTTAAGTATTCCGCCATGACGGATAATTAAATTTGCCATCTCTACCTGCAGGGCATGCTAGAGAAAGCGGTTGGAGTGGCTCCAGAAAATTACTGGGTTGCCTGCATAGAGCAGAATGTTTCCAGGGTGTGAGCTTGGCAGGGAGTTTAGGAAGAGGCTGAAGATGAGGGTCCCAAGATGGAGCCTTGGGGTACTCCTGCATGGACCTGGAGGCTGGTTGATACTGTGAGTTAATTTTCACCTGCTGAGATCTGTCAGAGAGGTAATCTTTGAATCAAGTTATTGTTTCATCTGAGAGCCCAGGGGAGGGCAGGGAGTCCAGAAGCATAGCATGATTAATGGTATCGAATGCCTTTGTGAGGTCGATGTACACTGACCTCACTAGATGATACATTTAAGAGCACTGTGGATGTAGAAGGAATATTCTAGGAGGGCAGTGGTGGTTCTGTGACCCTGGCAGAAATCATGCTCTTGGCGGCGTAAGTTATATTTAGACAGATGGTCCAACAGCTGATCAGCTACTAATTTTGAGAGCCTTGGAGAGAGAAGATAGAAGGGTGTTGGGACGATAGTTATTGGGGGACAGGAGGTTGCCACTCTTGAAAATAGGGGTGATGATAGCTCATTTCCAGCAGGCAGAAATTGCCCTAAACTGAGGGACAGGTTCAAATGTTTGGTAAGGGGTTGTAGGACCTCCTTGAGGGCTAGCCAGAGGAGCTTCAGATCAATGGAGTCACTGCTAACATGGGACTTGGCAAGGGCTTTGGAGGAGTATCTCTAGCCTCCATGTTGAAATGATTTGGAGGCAAAAGTGAGGGATGTTGGAAGGTGGGCTGCAACAGGGATGGGATCTAGTGGGGTGAAGAAGTTGGGGTAGGACACCACTGAGATCTGAGAATGTGGTGTTTAGGGTGTCTGCAATGGACTGGGGTCATGTGCCAGGTTATCATTAACCAAGAGCTGGGCAGGTGGGGTGGCATATTTCCTGTTACCGTATATACTGCATATAAGTCAGATTTTTGGGAGTCGAAATTAACATGTTGTTTCACCTTCCGACTTATACGAGATATAGTGCTTTTTTTGTTAGCAACTGTGACTGATCAGAACAAATTTGAACTTTGCTGCCTGTGCCAAGACACTGACTCAGAACGATTAACACCTGTTGATGTTTAATTGCTAACTATTGGTTGATAATTGCTTGTAATTACCTTACATAGTTAAATCTTCTGTCCCTCCTCAGTTCACTATTGCTGCTCACTCTGCCCAAGATGCAGGCTCACAAAGGAAAACACATTAAATTAAAAGTTGTTCAGTATGCTGAGACTCATACAAATGCTGCTGCTGAGTGAGAATTTAACATCAATGAAAAGTTAATCCATGATTGGAAACTGAAAAAAATTTGCTGCTGTGTGCCCACAGAAATATTAAATGCATACACGTAAACCCTTCTCCTGCATCACCTATTGAAGAAGAACTGAGCTCCTTGGTCAGCTAACTAAGGCACAAGGTTACATTGTAACCAGAATGGCTATCCAGCTTCAAGCACTTGCAATATCAAAGAAGCAGGAAGTGCTGGCAACTTCTGGGCATCTGCGGGTGGTGTACCACATTTATGAGAGACATGGTCTCACACTGCGGCAGAGGACACACAACCTTGAAAATAATATTTGGGAG
Source organism: Neoceratodus forsteri (assembly GCA_016271365.2). NCBI lineage: Eukaryota > Metazoa > Chordata > Ceratodontiformes > Ceratodontidae > Neoceratodus > Neoceratodus forsteri. The sequence continues at coordinate 1,068,675,960 of CM057452.1, read as the reverse complement.
CTTTGGAGGAGTGGATGGTTAATGGCAGCAAGGAATTCACCCTGGAGTAATATGAAAAAGCAATTACAGACTGGTGTGTAGAGTGGGTGCAGGGAGGCATGGGACTCTGTCCCAAGCACAGCTGTAGAGAAATCTTTAAAACATGTGGCATTTCCAATTTAATGGATGGGACAGAAGATAAATGCTGTTTGCTGACCTCATTGATGAAAGCGGTGCCTCATCCACTGAACAAGTCAATGATTTACTTGTACCTGAGCCCAGTGAACCTGACGATGGCTGTTATGATGACATACCACTGTCAGAGCTACAACTCCACATGCTGTTCCAGTCTGATGATGAGGTGGGTCAGGAGTTTTTGGATTTTAAACCTCTCAGACATCAATGCACTTTGTTTCATGGACTGGTACACCCTCCCCCAGCTTGTGTTAATAACTGTGCAATGACTGACTGTGAGCTTGCTCTGTTTTTAAAACCTGCACCTTACTAAATTAGTTTTTAATTTGAGACTGTGATAAAATGATAAAACATAAAATGTCTTTTAGAAATAAAAACAAGTTTTCTGCTTTCAATTCTGCTCAATTATTCTTTGTGTTTTTGTTTTTTTGAAGACTGCAGCTTCTTGAAACTCAGGACCCGACTTATAGGCAGGTCAATGGCAAAGTTGTGATTTACCATGTTCAAGTCAGTACCCGATTTATAAGCGGACCGACTTGTATGCAAGTATATATGGTAAGTGCCTTTACATTTTTCCAGAAATGCCTTCCTGAGCCGCAGGTGGAGAGACTGCCTGTTGATAATGAGTTGCTTTGGCATGGTGAATGGCCCATGTACATTTGTTTCTGGCCTCATGGTATCATTGTCTATCCAGTGGGAGTTGTGAGTCTAAGACCTTATGCCAGAGACTATCACAGTGTTTCATTTGAACAAGCAACTGTTGCGATATCCAGGGGTTTTACAGTTTTAGTGATTTGCTTCAAGAAAGGGCAAAGATGTCAGAAGCAGCATTGAAGGTATTTATAAAGTGGGAGAGGATGGTATCAATTGATAGGATGCTATACATGGGGACCAGTCTCAACCTCCTGCCCTCCCTCCCCTGAAATCCTTCCTGCCTCTGCTTACCATGAAACTCTTTCCTACTTCCTCTCTGTCTACCTGTGTTCCCTACCACCTGCCAACACCCCTTTGGCACTCCCAGGACCCTGTGGACTTAGCCCCTGGCCGAGTGCCCCTTCTGGCCTGTGTCTGCCTGGTCTATCTTGTGATGGAGTCCTCTCTGCCCCTGCCCATCTCCTCCCCTCAGTTCCTGTCTCAAGCTTTCTATCTCCAGAGTAAGTTGTCTGAACATCCTGCACCTGGATAACCCATTACCTTCCACCAGGTTCCTAGAGACAGTGCCCACACCCATTGCAGCTCACAACCCTACCAGCCTCCCTGTGCCCCCAACCCCAGTCATCCCTACCTCTCCTCCTCCCCATTCCCCACCTGTCTCCTTGTCCTGGCCTCCTCATCCCCGACTCTTAGTCTCTAAATATTCCACAGCTCTTTATAATGACATCTGTATTTCTATAGGGCTGTAAATTTATAACACTGTCCCAAAACTCTTACTCTCTCTCTTCTGAAGGGACTTACAGCTTCTCTCTCCTCTCTTGTATGTGCCCTTTGGACCTAGTTACTAGCTACACCCCTTAAGTAATCATGCTTACATATCAGCTAGGCTACTGCTTGTGCTGTGCTGCTTACGTTCCTGACTCTATAAGTAGGTGAGGCAAGTAGGGTAGAATAGAGGACTAAAGCACAGAAGGAACTGCAGAGAGCTGTGGAAATTAAGGTAGAGGAGAAAGACTTTTCTTCTATATAAGGGATTGTTAGGCTTTGGAAAGGGAAGAGAGGGTGGAGGTGAATGGGGAAGCAACTGACTATTAATGAATACTTCTGGTCTGCCATCACCTTGGATAAAGACAGACCAATGCCAACAAGAGAGAAGAAGAGTGGTGGGGGAGCACATACGTAGGGATAGAAGAAGAGAGTGAGTGAGGGACTGCTAGCATTAAAGGGTGGACAAATCTCCTGGCCTGAACAAGCACACCAAGGATACTGAAGGAGCGGCAGAGAAGCTTGCAGGGTCACTGGTGGGCCTGTTCAGTAGTTCACTGGAGTTGGGCATGGTGCCTCAGGATTGGAGAATTGCACATGTGGTGCCCCTCCACAAGGGTGGCTCCAAGAATGCTACAGGGAATTACAGACCAGTCAGTCTGACCTCAATCATGTCCCAGCTCATGGATACCATACTTAAGAAAAGGTTGGTAGAATATCTAGAGGAGTATGATTTCTAGGATGTGAGGCAGCATGGGTTATATGAGGGAGATCATGAGGAGGTGGTACTGACAGAGAATTGTGGGAGATAGAGATGGAACCAGGTGTGGAACCACACGCTGCTGAGCTGTGGGAGAGAGAGCTGAGATAGCAGGGCTGATAAAAGCTTATTTTTATTTTAAAAAGTATACCACCTTTGTATTGATTTTGGTAGCCCTTACCAGACCAACTTGTGTTCTGCCTGGTCGAGGCGTTCCCTTAGGTGTTCTTTGCTCTCTTGCAGGGAAAGCTGAAGGTGGAGGCTGCATTGTAGAGTAGCAGGAGCCATTCGGAAGGTTTAGCCTGAGAGAAGACTGAGTGCCGAGAAGTGTTTCTGCCCTTTTGATTTTGCCTAAGGCTTACCTGTGGCTTGTGAAAGAAGAACTGCTGAAATTGATTTGGACACTGCATATATTATAAGCGCTGAGAGCATTGTATATGCTGTGGACTGAATACAACAAAATATGACAGATTTCTGTCCTGTCTGTTTGTTTGTAACATCTGGCTTAAAATCGATTTTGACTTGTTTTATGGTGATTTTATATAAGCGGATCGGCACGGAACTGAGGCTGGGACTGCAGTGTTTGTGCTGAAGTCATACTACTGTTGTATTAAGAGATGTTACAGAACATCATCATGGAACATTAATATGAGGGGTTTATGTATTTAGGTATTTAAAATAGCAGATTATAGGTAAACAACCAGTGGCTAAAAATGTAAGTTTTAGTGACAATTAAGCAATTTTAGTGACAAACTTAGCAGCAAAAGCAGCTGATACTCAATCATTTAAACTGATATCTAATTAATCAGCCTGTCTCCTTATCCTATTGCTTAGATATTATTGCTCAGCTATTAGCACTGGCCTATTGGCCTATTGGTTTAACTAGGAGCAAATTCAAGGAGATCACATGATGCAGGGTTCCTGGTAACAGCACTGAAGCGGAGCTCCTACATCGCTTCTCTTCAACTCAATTTTACACGATAACTGAGGAAACACAGTACTGTATAGTATCAGGAGGACTCCGGCCAATAGTGATTGTCCTGCATACAAAATCGACTGCGGTTAGCTATAATTGTCACGATGGAGGCGACATTAGCAGCCTTGCCTAAACACACACCACCTACACTGGAAAAAACACCCAAAAACAACGGGCTCAAGGGGCTGTCTCTAGCAAGCTGAATCCTTCAATCCCTGCCACTACTCCCTTAACAGAGGACCGCTTCTTACAAAAATGCTGCCCTTCAAAGAAACACTCTCCGACATCTCGATGGAGTTGAAATCTATCAGTACTGATCTTAATGGGCTTACGAGGAGAGGGAGATACAGAGGCTCGCTTCGGTATCCTGAGAAGTGGAGAGAAAAACGGAGCCTGAAATTACGCATCTACACCAGCAAATACATAAATTACAGCTTAAAACTGAGGATTTGGAAGGCAGGAGCCGATGGCATAACATCCTGATTGTCGGTTACTCGGAATCGGAGGAGGGGACCAATATCATCCTTTTCTGCAGAGGTTTCTTCAAAAAGTGGTAGGCCCTTCCCTCTTAGCTCAGTTATCAAATTGAAAGAGTGCATCACTCCCTCAGGCCATGACCCCTCCAGGACCCCGGCCAATCATCTTGAAATTTCTGAGTTTTGTGGAAAAGCAGCACGTCCTCACCAAAGTCAAAGAGCTACAGAAATTTGCTTGGGAGAGTGCAACCCTCAGAATAACACAGGACTTGCCTTTGGAAACACGACAGAAGCGGGATGCATTTCACTCCACTGGCAGCAAATGAATCGCTGCTGGAATCCTTCAGGATGCTGTATCCAGCTAAACTCACGTTCCAGTAAGAAGGAACCTGGCTGGTTTATGACCTCCTGAACAAGTAGCATCGGACCTAACCTACGAAGTTGCTAATCTCTTTAAAGAGGGCTGAACTCTTATATACAAGCTTTGTTGCTCCTATTGGCTAACATAAGGCTTGTGATTAGTTTAAAGTACCTGTTGAGTGTTGTAGTATATTTAGCCCGCCAGGCCATGGGGGCTTCAGATCATTTAGACCCAATAGGCTTTGCTCAGGGAAGCATCCTTGGTCAAGGGTCTTTAGGGACTTTTCGTCTCACAGTAGGAACCTTTTTTTGATGGGGAGGTTTCTAACAGGGAAATAGGTGAGGATTGACTTGAGTACCTTCCTTTTCATTCCCTGGCTAGTTCCTCAGGCAATGGATGTCGTAGGACTCAGGTTAGCTACTCCTGCAAATACTTTATGATTTTACTGTTTGTGATCCTACTATTCAGGTACTGGCCAGTATCCAGGCAGCATCAACAGGGCTGAAATGCAGTCTCTTTAGTGGAATATGTGTCCTAACTAGTTATGTTGGCCCTGAGGTGGTTTGCTACTTCTGTTTTGGTAGCTCCTATTAGGGCTTACGTCCTTCTTTCAAAGTATTTATTTGGAGGAAAGTCTGTGGCCTGGCAAAGTCAAGGCGAGTTTAATAAGAGGCTGATTTTGTTTGTGCTTTTCTTTTTAGGGTACTCCATCTAGGGTTAACCAGAATATATCTACAGGGTGGTGCTTGGTCGCTGGCCTCCAATCTGTTTTTAGTTTCGTTAGGTTCCTTATTATAAATGGGGGTAGGATACACTGAGCTGGGGAGCGGGGTGCGGGGCTCCATGATGGAGCATGCTCAGGAGGAGCTGCATAGCGTACCATTTTGGGGGGTGATGGCATTCTGGTGTTTCTTTATCTTACCTTTCTGTGCATTAGATGCCCATCAGTTCAAGGGTCAACTACAATGTTTAGTTATCCATAAGTGTTAGCGGTTTAATCTTTTTTAGTTTTCTATATTGATCGGTGGAACAATTGCCATCTGGGTTTGGCCAATCACTAAGATTCCACATAGGCACAGACTAGTTTAGATTTGGGGTGAGAGGCCTAGTGTGTATAGCTACGGGGATTTATTAAAGGGGAGAGGAAGGGGCCTTATTGGATTCAAAGGGGCAGGTACTCTCATTAAATACTTTAATTAGTCCTCGGATAGAGGACTTAAAGACAAATAATGTCCTGGATATTGTGATTTATATTTTCATATTGGTCTTGTTAGTTTCTAACTTTACTGTTATAGGGAGGGATGGATGAGTGGGTGGGAAGGGATGGAGTGTGCCTTTGGGATTGGATTATGGGAGGAATACAGCTCTATGGTCGAGACCTGTGGTTGATAAAAATGGCTAATAGTCCTGTTACAATTGTCACATGGAATGTTAGAAGAGCAAGAGATGTTTCGAAAAGGTACCAGATTCTCAAACTTTCTACCCTTTTGAGCATGGTATTGTCCAGCTTCAAGAAACTCATCTGGTAAGTTGGAGTCACTCTGGCTACATAGACAAGCAATCTCTCAAGTCTTTGTGAAGGAAAGAATAGTTGAGTACCTAGAAGTCAGTGGAGCACAGGATCCAAGGCAGCATGGGTTACAGCGGGAAGGTCATGTCAGACAAATCTAATAGATTTCTTTGACTGGGTGACCAAAGTAGTAGACCAGGAGGGCTGTGGACATGGCCTACCTAGACTTTAGCAAGGCATTTGACACAGTTCCACACAAAAGATTATTAGTCAAATTAACCAGCCTGGGAGTGGGTCCCAGGGTGGTAGCCTGAAAAAACATTGACTGGACAACAGGACACAGAAGGTAATTGTAAATGGAGTCCACTCTGAAGAAAGAGCGGTTACCAGTGGGGTACACTTGGGGGTTCAATATTGGGTCCAGTCCTTTTTAATGTCTTCATCAGTGACATTGCAGAGGGACTGGAAGGAAAAGTATGCCTTTTGCAGATGACACAAAGATCTGCAACAGGGTTGATATACAAGGAGGCGTGGAAAGGATGAAAAGGGACTTGGCAAGGTTGGAGGAATGGTCAGACGTATGGCAGCTAGGATTCAATGCACAAAGTGCAAAATAATGCACCTGGAAACAAGAACCAGGGGAAGAATACACAATGGGTGGGAGGTAGTAACAACAACAAAACAGGAAAGGGACCTGAAGGTAATCATATCAGATGACCTTAAGGTTAGCAAGCAATGTGAGAAGGCAGTAGGGAGGGCGGGGGTATACTGGGATGTATAGGGAGGCATCAGCAGCAGAAAACAGGAAGTTGTTATCCCTCTGTACAGACAGTTGGTGAGACCCCATCTGGAATACTGTGTCCAATTCTGGAGACCCCATCTCCGCTAGGACATAGACAGGATAGAGGCAGTCAGAGGAGGGCAACTAAAATGGTGCAGGGTCTGCAAGAGAAGCCGTATGAGGAGAGACTAAAGGAGCTTAATATGTATACCCTTGAGGAAAAGAAGGGAGGGACATGATAGAAACTTTCAAGTACATCAAGGGAATCAACAAAGTCCAAGAGGGTAGCATCTTTCAGAAAAAGAGACTTGCAAGAACAAGGGACACAATTAAAAGATAGAAGGAGGGAGGTTCAGGGGCAATGTGAGAAATATTATTTCACAGAGAGGGTAGTGGATGCATGGAACAGCCTTCCTGAGGAAGTTGTGGGGTCTAAAACTGTGGGAGAATTCAAGAATGCATGGGACAGACATAAGGCAATTCTTGTGGGGAGGCAGGAAGATATATGCTGTTGGTTAACTAGGATCTGGCCTATCCTGTAGGTAGGGAAATGGGCAGACTAGATGGGCCTAGCGGTCCTTATCTGCCGTCCAAAGTCTATGTTTCTATGTTTCTTTGCATCTGGGGACTCATCCTCGTGTTATGGGTGGCCATATTAATTAAAAGGAATATCTCCTTTCAAGTAGATATGACCATTACTGACCCCAAGGTGAGATATGTTTTAATTAAGGGTACTTTGAATAATACTACAGTGCCCAGGGATCAATATATGGTCCGGTGGAGGAGACCCAGATTTTTTAATGGACTTGGCTAACAAAATAGCAACGCTTCCTACCCTCCCCTTGATTCTAGGGGAGATTAGAACATCTCACCCACCCAGGACCTGGACAGGACCTAAAGGCCATTGAAACCACCTTCATCATTGCAGAATGCATTGAAGGATTTAAAAGTCCTGTTGGGTCTGTGTCACCCATGGCGTATCTTAAATCCCTCATATCAGTTATATACATTTTATTCAAATATCCATCAATCCTGGTCAAGATTAGACTACATTTTAATTAGTTGCTCCCTCATGCCGGGTTTTTGTCAATCTGGTATACAGCCCATAGTTATATCTGACCACTCAGTCGCCTGGTTAGTTCTCTCCTAGATTCCCATATCCAGAGAGATACAACCTGGAGACTGAATACTTAACTGTTAAAGACAACTCCACTGTTGCCCACATTAAAGTTCTTATCTCTACCTTTATGGAACATAATAGAGATTCCATATCAAGAGGTGACCTCTTATGGTGTACCCTGAAATGTTACCTTTGGGGAGAATTTATTAAGATAGCTTCTAGAAGAAAAAGGTTAAGAGAAACTAAAGCTCTATCTTTATTAACCAAGATCAAAGAGAAAGAAAATGTTTTATCCTCCACTACATCCCGGCCACCCTAGAGCGTTGCTAGCTCTGCATAATGATTATGCAGACTTGATAAAAGAAAAAGCAAAATATGCCCTTTAAAGACCAATGCTACATATGTTGATCAGGGTGAAAAGCCGGAAGGCTACTCGCCTTCGTTTGTGCCAGCTAGAGAGCTCCCATTAATCCCCTCCATACGAGCTTCTGATGGTTCCATTAAACTGATCCCCAAGAGACGCTTAGGTCTTCAAGCCTTCTAGAGGACACTCTATGGAAAATGCCTTTCTAAATATTACCCCAAGACATAGAAGCTTATTTGGACTCTCTTGACCTTCCTGTGCTAAATAACATATTCCAGTCTTCCTTAGTCTCACCAATAACTAAGACTAAACAGAGATGGCCATTAATGGTCTCTCTTTAGACAAAGCTACAGGCCCTGATGGATTTCCCTAATTTCTACAAAACCTTTTCTAAAGAATATAGTTACATGTTCAAGACCAACAAATTAGATCCAGCCCTTCTAAAACAACAATTATTCTCTTACTCAAACCAGACAAGCCCCATTTAGATCCAACTAGCTATCGGCCTATTTCTCTCCTAAATAGTGACATTTAAATCTTGGCCAAAGAATACTCTTGCTTCAGATAAAAGCTCTTTGGACCTAGCTTCTAAGTCCTGAACAAGTTGAATTCATGTCTGGGCGTTCCTCGGCCGATCACCTTAGGATACGCACACATGTTTTCAAGTGGCCCAATCTTCTCAGTCTCCAATGGCTTTAATTTCCTAAACACTGAAAAAGCTTTTGATAGGGTGAACTGGGAGTTTTCATGGATAACGTTGAGGAAAATGGGCTTCCTCCTCCTTTTATTGCAATGATACAGTCAATCTATTCTCTCCCTTGGCCAAGATTTATTGCAATGGTGTTTTCTCTGCTAGATTCCCCTATTTACTGGTACCAGACAAGGCTGCCCTCTTTCACCCTTCCTCTTTACCCTTTATTTAGAACCCCTTCTTCACCATATTAAACAGTCCCCAAAATTAAAGGTACTCTGATTCACAATCAAATATTAACATTCTCGGTATATGCAGATGATATTCTCCTTCATCTGGAGCACCCAGCAACCTCTTTGGAACACACCCTGAAGTTATTGGTCAATACGGCAATCTATCTAATTATAAATTAAATCTTTCCAAAACTGAAATTTTTCCACTGAATAGCCATGCGTTGAAATCAGAGTTTATTCATCTGGGTATTAAATGGTCCCCTCAGGCAATCAGGTATCTTGGTATATACTTAACTAGGGACCCCATTAACACCAAGAAACTTAACCTGGATGACCTAGTGGTGACCATCCAACAGGACCTCCAGAGATGGCAGAACCTACCCTTATCCTTATGGGCACGGATAAGTATAATTAAGATGAATGTTCTTCCCGTGTCTTCTATCCCTTGAACCTGTTGAATTTATGGCTTCTGATATCCTTTTTCAAACACTTACACTCCATGATCTCAAGTTTTATTTGGTTAGCAAACATCCCCACCATGCTTTCATTAAACTTAAGCGTGCCCAAGGCTCTGGGTGGTTTTATCTTCCCAATTTTCTTTTTATTATTGGTGAGTCACTTAACCAAGTTGGGGAGATGGCTTTCTCAAAGGATATGGACTACACTCCATTTGGCTTCAGATAGAGAATAGCCTCTTAAGGTCTAATGACATAAACCTTTCCACAGTCTTCTATCTGACAAGATTATCACTGCCAGTCGTATTGCAAGAGTCGGTAATCAGCACATCCCTTAAAGTTCTCTCACAATGTTGTGCATATTTTAAGATACCCCTCAAATATGACATGGACCAACCAATTATTTTAAATCCCAATATAAAAACAGGTGGCTTCTGCCTTTCCAGCACTGGCTCCCACAGCTACAAGAGGCCGAGTGGAAGACCTTTTTCTCAGGACAACCTTTTCTCTTCTTCTGAAATTCTCTCAAATTCAACATCCCAAAGAATCAGATTTTTAAGGTGTTCCAACTAAGACATTTTATAGGAACATTTTTGGTGTCAAGCCTCGCACATCACTGGTCAGACCCTACTGTCTCAAGTATCCAAATATGCTTTAAAGCCACATTGTATTTCCACAATATATGCCCTTCTTTTGACTACCATTTGTTCCAACCCCTTCCTGGTTCTCAATCTGGAATGCCTTACTTCCAGACCTGAACCTCAATTGGGCCCAGAACTGGAAGGACCTTTATATATACAGACCCAAGACAGATTTAGACTCACCCAATATCAGTACTGAGCAGTATGTATTATACACCCATTAGATTAGCCAAACTGGGTGAGCTACCCGGATCCCACTTGCACTAGATGTGGCAAAGCAGAGGAACATGGTGCACATATTTTGGTACTGTGAAAAAGTATTCCCTGTTTGGCAAGAAATTCGATCTAAATTGGACCCTAGTTTGAGCCTGGAAGACCTTTTCATGATTGAAGTTTGTCTTCTAGGCATGTACTCCAGTATTCAAGTCAAAAGCCAGATTCCACATGGCACTGATAGCCATTATTGTCAAAAAGCCTGTTCTTAAACATTGGATGGACCAGTTAACAATCTCCTATAGTGAATGGCTAAATGACATACAGTATCTGTTTTTCAGAAACAGAATGTTTGATTGCAAGTTTTCGTAATAACATGGCAGGTTTTGACAAAAAATGGGGCAAATTGTATGCATTATATTTAAAGTAGGTACGTTGTATTATCTGTATCCAATGTCATTTTGGTGCTAATGTTTCAAGTATTTTGACTAAGATGAGATGTTGTCTGTTTCTCCTCTTTCTAATAATAAATAATAGGCACACTCAAGGGAGGAGGGAGAGGGAGGGTAAAGGGATTTGGGTGGGGCAGAAGGCTGTTATTTAGTTGGTTTTCTTTGATGGTTTTGTACTTGTTTACCACTGTTGCATATCATGTGTACACTTCCATTTACAAGTGAACATATGTTCGTAAAATTAATAAAAATTTTTGAATTTCAAAAAAAAACTAGGAGCAAATTCAACGTCTAATTGAGAGTCTAATTAAGTGTTTGGGAGTTGCATGAGTTCCCAAGTTGCACAGAGCTATATAGCTACGAGGAACCCCTCTGTATAAATCTGCGCTGATTTCGTTTCCTCAGAAAGCTGGCTATTTGACGTTTGCACAGCTATAAGAGAAGGAGTAGTAGTGGAATAGAAATACAGGTTTACCTATGCCAACAGCATTTTCCATCAAGTTAAAGGAGCTGTTGATAAAATACTGGGGTATATCTCGGAGTTACGCTTGTTTTATTTGTTTATTTCCCTCATCTTGCTGTATTTGCAGTAAAGGAAAAACTGCCCTGTGAGACTAGGAACTCGGAAACTCACAGAAAACCAAAACACTGGCAAAGTAAGTTGAGGCATTTAAACATTAGGAACTTGGAGTATTTTGCTGCTGAAATTTGGTCAAATTGGCTGTCGATCGATGCTGTGATATTGAAGTACTATGATATAGACTATAGACTTGGCACGTTTGAGAGTAATTTGGATGCTATATATAAAAATTAAACAGAAAACCCTCATATATATGAGCTTATAATTTTATCTTTTTATTCTAGTGGCCTGCATTATATGACTAGAAGGTCCACAGAAAATTCAACTAACTGATGTTTTACTGGCAAGTTCAGCATCAGAAAGAATTAAAGAACTTAGTGGGACTATCAGAAAGCAGTTTTATAACTGCCTTCATTAATTTCAGGGCCCAATGTTTGAAACAACACTATTTGTGACTTCTGAGGGCTTGGAGGTCTAAGAGATGTTTTTGCCTTGAATTTTGTGCTTGGGTTGTCTCTGAGCGGTGGGGAAAATATTGGGTCGTCACGGACAACAAGGAGAACTTAAGAAGAACTTAAAGAGAGTTTACAATGGCCCTCAAATAAGGGAACATATATGAGAAGCAGATCAAAGAACTGAATATCTCAAGCCTGATTAGATTTGTGTATGGAAGTGAATATTTAAAGTATTGATTTTGCACTTTATGTGTTTTGTACTGGCACTTTAACAGTCTGGGACTATTTAGTTTGCTCTTTACATCTTTACAGCCTTTAGGTGTCCAGTAATGGTGGTGTTGGCCTGAGAAAATTATTTTGAGATAGCCTTATGAATAAGTTTTACACTCTGATGTGCTAAATGAGTTAACCAATTTAAAAGAGTAACTTAATTATAGAATTTATAAAAAATATTTGAGGGTGAATTAAAAGACTGTTTATACAGATTATATATTTCTGGGTATGTACTAGACTAAAAGACATATGCACATGTAGTATTTAGCATTCGCATACACAAGACACATATACATGTGGGGTAGGATATTCAGACTGCTCCAGGCTGTGGCGCAAGCCTGGGCGCAGGGCAACTGGGATGTGCCAGGGCATTGACAGGCTGATATTCAATGGTGCTGCGCCATGGCTCTGCACCACTGAATATGCTCTGTGGCCACCCACATAGCACATGGAGCAGTGGCACTGCACCAGTGCAAGTGGCCAGAGAGGATCAGGGATGCGCTAGCACAAGTGCCATTGTGCTAGGTGCATCAACCGCGATATTCAGCGGTGGATATGCAAATGGGGCCATAATGCATGAGTTGCAAATGAAATCATTTGCATGGCATTATAGCCCTATTTGCATGGAGGTGCACTGGATCCCCGTGACTTGTGCCTTGTGCCCTGCCAGGCAGCAGCCGTTAGGGACCAACACCCCTGCCCTAACCAGCAAAGTGCTCCAATGCCCGATCATGGGCTGTATCTTATATTAAACTCACTGGTGGTCCAGTGGACCCTATCTCCCTGCCCGATCGCGGGCTGTATTTTATATTAAACTCCTGGTGGTCCAATGGACCTATCTCCCTGCCCGATCACAGGCTGTATTTTGTGATTAAACTCCCTGGTGGTCCAGTGGACCCTATCTCCCTGCCTGATCGGGGCTGTATTTTGTATTAAACTCCTGGTGGTCAGTGGGCCTGTCCCTCCCACCAACCCGCCCACTAATTCCCACCATCCCAGCTCCATTCACATATTGGGACTGTGTGGTACAATGCGGTCCACATGCTCATTGGCCACGCTGTGGGCAATGGGCATACAACCCCGTACTATGCGCTGTCAGACGGCTGGCCAGGCTGTGGTAGGAGGTGCTGCTGCCAGACGCTGACTGGGGAGTAGGGTGGTGGAAGCTGAGTGGGTGGGTTGGGAGGGGTACGGTGTGCTGGACTATCAGGGATATTTAAGTACTGAATGCCCATGATTGGGCTGGGGACAGGATCCACTGGACCACCAGGGATTGTATTAAATGATACAGCCCACGATCAGGCAGGGAGGAGGGTCCACTGACCACCAGGACCGGCTATTGAAAAGAGCCTGTGATCATGTGGAGGGTGCTACACCACTGAGACGGTGCCACCAGAGCTCGGGTGGCCATCCACAGCTGGCAGCTGCCATGTTGCACTCTTTCATTACGGCAGTGCACCTGTGGGTGGCCAACTGTTGCTCCTATATATTTCTGGCTTAACTGTTGCGGTGCATGGTAGGGGTTGTGCCGCATATTCAGCACATCCAGGACTGAATATCAGGATGTGCAGAATATGCATGGGCATGCCTACCTCACACCCATATATTACCGATGCACCCGGCGTTGGGATTTGTGCTGAGCGTATTTCCCATTGAATATGGCGCCCGGTGCATCAGTGGGTTCTGCATGGTGCAACTCTGTTGTGCCATGCACAACCTATGAGTATCCTGGCCATGGTATATAGTATACAGCACAATTTTGTTGCCACTAATATCCAGTATTTCCTGGTTCAGATCTTAATATTTGTCAATACTCATGATAAAATTGATCTATTGGATTGTCCCAAAGGATTTCTTCTAGGATTAACTCAAAGGATTAAAGGGCATTTGGGGCAGCAGTGAGCTCATATTACTTGATACATTCTAGGAATTACAAATAAGCTTTGTTTATTTTAATATTCCTTGTCTGGCTAATTCAGTTAAGGAGTTTAATATTTAATGTCTTTATTGTCTTATGCTAGAAACTAGGAACACAAAACATTAGGGCAGATTAGATAAACTGCTAACACAACTCCATAGTATTTTTTCTTTATGCTATTTGAGTATTTAGAAATAAAACACCTAGAATAAAATTAAAATAAGTGGAGAAGGCTTCTATTATTGAGACAGTTTTATATTTTTCACATCTCTATCTCTTCAAATAACTTAAGTTCAATGGTTATAACAAGAAGTGATACAACTTGTCCTATAATGGATAACGGTTATAAAGGAAATTTGATCAAAACAGGGAAAAGAGGTGCAAAGGTGGCCAAATATAAAGAATTGGTTAAAAATCTGGCTAAAGAGGAGGAAAAAAGTTAATAATAGTTCTGTGAAAGTACTCCTCGAGGATCCCTACAAATTAAGATCACAGAAATGTGGCCAGGTGTATCGGTGACAGTAATAAATGGAAATATTTAAATTTGGATCAGTCAAATCAGATGGAAGAGTTAGATAGGAAATGAATAAAATACAAAATAATGGACTTACAAATATTTTGGGAAATTACATGGAAAATCATTTAAAGGGTAAATACCTCGACCCCCATGGGGCAATGTGATGGGATTTCTATGGATAAATATGAATGGAATACCTTTGCACCATTTATCTCTCCTTACTCAGAAACAAATTTGGATCAAGAAACTCCTACCATGCATAGTATGGAATCCTATGAGTCATATATTAGTGACAGTAGAAATGATTTGGTTACATACTAACATACTAAATGCCAGCAGAATAGGCCTAATGGTCTTTCGAGTCTGCTCATTTGGTCAGCCCCCACCTTGGGAGCTGACCTTGCTGCCCTCCTCACCTTCTCTGGCTTCTCCCTTCCCAGTTCCGGATATTCTCGCTGCATTGGATTTTGCTTCCAGAACCCTTCCCTGTACCTGTCCCACCCCTCTTGAACCCCTCCATCGTCTCTGCCTCCACCAGCCCCTAGGCAGGGCATTCCATGGCTCCACCACCCTCTCAGTGAAATAGCACCTCCTCCTTTTCCCTGAATCTTTCCCTCCAGCTTCCACCCATGCCCTCTAGTAGCCCCCCCCTTCCTTCAAAGCACCTTGACTGTTCCTCCCCTATTTACCCCTTCATGTTGATGGAAGCTTTTCCCATTGAGTGTATCAAAAGAGCCTGGGTATGGCAGTGTTAATTGTAGGCATAAAATGAATGAAAATGAAATACCCTTGAAAGAAATAGGTCAAATGATAAAGGTAATAGACATAGGAATGAGGTTGAAATACAAAATATCAAAGAAATGTAAGTGTCATTATCGATGGCCTGAAATATCTGGATAAAACCAAAGTTGAACTATATGATAAAATTATAACCCATATCTTTAAAAAGACATACTAGGAGTGGAGGGTTTAGCAGACAGAGTCACAAAGGCATTTATGGATGGAAGGGAAAGTCTAGCAACTTATTGTGCAAATTATGAGCAAACTCAAAGGTCAACGGAGAATCCACTGCTCATAATTATATTTGAGCAGTTGGCAATCATCCAGGAGAAATTACCAGACTTAGGATAGAGATACAAGGAGATCAGATTGGGACTCCAGAAAAAATACAAGAGAGGAAACAAAGTCAAAGGAAAATTGGGAGGATAGAAAATAAGGCTGTACAAATTAACTTACCCCAACCCTTTGATAAAAATCAACCTTGCACTTGTGACTTTGAATCTATTATGCAGGAAATAATAAAGAAAGATAATGTGGTAGGGTCGGTGAACCCCCCGAACATTGATATGCTCACATGGATACAGAGCATATGTAATTACCTGCCTGTGTATTGGAGGTAGTTTTGAGAACATTGTGGGCTAAAATATTAAAAATCTGTTGCAACAGTCTCCTGCTCTTCTAATCTCTTCCTTTACTATCGCTCCTTTTCTGTCATTCCCCTACTCAGGCTTGGCCACCTTTGAGCAGTCTTTCTGTCCCTTTCCTTAATTCCAGCTCGTTTCATTAAATATTTAAAGCCCCAATGTTCAGAACATTCTGTGCTTGCAGTACAAACTGTACAGATTAATTTTTCCTTCTCCCAGATATGCTTGCGATTATGGCGCGGTGCGACTTCTGTCGATCGTGCGATCGTTGCTACTGTGCGATCGTGCGAATGCGCAAGACACCGGAAAAGAGTTTGTTATGGCGTGTTCATTATCTGGTGAAATTATGAACAAGTTAACAGCCTGTTTGCTAGTTTTTAGTATGAGAAGCTCAGAATTATGGTATATCTCAGAATGTTAACTGAGAATCATTTGAAAAGTGGTGTTTGTTTGTTCCTTACACAAAAAGGTTAAACTAGTACTTTTAAAAGGAGAGGCAATGCACACATTTAAAAGAGAGAGATAAAATGTTTAACTTAAAAGGACCAAAGTCTCCTAATGTAGTACAATAAAAGCATGAACTAACAACTCACTTGAAAGTGCTTCCAGCCTCCTCTCAGTCCAAACTCCTTATAGGACTGGCGGCCTGATTGACCCACTTTTATGATGCAAGTTGGGAAGGAGTTAACTAAGTCATGTGCTCCTCCACTTGTATAAAAGGAAGTGAATGTGAAATGTTGAGTCAGTGTGTGGTAGGAAGGCAAACCTACCAGATGCCTAGCCAGATTCTAGGTGCCTTTTTGGCAGGAATTTTATTTCTTGTTAAAGATATGATTTCCTGTGCCTTATGTTTTTGAAGTTATGTACAAGTTCGCTTTAAGTTCATTTTATTAATTTTCTGCTTCTAATAAATTTCAGTATTGGATCCTGACTGCTTTCTGGACTTTATTGGACACCCAGTGCATATTTAGTGTTAGAAGTGGGATCACAAGGAAAGGAGCCACCTTTCTTGTGGATATTGTTCAGAGTCATTATGGAGGAGCAGAAGAAGATGGAGAAAGCGGAAATGTCTGCACGAGGTACATGTACCAGAACCATGGTGGACAAATTTCAACTACCCTAGCAGCTGGATTGGGTGATGTCAGAAGGAAAGAGACTGGTAAACCAAAGGTAGCAGAAGAAGCTATTGGGGCAAAGATGTCAAGGAGGGGAAGAGGAACCCCTTCTGAAGTACATGATTTGCTGAGATGGTTATGTGTGAGACAGCTCGATCTGGAGAAGAGAGAGAGAGCATCTACAAAATGAGAGAGACTTGTCTACAAATGAGACCAGGTGGGTGGAGACTCTTAAGGCTATTCAGGCTATTGGAACTACTAGACCTATTTTACCTAGTGGGGGCCCAAAGGACATTAAAATTTCCAGACTAATGGACAGTGATGATATTGAAGCATACATTACAACATTTGAAAGAGTGGCAACAGCATGTGGGTGGCCTAGAGATCAGTGGGTTATTAGTTTAGCCTCATATCTCACAGGCAAGGCTCAGCTAGCTTATAGTCATGTAGAACTTGGAAATGTTACCAACTATGATCATGTTAAACAAGCAATATTAAAAGGTATGACATCAGTACAGAGACTTATCGCCAAAGGTTTTGAGCATTTAAATATCATACTGTTGAGTCCCCACAAGAAGTTTGTGCTCGATTGCAAGACCTATGCACAAAATGGCTACAACCTGCAACTCGACCATACATCAAGTGGTTGAGTCAGTTGTATTAGAACAATTTGTAAAATACTACCTTATGAGGTTCAAATGTGGGTAAGAGAACACCGACCTGACACAGTAGAAAAAGCTATCAGTTTAGCTGAAGATTATATTACAGCTTGCCCACAACGTCAGAAAGGGTCTCATGGGACAAATACTTCCAAGTATTAATAAAACATCCACCCACTATTCCTTCTACTAAGATGAAAGAGGAAATAAAAATATGAGAACATTTAACCCTGATATTATTTGCCACGAGTGTCAGACCAAGGGACACATCGCTAGATTCTGCCCCAAGAGAAAATCTGATCCTTCTTATCTGGCCTTAGCAAACTGGGGATATACTGTGTCTGTTAATGCTGGAGGACAGGATGTGATGGCATTGATTGATTCAGGAAGTAAGCAAACCCTGGTACATGCTGATTTACTCAGTGGTGCTCTTATAAAGAAACACCGGAGAAAACTGGGGTGACTTGTGTTCATGGGGACACTCATTTCTATCATGTACAGGAAGTTACTATTACTGCATCAGGCATGGCACATCATCTGAAGATAGGCATGGTTCCTAGACTACCTGTACCTGTGATATTGGGACATGACTTTCCTGTATTTAACAATTTATTGACTGCCTCTTCTTCCATATCTGCTGTGGTTACATGATCTCAAGCATCTCAGGAACAAATAGACAGTGAACTGTTTCCTTTTGATGATACCTTATTTGATGTTCCTGGAAAAACTGTGAAATCAAAAACAAAAGAGACTAGAGAATGGACATGGAATAAAACAAAGAACTTAGGTTGTGATGATGCCATGGTAAAACTGTAAAGTCGGACTCTTTTATCAGTGACCCAAAGAATGACCCTACACTAACCCCTTTGTTTTCCCAGGTTATTGCTGATGGAGTGGAAGGTACACCTCAATGTATAAGTTGCAACAGGATAAGCTATATAGAGTTTGTCAAAATCCAAAAACTGGGAAATGGTGGATCAACTGGTGGTTCCTAGTCAGTATAGAGAACAGTTAATATTCTTGGCGCATGATGTACCATGTGGGGGACATGCAGGAAGGGATAGAACTTTAAAAGGTTATTATATAGATTCTTTTGGCCTGGCATTCATGATCAAGTGGCTGAATATTGCAAAGTTGCAGCCAGTGCCAAAGGGTGGCGCCGGTTACAAGAAAGGACAAAGTTCCTCTTCAACCTTTACCACTGGTTGCTATGCCCTTTGAAAGATTGGCCATGGATATTATAGGACCTCTCCCAAAAGTACTAAAGGCAACAGGTTTGCTCTTGCGTTGTGTGACTATGCTACAAAATATCCTGAGGCTATTCCTCTACGCACAATAACAGCGGATAAAATAGCAGAGGAGTTTCTCAAGGTATTTAGCAGAGTGGGCATACCAAAAGTTATCTTAGCGGATAGGGGAACCAATTTCTGTTCAGCCATTTTGAAACGTCTCTACCAAGCTCTGGGGTGAAGCTGTCTACACATCTCCATACCATCCCCAGACTGATGGCTTGGTCAGGCGCTTCAACAAAACGAAGAAAATGGTACAAAAGTATGTGGAAGATGAGGGTAAACACTGGGACCTATATCTGCCACTGTTACTTTTGCATATCAGTGAGTACCTCAAGCATCGACTGGGTTCTCACCATTTGAACTATTATATGGTAGGAATCTAGAGGTCTCTAGACATAGTTAAGGAACAGTGGAGGATATTACCACCTGGAAAAATCCTACTACCCTTGATTATGTTACGCAGCTACGTAAAAAATAGCAAAGTATACTCAAGTTCATGAAGAACAGAATCAAATCAAGCAAGACTATCAGAAAGAAAGATATGACATAGGGGTGGGTGAAAACATTTCAGCTCTGGGGATCAAGTCTTATTGTTACTTCCATCCACTGAAAATAAGTTAACTATGAAATGGCATGGGCCTATGTGATAGAAACAAATTAGCCCCACTCACGTATTTGGTGGAAGTACCAGACAGAAAACAAAAACTAAAGTGTACCATGCCAGTTTATTGAAAAGATGGCATGATAGGCCTACTGAAGTCATGTATGTATGTTCCAACCCATTGGACAATGAGATGGAGCTGGCATATGATAGACTGGAAGGAGAACAATTGTCTAAAGATTTGACAATAAACCCTTCTTTATTAGACAGTCAAAAACAAGAACTAGCCCATGTTCTAAGTCAGTTTCTGATACCTTTACAACAGTCCCAGGAAAACTACGGAAATATGTCATCAGATCCATACATTTAAAACACACCCATTAGAGTAAAGCTCTATCGGATTACTGAGAAATTAAAACAAGAAGTCATCACAGAGATAGAAAGAATGAAAGAAATGGGTATTATAGAAGAAGCTAATAGCGAATGGACGTTTCCTATGGTTCTTGTCCTAAAAGAGGAGGGATAAGAATTTGTTTAGACTTCAAAACTCAGCATAATATCAAAGTTTGATGGATATCCAGTGCCCGTATAGATGATATCATTGACCAACTTGGGCAAGCGAGATATGTTAGTATACTTGATTTAACTAAAGGATACTGGCAAATTCCGCAGGAAGCATCAAAGAAAAAAACTGCTTTTTGCACTCCTTTGGGGTCTTTTCAGTTCACAATGATGCCATTGGACTTCACAGAGCCCCAGCTAGTTTTCAAAGGTTGATGGATAAACTCCTGAGACCTCACATTGGATATAGCGCAGCTTATTTAGATGACATAATCATTTATAGTCCAACATGGAAGACCATGTTAAACACCTTACTGCTGTTTTAAGGACTATAAAACAAGCTGGTCTCACCATCAACCCCAACAAATGTTCCTTTGCTATGGAGGAAGCCCGGTATTTGGGATTTATAATTGGTAATGGACAGGTAAAACTGGAGGTAGGAAGGTGACGCTAGAAAGTCCTCATCCCTCACAAAAATCATGTGTGTTCATTTTTAGGACTAGCAGGCTACTATAGACATTTTGTGCCTCAATTTGCTACTTTAGCTAGCCTCTAATTGAATTAACAAAAAGAACAAGCCTCAAAAGTAATCTGGAATTCAGAATGTGAAGAATCATTTCTTGCCATAAAAGCGATACTTTGTTCTTCCCCAGTGTTAAAAGTCCTGATTTTGATAAACTGTTTTGTTACAGACGGATGCTTCTAATGTTGGATTGGGGCTGTGTTATCTCAAATCCACCACAGAGAAGAACATCCTGTACTGTATATTAACCATAAATTACATGTCAGGAAACCAAGTACTCCACAATAGAAAAGGAGTGTTTGGCACTCAAATGGGCCATTGAGTCTCTACGATATTATTTATGGGAACTCAATTTACAGTATGGACAGATCATAATCCACTCCGATGGATACATAACATGAAAGATAGCAACTAAGGGTTATGAGATGGTATCTAACATTGCAACCGATAAATTTACTGTTAGTCATAGAGCTGGGACCGCTAATAGTAATGTGACTTCATGTCTCGCTTTGGAGCAGACATAATGTTAGAACCAAATGTAGACCTCGGGAATGAATATATTTGTATTTGGAAAATGCATTGTATTTAAGTAAAAGAGAATCTTAAAGGGCCCTGAGGTGGAGCTTTGGGAGTGGGTGGGCTAAAGCTCCATCTCTTTTGTTTATAAAAGAGATCTACATGCTATACAAGTAGTGAAAACTACTAGTTTTCATCTTGAGTGGGGAGGAATGTGGTAGGTTGGTGAACACCCCGAACATTGATATGCTCTACATGGATACAGGAGCATATGTAATTACCTGCCTGTGTATTGGAGGTAGTTTTGAGAACATTGTGGGCTAAAATATTAAAAAATCTGTTGCAACAGTCTCCTGCTCTTCTAATCTCTTCCTTTTACTATCACTACTTTTCTGTCATTTCCTACTCAAGCTTGGCCACCTTTGAGCAGTCTTTCTGTCCCTTTCCTTAATTCCAGCTCGTTTTCATTAAATATTTAAAGCCCCAATGTTCAGAACGTTCTGTGCTTGCAGTACAAGCTGTACAGATTAATTTTCCTTCTCGATATCGTGCGTTACGCCCAGGCGACTGTGCGATCGCGGCGACTGTCGCGATCGTCTTGAATGTGCCAAGACCCCAGAAAAGAGTTTGTTATAGGCGTTTTCATTATCTGGTAAAATTATGAACAAGTTGACAGCCTGTTTGCTAGTTTTTAGTATGAGAAGCTCAGAATTATGGTATATCTCAGAATGTTAACTGAGAATCATTTGAAAAGTGGTGTTTGTTTGTTCCTTACAAAAGGTTAAACTAGTACTTTTAAAAGGAGAAGGCAATTCACATACATTTAAAAGGAGAGAGATAAAATGTTTAACTAAAAGGACCAAAGTCTCCTAATGTGGTACAATAAAAGCATAGACTAACAACTCACTTGTAAAGTGCTTCCAGCCTCCTCTCAGTCCAAACTCCTTAGGACTGAGCGCCCTAGTGACCACTTTTATGATGCAAGTTGGGAGGAGTTAACTAAGTCATATGCTCTCCACTTGTATAAAAGGAAGTGAATGTGAAATGTTGAGTCAGTGTGTGGTAGGAAGGCAAACCTACCAGATGCCTAGCCAGATTCTAGGTGCCTTTTGGCAGGAATTTTATTTCTTGTTAAAGATATGATTTCCTGTGCCTTATGTTTTTTTAAAGTTATGTACAAGTTCCGCTTTAAGTTCATTTTATTTTTCTGCTTCTAATAAATTTGAAGTATGGATCCTGACTGCTTTCTGGACTTTATTGGACACCCGTACGTGCACGATAAGGATAGGAAAATAAGAATGAAGCAGTCGAATCAAAAAGGAAAAGTACTGTACAAAGGAATAAAAATGCTTTGGAGGGATTATATGCAACATCTGTTAATCATAGATGGAGAGGGAAAGGTGAGGATAAAGGAAACTCCTAATACAAGGAGATAAAGCTGGACTAAGGTGGTCATGTGATGGCAGCTTAGAGTAAGGAAGCAAGATTGGATTGCTCGTCTCCTCTCGGTCAGAAATACTATTTTTGCTACTTCATCACATACCTGATTTTATTAGAAAGCAATAATAACTCTCTTGGTAACATCAAGGAGACTACTACTGGTGTCAATATGAAAATATATATGCACAAGCGCCACCCAAGCATACTCCACCACAGTCACCAGAGAAAGAGCAGGCCCCGAAGAAGCCTAGACAGGCCACCACTAAACCCACCCGGGATCCGTGGCTGACAGAGGAAAGATTTTTGGAAATTATGATGCCTTTGCAAAGTTCAGTAGATGACATCTTGGCTGAACTACATAATATTAAAACCTCCATTGACACTCTTAATCTTAGAGTCGAGGACTCAGGGCTCGAGTTGTCTCCCAGAAAAAGAAACTGATCGGATCAAGATTGATCCGGTCAATACCGTAAAGCTTATCGAGAAACTTGAGGACAAACTGGAAAATCTAGAGGGAAGGAGCAGACGGAATATATAATCATCATGGGGATTCTGGAACATGAAGAAGGGTCCTCCCCAATCACTTTCATTCAGAAACTTTGTGAAAAGGTTGCCAGTCTTTCCCAAATAGTGCAATATACATCGTGGAAGAGCTCATTAAGTGCCTCGCCTCTACCCCCATCGGGTTCACCTCCTAGACCGATCATTTGCAAGTTTTTAAACTATCTCGACAAGCAACACATATTAGTCAAAGCTAAAGCCCTGCAAAAATTCCGTGGGAGGGTAAGCAAATTAGAATAAACCAGGACCTGCCTCACTCTGTCAGGGTAAAGCATCAAGAACTGCATCCCTTATTCGCTAAACTTATCGCCACGGAAAACCATTTAGAGTTAAATATCCTGCTCTCCTGAAAGTTAAACTTAATGATGAGTGGTTTTCATTTGAGTCAGTGGATCATGCTAAAGCTGAGCTCAAGAGATTGCTACTAGACCTCTACAAGTGATCTTGTTGGTTCCTAGATTCTCTGCATAAGCTGGTAAAAGTCTTTCTTTATTCTTTGATGGAGATGTAGAATATGAGGATCCAGACTCTAATACTTCCAGCTATTTGTTTTAATAGCAAAGTCAGTTAGGATCTGATGATTATTCACTCTAATTGGTTGGCTGGGGCATCGTCGATCCTGAGAGGAAGAAGTCTGTTGGAAAGCAATTGGTCGTCTGAGTTGTTTCTAGAGCTGGACTGTGCTTGGAGTCATTGAGGTTCACAGATACATTAGCATTGCTATTATCGTTTGCATTTTACTATGGCCTCGATAGAACTCGAAGAAATGACTGTCTCTATAATGGTAGACTCTTTTTCTAATAAAAATAGGACACTGCAGTCACACAGGATAGTCATATAGGCCCCAGGAATTGTTTTAGCTTGCAGCTGAGCTAGTCATTAAAATCAGCACATTATACTGTTTACTTTTAATACTTAGAAAATGGGGCCTTGACAAGTATTGCTCTTTGTAAATACAGAGTGATGTCTTGGTGTTATATGTCCGATTCATTTTACTTTATTTTAAATTGCATTATAACTCCTTGCTTTAGAGCCTGAACTCAAAACTGTGTTATATTTTTCTCCACTAGATGGCAGCATTGGATTAGAAATAAAATGATTGTATTAAGCTTAGAACTGGTATCAGCATATTATGCTTCAGGACCATAGTTACTATATGAAGTCCTAACTGTTATATGAAGTTCTTATTTTTGGACCTGTTTTAAATAAGTTGCAAACAACTACTCTGCATAATCTGTACAAAGATCCTCCCCCCTTTTTTCTCTTTTCTGGGTAGGTTGTGTGGTGAAATAATAATAATTATAATCTTTTTTCTCTTTCTTTTTCTGTGTTTGTACTTGGTACAGTTGGGACATTACAGAGTTTTATACATGATTATAGGGTGTGTTTCTGACCGAGGGAGGGATGGGGTAGTTTTCTCTGGGCTGCATAAAGACATCATCTGACAGAAATGCTAAGTAAGTGCAGTTTATTTTAATTTATTTTATTTATTTTTATTTTAGTTTTTGTTGTGAGGTAAGTACTACACAGACTCTGCCTATTTTCAGGCAGACCAGGGAGGGATACAGATGAATGCCAACTGACCTTGAATCAGATTTAAGCTGTTGGTGGTATTTTTAGTGAATGAGGGAAATTTTGGCCAGAACACTGGGAAATTCCCTACTGCATTGCTGTCAGTAGAGGAGCTGCTGGCGCAGTCTGCAGGATGGCAGACTGTGCACAACCTCACACAGAGAGGATGTTATGCTGACTTCTGGAGGAAACACTATGGATATTGCTGTTTTGCCTGAGAATTCTTTGCCTTTAGCCATGGAAGAAACAGTTTCTATAAGTGTTATGCCTGAAATTATGAAGGATTTGCAAGAGACTACTGGCCTTGACCCAGTATCGGAGATCACGTCTGAAACTTTCGTTCTGACACAGTTGATGTACCAGGTACTGAACATTCAGGATTGCGTGTTATTTCTCCCTGATCCAGGAAAGGAGGCCCAAAGTTGGCTGGGGCTGACCTTATTTCGAAAACAAGTATTCCGGTGCTGCAGCTGGTAAACAGCAAAGTGAGGAAGCTGTTCCCTTAGTACAGACAACTTACTCTATGTCGCAAACAATGTGATGGCAATTTGGACTATCTTCTGCTGATGATGATTACCTGGGTGATGAATGGTCAGTTGACAAAGCGCTCAGTGATTCCGGTGGAAGCACGGACGACTAGTCAGCCGACAAAGCGCTCAGTGACCCGGTGAAACGCACGGATTCAGGACACTGGACCCTGATCTAGACCGCGGGAAAGATCTACCAACAATGCCACAATAAAACATGCCACCATGGACAAAATCCTGAGCTCAGGTAATGAACTTTTAAGTTTAAGAAGGGCCCTGCCTGATACTGCACAGTGTATAGAGGATCAGGCTGTGGCCTTGCCTAACCCAGCACATCTAGAGAAGGAGAACAGGAACATAGGCAGGGGTTGCAGGTTTTGAGCAGGCAGGTTTTGGAAAAGATAACACACAGAATACAAAACAGGTGCCAATGTCGTAATTGTTTAAAAATAAATTAGAACAGGCTCCTAGAAGGAACACAGTTAGACTGCGTTATAAGGGAGGGCTTATTGAACATCCTGATAGGTACTATATTGCAAAGTAGCTTTTAAGGGGCTCTATGTAGTTTTTCCTTCAGATATTTATGCACTAATTCATATCTCTGGTGAAGACTCCTTTGACATTAGCTTTAAGAGTAATAGTTTAGAGAAATTCTGGGAAAAGTACTCAACATTGAAATCTACCCCTTATGGACTCTCTTTATGCAATTCCCTTACATGTCCCCAGGTTAGACATATTACCATTATGTTTAGAATAGGGAGTTAATGTCAGTGACATTTATCACTGGTTTCAGAACCTTGTGATATTTTAGGTTCCCCTGAGGCTATTCTTGATTTAGAAGGATATGGACTGGAGGATGAAAGTTTAAGGTGAAGTTGTTTCAAATCAATTCTGATATTATTCATCTCCTAATAACTTTTTTAGGAAAAGACAGGGGTCTGCTTCTATGGGGACAGCCCAGAGCCTGCTATAAATGTGGGGCAAAAACTCATATAAGTAGCTCTTTGCAACATGTTAAAATGCTCATTGTGTGGGGGATATGGGCACTCTGTGTACCTATGTGATAATATTTTCCAATGAAATCTCTGTGATGAAAAAAGCCATAACTTTCATCAATGCCCTGGGCAAAGCGGAATCGAACTGACGGTGGGATCAGGATGATTTACTAAATAGGGCCCAAGATAAAAGAAAAGATTCTAATTTTAGTTCTCCTACTGAAATGCAAGGGAGGAAACAGCAAAGAGATACCTTAGCTACAACTGGGCCAACATAAGATGGGGAATTACCTTTGGTCAATGAGCCTATACTTAGTTCTCAGCAAAAGATAAGGATACTACTGACATTTTTCTAAAAGTAAAGATACCTCTCTATCTTAGAACAACCCACATTAAATCCATACCTCCTCCTTTGAAACAGTGAAAGGCAGAAGGTAACAGTAGGAACACTCTGGATACAGAAGTTGATACCAGCCCATTTACAGAAGAAAGGGTTCTGACAGAACTCTTAAAACTGAAGGTGGACAAAGCAATGGGGCCTGATAGGATTCATCCCAGAATTATAAAAGAACCAAAAAGGTAGAACTAGTGACACCACTGACTACCCTCTTAACAAATCATGGGAGGATGGGTGGTACTCGAGGACTGGAGGAGGGCAGATGTGATTCCCTTCACAAAAGTGGGAGCAAGGCAGAAGCAGGAAACTACAGACATGTTAGTTTAACCTCAGTGGTAGGGAAAATGATGGAATCACTTTTGAATGAAAGAATTGTCGAGTATCTAGAGGCCAGAGGGCACAGGACCCAAGGCAGCATGGATTCACAGCAGGAAGGTCATGCCAGACAAATCTGATAGATTTCTTTGACTGGGTGACCAAAGTAGTAGATCAGGGAGGGGCTGTGGACATGGCCTACCTAGATTTTAGCAAGGCATTTGACACAGTCCCACATAAAAGATTAATATACAAGTTAGCCAGCCTGGGAGTGGGTCCCAAGATGATAGCCTGGGTAAAAATTAGCTGGAGAATAGGACACAGAGGTAATAGTAAATGGAGTCCACTCTGAAGAAAAGGGGTTACTATTGGGGTATACAGGGTTCAGTATTAGGACCGGTCCTCTTCAAAGTCTTTATAGCGACATTGCAGAGGGACTGGAAGGAAAAGTATGTCTCTTTGCAGATGACACAAAGATCTGCAACAGAGTTGATGCACAAGGTGGGGTGGAAAGGATGAGAAGGGACTTGACAAGGTTAGAGGAATGGTCAAATGTATGGCAGCTTAGATTCAGTGCTAAGAAGTGAAGGTAATGCACCTGGGAAACAAAACCCAGGGAATAGTACACAGTA
The DNA here is from genome assembly GCA_016271365.2 of Neoceratodus forsteri. Taxonomy (NCBI): domain Eukaryota; kingdom Metazoa; phylum Chordata; order Ceratodontiformes; family Ceratodontidae; genus Neoceratodus; species Neoceratodus forsteri. The sequence continues at coordinate 1,068,648,461 of CM057452.1, read as the reverse complement.
GGGGTGAGATACTAACAACAACAAAAATGGAAAGGGACCTGGGGGTAGTCATATCAGATGACCTAAAGGTGGGCAAGCAATGTGAGAGGGCAGCAAGGAGGGCTGGGGATACTGGGATGCATAGGAGAGGCATCACCAATAGAAAACAGGAAGTTATTATCCCTCTGTACAGACAGCTGGTCAGACCCCATCTGGAGTACTGCGTGCAGTTCTGGAGACCAATCTCCAGAAAGACATAGACAGAATGGAAGCTGTCCAGAGGAGGGCAACTAAAATGGTGCAGGGTCTGCACCAGAAGACATATGAAGAGAGACTTAAGAGCTTAATATGCATAGCCTCGAGGAAAGGAGGAGAGGGGACATGATAGAAACTTTCAAGCACCTCAAGGGAATCAACAAAGTCCAAGAGGGTAGCATCTTTCAAAAAAGAGGTGTGCAAGAACAAGGAGGAACAATTTGAAGATGGGGGGTGGCTCAGAGGTAATTTGGAAGTATTTTTCACAGAGAGGGTTGTGGATGCATGGGCAGCCTTCCGGTGGAGGTGGTGGAGTCAAAAACAGTGGTGGAATTCAAGCATGCATGGGACAGTCATAAGGCAATTCTAGGGGATGGGGGTAGGAAGAAGTAGGCTGCTGGTTAACTAGGATCTGCAGCTTATCCATTAGGCAGGGAAATGGTCAGACTGGGTGGGCTAGCGGTCCTATCTGCTGTCAAATTCTATGTTTCTATGTTACTAGGGCCTCTTAGACAATCTGTTGCAGGCCCCATCCCCACTGAGAATATCTTTGCACCTTTTGCAAGATGACTTAGGGATTCTGATTTGAATCTGATACCTCCCATAGGTCAGAAATGGTTACTGAAGATGAGGACAGTAAGACTACTGAACTGGCAAAAGCGGAAAAGGGAAAAAGGGAAAAAGGAAGAAAGGAAAGCTATCTCAGTCACAAAGGGGTCTTGACTTTACTAAATCGTAATGGCTACTTTACAACTGGTTTACAATGTGTGTAGTCTTAAAGCCTACAAAAACAAGCATTTGTCAATGCCGAATGTTTGCTTGCTGGCACTGGCATTGGTAGTGTAGAGTTACAGAGCTGCATAATAGGAATTGCATGTAAGCATTGAACTGAAGCCAACCCCACAACCACCCTGCAGAGAGTGGCAGGCATTGGGTGTGCCTTTGGTCATCAGGCATAATGACCACGCCATTTCACCACACCCTACCCTGCAGACACTGACAAGTGTCACGGTGTGCCTTGGGGTCTTTGGCCTTTATGCGCACTCCATTCCATCAGGAAATACGGTGAGATGGGTGCGTATAGGAGAATGGGGTGAAGTTTGGGCCCAAGAGTCTGAGACACACCTTGATGCCTCTCACTGGCTGCAGGGTGTGGGTGGAGGTAGAATGGTATGAGCATGACAGGCAAGAATCCCAAGTCACACCCTGATGCCTGTCATACTCTACAGGGTGGGGCGTTATGGTCGCAAACCCTAATGCCTCAGGCATTCGTTGGTATTTTAACTCCAAATTTTCAACATGTTTTTTTGTGGCCCCACCTCATGAACAGTGGCAATATCAGTTTGTTAGCTGAAAACTGCTTTTGCACAAAGACTATGGCATTTGGCACCACAGGTGCAAAACACATTCCAACAGGATGTGAAAATGACAGCAGTACTGTTCATGGGGACGTGTAAAAATGGCAATGTTGAAAATCTGCTGTGAAAATCTTAAAAAAACTGGTGAAGTCACAAGCGTGTGTAGAAACTGTGCAATGCACACCTGTAATGTAATTAGTTTGGGGATTTTTTACAGCAGATTGTTAACACAGGCATTTTGGGACCTCCAATCGTGAACAGTGTCAGTGTGATTTTCTTTATCTGTCCCGAACAATGATTTCCCACAGCGACCACGATCTCTGCACTGAAAGTGTGAAAACACATTTCAGCCATGTTGTGGAAAATGACAGCTGTACTGTTCAATTGGAGGTGTGGAAAAATACCACTGGTGGAAATCTGGACTGAAAATATTACAAATTCATGAACCTATGAGGTGCATGGAAACCGTGAATGCTCACTCGTAACATAGTCATTTTTGAGTTTTGTCACCTAATTTTCAACGTCACCATTTTAAGACCTCTGCTCATGACCAGTGTCACTGTGATTTTCTTAATCTGTCCCAAACATTGTTTTTGCAAACCGACTGTACCATTGTGTGCTACATGTGCAGAAACACATTTTGGGTGAGATGTGAAAAATGGTAGCTGCACTGCTCATAAGGAATTGGTAAAATAGCACTGTTGAAAATCTGATGCAAATATTACAAATTCACAAACTTTCTAGCATGCATAGGAACTCGCATAGCGTGCGCCCTAAAACAGTCATTTTGGGAATTTTTCACCAAATTTTCAACATAGCCATTTTAACACCTCTGCTCATGACCAGTGTCACTGTGATTTTCTTAACGTGCTCATATATTATATTACCTCGACACCGACTGAGCCATTGTGCGCTACATGGGCAGAAACACGCTGTGGGCTAGATGTGAAAAATGACAACTGTACTGCTCATAAGGAGGTGTGGTAAAATGGCAATGTTGAAAATCTGGAGTGAAAATATTGAAAATTTGCGAACTTACAAGCGTGCATAGGAACTCTGCAACGACGTCAAAACAGTCATTTTAGGAATTTTTTCACTAAATTTTCAAAATAGCCTTTTAAGACCTCTGCTCATGAACAGTATCACTGTGATTTTCTTACTGTGTCCCGTACATTGATTTTGCACACCGACTGCGCCATTGTGCACTACATGGGCGGAAACATTTGGGTGAGATGCAAAAATAAGGAGGTGTGGTAAAATGGCAATGTTGAAAATCTGGAGTGAAAATATTGAAATTCGCAAACTTACGAGTGTGCGTAGGAACTGCATACCGTACTGTAAAACAGTCATTATTAGAATTTTTCACCAAATTTTCAACATAGCCATTTTAAGACCTCTGCTCATGAACAGTGTCACTGTGATTTTCTTAATGTGTCCCGACATTGATTTCACACCGACTGTGCCATTGTGCGCTACATGGGTGGAAACACATTTTGGGTGAGATGTGAAAAATGACAGCTGTACTGATCATAAGAAGGTGTGGTAAAATGGCAATGTTGAAAATATGGAGTGAAAATATTGAAAATTCGCAAACTTATGAACGTACGTAGAAACTGTGCAACGCGACAGAACAGTCATTTTGGAATGCCACCAATTTTCAAATAGGCTTTTGAGAGCCCACCTTATGAACACTGTCAGTGTCATTTTGTTAATCATTCCGGAAAGGTGATTTCACACAGTGGCTGTAAATCACCCTTTGGGCCTGAGTAATGCCATGACAGTGCAAGAATTCATGAGGAGGGGTCCCAAAACCCCATGTTGAAAATTTGGTGCAAAAATTCCAAAAATGCCTGAGACAGCTTACTGGCATTTCCTCAGTTCACGGTCGGGCTTTGAAGAGTGCAGATTTGTTCCCGTCCACCGAAGATCATCGCTACCGGACTGGAGGGGTAAGTATGGGGTGAGGGGGGTGTGGGAGGCAGAGTGTGCAGTGGGTGGGTGCGGTTGTGGGGGGGCAGGGAGACTACTAGGGACCTTTTTTCTTTACAGGTTTTTTTTTTTTTAAAAGGCGATGCGGACATTTGCCATGCTGGGGTGGGCACAGCGTGGCAGAGAACAGGCGTGGGTGCGGAGCCGACGGGGATTGGCACCTGTCGGCCATGGCATCTGTTGCCACGCTGGGGTGGGCTCCCAGTGTGGCACCCTGTACTGGGGAGGACAGTGAAGCCGATGGGGATTGGGCACCCCGTCGGCCATTACATCATTTTTCCATGCTGTGGTGAGCTCCCAGCGTGGCACCTGGATGCTTTGGGGGCATGGAGTCGAGGGGATTGGGCACTCCGTCGGACGTACAGTGTGGAGGGAGGGGAAGGCACATGAGCACGCAGTGTGTGTGCATGCGCTGTATGTGTGTTTGGGGGAGAGCTCTGCTCACTCAAGTGGAGCTCTCCCTTCAGCTGTATGCCACTGCATTTTCAGCTGTCATAGACAGCTGCAGCAGTGATTGGGGAACTAGGGCCGCGCCTGCAAACACACTGACTGCATTGGAAGACGGGCTGACACACTCTGGAAAACTCAGAGGATGGCACTATGTTTCTTGCACATGCGCAAGCAAACATAATAAATCTCAATTTTGGCCTATTTGGATTTACTTAAAATGGATATTATTTTGTACAAGAAACTAGATTATCCTCTCTTTTGAGATAGATCAGATTAAAAAAGATGGATTTGGGGTCCTTCCTTTGGACATTTGGTTTGGATCCCGCTGATGGGATAGGAATTTTATTTAAAAATATTAAATTCTGAATTTCTAAACTAATAGATGTAAGGCCTGGGCAAGTCTTAGTCCTAGATTGTTCTTTTGGAGATTTTTGTTTCCGCTTTATTAATTTGTATGCCCCCAAACAAAATCTGCTAGAATTGAATTATTTGAGGAATTAAACCTTTATTATATACTAGACGGCATATTGTGTGGGTGGATTTTAATTGTGATATAGACACTAAATATTCTGGGATTCACAAAAAATGTATTGCGATTCGCATGCTTTTAAAACAAATTATTTTTGATACTGGATTATCAGATGCATATAGATCTTTACACACTAATTTATTTATTTGCTTTTTAGGTAAGCACACTAGACAGCAACGTGCCTATTTTCAGGAGCGACCCAGGAGAGTTACAGGGTATCCATATGATAACAATTTCATGGAGGAGCCACATGCTCTAACAGTTTGGTTACATCCAGGAGCCACATGCTCCAACAGTTGGTAATACAATAAAGTTAACATACGGGAGCAAGGAGCTCTGCTGTAGGGTGATACAGAGGTAAACAACAAATAACAGTTTAGGAATTTCGCACACGAACAACAAGGCAGGTGACAAACGATAAAGTCACGCCACTGGGAGTGGTAAGTGCCTGGGAAGGGTAGTCAGCAGCAGAGATGATGATTGGAGAGACTACATGCTGAGTGGGGCAGGTGGGAGCTTAACATAGGCAGGTGGATTCAGTTTTAGGTAGTTTCATAGGGAGGATTTGAAGCAGGGAGTGGGCGGGGAGGCGTGAACGTGAGCAGGAGGGAGTTCCATAGTTTTGGTGCATAAACAGTGAAGGCCCGATCACCTGTGAGGGTGTGGGTCGGGAACCAGGTGGGCCTTAGCTGCGCATAACCTAAGGTTGTAGACAGTGGAGCGTGTTTTAGTGGAAGGGCGAGTAAGGCAGGAGTGGCCGTTCTAACTATGTTGTGGAATGAAGTTGCCAAGGGTGTAGGTCTGGAACTTCTCAGGGGTAGCCACTCTAGTCTAGAGTATAGCTCACATTGGTGAGTGAGGCAGGTGGCCGATAGTGCTGGCGACATGCGTGCTATTGTATGCGTGTCCTACTTGGTGAGGCTAGAGGACGGGACAGGGCAAAGGCAAAGAGCCCATAAGAGTGTAGGGAGGAGAATCCCTTAGCTATGGCAAACCGAGCTGCAGGGTAAGGCAGTCTTTAGCTCTATAGCCAGGCCAAGCTTGGCATTAGACGCCTACACATGGGACCAAATGTGCCGGGTGAGGTCCAATTGAGGATCGAGAGTGACGCCTAGGTATTTTACAGAGTCAGTGTTAGGAAGAAGGGAGTTACTAGGTCCTTGGATTTTAGGTGGATTGTACAGGAGGAAGTTTTGGCCATGGAGCTAAAGAGCAAGGTCTGCGTTTCTTAAGGTTCACGGAGAGTTTGTGCCCTATGAGCCAGTTCCTGATATGGGCAAAATTGGAGTTGTGCTGAGAGATGGCTAGGATAACAAGGTCATTGGCGTAGAGTGTCAGGTGCTCATTGGAAATGACAGAAGGTAGCTGGTTTATGAATAGGAGAACAGGATTGGTCCGAGGCGGGACCCTTGGGACACCCCACTGGTCACTGGGAGGAGAGGTGAGGGGTTCAGTTAAAGTAGGTACATTGCTGTCTGCCCTCGAGGTAATTTGCAAACCAGTCGAGGGCATGGAGGGAAAACCGTGGGACTGCAGGGCAGAGAGGAGGGGTGGTCCACCCGGTCAAGGCTTTGATAGATCTATGAAGATTGCCCCAGTCAACTTGCTTGTGGTCAGTTGCAGACCGGAACTGGGGTGACCACTGCAAAGGGTTGTCAATGTGCTGTGCCCTTTTTCAGAAACCATGCTGGGCAGGGGACAGCACATCATGTCCCTGGAGGTAGTGAGTAAGCTGACGTTTTATGGGGCTACATATCACAGGCATGTATACACTACACATAGATATGTTTTTCGTCTCTACCTATATTAAACCAATATTTAGTGGTGTTAAACCTACAGAATTTTCAGATCATCAGATCCCACTCTGTGATTTTAGTCTATCTGACGTCCCTACTAGAATATTCGCCACTATACAGAGGTGGAGGTTAAATACATCCCTTTTAGGCTTACTAAAATACTTTCATGGTTTGGAGTTTTGTTTTGAAGACAGACAATCTACTTTGTGTCTGTATGATGATATGTATGACTGGTGGTTGGATACTAAAACAGACATTATTTGTTAGTTGGGGAAAAACAAAGGGCTAATTCTAATTATTTGAAATATTGAACTTATAGGAATCAATTATATAAACTTATGTCCTGTCCTCCATATGATTACTCACAATTTAAATCACAAATCTTTGAAATAAAAAAGCAGATGAAAACCTACCAATATGATAGGGCTAAATCCTTAGAAATGGAATTTAGATTCGAACACAGAAACAACCTGCTTCAGACCCTATAAAGCATGTAAACAATGATTAGATAAAACCTTAATGACTAGTTTATTTAAATCTGATGGAGTTATAGCAGATACAGATCAGGAAATGTTACTGGTAGTGCAACAATATGTCACAGATATGTTTAAAGATACAGTAGGGAATACAGACACTTTGTCAGATAATCTTACAGCACCACTTCCTCATGTAGAGGAGTCCATGAAACAATTTCTGATGAAACCCATTTCTTCACAAGAAGTTGAGGAAGTGATGAAAAATTAAACATAGGAACGTCTCCAGGACTAGATGGTATTCCTAATGATTTCTATAAAAATGAGTGTCACATATTTGTTATTTCCTACCCTTGGAATTTAACTTTATGCTGACTTCCAATTTCCATTTGAAAATTTTAGTAATTTCTTCTGAGCTATATACATAAAAAAAGAGGATAAGAAATTATTTTCAAACTGGAGACCTATCAGTCTCATAAATAGTGATTACAAAATTCTCTCTAAAATTTGAATAATCGCTTATTACAGATTGCTGATACTTTAATTCACCCAGCCCAGACCTGTGCAATTCCCCATAGGAAAATTCAACATAATCTTTTCTTGTTGAGGGAAGTTTTTGAGGCTGGCAAATGGGGACAATTCAGGTTTTGTGGTAGCCTTAGACAAGGCCAAAGCTTTTGATAAGGTTAGACATAAGTACCTTTTGCTGTCTTGTTAAAATATGGTATACCTAATCAGTTTGTGCAGTGGGTGGTTCTGCTCTACACTAATCCTACAATAATTCTGACAGTTAATGTACTATTTGGAGTAGACGTTAAGCTTTGTAGAGGTGTTAGGCAGGGATGCCCTTAAGCCCTCTGCTATATACCTTGCATTAGACCCAGTTATTCGACAAATTCAATGGGATCAGCATATTATTGGTCTTTTACCCAAACCAATGTTAGAAACAGAAAAATCACGGCATATGCTGATGATGTTACTTTATTGATGAAGGATATTAATTCACTTTAAAATGCACTGAGGTTTTAATTACTGTGGACAATTCTCTGTAGCACAAATCAATATGGAGAAAAGTTTTGTATTTTCTTTGGATCACACACAGAAAGAAATCATGGATTTTACTGAAATTCCACTGACAACCTCCCCCAAAAAATGTTGGGTATTTGGTTTGGGCACAGGGATATGGCTTTTTACAATTGGGAGCAACAGTTGGTACTTGAAAAGTAAAATTAATGTACGGAAACAGTGGAAATTTGGGAAAAGAAACGTATTATGATAATTCAAAAATTCCTATCACCAGTTTTTCTTTATTTAAACTACCTTTATCCACCTCCAGTCAATTTAGAAACGAGACCATTTAGTTTTTTTTTCAAATGGTATGGGGAAATAGATTGAATCAGGTTAAGAGGATATTACATATCTACCAGTTAAAAGGGTGGTTACATGGTGAACCCTTTGGTATCTTATTATTCAATCTTTTTATTTAATTCCTTTAGTTTTTTTTATGGAGACCGCCACTATGACATGACAAATTTGGTCACAATTTCTATGGAAACAGTATTTCCAGAAATGGATTCTTTTACCCCTAAGATATTAGTTCCAGATAACCTTCCAAGTTATGGGATTTCATCTATAAAAATTGCAGCAATGGAAAATGCTGTTTCAAAATTACTTTCTCTGATAGAAATCTTTTTATTCCTATATAGTTCATGAAGTACAACAAATATCTCTTATTTTTCCTGAATGTATACCTACTAGAATGAGTTTTGCTTTACATAAAATGACAGACTTTAGATTACCAGTACGGATTTGGGATATTGTATGGATTTCTGCCCAAGGGAGATTAGGAGTCTGGGGAAATCTTAGTATAAACCACAGGCAGATAGATACTGCCCTAGGCTTTTGTGTCATAATAGTGAGGAAAGTCAGTCACTCTTTTATCTTGAATGTACTGACAGTAAGGTATTTTGGAGTGAGGTGTCAATTAAATGGAGTATGCCTTTCCTGACATTATTTATACATAACACCTTAATTTTGGGGAATTATACAGGGGTATGGAAAAGTATCGTAAAAGTACTCTGAATTTTTTTTGCATATATTCAATATTTTTTATGGCAAGCTATGTGTAAATATGTTCTACAACAGCAACAAGTTTTACATTCTACTGTAATTTCACGAAAAGAGACAGGGATGCTACAGGTTAATCCACATGGGGTTGTATACAGACCCCATCTCAGGGGAGGGAATGGACAAGGAAATGATAGAAGGCTTTCTTAGAATGGCAGAACAAGGAGAGATATTGTTGATGGGGACCTGAATATGCCAGATGTTAACTGGAGCACTTTGCTGCAGGCACATCCAAGAGCAGGTCATTCTTGATGCCCTACAGGGGCATGCCTCAGACAGCTAGTATTGGAACCCACTCGGGAGGAAGAAATCTTAAACCTAGTACTCTCAAATGGGGATGGAGAAAGAATCTCAGATTTAGAAGTGGTAGCCATCTGGGAACAAGTGACCACCAAACAGTGTGGTTCACGATAAACACAGACATACAATCAAGCCATACAAAAGCAGTATTGGACTTTAGGAGGGCTGACTTTGGGAAAATGAGAGAGTGCCTCAGAAAAGCACTAGCAAACAGGCAAGAAGGAGGGTGGAGGAACAATCAGGAGTAGTCAAAACAGCCATCACAGAGGCAACAAGCCTTTGTGTAAAACAAATCAACAAAACACAACAAAGAAAAAACTGCTATGGTTCTCAAAGAGGTGGCAGGAAAGGTTAAGGAGAAAAGGATAGCATTTAGGAAATATAAGGAAACACAAAAGAAGCAGGACAGAGAACTTTATCAGTTAAAGCAGAAAGAGGCTGGGAAGGCAGTCAGAATAGCAAAGGCCCAAACCGAGGAAAGGATAGCAAACTCTTTTAAGAAGAGGGATAAGACCTTTTATAGGTACATTAGGGAGTGAAGAAAGACCAAAGGAGGGATACTGAGGCTTAATAAAGGGAGGGAATGAGGGTAGAGGGTGACAGTGAAAGCAGGGATACTGAACGAATATTTCTGCTCAGTATTCACAAAGGAAGAGGAGGGGAGGTACTTAAACCAAACAAGAGAAACACTCTGAAGATGAGGGTTGATACCAGTCCATTTACAGGAGAAAGGGTTCTGAAAGAACTAATAAAATTGAAGGTGGACAAAGCAATGGGGCCTGATGGGATTCACCCAAGAATTCTAAAAGAACTAAGAGTAGAACTAGTAACACCATTGCCTACTCTCTTTAACAATTTATGGGAGGATGGGGTGGTACCTGAGGACTGGAGGAGGGCAGATGTGATTCCTCTTCACAAAAGTGGGAGCAGAACAGAGGCAGGAAACTACAGACCAGTTAGTTTGACCTCAGTGGTAGGGAAATGATGGAATCACTTCAGAAGGAAAGAATTGTTGAGTACCTAGAGGCCAGTGGGGCACAGGACCAAAGCAGCATGGATTCACGATGGAAGGTTGTGCCAGACAAATCTAATAGATTTCTTTGACTGGGTGACCAAAGTAGTAGACCAGGGAGGGGCTGTGGACATGGCCTACTTAGATTTTAGCAAGGCATTTGTTACAGTCCCACACAAAGATTAATACACAAGTTAGCCAGCCTTGGAGTGGGTCCCAAAGTGGTAGCCTTGATAAAAATTGGCTAGACAACAGGACACAAAGAGTAGTAGTAAATGGAGTCCACAGTGAAGAGAGGAGGGTTACTAGTGGGTACCAGGGTTCAGTACTAGGACTGGTCCTTTTAATGTCTTTATAGTGACATTGCAGAGAAACCAGAAGGAAAAGTATGACTCTTTGCAGATGACACAAAGATTTGCAACAGGGTTGATGCACAAGATGGAGTGAAAAGGATGAGAAGGACTTGGCAAGGTTGGAGGAATGTCAAATGTGTGGCATCTCAGATTCAATGCAAAGAAGTGCAAGGTAATGCACCTGGGAAACAAAACCCAGGGGAAGAGTACACAATGGGGTGTGAGATAATGACAACAGTGAAAATGGAAAAGGACCTGGGGGTAATTATATCAGATGACCTAAAGGTGGGCAAGCAATGTGAGAAGGCAGTAAGGAAGGCTGGGGGATACTGGGATGCATAGAGAGGCATCAATAGTAGAAAACAGGAAGTTGTTATCCCTCTGTACACACAGTTGGTGAGACCCCATCTAGAGTACTGTGTGCAGTTCTGGAGGTCCCATCTCCACAAAGACATAGACAGAGTGAAAGCTGTCCAGAGGAGGAGGAACCAAAATGGTGCAGGGTCTGCACCAGAACAGATATGAAGAAAGACTAAAGGAGCTTAATATGTATACCCTTGAGGAAAGAAGGGAGAGAGGGACATGATAGAAACTTTCAAGTACCTCAAGGAATCAACAAAGTCCAAGAGGGTAGCATCTTTCAGAAAAAGAGATGTGCAAGAACAAGGGGGTACAATTTGAAGATAGAGGGGGGACAGCTCTGAGATAATGTGAGGAAATATTTTTCACAGAGAAGGTTGTGGATGCATGGAACAGCCTCCCTGAGGAGGTCATGGAGTCAAGAACAGTGGGGGAATTCAAGTATGCATGGGACGGACATAAGGCAGTCCTAGTGAGGGGTAGGAGGAAGTAAGCTATTGGTTAATTAGGATCTGCAGCTTATCTGTTAGGTAGGAAAATGGGCAGACTAGGTGGGCTAAGCGGTCCTTATCTGCTGTCAAATTCTATGTTTCTAGGTTAAAGAAAAAGATACTCGTAAGTTTTCTCAGGATAAAGTTGTTCAATTTTGGAAACATTTCCTTTTAAATGTTAATAATTGTTGTTTATATTAATTTTATCACACAATTTTCTTTTCTGTAAATACTTGATGTCAAAATAATCTGTATGAGTAATTCTCTTGATGGAAATTCAGATTTTCTGTGATGTTATGTTTATTTTGCTCAGTAAACTTCCCCCACTCTTTTCGATAAGTGTCATGGGATCTTTAACATCCACCTGAACTACCACCAATCCAGGCAGATGGGACCTCAGTTTAACATCTCATCCGAAGACAGCACCTCAGAAGTGCAGCACCCACTCATGCTGCACTACAGTGTCAGTACTGGGATATTAACTCAAGTGCCAGATGTGGGAACTCAACCCACAGCCTTCTGATCTCCTGGCCTCAGAGTCGAGTGTGCTACCTACTGAGCCACTGACACTGCAAACTGGTTTATGGAACTGGGGATTGTTTGCTAGGGGTTTAATTAGTTTGTTTGTTATGTGGAAGCAGTTCTGGGGTGGTATGGGTGCCAACTATATGTGCTTTCAAGAGTTTAACAGGAAGTGGTCTACAATTATTAGAAACTGCTCTTAGTGTTTACACTTGGATTTTGGGTCGCTGTCAATGGTTTATAGATGACTGGGCCATATAATGTTTTGAGCTGGAATGTCAGGGGGCACGAGACAGATGCAAACTACAAGTAATTCTAAAGCATCTCTTATACCTTAAAGCTGGAATGGCATGCTTGTAAGAAACACACCTTAGAAGGAAGATACCTCACTGTTAGGTAGGAACTGGTTGGGCAGACTTTTGGTGGGAATTTCCACAAAAGCGGGAGTGGCCATATTGATTGGCAAGAATATTTCCTTTCAACTGGAGCAAGAGATTAATGGGAGTTACATCTTCCGTGGAAGATCGGCCATGCAACAAATTATACTAGGTTCAGTATATGGTCCAAACGTAGATACCTCTCAGTTTTTGTTCACCTCTTGGGTCTGTTGTCTCATGACCCCTCGGCCATAATACTGGGAGGGATTGGAATATTACCCCTCAGCTCCAGCTAGATAGGTCAGATTCTAAAAGATGTGGTCTAACCCCAGCTCAGCAAGCCCAGAAGGACCTAATGTCGGGGCCAGTTTGGTTGATATTTGGAGAGTGTTGAACTGACTGAGATGTCTTATACCTTTTCTCCTCCCCACACCGCACCTGCTCTAGAACTGATTATTTTTGTGTAGCTCTTCAGCTATCCTGGGATATTGGATGCAATTATTCACCCGTGTCATATCAGATCACTCTCCATCTCTATCATATTTCTGCCAGGCCCAGGAGTTAGGAGAGATTCTTATGGCGTCTGAATAATCAGCTTCTGCAAATGCCAGCTACATTAGAGCATATCAAAGATTTTATCTTGCACTTTCTAGAGTGTAACATTTGCTCAGTATCAAACATAGAAGTGGTTTGGGAAACTTTAAAGTGCGCATTAAGGGAGGAGCTTATACGTTTATCTACCACCAGGACTCAACAATTTAAGGCTTGTATGGTAGAACTACTCAATACAATCAAGTCTGCTGAACGAGACATTAGTGCTCGCTCACTGGAGCAGGACTGGATCACACTGCATAATTTACGGACCCAATTTTCCAATCTTATGGCACAAAAAGCTGAGCTTCTCTTAAAAGGGATAAACTTAAATATCTTGAATTGGGGGAAAGAGCTGGGAAGCTCTTAGCTATCTGACTTAGGCAAGCGGAGACTGCCAGATTTATACCTGGTTTACACTTTGCTAACATGGGCCAAATAACCACAGATCCCAGGAAGATAGCTGAGGGATTAGGAAATACTTTTAACACCTCCTTGCAGTCAGCAGAGAAGAAACACCCACAGAGGAAGGAATCTGAACATATTTAGACTCAGCTGGCTTCCATGTTTGTCACCTGCTGAAGCCCTCCCCGGAATCTGACATAGAAGCCTTGGAAATTAAGCAAGCCATCAAACAACTTCCTTAGACAAGTCACCAGGACCGGATGGCTTCAAAGTAACTTATACAAATGCTGTGCCTCAGAATTTCCCCACCCCCACACTAATGGGTGTGTTTAGTTCCTGGTATAAGAATGGGATAACTGAACATAGTTTCTTAGAGACCCTTATTGTGGTAATTCTCAAACAGGGTAGGGACCCCCAATTCCAGAGAATTACCATCCCATTTCTCTCCTTAACTTGGATGTCAAAATATTAGCAACAGTATCAGCTAACACACGAGGGCCTATTATGGGTAAACTGATTGGCACAGAACAGGTGGGTTTCATGGCAAATAGGTCCTCTAGTGATCATATGTGCAGATTACTACACCTCTTCTAGCTGGACAAAAGTCAGATATCCCAATGACCTTAATATCTTTAGATGCTGAGAAGGCCTTTGACCGGGTCTCTTGGGATTTTCTTCCTTGCCCTGGACGTTTTGGCCTGCCAAAGGAGTTTATCACATGGACTCGTATCTTATATACCTCCCCAATTGCCTGTATTTGGTGCAATGGTGTACTCTCAAACCCATTCCCATTATGCCATGGCACCAGGCAGTGCTGCCCACTATCCCAGCTTCTTTTAATTGGTATCTAGAATCCTCATATGACAACTGGTTTCTTCCCACACCTTAAAGGTATCAATGGGAGAACAACAACACCTCTTATGGGCCGATGATTTACTATTACATTTGGAAGAGCCAGTAATAGGTATCCCAGTGTTACTGGAAGAGACAGACCTTTTTCAGGGTTTCTTTTTGTACATTGAATCTCTCAAAACCAGAATCTTTACAATGAATGGAAGGACTCGTATGGTGAAATAGAAGAATTTGGACTGAAATGGAGTCAACATTTTGATGTACTTGGGTATTAAAATCACCAGAGAAGTATCTACCATGGCAAATAAGAATCTCACAAACCTCATGTTCACACTGAAAACAGATCTTGACCAGTGGGGATCCTCCCATTTCATTATGGGGAGGATCAACACAGTCAAAATGAAGGTGCTCCTAAATTCTATATCCTATGGGCATGCTGGGGTTCTTCCTTCCCAAGTCCTGGTTTATAAAACTACAGAAATTGCTAAACTCCTATTTGTGTAAGGGAAAGGAGCTAGACAGGCATATTCAGACTTACGTCACACAAGCTTCAAGGAAGCCTTGCCCTCCGATCATTTTTACCTATTACAATGCACATCATATCAGTAAATTAAATTACTGGCCTTGTATACTGGAACCACGAGACACAGAAACATATTTACCTCTTGGCAAGACATTGAGAGGAATGTGGCCCCTAAGAACTACTGTATTCTTACATCTCTAGCTTATTCTTCACTGAAATCACTCCCTAAATCCTAAAAGACACCCGATTGGATGGTCCATTGGGCTCTGCACCAAGAGCAAAAGCATCTGGCTTTACTGGCACAAGTCCCTAGAACAGCCACTAGTGGGCAATCCTCACCTCAAACTTGGAAATTGACCTATCTCTTCCTCACACTGGGCTCTTAACGCATGCTAAAGTTCAGGATATAGCCCTAAGGGGATATGCTCCCTTCCTCAATTTCAACAGTGCTTCAATGCACATAAGGGCACCTTTTCAAATATTGGCAATTAAAGTAAATTCTGGTCTCTTTTGGGAGACAGGGATATGCTCCTGCAAAATGGAACTTCACCACCCTCTTTCAAGTAGCAGAGCAACCATATTCTGCTTCCAGTATATATAAAACACTACAATCCCTAGATTCTCATTTACTACAAGGTATATGCTATTACTGGACCCAAAACTATCTATTGTAGATGATGCTAGCACATGGAAGCAGATTTGGGGTAATACCTATAGATTTATTAAGCAGGACAGACTTTGTTTAGTACAATATAAATATTATGTACAATTTATATTTCACTCCGAGCACCTATATAAAATGGGTAGGTTACCTCCCTCAATGTCAGCGGTGTTCAGCAACAGACAAGGATTTATACCACATGTTATGGACATGTCCAAATGTCCACAATTATTGGCAAGCAATTAGAAGCTCTCTTGATCCAATGTTAGGCTTGACCCATTGTTTACACAGAGATCTGTCTGCTTAATCACTACCCTCTAATATTCTTAGAATAAGAATGGCACATATAACTATGATATCTGCTGTAGCCAAATTAACCATCATGAGGGTACTGGAAGGAGGAAACCTTGCCATCTTTGATAGAGTGGCATAGAGAAATTTTATTGGGTCTCCAATTGAGTGACATATTGAATCTGATAGGCAACCGACTCAATGGCTATCAAAGCAAATGGGGTCCTTTAGATGCTTTTCTTATAGCCTGGAAACCCTAGAGGCCACATGCACTTAATCAACTCAAGTTATTTAATGGACAGCAGATATCATGATTGGCATATGGTGGTTGGGGATGGGGGGGATAGAAACATAGAAACATAGATTTTGATGGCAGATAAGGACCACTTGGCCCACTCAGTCTGCCTATTTCCTACCTAATGGATAAGCTGAAGATCCTAGTTAACCAGCAGCCTACTTCTTCCTACCCCCACCCCTAGAATGCCTTATGACTGTCCCATGCCTGCTTGAATTCCACCACTGTTTTGACTCCACCACCTCCACGGAAGGCCGCTCCATGCATCCACAACCCTCTCTGTGAAAAATACTTCCTTAAATTACCTCTGAGCCACCCCTTCTATCTTCAAATTGCCCCCTTGTTCTTGCACACCTCCTTTTTGAAAGATGCTACTCTCTTGGACTTTGTTGATTCCCTTGAGATACTTGAAAGTTTCTATCATGTCCCCCTCCCTCCTTTCCTCGAGGCTATACATATTCAGCTCCTTAAATCTCTCTTCATACATCTTCGGTGCAGACCTCTGCACCATTTTAGTTACCCTCCTCTGACAGCCTCCATCCTGTCTATGTCCTTGTGGAGATTGGGTCTCCAGAACTGCAGGCAGTACTCCAGATGGGGTCTCACCAACTGTCTGTACAGAGGGATAATAACTTCCTGTTTTCTACTGGTGATGCCTCTCCCTATGCATCCCAGTATCCCCCAACCCTCCTTGCTGCCCTCTCACACTGCTTGCCCACCTTTAGGTCATCTGATATGACTACCCCAGGTCCCTTTCCATTTTGTTGTTGTTAGTATCTCACCCCCACTGTGTACTCTTCCCCTGGGTTTTGTTTCCCAGGTGCATTACCTTGCACTTCTTAGCATTGAATCTAAGCTGCCATACATTTGACCATTCCTCTAACATTGCCAAGTCCCTTCTCATCCTTTCCACCCCACCTTGTGCATCAACTCTGTTGCAGATCTTTGTGTCATCTGCAAAGAGACATACTTTTCCTTCAGTCCCTCTGCAATGTAACTATAAAGACATTGAAGAGGACGAAGTCTAATACTGAACCCTTGACCCCACTAGTAACCCCTTTCTTCAGAGTGGACTCCATTTACTATTACTCTCTGTGTCCTATTCTCCAGCTAATTCTTTACCCAGGCTATCATCTTGGGACCCACTCCCAGGCTGGCTAATTTGTATATTAATCTTTTTGTGTGGGACTGTGTCAAATGCCTTGCTAAAGTCTAGGTAGGCCATGTCCACACCCTCCCTGATCTACTACTTTGGCCACCCAGTCAAAGAAATCTATCAGATTTGTCTGGCATAACCTTCCCACTGTGAATCCATGCTTCTTGGGTCCTGAGCCCTCTGGCCTCTAGATACTCAGCAATTCTTTCCTTCAAGTGATTCCATCATTTTCCCTACCACTGAGGTTAAACTAACAGGTCTGTAGTTTTCTGCTTCTGCTTTGCTCCTACTTTTGTGAAGGGAATCACATCTGCCCTTCTCAGTCCTGGTACCACCCCATCCTCCCATGATTTGTTAAAGAGGGTAGTCAGTGGTGTCACTAGTTCTACCCTAGTTCTTTTAGAATTCTGGGATAAATCCCAGCAGGCCCCATTGCTTTGTCCACCTTCAGTTTTAAGAGTTCTTTCAGAACCCTTTCTTCTGTAAATGGGCTGGTATCAACTTCTGTATCCATAGTGTTTCTACTGTTTGTTTTAGGTACCTCCCACTTCCTTTGTAAATACTGAGCAAAATATTTGTTTAGTATCTCTGTCTTTTCACAGACACCCTCTGCCTACCCTCCCTCCTCTTTATTAAGCCTCACTAGCCCTCCCTTGGTCTTCCTTAAGCTCCCTGATGTACCTATAAAAGGTTTTATCCCTGGTTAGCTTAATTTTTCTTTTGCTATCTTTGCTTGTATTTTATTATGTGTTTCATCTTGTAAACTGACTGGTATTGGCAGTCTTGATACATTATGTTGTAACCTGTCAATTTTATCTTGACTGCTTTTATTGTGATTCCTGTTGTATACATTATGATGAATAAAGTATATTGAATTAAAAAAGCTGGACAAAGACGGAACTGGTTAAAGAACCCCTAGTAAAGGCAAGATTGTGATTGACAGAAATATTAATAAGGAAACAAGGAGAACAATGAATAAGGGAAAGTCAGGAGGCCATTATGTCACCAAGACTAAAAGGAAAACAAACAGAAAAAGAAAATTTGTAGAGTTAGAGAGAGCAAACATGGAATATTTGTTGGAA
This sequence comes from Neoceratodus forsteri, assembly GCA_016271365.2. Classification (NCBI taxonomy): domain Eukaryota; kingdom Metazoa; phylum Chordata; order Ceratodontiformes; family Ceratodontidae; genus Neoceratodus; species Neoceratodus forsteri. The sequence continues at coordinate 1,068,630,234 of CM057452.1, read as the reverse complement.
ATTTATGGAGTTGCTATACTTAACAATGAGAATGAAGGAAAACTGAAGGATTGCATTATTCATATTTTATATCTTGATCCCTATGATAGGGATAAAGTACATGGCTGAAACTGCCTAACACTTTATATCAAGATTGTGTATTATTCTATACTAATAAGGGATGTTTGATAGAAGATATCTGGAAACAAGACAGGACCTTAAAGTCCTTGGGACTGCATATTATGCCAACACAAACTGTACCATATGAAGAATTTAAACAAAACATAGAGATAAGAAGAGGAACAGGAAATTTAAGGAAATAATAGTGGAAGAAAATAGAGAAATAAAACAGACTAAAGAAATGGATAGAGGTAATCACGCTGAAGTTCTAAAGAAAATTAAATTAAAGAATTTGAGCTTAAACAAGAGGAACAATGGGAAAATAGGACCCTGACAATGTTTGGATGGGATATAACACAGAGGGACACCATATGACAAATTAAACAAGAGATGGCTTTTTCTCAAGAATCACTAAATTAGATATATCCAAAAATCTATAGATTATATTTTGATACATAAAGGAAGGAAATTAACATTCCAGATAGATGTGACATTTAAAAAGACATAGGTGGTCCATCATTTGTTGAAAGAGGTTACCTGCTTGAAAAGCAGGAATTTACTAATTGCAAGTAGTGATTGGACTAAAACAGACAATACGGATGAAAAAGGAAAGACAAAACAGAGAGAAAAGGTCATAGACAGGTGGAAGATAGCTGGAATCAATGCATGGGTAACAACAGATATGAAGTTTTAGGAAAACAAAGAGAAAGAAGACTGACAGAAATTATAGAAATTAGTTGTGGAGAGAACAGAATATAATTACAAAAACAGAAATAAAAATGTTGTCATGGAATATAGAAGGTACAAATTTGAAAATAGCAGACCCGGAAGTTGAGCAGTTTATCACAAAATTTGACCTAATATGTTTCAAAGAGACTTGGTGTAAGGCAGACATAGCCCTAAAATACCAGCTATATGAATATTTTGAAATCTGCAACTAAAGAAAGTCTATGGATGACAGAAGGGTGGAGTTGCAATATATTTAACAAGCAAAAATAATTATAAGATTACTAGGCAGTACTCTACACCAGAAGATATGCTGATGGTGAAATCGAAGATGAAGATAAGAAAATACTGGTTAAATTAAAATCATAATTGTGAATATATATTTAACTCTAGTGGTAAAAGATAGGGATATAATACTATCCACAGTTAAAACAATATTCAACCAATTAGTGGATGAAGCTGAATACCCCAGTTTATATCATTGGGATATTAATGCCAGGATAGAAGTGAATCAAAGCTCTGGATTCTTGGACATAATAAATTAATTAAATCCAAGGGTAGTTTGGAAAGAGCTTCAAAAGACATTAAAAATAATATGCCAGAGATAGTGATAAATCCATATTTTATAGTAAAAACATGCTTCTAAAAAATGGGAGAACACCAGGGACAAAGAAGGAGGTTTACATATATCGGATCTAAAGGTTCTTCCATTATTGATCATGTTTGGAGTAATATGGAGGGAGTTAAAATAATAAAGACCTGAAAATTATAGACAGAACAGAATCTGCACATAATGCAATAGAACTGACCATTGAGATTAAATGTAATACAAATAATGAAAGAGACAAAAGAGAACAAGAAACTATAGAAGGCCTGGAAATTGTTAATCAAAGGAGGATTAAGTGGAATTTGAGAGCTATAAGACAATTTGATAATTTATTTAAATGATCAATAAATGAAATAAGAAGAGAATTGTTGAGAAAACAAATTATAATACATTCCTAAAATACTGGTCCGACTTGAATAGTTTGCTTAGACCTTACTGTATAAATAATAAAATAAGAAGTAAATTAAAGATTATACATAATAAGTCATAGTTATATGGGATAAGTAAGAAGCAAAAAAGATTTGAATACAATTATTAGAAAATATAAAAGAACAAGCAGATAAAATTACAAGGACAATATAGATATAAACCAGGAAAGGACAAAATACAAGCAAATATTAGGAGACAGAAAAATATAAATATTCCAAAATTCTCTGGGAGAAACTGAGAAAGTCAGTGAAAGAAAAAGATGGTAGACCATTTTGGTTACTGGTTAGCTAAGGTTATAACAAGTATACTAGAACAGTAGATGCATATATTCATTCAGATACATGGGTTCTGTTTTTACAGATCTGTATTACTCTCAAAGAGATGAACTATTATTAAGAGAAATAGGAAGCTTAAAAGATAAAAATATAATATACCCAATACCTATGATAATAACCTTAGAGGAAATAAATATGGCAATTAAGCAGTTAGAACTAATAAAAGCCCCAAGACTGGACAAAATATTGAGATCTATATATATATATATAGATATATATATATATATATATATATATATATATATATATACTATATGTAGACTGGTGGGCTACAGTGTTAGAGAAACTATGTAACATTTTGATGCAGGGACTAGAATATCCTGCTAATTGGAAGGGAGTATCATATTTCCAATCTATAGAAGGAGATCCTAACGACCAAAACTGTATTGTCCAATAAGCTTAATAGATATCTCACAAAAATATTTACCAGCATTATATTAGAGAATTAGAGGAATGGGAAAACTCAAATAGTATATGTCATGAAACTCAAAATGGGTTCGGAAAAATAGATGTACATCACAACAATGCTATACACTGAAACATCTGGTTTGAAATATATAAAAATGAAAAAGACCAAGCTCTTTTATTGTTTAGTGGATTTACATCTGCATTTGATAGCATAAGCAGAGTAATACTATGGAACAATTTTAAGGAGTTAGGGTTATATCCGACATTACTTAATACTTTAATGAGATTACATTCAGATACATGGGGAGTAGTATAATATGATCAATATGGAAACATTTCTCATTCATTTCAAATGATCGTGGGGTTAGACAAGGTTACTTATTGGCTCCTTTCTTGTTTAATATTTATATTAATGATATCCTGAAAGAATGGTTTCATGTGATAAGGTGCATCCGCAATAGCGCTACCCAGAACAGCATGGAAGACAAAGCGAATGCAAACAAAGGCGTCCGCACAACAGTGCAGACAGATCAAAGGACGACAGCAGGAGTGCGGTTGGAAGGGCGCTGAGCATGGCACACCCTGCAAGGCAGTGGACAGGAAGCACGGTGCGGGCGGGCAGGCCTGGAAGGCCACCCAATAGTGAGGTGATCCCTGGAGAATGAGTGACCATGGATGGTGGGATGGGCATGACCACAAGGGGGCGACGGTGGCATTGATCCATCACCCAGGCACAGGAGGTAGCACACAGGCACACACAGGGGGCAGAGAGATGGCCATATCACCAGGGGTCACAGCCAGGGGTGGTGCAGAGGGCCACAATACGGATGCACCCCCAGCGTGTGTCAAGTCATGAACATGTGGGGACCCTGGCATGCACGAGGGTCAAAGGGTGACTCCGTGGAGGCGGTGGATGCATAGGCAACCCTGGAAGGTATACCCATGCAGGTGGTGTTATTGGGCACACACGTGCACCGTGTGGTGCTCACAGGGCGACTCTGCCCAGGGCTGGACGCCGGCAGCAGGGGCGGTGCATGCATGGGGCAGACATCGCGGCCAGTTAGACATTGAAAGCTCAGTTCTCGCCTAGCCCTTGCAGAAGTGGTTGTGAGAGTGGCTTCTGGTGGCATAGTCAGCCACAATGACACAGATCTTGGCATCAATGTCACGATACCATCTCCGTGGTTGTGGTGCCTCCGTACCAGACAATAGCATCTCAGAACACACAGCAGTAAGTCGCTCCTCCTCCTTAGGCACTCGAGGAGGTGCTAGATGCTGGGGTGACAGGCACCGACTTGGGTGTTGAAGGCCCTGTGCCACTCTTCAACTGGATTGTTAGTCCTTGCCAGGCCCTGGAGGGTGGAGTCATAGCAGTTCCACTGCTTGATTGGGAAAGGGCGCCCGGCATCCTGAATGCCCAGTGGCCCGTCCAACCCAGTGTCCTCCACATGGTCCAGCAGGGGCTGGAGGACGTCCTCATTGCTGGTGAATAAATCCCACTCCTGAGCTCTTCGAGGACTGCTGGTACATCAGCAGGTGGTGGAAAGCTAATGCCAGCAGCATCTGGACATGCAGCTCAAAGTCAGGATCCTGGGTATACTGTGCCAGGACTTCTGGCAACTGCTGTAACGTGCCACAGGGCCTGGGTGAAGTGGAAAAGCAGCCTCTGACCCTTGACTTGGGGAATATGGTGGTGACTCCATGCCAACTGGCACTCTCGAAGTCCAGCAGGACTGTGGCAGGTGTTATATCAGGGATGTGCAGCTTCAGCTGGCCTAGCAGTCTGATGTCGTCTGTGCCCGACTGGTGCATGTCAGGGCATAGGCAGGCGGGCAGGACTGTGCGGACTGGATCACGTGTATGGTGTACAGTTGGTCAAACAGGGCAGGGCACGCCCTGAATATTTCATCCATGAACCAGTCCGTGCTGCTGCCCAGCTGCTGCATGCCACAGTCCGTGGCATAGATGATGATTGATGCGGTCTCACTTCCTCCCACTGTCAAACAGGAGGAAGCACGTGCCATCCGATGCATGGGTGTACTCCTCCAGGATGATTAGGTTCTCGACGGACTGTGGGGTGGTTGGCCAGCTACGTGCCACGTGTACACCGCTGCACCATCCAGCGCGGCAGATGCACTCTGGGTGAGTCGACCGTCCATGGCTGCAGGGATGCCCGGCGTGCTTGCCATGATGACCTGAGAAGCAGAATCCATGGTACGCCGTGTCCTGTCCGCAGCATTCCCATCATTCGCCGCATGCCCACGCTGGCCGTGTCAGGGTGTGGTTGTGCTCCCCTGATGGTGGCTACCACCATATCCTCAGCTGTGTGCAGGTGGGCCATACAATGGTACCTCCTCGCCTCGGCACATCTTCAGTATATTTCTCTGTTCCTCCTTATCCTTGCGATATCTGGATTCGTTGTGGACAGCCATTGGCTTGCCCTTCTGGTTCTGTGCAACACACCTCCATATTGTAGATGTTGTTACATCTGAGGGCTGTGCTGCAGCTGTGATTCTTATGGGCACTGGGTACCCCACTCAGCTTCTGCCTGGACACGCCCACTTCCTGACTGTGCTGCTTATCAAGTGTTGTTGTTCTGCCCCCTCCCATCATTGCCCTGTCACGTGGGCCCTGTGTATCATGGACTGCCACCCTCCATTGTGTTGTCCCTCAACCTGTGCAATGCTGTGGGCTCCGTCCCTCCCATGCTGTCCTGTGAGGTAGGTGTATGTGTCTGCTGTGGTGGGCATGGGGTTGGGGTTGTTGTCCTGCATCCTGTCCATGTGTGTGGCCCTGGAACAGCCAGGTGGTATGGGCTCGTATGTCCCCCTTAGCACTGTGCTCCTCCAACGGTGCCTCAAGAAGTGTCCCACTGCAGCGGTGCTGTCCTCTGTGTGGCCTACTCTGCTCTTGCCATTGCCTCCCATTGCTACCACTGATCACGGCCTGCTGTTCATGCCATCCAGCACTAGTCATTTAATCGTGTCTCCCTGCGGAGGTGCCTCTCCCACCTGGCAGCCTGCCAGTGCTCACGATGCTGCTGTCTACTGATCATGGGGTGCTGTTACTGTCGCGGCAGAGCTTTTAGCTCTTGTGCTGTCTTTCTCCTTTTTGGGCAGTTCCCTTACTGTGGTTGTGTTTTCCTAGCAATCCCAATTCAGCGTCATTTATGTGGCGCTCTTCTTGGCTATACCGAAGAACTAGAGAACCCTATTTTCCATGCATCAAAAATAGAAGACACCAGAGTAGATTGACTGGCATATGCCGATGACTTAGTATTAATTTCAACATCAGCCCTGGGATTACAAAGAAAACTTAATTACTTTTCAAAATGATGTGATGTCCATAAATTAAAAATAAATATGTCTAAAACCAAGATGTTGATCTTTGGGAATACAAAAACGCTCACAGATCAATGTGGATATATACAGAGAAAGTTGAAAGTGTAAAAAACTATGATTACTTAGGAAGTAGGTTTAGTCAGACATTAAAGTGGAAAGACCATATAGGGCAGATGGCAGAGAAAGTTAGGAAAGCATTTAATGTATTTAAAATATTTAATGCTAAGATGGGTCGAGCATCGGTTAAAGGAGTGCTGGGGGCTCTTGAGGCTAAAATAATTTTGAGCACACTTTATGCATAGAAATCTGGGGCATTGCCGATTTAAAAATTATAGAAACACTATGTATAAAATGAAAAGGTACATTTTGATGTTTCCACAATCAGTACCAATAAGTAAAGTAAATTGAACTGGGACAGTACTCAAATACCCCATTAGTGGAAGAATGATTTCATCAACTTTAAAATTATTTCATTTAGAGGAAAACAGGTTACCTATGCAATGTTTAGAAGAAGAAATTAAATATTCTTTAATGGGGTGATTTTCCCATCTCTGATAATCTTTAGATGTCTTCTTTTTCCAAATGGGCTAGGAGATGTCCTTTGGAGCATGTTTTATATCCATGGCAAATAATAGTAGAAAAAGATAAAAATAGATTAAGGGTACAGGAAAAAATAGAGACACAGACAAAATTAAAACAATTTAAGCTTTATAGATGGAATAAACAGATTAAAACAACCTATGGTCTGGAGTCCTATTTGGTTAAATTAATTAACCCTAAAGAGAGGAGAATAGTAACCAAGTTTAGGCTTGAAATTTATAATGCAAATTATGTATTCTATAAACAGAAAAGGGAGAATATTTTGACTCCATTTTGTAAATGTGATAAGCTTTCTGAAGATGATTTAAAGCATATATTACTTCTATGTCCATTATACAAAAGGACCACGTGGAAAATGGCTAGGTGAAATCATAGCGAACCTTGGCGCCCCTCCCGATAAAATGGTTGAATACCTGACGAATAATCAAAATATATTAGTTTTGTAGAAAGTAGTTGTTTTTACAGTCAACTCACTTATAAACCTACTGTATATTGTTGGCAGTGTTTACCTAGAAATGTTTTAAGAAAGTATAATAAGATGAACTGTAATATATATTGGAACCGTTCTAGCCTCCCCATCCGGTCCGTCATGAGCTTATCCAGAAGATGATACTTCCCTCCTTCGATTATTGTGATATTGTTTACAGTGCACCCCTACAAGTCAGTTTTATCCAAATTGGATACCTTTTTAATGCTTTCTGCCAGTTAAGCTCTTGGCGCTCTTCCTCGCACCCACCCTCCCTTAGAGACGCCGCCTAATACACTATGTCAAGTTTATCTCGAAGAACTGGTTTGGTACCCTTCCAGTGTATCTAACCTCCATACTATTGCCACCTCTGGCACCCACCTATGCTCTGAGGTCCCTAGACTCCGGCTCCTGTTAGTCCCCAGACATCGGACCCAAGCTGGCCAGGCCGCCTTCTCTACTTCCCTCAACTCTGGAACTCTTTCCCTCTGAAATTCACTACTCATCCTCTATCCACTCACCATCCCTATGCCCTTGCCAACCACTGCTCAGTAAACTTCTCCTGCAGTTGCTCTCCAATCTATTCTACCTCAGACACTGCTATATTTCTTCTCCCAGTAGGCCCAATAGTGCTACTCGCTAACCACACCCAACTACTGCACTTGATCCCAACTTTTGAGCTAGCTAGCTTGCACTTACCACTATCTCATTATATACCACAACCCAATACCTTAGCAGGATTTCCTCATTGTAACTGTTGCTATTGACTATTAGGGTATATATATTAATCCACACCACCTATTCCTGTCAAACATATGCAGCTGCAATATCTAATTATATGTTTTCAAGGTATAAAGCATGACTTCCCATGTAATTGCTACTATACTATAAGTAAGGGTAAATTGTCATCTATGCCCAACTATTTCTGTCAAATGTTTTCAACTGTATTGTAATTGTATGTATATATGTCAGGACCTGGACTACCCTTGTCCTCTTCCCACTGTACCCCTCCTCCCAGGTCGCACCAGAAGACGAGCAGTTCTTGCTCAGTGTGCTTTTCCAGGTGAAACAATTTAAATAAATAAAATAAATAAATACATAATAGTACCTGAAATGTATTCATCAAGTAATCCATCATGTGAATGTCCGAATTTAATTTTTTAAAATTTTGTAATGACTTTGTCAAACAAATAATCAAATTCTGATTCTGATTCATGTCAAATGAATCTGATTGACTTCTTTGACTGGGTCACTAAAGCAGTACACATGGGCTAAACAGTTGGCCTCCTTGGTGTGCCCTCTGTGCAGTGACACTATTCCAGCTAACACGTCAAACATCGACAGTTCACTGTAATGGTCCACCTGAGCCTCCGGCAGTCTGTCCCCTGGTCCTGTACCCCCAATCAACTCCGACTCAGAGTTGCTAATCCTTAAGTTTGGAAGGTGTGAGGGCAGAGCCTCCCGCATTGGGGGTAGAAAAACAACCAGGGTCTCCTGCCAGATTTATGTTGACCGCAATTTGCGGTCAACATAAATCCATCTCTGTGATATCGGTTGACAACATAGTTGTCAAATTGACAAGATAGATCCAGCATCCTTTACCTGGACTTCAGTAAAGCCTTTGACTCTGTACCCCACAAGAGATTAATTATGAAACTGGCAGATCTCTGGGTGGGGAAAAGATAACCAGATGGGAAGAAAACTGGCTGAGGACAGGACCAAGAGGGTGGTGGTGGTGGTGGGAGAGTTATCACGCACCAGGGAGGTCACAAGTGGGGTCCAACAAGACTCGGTGCATGGACCAGTGTTGTTCAATGTCTTCATCAATGACACTGAGGATGGCATTAAGGGAAAACTGTGCCTCTTTGTGGATGACACAAGTTCTATGGCAGGTTGGACACTGACAAAGGGATTCAGGACTTACAGAACAATCCAAAAAGCTTGAGAGGTGGTCTGGGATATGGCTGCTTGGCTTCAGTGCCAAGAAATGAAAAGTTATGCATGTTGGAGCCAAGAACCCAAGGATGAACTACTACCTGGGAGGGGTCCAGGTATCGGCAATGAAAGAGGAGAAGGATCTGGAGATGTTGATCACTAGTTCAAGTTCAAGTTCAAGTTTATTGCAGGAAAAACTCCATTGAGCAAGCTCATTCACAAGGAGGTCCTGGGTCCTTTACATAGATATATGAACATAACATACTAGGTAACATTGTTAATCAAGTCTTATGTATCATCAAGGTATCATTGTTAATCAAGCAAACAATACATACACACACAGTTCATAGTTGACAATTCTTGATGATACAGCCAGGTAAGGCATCATTCCAGCGGTAAAGTCTGATGCTGTATCAACAGGTATTTGGGTAGAGTTGCATACATAACTGATAAGTGCATTACAGGCGAAAGTTAATGTTCAGAGACTGCAGGGGAGTATAAGAAGAAGAGTGTAGGGAAAGAAGGTAAAAGATGCAGCTAGGGACTAGCAGAGTAAGGTGGGAAGAGGTGTGATAAAGGAGATCTAGAGGTGAAAGGCGTGAAGACAGCAGGGGACTTTAAGAAGGAATGGCAGGGTAAGAAGGCAAAAATGAGTCTTGTGACTAGCAGAGTAGAGTGGAAAAAAAATGTGATAAGGAGATCTGAAGGTGTCGGATACTGAAAGCTGGTCAAGGGGATCAAATCTATAGCTGTTGTAATTAGTCTACTACTTCCTGTGAGATTGCAGCCTTGTTAAGGTCCTAGCAGTGTCATTTGGAGTGTGAGTAAGTAACATAAGGGTGGCATGAAGGGTTTAGTGGCAGTGACGGGTATCTTTTATTTTAGATGAGGATAAGGCTTTGTATAGATTTATTGGGACAATGCTGGTTAGTTTTAGTGTGGATTGTAGTTGGTTCCAGAGTGTAGGAAGTGCGACTGAAATGGCGCATTGTCCAAAAGCGGTGCGAGTTGTGAGACGTCGAGCAGGATGTAGTTCGATTTCCTAAGTGAGTAAGCACTGCAGGAGATACAGATGAGGGATGCGATGTAGCTTGGAATTTTGTGTAGGAGTATCTTGAGGGTCCATATCCCTGCATGGAGCAGGCGCCTGGTGGCAAGTGAGGTCTAGCCAACAGCTGTGTATAAGTCGCAGTGGTGGGTTCTGTGGGGGCACTGGTGATGAACCGTATAGCACAGTGGTAGAGAACATCCAGTTTCTTGAGGCCTGAGATTGCAGAGGTGGCATAGATGACATCTCCATAGTCAAGAAGTGGAAGAAATGTGGCCAATACAAGCTTGGTTTGGGTCCCAACAGGAACAGCGATCTGTTTCGAAAGAAGAAGCCTAGCCGTGCTTGAGCCTCTTGGATAGGTCCTCAATGTGGTCAAGGAAGGTGAGCTGTTGTCTATCCAGAAACCAAGGTACTAGTGACTGGAACCACTCCACAGTGCAAGAAGACAGTAGCAAGGGCAAATTAAATGCTGGGATGCATGACTAGGAGGATCAGCAGTAGGTGAAAGGAGGTTATACTGCCCTTGTACAGATCACTGGTGAGACCACATCTAGAGTATGGAGTACAGTACTGGTTCCCACCTCAAGAAGGCTATTAGACTACTGGAGACACTCTAAAGGAGGGCAACAAAGATGATCACAGGTCAGCAGGGTAAAGCATATGAGGCGAGGTTGAGGGCACTGATCATGTACGCCTGGAGGAGAGGAGGAGAGGGACATGACTGAGATCTTCAAGTACTTGAAAGAGATAAACAGGGTGGATAAGAAGGGTCTCTTTAGGCTAAGTGACACAGTAACATGAAGGAACACAGTCTTAAGCTGAGAGGGAGGTTTAGAAGAGAGATTATGGGGCACTTCTTCATGGAGAGGGTAGTGGCCAGTTGGAATGTGCTACTGGAGGAGGTGTTTTCATTGAAGATGGTGGGTAGCTTCAAGAGAGGCTGGGATAGACAGAGGGAAGGTAAGGGTCATGGGTGGGGTGGGAGGATTGCAGAGGACATTGTGAGTAGCATAAGCCATGGACCCTGCAATATAAGCAGACTAGATAGACCATTTATTTTATTTTGTTTTGTTGACCAGGAATGAAGTTTAGACAATTCTGCCTATTTTCAGCCTTATCCTGGGGAGGGGATACAGATGAATGCCAACTGACATTTTATTTATTTTAATTTATTTATTTAATTAGTATTTGGAAAGACCTTTGAGCATGAGCTCTTTTACAAAGGTTCCACGTCAGGGTGGACAATAAGACAATACACATATTCAGTGGTTACAGAAGCCTGATCATTAGGCATTACATGACAATTAGACAAATAGGAGAAAAAAACTGAGCAGTTGTAATTGAATACTAAGCTATTTCTAATCAGTTGCCCTAGGTAGCACACCGAAATCTCCAAATCCGTTGATAGACTATAGCGGAAGTAACTGCATAGGGTTTAATGCTATCCCAGATGGTGAGAGGCTGGGTGACAGTGAAACAAGGGGACTGGGTTTGAAACCAACCACAGACAGCAGAGGTGGGTGAATAGTGAAACAGGGGGCTGTGATGGGGAGCAACTCCAGAGGGCTTTAGTCAGTATGGTATTGTGTGTGGGGGGTAGGAAGGTACAGTACCAAGTGTGTTTAAAGAGGACTGATAGCTTACTTAAGCCCTTGGCTGAGAGCTGGAATGGAGCAGGATTCTCTTGTAGTAGCCCTGCTGGTGTTAATTAAGAGCAGCCTGTCTATCAAGTGGGTCCTGAGAAGCAGGTGCATTTTGAGTTAGACATTAGGTGCTGTTTGAGGCCTACTTTGAATTGAGACAGGCTGTTGTTTGTTTGTAATTTCATTGGGAGTTCATTTATCCAGAGGGGGCTTGATAGGAGAAAGCACGCTGCCCTAGTGAGGTTCGGTGGAATGGTATGGACAGTGCTCCATTCTTCCTCGGTCTGGTGATGTGTGTTGAGAGAGATGCCTCGAGCAGGTTTCCTATACAGGGTGGATTTTTTCCAAGGGCGCCTTCTTTTCCAGGAGGTAAGTTTGGTATTTAATCCTGTTTTTGAGTTAAGCCAGTTTATTAACGCTCATACAGGGTGCAAGTATGAGTGTAGTGATCTGCACACACAGAGTGAGGCCAGCGCGTTATTGAATGCAATTTGGACCTTTTGAGCTCTGTATCAGTAGCAGCTCCATAGACCACCAGTCCATAGTCTATCATGGAGTATGGAGCTGGAGACTGAGATTAGGAGTGCTTCCGGGTGAGGATTTCTTATGCCTATAGAGGACCCCGATCTTTGTGTTTACCACTTTGACAAGGAGTCTATGTGGTGTGATAAGGAGAGAGAGTCATCAATGGTGACTCCAAGGTACTTGAACAAGTGCACTTGCTCAATCTGCTCACCAGCCTTGTTGGTGATTACTTAAGGGAGCATGCTTGTGTTTGTTGTAGGGGCTGGATTGTAGCATGGCCTTGGTTTTCTTGTAATTTAGTAGCAACTTTTGCCTACTGAACCAGTCCTCGAGTTTATTGAAAGAGTTCTGTAGTTCTGTTTGTAGGGCAACCTGAGAGGTGCTGCTGCTCAGCAGCACAGCATCATCCACATACAGAATAAGTTTGGTGTAACAGGCTGTGGGTAGGTAATTTACAAAGAGGCTGAAAAGAAAGCAGAGGCCCTAGAATTGTTCCTTGAGGACTCTAGGAGTACATCTCTGGAGCTGGATAATGTCTGCTCCGAATTTCGCTGGCTCCTGTGTGCTAGGTAGTCATTGAACCAATTCACGGCATTTGGTGCCACACCCAGTCTTTGGAGCTGGAGTACTAGTAGAGGGTGGTTTATGGTGTAGAAGGCTTTGGTGAGGTCAATGAAGATGGACCCCACCAATTTGCCTTCATCAGTGCCTTCTTGCGCATAGTCAGTGTATTCCAGCAGTGCCGTGGTGGTACTGTTTTGCCTGAAGCCATGTTGGTTTGGGCAGAGCAGATTGTACTTATTGAGGTATTCTGTGAGTTGACTTGCATGATTATTTCCAAAGCTTTGGATAGGGGAGAGGATAGATATTGGCCTGTAGTTTGACACCAGCGCCTTGTCACCCTTCTTATACACTGGAGTTACCAGGGCTTGCTTCCATACCTCTGGAAATTGAGCTAGGGCAAAGGATTTATTAAATAGCATTGTTATGGGCATGATAAGAATATCAAGGGGAGAGATAGTAACTTTATGTCTAGCCCATCACTCCCCAATCTGGTTTTGCCTAGGACTTTCCTGACCGTCGTAGGGCCTCCTTCACTGTCACCTTCTTAAAGTAGACGGCTGGGTGGTTGGTTATGAGCAGGTTGGCGCAACCTTGGTCCTCCACAGGCAGAAGGTAGTCTAGAGGCAGCACTGAGGACAGGTCTGTAAAGGCCTGGTTAAAGGCATCAGCAATGACTAGAGGATCTGAGGAGATGAGTTATTAATGTTGAGCATCTTAGGGTGCTGCTTTTGATCTTTACCAAGGATGTTCTTGATGTTGTCCCAAAACCTCTTTCCATCTCCCCATGCACTGTTAAGCTGGGTCTTATGGAAATTGGCTTTGCGAGCCTGATAAGTTTGATGCACTGATTTCTAGCCATTTTGTAGCACTGAAGGTCATGCTTGCTGCCTGAGTTTAAGGCTTTTCCCAGAGGTAGTCCCTCTCTTTAGGAGGGAGAAGAGCTTGCCTTCAAGCCAGCTGTTAACCTCCCCAATTTTCCGTTTTGTGCATGGTGCATAGATATCACAGATGGAATTGAAGCCCTCAAGTGACAAAACTAAGGGCCTGGTCCAGCGTAGGTGCCTTGTTGATGGGGACCAGTTGTAGGCAGACAGGGCAAATTTGAGGATCCAAGTTTGCCTTTCTGCAGAACCCTTCTCGATGAGGCGGGTGGGCTTTTGGCAAGTTTAGTGGTCCATATAAAGGAGATTGGGGAGTCACTTAGCACGCCTGGGAGAACCATGAGTTCAGAGAATCAAGTCGGTGAGCTAGCTAAAACCCAGTCAACGAGGGTGCTGGTACCAGCCTTGTAGTTCTGCCTGGTGGGGCGAGTTGTGAGTTATGTGAGATTGTGGGAGGTGATTAGGTCTCTGAGGGGTGTTGCCTCCTTACATAACCAGTTAATATTAAAGTCACTGGTCAAGATGAGTTCTGAGCCCTTTCTGAGTGTGCTAATTTCTTCCATAACAAGAGGAAGGCCTTCCTTGGCTTTCTTGGGGGCAGGTAGGTTATGGCGATGGTAGGTCTTGCCTTTTAGGCCAACTTTTATTTTTATCACTAGTAGCTCATAATCCCACAACTTTGGAGATGGGAAGCAGACAACTCAGTGAGTTTCTGGCATATGGGAGGCAGCCGCCACCTCCTGCCCTATTCCATCAAGTCAGAATGTGGAATCCTTCGATGGCCACCTCACCATCTTTGATCCTACCCAACAGCCAGGTTTCAGTTAGGCAGAGTATGTCAGAGGCATGGATGGTCATCCAAGCCTGGAGCTGGTCGAATTTGGCAGTTAGGCTGCAGATGTTTAGCAATGCTTATCTTTAGGCTGTTCACTGTATGGACCCTCCTGCTCCTCAGGGTTGTTGGTGTAGGACTTAGATGAACATTTCCAGAGAGTAGCAGTAGCAGATTGAACATTGAACCAGATAAAGCTGTTGGTGGTATTTTTAGTGAATGGGGATATCTGGCCAGGACACCAGAGAAATTCCTCTACTCTCTGTCAGTAGGGGAGCTGCCACTATGGAGGAAGGTGTGCTGAAGAATCATTCTGCTGGTGTACCTGTGGGTGAGAAAGTCTCCCAACCCACAGGTCCAGCTCAGGAGACCATGTTCGAGAATGTAGATATATTGCATCAAGTGTATGTGACTGATATGCAATCTGCTGATCCCCAGGAAATAGAATGAGCTTCACATGAGCTATTTGCATCTGATGAAAGTTGGCTGAACAACATTTTGTTACAAAATAAAGAATTGTGCTGTGCCGCTACAAAATGTGCAACTCGGGATACTGCTATGGCTGACACAACTACTTCTATGCAGTCTGATGACATTTCGGATGAAATTTTGCAGAAGCTGCCAAAGTAATTATTGAGCAGGGGCGGCGTTTGCTACTGTTCAAGTGGCAAGACTCAGACAGGTGGTGTTGGCATTCTGAAATCATTCCAGTAGCCTGGAGTCAGCTTTGGTTATAAGTCCTTTGACAGTGCAGCAAAACCCCAACCAGCAACAAACTCTGCAACAATATCCTCGCACTCTATAAACCCAGTGAGTACTATGAAAACTGTACCTGAACAAGCATTGTCTGTGTTGAGCTCCTAAGCTGGGGCTACGAAAAGGTAGGAGGTAGAACATGTTGTACTGCCCTCTCATGGGTCCTCCTGACATCCTTAGAATGCTCCCTGCATGCTGCCAGCTGGAAGTGGGAAATGGCAGGATTTGGCTTCTGGACCTGGTGCACAGTCCTATCCCAGGAGGTTCTTCCCCACCACAAGTAGATGTTCCCAGGGTTGTTGCCTCATTACCATCTGTCCAGGCCTCAGGTCCTGAGTGTAACCCTACTAATCAGGGATTGATATCACCTTCTATATCTAGCAAAAAAAATACTGATTCTTTAGCTTCAGAGGAAGAAGCAGCTCAATCTGTCCTGTGGGCTGATTCAGGGAAGATGGTCAAGGTGTTTCTAGAGACTCCATCCTTGCAAGAACAATCTAAAACTACTTGAGAGTCCTTCGGAGGAGGGATCCTTTCAGGACCCCATGAGATGCAACGCATGATCCATTTAGAATACCTCAGGGGCTAGAGGTGACTCCTGACCAACTGTATGTAGGTCATAATTTGGTTACAAAGTCATTTGGATTTTCTCAAATGAAATTCATGCCCTGATTCATGTCCCAGGTTTGAATTTCTATCACATAAGCTTTACTTCTCCAAGGGTCTAGACCGTTCTTGGACTAAATATGATGCTTTTAAATACACTGAATTATGGCTACCATTTAAAGCTATACCCTAACGAAACCCTCTATCCAAAATGTTACAGTTTTATTTTGTAATAAATCTGTTTCAATTCATGATATTGTCTACTGGTTGCAAAAAGATGTGACATTTTGGGCAGTCCTAGACCAATTTTTGATGAGGAATGTATTTGGAAGGGGGTGGGTTATACAGGTTCATTTAAGAAATAATAACTTAGGCCCAGTTCATCTCCTAATAGTCTGTTTTTGGTAACGAGAGAGGCCATTGTTTCTACCCGCCAACGGAGAACTTGCTTTAGGTGTGAAGCCTATACACACTTGGGCTCTGCATGTGATAGAATAAAATGTAATCTTTGTTTATCATTTGGCCACCATAGCTCTGACTGCACGGAGGAGTTCGTTGCAATCTATGTGATGATACTGGTCATAATTATCTAACCTGAGAGGGTCCGCGTGATGTCTGCTGGCTGGCGACAGAGGGTTTAAACTCTCCTTCCCACCAACTAACTAACGTTTATTTTGCAATTTTCCAATTAGTTTGGTGTTCAATCGATATAGTACCGGCTAGAGTGCGCTCGGCTTAGTCGGCTCTCGGACGCTTTTTGGAGTTACATCCGTGAGTTTACAGCGGGATGGAGGTGGACAAAAAGCAGGCCATAGTTCGGCATACACCGCCGACCACGCGGAAAGCTCTCTAAAAGCCGCAGAATCAGCCAGGACCAACCTCTGAGAGATCTGGCGATAAGAATCAATCAGCCAGCCCTCTTACTGAAGAAAAATTCCTGCGGAGATCGCCCGTTAAAGAGGTGCTGCAGTCAATCACAACCGAGCTAAAGTCTATTCGAGGAGACCTCTCAGCGCTCACCACCAGAGTATCTGACTCGGAGGCCAGGCTTCACTCACTGGAGCGGTGGAAGCTTACAGCGGATGCCGAGATCGTCTCTCTGGCCCAGCAGGTCAGGAAGCTACAGGCAAAACAGTGGATCTGGAGGGTCACAGCAGGAGAAATAATCTAGTAATCCTGGGTCTTCCAGAGCTCGAGGAAGGAGCAGACCTTATGATTTTTCTCCAAAAATTTTGGTGAAGATAGTTGGCCTTCACCCCTAAATCCTCACTACCACCTGGCGGGCTCATCGGGCTCTCAGGCTCATACTTCCACCCGGATCTCCTCCATGACCTATCATCGTGAAGTTCCTCAGCTACATCAAGGCGGCAACATGCTTTCAATAAATCTCGGGAGCTGCAGGCTATTACCTGGGGACTTCTAAGCTACTAATCGCTCAAGATTTACCCAAAGAAGTCAGAGGAGAAGGGCTGCATTCCATCCTGTGGTGCAGAAGTTGGTGGCTGCAGGCATTCCTTTCATATGCTTTACCCAGCCACCCTCAAGGTTACAGTTGAGGTAGTCCTCTGACCTATGAAGCCCCAGACTTGGCTCTCAAAGACCTGACTGTTAAAATGCCTAACCTCTTTACTGCAAATGGCTGATGTGGGGTCTCTGTATTAAGTTAATTGATGGCTTCTGGCTGCTTTGGGGCCTGTTATATCATGTTGTTTAATCCTTTTCTTTTCCACTTTCCCTTGTTCCTTCTCCCAGTTGTATGTTTGGTAGCTGTCTGGGTTGGTCCTACCTGTTCTGGCTGCTCTTGTGGTCCCTGGGTCTGGCCGGAGACCATGAGTGTCTGGCTTGAACTGAGGCGTGTTGGTCCTGTCTGCCTTTCCCTCTTTTGGGAGATACCTCATCTGGAACGCCCCAGGCGGGATGCTGTTCCTAGTGTACTGGGTTTTCTGACAGACGGACCGGTCCTAGGGTTTTGATTCCCTGGGAAACATCGTTGGCTATACCCGCGATGATGTTGGGAGTGTTGCTCTGCAATTTCTTTGCGTCCTTGCCCCTCGCTCCTGCTATTGCCGATGGTGAGTCAGTCTTTCTTTCAGGCTTCCATAATTCCCATCGTGCAGAGGCGCTGGGGTAGTTGGATACTAAGCTGTTTTCTCTGCAACCTAGTTGGGTAGTGGTTGGTGGGGGGCTACTCCTGAGCCTTTGCGTGTGCTCGCAGCTGCATTGTGCGCTGATGACTGGGGGATAACAAATCCTTTCCCTGGCTTGGGGACACTGTTTGCCTGTTTGGGGTGGTGGAGGGTCCTTCCACTGTGCTCCCAATTCTGGCTGTTTTCCAGTTTTTGGTCCTTTACAGCCTGATGGGAAGTAGGTTTGTATTGGGAAATGGCTGCCAGGCTGTTGCTGTTCTATATTTGTTTTGGGTCTGTACATGTCTGGAGCCAACTTGTACATAGTTGGTTATGTTCTTTTGGGTGGGTTAAAGTGGGGGAGGTGGGTCGTTCCAGCCTACTGGGATACATGTCTGACTTTTTAGAGTTAGTTAGTGTGTATTTGTCTAGGGTGCATCTATTCTTGCAAACCTATCCCGATAGTCTAAGGGTAGCTGGAACTCGGGGTTCAAGTGTGCCTGTTATGTTAGCATATACTTGTTTGACCTAGGTTTTGGTTTATATTTGAAATGGCTTTAATGGTCACCAAATTTGCATCGTGGAATGTGCGTGGGCTTAGAGGAAAGCCAAGAGAGCTCAGGTTTTCAAACATTGTGAATTTTTTCAGGTAGATATTTTGTTCTTACAGGAAACCCATCTAACTAAAGCTGAATCGAAATGGCTGGTTGATCCGGGTTCTTGCAGGTATTCGTGGCGGCGGTTCTAACTTTGGGGGGTGGCGATACTTATTAAAAAATATGTAAATTTCGTGGTTAGTAATATAGTAGCAGACCCAGAAGGAAGATATGTATTGATTAAGAGCTCTCTGAATGGAGACAATATGGTTCTAGGATCTGTGTATGGCCCAATAGGGGGTAGTCCCGCGTTTTTTATGTCCCTAAGCGGACAAAATTAGTGCTATGCTCCCTTCCCAAATTGTGCTGGGTGGAGATTGGAACCTCCCTCCTTCTCATTTGTTGGATAAGGATCCCAAATCTAACTTTCCACCTCTCCGGCTCAAGAGCACTGCAGGAATTTATCCATATGCTTGGCCTCTACGATCCCTGGCGTCTTTCGAACCCATCTCTCAGCTCCTTCTCATTCTTTTCTCAGCCTCATGGCTCTTGGTCTAGGATAGACTATATTCTGGTCAGTAAAACTCTTTTTCGAATCACCTCCTATCTGGCATTGAACCGATTATTCTCTCCGACCATGCAATTGTGTGGCTAGAATATCCCCAGGGCTTAAGTTTCAAAGGACACGGCCTGGAAGTTTAACACCCAGCTTCTAAAAGACATGCATATCGTAGCCCAGATTAAGACCCTTATTTCGTCTTTCCTAGAGAATAATCTTGGATCCACCCCAGATTTGATTGTATTTGGGGTTCCCTAAAGTGCTATCTTAGGGGCGAGCTGATTAAGATTGCTTCAGCAAGGAAAAGAGCTCGACTATCAGGGCATCTTTCCTTATGGCTAAAATCAGAGAATTGGAGACTCTTGTTCCTCCTTCTTCCTTACCAGCCTTTGAAGCTCTCACGGCAGCTAAAAGTGAATATGCTGATCTGCTGAGGGAAAAGCGGAGTATTGTCTTGTTAAGACTCAAGCCAGGTATATTGAGCATGGTGAGAAGGCGGGTAAGCTTTTGGCCCTGAGACTTCATTCACTGGAAAGTTCAGACTGATCCGGCTATGCAATCTTCTTCTGGTTCCATGGTAACTTCTCCAGGAGATCGCAAAGGTTTTGAGGAATTTTATAAAAACCTTTATAGCGTGCCCTTCCTCTCCTACTCCTCTATCTGACATACTAGCTTATCTAGATGGTATTGATATTCGAAACTTCTGCCCTAGCACATAACTACTCTGACCGCCTCTATTTCCCTTTCTCAAATTGAGGCGGTTATAGCCTCTATGGCTCCAGACAAAGCTCCCGGTCCAGATGGGTTCCATGCCAATTTCTACAAGACATTTTCCAAGCAGCTGGCCCCAATACTCCTCAAGCTTTATCAGTATCTTTTTCTGCTAATGCGACTGACCCACAGCTACTTGAGGCCACTATTGTCCTTATCCTTAAACGGACAAAAGTCCCATGGATCCGGCTAGCTACCGCCTATATCCCTTCAGAATTGTGATATGAAAATTCTTGCTAAGGTTTTGGCGGAGCGGATTAAGAAAATATGGCTCCATCTTCTTAGTCCTGAGCAAGTTGGTTTTGTTCATTCTGCTCGTCTTCGGATCACCTTAGAACCCTCTCTCATATTTCTCATCTAGCTCAATCATCCCACCTCCCTATGGCCCTGATTTCGATTGATGCAGAGAAAGCTTTGAAGTCGTGGGCTGGTCCTTTCTCTGGCTACACTGTCAAGATGGGTTTCCCAGTTTCGTTTCTTAAATGGATCCAGGTTCTATATAACTCCCCTTGGCTAAGATATACTGTAGGGTTTCTCTTGAAGTTTCAACTGTTTACGGGAACCAGGCAGGGCTGTCCTTATCACCTTTCCTTTTTAATTTATATTTGGAGCCTCTTCTTATTAAACTTAAGTCCTCCCGCTTATTAAAGGCTGCCGATCGTCAGCCGGACTTAGTCCTCTCTAACGTATCCGGACGATATACTTCTGCATGTTACTCACCGGTCACTTCTCTAGAGCAAGCAATTCTGCTCATTAATCAGTTCAGGAACTTCTCCCAGTACAAACTGAATATTGCTAAGTCTGCAATCTTTCCTTAAATGCTTATACATACAAGCAAAACTTCATCAAGTGTGGTATCGCTGGTCCCAAAGTCAATCAAATACTTAGGTATCCATTTTCCCCGGACTTAGCCCTACTCAAAAGCTTAATTTGGACACTATTAAATCTCAAATTCAGCAGGATCTACTAAGGTGGTCCAATCTTCCCATCTCTTTGGGGTAGGATTAATATCATTAAGATGAATGTCCTTCCCGTATCTTCTACCCGCTTAACCTATTGGGTCTGGTTACCCGCTCTCGTGCGCAACAGTTCACGTGGCCTTCTCAGAAGAATTCCTGGCGCGGAAAGGGGCAGGCATTTTCCTTCCTCAAGCTCTCTCTCCCTAGGATAAAGGGGCTTGACTCCCCAATCTTCTACTATACTACTGGTCCTCCCACTTGTCCAAAATTGGAGATGGATCTCGTCTAATCCTGATCCCTCTCCCCGATCTGGCTCCAAATTGAGCAACTGATTCTCTCGGAGAC
The DNA here is from genome assembly GCA_016271365.2 of Neoceratodus forsteri. Taxonomy (NCBI): domain Eukaryota; kingdom Metazoa; phylum Chordata; order Ceratodontiformes; family Ceratodontidae; genus Neoceratodus; species Neoceratodus forsteri. The sequence continues at coordinate 1,068,609,074 of CM057452.1, read as the reverse complement.
CAAGCTAGATCCATGGCCATTTACTATACTCCCATCTCTCTCTTTCTCAGTGGATAATGGACCAAACAATTCTTATGTCTCTCAAATCCCTTTCTCAGTGTATGCAGTTCTTAAGGATCCCACCCAAATTGGATCTTGGACAGCCCATTGTTCTAAATCCCAACATTAAGTTGGGCAACTCGGTGATTGTCCCTGATTGGCTTCCGCATGTTAAAATACCAATCTGGACCAGTTCTCGATCAGAGTTTCCTTCTCTCGTCTTCGAGATTCTTACCAAATTTGGCATTCCCAGGGCAGAATCTTTAATGTATATCAATTAAGGCACCTCATTGCTGAGAAGTTTGGCATTCATTTCAGAGAAACTATGGTTCAGCCCTTCCTATCTCGATCTCTACCTTGCTTCTAAACCACATGCTATCGCGGCAATATTTTCTTTTTATTGGACTATAAGTTTCCTAAGCCTGTCTGATGGATCTGTATCTGGCTCTCTTTACTTCCAGGCGGCCTTGAACTGGTCCCAGGTTTGGAAGGACCTGCATAGATACCATACTCAGGACAGACTTAAACTTACCCAATATATTTTGAATAATATGTATTATACGCCTAGAAACTCTTTCGGCTCAATAGATTAGCTCTCTCCCAGTGTACCAGGTGTTTGCAGGAAGAAGAAATCCCCTTCATATTTTCTGGCACTGTACTAAAGTTGCTCCGCTCTGGTCAGCTATTCAGGACAATTTGGACCCCCTATTGGGCCTTACTCCCTTCTTCACTCCTGAAATTTGTATTCTAGGGAATATAGTAATATTGACTGTGTCGAGCGTCGATATCACATTGCCCTTGTGTCTGGTGTGGTTAAGAAGCTAGTCCTTAGACACTGGACTGACCAACTGACCCTGACTTATTCGGAATGGTTGACTGAGCTTTCAGCATGTATAAATGTCAAAAGGCTTTCTGCCAGTGTGCGGTACCGTATGGATCTATTCCAGAAAAGGTGGGTAAACTATATGCTCTGTATTTACACCGATAACCTCTTGGCTTCCCTTTGTTGCCCATGGTAGTTTCTTTCTTGTTCCCTTTTGTATTTATACCCTTTGCACTTTTAAGAGCTGTTTTCGGTGTAACATCTGTAATAGTACAAGTTACCTTGGCACACTTGGGTTGAGGGGGTTGGGAGGAGGGGTAGGTGAGGTGGGTGGGGGGAGGGGTTGGGGGTTTGTGTCTTTTTTTTTTACTTTGTACCAAGTATGGATAATTAGGTCATTCCATCCTATGTAAATGTTGTTTCTCTTTTGGAAATTTAATAAACTTGAATTTCAAAAATAATTATCTAACCTGTCCATGGGCTACCCACAATATAAGTGATCATACTAATCAAGTTTTATATTACAGGAAACCCAGAAGAAAGAAATTCAAAAAGAAAACAAAAATCTGGTCAGGCTCCTCCGAGACATCGCATTCCCCACCGCACTGTAAACCCCTCTGGCCCCCCCTGAATCTGAGGCTCAAACTATGAGTGTAAATGTAAGCTTATACCCCCATTGTACCTCCTCAGAATACAGACCCAGCACCTCCTTCTCCAGTTGCCACAATGTCTAATTATAGCAAAGAAATTGAAGTCCAATGCATTCCCCATTGGTTAAGAGAGAAAAAAAGGAAGTATGAAGCAAACTAGGCCCAGATCAAAGGTTGCAAAGGCAAGCATCCAGGGGATGAATGAATTGTTTTGAAAATTAAGTTTGATGTTCTCAGACCCTCTATGTTAGACTCAGAACAAGGAGGTGACTTGGAGCGTGTCCTCTCTGGCACCCTTCTCCTCTGAATCAGAAGGGAAAGGATTGAGGAAGAAGCTGAAGAGATGCAGTCCTCAGAGGAATAGCTAGGAATTTGGGGGCCCCATCAAACTCCATTACTGGGGCCCTCGAAGGGCCCTCCATGGCCCCTTCCCCATTCCCCTCCCCAAACCCTCAGTAATCTTTACATAAATCCAACTACTGCATAATTTTTCAGACACAATGACCTGGAGACACTAGAAGTATTACATTTCTAACAGATAATTAATAGAATAAATTGCAAAAATGCTCCTCTTCAGCTGCTGCAATATTTTTTAACCTCTGCCGCTCTCACATTTCCAGACTCCATCTCCTTGTACTTATGCTGCAAACAGGACCTGAGGGACAGAAATTTCTAGATTGAGTTGGAGGAGGTGCGATAAACAGCGATGGATCTATTGGAGCCCTGTGATTGGTTCCAGCACAGCATCTCCTCCCATGTCAGCACATTCTGTGCAACACAATAGAGGAATGTGGGGAACATGAAACAAAGCTCCTGGGGATAGGAATTGAAGGCAGGATGGTGGCGTGGATCTGTGTGGTCTGGCGTTCCTTCAGGAAATCAGGGCCTGATTTTCGGGCACAATGGGAAGCCGGCAGCAACAAATGTAAAGCTTCACAGTATAAACTACATGAAAGGGCAAATGGATGAGGACATCACATGTTGTTGATGGGGAGCCGAAGTGGAGCTGGAGAGAATTCGCTAGTGCTGTCAGCGAGGAGCACGGGGTTGCCAGGTACTAATAATGCTGCTCAGCTATGTTAATCAGAGGAGGGCAGTATTTTTTCTTATAAGGGTGCTGTGGTGATCCAGGCAGGAAGTGGGGTAGGACAGGCAAAAAGCATGCTACTGGGCTGATTAATGGGTTGCTGCTGGTGCCTGCCGCCAGACCCGCTACATATGCTGCCCTGACCCGTTACATTTGGGGCCCCCGCGGCTGTGGGGCCTCGTGGGTGTTTAACACTGGCCCTGGCAGTCCTCCAGGGTTCATACTAGGACAATAGAAGTTCAGGTTGAGGAAACCACCTTAAAGTGTATCACATCTTATACCACAAGCCATTCCCGTTTAGGATAGCAACTGTCAATGTGAATAGCATTAAAATGCTAAGCATAGACTAATCACATTGTCAGTGCTGAAAGATTTAAACTGTGATATCTGCTTATTTCAAGATACTAGACTAAATACCATTTTATTGGTTCATTCAGCCCAACAATTGTGGTGTTGGGGTCCTTCCTTTTTTCTATCGGCACACGGGTTTGTGAAGGGGTAGGCATTTTGTTTAAGGGTGATGGATTTAGGGTGTCACGTCTAGTGGAAATTTAAGTGGGTGGGCATTATTATTGGATTTCACCTTTAAGGGTATAGGTGGAGTTGATTAATATATATGCCCCTTACAAAAAGAGCGGATTGACTTATATCAGGAGGTTAGCCCTTATTTACTCACTACTAAAATAGTGATTTGGGGGTGATTTTAACTGGGTAGTGGATAGACATGACAGAGGCGCAACTAGGAAAAATGTATTAGACTCCAACTGTTTAAATAGTATTATTAAACAGAGTGGGTTGCAAGATTCCTTTAGGAATGTATATAGTGATGGGGGCTGTACTTACTTTAGGGTACACTTTCTACTAGAATAGACTTTATATTTACAAAAAAGGATTAATGTCTTGCAAGTAGGAACAATTCCTCTTGAAACCTTGGACCATGCAGTCCTCCTCATTGTTATGGGAGGGAGTGTGGACCAAAATATGGCCGGGTACTGGAAACTGAATATGGCATTTCTGAAGGAACACACAGTGAGACTTAAGATTATTGAATTTCTTAAAGCAAGAATGTCAGTGGCATGTTTGGTGAAGAATATTAGTACTTGGTGGGAAGAAACTAAAGGGGTTTAACAGTGGTGTTTCAGACACATTCTTCTAAAGTCAGGCTGAGTCAGTATAAGGAATACCTCAAACTCAGACAGCAACTTAATAGGCTATATTTAATTATTAATATTCAACACATTAGGTTAACACCACAGGTTCTCAACTTAAAAAAGACATGTTGAAATTACAGTACTGTAGGGCAACAGCAATGTTAAACGAATAAAATTTGTTCTCCAGGGAAAACCGGTTTGGAGATGCATTTAGGACAGCTCGCAAAGGGCCTCTGAGAGGTCTATGGAATCTGTTAGGAGGATGGATGGTACTAGAGTAACCGAGGGCCAGCGATATTACAAACTGTAGCAAAGTATTTAACAGAAATGTATAAAGTGACCCTATTGATGAATCACAAGTGACTGATTTTCTATCTGCTATTAAGATTCCTAGTATATCTAGTGACCTTTTAAGAGATCTTACTAGACCTATTACTAAGGCAGAAATTGGAGAGGTTATTAAACATCTTAAATAATCAACAGCCCCTGGTATTGATGGCTTTCCTTCAGAATTTTATGTTGCTTTCACTGAAATCTTGCAACTTATATTAATGATGGTCTTTAATACTGTCTTGGATAGAATGCAAGTAGATATGCATTTCTGTGTAGCAATACAGATTTTAATATATAAGAAGGGTGATAGAGCTATTCTTGATATTAGAGATCATCGAGTCTGTTAAACACTACTGACTATAAAATTTAATTGAAAATTTTACATACCGCTACTTAGTATTGCTTCATTGCTTATCATATCAACCCAAACAGGTACGGTTTTGGGACATTCCATTGGGCATAATCTATTATTACTTCAGGAAATCATAGAAAGGGGTAAAGATGGTTGATCACATGGTTTTGTTATGTCCCTAGATCAGGAAAAAGCTTTAGACCGAGTACCACATCATTTTATTTCACTAATTTTAACACATTATGGTATAACTGCTTGTTTTGTGAACTGGATCTCATTGTTATACAAGAATGCTTGGACACAACCTTTTGTTAATGGTTATTTTGGTACTTATATTGATAGCTCAAGAGGGTAAGATAGGGATGTCTGCTTAGTCCTCTACTTTATGTATTGTGTTTAGACCCATTACTTTGTTTTATACAGTATGATTCCCACATAGTTGGGATCCCAACACCAGGAGGGATATGGAAATTAAACTGACTGCCTATGCAGATAATACATGTATTCATGTAGCAGACTACACATCAGGTATCTGAGTTCTTGATTGTACTGAAGTATTTTCTAGGTTGTCAGGAGCCTGTCTTAAAATACAGAAAGTATTGTATACCCTTTAAATAATTTGAGTGCGTCCCAACATCTTGGAAAGGAATATGGGTATCCTCCGACCCCTTCAGTATTTAGGGATTTTCTTTGGAAGGGAGACAATAGTATGTATAATTGGCAACAAAAACATACCTAGCAAAATTAAAGGTGGAAGTGCTGGAAAACTTGGAACCAGTCAAAAAGAAAAGGTAGCGGTAATTAAAACGTTTTTGCTCCTCATATTTATATTTCTCAGTACAGTTTATCCTTTACCTCAGACTTTGGAAGCTTCATTGTTAGGATTAATATTCCAGGTACTGTGGGAAGTCGTCTGAATCCCATTAAATGGGAGATAATATATTTACCAGTAGCAAAGGGTGTTTGAATCTGATCAATTCGTATTTTTTTCTGTTGTAATTTTTCATGTTAATTTAGTTGATTTGTCAAAACTAGTTTAGCTAGTATGGACTATATTTGCTAGTGAGTGGTTAAGGCCTCTTTATAACATTTGGGAAACAGGGTGAGTTAAAAGCCCAAGTTGAGACAAGGTGTGTTTTCTTTAGACCAGCACTTGGAAAATTGAAAACCTGGAAAGTTCAGTTAAATATTTTGTCCCTTACCACTTCTAAAACTTTATATTGAACAATGTTTAATACTATAGGTCCACCATCAGTTTCCTTCAAGGAGGTTGACCCCAGTTATAATAATATTATATTAGAATCCTTAAAGACCCCTATATTCCACCACGAATATGGGATACTAGCTGGTTTTGTGCACATGGTCATTTATATGTGAAAGGTAATGCAAAGCATAAAAAATTGAGGAACGGATGTGTCTGAGGATGTCTTGTATAACACAAGAAGAAACAATGTTACATTTTTATCAACTGTCCATATGTCCATACTGTATGGAATATAATAGCTACTGTGGAACAATAGATATTGGAAATATCTATCATATGTAGAAATAGTGGGGGCTTTAGTTTACAAAACCTGGGTATGCAAAAGAGAATGATATGCCCGATTCTTGCATTTATAAAGTTTGTATTATGGCAGACAAGATGTAAGTTTGTCTTACAACAAATAAATCAAGAACCTGAACAAACTGTTATTATTTTGAAGAATGAACTTTTAAACAATGCATGTTTGAGAAATAGCATATGTCCTCAGATGTTTGGGTCCTTCGTTGGACTGAAGTGCCATTTCTTAAAGATAAAATGGAATGAATATGTTGTGATATCTTCGTTTCCTTGTTACTGTATTCAAATGTATAAGTATTTTTGGGGGCATGTAAAATGCAGTTTTTCTAAATAAAATTTCCCTCCTCATCGGTAGGGGACCCTTTGCTATCAAAGGATGGCCGACTTAGTTGCTTGTCGGATGTGTGGGTGCAGTAGGGACGGCTGGTACTGGAGCCTGCCTCCTCCTCGGCGCCTGTGTTGCTTGTCACGACTGAACTTAGTGAACCTAACAATGCTTCTCCTGTGATTTCTACTGCTACAATTTCTGTGGATTCTGCTTTAGCCATGACCTCGCCTGCTTCTACTGTGTCTCCGATGGCTTACCTTCCTGCTCCTTTCCGCCTGTTGCTTTTCCTGGCGATCAGACTGCGAACTGCTCCTACTCTTGCCCAGCTTCTCTTCTCGAGGAGGAAGCTCACCTTCAAAACAAGCGGGTTCTCTTAGCTCGTTTGATGCGTCCAGGTGAGGATTCTGCTGAGCTGCCTACTCCTACCAGTCAGCCAGCTGATTTGGTGGTTGCTATGGAATTAGGGTCTGACACTGTGCATGCCACTCTGCCTCCGGTCTATTCTACAGGACATGATCAGAGTACAGCCACGGTCTTTTCTTTTCAGACTACCTCCCAAGTTTCCTGGAAGGACCCCAAAGAAGTTTCTTTAGAGAAAATTTTGCTGGGCTGTTACACCTCCCCTGGGGATGACTCATGGTTGGTGGAACATTCCCTTCAGGCAGTAGGTTGGGTTCATCCTCCTGACTCTCCCATTGGATTTCTGGCTTTACCCCAATAAGGATACCTGGGTTGTCTCTGGCACCCTCTTCTACACCGTCAGTAGTAAGTACTTCTACTGTTCATGCTTTGCCTATTGTTTCTGACATTCCTGTTCTATCCTCTAAACCTGCAGTTCCATCCTCGATCCCTGCTGTTCCATCCTCGGCCCCTGCTGTTCCATCCTCAACCCCTGCTGTTCCATCCTCGACCCCTTCTGCATCCGTTCCTGGGACTGACCTTTCAGCGCGAGCTTCTCTCTTTGCATTTACCTTCAGACTTGGACCTGACTCAGAACCTGGTTCTTCCTATTCCTCCTGTTCCTGACTCAGAGGACATGCTTCCTGATGTGTCTGATGATGACAGACTCAGTGTTGTTCTCATTTTACTGACATTCCTAGGAATATCCCAGTGGACATTCGAATGGACCTCTCCCTGCTGCTTTACCCTGCCTCCTCCTGCTCCCCTCCTCCTAAAAAGACTTGTGCTTTTTTTCAGCAAAATGTTTATCCAACAAAACATCATAATGCTGTACGGCTTTTGTACAAAGGTGGCCTTGACTTTTCCAGACGGGTATATGTTGGTAAAACTCTTTGAAAGATGATTTGCAGTTTTCAGTTACTGAATTGTATGCTTTGATTCATGTATCAGGGAAAATGTCTTTGAAATCAGTTTTAAGCTTAGTAGTGGATTGGATAAGTTTTGGGCTCAATACCATCGTAAGAAATAAACTCCTCTTTGGTCACCTTTTGAGGTTATTCCTTTGACCTGGCATGCCAATAAAAATTTACGGTGCTGTTTTGTAATGAAGGGGTCAGTGTTAATGACCTCTTGTACTGGCTGAAACAATGCTGTATGGTTACTGGCAACCCAAAGCCATTTTCATTCTGAGAGGATCGGGGCAGGGGTTGGGTATTAAGGTACTGTTACACTCGGATGATACAGGCTTCCAGCACCTGCCCAATAGTTTTTTTGAGTAGGGATAGAGGGTCTGTTTTATCCTGGCCAACCTTGTACCCATTATAAATGTGGACAGAGTGGTCATATTAGTAGTGTTTGTGAATTTCAGAGGTGTTCTTTGTGCCATGAGATGGGTCATTCCAGCTATCAGTGTCAGAATTTGGTATGGTGTAACTTATGTGGCAACACTGGTCACGCTAATACTTCCTGCCCTGCAGCAGCCCATAGATAACCAGCTTCAGCTGATTCTGAGGAACAGCATCTGTTGATTGCTTCTGCTCAAAGGGATTTTCCCAAATGTTTGATCTTGGATACCCGTCCTGATCCCTTGCCTCACCATCCCTTGCTCTTTCAACCTGTTTCTGTAGAACCTCTGGTTCTAGAAACAATGCCTCTTCCTCCTGAACCCTCTCCTGCCTCTGTGCCTACCCCCTTGGGATGGCATCCAGTCTCCTGTTTCTTTAAGTGTGCCTATGGTGGACCAGATCTCAGTTGATCCCTCTCCTCTACAGCTTTGTCTGCTCCCTCTAAACCTGTCATATCCCCCTTTCCATTCCAGACCCTAAGGGTGGGAGGATGTCGACTAGAAAGCGTCAGTCTGATTCTCAGCCTTTGCCCAAAGTTACTAGATCACACCCTACTTTGCTTTCTAACCTTTATCAGGTCTTAGATGATGCTGTTGTTTCTGAGACCGAGTCAACTGTTTCTTCATTTGATTCCCAGTCCCTTGATCGGTCCGCTGCTGATCTAGTCTTAGCTGTCCCCTTGACTGATTCTACCCCAGCCCAAATGGGGTCGAGTCAAGAAAAAAAAAGAAGAGTTGAGTTCTTTTCCTTTTCTCTTTATGTCCTTTTTCCTTCCCTGCTGTTTCCTTTTCTAATGTAAACAACATTCAACAGACTAAGAAACATGTGGTTGTTTTCACCTCTTGGGTTCTCGTCCTCAGGGCATTTTCCTTTTACAGGATACCTGGCTCCACTCCCTTTCTGTGGTGGCTTTGGCCACTCAGGAATATACTTCTGGGGTTTTCTTTTGGTCCACTGGTACTGAGAGCTGTTCTGGTGTGGGCATTTTGTTCCACCATCTCCAGCCCACAATCTTCGACTCTTGGATTTGGTACCTGGGCGTGCCCTGCTCTTGGACTTTCTCTTGTCCATGGGGTCTCCTTTCGTGTTATTTCACTTTATGTCCCTCAGACCAAAGCAGAAAGCACGGCTGTTTTTTCTGGTCAGTCCTCACTTACATGTTGCTCATAATGTTGTTTGGGAGATTTTAATTGTGGTCTTAGTAAATTGGACAGGGGTTCTTGTACTCCGACTGATAACATTTTTGGGGATATAGCTGCTTTATACTCTGTTACCCATTTGGCAGGGTTGAAGGATGCTTTTTTACTTTTTCTGGGAAACTGGATTGCACTTTTTCCAGGGGGTTCTGTTCACTCGTATTGATTTTATGTTTATTTCTCATTCTTTGCATAACAGTGGTGGAATTCAAGCATGCATGGGACAGTCATAAGGCAATTCTAGGGTGGAGGCAGAAAGAAGTAGGCTGCTGGTTAACTAGGATCTGCAGCTTATCCATTAGGTAGGAAAATGGGCAGACTGGGTGGGCCAAGCTTGTCCTTATCTGTCACAAATTCTATGTTTCTATGTTTCTATATTGTTCAAGCTGCTGTTCAAGTGGTAGAATATTTTGATCATTGTTCTTTGTCTTTGTTTCTAGGTGAATCTTCTGCCACCTTTGGCCCGGTTACTGGAAATTAACTCTTCCTTTTATTTCAATCCTCCTTTCTTCAACAGCTTGTTTATTTTTTCGTTGTCGAAGTTGACCTTTGCCCTTTATGATTCTCCTCTGGTTTGGTAGCAGGAAACCAGATCTGATCTCCGGCTTTTCTGTTAAGCTCTTCTAGGCGTATCCGGCTCTTCCGCCTATATGGCTTATTTGAATGATCGGAAGCATTTACAACGTCTTCTTTCCTCTCTTTTCTACTACACTGACTTTTCTGCCCAAATCTCCTGTACTAAAACTCAAATGATGTCGTACCACTTGATTAAATGTGAGGTCTGCACCTTAAACAATAGTTTTGCATGACTAGTTCTCTCCCTGAGGTGTTCCCATTACTTCATAACCGGAACATCTCAGTCACCGCTGATGACTTCTCTTCATGATTCTGATGGCCTCCTTCTTTCTTCCCCTCAGGATCTTTTGTGAATAGTTACTACCTAGCTACCTCCTTGTTCAGGCAACCTTCTTGTGGGAATGGGGATTTTGCTCCTTTTCGAGCCTTTCCCTCCTGCAGGTCCCCTGATTTATTACAGGCTCTTTCTGCTCCCTTTACGGTTTCAGAACTTTCCTCAGTGCTCTCCTCTTTGGCCCCAAAGAAGTCCCCTCATCTGGATGGTTTTCCTCTGAACTGTTTAAAGCTTTGGTTCAGGAACTCCTTGAGGAATTAACTTGGTTTTAATTTTCTTCTTAGTCATTCTGAGCTTCCTTTGGATATGGTGTCAAGAGTTCTGATTTTCTTATTCAAGAAAGGAGGCAGGTCTGATATTTCTAATTCGAGACCAATCAGTCTCCTTAACACCCATTTTAAGTTATTGGCTAAGCTTTTGAATGCTAGGCTTCTACTGTGGCTCCTTATCTTATTTCTCCTGCTCAATTTTGTACAGTACCCAGGAGGTCTATCACTAACCCTTATTTTTTTGCATGAAGTGTTTACTAGTCATGCCCTCTCACCCCTGCCTGGGGTACTTCTTTCATTAGACCAGAAAAAGGCCTTCAATAATGTTAGTCATTCCTTTCTCTGGTACACTTTGGCTCAGTATGGTATTACTGATACTTTTCTTTGCTGGTTACGATTGTTATACCAGACAGCCATGGTCAAACCCTGTGTGAATGGTTTTCTGGGACCTTATGTCCCTATCCATAAGGGTGTCCAGCAGGGTTGTCCTCTCAGCCCGTTATTGTATATTTTTCTCTCGATCCACTTTGCACTTTTTTTTTTTTCTATTTTCTATTTTTGGCCCCACGCCTCGCCGACCATCGACTTGGTCACGGACCCTGAGCCCCAACCACCGGATATTGCCATTTCCTCCAGTCATCCCTGGCTTACCCCCAGAGAGTGGGTCTGCGGCTCTGACCCCAGATATCGGACCGCGGAACTGTGACTGGTTGGGGAGCGGCTCGTGGTCAATCGAGGACTTCAGAGGCAAGTCACTGAGCGCAAAGCGTGGGATTTTTGTTCCCCCTTTAAGCAGGATGGGACGCAGAATGACGCCAGTGTCCGCCTATCCTGAGAGTTCTGTTATGCCCTGACGTGAGCTGCTCACCCAGCCTCCGCTTAGGTGCCGCTTAGTATGCCGGCTGCAGCCCCCTTGCCCTCCCCAGAGAAGGAGAGCCACCCATGGGACGCTCAATCGCTTCCCAACCCGGCCCGGTCCTCCAACCACCCAGGTCCGTTCCCAAACCGAGTTGCGTTGATCTGCGCGGAATCCAACTGCTGCGCCCGATGGACCGGCATCACTTTGCGCTGTCTGCATTCTTCTCCTTTGGTAAGTCCGTTAGATTTGCCTGGCCAAGTGGTTTCTTACTGTGCTGGCTTATGCTGATGACCTTGTCATCTTGACTGCAGATGTTGCTTCGCTGACGCAGCTTTGGACTGTTATCATGAATTTAGTATTTTTCTGGGATGCAACTTAACGTCCTTAAAAGTGCAGGTAGACTTTTTGGGACCCATGACTCTGACCGGTCCTCGGTGGTTGGGGTCCGATAACCTCTTCAGATTTACGGATCTTAGGGACTTTTTGGTAGCCCACAGATGGATGTCATTAACTAGGACGTTAAACTTCAACAGGGAAATCTCTGTTGCTTTCTTGGTCAAAACAGAAGATGTCCTTTCGAAAAAGGTCTACTTGATTAGATCCTTTCTATTGCTGCTTTTTTGTACCTCAGTGCCCTTTTTCCTATGCCTAAATCTCGAGAGGCTGCAGTGTATCGCCCTCTTTTTTTCAGGCCTTTTGGGGCAATAGGCTTAATCCTATTCATTGTATGGTTCTTTATTTGCCCTTATCTAGGGGGCCAGAATATGGAAAGTCCTATTTTTCTTTTTGTCAGTTTCTTTTTGTTAATTTTCATCCATTATTGCTTGCCACTCCTGTTTTTGGGGTGAATGTTTCCATCATTCGATTTCCCTCTGGTATGATGCTTGGCAGCTTGGGCATTTGGGCAAGCTTGCCCAATCTGGCCCCCCTTCCTTTTCTACAGGATGTTTTTGTTAAGTTTTGTTTATGGGGTGCCCCAGATTCTGTTCACCTTTTTTCAAAGAAACAGCTTTATGTTTTGATCCTTCAGACCCACTTTGGGACACCATCCCTTTCCCTAAATGCCGCTTTCTTCTCAAGCATCACTGCTCCGTTCTCTTTGGATAAACACCTGCCTGACAAACTTAAAGATTTTCACTGATTGACATGTCATGAATGTTTGAATGTTAAGGCTAACTTAAAGCATAAGCAGGTCTCGGATAGAAATTGTTTCAGGTCTGACTGCATCCTTCAACCAAACTCTCGATCATTTGTTTTTCATGTTCTTATATTTCTGTATTTTGGCATTATTTGTTTACCATGACTGACTTACCTTTTTTCGTAGGTTACCTATTCCAGGCTTTTATATGGGGATTATCCTTTGCCTGGAGGAAATGGGATAGTAGCACCTTTAATATTATTTTTTTATTAAGTGGTATATTTGGAACTCCAGATTCCTTTTTACCTTGCAACAGATTAATTTCTCTCACATTGAATTGTATGGTAAAATTGTGTCAGATTGACATCCTTTATGTTTCTGAGATGTCAGATTTTACTCAGCCCGTTATTGCAACTTTGGTGGAATTTGCCATGGATCACGGATTCTGATGTACCTGTTACCTGAAGAATTTTGTTTTATTTTCTTTGTCTTGTTTCTTGTTATTGTTTCTTTGTTTTTACTTTGTATGATTTTCCAATAAAATCTTCCCTACTCACCTGTAGGGCTTGCGCTGGCCATCTCAGGATGGCCACTTTGAGGGAGACACCTGATGGGATGGATGTCTCAGACGCAGAGGAGCAGGCTCCTCCTCTGCTCTCTTATCTCAAGAGGTCTCTTTGATTTAAATGATTATGCCAGAAAACAAAGACGATGAGGGAAAAACAACATTTTCCAGTCAACAGAGGATTTAAGCCTGCTAGGGAGGAACAAAGTTGAAATTCCTGCATCTGAGCTAAGTACAACTGCCAATTTAATTAACCTTGAAACTCAAAATGAAATGCTGAAACAATTATAAGAGGAAGAAATTAGACATGACAGTGTAAACCCATCTTCAAGCTAAGTTATCAAAGCTAAAAGCCAGAAATGCTCCTGTCAGTGGGTGCAGTCTGAATGTCAAACTTTTCTGTGATGCACTAGAATCAAAAGCGAGTGCCGTTCAAGTGGCCAAAACTTTACAATCGACTGTCACTTCATGTACTTCTCCGGAAACAAACTAACACTGCGGCTGGCAGCAGAATCGCTAACAGTAGCGTGTGGTCAAAACTGCCAGAATTAGTAGAAGCTGAATGTAAATCTGCTAATGGAAAATTTCGACTCCAAATGGAGTCAAATAGTGCAACAGAGACTCTTAAACATAACGTTGTTTTCCCAGAAATGCTGTCAGTATTCTTACCAAGCAGACAAATTCAACAGTTGTTCCCAACTTTAGCAGCACCAAAATGTTCATAGCACCTCAATAATTATGAACATGATGAGGAGTGAGTACCAAGCTCTTGAAAGGGGAAAGCAAGAAGAGTCTACTGCATAGCTAGGCAGACCATTGGTATTTCAAATAGATCCACTGAATTGGGACGGAACAATATCTGCCAGAGGCCAGGCATCCAAAACAGTTCCAAATGAAGGGACAAAAAAAAAAGAACTGCCTTTATCCTTGCTAAGAGGATCATTTCTGCTGACTGGCAAAATATGAGTGATGATTTGGCAGAAGACCCTTCCTCCCAACAGAAACCAAATAGGCAGCAACAAACCACGTCTGCTGCAATTCAATCAACTTTTCGATTAATCCTATTTCAAATTACCCTTTGCACAGTGGGCCCCAGAAAAAGGCACAGGGTCAATACCGCACGCTGCAGAATGTCATGGGAAATAGTCACGTTGTGCTATTGAATTAAATCTTTTTCTCTGTGGGAGCTCCACCCCCACTACCATTACAGGAGGCTGCACCCCGTACCTCCCCACTGGGATTTAACCGGGGTCCAACACAGAGAGTGCACAGGTCGGGGTTGCATTATAATGCCATCGCTATTAAGCGTATGACATTATAACCCGACGCCAGAAAAGCCCTGTCTGAGGCCAGCTGGAAAAATGCCAGATGGCAAATGGCTACTTTGACTTGGCTTTTCTAGAATAGCACCCTCCAACAGAAATTCAGGTACCTGCACCACAAGGACCTTCCAATACCAGAGCAGAGATGCCTATCTTGGATGAACTAAACAAAAAGAGAAACCCCATGGGGTCAATTACTGATCTGACAGAGAAAGAAAGGTGCACCTAATCAACAGTCTCCCTTTGAAGGAAATCCAAGAGACTAAGCAGAACAAGCCCAACCAAAACCTTTACTCTCTGAACTGTTTTTAAAAAAAAAAGAAGCAGCTCCTTGAAGGAATGCTGCAGAATCTGATATAAGGAGAGTTAATAGGCCAGACAGGCATTACGTAGGAGAACCTTGCCTAAAGAGTCTTTGAATGGTCTCCATGGAGGTCTTCACCATTATTAACATCTCAGATGAAAACAATATCGATGTAAACTTCCATTCACCCCATACTTGACCTTTTGGCAGAGGTACAACCAAGTTAAGTTTTCTCCTTTCTGGACCCCCTTTTGTGATTCCCCTAACCAAACCCTTAACTAAATATGTAACTGTTATGTTTAGGAATGAGGGGTCCATGTAGAGGACATCACTTACTGGTTGTCCTAAAATGTGAGGCTCTGAGTGCCCAGAAGCAATTCTAGACTCAGAGCTCTTCAGGATGGGGTGCTGGAAATACAAGGTGAAACTCCGACAGAATGAGAATGAAATTTAACATATACCAAACTCCTTCATGTTAGGAAGAGACAGAGCTGTATGCTTCTATGCAAGCCAACCTCGAATGTGCTACAAGTGTGGTTCTACAATGCACTTCTCCAGTGTTTGTGATACACCCCTGTGACATCTGTGAGGAAATTGAGCATATTAGTCACCAGTGTGCTAACCATCCCAAGTGACTTATGTGAAGAATCAGGGCATGTGTTTTCAGAATGCCCATGGGCCACCAAAATAAAACTACTGTAATAAGCCCTGAATTAATAGTTCAGAAAGCTCAGGATGCAGCTTCCCTAATGCAGGCAGAAGAAGGAGCCACACCACCCCCAACTCTCATCCTCTCAAAACAGGAGCAGACCCACCAGGATGAATGTCAAAAGAAGCTGATACCCTGAAACTGTTGATAGAAGTGGGACTCCCAACCTTCCGGATCCATCCAACATGGCCGATTTTCCCCAGTATGTTACCCAGACCCGTCCGGGGATCAGGACCCAGAAGTAGTTCCGACCTACAAACCCCCACCCTGAAACCATATCCTATGCCCAGAAGACAAGCTACTAGAAGCTCTAACCCCCCACCAGAGCCCTCTGATGTATAATCTGAGAATCCTATGCTGCCTTAGCCATGCCATGGACAGACTCTGACATGGAATTAGGAATCAGATCCACTGTCCCAGAACCAAGTCAGTCTGTCTCAAGTGGACTATAAGGGAAAAGACAAAAAGGAAAAAGACCCTTAATTAACTAAGAATCCATGGCACAACTATGCATAGGATGACTTAACTGCTGTAGCTTAATTAACACTACAAAAAGCATGCACTTTTCCAGCACATCTATATCTCTAAAATGGACATTTGCTCATTAGAAGAGACCTGGATGTTCACTCTAGACCAGGCTTGGCTCTTTCAGTCAGAATGGGTATGGGGACCCTCCTTGTGGTCCTTTGGCCCAGACAGGGCTGAGGCATTGGAATTATCTTTAAGTCCTTTGCCTCTCTCTCTGTCCAAATTAATTGACCTTACACCTGGCAGGCTCATAATTATTGGTGGGTTATGGAGAAAATCTGCTTACAGATTCATTATAGTATTTATTTATTTTATTTGGTTTTTGTTAACCGGGTGGGTGGGCTAGCTTTAGAATGACTATTTTCAGTCACGACCGGAGGATTACAACATGAGAAAAAACACAACAACATTACAAGTACTGTATAGACAGTATTGGAGAAATACATGAAAAGCAAATTACAAATAAAAAGCAAATGACAAATTGGCTGAGAAAGTGTACATGGTGAAGTCAAGAGAACATGTAGGGCAGAGTAAGCATATAAAACCATAAAACCAACTAACATATAGGAGAGCTGGGCAACAGTTACAGTAACCTTGTGAGTACATAGTAAGTGCAGAGTTTAAGTAAATACAGCTTTTTTACATTGAAGTGAGGAAGGAAAATCATTCTTATGAGGCAGATTGTGGAGGAAACACTGCTGTCCAGTGAGAAAAGGATAATGCATAAACATTGGACAGAGCAATTAGGATGGAGTGGAAGGTAGATAAAAGCAACCAATTGTATTGGAGGGAGGAGTAGGAGGAAGAACAAAGAGAGAGGTTAGTCGTGAAGAACTCAGCAGGCAGTTGGGAGGTAGGCAGAGGGAGCGATCAAGGGGTTGGAAACAGGTGCATGAGTTTGAGGCAAATAGGCTGGCATGAGTTCTTTTTAAAGAGCGCATGGGATGGCGCTTGGCAAAGTGTTAATGGTTGGGCGTTCCATTGTAGTGGGGCAGTGGAGAGAAGCTTGGGAGCATTTTGAGGTTTATACCTTGGTACCTGCAGCAGGGACTTAACAGCGTAGCACCATAGGATGGTGTTTGAGGAGACAGTAGCTTGCTAGACTATCAGGAGATTGTGACCTAATAACATTGTCCACTAGGGAACCAACTGAGTAGAGTCTCAGTGCAGTAGGTGACAGACATTTTAGGCCTGAGTAGAGTTTGCAGTGGTGTTCAAGCCGAGGGATGAGGAGGTATAGCGGCAAATGTTATTGTAGGTGGTGTTCCAAGGCACACAGCGATGACTTAGTATGGCTGTGCATATGTGACGACTCCATAGGTCAGGGCTGGTAGGATGCCACGGGCAACAGCTAGCCTTGTGGTTGGAGTAGGTGTATAGTTAGATCTATAGGCAATGCCTAGCTTAGAGTTTACTGATTTGCAAGTGGATTTGACTAGGAGATCAAAGCTAAGAGACTTGTCAAGGACAACCCCAAGATATTTGAACGAGGTAACTGTGTTAACGGAGGGGAGCCAGGGCAGAGACCGTGATGCTATTATTGCAGGATTTTAGTTTGATAGCAGACCCAAACAGCATAACTTGGGTTTTCATTACATTGAGGACCAGTTGATGGTCGGATAGCCAGTTTTGAGTTTTCTGGAAGTCTGATGAGAGGGAAGTTTAAGTCAGACAGGTTTTGGAGCTGGCAAATAGAATAATATCATCTGCATATAAGAGTGATGAACAGGAGGTGAGATCCAGGGTGATGCTGTTGATGAACATAGAGAGAAGGGGCCTAGAATTGAACCCTGGGGTACCCCAATGTTTAGAATAGCCTGGTTTGAGAAGGTGGAAGTGTATTTCACAAATTGGGCATGGTTTGACAGATAACTACTGAGCCAGTCCACAACACCCATTGAGAAACCCATAGACTTTAATGTTAGAAGAATAGGGTGGTCAACAAGATAATTTTTTTTTTTTGTTAGTTGTTTAACTAGGACTAGCACACTAAGCTGAAAGCTTTTTACAGGTGCGACCTGGGAGCACAGGGAAGTTAATGACTTGCTCAGGTCACATAGTCTGCAAGTGGAAGCTGTGGGATTCAAACCCAGGTCTGGTCTGCTGGATGTGACCAGATTTGCAGTTCAGAGCCTTAAACCACTCGCGCTATACTGCCTCCCAAATGCTTTGGTCATATCTATAAAGACTGCACTGTGAGGAGGCTCAAGGCCCATGGCGGGACAGGGTGTCAGTGATCAATTTGAGCAGGGCCATGGAGGTGCTATGGCTCTTTTGGAAACCATGTTGGGCAGAGGATAGAAGATTGTTTTCATGTAGGAAGCAGTGGTTTGAGTAGCAACGAGCTTCTCAAGAATTTTGCTTAATACAGATAATATTGCAATATGTCTATAGTTGGAAGGGTCTTTAGAGTCACCTTTCTTGAACACTGGCATGATTCTGGCAATTGTTCAGATATCAGGAACATGGCTCTGACAGAGGAATAATGTACAGATCCGGGCAAGAGGAGAGGCTATGAATGGGGCTTTCTCTTCAAAAGGCTAGGTTTAATGTAGGGCTGCAAGTTCAGTTTGCAAATTTATTTAAAACAGTCAGAACCCCCTTGTTCGTGTTCGTTCTTGCATTTAGAACATTTTCAACAAAAATGTGAACTTTGGTTCGTGTCAGTTCACCCCATTTTTTTTTTTACTGTGTTGAATTTGCCTACTAAGGCAAGACTTCACAAAGTTTACATTCCTAACCCTGACATTTGTTTTTCTACCTCCCGAGTCCTGATTCAGTTTGTAATACGGTGCGTTAGAAATTTATTGCAGCTGTTTTTGTCTTTTTTAGTTATTGCAGCTCCTGGTTGGTTGGTTGGTTGCTGCTGTTTCTTGAGACCACCTACTTGGCTCTGTCTGCCCCCAACCCCATTTAATTTCCCTACCTTCCTAGGACTCTGTCCCGATCCTCCACTAAGTGTCACACTGCTGCTGCTCCTGCTACCTCCCTAGGCACTGGCAGTAGGCACTCTAGTCTCCAGCTAGGAACAGACTCAGAGGAGGTGGTGGAGCCAATCCCCAAGTGACCTGTTCTAAGTTACCTTCTCCCTTAGATGTGACTAAGATGGGAGGGAGTAGGGACCCACCTGTGTGGCACCATCCTGATGGAGCATGCAGCTGGACAGTACAATCAGGAAGGATTCGGGTCTGTGAATAAGCAGTCAGTCCTCCTGAGACAGGAGTTGCAAGCAACTAGCCCTAGCAGCCCCTGCCCCGGTAAGATTACTGTTTAAGTCACTTGAACAGTAACTTTACCAGACGAGAGCTGCTAAGAACAGTCTAATCTTTAGACTGGACCTGGTTAAATAAGTCAATGACCAATTGAATGAACACTTGAATCAAATGTTCATTCAATCGATTGACAGGCTTGATAGCACCAGGTCCAGTCTAGGGACAGACTGACTTGTGTGTGCACTGTGCAGTGTGCAGTGCAGGGTTTAAGCCAAGGTGCCGTGCTGTCACTTGGAGGTTAGGGTCATCATTCTGGGTAAGAGGCAGAAAGTAGAGAGACGCCACCAGCTGAAGAAAGCCAGGACAGCAGACCTTTCAAACTAAGGAAATGCCTCGTAAGACGGCACATTTAGTTTTCTTTCACCATTGCAGAAGTAGGATTATAATTTAAACTTTACAACCACTACTAACCCAGGTTTTTTTTGTTAATGCATTTTAATTTTTTATTAAATGTATGTCAAGTCAATTCATTATGCAGGCTCAGCACTTGAAATGTCCAGCGATGGTTGTGACCCTGTGGTTCGGTGAGGACCGAGGATCTCGGTCATCGGAGCGCAGGGCTCAAACCATCGCTCAGCCATCAAGTGCTGAGCCTGCATAATGAATGAGGATGCTTGTTGGGGTTTAAGTTCAGCACTTGTTTCCTGTTCGCTGCTGCCCCGCTCCCAATCCCTTCCTGCTACCCTGAATGACTGTGTAGTTGAGGTGAGTGCATGCATCCATTTCTCCTCTCCCTCTCAGTCAGGTGGTGCACAAATTGGAGAGTCAGGAGACCAGCTACCAGCATGTCAATCAGCGAATAAGGATTGGCATGATTGGATGATGTTGGATGTTTCCACCTCTCCTGTTGAACTGGTAGCAACAGTAGCGACCATTGGTGAAACAGGTCGCAAAACACATGGGGAAGGGTTTATACTTGCTCCACCATGAGCTCTGTTTCATTCAGTGTGTTGTATGAGAGAGAAACAAGGTGCCATGCAGCCTGAGAGAGCTAGTCTGTCTTCTTCAGATTTGATTCATTTATCATGCTAGAATGAACTTTAGATTTTGGATCGTTCGTTCAATTCAATTGATCAGATGACATTTCTTTATTTTACGTATATTCTTCTTGTGGAAAAGTACATAAGTTCAGTTTACACACGATCTAGCTGTGTGTTGTTCAATGAGAAAAATAATATCCATTTAATAATTTCCTACTACCTACCTATACCTGCACAATAATTCAGGGCAAAAAAGAAACAATAGTACTGTAGTAGCACTACTCTTGTAATTTGTGTCTTTGTCACTGTTGCCTGGGGTGACTAGCTAGCCTATTACAAGGTATATATTCTTATTCTCATCCATTTCAGTAGTGCATTCTACATTTCCTCATGGTCCTCCTCCTGACTCTAGACTAGTTCTCCTAACTGTAATCCTAAGTTAATATATAATTAAAAATAAAATGAGAGTTTAAAAATTAAAATTACCTGGTCCTACCACCAGTGCCACAAAGGATAACAGAGGGAGGGTCAGTCAGAGTGACTCACTCAACTCATTTTGCTGTGCTGCTCTGTGAGTCTTTGGCTGTCTTTTTTACCTGTGTGGGAAATAAAAATAACCTCACTGTGTTTTACTACTTAAAGTACCTGTATTTACCTGTTAGGGAGAAAATATCCCTGTGCCTTACTACTTAAAAGTACTTGACTCGACGCAGCAAGCAGTGCTGTATTTACCTGTTAGGGAGAAAATATCCATGTGCCTTACTAAAAGTACTTGACTCGACGCAGCCATGGAGTGGTAAAAAATAGGAGCACTTCTCAGGCAATCCAGGCAACAGTAACAACAGTACAGAAAATTCAGGACGTTGCAGGAGTAACCGTCAGTGGTACTCAGAGGATGAGCACAAGGGCCATAATAGTGTGGCAGCCAGTTTTAGTAAGCAGAGTAGTGGATGATGATGATGAGAGGAGAAGACTGATGAGAGTGAGGGAAAATCAGTGGAACAGATCCTGAGTTTGTAGTAGATAAGGCAGCAGTCAGTATGTCAAGTAGTAGTAGCTCTGGAAAGTGGGATGAAGAGAAGGAATACAGAGGCAGAAAAAGAACAAAATCAAGTTCTCAGAAGGATGGCTGTGGTGCTAAAAACATTAATGATAGTGGGGCATAACTTGGAGAGTCAGACACCCACACATGCAGAGGAACAACAGAGGACAGAAAGATGGACAGGCTTCACAGGGAAAGAAAGAGATGCAGTTCAACCAGTCAGAGAGGTTGCATCTTCAAATTACTTGCAGATGGGCATGGAAACACCACAAAGAGGTAGTGGAAATAGTAGTGGCTATGGTGGTGGTGGTAGTGGTAGTAATGAACCTATCCTCCCTATAAGCAGCAGTGCAACAAAATCTGTGAAATCCATTGTGTGGGATTTTTACACAAGATAAATCATCTGGCAGCCATGTGGTTTGCAAATTATGCAAAACAAAATTAAGTCATGGTAAAGTGGGTACTGACTGGGAACATCAACAATGATAAGACATATGAACAAGTCTCACATTTATCAGTATCAGAAAGCACAAAAGGAGCACACACAAGTTGTTGCACTTCTGCACTCAGCTGAGGAGGATGAGATAATGGATGTTTACCAAGGTGATGAAGTAATTGATGTGGAGGTGGAGGATGATGAAAGTCTTCCTTCCAGTCAAAGCACAGCATCCTCTATTTCTCATTTCTACCCCTCTGACTCCACCACCACAGCCCAACATATACCATCCATGTCCACAACATCCACTCCTCTTGGTGGTAAAGGTCAAGGGAAGCAGCCCAGAAAATCAGGTGATAGCAGCAAGCATAGTGGGCATAAAATTTCTTTGAAAGACTGCTTTGAGCGGTCACAGAAATATAAGCCCAACAGGTCTGAGGCAAGGTGATTGACAAAGGCTGTTGGGAGATGATAGCCACTGACTTGCTCCATTCTCATTTGTGGCTAACCCAGGTTTTAAAGCACTCATGGAAATCGCTGTGCCAAAGTATCAGCTCCCAGCGGATCTATTTCTCCAGTGTTGCCATTCCAGATTTGTATGATGCTGTTTGGAAAAGCATGTCTGATGCTCTGAAAGGTTCAGTGGGCTGAAAGGTTCAGTGGGCAAAAGATTCATGTCATGACAGATATGTACCAGTGGTCAGACAACTGACTATATGGCTGTGACTGGCCACTGGGCAAACTTTCCTCCTCCGCCTCCTCATCATCATCATCATCATGTGGTGGCACTGAGCAGCAGCAGCAAGAAACAAGGGATTTCACAGTTGAAGGCAGGCAGCTTTATGTATTTATGGTTTTGAAAAGATCACAAAGCGGAACATCTTCTGGAGGGCCTCAAGAAAACTTTGCTGAGTGGCTGACTCCAAAGTCCTTGTAACCAGGGTTTATATTGTCAGACAATGCTTCAAATATTGTGAAAGCAGTAAGACTTGGTAAGTTTACACATGTACCAGGCTTTGCACACACTATTAACTTGGTGGTAAAAGACTTCATCAGTGAGGACCGAAATGTGCAGAACTTGATTGCAGCTACCCACACTGTGTGCATTCATTTTATCCATTCTGTGAAAGCCTGAAAGTTGTTGCAGCAGATTCAGATTGAAAACAGCCCCTCTCCACCAGATGATACAGAAAGTTCCAACCCGTGGAATTCCACCTACTATATGATGCAGAGAATGCTTGAACAACAGAAAGCCATCCATCAATATGAAGTCCAACATGGCATTGGGAAAGGAGATGTGAATATCAGCCCTAATCAGTGGCATCTGATGGAGAATCTTATAGAAACATAGAAACATAGACTTTGATGGCAGATAAGGACCGCTTGGCCCACCTAGTCTGCCCATTTCCTACTCTACAGGATAGGCCGCAGATCCTAGTTAATCAACAGCCTATTTCTTCCTACCCCCACAAGAACTGCCTTATGTCTGTCCCATGCATTCTTGAATTCTCCCACAGTTTTAGAACCCACAACCTCCTCAGGAAGGCTGTTCCATGCATCCACTACCCTCTCTGTGAAAAAATACTTCTTACATTTCCCGGGACCTCCCCTCTATCTTTAAATAGTGTCCCTTGTTCTTGCATCTCTTTTTCTGAAAGATGCTACCCTCTTAGACTTTGTTGATTCCATTGAGGTACTTAACATTTTCTATCATGTCCCCCCCTCCTTCTTTCCTCAAGGGTATACATATTAAGCTCCTTTAGTCTCTCCTCATATGGCTTCTCTTGCAGACCCTGCACCATTTTAGTTGCCCTCCTCTGGACTGCCTCTATCCTGTCTATGTCCTTGCGGAGATGGGATCTACAGAACTGGATGCAGTACTCCAGATAGGGTCTCACCAACTGTCTGTACAGAGGATATCAACTTCCTGTTTTCTGCTGGTGATGCCTCTCGTATGCATCCCAGTATCCTCCAGCCCTCCCTACTGCCTTCTCACATTGCTTGTTAACCTTAAGGTCATCTGATATGATTACCCCCAGGTCCCTTTCCTTTTGTTGTTGTTACTACCCCCCATTGTGTAATCTTCCCTGGGTTCTTGCTTCCCAGGTGCATTATTTTGCACTTTTGCATTGAATCCTAGCTGCCATACTTCGACCATTCCTCCAACCTTGCCAAGTCCCTTCTCATCCTTTCCACGCCTCCTTGTGTATCAACCCTGTTGCAGATCTTTGTGTCATCTGCAAAGAGGCATGCTTTTCCTCCCAGTACCTCTGCAATGTCACTTATAAAGACATTAAAAGGACTGGACCCAGTACTGAACCCTGCGTGTACCCCACTAGTAACCCTCTTTCTTAGTGGGCTCCATTTACAATTATCTTCTGTGTCCTGTTGTCCAGCCAATGTTTTACCCAGGCTACCAGTCTGGGACCCACTCCAAGGCTGGTTAATTTGACTATTAATCTTTTGTGGGACTGTGTCAAATGCCTTGCAAAGTCTAGGTAGGCCATGTTCGCAGCCCCTCCCTGGTCTGCTACTTTGGTCACCCAGTCAAAGAAATCTATTAGGATCTGCCTGACATGACCTTCCCGGCCAGAACCCATGCTGCCTTGGGTCCTGTGCCCCACTGGCCTCAAGGTACTCAACAGTTCTTTCCTTCAGAAGTGGCTCCATCACTTTCCCTACCACAGAGGTCAAACTGACAGATCAGTAGTTTCCTGCCTCTGTCTTGGTCCCACTTTTGTGAAGGAATCACATCCGCCTTCCTCCAGTCCTCGGTGACCACACCATCCTCCCATGATTTATTAAAAGAGTAGTCAGTGGTTTCACTAGTTCCCTTAATTCTTTTTAGAATTCTAGGGTGAATTTCATCAGGCCCCATTGCTTTGTCCACCTTCCGTTTTAGGAGTTCTTGCAGAACCCTTTCTTCTGTGAAAGGGCTGGATGGACCCCCTATCAAGAGTGTTTCTGTTAATTGGATTAGGCACGCCCCTCCTCTTTTGTAATACTGAGCAGAAATATTCATTCAGTATCCCTGCTTTTTCACTGTCCCCTCTGCCCACCCACCATTCATTCTATTCAGCCTCACTATCCTCCCTTTGTCTTTCTATACTCTCTGATATACCTATAAAAGGTTTTATCCCCTTCTTAACTGAGTTGGCTATCTTTCCTCAGTTTGGGCCTTTGATATTCTGACTTCCCTCCCTGCTTCCTTCTGCCTTAACTGGTACAGCTCTCTGTACTGCTCCTTCTGTGTTTCCTTATCTTCTGAATGTTATCTTTTCTCCTGACTTTCCCAGCCACCTCTTTTGAGAACCATAGTGGCTTTTTCTTTCATTTTGATTTGATTATTTCCTTCACACAAAGTGTGAAGCAAATATCCTTAAACCCTTTGAGGCGGCTACCAAGTGGTGAGCTCTGATGGTGCCGGACTAAGTCAGATCCTACCCTTAATTTCACTCATCAGGATGAGACGTGCGCTCCGAGTTACAGTTCTTTGACAGTGATGACAGCAATGTTGCATCACTTGTTGGAAAATGATACAAACCCTCCTGGCTGATGAGTGCATTGTAAATATGTGCAAAGCAGAACATTACATTTGGCCACACTTCTGGACCCTCGGTTTAAGGATACAATTGAGACATTCTTCAAACCACATGACTTTAAAGACCTGGAACACTATTGTGAACTGTTAATTGAGAACGTGTCAGCATGTATAGTTCAGAAAAGTAGAACATCATCAGTGCCCTTTGGCAACATTCAAATTCTGACCAAAATCTGATGGAGAGGAGGGAGCACAATCTGCTGTTGCTGCTGCAGCTGCCGCCACTACTACTGATGCTTTGGCTCATCAAACGCAAACCAGAACTGCTGCTACACCACATGAGGACAAACCACTGTGAGGCATGCTGTCAGACTTTGGTCTAATAAAGACAGTTGGGAAAGCTCAGGTGGCAATAGTGGTACCAGAAGTCCCTGCTGCAAAATGGTTAAGGATTATATGGAGGAGGCTGTACATCTCACTGCAGGTGATGAACCATTGCTTTACTGGCAACAGAAAAATTGATGTGGCCTTCTTTAACTGAGATCGCAATTGAATACCTCAGTTGCCCACCTGCCAGCACACATTCAGAGAGAATTTTAGTGCTGCTGGTGCAATAGTGAATGACAAAAGAACATGTCTTTCCATGAACAATGTAGCGAGGCTCACTTTTAAAAATGAACCTGCCTCAGTTCAAAAACATATACTGTCCCAAATTTATGCAGGGTGACAGCACACAGATGGCATCATGCCACACTGATGAAGACGACGATGATGGTGAAGGATTCTGTTGCCACTTGTAGCCACTAGCCTTTCCAGCTGTCTTTCCTCCACTGGTGGGTCCCCTGTCTCCACCTCATCCTGGAGTTCCATTAATTTCAGAAACAAACATCCACTGCTGGTTCTCATGTGCCACTAAGGCCCAATCTGACTAGCACCAGAAATTGAAGGACCACTGCATATGGCAGTTCAACTAAAATAACCAGAAATGACTGCACATTGTCACACAGCTCTGTCTTCATCCATTTGTTTTATTGGATTTTATTACAGAATACTCACTCAATGAATACTTATTACTGGCTGTTAACAAACAAAAACATTAATAAAATAAATAAATAATAAATAACTGTTCTTCTGGTTCAATTCCAGATGGAATTTAATGGAAATTTAATTTGAAAAATGTTTTTTTGCTGTAAAATGTCAACTTTACAATACAGTCCCAATTTCAGTGTTGCACCCAATGACATCCAATGTTTTGATCTGAAGGAACCATTCACTAGACAGAAACTGTTTTCATTATAAACTGTAAAATGAAAATAAAAAATAGATTTTACAAAATGCTTTTCCCACATACTGCACTAACTGACTAGCATGACAATAAAAAATCACTGATCTTACCATAGCCCCTGTCTGAAACTCCAAGCCCTTCAAACCCCGGACACTCCTCTTACAAATGCTATTCATCCTCCATTGTTAGACATCAAACCATGTACGTGACCTGGCATCATAAATAAACACAATTTGCAGATGGTATACTGTTATGGGTTTTCAATTATTCTGAGTAAAGATGAGGAAGGGGCAGATGTTTGGGAGGGTGGACAAATAAAGTAATACAGTATTGACATAGTTACCTATGGAGGTATAGGGATCAGGGCAGGAGAGTGTGGTGGTAATGTATTACTAACATCGGCACTAGTTACTCAGAATAACAGAAAGCCCCAAACTAATAACTACGGACAAAATTTAAAGTACAAACATAATTTAATCCACACCATGTGGTAAAGCAAAGCATACATTGCCCCAGTGCATTCGGCACCATGCCTTTCTCGGGGAGGGCACTGAGGAAGGTAAAGTACAGAAGTGCTGGGCACTGTGGCATTTGCTTTACCACATTGTATGGATTAAATACATTTTGTACTGTAAACTTCTGTCCATGTACTTATTTGGTACTAAAGCAGCTGAAGATATAGGTACCACGGCACCAGTTATTTTGAACTGGGTCTCTATTAGTACCTGAGTATAACAGTGGGGAAGATTTAAAATTATTGTAACAGGGTGTAGCTCAGGGGTTAACCTTTGAGGTGCTCTGTAACCAGATTTAAAAGCTAAGTTGTCAGGATAATACAAGTCATATATCATCCCTGACCTTTACCGCTTTGTTAAATCTGTTTCAACACTAGTATTTTTGAGCATCTGCTGGTAACCAGGTGGTTCTATAACATATAAGCAGTAAGCTCATTCTCACCTGGTTCTATTAACTATAAAAAATCCACATATTTTATTTTGCATGTTTGGGAATATACATGTAATACTAAGATTCTAACTTTAAGAATGGTAAGTTTTGCAAAGCTTTCGAGCACCGAGACAGAATTCTATGCAACAAAGCTTTGCAATACTTAATTGTATTTATATCATTCTTAGTACTACATGTACTTTCCAACAAAAACAGTACTTCTGTGGATTTCTTAATTAATAGAACCATGTAACTAAAGTTTTTTTTGCTATATATTACAGAACTTTGTTATACCATGTAGAACCTGGTTTTACTTAGTAGAACTTGTTTTTTACATAGTAGAACTAGTTTAATTTGTAGGACCTGGTTCTACTTGGTAGAACCTGGTTTTACTTGGTAGAACTTGATAATAAATGGAGAACCCAGTTCTACCTGGTAGAACCTGATTCTACTGGGTTCTACTTGGTAGAACCAGGTAGAACTTTTTGGGTTCTACTCAGAAAGTTTGCAACTGAGAACTTTAGGGGTTTGCGTAGCCCTAGTTTAAGCCATCAGAGCCAGTACTAGTGTTGTCTGGGATAGAGTTTAGGAGTTTTAGTACTTCAGACCTAGAGAAGGCTTTGAAGTAAAAGATTGTCTTGATGTATCCATGTGTGGCTCAGTATGTATGCCTACAGGTTTCACTGTAGGGAAGGCCGAGGTGTATTGGAAAGGTCAGAAATTATTGGTTGAAGAAATTAGCAATTGTCCATGGATCATTACAGTGGATACCATTTAAGATCATGTTATTTGGAGTAGGGGACTGGGTGGACCCCAGGAAGGACCTAACATGCATCCAGAATTGTCTAGGCTCTCCTGCTCCATCAGTGAGGAGATGTTTACAATATTTGCTTTTGGCAAGTCGTATTAGTGTTTTACATTCTTCTCGTTGGGCTCAATAGAGGTCATAGTCAGCTGGAAGACCAAAGAATTTAAAACTTTTCCAGCTCATATCTCTCATTTTTAGTTTGGAAAGGAAGTCCTTTTTAACCGTCTTGTTTGTTGTCCCTTCACTCTACGAGAGTAGGGGTATGGATATCCTGGAGTGTCAAGAATTCATGAAGGAAGATGTCTAGGACTGACTGGGCATCATTAGCTCTGTATAGATTGTTCCAGTCAATTTGAAAGACATCAATTTAGAAAGTGTACTGGATCTAAACTAGAAAAGTTCCTAAAGGTGATATACTTTGGAGGCGGGGTAGGCTTTGTGGGGGCGGAGACCATAGACATAAAATGGGGGAGTGGTCCGTGAGTGCATCAGCAAGTATACCAGCAGTATGTATGTGTTCAGGCTGACTAGTTAGGGCCCAATCAATTAGGGTGCTAGAGTTTGTGTGCACAGCTGTCCTGGTAGGTTCAGTAATTAGCTGATGTAGCTTATGTTGCATGATTTGGGATAGAAAGTTGGTTTGGCAGTTTCCCAACAAGTTTAAGTTAATATCACCCACCATAATCACCTCATTTGACCCAGTTGGCGGTGTTGTCTGTTCAAGTAGCTCCACGGGACCAATGAGGCCACTGCTTGGGGGTTATAGACTCATAAAATATGTAGTTTTTTGTACCTAAGGTGAGTATCGATGTAGTGACTCACAGTAGGGAGGTCAGGCTTAATCCTCAATCAAAAGCAGAAAGAGTAACTCTGTTAAATGCATTACAGCCCTATCTGATATCCTCCATATATTGTAGTATGAGGTGATTTCAACTGAGAAATCCCCAAACCAGGGAGACCTTTAGCTGGAAGAAAATATATTGTGGCCTTAGGGAAACCATTTTAAGTTGCAGAACTGAAAGATTGTGTAAAATTTCAAACTCATGGACCATCCTACACATATTGAAGAGGTAGAATAACCACATCTATATAAACTTTCCTACACCCAAAAAAAAAAAAAAAAAAAATAACAGGTGGCGCCTAATACATCAGTACTAACTGACCCTAGGATTCTGAATGGAATTACCAGAATACTGTGTGGAAAGAACCTCAGTACATGATCTGTATGACAACATAGGAGAGTGGTGGGTGGCCACAAAATCAGATATAAAACAAGCATTTGTCAATGCGAATGTTTGATTGCTGATATTAGCATTGGACATGGAGGAGTTAGATGCAGAATAGGAGTGGCAGTGAAGTATTGAACTCACGCTAATCCCACCTCCAAACTGCAGAGATGGACAGGCATTGGGGTGTGCCTGTGGTCACTGCCCATAATGCTCACGGCATTTCACCTCACCCTATCCTGTAGACATTGACAAGTGTTGAGGTGTGCCTTGGGGTGTTCATCTTCACAGTCACCCCATTTCATAAGGACATATGCTGAAATGGGTGCAGTACAGGAGAATGGGTGAAGTCTGGGGATGAAGAGTGCAAGGCACACCTCGATGCCTGTCACTGGCTTCAGTGTGGGGTGGAATGGCATGAGCATTACAGCCGTGATCCAGAGTTACACCTCTGATGCCTGTCAGTCTGTACAGGGTGGGATGTTATGGTTAGAAACCCTAATGGCCTAGGGCGTGTGTTGGTATTTGAACTACAGATTTTCAACATGGTCTTTTTGTGACCCCCACCTCATGAAAGCATTTGGGACCTCTTCTCATGAACAGTGGCAGTGTAATTTTGTTACTGTGTCCCGAACTCGAGTTCCCACAGCGACCATGTCATTCTGCGCCAGATGTGTGAAAACACAGATCAGACAGGATGTGAAGAATGACAGCTGTACCATCCATAGGGAGGTGTGAAGAGATGGCAATGTTGAAAAATCTGTAGTGAAAATATTAAAAGTGCTCGAAGTTCCGAGTGTACATGGAAACTGCTCAACACATGCTTGTACCGCAGTCATTTAGTGGAATTATTTCACAAAATTTTCAACATAGGCATTTTGTAAGCTCTGCTCATGAACACTGTCATTATGATTTTCTTAATCTGTCCGAAACATTAATTTCCTCCAGCGACTGTGCCATTGTGCACCAGATGTGCAAATGCATATTTTGGGCAGGATATGAAAAATGACAGCTATACTGTTTATAAGGAGGTGGAAAAATGCCAATGTTGAAAATCTGAGTGAAAATATTATAAATTTCTGTACTTCGAGCATACCTGGAAACTGCACAACACACACTTGTAACACAGTCATTTTATGGATTTTTGTCACCAAATTTTCAACATAGGCATTTTAGGTCCTCTGCTCAAGAACAGTATCACTATGATTTTCTTAATGTGTCCCAAACACTGATTTCCCACAGCAACCGTGCTATTCTGCACCGGAAGTACAAAACACATTTCGCCAGCATGTGAAAAATAACATCTGTACTGTTCATAAGGAGGTGTGGAAATACCAATGTTGAAAATCTGGAGTGAAAATATTACAAATTTGCAAAGTTATGAACATGCGAGAAACTGCACAATGCATGCTCATAACAAAATCATTTTATGGACGTTCATCAACAAATTTTCAACATAGGCATTTTAGGACCTCTGCTCATGAACTGTGTCATTGTGATTGTCTTAATGTGTCCCAAACACTGATTTCCCACAGTGACGGTGCTATTCTGTGTCAGAAGTGTGAAAACACATTTCGGTCAGGATGTGACAAATGACAGCTATACTGTTCATAAGGAGGTGTGGAAAATGCCAATGCTGAAAATCTGAAGTGAAAATATTACAGATTCCGCAAAGGTATGAGCATGCGGAAACTGCGCACGCACGCCATAAACAGTCATTTTTTGATTTTACACCAAATTTGCAACATAGGCTTTTGAGAGCCCACTTCATGAAAACTGGCACTGTCATTTTGTTACTCAATCCTGAAAGGTAATTCCACACAGTGACCACAAAATCACCTTTCAGAACTGAATAATGCCATGACAGTGGTTAAATTCACGAGGAGCGTCCCAATAACTCCATGTTAAAAGTTTGGTGCCAAAATTCCCCAAAATGCCTGAGATATGCACCAAAGTTGAAAACCCTATTTATGTCATTATACAGCTTACGGCATTTCTTCAGCTCGTGGCCGCTTTGAAGAGTGCAGATGTGTTCCTGGCCCACTGAAGATCATTGTGCTGGACTACAGAGGTAAGTATGGGGTGATGGTGTGTGAGGAGGCAGGGTGCGAAAGGGTGGACGCGGTTGGGGAGAGGCCACCAAACTCAACAAGGAACTGTTTTCTGTTTTACAGGTTTAAAAACACACACACAAAAAAGAGAAACATCATGGGCCATTTTTTTTCAGGGACATTTGGCACACTGGTGTGGGCTCTCAGCATGCCACCTGAGTTTTTTTGTGGGGATGTAGCCAACAGGAGATTGGCACCCTGTCGGCACATACCAAGGGAGGAGAGGTGAGGGGATTGGGCACCCCTTGGCACACAACAAATTGGGAGGACATTATTCCAATGGGGAATGGGCCCCATTGGCAAACTGAACTGGGAAGGGGACTGAAGCTGATGGGACTGGGGCTCCATTAACAAAGAAAGACTGTTGGGGGCACATGATGTCGAGGGATTAGGCACCCATCAGCACACAACAAATTGGGAAGGGGTTACATTATGCTGACGGTGAGTGGGCTCGTCAGCAAATGAACTGGCCAGGGGCATGCGGACGGCAAGGTACCACCCGGCATGATGGGGTTGCTCCTTCATTGCAGCAGAATGGCTGACGCCTGCACTGACTTAGGTGGCCCTGATTGCAGCAGTGAAAATGTTTCAAGGTGGTGGTACGCTGGCTGAACTAGCATCAGCAACAGTGTGCCACTGCATTGGGAAATGAGGGCCAAGCCTAAGAATGCAGTGGTGGCATTAGTTACTACAGTGCCACACCTCCAAACCCACTTCTCTCCTAAGCTACCACATAAGGTTTCTTGCACATGCACACAAACAAACATAAAAAGTGTTGCTGCTGAAATGAAGTTGTGGTTCATATAGTTCTTAATGAGTGAAGAAGTATTTCACCTAGCAAAATGACACAGCGTGACACTTCACCCAGGAGTTTACTTGGGCAGGAACTCTCAGAACTCATTTCCACCTCCTCTGTCAACTTTCTCCATTGAGTACTGTTCGAGAGTTTCACCTCCTATGGATGGTAGTTCCACTTCCTACAAATGTAGAGATTAGAGTTCCACCTCCCAAACATTTCCAGCTACTTTGCTGGTGTAGTGCCACTAGGTGTAGTTTCTCTGAGTGGCATAGGTGCTTCACAATGGGGCATATTCTCAAAAGGGTGTAGTGCCTATGTGACACTTATCTGTGGTGGGTAAGCAGCCCTACATGAAATACCCACCTAGCAGGGTCCGCAGCATGCATCAACAGTGCACCCACTATTGTGCACCGGTCCCCAGCCAATCTCTCCAATCCACCACTGGGCCAGGCCATGGTGTGCCAGGGAGCATGCCCATCTCTCCGCTATACAGAAAAGTGTGGAGTGCTAGGATGGTGGGAAATGTTACACCCTGGGAACCCAGCCATAAGTGTCTCAGTATGTACCCTGCCCAGCGATCACCGGAGGGGAGCAGCAACAGGGTCCACCTGCACACTTCAACCCCAGCACACTGAGCTGCCAGGGTGGGATAGGGGCAGCCATTTGGGTGATTGCCCATATGTTCCATGATCCCAGATCCACCCTATACCACACTTCCTCCCTGTGGCACAAGGGATCCACTCCAGGAACCAGGATGGGCATCTGACTGTATGTATGCCTGTGTCCACAGCTCCACACCTATCAGCCCCCTAAGTCCTGCACACCGGGTGGTAGGGCCATGGACTGGTGCCTGCAGGTGCTTGCAGTCATAAATCCGCTCACCGTGTACCTGTCCATAGCTGCATAGGTGCACAGGCACTTTCTGCCTGCATCAAGAGTAAATTTGGCACAGTGGTGAATAGCTCCCAATGTGAATAACTACATGAAGTGCCACTTTGCATGTCATGAAGTTGGAAAACTTCAAAATTAATTTGCAAAGAATGTTTCCTGACTTCAGAATCTCTAATTGTGTCCCACTGGATTCATTTTTGATTAGTGATCATAAAGGAGTAGGAAAAATAAACCTGCTATCTACTAATTCACCACTGTAGTTTAGAATAAGAACCAGTGGTGCTTGTTCACTCTCTTTATGAGACAGAGATTTAGGAGCAAATTTTTATCAAAGGCAGAAACATAAGAACATGGAATCTGATGGCCCAGTGCTATGGTAGGTTATTCACCCCATCCCTTCCACTTCCTCTAACTTCCTGTTTCCAAATGGGATTATGAATCATCTGGCCTTGTCCAACTCCATATTTTAACCCACTTACTTTCCTTGCCCTCACAACCTCCTCCAGTAATCTGTTACAAGGTTCCACCACCTTTCCATGAAGAACAACTTTCTACATCATTCTTCAGTTTACCTCCAGCCAATTTCCAACTGTGCCACCTTGTGACTTGTCTAGTTCTAACAAACAGGTCTTCACAATTTATCATATTTATACCGCTAGAAACTTGTAAGTCTCTATCATGTCCCTCCTCTCCCATCTGCCCTCCAGCGAGTACATGTTCAGGGCCTTTAGTGGGGCCATACTGTGTGATCTCGACAAGTCACTTAACTTCCTTGTGCTCCTAAGTCGCATCTGGAAATAAGCTTTGGCTTAGTGTGCTACTCCTGGTTAAATAATGTTCTCTTTCCTTTTAGATGTTCCTTGTAAGATCTACCCTAGCCCACAATGATTTTCCCTTTGTTGCACTGACTTCAGCCAATGTATGCCCTTTCTCAGGTGAAGACCACAAAACTGGGCACAGTACTCCAGGTGAGGCCTCACCAATGATCTGTATAGGGTCTGTATCCCGCCGCCAATTCTTACAGTTAAACCCCTCCTTATACACCCTAGCATCATAGATGCCTTCTGTAAGCCTTATTGCACTGTCTGATTTGCTTGTCTGAGTCACTGATGAGGACTCTCATATCTCTCCTCTGCTGAAGTGGCCAGCTTAACCCTCCCATCCAGTACTCTATGCACAAGTTCTTATTCCTCAGTGCACCAGCTTGCACTATTAGTTTACCGTTGTTGAAGGTAAAGCTTACTAATCTGTTGTTGTCTGGGTCCTTCTTCTCCCTCCCTTATGTAGTGAGACTACATCCATAGTTCTCCAATTCCTCGGCACTGTCCCCAACTCCAGTGAATCTTTAAATAGTTGGGAGAAGGGCCCTGCCAGCTCTGAAACAAGTTCCCTTAGTACCTTTAGGTGCCGCCATCTGCCTGACCTCGTCCACGTGTAGGCAACAACATACTTCCTACCAGTTCAGCTGTAATCACCACCCTTCCATTTCCTGCACCCCAATGTGACAGCCTTGATCCCTCCACTTTCCTGTAGAGGTCCATCATCCCTACCATGGACATTGAGTAGAAGTAGATGTTCAGGAGATTGGCATTCTGCTCATTGTCTTTCACCACCTTTGCCCCTGCTAGCCTGTCAATCCCTCTCCTAGCCTACCTTATTTCCTGAATGTATCAAAGGAGTTCCTTTTCGACTCACCCTTACACCCTGAGCAATCCAAAGCTCCATGTCTGCCTTCACCCTTTTATTATTGCCTTCACCTCTTTCAACGTTGCCCAATATTCTCCTCATTCTTTCTCACCATTGGCCACCTTATAGCTTATAAAGGCCTTATTTTTGGCCTTTGCAGCCTCCCTTACCTACTTAAAAGTACCAAACTGGTCTCTTGGGCTTGTTTGTTTAACAGCGTTCTAGAACAAGAGGCTATCACCTCAGAACTAAGATAGGAAGTTAACCCATATCAAATCAATGGTAGAAAACCTTAAGGACCTAGATATGTGGAATCCATGGGCTATCCCTTCCATTACACCTTGCAACATAAAATATGAGCATGTCGACATTAATTCTTTGAGATGTGAGCTCTCTAGATGTCTTTAGTCAACTGTAAAACTTCCTTAAAAATATTGCATAGCCATTTAATCGAATAGTGACTGTGAGTAACCAGTTTTCCTAAAGACAGATTATACTGTACAGTAGGTTTGAAAAGACAGTCAAACTAGAATCACTCAGTTTACTTTCAAATTCTGTAATATTTCAGGAGAGAATTGAGAGTACTTTTCCATTATTTTCATGATACTGCTGAAACCAACAGTCAGTCTTTTCTCTGTTGTAAAAGTCAAACCTGTCAGTAAGTGGAACTTGTGGAAGGTAGGTTGTACTGAATATTCTGAGAAGTTTTGGTAACCATAACCCAGGGTCTTCATTTCAATGAGTCTGTAGAGGCTTCTCCATTTCACTGATTCCACAATTGACCTGGCCCTGTCCAGTATATACTTCCAGTCATTCCACCCGGAGTATTCTCTACCAACCCAATCGATAAAAAGGTGTTCTTTTAAATTCACAGACTTTTCTCATTAAATAGGAATTCAATTTCTTGTTGTCATTCTCTAGTCTGTGAATACAAAATATAAGCTCAGAATTTCTGCTAACATGCCCATTCCATTGAGTTTGCTCCTTGTTTTTGGTAGGTTTAGATGATACTAATCAGAGATGAAAGAGATTGGTTTTGTAAGTATGATTTAGGAGAACCTTCCAAAATTTGTCTTGTGATATGAAATATGTTAAGCTTGGGTTCCTCAGTATATACTGCTAAGTTTTCCAAGGAGGACTAATTTCTTGCTGGGCTTCGCAATAGACATTAAAAAACACCAGCATAATCTAACTCATCTTGTTAAATGCCAAATAGTGAGGAATCAGTTTTACATATTTATCAGTCTGTCAAGTGATTTTGAGTTCTCCAAAAGTAACTTAATTAATCTGAATAAAGAGTCTAGAGGTTTTATTTTTCAATACACCATGGCCTAGATATTCAAAGGGGTTGCGCTTGGCACAACTGAGGTGCACCAGTGCAACCCCAGAAATGTGCCCCGGCCAATATTCAAAAAGGAAAATGCAGCACAATTCCCGATGCACGGGGCACAAAGATAATATATACAAGCGCATCTCAAGGAGTGCACATGCATATGCACATCCCGATATTCAGCCAAGGGGTGTGGGGTGCATGTCGTGCACAACCCGATGCACCTGCATACCTGGCTCAAAGTTAAGCCCATAAAAATGGCTCAAGTGCCAGCCACCCACAGGTGTGCTGCTGTGCTGCAATGCGCAATACAGCAGATGCCAGCCATGGGTGGCTACCCCCACACTGGCTGTAAGCACCCACATATGTCCTTGGTGGTCCAGTGGTACCCCACCCTCTGGTAGTACCGATTGTCTGAAATACAGTACAAGAAATGCCTTGGTAGCCTAGTGGTTTCCACCCTCCCATAGCTCCAATCCTCGAATAATACATGTTTTATAATTCCCTGGTAGTCTAGTGGAACCACCTCTTCCTGTAGCCCTGATCGCTGAGAAATAAATGTTTAATAATGCCCTGGTAGTCTAGTGGAACCACCTCCCTCCCTGTAGCCCTGATCGCTGAGAAATAAATGTTTAATAATGCCCTGTTAGTCTGGTGGAACCCCCTTCCTTCCTGTAGTCTTGATTGCACAATAAATAAATGTTTAATAATGCCCTGGTAGTCTAGTGGTACCCCTGCCCCTCCGTAGCTCGATTGGCCAAAATAAAAATATAATAAATGCTCTGGTGGTCCAGTGGTTCCCCCTGCCCCATCCTGGAACACCGATTGCCCATACATGCAGATAATAAGTCCCTGGTAGTCTAGTGGTAACCTTCACCCTTCATAGCCCTGATCACCCATAAACCCAATGTAATAATTCCCTGGTGGTCCAGTGGCATTTCCCCACCCACACAGGACCCTCTGCCCACCTAGCTGAATGAAGTCATTCATTCATTCACATATTTGGTAATTATTACAGTATACACTGTAAGCCCATTGGTCCACAGTGTGGACCAATGGGCTGACAGTTGATACTGTAAGCTGTCATCTGGCCAGCAGCTGCAGAGGTATGGGTGGGGTTTGCTGCTGCCTGCCGATAATGGGGGGAATTGGGTGGGCAGGGGGTCCTGTGGGTGGGGGTGCAACTGAACCACCAGAGAATTATTTACATCAGGTTTACGGGCAATCAGGGCTATGGATGGGGTGGGGTTACCACTAGACTACCAGAGACTTAATATCTGCATGTATGGGTGATTGGTGTTCTGGGATGGGAGGAACCACTGGACCACCAGGGCATTTGTTGTATTTTATTTTGGCCAATCAGGGCTATGGAGGGCAGGGGGTACCACTAAACTAACAGGGCATTATTAAACGTTTATTTCTTGCCGATCGGCTACGGGAGGGTCCACTAGACTACCAGGAATTATAAAATATCTATTATTTGGGGATCAGAGCTATGGAAGGGGTGGGGATGAACCACTAGACTACCAGAGAAATATGTAACTTATTTGCTGGGGATCAGGGCTACGGGAGGGGGTGCCACGGAACCCTCTGGCAGCACCACATGCTGTACAGGTTGCCATGTGCATTTCACTGGCTTGCTCTGCAAACACATGCAATGGGGCCATAATGACATGCAAATGGACCCATTTGTGCCTTGCATGTATTATTGCACCATTTGCATATTACTGGTTGAAGATCAGGAATTTATGCACAGTGTAACTCTGTTGCGCTTGGCACAGTTCCCATTCCTGGTATTCAGCCCTTGCCTGGGGATGCGCCAGTGCATTATATTTGTGCAGTACAGATATCCAATATATTCAAAGGTGATGTGCCATGGCTCATCTCTTGTGAATATATCCTCGATCTTGCACCAGTGCAACTCAGTTGCACTGTGCCACCATACGCCATTGCCAGGCACACTTCGAATATTGAGGCTCATGTATCTGGAGAACTCGTTCTGCTCCTATTAGATCTAACCTCACTGTACTCCCATATGTTTCTTAGGCAGGTTCTTACTTAACAGAATTCTTCCTATTTCCTTCAATCATTAGAATCAGTTCAGTTTGTGCTTCTCTTTTAATATTATCTTTTTCTGAACCTCAAAGTAGGGCCTGTGCAAAATTTGAAGTTTGTACTGATGAATCTTTCACATTTTTCCTTTTAGTTTTCTCCCTCCACCTCGTAACTTATGTCAAATGTGTTAGGATCTTGATAGAGGAAGTTAATGGAAGGGGACTGTCTGGTGGATCTTGTGTTTGATGAAGCAGATTAGGAAGCAATGAGTCATACTTTAACCCCATAAGCAGAGATGGGCGGTAGCTGAATTCCTCCGTGAAGTGATTCACGGAGTGAAAGCAATTCTTGAGTGCTCCACAATGCAAAAGCGGAGTACTTCGCGTTATAATGGGTAATGCGAGTCCATTGAAAACATTGACTTTATGCTACTCCACCTTCCCAAACCACTACTCCAATTATTTATGGCAAAGTACATTGAAAACAATGTACTTTGCCTCACTTCACCTTGTTTTTAAGCTCCAAAGGTGAATTTTGCAGTGATTCATGGGATTTCAGGTCACGTGGGCTCTAGATTGTTCTGCACAGCCTCAGTTTGGGGTAGTGTGTGTAGGAAGTTTTAGGAGACAATCTGCTCTGAGAGCTCTCTGCAATTCAAACCTTCTAAAAGCTGTTAAAAAGTATTTTTGTGTAAATTTTTTGCTGAAACTTTAGTTCATCGATTATAGGAAACCCTCCTGTGCTCATATCATCAAGCGCTTATTGTTTGTGTGTGATTTTGAATGTTAATGTACAACATTCAGTCTGTGTACTGAGAGACAGTGGAAGTGTGCTTTGGGGAGGGGCATATCTGTGGTGTAGGTAGATTAACTTGGAGAAAAGACAGTGCTATCTGTTTTGGTGATATTTTCTTGTATAACTGTGTTAATGTACACACAGTAATATTTTCAATAATTCTTGCCATTTTTTGTTGATTGCTGTGGTGCAGCAGTGCATAATTTTAGTTTGTTAAAAATATGTGGTTATATTACTGAAGTTTTCAATTTGCTAGCATTACTTAGAGTGTGTGTGAGTATGTGTGATGCGTGTCATCAAATCAGGCACCTTTTATTGTCCCACATAATTTCAGCAATGTGAACCTGCTATCCACTGCAGCTGTGTGATTTTTGTACTTCTTTGTGGTATCTTTACTGGTACTAGTACTAGTGACTGCTACTGCAGCAGTGCAGTACATTGCCCCCTGTGGCCCACCCAACCGGCAAAGGTATTCTTTTCCAGATTTGAATTTCTGACGGTGAGCACTGGTTAGGTATTAAGTCTTTGCATCTGCATCTCTTCAGTGCGCAGCAATCTTAATCTGTCTGTGCACTTGCATCTCTTTAGGCCCAAGCTCCATCTCTAACTTAAGTCACAGTTGTTTCTTTGGATTCCTTCAGAGTACTGGACAGGTGTGGTGCAGAATTCTGCATGAACCTTGTACTCATTAATATTCGTTTTAAGTCAGGACCATCATCATGAGTCACTCGTGATACAAATCACGCTCTTCATCATCACGGTTACAAATGCAGTCACAAATCACGATTTACGATCACGTCACTTAATCACAACATTAATTTTTTACTAGCTACTTGGATGTATTGTAAGCCTGTTTTGTAGTATCTCCATGCTTCACTACCCCACCATTGTACTCATTAATGAGTGTTTTAAGTCGGGAGTTTTGTGCCATACCTCATCGGGGCCTGAGGAAGTACAGCCGTAGGCATTCACGCTTCTTCATCATCACGGTTACAAATGCGTCACAAATCACGATTTACAATCACGTCACTAATCACAACATTAATTTTTTACTAGCTACTTGGATGTATTGTAGCCTGTTTTGTAGTATCTCCATGCTTCACTACCCCACCATTGTATTCATTAATGAGTGTTTTAAGTAGGGAGTTTTGTGCCACAACTCATTGGGGCCTGGGAAGCACAGCCATAGGCATTCACGTCTTTCATCATCCAGTCACAATGCAGTCACAAATCATGATTTACGATTACACTTCAATCGCAACATTAAATCTTACTTCCAGAGGGCTCTTGCAGTAGGTAATTACATATAGGACTGATGCTGGCTGGCATCAGGACCCAACGGAAAATTTCTAGCTAGAAGTCTCTGGCAGGGACTGCCCCACATCAGGTGACCGACATCATGCAGTGTCAGTATAAAGAGGCGGTCCCCACACCCTCTTCGGTTCTTTCCGCTGTTAGCCGTGTCAGCGCCTCGTGAGTAAAGTTCAGTACCGTCAGCTCTCGCCGGTAGTTTTACTGTCTTTTTCGATTCTTCGACTAAATCGTCAGGCGCATTCGATCGTATGTCATCCCTACACCTTCTGAGCACAAAAATAAGTGCGACCATGCAGCTCCAACTCCGCACAAGGACGGCCATTCCCAGTGCCTCTTCTGTTCAGGCCTGGATGATCAGGTGGAGAATTGCCAGCACTGCCTAATTCACGACGCCACCCGCAGATGGAGGCAGCAGTCCCGGAGGCCCACACACTACAGAAGAAAATGTCCTCCATGGAGAAGGAGTAAAAAGCTCAGGCAGGTGTCCACTTCCCGAAGGCCATCGTAAGAAGAAAGACAAGGAGAAGCACCGATAAGGGCTTCTCATCCACCGCATCTTCTTTGGGAGTCGCCGTGCTACTGGTAACATCCCTCTGGGGACGGCTCCATGACGGCCACCTTGAGGTTTCCAAGGTGGTGTCGGCTTCCTGTCTGGCTCCGCCGCCCCGGGCTATTGGAGGCCTCTTGCTCCCAGTAAAGCCGCCACCGTGCAGCCTACTGGTTCGAGCAGTTCCAGTAAGTCGGACGCCAGCTTCTCGATGCCCTCATGCAAATGGTCAATAAGTCGCCTGACCTTCGGGTGGCACAGCCCTCTTCTGCCCGACAAGACCGCTCCTCCTTCACGACCTGCCTTTGGCGATGGGTCCAATAAGTCAGACGTCGGTTCCTCCGGCGTCCGCTCAAGACTATGCTGATAAGTCAGACATCGGCCTGCCTGACGCCCACACGGTGGCTGAGCTGAAGCTAGACCTCTCACATCTGCCATTCCCGCCCGCTGCAGCCTTTGCTGCCCTCCAGGGACCCTGGGTCTCCCTCAGCCTGACCCCAGGGATTTTTCCTCCATCCCCTGGTGATGCCGAGATTCCTGCTGCACTCCATCAGCCATCCGCCCGCTGGGCTGACTGACCTGATGTTGGCTCCCCGGACGCTGGCTCCGACACCAGTCTTGCCTATGCCGGTGACATCCCCTTCCAGATGCTGCTCCAACGCCGGGCCTTCTGCCCATCAGGCCTTCTGCTCCAGGCCCACCCGTGGGCCCTCCAGCCAGGCCATCTCCAGCAGGCCCCGGTTCCCGGGTATCTGACGCTGTTGTATCCAATGCCATCTTACCCGGATCTGCAGTATCTGATGCCCCTGTACCACGCCGGCTATCCGATGCTGCAGTACCTGGTGCCTCAATACCTGATGCGGGTTTCCCCGTCGGGTTATGGATACGCGCCTATGGGTACAATCATACCTGTATCCCCTCCTCTTCCTCCTCCACCGCCCCTCAGCTGCTGGTGGACTTGAAGAGACTCTGGCCTCCTGGTGGGCTGAGGCCAAGGCTCAACTCACCAGAGAGGTGGAGAGTCGTCTCACGATGATGGTGCCGATTCTGCTCCCATACGTCCGCGATGACAGACTCCTCCCCACCTCCGACACCAGGGGCGAGCCTCTGGTTCCAGGGTGGGGCAGGATACACTTCACCGAGGACCTTCCAAGGGGTCCATTCCTCCCCACGCCAGGAGAGTGAGTCTTCTCTTCCTCTTCATCTTCTTCCTCCTCGGACACCTCGATGACCCATGGTTGCTCTGAGCTGGACGACAAGCCATGCCTCCCTCTAAGCCCAGGTCTAGGACTCCTCCAAGTCTCCTCCGAGGATCCTTCCTACGGAGTTGCTGTGCAAATCCAGGAGGTTCACAAGTGGCATTCCTTGAGTTGGATCCATGTGTAAGAAAGTCACTGAGCATCTGGACCTGCCAGAGACAGCTCCTACATTGGTGCCACCCTGGATTGAACCTCATGCCGACCTTGTTTCCACTGTTTGGAAGCAACCGTCGGCTTTAGCCCAGCTTCCTCGGAAGTCGAACAGGCTATATCAGGCTCCCGAGGGTGCTGACTTTCTAGATTCTCACCCTCGAGCTGATTCAGTCCTGATTAGCGCCGCTCATGGCGGACAGCTAACCCAAACATCTGAGCTCATCTCCACCTGACAAAGAATCTCGTCTTCTGGACCAGTATGGAAGAAGATCTATGCTTCTTCCTCTGGGAATTAGGGCCCTAAATTATGTCGGTCACATGAGGGATTACCAGAAGGTGATTCTTAGTGAGGTGGAATCCAAATTGGACTCCCTTCCTGACTCTCAAGTCAAATAGGAAGTGTCTGACCTCGTCCCCTCTGCACGTTTGGCCAGGTTGACACATGCTTCGTACATACGGTGCAGTGGACACTGCTGGTAGAGTCCGCTTTTGCCGTAGGCTTATGGCATCATGCCTGGCTCCATGTTTGGGACTGATCCCAGAAGTGCAGTCCAGCTATTCAGAAAGCACCCTTCCAGGGTTGGTGCTGTTTACGTGGTGATGTCAGGACATTATCACCGATCTGCAGGAGAAGGGGCTGCACTGAAGTCTGTGGACTTCATGTACCATCCCCATCAAATGCAGCTCTGCATCTTTCGCGAGGTGGAATCTGGCAAAGGTAAACCCAGGAAAGCAGGCCAATAAACGCCAGGCCCCTCCGCTACCAAGTCCCTCCTCCCAAAAGCAGCAGGTGCTTCAGCCGTGATGCTGCCCCACACCACCTGACTCCTTTCCTCCCACAGTCTCTGGGCCTTCCAGAGGAACCAGTAGGATGGAGGTTTTCAGTCCACCTCCGGGTTGGGAGAGGATAACTTCAGATTCCTGGGTGCTCCAGCTGATTGCAGAAGGACACTCAATAGAGTTTCTTCAGAAACCCCTCAACACCCTCCCCAAGGTCATCGTATTTGGAACATCATCTTCTGTCCAGGAAGAGATTTCAACACTTTTGCTGAAGGAGGCAATAGAACCCTGTCCCCATTCCTCTTCAGGGAATGGGGTACTATTCCCATTTCTTCCTGGTCCCGAAGAAAGCAGGGATGTGAGGCTGATTCTCGACTCAGCTCCTGAACTTGTTCGTGGAGTACAAGAGGTTCAGGATGCTCTCGCTGCAGAGCCTCCTGCCCTTCTTCAGCTGACAGTGGCTGTGCATTTTGGATATGCAGGATGCCTACCTGCATATCTCTATCTGCCCCTTCCCACCGCAAATACCTGCATTTTGCATTCCAGGGGACTACTACCAGTTCAAGGCCCTCCCATTTGGTCTTTCCCGCACCCGGTGTTCACCAAATGCCTGGGTGGTAGCGGCCTACCTGCACAGCCTTGGGGGTAGGTTTTCCTGTACCTGGACAATTGGCTCCTGATGACCCCATCCAGGGAGGAACTCCTGCACTTCCTTTCCCTTACCCAGCAGGCCTTTGCCTGCCTGGGTATTACCATCAACCAGGCCAAGTCCCATCTGATCCCATCCCAGAGGCTCCAGTTTATCAGGGTGATCCTGGACACAACCTCTGGCATGGCCTTCCTGCCACCCGACAGGCGGCCACTCTCCAGGCCAGGTCAGCCTGTTGTCCAGCCGCAGGTGGGTCAGCACCAGGTCAGTCCTTCGCCTTCTCAGGCTAATGGCAGCTGTGATTCCAACAGTCCCTCACGCTTGGCTCCACATGAGAATCTCTCAGTAGATGCTTGGTCTCAATGGGATCAGCTGGTGGATGACCTAGATCAACTTGTCCTGGTCTCCACTTCCATGGCTCA
The DNA here is from genome assembly GCA_016271365.2 of Neoceratodus forsteri. NCBI lineage: Eukaryota > Metazoa > Chordata > Ceratodontiformes > Ceratodontidae > Neoceratodus > Neoceratodus forsteri. Next base: position 1,068,564,879 of record CM057452.1, on the reverse strand, counting down.
GGACTTGCAGTGGTGGGTGGTTCAGGAGAACCTCTGCTGGGAGTTCCCTTCAGTCTCCTCCCCCTCACAGGCGTTGACTACGGATGCCTCCGGGGGGTTGGGGAGCCCATCTCGGTCCTCACAGGCCCAGGGCTCCTGGTACAAGCTGAGAAGTCTCTTCACAGCAATGTGCTTGAACTAAGGGCAGTACTGTATACTTCAGGCTCTGCATTTGTATCTGTCTCCGGTCACCTAGCTGTACAAATGGACAATATTTGTGTGGTCTTGTACATCAACAAACAGGGAGGAACTCGTTCCTACCCCTTTGCCGAGAGGCGACGCGAGTCTGGGATTGGGCAGTGCAACACAACCTTCACCTCACGGCATCTCATGTCCTGGGGATCGAGAACACGCTGGCAGACAGGCTAAGCCGGTCATCTGCTCTAGCTCATGAATGGGAACTGGATCATGGGGTCATAGATGACATCTTCCTATGCTGGGGAACTCCACAGGTAGACCTGTTTGCTTCCCCACAAACACAAAACTTCCGTCTTCTGCTCGCTTGCTCCAGGTACGGCTATTTTGGAGAGACGCCTGTCTCTAGACTGGAAGGGCAGATTCGCCTATGCCTTGCCCCGATTCCACTGATTATGAGGGTCTTGCAGAAACTCGGTTCGAAGGAGCTAGAATGATTCTGATTGCCCTTTCTGGTGCAGGCAAGTTTGTTTCTTCTTCGCAACAGTATTCAGAGGAACCTCCTCTTCCTCTTCCTCTGTCACTAATTTTGCTGACCCAGGATCAGGGGACCCTGGTCCATCCAGGCCTCAAGTCCCTTCAGTTGCACGAGTGGCTCCTGCAGACGTAGCTCAAGCCCGATTCGGGTTTCCCCGAGTAGCTGAGATTCTGGTGGAGGTCAGGAAACCCTCAACCAGATCTACCTATGTCATGAAATGGAAGCGTTCTCTATTTGGGCTGCCTCCAATAATGTCAAGCCCTTCTCGTGCTCTGTTGGCCGACTTCTGGATTACCTGACACCTCTTCCATCTGGGTGTCAGCCATTCATCCTTAAAGGTTCACATGGCAGCCATTTCAGCCTATCATGTCCCCTTTGCAGACTGAACATTTGCTCAGCTGGAGGTCTCTAAGACCTTTTTGAGAGGGGTCCTTCACTTACGACTCTGTCTGGGTTCCTGCCCTCCTTGGGATCTGAATTTCATTTTAGAGAAACTTACTCTGCCTCCTTTCAAACTGGCAGCCTCAGTGGACCTAAAGTTCCTTTCTTGGAAGACTCTCTTCCTAGTGGCCATTACTTCTGCTTGATGGATTTCGAGCTTCAAGCCCTGATGTGTAAAATCCTGTATTTAATTTTTCACAGGGAACATGTGGCTCTGCGTGCACCAACCCTAAGTTTCTCCCTAAGGTGGTAGCGAATTGATGCTGAATCAATCCATAGAGTTGCCTGCCTTTTTACGCAGCACTCCAATCAAGGAGAGTACCTTCTGCATACTTTGATGTTCACTGAATTCGAGATGCTACACCAACAGGACGAAGGATCTCAGGAAGACTGATCAACTGTTCATCTCTTTGCTTATAAAGAGAAGGCATTGCTGTTTCTAAGCAATGCCTATCGAAATGGTTGGCTCATTGTACCACTTTCTGTTATGACAAGTCAACAAACCTCGTTGGTTCAAGTTAAAGGCCACTCCACCAGAGGGGTCGCCGCTTCAGTGTTTGTTTCAAGAACGTGTCAGTAGCTGACATTTGTGCAGCCACCACTGGGACTTCTGTCCGCACCCTTTACAAACATTACTGTTTGACATTGCCTCTCGCCATTGAGCAGGCTTGGGCTGGCTGTTTTGCAAGGCCTACTTTCCTAAAACCTTCACAACCAGAGGGTCTACTTCTGAGTAGCTTTCCTCCTCCCATTTGCTTTTCCTTGTTTCAGACTGCTTGGGACTCAGTCCTATATGTAATTCTACTGCAAGAGCCCTCTCAAAGTAAGATAGTACAGTTACGTAAGAACTACTATAACAGTAGATCTTCGAGAGAGGCTTTGCAGTAGTATACCTTCCCACCCTCCATCCCCTAAGCTTTTTCAGCTCCTTTCCAGGAAGGAAATATCTGCTTCTTTCATCTTGTCTTTTGGCCTTTGGGAAAGAACTGGAAGGTGGGCGTGTGACTGCTAGCTAGAAATTTTTCTGTTGGATCCTGATGCCAGCCGGCATCAGTCCTATATGTAATTACCTACTGTAAGAGCCTCTCTCAAAGATCTACTGTTACGGTAAGTTCTTACGTAACTGTACTTTTTTACTAGTTACTTGGATGTATTGTGCCTGTTTTGTAGTATCTCCAGGCTTCACCACCCCACCATTGTACTCGTTAATAAGTGTTTTTAAGTCAGGAGTTGGACAGTGTCTGCAGTACATACACAGACTGGAAAGAAGACTGACTGCACACATGCAGTTTAGCACAGTATACTTGCACTGCTCAGAATACAAAGTGTCACGATACAGAAGACAACAAAAAAGGGCATAATTACATACAAGGGTCGGGGATGGTGGAGGAATACATTTTATAACACAGCAAGGAAGATGTGGGGGCCATGGTGGAGGAAAAAAAAATAATGGAGATCCCATGGTGATCCAGCAGCAGTTCCAGCATGGACATAATTTGCAACTGATGTCCTCTATGCGATCCAGCTGTTGCTCCACAGCACTCACCCTCTCGTTGTTCTCCTCAACAGCACTCAGAGAACTGCCAAGTCAGCCCGTGTTACAAGCAGTTCTCTGGGGTCCACATGTTCTACAGGCTGACCTGCTGGTGGTGGTGGTGGGGTGGGGTAGTGGTGGAGCAGCAGGTGCTGCTGTGGCCCTTCTCTTTAGGGATGCCGCCATGCACAGTTGTGCCCTCTGCCACAGAATGACCAGCAGGTGCAAGCATGGTCCATTCTGTGGCAGCCTGCCACCCAACTGGTGGTGATTGAGCATATGGTGTGCAGTCCCCAGTCCCCAGGTGAGTCCCCCTGGGGCCATGGCACACCTCCACCTCACATAGACAGCACTTGACCACACTGCTGTCCCTCCCAACACAGACAAAAACTGCCAAACAATGGAGGTGCAGGGAGGACCAGGCACAGGCAGGGGAGGGCCAGATGAACTGGCAGCTGGCTGGTCATGGTGCTGAACAGGGATGGGATCACACCTGGGCCGGGGAACAGGCACATCCAGCTCCAGAGGACCTGGTGCAGGACTTGGTGGTGGTGGTGGTGGTTCAACTGCCTCAGAGTCAGGACAGGAGGCAGTGCTGGTTCTGCTTCCGGGGCACTCACAGGCTCGAGTGGTCCAACAGGAATGGGTGCCATGCCCCCATGCATGCGCACGGGTATGACACTTACCACTACCACGGTCTCCCAGAGCTGCCCCCACCCAGACATTCCCTCACCCTGGTCCATCTCTCCTACTGAGCTCCCTCAGTCTGAGCAATCACTACTCACACTGTCACACAACACACACACACACACACACACACACAGTCGCATAGACACAGACAAACAACTAACTACTTACAAAGGTAAGAAAAATAAAATTTACAGAAAGAATAAATTAAGTAAAAGAGTACAGAAAAAAAAAATGTAGCTTTTAAAAAGCTGTTGGGTCTAAATCAAAGTTTAAATCTCCTCCTCACTCTGATCTCAAAGTACCAGCAGTCAAAACACACCTCTCTCTCTCCGTCTGCACAGGAGAAAGTAAAAGTGTCTGCATGTATGACTCACTTTCTTCCTGCCTAGCTAAAGAGCATGTGACTTACAGTACTGTAAGCCATGTGACGGTTGGGGGCTGCCAAATCTGAAACACCAAGTGGATCACTTAGAATCATAATGAGGAATGCGAAGTCCATTAAAAACAATGACTTCGCCTTTACTGCGATTGCCATTCTGCCTTAAGGTGAAGTGGTAATGACAAGGTGGAGTGAGCACTTTGCATTGCCCACTCCACGTAGCAGAGTGGCAATGTGAAGTGCCCACTTCCCATTCACTTCACCGCAAATTTAAATTGCTGCATCTCTACCCATAAGCCTGTATTACATTATAACTGTTAAAACAGAGGCTGAGGTAATCCTCTACTAAACCTCTGTATAACTGTATTGCCTTTACAATATTAAACTGAGGGACCCAGCTGTTGGTCCTTTGTAGAACTGTTTAACCTTTTCTTGTTTAAGGTTATAACATTTGCAATATTGGCCTGAGGGACCCTGCTGTTGATCTCCTTGTATGACTGTATAACCTTTACAACACCAGCTTCATAGATCCTGCTTTTAGTTTCCTTTTATAACTGTATAACTTTAACAATGTTGGCCTGAGGGACCCTGCTGTCAGTTTCCTTTGTATAACTGTATGACTTTTGTAGTATTGGACTGAGGGACCCCCATTGTTGGGCTTCTTGTATAACAGTACACATCTTTAAAATACTAGGCACTGTGCCACACAGGGACTGATAAAGAAATTGAACAGTGTAGTGGTGGAATTGAAAGTAGCAAACTGGGAAAAAAAAACTGTTTAATGGATAGGTGATAGAGGGTGGTGGCAAGTGACACTCATTCTTATGGGACAGAAATTTGTGTTGCCATATTGGTCCTTGTAACACAAGATTCAAAATAGATGATTTGATACCTTTTATTGGACCAACCGAGTTGTTAAAAAGAAAATGAGTGCTTTGAGCTTTCAGACTATACAGAGTACTTCATCAGAAAATCAGTGACAGTTGGTTTGGAAGAATAGCTTTCTTAAAATCCAGTGTACAAAAAAAAAAACATAAAAAGTTGTTAAGAATCCCATTGGCCTAAACTTGCATTTAAAATCAACCTAGAAACACAGAAAGACAGCAGAGTCCCATCAAAGGAAAGGCATTTCAGGTCAAATGTCACAGAATAGATAGCTCTTTCCCTGAGAAAAGTCATAAAACATACTAAAGCTACATTTGTGCATCTGTGCATGCATTAGTAAATGTCTTGTGATTTTAAACCACAAGATAAAATAAGCTGAAAAATACATAGTATATAATGTTAAGTCTTCTAAATAAGAAAATATCTTTGTGTTAGGCAAATAGTGGGTTGAAAGACACAGTGCCCTAGTGTAAATTAAGCATTAAAGCTGTTTCCACATTTATACAGTGTACGCACTATTTAGATATGTTTGTCTTAAACTCTGTGTTCATAAAGTCACTATTATTCATGAATATTCAAACTTATACCTTAAACATGATCTTTTGCAACTCTGTAACAAGTGACTAGTGTTTGTGCACATTCAAAGCTCAAGCCTAACACAGACCCCTTGTAAGTGAGATACTATTATTTTAATGTGTCCATGTATCAACATGCGCCTGTGTAGAGCATAGAGTGCTTCATGTGGGAACAGGTAGACATCCTGTGGGTAAAAATTATTCCCCATATCATCTAAGATTAATATAACTGTGGTCTATAGACCACCAGCTATTAGTCCAGAAAATGACAATCTAATATTGGATTTTGTTATGTGTAAACCAGGAAGACAGTGTTATTTTACTGGAGATTTTAATCTTCCAGGTATAAACTGGGATACATTGCAGTCTGATTCTCAGGCCGAGTCTAAATTGCTGAGACATTTGTGGTAGTTGGATTAGAGCAGTTGGTAAATGAAAATACTTGGGGCAGCCATATTTTGGATTTGGTGTTAACTAATTTGACTGATAATATTTAAAACTGTAGGGTTGATGTACCTCTGGGAAATAGTAACCATTCGATGGTCAGCTTTCAATATAATAAGGGTTACCATAGTATTAGTGGAAGTACAGTATTGTATGATTTTAATAAGGTGGACTACTGTACTCTAAATATTGAACTGGATAATTGGAACTGGAGTCTGGAATTAAGTAATCATACATTACACGAAATGTGGGATGTATTTACTGCTAAATTAAATGGGTTGATTTGTGAGTACATCCCAACTAGTAAAAATATCATAAAACCAGGGGTTCCCTTCCACCTTGGATGACAGCATCAGTCAAAAGCTAATCAAGAAAAAATAAGGCATATGCTAGGGCCAAACATTGTGGTAAACTTAAATCATGGAGGTCTATAAATATCATTTAAAAAGGGTCAAAGCAGCTATTGCCATGGCAAAAGGAAATATGAGCTTAACTTAGCTACTAAAAAGCAGGATAATTATAAAAGCTTTTATGCTTATATCAATAATAAAAAGGACAAGGACGTACAGTTGGTCCATTAAAAGATGACACTGGTAAACTAATAATAGACAACAAGGAGTTGGCTGATATGTTTAATACATATTTTCGTCAGTATTTAATGTAGGAAAAACATCTATGGCACAGAATCAACCACCTAGGGGTTATCAGATCTAATAATAGAGATTGTAGAAGTCAGAACTAGATTAAGAAATCTAAATCCAAATAAGGCTTATGGACCTGATGGTTTACATCCAATCCTATTGAAGGAATTGGCTGATAACCTGGCAGTGCATGTAACATTGATCTTTCAAAATCCTTGAAACTGGCCAAATTATTGAGGCTTGGAGACAGGCAATAGTGATCCCAATTCACAAAAGGGTTCCAAACAAAGTGTGGGAATTATAGGTCGATTAGCTTGACATCTACCCTTGGGAAAATTTTGGAGGGTATCATCAAGGACTTTATTATGGATTATGTAGAATTAGCCGGGCTTAGGGATGCACACAGCATGGATTTACAAAGGGACGCCATGCCAAACTAATTTAATTGAGTTTTATGGGAAATAAGTAAAACACTTGATGAGGAGGTTCTGTGGATGTGATATTCCTGGACTTCACGAAGGCATTCGATAAAGTCCCACATGAGCAACTGATAAGAACTATTTTTAAACTAGGGATAAACCATAAACTGGTATATTGGATAGAGGATTGGCTGAGGGAGCAGAAGCAAAGGGTATGTGTCCTTGGGGAATCATCTGAATGGGGCCCAGTCACAAGCGGGTCCCTCAGGGATCTGTTCTGGGACCATGCTTGTTTAATCTTTATACTTCTACTATGCAGGTTAGAACAAATGTTTGGTTGTCCAAATTTGCAGACGACACACCCATAGGTTTCCCAGTAAATAGTCAGATGGATGCATTAAAACTGCAGAAGGCCCTTGCAGAATTGGAGACATGGGCTACAGAAAACATGGCATCTTTCAACATTGACAAATGTACGGTAATGCACTTGGAAAAAAATCCAGAGGTGGACTATAGTTTAGATAGCCAGTTACTTAGGGTAGTAAAGGAAGAAAGAGATTTGGGTATTATGGTTAGTAATGACCTAAATTCCCATTTGCACTGTAATCATGTGGTCAAGAGGTCAAATAGTATTCTAAATTGTATACATAGGCATATTAAAAGTAGGAAAAGGAGGTTTGCTTCCTCTTTATACTTTCCTGGTGTGCCCTCATGCAGAGTATTGTTGCAATTCTGGGCACCAGGCCATAAGCAAGATATAGATGTACTGGAGAGGGTTCAGTGCAGGGCTACAAAAAGAATTAGGGAAGTACAGAGTAGGAATTACGGGGAAAGATTGATGAGTCTGGACCTTTATTCTCTGGAGTATCGAAGGTTGAGAGGAGATATGTGTCTTATTTACCAAGCACTATCTGATAATGAGTTTTAGAAACAACTAGGATTAACTTTGAGACACCGGTCTCATAATACACGTGCCCATCATTTACAACTTAACATGGAAAAGTTTAATACAGAGGCAAGAAGGCACTGGTTTTCACTAAGAGTTGTTAAAATTTGGAATAATTACCAGCTGGGGTGGTGGGTAGTCCAACTATGTTAGCCTTTAAGCAGTCACTTGATTATTATCTGAAGAGTAAGAATATAAAAGGGTACTAATTTGTATTGATTAATTTATTAAAGTAATAGTATGGCGAGCTAAATGGACTTCATGGGCTGGATATTCAAAAGGGTTGCACCATGCGCAATAGGGGTTGTGCCTGCGCAAGTCCGAAATTATGCCATTCTGCCATATATTCAGCAGGAGGCAGTTGCGCCCCCAAGTCAAGCTGAGCAACAGCGCAATGCTAATGAAGGCATGCTGAATCAGAGAGGGAAGAATCATGCATAAACTGCACAGCCCGTTATTCAGCGGCTGTGCAGAGTGCCAGCAGGTGCAACCCCAACCTGCGCCTGCACAACTTTGAGCAAAAAAAGGAGGTAAGTCGAGGGCCACCCACAGGTGAGCTGCTGCATTGCAGGGTGCAACACAGCAGCTGCCACCTGTGGGTGGCCCTCAACTCTCCCTGTGCCCCCTGCAGCCCAATCTGTGGCATATAGTGCAACCCTCCCCTCGACTGGCCCAATCGAGGGCTTATGTTTATAATCCCACTCCCCGACTGGCCCCATCGCTGGGCATAAGTTCAGAACCCCCTCCTCCCGACTGGCCCGATCGAGGGCATAAGTGAAAATAAAACCCCACCCCCACTAGCCCAATTGTGGGCTGAAAGAGTTCAACCCCAAGAACATATCCCTGGTGGTTCAGTGGACTGTGAAGCTGATGTGAGCTGAAAGAGTTCAAACCCCCAAGAACATATCCTGGTGGTCCAGTGGACGAGAGCCCAATCATGGGCTGAAAAAGTTCAACCCCCAAGACCATATCCCTGGTGGTCCAGTTGCCCCCCACCCACCCACCCATGGAGCCCCCCCACCCGCTCCCCGTCAGCCGGCGGTGGCAGCATCCCACCAGCCTGCCACCCGCCCGCCTGCGACTGACTGCCTGGTAGGGCTGCAGCCCATTGTTCAGAGCAAGAGCCATGGGCATGCAGCTATACCCTAAGGCAGTCCAGATATGGAATGAATTCATTCACATATCTGGACTGCCTGTAGGGTATGGGATGCATGCCCATTGGCTCTTGCTCTGAACCAATGGGCATGCAGCCCTACCAGGCAGTCAGTTGGCGGGCAGCGGGTGGCAGGCGGGGGGATGCTGCCACCTGCAGGCTGATGGGGAGCAGGGTGGGGTTCCATGGGTGGGTGGGTGGGGGCACTGGACCACCAGGGGTATGTTCTGGGGGTTGAACTCTTTTCGCCCACGATCGGGCTTCGAGGTCCACTGGACCAACAGGGATATGTTCTTGGGGGCTGAACTCTTTTCAACCCGCGATCGGGCTAGTGGGTGGTGGGGTTTTATTTTCACTTATGCCCGTGATCGGCCAGTCGGGGGTCTGAACTCATGCCCACGATCGGCCAGTCGGGGTGGGGATTGTAAACATATGCCTGTGATTGGGCCAGTCAGGGGTGGGGATTTATTCACTTATGCCCACGATCAGGCTGCAGGGGGCGTCGGTCCCGATGGCTACTGCCTGGCAGGGCACCAGGTGCAAGTCCTCGGGATCGGTGCACCTGCATGCTAATGGCATGCAAATGGGGTTATAATGATGCAATGGCCCTCTCCGCCTTGTATGAATTATATCCCATTTGCATGTCACCTTTTGAATATCTGAAATTTGGCGATGGCGCAATGGTACTTACACCACCGCATCTTGACTGCTCCTCTGACCACTTGCGGTGGCGCAAGTTCCACTGCACCATGCACAGTGGCTGCGGCTGGGGTGATATTCAAAGGAGTTGCTCAATAGCTCAAATCGTTGAACATCACCCCCGCCACACCCTGTGCAACTATTTTGTGCAGCAGGCTTGCGCCACAGAATAGTGCAGTTTGAATATCCAGCCCCTTGTCTTTAAAGAGCTCAGGACAACCTATGAAACCTATATACCTATTATTCTGTACTATTAAATAACAGTTCTATAAATCTGAATCAAAAACTGAGGACTCAACATTCCGCCACCACACCTATTCCCCCTCCCCGAGTAAAACCAATGTATTAATAACCAGTTAAAAAGAAATCCATATATCAAACCAATGTAATAACTAGTTCAAAGGAATCCATATGTCCATTTTGTATCTAAGCATACTGCAATACCACCATGTACCACAATTATATGTCCATGTGTTGTCACTGATGCAGGTAAAAAAACAGGAGCAGTTTAAGCAGTGTAATGTGACATAAAACCCAAATCTAGATTCATCCCATCCCCACCATGTTCAAAAGTAAAATGAGTCTGACCTCAAAAGCTTGCCTTTGTTATGTATTTTGAAATGTCCTTTCAAAGTTAGTACAAACATGTCAGAGATGGAGTGATCAGTCATTTGACCTTGAAATGCTTTTCCTTTGATGGAACTCTGCTGTCTTTATATGTTTCTGTGTTGATTTTTATATGCAAGTTTAGGCCAATAGGATTCTTAACAACTTTGTATCTGTGTTTTTATGTAAGATCTGGGTTTATGAAAGTTATTCTTCCAAACTTACAGTCACTGATTTTCTGATGAAGGACTCTGTAGTCCGAAAGCTCAAAGCACCTGTTTTCTTTTTAACAACTCTACTGGTCCAATAAAGGTATCAAATCATATGTTTTGTGGCTTATTCTTATGAGGAAAGAGTGACCAGTAGGTGCTGCAGGGCTCAGTACTGAGACTGGTCCTTTAGTGTCTTCATAAGTGACATTACAGAAGAGCTGGAAGAGAAGGTGTGCCTTTTGCAGATGACACAAAAATCTTTAGTAGGGCCCATACTCAGGAGGGAGTGGAGACAATGAGCAGGGGCCTTAGAAAATTTGAAGAGTAGTCAAGGGTATGGCAGCTGGATTTTAGTTCCATAAAGTGCAAAATTTTGCACATGGGGCATAGAAACCCAAGAGATGAGTATAAAATGGTGATGGGGATGAGGTATTGCTGGTCACAAAGCAGGAAAGAGACCTTGGGTTATAATATCTGAGACCTCAAAGTAGCGGGGCAGTGTGATAACGCAGGCAAAGGCCAGTGGGATGCTGGGATATAGGGAGTGGTATCACCAGCAGGATGAGTAGCTGGTGTTCCCAGTGTATAGGTCAGTGGTGAGTCCCAATCTTGAGTACTGTGTCCCATTCTGGAGGTTGCAACTCAGAAGAGCATAGGCAGGGAGAAGGCAGTCCAGAGGAGAGTATCAAAAATAGTGCAAGGGTTGGACAAGGAGCCCTATGAGGAGAGACTGAAGGGACCTTAACATGCACACCATGGAGGAGAAGAGGGGACATAATAAAGACATGCATGTACCTCAAGAGGTTGAACAGTGTGCAGGAGGGAGTTTATTTCAAATGAGGAAGTGCACCAGGACAAGAGGGCATGCAAAGATGCTGCTGGGGGAAAGCTTAAGAGAGATGTGAGGAAGTACTATTTCACTATAAGTGTGTGGTTCCTGGAACCGTCTGCCAACAGAGGTAGTGGGGCTGAAGCAGTGGGGACTTCAAGCATGCATGGGATAGGTATAGGGTAATGCTGGTAAATAGGCAGGAGGGTCACCAGAAACCAGGTAATAGCTATGGAAACAGAATATGCAGGGAACATTTAGACAGACTGGGTGGGCTAAGCGGTCCTTTTCTGGTGACACAGTTCTTGAGCAGAGGGAGCCTTCTGTAGACCTATTTTATAACATGTAGAAACACAGAAAATAATTTGTTGTCGGAACAAGCCCCAGTGCATTGTGTCTGACCATTCGTATTTAACTAATGTTGAATGAGAAAGCCCTGGTGGCTCTTTTCTTTCCCCATTTTGAATACTTGGGTACTTTTTTTCCCTTGTGTAACCCTAAAGAAAACTGATTTGATAGAGTCATATGAACATATGAAAATGCCAGCAGATTAGGCCTTGAGATCTATCATGTCTGCTCGAGATGCAGCTCACAGTTTGATAACTGCTGCTGTTCCCTCCCTTTCTCTTCCATCCCTCCTCTGATTTCCATTCAGAGTCCCTCTGGTCTCTACCTGCCCTACCTGTACCCTGCCCATGTATCTATCCCATCCCTTCTTAAAACCTCCCACTGATTCCCTTTATACTAACTCCTCAGGTAGTGCATTTCAAGGCATCACCACTCTTTCCGTGAAGTAATGCTTTCAAGTCTCTTCTATACCTCCTCCCACCAATTAGTTTCAGGCTATGACCCCTTGTGGTTGCTTCCCTTCAATCTGAACACCCTCTGTGTTTACTCTATTAATACCTTTCAAGTACTTAAAGGTCTCAATCATGTCCCTCTGTCCCTTCTGTCTTCCAGGGAGTACATGTTTAGCTTCCTAAGTCTCTCAGCATAGGGCTTATCCCCCATTCCAAGGATCATCTTAGATGCCCTCCTCTGGACCCTCTCCAGGACCATAATGTCCTTCTTTAAGTAGGGCACCAGAACTGCACACAATAGTCCAAATGCAGCCTCACCAAGGATTTGTACAGTGGCAGAATTACCCCTCCCTTCTTGAAGTGATCCCCTAGCAATGCACCCCAGCATTCTGTTTGCCTTAGCTGCTGCTTTCCTGCATTGTCTTGAGTGATTCATTTTACCAGTGATCACTACTCCCAGATCTTTTCTTCCTCCCAGACTGTTAACCATACCTCCCAATTTGTAGTGGTACCCTGATTCCTAGCTCCCAAGAGAAGTACACAGCACTTCCTAACTTTAAACCCCAGCTGCCATGTGACTGACCAATGTTCTAGTCTTCCTAGGTCTTCCTGAAATGTCTTCCTTCCCTCCCTCACTGTCCACCTCTGCGCCTAGTTTGGAGTCATCAGCAAACAGGTTCATACTACCCTAACTCCCACCTCAATGTCTGAAATGAAAGCATTAAATAACAATGGACCCAAAATCAAACCCTGAGAAACCCTGCTAATGACTCTTCTGGGTGTCACTAGCTCCCCCCACCTCCACCCACTATTGTCTGTCGCTTAGCCAGTTCCCAATCCACCTCACCAACCTTTCCCCATCCCCAAGTCACTTAGCTTGCTCAGCAGTCTCCCATGTGACACCAAGTCAAATGCCTTACTGAAGTCTAGATATAAAACATTAGCCAGCCTGCTACTGTCCAGAGATCTTATCATCCAATCAAAATCCAACCAGGTTAGTCTGACAAGACCTTACTTTTGCAAAACCATGTTGCCTGACATCAGGAAGTCCACTTACCTCCAAGAATTTCACCTGCTTTCCTTCAATATACATTCCAATAGTTTTCCCATTATGGAAGTCAGGCTGACTGGCCTATAGTTTCCAGGCTTGTCCCCTGACCATCTCTTATGGAGGGGTACTATGTGTGCCATTCTTCAGTCCAATGGTACACTTACCGTTTGGAAGGAGGAGTTGAATAACTCCATCAGCGGTGCTGCCAGGACATCCAACAACTCTTTTAGGACTCTGGGGTGGATCCCATCTGGATCTGGGTCCTTTCTGTCCTTAATGACCTAAGGCCCTCCCACCCCTTCCACCAGTATTCCACCACATGTTAGTGACCCCCTCCCACCTTTTACCGTAACACCCCTTGTGGAATTGGGCCATCCATTTCCCTCATAAAGACAGAGCAGAAGTACTGCTCAGTACCTCAGCCCACTCCACTCCTCTTCTGCCCACCCCCCACTTTTTTAACCTGGTGATCTACCCCTACACTTCCTTTTCTCCCTGATATAGCTAAAAATTCCTTCTCCTCCCTGATCCCTGTGCCAACCCTAGCTCTTTGGTTGCTTTGGTTGCCCTTACCACCCTGCTCATTTCGTCTATTTCATATTGTTCTCTTCCCTGTCAGCTGTTATTCCACTGTTTAATCTTGTGAAGGTGAACAGACTGCAGTTTGTTATTAGGAATCACTGAGTCATACTCTACTCAGAGTAGGAAGCACTGAGTCATAACCTGTATTAGTGTATAACTTGTAGAATGGTGGGAAGAAGTAATCCACTATTGACCCCTTCTATGACTGTATTACCTTACATGTTGGTATGTTGGTCTGAGGGACCAAGCTGTTGGCCCTTTGTATAACTGTATAACTGTATAACCTTGTCAATACTGAACTGAGTGATCCATTTGTTGGCCCTTTGTATAACTGTATAACCTTTACAATATTTCACTGAGGGAATGTGCTGCTTATTCTCCTGTTTAACTGTATAACCTTTACATGATTGGGCTGAGGACTTGGCTGTTGGTCTCCTTATATAACTGAATACCTGTATAACCTTTACAATATTGGGTTGATGGACCCTACTTTTGGTCTCCTTTGGGGGAAGGAGGAGACAAAAGAAAAAAAGGGGATAACAAGTAGAGTGCTAACAAAATCTGGAAGGCCAATTTGTATGAATGCTAGAAGTCTAGGAAATAAGATTCTGGACCTAGAGGCCATCATGGCAGAGCTGAACTGGATATTGTGGCCATTACTGAGTCATGGTACACTGAAATCCATGACTGAGATGTGACTATACCAAGCTAGGCTTTGTATAGGAAGACAGGGTGGGAAGGAAAGGAGGGGTGTGATGCTTTATGAGGAAAGCATAAAGTGACAGAGATACAGGGAATACAGGGGAGAGGTACTGTGGGTCACACTGGAGATGGGGAACAGAGTCACAATTTGCACTGGTATGATATACAGACCTCCGACACAAGGGAGTAACAACTATAGATAAGATACTCAAAGAAGCAATTGGCAAAATGGCAGAGAAGGAGGAGTTGCTGTGGTGGGGGGGACTTCAATCTGTCGGAAATAGATTGGAGCTTCCCAGATGCAGCTTCAACTAGGAGCAGGGACATCCTGGGCTCCTACAGGGGATATTACTGAGGCAACTAGTCAGTGTTAACAGGTACAGTGTTGCAGACATCAAGGTGGAAGGCCATCTGGGGTCATGCAATCACTGTACAGTGTGGTTCAATATAAAGATGGCTGCAGAACTGAACCACACAAAGGTGAGGGTCCTGAACTTCAGGAGTGCAGATTTTAAAAAGAGGTGGATACCTTGGGATGACCTGTTGAGACGGATAAGATGGGTGGGCTGTAGGAACAGTGGGAGAAGGCAAAAGGACTATAGTGAGGCAAACAAATCTCTGTGTCAAGTGAATGAGCAAAAGCAAGAGGAGAAAGAGACTACTACAGTTCTTGAAAGAGGTGGCAAGAAAGGTAAACGCTAAGAGGAAGCATTCAGAAGGTATAAGGAGTTGCAGATGGAGAAGGACAGGGAAGTATATCACATAAAACAGATAAAAGCATGGACAGCAGTAAGAAGCACAAAAGCATAAACAGAGAGAGAATTGCCCAAGAGGTAATAAAAGGGACTAGACAATTTTTAGCTAAGTAGGCAAAGAGGAAGACCAAGGGTGGAAATATAAGGCTAAAAAGGGAAGTGGGTAACTGTGCAAAGGGGAACCAGGAAAATGCAGACTTCCTGAACAAATACTTTTGTTCAGTGTTCACAGAGGATGATGAAGGGAGGGCCACAAAAAGTAATAGGAGCACTGGGGCGGGGAAGGAAGTGGACCCTAGTCTGTTCTTTGAGCACAGAGTCCTAAAGGAACTCACTAATTTGAAAGTGAACAAAGCAATAGGGCCAGACAGGGTGCATCCAAGGTTATTAAGGGACCTCAAGGAGGTATTGGCTGAACCTCTGACAATCCTGTTTAACAGTTTATCCGAAACAGGAGTAATTCCAGAGGACTGGAGGAGGCTGATGTAGTCCCATAACACAAAAGTGGTAGAATGGAATAGGCTGTAAATTTAAGGAAAGTCATCCTGGCATTGGTAGTGGGAAAGGTAATGGAATTGCTGCTGAAGGAAAGGATTGTGGAATATCTTGAATCGACTGGATTACAGGACTCAAGGCAGCATAGATTCTTGGGCGGGGGGATCATGTCAGACAAATTTGATAGATTTTTTGACTGTGTGACCAAGAACTAGATCAGGGTGGAGTGGTGGATGTAGCCTACCTAGATTTCAATAAGTAAGTTAACACCCTTCCACAGGGGAGACTCATAAACAAGATGGGTAGCTTGGGTGTGGATCCAAAGGTGGTTAGCTGGGTATGAAATTGGTTAGGGATAGGCAGCAGAAGGGGATGGCAAATGGGATTCACTCTGATGAATGGAGAGTGGCCAGTGGGGTGCCACAGGGATCAGTACTGGAATGGGCCTCTTATAAGTGACATTGCAGAGGAGCTGGAAGGAAAGTCTGCCACTTTGCAGATTAACAACAAAATCTGCACTAGGATGGACACTCAGAGGGTGGACAGGATGATCAGGGACCTGAGAAAACTAGGAGAGTGGACAAGGGTATGGCAGCTTGTGTTCAATGCAAAGAAGTGCAAAATAATGCACTTGGGCACAGACACCCAGAAGCACAGTACAAAATAGGTGTGGTGGCACTGATGACCACTAAACATGAGAAGGACTTGGGGTAATCATATCAGATGATCTAAAGCTGGCCAAGCCGTGAGATAAGGCAGTTGGGAGTGCCAGTGGGTGATGGGGTGCATAGGGCAGGTATTACCAGCAGAGAAAGAGGGAGGGTGTTGCTTTGTATAGATCGATGGTAAGAACTCACCTAGAGTACTGTGTCCAGTTCTGCACACCACAGGTGTCAGCATGGCTTAGATGGTAGCACTTCTGCCTCTGAACCAGAAAGTTGTGGGTTCTAGCCCCACACCGGATTGGGCTCATACCTAAAATGCTGGCATCTGAGTGCAGTATTGGGGGTGCTGTACTGTCGGGTGTGCTGTCCTTCAGATGAGATGTTAAACCAAGGTCCCTTCTACCCACCCTGATGCTGTCCAGGTGGAAGTAAAGAACCCAAGGCACTTTTTACAAAAAGTCGGGACATTTTTTATTCAGGCTCAAAAATCATAATATAAATCATATAATCATTTAAGAAAAGAAACAAATCCATAAAGCAAATAAGTATTGTTGCATGCAATTCCCTAAATTCTTACTATAACTACTATCTGTGTATCTAGAAATCCAAACTTCAACCCAAAAATGAATGAAAACAAAAGAAAATAAGTATTACTTCATACTATTCCCCAACCCTACCTTCATATATATTGGTGATTGAGAAAAACAAACATCATAAATCATACATATTCAAAACATACAATTCCCACTTGAGATAAGATACAGATAACTTATGCATGTGTCTTTATCAATTCAAAACAAAACCTTAACCTCAAAAGTAAATATCACTTCATACTGCCCCAGCCCCGCAAAAGCAAATCCAGACAGTAGTATTCAAACCAAACACTATAATACTAATGTAGTCCACAAAGTTTCTTAGAGGAATCTAACATTCTTAAAAGTACTTTCTTCTTTCCTAACGATATCCATACTAAAAAGCTAATATTTAAAGTTATCCTGCATCCAACCAGTTTATGTTGCTCCATCACTTTTTGTAAACCTCCTGTGGACCTTAGTTATTTCAGTTTCACTTAGAGCAATAATTGCCTCATATATGATCCAGGAAAGCTATTCTGGGGTGAATAACATTTCTGTAGGGACCATTTACATCTGCTTTGCCAGATATGATACTTAAACATGCTAATATTAAATGAATCATGTCCATATTATAGACTGTCCATGCCTGGGGTAAAATTCCTAAAAATAAAATATCAGAAGTTAATATAGTAAAAGGGAAATTAACCCAGTTTTTGTATACTAGTGAGCAAAATTGTAAAACATACGGACAGCTGAAATATAAGTGCTCCATTGTTTCTATTTGATTGGTGCAAAGTTCTGTCCTAGGGCATACCCTTCCTCTCATTTCTTTGTTTAAGGTTTCCTTAACATTCAGTTTCCCATGGGCACTAAGCCAAAGAACATCCCACATGTGTATTGGGGTCTTGTCTTGTTGTAGCATTTTCTCTGTTTGTTTTAAACTATTCTCAGGTTTATTCCCAAAATGAGGGCTTTCTAAAAAATTTGACAAGAGTTGAGTATACAACTCCTTTCTAGAGACTGACAAACATATATTTTGGCCAAGCCACAATGTTTAAGCTTTCCAAAACAATTGTATAGATAGTCAGGAAGTCCTAGAAGAGATTTTGTCTGGGTATAGCTTTATCCATTTCCCAGTTTTGTACCCATGGCCCAACTTGGTCCGATATCCATGGACCCCATATCCAGTCTTTGTTTTACAAAATGGGTTTTAAATTATTGTATAGAAGCATTCAAAGAATAATACTGGATTCACCATACCAAACCTTGCTTAACAGGGAGATACGTCACCTCTCTTAATGGGATTAAGGTGATTACCCCAGACCCCTGAAAAAATACTAAGGACCCTTGTTTCCAGCTGCTTGAGAATCATAAAACAGTACTTAAGTGTAAAAACACGCTCAATAAAAAGGTTTTATATATATTCTCATCTTTTTCGACAGAAACCACTTGTTCCACCTAATCACTTTATTTTAGGCATCTGTAAGTAAAATGTCCCAATTAACAAAACCCATTTCTCCAGATCCAAAATGAATACCCAGTAATTTATAATGATGATGCCACCGTATACCAAGTACTACCATATCTGATCTAGGTGCTTTCCCATAGGAAGACATTTACTCTTGTCCAGGTTTATCCTAGAGCCCGGTGCCTATGCTAAGTCATCCAGTACTCCACCGGAGAGAAGGTCTGCCAAAATAAACCAGAGCTCATCTGCATAAGCTATTGATTTTATCTCATCATCATCACTTGAGATAGATAAACCCTAATGTTGTAATTCTGATTTATTTTGTTTAACAGTGGCTCTGAAGACAAAATATATAACTTAGGGCTCAAGCGACAACCCTGTCTCACTACCCCAGTTACTTTACAAGGTGCCCCCACCCAACCATTTATATATGGTGCTGTCTGTGCAGTTTCTTAACACATTTCTATCCACTGAATAAACGGTTGTGCAAATTTAAATTTCTGCAAGCATTTCCATAGGTAAAGATGTACCACTCTATCAAAGGCCTTGGTCTGGTCCAAGCTAACCAGAAAATTCATCATCTCTTCTGTATTTCCTCTTTCAAAATTCTCTTATTAATATCAGTCTGTTTGTGGTATGTCTACCTGGTACTTAGTAATATTATATCTTGTAGAATCATGCCTAATCTGTTACTAATAATTCTAGTGAGAATTTTAATATCAGTGTTTAGTAAAGTGATAGGTCTCCAGTTTCTCAAAGTTCCCTATCTCCTTACTTATATAATAAGATTAATAAACCAGTATTCATAGTTTCCGGTAAATTATTATGTGTTAAACAATCACTGAATATATGAGTTAGTTTTGTTATAAGATATTGGCCTATGTTTGTATATAGTTCATTAAGTAGGTCATCTAGGCCTGGTGCCTTACCACTATGTAAATTTGAAATAACTGTCTGTAGTTCCAACTCTGTTACATGCTTTGTTAATGAAATGAAATATTGTTCTGGGATAGAGGGAGGTTGCTACCCTGCAACCATTCATCAGTGTGTGCTTCTGTCAAACCGGGGTCAGCTGAAAACATGTCTGAGATATAAAGCTCAATTTCTCTTAAAAGATCCCTCCCATGTGATATTATTTTCCCATCCTGTATCTTAAGCTGTTTATCTGTTTCTTACGTATCTGACTATTGCAACACTCAAAAGGATTTGTAAAGCTTATTTTCCATGAGTCTCAAATCGCTGTTCCCTTTCAAGCGAGTTCATCCTATTATATTGCAAGTTGGTAATTTCCTGTTTTATTTCTGACAACATCTCCTTTTGAACATATTCCCTTTATTCTGTAAGGATTGCAATATAATTAGTTGTTTTCTTAGGTCCCAATATCTATCTTTTTGTATTTCCCAGATATTTTTCCAATCATTTTAAAATACTCTCTAAAATATCATTTACTATCCTCCCGCCAACTCTGTTTGGAGTCATGCTGAAAGTAAACTGATTTTCTAGCTTCCAGCACATACTGGAAGCCTTCTTGTACCACTGGGTACTCCAGTAAAGATGAGTTCATGTTCCAATATCCTGGGCCTTTAGTTGTCTCTTGAAAACTGGAAATAGTTATAGTCAATAAACCATGGTCTGATGTGGCTACCATCTGAACTAATGGGTTTCTAAAAATTATAGTTGGTGTTATAAACAAATAGTCGATTTTGGGTGCTTTCTGTCCTTGAAAAAGGTAAGAAGAGCTATTTTTCTTTACTAAAATAAATCCTGGAGATCTGCTTGTGCTATTAAAGTATTTAAAATCCTGCATCACAATAAATCTTGTTTGTTGTAAGGCCCCTATCAGATGTAAATCTACTGATATTAAAACTCCTCAAACATAATATTTTTATTTGTATATAATTACGGTCTTATTAGCTTTGATAATTCAATTTGTAATACCTTTCCGGGTGCATAGATGTTAATCAGCCTAAATTCTACCCCTGTACTTGTATATCAGTAACATAGCTCTACCTGGGAAAATGCTAACCATGTGTGTACCACAAATTGCTGTGTTTGTAAAGCAATCACCAAACCAGCAACATAGATTTGTCCCACCCGACAAATAGCATGGACTCCACACTCAGGCCACAGAGGCAGCATCAAACTCTTTAAGTCATATAGTCTGATATCCTGTAAAAGATAATGTCATATTGATATTTGGAAAACATGTCAGAAGTAGCTAATCTCTTTTGTCTGACCTAATACTATTTACATTTAGACTAGCCAAAGTAAGGTCATAACCCTGCAAGTCAGATTTCAAAGTGTTACGTCACAGCTTTTTTCCTGGTACTTTTCCTCAAACCCAGTCTAGGACCCATCCATTTTTCTTTTTGGGTGCTTTTAAAGGTTCTTTGTTTGTGTCCCATACTGACATGACATCCATTTGCAAAGCTGTATGGGATGTAGTATCAGAATCCACCTCCTCATCAGGCTGTTCTGCCTGTAAAACTTCATATTTGTTGGACACTAAAACACCATCCATTACCAGTTCAATATCAGGTTGTGCAGAAAATGTCCTCCCTTTTGGGGAACCATCTGGAATTCTGTGACAGCACAGGGGTAGTGGCATAGAAGGTGTAGGTAGTGGAGTGCTCACTTGTGTTTTCTCCTGCATAATAGAAGGCTCAGCTGAAGGCCTAGAAGAGTCCGTTCATCAGAGGTGGATTCTCTGACAGTGTCTTCAGTGGGGGAGCCCTTTGTTTGTAACATCAGCATAAGTTGGCCGTGAAGATTGTAGTCTCTGTAGCTGAGGCCCAGGTGGGCTTGATTTCCGAACATATTGGCAGCTTCTCTTGATGCTTTTGAGATATAAAAATCTTGTATTCCAAAATCTGCATCCCCAGTATTATGAGCTGCCTTTGGGCAATCTGCAAAAGTGTGGTCTGCCTCCCCACAAAGATTGCATTTTGTGGTTTAGCACAATGGTAGCCAGAATGACCAAGTTCTCCACAATGGGTGCATTGTATTTCATCACAGGAGGTACTTATGTGTCTAGCAGACCCACACTTGTTGCATTTCCATGGCAGT
This sequence comes from Neoceratodus forsteri, assembly GCA_016271365.2. Lineage (NCBI taxonomy): Eukaryota > Metazoa > Chordata > Ceratodontiformes > Ceratodontidae > Neoceratodus > Neoceratodus forsteri. Next base: position 1,068,543,555 of record CM057452.1, on the reverse strand, counting down.
CTGGGATAAAATATAAAACCTTTATCCCTACCAATGAATCAACAGTTTGGCAGATGTTGAAGTCTTTCTGCTCTGAAAAGTTAGACTTTAATCCTCCACTCCCATTCCCAAAACTCTCACTGTTTAGGATGATTTATGGTGTACCTTGCACATCGCAGTGTTGCTCTAACCAGTGCTCGAATTATGATGAAAGTAGGGAGGCCCAATGGCCCATATTCAGAGGTGTGCAGAGAGTCAGTGAAAGTGGGTGCAAAAATTCTCACAAAGCTAGGGGAGGGTCTTGGGGGCATGCTCCCTCAGGAACTTTTAGAACATCGCTGTTAATGGTGCATTTTCCTGCATTTCAGAGCTAAGTAAGTAAGCAATAACCCACTCCAGGTGTGCAGATATTGGGGATTAATAAACAACCTGGGTGCATTGTAGGCATGAGGCCACTGGCCAAGTGCCCTCACAGCACCCAAGGTGTTGATTAATCCCACCACCTGCACACACCCTGGAGTGAGTTATTGCATTTATAACATGGAGTTCAGCAGACATTACAAAATAGCAGGAATGTAAGATTATGTTAGGAAAAGACAAGGATTTCATTATGTGTTCTGCTGCCAGCACAACTTCTATAGTGCTCACAGTGCAAGACAGACACACAGACAGATAGACAGACACACACACACACACACACAATCAAGCAATCAAAATCTTTATTTATCCAGGTGAGCATCGTTGAGCAAGCTCATTTACAAGATGGACCTGGTTAATACCAGGTCAAAATAGAATTACATACAACAGTGACAATACATCATTATGACAACAAATAAATGCAAAGCTCATTTATGAGATGGATCTGGTTAATACCAGGTCAAAATAGAATTACATACAACAATGACAATACATCATTATGACAACAAATAAATACAAAGCTCATTTACAAGATGGACCTGGTTAATACCAGGTCAAAACAGAATTACATACAACAGTGACAAATACATCATTATGACAACAAATAAATACAAAGTAGGTGCTCAATGCAGCAACAGAAAAATACAGAGGCAGGCATACAGACACTTCATATGGTGACTTTATTACATATAGGTGAGTTTTTGATAGCCTAGATAAGTCTGAGAACTTAACAAGGGTGCAGGATAAATAGCAGGGATGCACCGCTAGGTAAGGGAGGGAGTGTAAAATTCCCAGGAGATTGGGTCAGTGGAGTGGGAGAGGGGCAGGGAACAGTGAGGGTGGGGAGGTGGGAGGCATGGTTGGTAAGGAGTGCATAGGGAAGGAGATTGGAGGCTGAAACCAGAATACAGGTAGATAGTGTGCAGATGCAACCTAATTGGGTGGAGAGAAGTTATGGGATTCCTCACAAAATGAGGTGAATCCATAGGAATCCAGCAGTAACTCTAATCTACACTGCAGGCAGCTGAGACACACGCACACACACCAGTGCAGTAACTGTGAATCATACTCTGTCTCACTGTGTCTGTGAGTTGTGTGCATACGACCACCAGAATGGGCTGCTGCGGTTACTACCACCATGCTGACACCCTGCATCTCTTTCTCTCTCTCTCTCTCTCTCTCTCTGGAAATCTCTATCCAGAGTGAGTGCCACAGTGTCCATTCAGCAAATATATGGAAATTCACTCTTGCTCTGTCCGCTCTTTCTCTACAGTGTCGTGAACTGTGTGACTCACAAACTTGGCCAGTAACCCCACTGCTTTGCCAGTACTCACCACTCACCACTCTCTCACCATCTATTCCTTCTGCATGGCAGGACACCTTTGCTGTCTCTCGCTTTCCTTTTCCCTCCTCACAGTGACACAAGGAAAACCTCACAGCAACTCATTCATGACTTGGGGGAGACTGGCTTGTGAAAGTTAGGACAGAGACAGCATTATGAGACAGAGAGAGAGAGAGAGACCGGAAAAAAATAAAGGAGTGATGCTCTGTATGTTGCATATGCTGCTACTCTCTCTCTCTCTCTCAATTGCATTATTACTGACTGTACAGTATCTGTCACCGACTAGTGTGCATGATGGGTGCACAATTGTTCTGTCTTGCAACCACTGTCCCTGGGTCTCTCATAGCCACTGTCACTCATGGTATGATTGCCTGGGGAATGGCTGCTCTCATGCCTCTCTCTCTCTCAGGTCTGTGCAGAGGACACTGTCTATCATGGGGGATGCTGTTCTTGGTTTGCCGCAGAATGGGCATGGAAAGCATTCTCTCTCAGTATTGCCTTGGAGCACTTCAACACTTCACAGGCACTGTTCTGTGTGTCCCACCTCAGGCACTTCACTCAAATACTGCCTTGCGGTCGATCTCAGTCTCATTGGTCACCAGCACAGAACAAGAAGGGAACACAGATGGATCCAATTGTGGGTCCTACCATTGCCAACTCACTCTGTTGGGAGGAGCCAAGTCCACAGATGGAGACAGATACACACACTCCTGGCAACACCCACTGCACTGTGATTATTACTGAAGGCAGTCACTGATAGATGTGATTTCCAGCATGACTTTGTTGCTGCGGCAAAAGTTGTCTCACAGCAAACATGCAATGCTCTCTTACAACTTTTGCCACAATGAATGGACCATTGCCCAGTATCACACATGTCAGTGCCCGTGTTCACTAATGATCCCCTGCTACACAGTCCTTTCTTTCTCCCGATCCCTGCTGAAGACACATCATGTGGGTGAATACTACAACCACAGAGACATACAGACATAAACAGGAGATTGCACCAACTGTAGTTGACGGTGTGTGTCTCTCCGTCACTCGCCTCACATGCTCACCCCACAATGGACACAGGGAAGGTGGTTACACACTGCAGCTCATAAGGGCTGATTCTTATGCTCTGGGATCGGGTGTCACCTTTGGGAGTGGGGGACTCACTTCTGCTGCAACCACACTTCAAATAGAATGGGCTACTGTCTGTACAGGCTGCAGACATGAAGAAATGCACTGTGCAGTACCGGTGATCCAGGGGTTGGGTGGGTGGGGAAGCTGCTCGAGACAGACACAGAAACTGTGACAAGCAAGCACTGCCCTTGCTGACTGACTGTGAACTTGGTTGTGTGAGATCCGTGGGGCGGTGGGTGGGATTCACCCTGCCACCCACTAAGATGCGAGAAAACAAATGATTGCGGTTGACATTTCTCCCGTAGCATAACAAAAAGAAGAACAGTTATGCCCACTGATTGCCACTGCTACCAACTCACATGAACTATGAGTATATCATGCATTAATGCAAGGTCAGGTGGCAGCAGTCCACCAATAGTCTGATCAATCTTACTATCCCCATGTTACAAGATACGCTAAAGCCCACCAGGATGAAACATTTTGTGATAAGGATGTTACTGTTTCCTGCAAGAATGTTTTAAAAATTAAACTGTTTATGAAATTGCATTCTTTGCTTCATTTGTAAAGTGGATTGCTTCTATCTCCTATTTCTATCACAGTCTGTAAAACAGATCCCCCAGATCACTCTTACCCCTTTGTTAATCACCCTTTCTTCCACCAACACCAACCCCCATAGGATTTTCTGCTAGCCCACTGCCTGCAAGTTATGCACCATATCCCAATCGTAAAAAGTGGACAAGCAAGGCAACTTATGTAAAGGATTACCATACAGTATAGGCTGGTAGTATAGCCTAGCGGTTAGAGTAATGAGCTGTGAAAAGCTTGGTACATCCAGCAGACCAGACCTGGGTTTGATTCTCACAGCCCCACTTGCACAGTGTGTGACTCTGAGCAAGTCACTTAACCACCTAGTGCTGCCAGGTCACCCTGAAAAAAGGCACTTGTGCCTAGTGGGCCTTACTCAGTTACAATAAATAAAATACAAGCTGCCATTCTGATCTGAACACAAGAAAAACAAAGGGAGCAGCAGGCAATGAAAACAGATGGGCGGCATCCACTACTGTTAAGAGACAACCAAAGCGTGATTTATGCATTATGATGATAGGCAGAGTATTAAAAGATTAAATTAAAATTGTGGCTGAATCCTGCACCAGTTAACAATGGGACCCGCCACCCACTTTATTTCTTAAATAAGATTGCTATACATTATGGTCTCTGAGGTTCAATTAATTTTGGATGATTGATATCAAAACTTCAGTGGTCAAAATTTGAAAGTCATTCCAGTATTGGAGACCTCAAAATACTTTCAGGTTAAAACTTTGGTTGCCAATATAATATTGTCAAAGAATTTTGTAATATACACGTAACATAATGTATTTAGATTAGGTTTGAAATAAATTTTCAGGTTGTGTAGTGTTAAATGCCTGGTCCATCACCATGTTTAGTAAATCTAGACCACACAATGTAATGTACCTTATCCTTGTCTGTTTGTCTTTATAGAAATTCCTGTAACTTAATGTACCTGAGCCTGTTAGTACTTTTGTAAATTTTGTATTAGTCTGTGGTATTTGATAGTATATTATTATGTACTTCGTACAATGTATAATGAATGTTGATGTATTTAACAAATCTTGTAAAAAACACATGAATTTTACCTTTGTGTAACCAAACAGGGCTTGTCTTGTAAACAGGAATTTCATCCCTAGTGACATGTGATATCCTGTATAAAATTAAAATATTACCTACCTACCCTACCAGATAATGTCATGCCCCCATTCATTCAGAAAAAATTCACACCATTGTTTGACTTTCATGCCTGCAAAATTCAAAACCGCCTACATTGTTCACTACTAGGAGTCAAATACATCCCCTGAAATGATTAAATAAAGCCCCTGGCTGATGGCATATCCCACCTTCTCAGGCATACTGCTGGCAGGTTTTGTAGACAGCGAGATTAACATGTGTCTTTCCTAACACATGCAATATTTCCTTCCAGGTCTCCCTATTTTCAGGAGCCTGCTTATTTTGACTAACCCACACACATCTTGCACAGTCACATCACTATCCAAAATATCCATAATTTACAGGATCTTCTCTTTACTGGATCTAGCATGGAATTTCTGTCATATTATACACATACAGGCTAGCTCACCTTGATTTACTGGTCAGCAATCTGAGACTGTTGTGGATATGCCTTGGTGCACTATGTAAATCACTTGGGATGCATTACTCAAGCAGGAGAAAGCAACATAGTCTGTTTTCTATAATATGCATATTTCGCCTGGGCTCCAGAGACACAAAGCAACCCCACCCCTACTTGCCTTACTTTACTTCACATGGGCTCTGGAAACAAACACCCCTCCCCATCCTTGCCTCACTTCACATGAGCTCTGAAACAAAAACCCTCCCCATCCTTGCCTCACTTCACATGGGCTCTGGAAACAAACACCCCTCCCCATCCTTGCCTCACTTCACATGGGGTCTGGAGACAAACACGCACCTTTGCCTTGTCTTACCTTACTTCACATGGGCTCAGGAGACAAACACCCCCTCTCAACCTAGTCTTACTTCACATGGGGCCTAGAGGACCCCCCCACTAACCTTGCTTTACTTTACATGGGCTGTTGAGACAAAAAAAACCTTTCTTTAACCTCCTTATCTTACTTCACATTGGCACTGGAGGAAGTACCCCTTCCCAAGCTTGCCTTACTGCACATGGGTTCTAGAAAGTAAAGCACCCCCCATGCAAGGTCAGGCTGAGGAGTCCAAAGACTGAAGCCCTGGCCCATTCAAGGTCTCTCTCTCTCTCTCTCTCTCTCAGCTCTCTCTATGGTGGCAGCTTGTACCGACACTGCTAGAGGGTCCAGGATCTAGTACAGTTCCACATCTGGCCCTACCCCATACTCCAGCCCTAGCCAGCTAGCACTGCCTGCCCCAAGGTCCTCTGATTCCCCACTTACTCAGCCTAATTCCTGTCTAAGACTCCTCCCACAGAACAGTGAGCAGTAATCTGATTTCAACAGGTAGTACAGCAGAGATGCCACACTAGTCCTCTGGGCTCCCAAAAATGCTTGTTTTCTCTCCCCTCTCTGACAACTCAGCACAGTGAACAAATAAGTTGTTTCAGGGGCCCAGTGTAGGTGCTACTGGCTACTAATTTATTTCTGGTTAAATATTAAATGAACAATTTTTTGCATATGTTTAATAAAAGCTTAAATTCAAGTGCCTCTGTCATGATTTCCTGAAATATCATGCAGTTTGGTGTTGTGTTTTTTTTAAATCAGCATCTGTTATTGTGCTCTACAGTAACTGAACTGAAAACAGTGAAGATTTTTCTGTCCCTAAGATTTTTTTTCTAGCCTGCTGCTTCAGCAATTAAGTCCTTGATTCACTGAGGAAGCTGTTGCAGTTCCCAGTCAGAGCAGTATATAGAGCTAATTGTTTTCTCTAAGTTTGTTTACTAACCCATCTGATCTGTGTTTAGATAGAGTAGCCTAAAATCAGTCATTCTGTTCTTATAAATAGTTAATCATTTGAGTTTTAGTGCTGGACTGAAGTGGTATGAATGAATGTCTGTGAGAAATTACCTTGTCTGTATTACAGTTGTCAATTCTTTCTCATCAAAACTCTGCATTGTTTTCTGGCTCTATTACACAGGGTTATTTAATGGATATAAAATAAATCTGAAGTGTGTAAATTCATAGAAGCAGTGTGTCTTTGATGTGGCCTCCATGAATAGGTTCATGTGAGAACAATTTTGTTTTATGTCAGATTGACAAACAGGTGTCTGCCACACTCTGCTATTTCAGGGACATGTACTGTAGGAACTCATAAAATTTAGTTTTTAAGGGTTTCTGTGTGAAAATACATCATGTATGTGTTTAACTAGAAATACTATACGGCATCCTGATGCGCCTGTCTCCTGCCCTCAGCTGAGGTTGCTGTACCCTGCTTCCCTCTGTCCCCACCCCCAGTCATGGCCAATGCACCCTCTTTCCCCTGTTCTTGCCTCCTCTGCTAAGCCCTAGAGTCCCAAGGCATCTGCCTCTACAGTTGGGGCTGCTGCACTGTAGCTGCCCCAGGCCACCAAAGTTGGGGCAATTGCTGTACCCTGCTACCCACTTCCATTGACCCAAATGGGAAAGGCCGCTGCACCGTGCACCCATCTCCCAGTCAGGGCTGCTGTACCCTAATGCCCCACTGTTTCCTGCACCACAGTCAAGGCTTCTACACCATACTGTCCTCTGTCCCCTGCCACCACTGTACCATGCTGCAACATAAAACCTCTTGTCTCCACAGATAGGGTTATTGCACCATGCTGCTCCCTTCCACCAGAGTCGGATCCTTTAGTACACTGCCCAAACTGTTCAAAAAATACTTTCATCTTATGTTATAGGGTTGGGGATGGAGGTTAGCAGGTGCAGCAGCCCCTGACTGTTCAGGCAGGAGACAGGGAGGTATCAGGGTACAGCAGCTCAAACTGTGGGACAGAGTTCAGCAGACACACCTGTTTGGGACAAGGGACATGGGCAGCAGGGTGTGGCAAAATATTTGTCTCTGGTGGCAGGGGACAACAGGGAGAAATTTCCTCAACTATGGTGGCAGGGGACAGGGTGTAGCAATGTCCTGCCTTGTCTTATGACAAGTGGCAGTATGAAGCAGCAGCCCTAACTGTGGAGAAATGGAGCTCTAGCACAGCAGGCCACAGCAGCCTTGACTGTGTAGACAGGAACAGGTTGCAGCAGCCTTAGATGTGATGGCAAAGACAGAGGACAGCGTGGTGCAGATGCCTTGACCATGTGGCAGGACATAAGGGGCATCATGGTACAGCAGCCCTGACTGTGGGACAGGGTGTGTGTGTGCAGCAGTATTGCCCAGTTGGGGAAATGGAAGTGGGTAACAGGTGCAGTCAATATCCCACCTCTGGGGACCTGAGGCAGCATTGTGCAACAGCCCCAACTATGAAGGCTGGGGACCTGGGACTCAAGGGCTTAGCAGAGTACAGCAGCCCCGATTGTAGAGACAGGAACAGGGGACAACAGGGTGCATTGGTCCTGATTGAAGGGGTGGAGGACAGAGGAAAGCAGTTACAACAGCCACAACTGTTTGTGCAGGAGGCAATAGGGTGCATCAGCCCTGACTGAGTGGAAGACAGTGGGCAGTGGGTGCAGCAACCTCAAATGGGGGCAGGAGACAGGGGCTTGTGGGGCAGGGAAGGGGCAGCAAAGTGCTGCTGCCTCAACTGTCGAGCAGGAGACAGTGGCATCAGGATGCCCTGTAGTATTTCAACTAATACATATACATGATGTATTTCTCACACAGAAACTCTCAAAGAACTGAATTTTGTGAGTTTCACAGTACATGTTCCTGACATAGCTGAGTATAGCAGACAACTGTTTGTCAATCTGACATAAAAACAAAATTGTTCTCACATGAACCTATTTATGGAGGCTACATCAAAGACACACTGCTTCTATGAAATAAAAAAAAACTTTAGATTTATTTTATATCCATCAAACAGCCCTGTGTTATAGACCCAGAAAACAATGTAGAGTTTGATGAGAAAGAACTGACAGCTGTAATACAGACAAGGACATGTCTCACAGACATTCTTACATACCACATTCAGTTCAGTACTAAAACTCGAATGATCAACTTTTCATGATAACAGAGTGCTCAATTTTAGGCTACTCTATCTAAACACAAACCAGATGGGTTAGTAAGAAACTTAGAGTGCAAACAATTAGCTCTACAGACTTATGTGACCGGAACTGCAATTGCTTCTTCAGTCAATCAGGAAATAATTGCTGTAGCATTAGGCTAGACAAGAATGATGTCATTGCTTACTGAAAGGGACAGAAAAATCTTCAATGTTTTAGTTACTGCAGAGCACATTACCAGATGCTGTTTTAGGAAAACCACAAAATCAAACTGCATGATATTTTCAGGAAATGAAAATCATGACACATGGACTTGAAGTCAAGTGAATTCAATGACCCAGGGCTTGAATTCAAGTGAATTAAGCTTGCTTAAATATATGCATTTGATCTTTAAGTCATCTATAGTCTGAACTGTAATGAGCACCCCCAACTGTGCTCATTCAAAGAGGTGTCACACCGACATCAAAGAAGGCAAGCACATCAGCGTTTTTTTTTTTACAATAAATAAGGTTAAAGAAAAGGATCTCTGACTATCACCTTTTAAAGTACTTGTGAAGGACTAACTTCAGTGCCAGTTGTGAATACTACTTTTAGCTGTTGGAGGCTATTGTTTATTTGTTTTCCTGAAAGGCTGCCATCAAAGCAGTCAAGCAATAGCATGCTATCATTAGGCTTGCTTACAACACTGACTTTGCAGCGCATCAACCAATGCGCATAGGTAGATGCACTGCAAAGTCGGCTTTGTAGACATTTTTGTAGCTTGCACTGGAGCTACTTCCTGCTTCTCCCTTCAGGTTGTCAACTGTGTGCTTTTGCAAGTTGTGTCAACTACCCACTGCCCCAACGCTGTTTGCTTCCATCTGGCTTTTCTGAGCACCAGCTCTGGCATCCACGGCTCCTCCTATATCAGTAGTGCTTCCTGCAACCTTTTCCCCAGTTCTGTATCCTGTGGTGGTCCAGAGTCTTTGGTAGTAGCTCCAGAAATGAACAAGGAGGAACCACCTTTCTTGTGTTTCCTGGTGAACCACCTGGTAATCATTTCTCTTCTTAGCCTCCTCTTCCAGTGACCATTTTGCCGATAAACATTCTTGCTCTGCCTGCACAATTTTTCCTACATCAACTTCTTTCACTCTTCCAATTTACATTGAAGTATCCACTCTGCCTCTAAAGCCTTCATGTCTGTGTCTGTCATCCCAGGGCACTCTGCTGGTATCTCATGGCTTGTTTGAGGAAGTACCTCAATTCTAGTACCCTCAATACTTCTAGAGGTGTCTTGAGTAGGTCCGCTCAGTACAGCCTCCTCAGCTACACTGTGCATGTCATATTCTATCACAACAGTACCGACACAGCGCCCCTACCAAAGAATAGGTGAATTTTTAATTGTATATACAGAAAATTTATACATACAAAAATGAAAAAAATGGTCTTTAAAGAAATACATAGCCAATTAAAAGAAAACCTTCAACACTATTTCAATAATCCATGGAAACAAAGGTATTAGTCAGCATACCAAAATAAAAACAAATAAACACTGTAACTAAATTAATAAGAAAAGAAAAATGTTATATCAATCAATCAATCAATCAAAACATTATTTTTATAGTGCCTTTCCAAACTAAGGCACTGTACAAAAGATAAAAACAACCAATAAAGATAAAACAGTAAATTAATATCCATATTCTGGAAAGGCTAGGCTAAATAGATACGTTTTTAATTCAATTTTAAACCTATCCACGGTCAGGCACTCTCTCAACCGATAAGGTAGAGAATTCCACAGGGTTGGAGCCGCATAAAGAAAAGGATCGAAACAAATGTCTTTAATCGAAACCCTGAGAATCTCTAGCAATCCCTCTTTGCGGAATGGAGTTGACAGACGGGCAGTGGGGGATCAGGGAGATCTTTCAGATAGCAGGGTCCTTGATCATGTAGGGCTTTGAAGGTTAGCAAGCCAACCTTAAAGGTCATTCGCCACTGAACAGGCAGCCAGTACAGACCACAGAGCAGAGGCGTAATATGTCTGGTCCTAGAAGTCTCAGTCAAAGCCTGGCTGCTGCATTCTGCACCAGCTACAGGTGGTGGATATCAACCCCTGAAAGCCCTAGGTAGAGGGAGTTGCAGTAATCAAGATGGAAGGTGACAAAGGCATGGACCAATGTTGGAAGACCGTCCGTGGAACTAGGTGTTTAACCCGAGCGATATTCCTAAGATGATAAAAGGATGATTTGACAACTGCTGACACCTGAGATTTTAAGGTCAGACCATCATCAAAAATACCACCCAGATTTTGCACCCAGTGTGAGGTGGTGAGCTGTGTATCACCAAGCAACAGGCCTGATAAATATCCATCCTAAACCTGCCCCGGATGACCTGGGTCCACTATCAGCACTTCAGTCTTATCTGGATTCAGTTTCAGCCAACTGAAGCTCATCAAGTTCTGATTTCAGTAAGGCAATTATTTAGCACAGAGGGTACATCATTTTGACAGGGCAGAAAGGACATATACAGCCGAGTATCATCTGCACAGCAGTGAAAACTCAGACTGTATCACCTGATGATATCTCCCAATGGCCATATACACTGCAAACAACATGGGGCCAAATGGAGCCTCTCTGTGGAACTTCACAAAGCAGGGGAAGGCACCGAGGAATATATTCTAGTGGCAACCTGCCTGTGAGGAACAAATGGAACCATTTAAGGACTGTACCTGACAACCCAAAAAGAACCATGAGGCACTCCAGTAGGACACCATGGTCTACAGTGTCTAATCGCAGCTGAGAGATCAAGAAGGACCAGAATGGTACATGCCTTTGATCTCTAGCCATTAGGAGGTATTCCAACACCCAGACAACAGCAGTCTCTGTGCTATGCTTCTTCCTTAAACCAGACTGGAGAAAGTTATAAACATCGTGTGCTGTAAGATGAGCATCCAATTGCAGCGCTACCACCTTTTCAATAACCTTACCAACAAATGGCAGGTTAGAGATAGACGGTAGTTAGCTAGACAGTCTGGATCCAGGGAGGATTTCTTGAGGAGTGGTCGAACGACCACCTCTTGAGGGATCGGAAAGACCCCACTCTCCAAGGATTTCCAGATGATGTCAGCAAAGATCGGGCAGATAACATCTACACATCCCAATAAAAGAGTTATAGGGCCCGGATCCAAACTATAACTGGTAGAGCACAATGTTTGGATGGTCTTCACAATATCCATGATTTCCGTAGACAGAAATCTGACCAGGTTGACTGAGTGCATGTCACCTCATGTCAATCACTGCAATCCCTCATAGGAGAGGTTGGACTGATACCAGCACTGATGCTGGCAACCTTATCTGTGAAAAATCCAGCAAATTCCGAATCTTAGCTGAGAAAAGCTTCTCTGGGCTAGAGGTAGATTGGATTGCACAATCTGTCGACAGTCCGGAAAAGCTGAGCCAGTCGATTTCACGCAGCAGAAATCTCTCTGGACAGGAATTCTGCCTTCTTACGGGTGATTTCTGATTGATAGCAAACATAATGAGCCATCAACTTAAGCCTATCAGCATCAAGGCTGGACTCTGCCAGGCTCTCTCCATCCTTTGGCGACTTCGCTTTAACTCTTTCAAGGAGCCATCAAACCAAGGGCTCCTTGGATGGAGGGTGAGAGGTCGAACACCAACAGGAACAATCTTGTACAGAGTGTCTCCCACAGCTTTATTATAAGCTAGTATGAGACTGTCTGGACTCATGCATTCACCTGGACCAGCCCGATAGGTCCAGCACCGCCAATAGGTCACTAAGGCTAACTCCCCTCAAAGGATGATACTGAACCATCTCCGTAGGGGTAGACCTATTGGGGGTCCCTGAGGCTGAACCTTATGATGTGATGGCCAGACTAGCTGACTGGTTCCACCCAAGTCAGCTATCTCCATACCCATAAGGAAGATCAGATCCAGTGAAGGACCTCCTATGTGGGTCGAGGAGGTAATTACCTGTGTAGGGCCCAGCATCATCATCAACTGGAGGAGATTTTGACCAAAATGCGAGAGTTCATGCGTGCGACCAGGCATTGAAGTCCCCAGAACTAGTAATCTGGGGACCTCAACACCACATTAACAAGGAAGCCCGCTATCTCCTGCAGGAATTCTCCACCATCTCCTGGTGCATGGTAGATGAGGAGAATCCCACAACCTCACCCTCTCCCAGGATATATTCACAGCATCTGGTGCTTCCAATGACACATCCACAAGGCCCAGCTCAGTCTTAAACATGATGGCCACACCCCGCCCCTACAATCCAGCCTTTGACGGTGTATCCCCGAGAACCCGACTGGGATAGCTGAATTCCTAAGAAAAAAAAAAGAAAATCTCCAAACACCTTGGGAGAAAAGAGAAAATAACCTGAAACTAATGCAAACTAAAAGAGAACTTTATACCAACCAATAAAAGGAATCCCACAGGTCATGCTAGTGGGCTGCTGAGAATGTCTGACTTTCAATATTTTCAGGACAATAGCTCCTTATGTATCATACTTAAAAAGCTCAAGGGGAAGTCTGCTATTGTTGTAGGACCAATCTACAGTGAATTTGCAAGATCTGGTATAAAAGGCTGGCCATCAAGACATAAACACTACTTTCTGCATGGCCTTGCCAAGTGGTAGGAATATACCCTCTAAATAGAAGGTCTGGAGAATTTGTAACATTAAATATGATTGCCACTTGTCTGCCAGTATAGTCTAAAACTCTACAATAAAGGGACAAGTAAAATATAAATGTTCCATGGTCTCAATTTCCACTAAACAAGTAGGCCTAGGACTATATTGATCAGTCAATTCATGTTTCTGATTTCCTTTGCTATTTATCTTTCCATGTGTCCCCAACCATACGTCATCCCACATTTTCTTAGGTAGGCATTGGTTGGTAAGTACCACCCTATACTTCCTAAAACTGGGTCTGGAAACTGTGTAAAGGGGATCAAAAAATGATGGACCAAGATCTGTCTATACAGCACCTTCCTAGTGGTTGTGGTGACCTGTTGTATAGTCACTTGCCATTTCTTTACATAATTAAAACATTATGTCCAGGGGCACTGCTGAGCAGCTACGGAGGAGGACGCACATCTTAGAAGCTCTGATTATTAATTTATGTCATTTATATTATTGAGCCCCATTTTAAGTGCTAGCCTGGCTTTTCCGGTTTTGGCATGCCCCTCAGACCTACTTGTGAGCAAAATGGGGAAAAATAAAGGATTGGCGTCTGCCTCTACAGACTTTTCCAACCATGAGGCAGGCGGGATGTTGGGCCTACTAGAGATGGAGCAACAGGGACCTCCGGTGGTGGTGAATCTGCGGAGGTGTCCTAGCCACGAGTCAACTCTACTCTGCAGCAGCTAGTACGCACGGTCCAGGACCTGGACTGCAAATTCAATACTTTAACACCAAGAGTTGCAGCTCTGGAGACACAAATGGACCTAAGTAGCCAGTCATTGGCAAGATGGAACAGAACATAACCAAATCCATGGATGCCATCACAAAACTAATCTGTGATAACACCCGGCTGCATCAACAGATGGAGGTCCTGGAAACAGAATATCAGAATATTAGGTTTGCGGAATTGGCGAAGGGATGACCCTCTAGACTTTGCTCACTCTCTCTTACCTGGCATAGTTGGCATTACAGAGGAGGAACCGCCATTATTAGTGGAAAAGGCGTACAGGCTTCAAACTCGAAGGGCACAGAAAGGATCCAATTACCCCCACACGTTTTGGTGGTCTGTTCGGGCATAGGAGACAGGGGTTGTCTGTTGGCCATTGCAAGAAGACGGAGGAAGTTTAAATATGGCGATGCCAAATTGCAACTCTTCCTGATCTATCCTTTGAAACTAGGCAGCGCCGCAAACGCTTGACATGATCCGAGCCCAGCTCCGCACTGCAAGATTCATCACCAACTTCTGTACCTGGCTAAACTTCGTGTATCGTGGAAGGAGAAAATTTACTTATTTAACGACCTGAAAGATACTGAAAGAATAATGGATACCATCGAGCAGGAGAGGTCTAAGGAGGATGAGGATATTGATTCAGAAGGAGAGTAACTATTTTTTATTTTCTGTCTTTTTCCCAGGCCCAATGGAAAACAGTAAAGCATAACTAACCTCTTTAATTTCATTTCAAGGGGTCTGATTAATAGCATTGGTTAAGTGTGGGTGCTCTATAATGTTAGACTTCTTGTTTCTAAATACAGGAGATATGTTTTGAATAATTCAAGTTCTTGTATGAGGACTCACCCTGGACTGTTATGCATGATTATGAGCAGTTTCTCACAGAAATAAGGAACATCGTGGACTTAATACAATGTTTGCAGGCATTGTTGCTTCTTTACTGCACTGCAATCTGGGTTTAAATGAATGTTTGCCAGGTTATTTAAATGGTTTTAAAATTAAAAGGTGGGCTGGGGCATTGGTCTGAGTTTTGGGGATGTAATTGATGTTTTACATCAAAGAAAGGCATTTGGGTTTATTTGCTTTCTTTCTTTTAAATTGTTAAGGGATTCTATATAAACTGGAGCTTATGCTTTGTGGGTATACTTGAAATCTTGCAGAGGGAGTTGTGGGCCTGAAGGCTCACACTCTGGCTAGTTCTTAGAGGGACTGGCTAGGTTGTATTTTTCCCTGTATGGGATCCTCCATGTGCTGTAGGCTTTTGAAATCTGAGGTTTTTGGTAAATGGGTAATTCCTCCCTTGGGTTTATAAGAGGGTGACTCCATTGTAAGCGTGAGATGTATTGTTAACTCTTACTATTGTACCTTGTGATGTGGACTCGCCTATGTACTTGTTGCTTTTGTAAATCATTATAGTTTTACTTCAAAAGCTCAATAAAATATAACACACACAAAAAAAATATGTCCAAACAGGGTTTAGTTTCACACTTCGTTTGTTCTTATGTGAAAAGTGTTTGTGTCCCATTCAGGGAGCATTTCCCATAATGCTGGTGTGACCCAAAGTATTTATAAATGACCTTCCTGACTTACTATAGGCAAGGTTAGCATAAAGAAAATGTTCTCCCAAAAAACAGAATTGGGTTAAGCATATTTACCCCTTCCTCTTTCTGTGGCAAATATGTCACTATTCATTTGATGGGGTTCAGCCTGCTGCCCCATAAACAAGTGAACAAGCAGGAATAGAGTGACATCTCCATATGTCTGGGCAGAGGAAAAACATACTGTACAGTAACTTAAAAACAAAAAAATTGAAATCAAAAGTTCTGATTACATATACCTGCTATAATTTCCCCATATGCCATTTATTTCATCTGGCCACCCTTTGAAACCTCTCTTTAATTTTTAGTTCCCAATTATAGGAAGCCATGTCTCTGAGCCAAAAAATACCTAACATTTTACAAGGTGTCAAAGCCACTGTAATGTTGGCAATACAGAGACATGAAATAGGCCCTTCTTGTACTGATATGCAACTGCTTTTGGTAGTGTTAACAGTGCCCCTGTAGCTTGTGTTAGTATACAAACTAGCTGGCATGCCCTCATGCCTGATTCTGCCTCTTGAATAACCAGAATCAGATCATCTGCATAAGTCAGGGCTTTCACAGGAGTTATTGGGTTGTACAAAGCCCATGAATATTGGAGAGGAATATATAATCTGAATCAGGGGTCCAGAGTTAATATATACAATAGTGGGCTAAGGAGGCTGCCCTGTATGAATCCTTTTTTCACTAAGCATTTTGTCTAGCCATTTATTATCATAAGCCCTTATGAAGGCATATGCACAGCACAACTGAATCTATTGTATGAATTTTAAAGGGAACCCATGTGCGGCAAGCTGTGCTACAGGAAGTCATGGAACACCCTGTCACATGTTTGGGTCTCAGATCCAAAGAAATCAAAAACCCTGAACTAAATTTTGTTTTCCTTGTTCATTATCTCCCAGGTCAGAAATAGAGCATCAGAGATTCTCGTCCATTAATGGAACAGAATCGGGCAGGAGTGTATATACTATCCAATAATAGGGAAAGTCTGTTTCCTAATAGTTTAGTCAATATTTTGAAATCAGGATTTGGAAGGGTAATCTGTCTCCAATTATCTAGGTTTTGTGTGTCCCTTTTTAAATATGTGGGTCAGCAAACCTTCACAAATTTAGTGGATGTAAATAACAGTCTATAAAAAACTTCTGAAAAACTTCCAGAAATTCCATGGGCATTAGGTTCCATAAAACCACATAAAATTCATCCGTGACCCATCTAAACCTAGGACACTCTCTGTTCTGCTTAAGTTGGAAAATCACCCCTGATAATTCAGCTGGGGTGATTGGGGCCACCAATAAGTCAGACTGTTCTTTGCTTACCTTAGCCTGCAATACCTATTTAATTTATTCATCTAAGGGAACCTAGAATCCTGATGGGTGTTAAAATGCCTTTTCATTTCTTTTATTATTCCCTTATTCTCCCATATCGCCTTCCCTGAGACATCTGTGAGTTCTGTTCAATGCCCTGCACAGCCAGTATAATGTTATGTTTGTGCAACTGTGTTAGTTTGGTTTTCGCCATTTCACTCTCTATTCCAGAGGAATTACCACCCTGTAGGGGTACAAAGGCAAGGAACCCTTGGAGAGGGTTTCACCCCTAGATGTGCCATGGGATGATTCCCATGGCTAAAGTACTTAGGAATCCCCAAAGGAGAGATGCTGTGCCACTGGAGGAGGGGAGGATGGTGGGGCAAATAAAAGTGCTTCACAATGAGGCCGAGAGGAACTGCTTATATAGCTCAGGAAGTGGAGTGGCTGGCTGCTTGTTCATTGAACTGCAGGCATAGCCTTCCATTTCAATGTCCTCGCAGCCAATATAATGTTATGCTTTTGCAACTGTAAGTTTGGTTTTGGCCATTCGCTCTCTATTCCAGAGCAATTACCACCCTGTAGGGGTACAAAGGCAAAGAACCCTCGGAGAGGGTTCCACCCTAGAGGTGCAATGGATGATTCCCATGGCTAAAGGTACCTTAGGAATCCTGAACTGAAATGTAGTACAAACATATCCCAAAAGAATGAGGCAACACAAAGCATATGAGCAAGCAGTAACTGTGATGTAGTAGTAGAGAAGCATAGACAGTTTGATAACGTAATGAGATGCTCAGTTTGATAACATAATGAAATGCCCAGGTTTGCATAGCATGATACTAGTGGTTTGCGTGGAGAATGAGGGGATCCTATAAGGAGAGAGGGAGTGGCAGGACATCCTCCACCTCCATCCAACAGCGGAAACTACCTAAGAAACTAGGGGACACTACTATGCTAATTAACAGTTATGACCTGAGG
The DNA here is from genome assembly GCA_016271365.2 of Neoceratodus forsteri. NCBI lineage: Eukaryota > Metazoa > Chordata > Ceratodontiformes > Ceratodontidae > Neoceratodus > Neoceratodus forsteri. The sequence goes on along the minus strand of CM057452.1, from coordinate 1,068,525,745 downwards.
CAACAGAGGAGAAAAAAAACCCTATGAGGAGGAAATCTCTGGGGATCCAAGGCCTAGGTTGCCTTCCTTCCAAGCTTGGGATAGTTTATTTAGTGATGGCTCTGCAGCTGCAATTTGGAAACCAATTAAAGGAGGTGGAAAATATTCCAATTTGGAGGAATGCTCTCCTCAAACCCTCTAGTGGAACGCCGTGAAAGGTTGCAAGAAAACTCTGCAACAATACATGCATCAAGCGCAGGAGGAGAGCAACGACTGCTGAGGCAGTCACCTGGCCTGCCCACCCTAAACTCAAACCAGGTGAACCAGAGGCAGTTGTAGGAGAATGCAGTGAAGGTGCCTTGCTAGGAAACCACTAAAGTCAATGGCTAACCATTATAGTGGAACACTAGAGCCAAAGGAGGTAACTTTTTCCACCGTTCACTGCTAGTCTTAAATTCTACACCAGGAGCTGCTGTCATGTAGCAGGCAGCTAAAGCCAAGCCAGGGTGAGGTCATTCCCAGCTATGGGCCAGATGAGAAGGATCCCACCACAAGTTGGACATGCTCAAGATGCGGACTAAATGCAGAGCGAGACCGTCTGCTGCAGGAACCCCAGCCAGAATAGAATGACTGGCATGCCCCAGAAATTGATTGAGAGCTGAAAAGCTGGTGAGCTGAATGAGCATGGCGGGCTGAGATCATAATGAGCATTGAGTGCTGAGACCTTGCAAGGTCGAATGCAGAATTGAGTGCAGCAGAATCCCAGAGGCTCAAGCTGGGGGATAATAATAATAAACGTTATTTGTATGGTGCCTTTCAAAACCAAGGTGCCTAACAAGTTAAAATCACAAAATCACAACATTTCACAACAGCAAAATCAACAGAACATATAAACAACATAATATTATAGTAAAATCTTTCCATCAGTTAAATACCATAAGCTTGGCTCCATAACCAGGTTTTCAGTGCTTGTTTAAAATCCTCCATGGTCATGTTCTCATGTAGCCAATTTGGTAGAAAATTCCAGAGGGTAGGAGTAGCATACATAAATGTTCTTGCCCCAGAAGATTCCAAACACACCTCGGAATCTCTAGCAACCCTCGTTGGCTGAGCAAAGTGATCACCTGGGGCAATGAGGACCAGGAGCTCTTTCAGGTTATCCGGGCCAAGTCCATGTAGGGCATTGAAAGTCAGAAGACTGACTTTAAGGTGATCCGCCACTGAACTGGCAGCCAGTGCAGTCCGCACAGCACCGGAAAAATATGACAGGACCGTGAGCATCCGTCCAATAGCTGTGCCGCAGTGTTCTGCACTAGCTGCAGGCAGCGGATTTCCACCCCAGGTAGCCCTAGATACAGGGAGTTGCAATAGTCCAAGGGTCACAAAGGCATGGATCAGAGTGGGAAGGTCACTGGATGGAACAAGGTGCTTAATCCTGGAGATAGAACCTCAGATGGTAAAATGAGGATTCGATGACCGCTGACACCTGAGAATGCAGGGTCAGCCCATCATCAAAGGTTTTGCACCCATTCAGAGGTTAGGAGAGGCTCACCCCAAGGTATAAGCCGGAGGGAGAACCCCCACCCAGCCTCTCTGTCCAGTGACCCGAACCACTACCAATACCGGTCTTATCAGAGTTCAGCATTAACCTACTGGCATTCATCCACTCCTGGATTTCAGCAAGGCAGTTATTAAAGACTGAGAGAGCTCCATCCTGATCAGGGGCAAAGAGAGGTAGAGCTGGGTATCATCTGCATACCTTCTTACAATGTCTCTGAGGAGCAGCATGTACACTACGAACAACATGGGAGACAGCACTGAGCCCTGAGGGACTCCACATGATAAAGGGACTGGGTCAGAGAGAAAACCCCAGACACCACCCTCTGAGATCTTCTGGTGAGGAACGATGTGAATCACTTGACGATCATACCCGACAGTCCACAAATGAACCTCAGGTGATCAAGCAGTACCCCATGGTCCACAGCGCTGAACACTGATGAAAGATCGAGGAGGACCAAGATGGAGCAGCTCCTCCTGTCTCTAGCCATCAGGAGATCATTGAACACCCACACCAGTGCTGTCTCTATACTATGCTTCTTTCAAAATCTGGGCTGGAGGGGTTCATAGATGGCATGGATTGTCAAATGGTCCTCCAGCTGTGTAGCCACTACTTTCTCAATCCTTTCCTACAAAGGAAGGTTAGAGACTAGTCTGTAGCTAGCAAGGCAGTCTGGGTCCAAAAGCTTTCTTCAAAAGTGGTGTTACCACACGCTCCTTTAGGGAGCTTGGAAACTCACCTGTCTCCAAGGAGCACCAGACTATCTGAGCTAGGACCGGAGCCAATGACATCACTACAACCCAAAATTAGAGAGTAGGTCCCAGGTCCAAACTTCAGCATGTTGGGCACACATCTGGACAATCTGCATAACATCCATGAAAGCTGGCCGGTCAAAGGTACTCCAAAAAGACCAGGATATATGAACCTGCACTAGTCTGGCAGCCTTCACATAGTGACCAGATGGAAAGCCGATCTGATGTCGACTACCTTATTTGCAAAAAATCGAGCAAGTTCATCGCACTCGTCTTGCGAAAAGGCTTTCTGAACTCGTAGACAGGCTGGGTTGCACAGTCTGTCCACAGTTCGGAACAGCTAAGTTGGTCAATTTTGAGCAGCCATAATCTCCCTGGACAGGAACTCTGCCTTCTTATGGGAGATTTCAGATTGATAGACTTGATAATGGCAGTAGGCATGAACAATGATCTGCGTAAGCAATAAGGCAATGATAAGCGTAAGCAAGTGTGGACCTGTACTTAGGTCAATAAACAGTAGTAGTGATAGGTAGACCTGCACAGAGGTCTACATAACATGCAACAATGAAACAGTACTGAATTGTGGGCAAGCCAGCCAGACATGAATAGCCAAATTAAGATGACAAATACTCTGAGGATTTTCGTGGTGAACCAGGATTTAATAATAATAAAGCTATATTAACAGCTTTAGCAGGAGCTTAGTTGGCTAACCTCAGAGTTATAACTGCAATAAAACATGGAGACAATGCTCTGAAGCAGGTGTAGCCAGGCAGTGCAATGAAGCTGCAAGTAGAATGAGAGTATGAATGAGCAGCATAGCTAGGGTCAGAGTAAACCTGTGTCAGATGAAAACAATTGCGTATGCAACATGGAGCAACTATGGTTGAACTGAAACACACAGATAATGATTGCAGTTTGCATTGCAGTAGTTTGAGTATGGTGAGCAACAGTGTAAAACACAAGCACTGGGGTACAATAGTAATTGAGTAAATAGTAGCAGTGGCTGCAATTGTACATAACTGAAAGCAGTATTATGAGCTCTGAGTAGCAGTATGCTTGGAGCTTAGAAACAAAGCCCCAAAAAACAAAATCAGAACCAAAACACAGCAACACAGAAAACAGAGAACAAGGCCCAAAACAAGACACACAAAAACAAGAAAGCACACAGCCAGAGGACAGATACAAACCAGAAGCAGGAAAACAAACACAAGTCCAGCAGAGACACACAGAAACAGTGGGGGTGGTAGGCACCAGCCAACTCAGAGGACATACAAACAGAGCCTCCGGCTGCAAAGAAAAGTGCTTCACAATGAGGCTGAGAGGAACTGCTTATACAGCTAAGGAAGTGGGAGTGGCTGGCTGCTTGTTCATTGAACCACAAGCCTAGCCTTCCAATTATAGTTCCTTTATCAAGTCTTGACCTACAGTCTTCAAAAGGATTTGTCATATACTTAGTCTCTTGGGTAACAAACCTTTGTTCTTGTTCTAAGGTTTGTTGTTTATTATACTGTAGGAAAACATATCTGCCTTTACCTCCTCTTTCTGAGCTGATAAATCAATTTTGTGTATAGCCTGGTCTGAGATTAAAGTGTGAAATTTAGTTCTAAGTTGTAAATACTGGTCATACTTAAGATGATCCTTCCTACCGCTACCATTTCAAAAACATGCTGTGAAGCAATTTTTACTGTCTCCATACCACTGAATTGCTGAATCGCATAAGAAATAAACCAACTGTCTATCCTTAACTATCTCTATGAATTCTTTCAGAACATCTGGTCTTTTAACAAACTGGCATTCAAATGCCAGACCTCCCTTCGGAGATGCTTGGGGGATGAAGAGACATGTACTCCCACTAATTCATGGTCCAATGTCTCTATGGGGACCATTTCCACATGGAAATAAGCAACTGATTCAAAATAAACCAGAAGTCTATGCATGTAACTTCTCTCTAAAATAAGTATGAGGTGGAGCTGCTATTTTGTTAGCATGGGAATCTTTTAGATCTGTTTGTTTCAACCAAGTTAGTAAAAATTACTGTCACAATAAGTTTTGGTAGTCCTTCCACCTTTATCAGTTTTCAGGAGGCTAATGTTAATGTCCCCACAAATAATATTTGTTTATTGGTGTATAAATAGGGTTGCACCAATTTCAGCAGATCTATACGAAGAGCTTTTGTCTGTAGGGCATACAGGTTAATCAGCCTGTATGTCACTCCTTCAATCTCTATGTCCAAGATAAGAATCCTTCCTGGAAACACTGATACTTTTTTCCACCTTTATGTCAGGATTGGTAAAACAGATACCTAAACCACTAGATTGGTCTACTCCTGTTGACCATAAGAGAGTACCCCCACCATTCATCCTGTGCTGTAGTTATTTCTTGCAAAGAATGCAATCTAGTGTCCTGCAAAAAAGATGTCATAATCCAATTGTTGCAACACAGAGAAGGTGGTACATCTCTTAACATTAGATTTAATGCTGTTAACATTAAGGCTAACTAGCCTTAGTGGTGGTAAGAGATGATGTGTGAATTATGTGATTGTTCTCTAGCTAGAAAACGTGTGATCCTTTTCTCCTGGACTGGTAGGGTAACTTTAGGAACAGTCTTGACTGAAAATTCACTTTGTGCAGACTGAACTGAGGCATCAGAGTCTGCTTCTTCTATAGTGTCACTCCAGCTCTGTAATACCTCATACCTGTTCCCCAAGTCACTGGGTCAGTGGTGCTCCTGCCTTTGGCCCTTTCAGGACAGGGTGAAAATTATCAGACTCAGTGTCAGATAGCTGAGGCAAGGGATGGGGGACGTGGCATCTCTCTTGCAGTAGCTGGGAGTTAACCTCAGCATTCTTTTATGTATTTGTAAATGTTATGGCATCTGTTCTGTGGGCACTGTCACTTTTAGGGAGGAAGCTGTTGGAGGAATAATTTCCACCCTGCCACTTGTGAAGTTACAGCCTCCAAAATTGTTACCATCTGTGGTCTCTCCTGAGATCCCCCTGGAGCAATGGTGGGAACTGACTTAACTACTGGTAGGTTGGGTTCTGCCTTGTGGTGGAAAAAGGGGAGGTCAAGAAGATCTAGCCACCCAGAAGGGTTGTTTTGCTCTATGCAAGTAATAGTCTTGTTCAGATGATTCTTCTGAGTTGTGTGCTGCCCATGTGCAGGCTCCAAATGCATGTTCATCATCCCAACATAGCTTACATATTGGTGGTTCAATGCACATGTTGGTCTAATGACCAAGAGCCCTGCAAAGAAAACATTTGACTTGGTCGCAGTAAGAATTCAAGTGTGACCTACAGCCACAGCAATAACAGGACTTTGGTTGTCCTGGGTAGAAAGGATTCCCTGCCCCTCCCCAAGCCAGAAACAGTTTGGTAGATGACTAATGCCTTGCTCTGTTTGCTTCAGGCAGACTCAAAACTTCCACCCCAGTACAAAAGTGCGTTATCATCAATAATTGGATCTGGGTCCCCTGCAGATCACACTGTTTTTCAATAAGAAAATGATATCATTGCCACTAACCCCTTCATTGCAAAAAGGATGGTGACTGTCTTGACTCTGGGTTTAATTATAGGGATGGCAGTAAAGGCAGCCCATAAGGGGTGTCTTTAACAACATAATAGGCTGTCAAAAATTTATCTAGAAGTGCAGCCTTACAGAAACTTATATCAGAGTTAAAGTATCCCTGGACATGTATGAAAGCATAGAACTTCAGCTGGGGTGAAGTGCAGAGTCTATTATTAAAGATTTCCCACATAATTTCTGTAATTTATACTGAAGACATACCAAAATCTTCATTTGTTGGCACTGTAGGTTGCCAAAAAGCTTGCATAACTGACTGGTTTGTTGGGACTGATAAAACTTCAGCTCTCTATCATTTAACAAATCTGTCATATCCATGACTTCATCCTCTAGCCTGAAATTGCTTGGTGGTTGAAAAGTTACCTGTTGCCTCATTCCTTTGAGGCATCTGCCCTTGTCTCTGTATAGAACTAGTATTGGGAGTTTCTTCTGAATTTGAGCAAGCACCTACCTTGGCTCACTCACATGTTATGGAAACTAAATGTTGTCTGAAGTAGTTCTCCTGACTGCTGCTGTATCTCACTTGTTTAGGTGTTTCTGTGTCTTCCCTATGCCAGGGCATTGCCCCTGGAGCTCCACAGCTGGTGCAGTTTCATTCAGTGCAGCCTCATTCTCTGCACTCACAGCTGTAACAACTGCTATCTCAGGTGTCCTCATATTTGACAGCAGTTCCAGACCTTGGGGATTTGTAATGTCTTTATCAGTTTCTCCGGTGACCCAGGAATAGGGATTTTGGGTCAGGGACCCATCTGTTTTCAAAAATCCACCAGCCTTTTTTCAAAAGCTTGCCATGGGGTCCATTCAGCTTTAGCCGAGAACTATCTGTTCACAAATTCCTGACTGTGGATTTTGGGCACTGGATCCATGACAACATCCGCAGAGGTACCAGATCAAGCAATTTCAATGTCTAGGTTAAGTTTTTTACCAGAAGAAATGGTGGGGCTTACCACAGAATGTGTTTTCTTCTGTTTCTCCTCCAGCTTGAGCTTCTCCTGTTTGTATTCTGCTTCAGCTTCAGACCACAGCATAAGCAGCTGCTGTCTTTTTCTCCAGCTTGTCCTGCAAAATACTATCTGCAGAAAAGTCTCCTGAAGCCAAATTATGCTCCTCACGCATGAAAGGACCAGGTACCTTAGAGACAGAAGAGAGGAGGAAGAGGGTGGATATAATAGAGACCTTTAAGTACCTAATGGGCTAAACAAGGTACAGGAGGGAAATATTTTTGAAAAGAAAAGGTGCTCAAGAACAAGGGACATGATATGAAGCTTCATCTTTCAGATGAGATGTTAAACCGAGGTCCTGTCTGCCTATTTGGTGGTTGCTCAGGTGGATGTTAAAGATCCCATGGCACTTATCGAAAAGAGTAGGGAAATTTTTATTGCAAAAGAAAAACAATGCATCAGTACAATAGTAACAGAAATTCAAAGAAAAGAAAAACAAATCAAATGAAGACCACAAGAGAAAGCACATACATTTCAGATTAACACTGCCTCCCACCATTCCCCTCCCAAATAATATCAATATATAATCAGTTGATTATAAGGATTGCAACATGTTTCTAAAATAAATACTGTACTATTGTAATCAAAATAAGACTACCATGAATCCTGAAACTATATAAGAAAATTAATATCATAACCAATAAATATGTTTTCATAAAATCCTAAATTTCTGTACAGTAAGAAGTGTTTTTTTCAATTATTTCTGTTTACCAACTGCTTCTTCAATTTGTTTAATCAAAACCAAAGTAGGCATATTTAGATGCTGTAGGAATAGTGACACCGTGCTTGCCACATATAACACTTTATACAAGCAAATAACAAATTCAAAGTGCTCGGATGACATTGCGATAAAACCCCAGTGTAATCTCCCAAGACTAAACTCTCATAAGTAAATCTGTCCAAAATTGTTAAGCATACACACAGTTAGAAAAAAATGTCCCATAGTTTCTTCCTGACCATTGCACTCCATTCTAATACATTGCCATTTCAATATAGGCTTAAGTTTAAGATTTCCTTTACCCTAGCCTTCCATGACAACAAAGCCACTGTGTATCCCACATTTTAACCAGGATTCTTTTATCTACAAGTGTTTATAAGGCATTTCTTAATTTCGTAGGTACACATTTAGGAAGTCTATCTGTGAAGCAGAATTTCTCCTCATAATATCAGCATATGAGGTTTCCTCTACAAATCTGTGAGATGTCCTTTGCAACCCCCACTGTTTAAGTTTCCTAATTGCAGCTACTGCAAATTCTGGGACCTCTAATGTGGCATGTAGTTTAGGGCTAGTGTCCCCCATTTCTGTAGAAAAGGCTGAAACAAAAGTTCTGTCCAAATATCCCATTGGTGTGCTTGCCCACTACTCCTGGAAGCATAGTTTTAAAGAAAAGGAGAAATAAAAACACAAGGTGTATCATTCCTTGACCCCTTGTTTAACTGGGAGATAAGTAAAAGCACATTTAACCAGGTTGAGACGACCCTCCACAACATCTGAAAAGAAATACTAAACAGTGTTGTCTCCAAAGTCCCTGGTATGGTGAAAATAGCACAAACATATAAAAATATAGGGAGCAAAACTTTTTAATTATCAATACCCTTTTTGCTTTGAAAGAGCCCATGCCTTCCAGATTTGAGCTTTCATCTTTCCACTCTACTTCCTCTTCCCAGTTTATATATGCCAGATTTTCATTTCCAAAATAATAACCAAGAATCTTAATTGTGTCACCTGATATGGTAATTAGCCCAACCCTGGACTCATGCACCCTCCTCCTACATAAACCCCTGTACTTTTTGTATAATTTATTGCCATCCCTGCTAGGCTTGCATACCTATCTAAGACTTTTAAAGCATTTACTCCCGAATCAGGGTCCTGAACTGTGACTACTACAGTATATCATTTGTGTAAACTGCCAACTTTTGAGGCTGCAGTACTGGTGATGGTGATAAACCTCTTATATCATTATCCTGAAATATTTCCTCACAATTGGATTCAATATAAAAGTATACAGCAAGGGACTGATTGGATAAACCTGCCAAACTCCCCTTTTCAAGAATAATGCTTTTCCTATTACCCCATTGACTGTAGGTAGCATTATGGCCTCCTTATATAAAATTCGTATCCAAGACCTAAACGGAGAGGTATCCCATACTTTTCAAGAATCTGCAAGAAAGTCATGAGACACCTATCAAAGGCCTTCATTTGATCCAATGCCAATAGATAACCTGACAATTGTCATTGTTTTCCAAATTCACAAATATTCCATAAAACGCCAGATTTTGTTGAATGTTCCTCCCTGGATAGAGCAAGTTTGAACTGGGTGGATTAATTTAGATGTACTCTTTTGCATCCTATGACATAAAATGGCAGATAACATTTTATAATCCGTATTCAACAAGCTAATAGGCCTCCAGTTACCCAAATCCTTCTTATCCTCTTTTTATACAAATAGAAAATTATTGCAGCCAAAAATTTACTATGTATCTTCCCTGTTTCCAAGATCTCATTATATACACTGTGTAGAATCTCATACATATCCTCCATGAAGAAGTTATAAAACTCGTTCATGAGGCCATCCACCCTTGGTGAGATACCTAAAGCCAATTTATTTATTTCATGTTTAATGTCCTCTTTAGAGATGGGTTTGCTCAACTCACTACTCTCCTCCTCTGATGGTTCTGGTAACTCACAAGTAAGGATTTCTTCCCACTTTACCTTAGCTGTAAAAGCAGTCCCTGATGTTCCTGCAAACAATCCCTAACAATTTCTAACATCTCTATGTTAGTAGTTTTAAAAGCCCAGCCTTATTTGTAAGACTCTCCATCAATTTGTTATCTAGCCGATGCTTGCATGCGGCAAATGGGTCTGCCAAAGGCATCTTCTCTGTGCCATATTTCATTTCTGCCTGAAAGGATACCACTCGATTATATTGATATTGCCTCATATGACCTTTATATCAACCTTGTTTTTACTCTTATATCAGAGACATTGGAAGATGTTGACTTACAATATTTATTATGAAATCTAAATAAGCTAAGTACTCCTTATTACTTTTATCTCTCCCAAAGGAAGTAAATAGACTCTGAAGGTGGGATATTCACTCTACATCAGGCAGGGGGCAAGCCTGGGTGCAGTGCAACAGGAAAAGCCAGGGCATGGACCGGGTGATATTCAACGGTGCTGCACCATGGCTCAGCACTGTTGAATATGGCACTAGGGAGCATGCACTGCACACGGTGCAGTGGCACTGCACCAGCGCAAGTGGCAGCAGGGGAGCAGGGGCTGCACCAGTGCAAGTGCAGTTTCGCTAGGTGCAGCAACAGCGATATTCAGCCGTGAGCATGTAGATGAGTCCATTATGCATGCAAGGTGCAAATGGGGCCATTGCATGTCATTATGGCCCCATTTGCATGCAGTACACCAATCCCCAGTGACTTGAGCCTGGCATCCTGCCAGGCTGCAGCCGATGAGGGTCCAATGCCCTGCTGCCCCTCGGCAGGTGCCATTCCTGTTCACCCGATCGTGGGCATGAGTAGATATATTCCTGGTGGTCCAGTGGACCACTATCCATTGCCGATGTGGGCATAACTCATATATCTCCTGGTGGTCCAATCACGCTATCCATTGCCTGATCGCGGGCATAAGCCACCAATCATCTCTGGTGGTCCGGTGGACTGTTCCCCATCGCCCGATCATGGGTGTAACTGACAATGCCCTGGTGGTCAGTAGCACCCCTCCCCACCCACCCACTGAGTCCCCCACCACCTGCACCCCAGTCAGCGGCAAGCAGCAGCTCCCGCCCACAAGCCTCCTGAGCGCTTGCTGACTGACGCGCGTGATGATAGGGCTGTAGCCAATTGGTCCACTGTGTGGGCCAATGGATGCTGACCATACTGCACTACACAGTCCCGAATGTGAATGGCGCTCATTCATGATTCCAGACTGTGTAGTACAGTTGGTCTGCATGCCCATTGGCCTATGCAGTGGACCAATCGGTGCAGCCCTACCGCACGCTGTCAGTCGGCGGGTAGCCAGGTGGCTTGTGGGCAGGAGCTGCTGCCAGCCACTGACTGGGGTGAGGTCGGGGACCCAGTGGTGGTGGGGAGGGAGGGTAACCACTGACCACCAGAGAGATGTCAGTCACGCCATTGGTCCACTGGACCACAAGGGTTAATTGAGCCTTAAGCCACAATCAGGCAACGGATAGCAGTCCACTGGACCACCAGGGATATATCGGCAATTGCCCGTGATCGGTGGGGCAGGGAATGTCGGACTGTGTCCTTGGGGTTGTGTGGCCACCCACTGCTGGTGGCTGCCATGTTGCACCTTGCAATATGCAGCTCACCTGTGGGTGGCCAGACTTGCTCCTGGTTTCACCAGGAACATCACTGTGCCTCCTTACGGCAATAAGGCAGGTATGTGCCAGCATATGTGCCGCATATCCCAGGCTGAATATCAGGATGTGCCACATATGCATGGGCATGCCCCTGCACTTGTACTGCATACATTACTGGTGTGCCCCAGCGATCGGGATTGCGAGCACAACCTGCCACTTTGAATATCATGTCATGACAGGGTTATGCATGGCGCAACCCTGTTGTGCCATACGTAGCCCTTTGAATATCCCACCCTGAATGTCTATCTTAGTTTCTGCCCACCATTGTGCCCAAGAATCATAAAACTACCGTTGATTTCCTAGTAGCAAGGAAGGAATTTATTCTATACTACATATCCAAATTTTGTAACAAAGAGGAATTTAATTTCTACCGTGATACAACTGCAGGAAACCTGGTTGGAAAATGTGACAAATTTACAATGCAGAGTAGTACCAAATGGTCCGAGAATTTACATGGTTGTAATTGAAACATACGCGTGAAAAGAAATGTTGACAAAAAACAAAATCTATCCTGGTGTGAAAGGCACTACATCTATAAGTATCTCCTGTATTCTTATAGAGTTCTCTATAAGCATCCTTAAGAGAAGCTTATTGTAGAACATTTTGTAATGCATGTGTATCACAGTACACTTTTTTTTCACTTGATCCTAGATTTTCTCATCTAGACTGCAATTCATGTCACCCCCCATACAACCTGTTTTCGGGTAAAAAGATATGGTTGAATGCTAATAAACAAATCTATCCATAACAACTTAACCTGAGGGGCATAAGTATTGATAAGTCGAAGTGGAAACCCTTATATACACAGTCTAACAGAAGGTCCCTCCCTGGATGTATTTCAACCAACCTTGTGACTTGAACTGATGTGTCATTAAAAGGTACCATAGGCCCACTAGTCCACAATTTATTTGTTTGTCTAATGTCATGTAAACAATTAAATCTTGTTTGCTGTAGAAAGATAATATCCATATTCAAAGTGAGACAAAAGGCAGACATGCCATCCATTTTATAATTCTTGATGCTACAAGCATTCAAGGAAACAAGTTTAATTGCTGCCATGGGTTTGGTTTAGGACAGTAACTTTATGGTTTCTGAACATCTTTTTCTGTTTTTTCCTTTCTTTTCTTGACCTCCAAACCCCCCCCCTCCTCCTCACATTCTATTTCAGAAATGAAACCAGATTTTGTAGAAACATCGGATTCTGAACCACCCTCCTGATCCTGGAATACTTGATAAAAGTTGCCAGTGGGGATGTCTAAAGTCTGACTAACTTGTCGACTAGAGGTCCTGGTCACCCTTCTTCGGATGGGGGTTTGGGGGTTTAAAACTCCAATGTGGAAGGTGGGTGGTGGCATATCATTCTGCTTACTGTGAGACTTAGAAGTGGTTGGTATCTCAGAACATGTATTAGTTGACCCTTGTGATAACACAGTGGGAACAGTGTCATGAGAGTGTTCTCCTGATTCTGCCCCAAGACCTGTGTGTGCTCTGAAAATATTGGACCTGCAGTAGAAGTTGATGCTGAGGTAGTGGGGCCTGCACCAGATGTGGGAGCTGAAGCATTAGGGCCTGCACAAGGTGTGTCCTTCTCTGATGTCTATCTTGTGCAGTGTTGATTAAATCCTCCTTTTAATACCCCCTGCTTATTTTGTCCAGCCCAGGGCACTGGTGATAAGCATGACCCTGTTCCTCACAAAGATTACAGCGAAAAGTGTTCTACAAGTCCCACTATCATGGTCAAGTTCTCCACAAAGAGCACATTTAACCTTGTCACAGGCACTGCTGAGGTGTCTCCTGCTGCTACATTTGTAGCAGGCCTTTGGCTGCCCAGGATAAAACACACACCCCTATCTTTTCCCAGAAAAAACTGTTGGGTATATGAACTATTTCATTCCTATATTATGCAATTTCACTTTAAATTTCCAGCTCCTGTCCAGATACCCTCTCCATCAATGATAGCTTTTGGGGCACCAACACTGTACATTTTTGTTTTCACCAAAGAGTATATTCCCCACACTTACCCTTCAGTCCAGAACATAATATTAACCATCTTACAGAGGGGCATCGTGATAGAATTGCCCAAAAGGCAACCATAAAGGCTGCATTTGCAGTTTTCGTCACGGTGCCAAAATTTATCTAAACCTGCAAAAGTTTTAAAGCTTGTGTCAAAGGTGTCTTCATCTCTAATATTTATTAATGCTTAAATGTCATTAGCCTAGAAATTCATTGAATCTTTCAAAATTTTCTGGCAACAAAATGTCTATCAGATGTTCCTCAAGCCCCCTCATTATCTAAGGTGGACTGTGTTTCTTCTGGGTGTTTGCTCCAATCTATTATTTTAAAATAAGTCAGAGAAACGAGACCCAGGTTGTCGTTGCTCCCTAGGTGGAGATATAGGAGGGAATGGTGCTGAGAACCCTCAGAAGTCTCTGCTCCAATATCAGTAGCAGTATGCTCAGAATCTCCCACACCCTTATGAGCTGTTGCATCATTCAAAGTAGAGCCGTGACCTCGTGTTGAGTCCATGGGTGCCCCAATCCTAATTGTGGTGTGTCCTGTGAAAAGTCTTCCAGTTCGAATCGGAATCCATCTGCCATTCTGCAGAGTCCAACCTGCATCCAACAGCACTTTTTTCGACTACTCTCGACTAGATAAAAGTCCTTTTGCATTCCTTCGGCATGTGCGCCATCGGGGTGAATCATCCCAGCTGCATCTGTCAAACCCAGCTCCTGACAAACTGTGGTGTTCACGGTATTACTGGAAGAAAATCTGCAGTCCTCGCTGAAACATCTTCAGGTACTTCCTGAGCTGCAGCCCGACTTCTCATTTCAGAGGTGCTCCCTTGCATAGGTGGCAAAACACTTGGGACTCAGCCTCTGAGCAGATCTCCCATCGCATGGTGCTACCATGCAAAACCTACATAACTCCACAGCTGCACCCAAAATGCTCACGTCTTCCCTACATAAGCCACAGCAGGTGAAGCAAGCCCAGACTGCACATTTCCTCTGACCTGTTGATCCATCAGTGACCTGAAGTTGTCTATCATACAAACTCAGAAACAGCAGCTGTTCCCCTACTGATGAGTAGGGAATTTTTATTAAAACCAAAAACAGAACTTTACAATATATTCTTCTTACAGTACATATTCTATTATATTTGCATTATACATTACTTCATATATTTCTTATTTCTTTATCCTATCCTTCAAAATTTTTCCCATATATTTACCTCTTTCCTTCTCCAAATTGTATGCATTCCTTTGATAAATACTATCCACTTTTTTGTATTTAAACAAGTCATTTATCATGATTTCTTTGTTCTGTATAAACCTTTGACATTTCACTTGCCATATCCCCACTTAATTATAGCAAAAATCACATACACTGTACTTCTTTCCATATTCATCCACTCTTCAGTTAGTTGACCACGTCATTTCTAGTATTGCATATGTCTTTCCTTTAAACAACTCCATCCTACACATTCTAGCTAACATTTCCCAGAAGCTTTTTATAAATTCACATTCAAACAGCATGTGCATAATTGTTTCCTCTAGATTCACATTGTCCCCAGACAATTCCTTTCCTCCTTCCTCTTATGCTTTAAATTCTCTTTCACGTTAATCTTTCCATGGCTATACATCCATATCACTTCCTTCATCTTTTTGGTATTCTTTTTTCCAATATGGTTTCTAACAATATAGCCACATTAATTCCATCCTCCACTTTAAACATGGGTTCTTCATAATACTTGTCTTCTATGATTCTTCTATAAGTTACCTCCCTTTTTTAATCTTAATTTTATCTCTTGAAACATTCCATTGTGTTAGATATTTCTTACAGTATTCATATAATCTGGTAACCAAGATTTTTTTTAACATTTCTTTTTCCCCAACTGTCCATCAATACCTCTTCCCAATCATTTATCAGAACTAACCATACATTCTGCTCTTTTGCAATATTGGTCTTATATTCGTATACAAACAACATTATAAAAAATACAATAGGATTTAACATGTTTAATCCTGCCTCATTTATAGGTCTATATATGTGCGCCTTTTACGGGGTTTAATCTGCTTCCCACAACAATGAAAAAAAATATCCTAATACTTTTGTCTGCATTTCCCATGGTACTGGGAAAATAGCCATATAAAAATATTGGACTTATGAACGAAAGAAAAAGCCACTATGGTTCTCAAAAGAAGTGGCGGTGAAGGTTAGGGAGAAAAACATAGCATTTAGGAAGTATAAGGAAACACAGAAGGAGCAGGACAGAGAACTGTACCAGTTAAGGCAGAAGGAAGCAGGAGGGTAGTCAGAATGGCAAAGGCATAAACTGAGGAAAAGATAGCTAATTCGGTTAAGAAGGGGATAAAACCTTTTATAGGTATATCTGAGAATGTAGAAAGACAAAGGGAGGGATAGTGAGGCTGAATAGAATGGATGGTGGTGGGCAGAGAGTGACAGTGATAAAGCAGAGATACTGAATGAATACTTCTGTTCAGTATTCACAAAAGAGGAAGTGGGAGAGGTGCCTAATCCAATTAACAGAAGCACTCTGGAGAGGGGTGTTGATCCCAGTCCTTTCATAGAAGAAAGGGTTCTGAAAGAACTCCTAAAACTGAAGGTGGACAAAGCAATAGGGCCAGATGGAATTCACCCCAGAATTCTAAAAGAATTAAGCAGAGAACTAGTGACACCACTGACTATGCTTTTAACAAATCATGGGATGATGGTGTGGTACCTGAGGACTGGAAGAAGGCAGATGTGATTCCCTTCACAAAAGTGGGACCAAGAGGAGGCAGGAAACTACAGACCTGTCAGTTTGACCTCTGTGGTAGGGAAAGTGATGGAATCACTTCTGAAGGAAAGAATTGTTGAGTACCTAGAGGCCAGTGGGGCACAGGACCCAAGGCAGCACGGGTTCACAGTGGGAATGTCATGTCAGACTAATTTAATTGATTCTTTGACTGGGTGACCAAAGTAGTAGACCAGGGAGGGGCTGTAGACATGGCCTACCTAGACTTTAGCAAGGCATTTGACATAGTCCCACACAAAAGATTAGTAGTCAAATTAACCAGCCTGGGAGTGGGTCCCAAGGTGGTAGCCTGGGTAAAACATTGGCAAACAAAGGGACACAGAAGGTAATTGTAAATGGAGTCCACTCTGAAGAAAGAGGGGTTACTAGTGGGTACTGCAGGGTTCAGTCCTTTTAATGTCTTTATAAGTGACATTGCAGAGGGACTGGAAGGAAATGTATGCCTCTTTGCAGATGACACAAAGATCTGCAACAGGGTTGATACACAAGGAGGCGTGGAAATGATGAGAAGGGACTTGGCAAGGTTGGAGGAATGGTCAGAAGTATGGCAGCTTGGATTCAATGCAAAGAAGTGCAAAGTAATGCACCTGGGAGAAAAAACCCAGGGAAGATTACACAATGGGGAGGTAGTAACAACAACAAAAATGGAAAGAGACCTAGGGTAATCATATCAGAGGACCTTAAGGTTGTCGAGCAATGCGAGAAGGCAGTAGGGAGGGCTGGGGGATACTGGGATGTATAGGAGAGGTATCACCAGCAGAAAACAGGAAGTTGTTATCCCTCCTGTACAGACAGTTGGTGAGACCCCATCTGGAGTACTCGTCCAGTTCTGGAGACCCCATCTCCGCAAGGACATAGACAGGATGGAGGCAGTTCAGAGGAGGGCAACTAAAATGGTGCAGGGTCTGCAAGAGAAGCCATATGAGGAGAGACTAAAGGAGCTTGATATGTATACCCCTGAGGAAGGAGGAGAGGGGGGATATGATAGAAACATTTAAGTACCTCAGTGGAATCAACAAAGTCCAAGAGGGTAGCATCTTTCAGAAAAAGAGATGTGCAAGAACAAGGGACACAATTTGAAGATAGAGGGGACGGCTCAGGGGCAATGTGAGATATGTTTTCACAGAAAGGGTGGTGTATGCATGGAACAGCCTTCCTGAGGAGGTTGTGGGGTCTAAAACTGTGGGAGAATTCAAGAATGCATGGGACAGACATAAGACAATTTTGTGGGGGTAGGAAGAAATAGGCTGCTGGTTAAATAGGATCTGCAGCTTATCATCTAGGTAGGGAAATGGGCAGACTAGGTGGGCCAAGTGGTCCTTATATGCCGTCAAAGTCTATGTTTCTACGTTTCTATGACTATCTTTAGCATATATGTCCTCTTTCCTCTCATCATGTTCCAGCTCTTCCATCTATTAACCTTCCCAGCTGCTATCTGAAATTTTCTTTCCTAGTTTTCTCTTGCTGCATCTATTCCTCCATAAGTTATCCCTAATATTTCTATTTTATCATTAGCTAGTTCAATGCTTCCCTGTTTTTCTTTTAACTTTCCCTAATGGAAGTATCTTACTTTTATTTCTATTAATTGTTATTCTTGTATATCCCTTATGCCTTTTTAGTATCTGAACTGCTCTCTCCCTGACTTTTAGTCCTTCATAAAAAACAATCATCTGTAAGCACTAGTTTTTATTAAATCCATTTCCCCAATTTTATTGCCTTAACCTGTTTATCTTCTTCAATTAATCATAACAATGGACCTTAA
Source organism: Neoceratodus forsteri (assembly GCA_016271365.2). Taxonomy (NCBI): domain Eukaryota; kingdom Metazoa; phylum Chordata; order Ceratodontiformes; family Ceratodontidae; genus Neoceratodus; species Neoceratodus forsteri. The sequence goes on along the minus strand of CM057452.1, from coordinate 1,068,507,903 downwards.
CATATGATTTACAAAGGGGCCTGAGGAGCATCTCTGCCTTACCTCATTCTTAATATACATAGATGTCCCTAAATGTTCATTTATCAAAGGACATACTTGTGCCTCAAAGTATAAAACTTTTGCTATCTTCACTAGTTCTGTCGGAAAATTGCATTTTTCTAATATGTCCCATATATAATCCTGCTTAACTGAATCAAAAGCTGTCTTTTGATCTAGTGTATACAAATATCTTTCCAGTTCTTCCTATTATCTTTATCCACTATTTCTCTAACAAAAATTTAATGTTGATTTATGTTTCTTCCAGGCAAAGCACATGTTTGTGTTTTCATAACTAATTCTGTTGCACTCAGCTAACCACTCTGTATGATTTTTGCTAAAATTTTATAATCTGCAGTTAACAGGCTTCTAGGTCTCCAGTTATGAATATCTGCTCTATTTCTTTTTTATGAATAAATATAGTAATTCCCTGTTTCATTGTCTCTGTCAGCTCCCCTTAATAAAAACATTGTTACATACAAATGCCAGTATAGGTATGATTACTTTTTCATTTTTTATGAAAAGCATTTGGAATCCCACCAGTCCTGGAGCTGTATTATATGTTAATGACGTTATTGCTTCTTTAATTTCTTTTTCTGTAATGAGTTCTTTTACCAGCTGTTTATCTGTATCTGAAATTTGTGGGACTTGCAGTTGCTCTACTATCTCTTTGGTACCTTGTCTTTTGATACTTGAAAGTTCTGTCTTAAATGTTCCTGCACTATTCCATATTTTTTTATATCTACATTTTTCTCCATTTGTGTCCATTAATTCAGACATTACCCTTTTTCTACTCTTTCTCTGTTATCCTCCATAGGATTGGTTTGAGCTTTAGTTCCCTGTGTGCCACATTTCTGCTCCATTACTAGTGATCTCATTATATTGTATTGATACTCCCACATTTATTCATTAATTTCTTCTATTCTTTCTGTATGATTTCTCTCATCTTTGTAATGCTCCGTTATTTCTTTTATAACTCACCCCTCAAGCTTAAATATTTCTGATATTTATTTCTCTTTCTTCTGTGCTACTTTTATCATAATGCCCTTATGTCTGCTTTTGTGTCATCCCACCATTTCATTATATCTTCATACAATCCCAGCACTGTCCCCTTGCTGCAAACATATCTAGCAATTCTTCCTGTACTTCTTTATTTTCTAAATTTTCTAAATTAATTCTCCAATATTCTCGTCCATGCATTATAGTCTTTCAATATTTATTTTATCACATACTGCCATGTAGTTTGTTGTTTCTGTTGGTACTATATATGCTTCCTCTACTGCTGCCCTTTTAGATACAAACAAAAGTCTATTCTTGATGACAGTCTTCCTCTAAAATATGTATGCTCTGCCCTCGTTCCTTTCCTTTCAAACACATCCTCCATCCTTTCCTTTTTAGTATACTGTTTAAACATACAGTATCACAAACATTTTCTCATTTGATCTACCCCAATCCTGCTTTTAATCCCACAGTTAAAACCTCCCCACTATAAAGTAAGTTTTGCAGTATGCAAAAGGGTCAATTGTTCCCATTAATTTATTTCTATCTGCTTTCATCTCAAGATTATACACATTTAGCACCCTGATTACTTGCCCCTTAAGTTTAATGTCTACCATAATTGCTTAACCTGGAGCTATGTCTATCACTTTTAGTATTTTAATTTCTTGTGAAAAAAAACAAACCCCAAACCTGAATATGTTTCTTCTCCCAAAGACCATATTGAAGGCCCCCATCTCCATTCTTTCTGTGCCACATTAATTTCTGAGACTAACACAACCTTGTATCCTGCAACATGGCTATGTTCCTTTAAGTCCTCCCAGTATTTCAAATGAAACCATTTGCCTAGTCTTATTTTTTATACCATTTACATTACATGTGATGCAGGTAAGACCCTCCATTCTAGATTTTTATTTTCTCCTTTCCTTCCTTTCTTCCTCTATCCTATATTTCTCCTTTTCTTAGAAGCTTGTATCTACTGAATCACGGTCTGATGCTCCCTCCTCATCTATCTCTTCTAAGATAGAATCATCAGTGTCCTCATCTGCAGTCACCCATTCTTTGTCTTGCAACACTGTAAATTTATTTGATAATTTCACTACTTCTTCTTTTTGTTCCATGGTTTTAGGTTCCATTTGTTTTATTCCTTATTTTTGGACCTGGTCACCATGGTAAATTTCTCAACTTCTTCCCTTTAGGTTCAAAATTTTTCTTGGAGCAGTTTGCTCTGTCTCAAGCTCCAAACTGACCCCTTTTCAATGGTATGCTCTATTTGCCCACCAGAGAGAGGTATTATATCCACTGACTTCCTTCCTTATTTCTGTCTTCTTTTCGTGCCACATCCACAATGTTGTCCTGTTTTGTTTTTGACTTTTTGCTATGCAAAATATATATCCTGCTCATCTTGCTCCCCAGTATCTGGACTATTGTGAGTTGCCCAGGGAAAATTATTAAATAAATGTCCTGATTCTTCACATAAACTGCATCTAGTGGGATTCTTACAAGCTGCCCCACAATGTCTTAACTGTCCACATAATCCACATTTGATTCTTTCACATGCATTACTCAAGTGTCTTTTATCCCCACATCGATAACACACTTGTGGTTGGCCAACATAAAATACAATTCCTCTATCTCTTCCCAAAAGAAACAGTTGGGAAGATGTTCCATTCTCCATTTTGTTGTCTCAATACCACTTTAAATTTCCAGCCACCTGTCCACAGATTCTCTTCCTCTAATATTGGCTCTGGTGGACCCTTTAATTCACATTTGTTTTAGCCAGAAGGCTATATCTGCCACATTTACTCCTTCATTTCTAAATAAGATCATTACTATTTTAAATGCTGGTTTTGTCAATGGTATTACCATGAAATATTTTCATAATGTTGTACTTTCAGATGATGATACAATTTCCAAAATCTATCAAGTCCTGAGGGGTGTTTAAAGCTTATGTCATAAATAATGTCTCCAGGAATACGTATTAAGGCATATACTTCGTAATCATAAAACTTCATATGTCCTTTAATGAGTTGCCGCCCACAAATGATCTATCAGGGGCATCTGCTGCCAGGCCTCTTTATGTAAATCTTACAGCATTTCTTCACTTTGCAGGTTCATTTAAACACCACGTTGCCTTCAGAAACAATTTCTCTGACATTCTCCCTCCCACATTATTTTTATTTTTTGAAAGTTCTTGGTCACTTTGCTCTTTTCTGTTTGTATCATTTTTCTACTTCCATTGAGGACTCCAACTCCTCCCTTTCATCAAGGCATATATTTTCTTCCACATCCTCCCTCGTATCCATCACTCTTTTTGATCCATCCTGTCCTTCTTCATGTTCTACAGACCCTGTTACCTCCTTGTTCCCTTCTGTTTCTTTTTCTGTTGCCATATTATTTTGGGAGTCATTATCTGGGACCCATCCCTTTCCATCAAAGTTTTTCCAGCCACCATCAAGTAGGGCCATAGCGACACATTCTGGGTATCAGAAAAGTCTACAGTTATTATCATCATTGGTTTCATTTAAGCCTTCTTTGAGTTTCCTTCCTTCTTTCATTCTGGATGCACTTGCTTTGCTTCATTTCCCTCTTAGATGCATTTTTCTTGTCACCATCCTATTTATTTGTTCTTGCTTTTATATCAGCACTTTTATACATTGCCCATTTAAGCCAAGCCATTTCTGACTTTTACTGGTTTTCTCTTTCAAGGCAATCATTTCAGTGTCATTCTCTTCTTGGCCTTCATCAGTTTCATCTAGCAGTTCTGACATTGCCACATCAGCTTGTTTCAGCTGGGCTTGACAGGCCTCCTTCTTACTGTCACTTGTTCTCAGCTGTTTTCCTTTAGAACCACTTCCTTTTTTGCCAACACTACTTTTCTACTTTTAGCTTGTGCTTGCTTTATTTCAATATTTATATTACCTTCTCCTCTGTCTCCACAGAGGGAGTCATTGTTACTTTTTTCCTTTCTCCTCCGCATCAAGCCTCTCAGACTCTGCAGTCTCTTTGATTTCCATCTGATCATCATGCTTTCCATTTTGCGCATTTTCTCCTCACAATCCATCCATTTCTTCATTCTGTAGCTCCATTAAGGCCTGGGAGACACGCTCCTCAGCCTCAAGCCGTCCTCTCTCTCTCTCTCTCTCTCTCTCACCCCAAACTGCTACTGACTGGCATCAGTCATCCAGCAGAGCTCCCTCTGCCACATCAGCACCTCCTCCTCCTCCACTGCTGTCTGGCTCCAAACTAGCTCCTCCACTCCACAGGAAGTCAAGCCCCTGCTGGTAGAGTAGTGGAATTTCCTGTGTCTTGGGCCAAATTTCCCCATTCACTTGAAATACCACCAACAGCTTAATCTGGCTCAATTTCAGTTGGTTACCATCTGTATCCACCTTCCACCCGGTTGCCTCTGAAAAAAAGGCTTCTAGTCTCAGTGGGCCTACAGGGTCAACACAATTCAATAAATAAATAAATAAATAAAATAAGCTGGAAGGGATAAATTCAGGAGGGTTGTGAGGAAGTACTTCTTCACAGAAAGAGTGATGGATTTCTGGAACAGTCTTCCAGCAGAGGTGGAGGGTAAAACAGTGGTGAGGTTCAGGAATGCATGGGATAGGCACAAAGGAATCTTAGGGTAAAGAAGAAGGGATAAATAACAGATGAGAAATCAAATAGGATCTGCAGGATACAGTAGGCGAGATAAATAAAATGGGTAGACTAGGTGGGCTAAGAAGGCCTTATCTGCCAGCAGATTCTATGTTTCTGAGTTTTATAACTGTTTAACTTTTTCAACATTGGCCTGAAGGACCCTGCTGTTAGTTTCCTTTGTATAACTGTATGACCTTTACAGTACTGGACTGAGGGAACCCATTATTGGGCTCCTTATATAACAGTACAAATCCTAAAAATACAGGGAGTCTCTTCTAGACCCATTTTATAACATTTGGAAACATAGAAACAAAGAATCTGTCATTAGAGAAAGACCCATTGTCACATTGTATCTGCCCATTCCTATCTAATTAATGTTATGTGAGACAGCCCTAGAGACTCTTCACTCTCTCCTTCCTATTTAGAACATTTAGAATACATGGGAGCTGGCTTTTGTCCCCTTGTGCAACCCTATAGAAAACTGGGCTGACAGAGTCAGTTGTTTTTCCTTTGTTTAACCTTTTGAAGGTGACCAAATTGCAGTCTGTTGTTTTCTTTTTTTCAGTGGAGGCTGCCATTTGCCTGCTTGCAATCTTATTACAAGATCAGAATGGATTAAGCTGTTGGAGTCCTTTGCAGTTCAAGTATTTATCAGCTGGTGCTAAAAGCCAAGGGTAATGCATAGCCAGTCAAAACACTGTAGTTCTTTTAATTTTAATAGGAATATAATCACTTATACTTTTTCTTTTGTTTTGTTCATTTCTTTAGGTATTTTGTGTTACTTTTGGATCCACTTATGTATCTTTAAAGGTAAGACTGTTTATTTTGTGTTTTAAATTGTTTATTAGAAAAGCTCAGTTCTCTTTCTGTCTAGTTTATCCTGAATGGTGACTCTTTGGGTGAGTTTGGGTCATTTCAGATGATTACAAAGGATTCATATATGTTTACATGAGAAGTCTCATAGCTCCTTTAGACCTTACAGGCTCTTTATAATCAGTTTAGGAACTGGACAACCCATTAACACAGGGCATGCCTTGTTTAAGTAACATATAAAAGTCTTAAAAATGCCTTTCAGGTTAAACTGGTTAGCTCTCTTGAAGCGGCCTGATAAAGTGAGTGTGCAGAATATCCTTGCATGTGTTTTCTTTAATTTAAATTGAAAATAACAAGTATTATCTATCGAGCTCATTTGGTAGTGACCACTAGTTAAAATCTCAGACTGAGGTGAAACATTAGGTGGAAGGTCTGCAGTTTGGGATTGTTGTACTATTGGTTTTGCAGTGATATGTTACTTATACCTTATTTGTACTTTTGTGCGTGTCTTCGCTATTTGTCTCTATAGTTAGAAAATGATGTAAGCAACTGATACAGCCACAGGGACTATCTGTACTTTGGATCTGACTTGTTGAGAAATTTAGGGTACTGCCAAAACAGTTATGTGGTGACATATATAGAATCATTTTATTGTTTAGCACCTTTGTCATTACATTACAAAATCAATATTAAAATATTTTGCAAAGTTATTACTCACATTCATTCAATTGCCACAGTAGCAGAACATCTTGATTTAAAAGTTAGCCAGTCTACATAGAATTGCTATCAAATTTCTGAAAAATTGCATATGGTCAGCAGCAATATGGTATGAGAATCCCTAGTTTATTCTGTAATATACAGTATGTAAACAGAAATCCCCTTTCCAGGTGGTTCAGGACAGGTTTCTTACATTCCTTCCTGAGGTTTGGTACCATAATTCCAAAGACTCATTGTCCAAAGGGAATATGAATGTCCATAATAGGTTCATTTTACCATTTGCCAGTAACATACCATTACTCAGTTTCTAATTAAATACAGCAGTGGAAATACCACACAAAGTAAGTTACATAACAACAAATATTGGGTCAAATAGAAAATCTTAAAAGTAGAGAGAATATACTGGGCAGGTTAGGCCCCTTTACATTTTGAAAGTTTAAACTTTTGTTAATTGCCTTAAAAATCAGTTAAATTGTTAATCCTTCTTGGTATCAATTAATTCATTTGTTTGCCCACTAAAAGCCCCAGAGATAATCTAGATCTAGCAAGGAGTTTAGAACAGCACATATCTCTTTGTAACTTGAATACTGGGCAGACTGTCAAAACATGAACAAGATCTTTACTATGACCAACACTATATCTACAATATAAGGTAACAGCCACAGTGATTTTCTTTAACATATTGCAATCACAGAGCTCAAGCCAGAAACATATAAATAATTTCCTCTCATTAGTGGAGATTAATATAGCCAAGTAAGGTTCCCTTCTAAACATTGTTTTGTTCTCTGCAATCCATCTTTAACCAACCACTGTAAGATCTTCCTGCATATATTGTTATTCTCTTCTAAGTTTTTTCAAAAGCTGTATTATTTCCAAAGCAAGGAATTACAATGTATACCCATATCCTAATTTAGTTAACTTTCCTGAATAGCTGTTGTCCATGGAAATGAAAATCCTCTATCCAAGCAATTTTCATTTCTAACAGTCATAACACTGGCAATTTAACTAGCTATTAAATTTAAACTAATAATCTGACTGTCTATTGAATTTAAGCTAATAATTAAGCATTATCCTGTGTATGAAACCTTGGAATGTGTGAGTAAGAAATACTATTTCCTGAATACCCCCTCCCTCCCCTCCCTCCTTATCGCATACATTTCTCCTTCTCTCCTATTTTTCCTGCTGACACTCTCAAGTCCCTCCTGCCCTGAACCCTCTCAAAGGCATGCACCTGATGAACTTGACCCTAAACTCCTCCATATAACTTCCACAGCCATATCTCTTCCAATCACCTCCCTCTTCAACCTTTCTTTCCTCCTTGTCTCTGTCTCTGATACTTGGAAATATGCTGCTGTTGTACCCTTCCCAAAGGTGGCAACTTCTCCTGTCCTGGTAATTACTGCCTTTCTTCCTGCTCCTTACCTTGCTAAATGCAGGAACACCTAGTGCTTTCTCAGCTTTCCTCTTTCCTTGACTTGCACTCCTTCTTCATCCCTTTCCAGTCTGGTTTCCATAAATCCCACTCCACCTCTTCTTCCCTCTTCCAGCTTATGACTGTATTCTCTCAGGCATGGATCAGGGCATTATGACCACTGCCATCTTTGTCTACTTGGCCAAAGCCTTCAACACTGTTGCTCACCCTCTTTTCCTTGACAAACTTACAGTAGCAGGGCTTTCCATCTCTGCTACTAACTGGTTTCACTCATACCTTGAGACAGGACTCAATCAGTTAAAGTCTGAGATTCTTTATCCCTAACATTTCCCATCAGCACTAAAGTCCCACAAGGTTCCATCCTTGGCCCTATACTCTTTTCCACTTTCCTGAATGACCTCCCACTGACTGTACCTCTACGCCCATCCATACATATGCAGATGATACAGTACTTTTGTGCCTCCTGTTCTATCCCTTCTGATCTGATGGCCAGGTTCCAGCCAGACTTCAACAACATCCAAGACTGGTTCCATTCAAATCAATTGTTCCTCAATGACAAAGAAAATTGTATCCTTGACTTTTGGCTCAAGGCAGAAGTTTTCAAAGTCTGCTGCCCTCCATCCTTACACCATTGATGGGACTGCAATTGACATGTTCCCTAGTTTAAGTACCTTAGGGTCTGTCTTAACTGACACCTCAGCTTTTTTGGTCAGGTGGATGCCATCCACAAAAGAACTACACCCTAAATTAGGGGTCCTGTACAAGAACTGTGGTTGTATCCCGTGTTGGCTCACAGAACCATTATCCAGAAAATAATGTTCCTATTTTGACTATGGAGACGTTGGGCCAAATATTCAGAAATGTGCCAAAGGCCAGTGAAAGTCTGGCACAGTGCAAAACCGATGTGCCATGGTGCAATGAGTGCCATATTCAGAGGTTGCGCATGGTGAACTGCGCCAGTGCAACACGGCTGAACTTGGATGACAGTGGGCTCAGGGTGGGTTAAGACGGTCAGGCAGAGGCACATCAAGATCCTATTCCACTCAAGAACTCATATGCCACACTGGCAAATGGGGGCAACCAAATAGAGGTACCCAGAGAAGTGGAAGGAAAGGATATGGAGGTTAGCCAAGGAGGTGACCTCAGCGGGAGAGCAGTGGACCCCAGAGGAGGAGGAGGAAGTGAATCTTGGTGGGGACTCCATCATAAGAGGGATCCAGCTAGGAACACAGGAGGGGAGGGGAAGACAGGGAGGTGAGGTGCCTACCAGGTGCCATGGCATGGAGGGATGGAAGGAAGATCCTGGGGATCGCTGGGAAGGCAAGATGGGAGGGTGAGCTGGATGTCATTATCCACCTAGGTACTAATGACCTGGCAAATGGGGTGCCAAAGGAAGTTCAGGAAGAGTTTAGCAAATTGAGGAGGGGTCTCAAGCAAGTAGCTACTTCTGTCACCTTCTCAGAAGTACTACCTGTGAGAGCATGGGAGAGCATAGGGGTGCATACCAGAAACTTTAACTCATGGTTGAAGAACTGGTGCTGTGAGGAAGGGTTTGGATTCATTGGTGACTGGGGACCCACCTGAGGAGGAGGATGGAGGTTTGTTCAAGCCTGACAGCCTGCATCCATCCTGGAGGGAATCCAAGCACTCAATGATAAGTTTAAATGCTACATTGACAAGCATTTAAACTAGCCAAAGGGGTGGCAGGCCAGCAAGGAGGGTACTACTTGCTCACCCCACAGCTAGCAGTGGAACCAGTGAACCGGAGGGTGGATATCTCAACAAAGCAGTGTGCAAAGATGGAGATATGCACCCAAAGAGGTGGATAGGCAGAAAAGGGGCAAAATCAGCAGAAGGGTAGACAGCAAGGAGAACCAGGGATAAAGGACAACCAGGGAGGGGCTGGAGTAGAACAGCTAAACAGTCTAGGGAGGTCAAATCATGGAAAGCCATGTGTGCCAATGCCAGGAGCCTAGCAACAAGATAGAAGATCTGGAGGCTGTCATGGTGCAGTCAGACCTGGACATTGTGGCCATCACAGAAACCTGGTGTAATGATAACCATGACTGGGAGATGGCCATTCCTGGCTACAACATATTCAGAAGAGGCTGGGCAGGTAGCAAGGGAGGAGTGGCACTGTATGTGAAAAATGACATAAGGGCCACAGAGATCAGGAGGAACAAAATGGGGAGAGATACTGTGGTAAAACTGGATAGGAAAATGGGGCCAGCCATCTGCACAGGTGTGGTCAATAGACCACCAGCCAGGAGGAAGAAACAGATAGGGAGCTGATGCTAGCCATCCAATGGATGGAAGACAAGGTGAGGTAGTACTGGTTGGAGACTTCAATATTCAGATGTGGACTGGAGCATCCCAGCAACAGCATCAACTAGAGCAGATTTATCCTGGACTCCCTTCAGGGTGCCTTCCTCAAGCAACTGGTCATGGAACCAACTCAGCAGAAGGCAATACTGGACCTTGTGCTCACAAACAAGGACAGTGTGATGGGGGTAACAGTGGGGGCACCTGGAGAACAGTGACCACCAGTCATTGTGGTTTGAAATCACAGAAGGAGCAGAACCAAACCACACAAAACACGTATCCTGGATTTTAGGGGGTAGACTTTGGGAAAATGGGGAGTTACTTGAAAGAGGCATTAAGGGAAATGGGGCAGGAATCAGGGTTGAGGAACAGTGGGCAGTATTTAAAACAGGGGATTACAAGAGCAACATAATTTTGTATTAAGCAGGTTAGCAAGAGGAAAAGGACGAGGAGGCCATTATGGTTTCCAAAGAGGTAGCAAAGAAAGTGAAAGCCAAAAGATTGCATTCAGGCAATACAAAAAGACACAGCCAGAAGGGGATAGGGAGAAGTACCAGGAGAAGCAAAGGGAGGCAGGGAGGTCAGTAAGGAAGCCAAAGCTCAGACAGAAGACACATTGCAAAATCAGTGGGAAGAGGACAAAACCTTTTACAGGTACATAAGTGAAAAAAAAGACAAAGGAGGATAGTGAGACTGAAGGGGAGGATGGGGGCGTGGAGGATGACAACAGTAAAGCTGACATATTGAACAGGTATTTCTGCTCCAGTCTTTACTGAGGAAGAGGGCATAATGGGTCTGAAGGGAGTACAAGGGGTGAGAATGGTGCAGAAATGGACATAAGTCCCTTTACAGAAAGGGTCCTAAAGGAACTGGAAGTAATAAGAGTTGATAAAGCAATGGGGCCAGATGGGGTGCACCCAGGGTCCTTAAAGAACTCAGAGAAGTGGTGGATGAACCTCTGGCTAGCCTGCTTAGCCAATCACTGGAAACAGGAGGTACCAAAGACTGAGGACAGCAGATGTAGTCCCCTTATACAAAGTGGGAACAAGAGGAAGCAGGGAACTACAGACCAGTCAGCCTCACCTCAGTAGTAGGGAAGATCATGGAAGCACTACTGAAGGAAAGATTGGTGGAACATCTGGTTGTCAATGGACTGCAGGATCCAAGGCAGCATGGTTTCACCAGGGGAGAGTCATGTCAGACCAAACTCTTTGAATTTTTGACTGGGTGACTAGTGAGGTGGATCAGGGAGGGCAGTGGACATGGCCTATCTGGACTTCAGTAAGGCCTTTGACACTGTGCCACATAGAAGACTATTACACAAACTAGGGAATATGGGTGTGGGCAGGACAGTAGGTGGTGGGTAGGTAACTGGCTGGGTGGCAGGACACAGAGGGTGGTGGTAAATGGCTGTCACTCCACAGAGGAAAAGTGACCAGTGGGGTACCACGGGAATCAGTGCTGGGACGGTCCTATTCAACATCTTCATCAGTGACATTGTGCAGAACCTAGAAGGCAAAATTTCACTGTTCGCTGATGACACAAAGCTCTGTAACAGAGTAGACACACCAGAGGGTGTAGACAGAATGAGAAGGGACCTGCAGAAACTTGAAGAATGGTCAGGGTTTGGCAGTTGAAATTCAATGCAAAGAAGTGCAAGATAATGCATATGGGGCACAAAACCCTGGCACAATATATCAGTTGGGGGTGAAGATATAGCATGCACCAAGCAGGAAAGGGATCTTGGGGTTATCATCTCTGATGACCTCAAGGTAGGGAAACAGTGTGACAAGGCAGCAGGTGAAGCAAATAGGATGCTGGGATGCATAGGCAGGGGCATCACCAGCAGGAAAAGGAGGTCATGATTCTACTATACAAGACACTAGTGAGGCCTCACCTGGAGTACAGTGTACAGTTCTGGAGACCTTACCACGTAAGGACATAGACAGAGTAGAGTAGGTTCAGAGGAGGACAACAAAGATGGTACATGGATTGTATCACAGGTCCTATGAGGACAGGCTGAAGGAACTGAATATGTACTCCCTGGAGGAAAGGAGAGAGAGGGGACATGATAGAGACATACAAGTATCTTACAGGGAGGAACAGGGCACAAGAATCCACTATTTTTAAGCAAAAGATGTTGCAGGTCTAGGGCATGGGATGAAGTTGGAGGGAGGACGATTCAGAGGAAATGTGAGGAAGAATTTCTTCACAGAGACAGGTGGTGGACAAGTGGAACACCCTGCCTGATGAAGTGGTGGGGCTGAAACAATCAGGTTTAGGAATGCATGAGATAGACATAAAGAATTCTGGAGGTCAGGGTAGAGGCAACAGAGTTCTAGGAAAACAAAAACTGAAGTTACAAACTCAAATGGGCAGACTAGGTGGGCCATAGGCCCTTATCTACTGACACTGTCTATGTATCTATGTCACAGTTGCACCATGGCACAACTGTGGATTCACCATAGCACAACACAGGTGTACTAATGAGCACACAGGTGCACCATGGCAGACACAAGCCCCAGGGCAACCATGGGAGCAGAGCACCAGAGCAATCGAGGGGCATGGCACAGAGTGGAGACCCAGGGACAGAGACAGGGCAGTGGATGACAGCCAAGAGGCTACCACCAGTAGGGCATAGCAGGCGCACACTGCACCCAGACCCCACCCCAGAGACACAACAGTGGCACAGACAGGAGGCAAAAGGGAGGTGCCAATGGGGACAGAGGGCCGATGAGAGGCCCACAGGCTGTGCCCCCTGCACAACCAGACCAGGCTAGCCACACCACACCCAGGACCATGCAGCCAAGCAGACACACCCACCACACAACCCTGACAGTCACCCAAGGGCACCCCAGGCATAGCCAGCAACCGAGGGGAGGGACACCACCACTGTGGGACACATAGCAGCACACAGCAGTGATTCATAGAAGCACAACACGCACCTCAACACATGCACATCACATGGACAGGCACTGGGCCACCGCAGCATGGCTCCTCACTCCACCTGCAAAGCAGACACAGACACAGGCAGGTAGGCAAAATAGAAATGTATTCAAAAGAACTATATACAGTAACAAGGGGTGGGAAAGGGTGGGATAGTGAGGAAAGGGACAGGAACTGGGACTGCACATTGGGTGGGGGACTGATGGGGAGGTACAGCGGGAAACAGAGAATGCTGGAGCAAAATGTAACAGCGGCCATGTCCTGCCACCCCTTGGCGCACTCTCTGTCGCGTTGGTTGGCCAACATCATGCGGCACATCTGAAGGACTGCCTCCATGGTCATGGATGTCATCAGAATTAACTGCCGGGCACCAGCAGTACAGAGCAGCCACCTCCTCCACTGGACACCTATGACAAGGGATAGGACAGGTGATCAGTGCAATGTTCAAGGTACCATGCCCAACCATGCACAATGGGCAGAGGAAAACACACACCCTGGGTGCCCGCCACAGCCACCCACAGGGGATGGGCCAATGCCTGCCAGCAACTGGCACACCAGTACAATGCACAGAGGTGGTCCCTGCTACACAATGGCCTCCCGACTGTGGAATGACAGTCACATGGCACAGTGCATCAGCAGCACCACAGCAGCAACAGTGTCAACCGGGCACACACCCATCCCACCAACAGCTGGCCGCCCCACAGTGACACACACAGCTACCATAGCACATAGCACAGGTGGCCATGCCCACACCCACTCCCCACTGCCCCCAAGTAAAGTGTGCAGGACCAAAACAGGGCCTTTCTGCCCTCTGTGGCCCCACTGGTGCTGGTCCTGCTCTGCTTTCCCTACCGTGACATGCAGCCTGTCTGTGCTGCTCCTACCACTCTCGCCACCGCATGGCATCGATCTTCAGGGTCTGGGAATGGAACAAAAATAGGTACATCAGGACACATCACAGCAGCTGCCCACCGCCCCACCCCACGCTGTGTACAGGGTGTGCCCCTGCCCGACCACGGCCCACACGGCTATATCACAACGCAAGCTGCGGCAGGCAATGCCACTCCGCAATGTGCATGATGACAGTGTACCCAACAGCAGGGCATGCTGGGCAGCCTAGCCAAAACCACAGTACAGCACTAGGGCACACGTGAAAAATGAGCTGACATACCTGGCTGTGGCCAGCCCTTCACCGTCTGCATGGCTGCAGCCATCACAGACGCCTGGGTCCCACCGCACAAGGTTCACATACCTGTGGCAGCATTGCTTCCCTGTCCAGGCCACCCAGTGGCTTGCTGAAGACTGAGAACAATCCCCGCCACTGCTACCCTTGACTGCTGCTGGGGCACCTGTCTGAAGATCTGTGGGGCATGTGGCAGGATGCATTCCACCAGGTTCACCAGTTCAACCTGGGACCAGTTTCTTGCCTACTGAACATCACGCTGTGCCATAGTGCCAAAAGCAATGAGGGAAGCAAAATGGCAGCCAGAGGCACATGTACAACATGTGCCAGATGCATGATCGTTGATACATGCACTGTGTCTGCCCAAAGTGCAATGCAGGAGATGCGAGACATGGGCATGGCCAGACTGCATGTGGCAGGGGTGACAAGGGGTCAGGGGTCACACCAGGGTCGGGGTCAGCCACCACACAGTGCACCGGTGTTCAACAGCAGGCATGGAGCACCGTGCACCACGGTCCCTATTGAGCAGTGGGTACACAGTGCGCAATGGGTGGGAGCTGTCTAGATTAGGCGCATGTGCACTGCAATCCTGTGCAGTGTGCATGTCTGAGCATTGTTCTGCGACTTGCTCAGAGCAATCTCATTGCACATGGAGCAAATTCACGATATTCAGCTGCCACATGCAAATGGGCTCATCAGCCAATGCGTGGCGCACTGGGGAAATTAGCATGTCATTATCATTGCACCAATGCTCATTTGCATGCGTTGTGCTATAAAAGCACCACGGACCAGCACAGGCCATGGATCGGTATTGCAACTATCTGAGGTAAGTTGTGCATGCTGCTGGGGCACACAGATCCCAGCCAGCACAACATGGGGATGGATTAGGGTGCTGCTGACACTGACACTGTGCTGTCCATGTCCACAGGTAGCAATATGTTGGGCATGAGGGAGGGTGAGGAGTGTGGGCCTGCTCCTAGCACGAGCCCAATTTCACAAAGGCAGAGGCCCTGTTTGAGGCCTACCTCAACAGGGAGCCACTGTTGATGGGTGCCACTGGCACACCACAGGCCAGGACTGGGGCCTGGGAGTAGGTGGTGGCATGCATCAACCAGCAGGGCAGCCACCAGCGATCAGTGCAGGAGTGCCGCAAGAAGGTGGGCACTGATAAGTGGCACATCAAAGAGAAGGTGGTGGCCATTGTTGCAGCCTGGAGAGCCACCAGACGGGGCCTGCTGATGCACCACGACTCATGGTGCAGGAGGAGTTGGTGGCAGCCACCATGCACCACAGCACTGTGGAGGGTGTGCCAGGTGGAGGATTCCAGATGGGTGGCAGCCCATCACTGCATGGTATATATGGCAGGCTCTTGGCATGCAGTGGCTATGTTTGAGGGGCGGGCTCTCATGGGCCTTGCATCACTGACACACCTGTTTTCTCTTTCAGCACCAGCACGCCTGTGTGTGGAGGATGGGGTGCCAGCAGCAGCTGTAGAGGCAGGACCAGCCCAGGAGGACCAGTCATCCACCTCCACGGGCATCTGGGGGCCTGATAAGCTGCAGAACACCAACACTGTCCAGCTGGATATCCTGGGCATGGGGTCAGATGAGGCCCTGGATGTGCTTCTACAGGATGCCAGTCTTGGCATCCTCTGTGTAGAGACACAGATCGGGAGGGGTCTGAAACCGATGATGAAATGACCAGGATCCTGGACAGCATTGGTGGTGTTGTGGGGAGACGCCCATACCAGAAACCAACCCAGGCAGCTACCCAGCTGTCTGTCAGCAGAGGAACAGCTGCCCGCCACCACTGTGGGTGCTGCTGTGTGCACTGCACAGCTGTGCCATGTGGTGGTGGTGGTGGGGTGTGGCCACACAGGTGCTGGGAGCATCCAGCGGCCGGATGAGCAATGGCAGCAGGCTGCAGGAGTCACAGGGCAGCGGACTTGGGGTCGCTACCGGGGCACCTGTTAGGGACATACCCCATGAGGACCTCCTGTGCAGTGCCCACCTGAGCAGGGGCTGTGCTGTGTGGTGGGTCACTGCAGGAGGGTCGTCGCCCACCCAGGGTCCCCAGGGTGACCGACCAGTTGGCAGAGCATACTTGTTTGCTGCAGGCATCCATGGAGCAATAGGTGCTGCTTGCTGCTGGGGTGCGTGCCCTGCGTGCAGAGGTGTGCCAGGTGGTCGAGCAGCATGAGATGAGCACTGCACAGCTCCTGGTGGCTATACAGCACTTGCAGGAGTCCACGACTGCATACCATGATCGCATTGCCACTGCAGTCATGGATGGCCTTGCACTGCTGGCTGCCACAGGGTGTGACCGGCCTCCACAGACCCCATGTTGTGTGTTGTCCACCCCACAATCCGAGCGTCTGGTGACACCTACACTGTCGATGCCGGGCTCTGCTGTTGGCATCCCAGGCACACCTGGGCGGGGCCTGGTTGGGTGCCAACACACCCTGCATTGACCTGGTCACAGGTCCCACTGTTCAAACTCCTGGGGCTGTTGCTAACACCCCCTGTGGCCGATGTGCAGCCTGTGGCTGCTGGTCAACCAGGCACAGCCACCCGCGTGGCTGCTGGTGGCCCATGGTTCTGCGTGGCGGCCTGATGTGCGTGCCACCCTGACCACATTCTGCAGCCGCTGCCGGTGTGTGCATGGGCGGCGTGTGTGTGTGCATACCACTGGTGTGTGCCTGTATGTCAGGCCACACCTGCTGTCTTCGCATGCCTGCCCGGCCACTGTGTGGTGTGGGTGTGATGACTGCAGTTCTGCACGGTTGCACCAGTGCCCAGTGCAATGCATCTGATCCCGCCACTAGCCAGCACCTGAGGCGCATGGGTGCGTGTGTGTGTTGCTGTGCTGCTGTGTGCAGTTGTGTGTGGATGTGTGCCACTGACTCCCTACCCCTGCACCATGTCTCTGTGTGTGCATGCCCATTGCCATGCATGCCCTGCCTGTGTGCTGTACCTGTGTGTGTGGCCAGTGTGTGGATTGGTGCCACCTACCTGCATGCACCATAGTGCTCCTGTGCAATGGTGTCTTGATGCTGCCATGCCATCCTTTGCAGCGGTGATCTCTCCGCCTGGGGGCTGTCCACCACCCTCTGGCCCATTGCCATTGTTGTCCCTACTACTGACACCCTCATCAGCCTCGACAGCTATCCCACGGTCAATGGCCATGTTGTATAGTATGCAGCAGGCCGGAATAAGCCAAAGCTTTCGAGGGCTGTACTGTAGGGCACCACCAGAACTGTCTAGGCAATGGAACTGTGCCTTCAGCATCCCAAATACATGCTCAATTATGTTTTGTGTGCTGGCATGTGCCTCATTGTAGCATTTCTCTGCTAGGGACGATGGGTGATGATAGGGGTGAGCAGGCAGGCCTCAGTGGATAGGCGCTGTCTCCTGTGTGGATAATGACATAGTTAGCCCTGTATCATCCTTTGCTGTGCCCTTGCCTGTCCTTGGCTCCTCGCCAGCACACCCACCCTGCCCTCTCCCATCCCATGGCCTGCTCTGCCTGGCACCCTTGCCTATCCCATACTCAACCACTAGGTTGGCCCATGGGGATGTCCCAAAACTCAAACCTGTGGCATAGCACAGAGCTGTGCCAGAGAACACATCATGTGCACTCCCAGGGTGTGTGGCACAGACATTGGTGATGCACCCTTGGCATCACACACCACCTGGCAGTTGACACTAGGAAACCCCATTCTATTCATATAGGCTACACCCTCAGGGCCAGGTGGTGTGTGGATGCCCACATGGGTGCAGTCAATGGGTCCAAGCATGCCAGGCATACATGCTACCCTGTGGAAGTCCTGCATGGTTGCTGTATGCTCCTCCTGTGTGCTGGGAAATGGATGTATTCCAAGCATGTGGCACCAGAGCATTGAGGAACTGTGTGAGGAGACATGATGTGGCTGACTGGGTTATGCCTGTGGTGTCCCCTGTTGGTCTCTGGAAGGTGCCTGTGGTGAGCAGGCACATTACAGCAGTCACTTTGTCTCCACAGACATTGTGTGGCTCCATCTTGTGGGTGCCTGCGTCTCTTCACTGCACAGCTCACAGAGCTGCCTCAGAATAGCCCTGTTCAGGCAGTACCATCCCACAATCCATGTCTGTGTAGTTCTTAAAGGTGGTGAAGGCACAGTACCACCTGTTCTGGGTGTACTGCCGACGGGCCCTTCCACGCCACATCTCTGTTCCTCCTGCCCCTCACACCCCTCATTACAGCCTCCATAAGGAAGGTTACACTATCCATGGTCCCTGATGTCCTGTCTCCCCGGGTGGTCAGCTGCTGTGGGCTGTGTGCCACCCTGGTGCACTGCGTGGCACTGTGCCTGCCTGTCCTGTCACTCTCTCAGCCCCTAGCTCACTCTCCACTGCCACCTCTGTCCCTCTCCCCTGTGGCTGCCTGTGACAGTCTCTCTCTCTCTCACTGGCTCTGTCTCCCTTGCTCTGTCTGTTTGTCTGTCTGTCCAGCGTCTCTGCCACTCTCTCTCTCTCTCTCTCTCTCCTCCCCTCTCAGCTGGGCATAGTGCTGTTTGTGTGCTTGTGCCCTGTATATCTAGGCTCAGGTCTGCTTGGCACATCCAGATTTTGCTCCGCGCTGCGCCATGGTTCAATGGTTGAATATCGCACTGCAATGAATATTCATGGCACGCCCCCTGCTCTTGTGCATGCATTCATTATAATTCTTGCATTGGTACAATGAGTTTGTGCTGCACAATGGCTCCCACTGAATATCATTCCTTGGTGCAAGTCTGCACTTGTGCCAGTGCAATTCAGTTGCTCCATGTGCAACTGCTTTGAATATCCCGCCATTGTCTACAGTGATGTGCTTAAGTCCACCCTGATCAGACTGGATTCCTGTTCCACTACTTATGTCACTTTGCTCTGGACTGTCCTCCCCACACCACCATTGCTCCTTTACCTCTCTGTTCCTTCCTCCCACATAAAGCCAGGTGCCTCAGTCATTGTACCTCCTTTGTAATTAAATACTGGCTGAGGCTCTCTCCCTCCTATCTCACCTTCTCCTCCTCTTCTTACTAGACCCTTTGCAGCTCTGGCTTTCATTCTCTTGTGCTACCTTCTAGGACATCCTCAACTGGCCAGGCTGCCTTCTCTTAATCTTCCCAAACTTTGAAATTGTCTTTCCTTCCTATCACTCTTTCTCTTCCCTATGCTCCTTTCCTTGCTTCTCTTCAAATTCTCTTCTCACTCATGAAACTACACCTGATCCCTTCTCTGTACCTCTCTTCCCATACTTCCTCCATCCTTTCCCCGTAATCCCTGCCCTTATCCCTGCACCCCCCATTTTTCTTTTTCTCCCCCTCTCCAATTACACTCTTCCTTGAGTTTCCTCTGGATAGGGTTGCTACCACTTGCCTACATTTTTGCACTCTGCACTTTAATTAGCACCCTCTTGCTACCTCCTGGATGCATTTCTGCTATATCCCATGCCATTGTACATATTTATAATGCCTATCTATTTTAGCTTGTATGTGATGCTTATCAATTGTCCATATAGTATCTATGGCTACTCCGTCCATCCTTTGATCCACTCCCCAGTACTCATCTGGAAATGAGCTGCTATCAACTCAGTATGTCTCTCCTGTTGAAACTTTTGAAATAAACAAAATAAATAAAAATATATACTACGCATAAATAAATAATACAGGAATAATGTACTATTTGTTATTCAGCTCTGAATAACAAATAGTGGCACTAATCACGCCCTATTAGTACAACCCCCATACCCCATCCTTGTGCAATGAGACTCCTCACCGCCCCACCCCAGCACCGCATAATGCACTGGAGTGATGTTGTGCCAATCGATGTAAAGGTGCGAGGACTGATATGAAAATGTTAAAAATATGTCACAAAATCTGTAGATACAGTATTGTGAACACACAGATCAGTTAAAGGAGTGAGCTGCTTTAATTTATTGTATTTTTTGTATATTAGATACTAGTAAATTGAATATTTGTGTTAGGCTGCAGTCAAAATATTTTACATGCCCCACCCTCCGTTATGCATTTACCACCAGCATTTGTGGGTGTTTTGGGATGTATTGTATCTGACTGATGATGTTGAGAGTTTGCTGTGTTTTAATCCTGTCTCCTGCATCCACCCCACAATCTGATCATAGATCACAGAAATGTATTTGTCCCTACACTGTTGTGCACTTGAACCAATGATTGACAAACCTTTTTTAGCTTGTTAATATTCATCCATGTACAGTGGGGATATAGTTTCACTGTAGCATTATGTAAGAACTTATTCATGATCAGGTGTACAAGAATACTATAATGACCAAATGACATTGGCTAATTGTAAGGCTCAAAGTGAAGCAGAATGATTTCATGCAGGTATTTTACTAGATTATTACAGCATTTTCATGACTAATTGTGAAATATCATGTTCATAATAATCCTAAAATAGCAAAAAGGTGTTATCTCTTGTGAGCATGCTATGAGAAAAGTAAAAGAGGCAAATAATTTGTTCAAAGATTTTATTTTAACCAACTGGAACAAGAGAACACAACACTGTAACTGATTTGAAAACCAGGAAATATATGGGGTAACAGTACATGACTAACATTTATGATGGAGAGTTTCTCTAAATAGTAAATTGAGTTACTGCACTTGAGCAATGAACATTTATAAATCCTTTTTATAACATAGAGGTTTCTGACAGATAAGAACTGCTTGTCCCAACTAGTTTGTCCATTTTCCCTGCCTATAGTATCACTGCAGATCTCTGACCCATTCACCCCTTCACCTTACCTAAGATTCCCTTATGCCTATCCCAAATGTTCTTGGACCCCACAACTGTTTTCACCTCCACCTCCTCCACTGGAAGACTGTTCTCAAGAATCCATCACTTTCTCTTTGAAGAAGTACTTCCTCATATCAACAGCTAGAGCAGGGACTGTGAGGGCACAAAACATAACAAAGGGAGCTGCAAGGGGACAAAAAGCAAACTCAGCCGTAGAAAGGGTAAGATGAGATGGGGACTGAAGGAGTTGGGGAGCATGAATGCAAGGGAGGGGCATAGGGATAGCACCAGAGGAGATACAGGAATCCTAGATAAGAGCAAGCAATGGGCACAAGATAATGCTGGGGAATGGATGGCAATACAGTATAAAGATACAAAGCCTGCATGAGAGGACAAGGGAGGAGGAAGCAAGGGAGGACTATCTACCACAGGGGTACAGGCAGTGGGCTTAGAACAGAAGAATAGATTGCCCCACTAGAGGCACTAAATGGAGTGGAATATCAGGAAAAGGGAACTGAAGAGCACACAGGGAAGTAGCAGAGGCAAGCATGAAGGAAGGTGCAGAACAATTTAAAGGGGGCCCTATCAGATAAAGTGCTGGCAACATTCGTGGAGGAGGAGAAAAGAATCTCCAGGAGGGAGCAGGAGAGGGACAGGAAGGGAATGCACAGGGAACAGTAGTCAGTCAGAGGAGGGTGGGGAGGAGCACAGCTGGAGGGGCAGTAAAGGGAGCAGGGGAAGGGAGGAGAAATGCTGGTAGAAAGGACAGAAAGGGCATGGGGGGTCAGGAGGTTGGAAGGGATGTGGAGGTTAGAGAAGGAACAGTGAGGAGAAGGGGGACAGGTCAGGCGTGGGGGTGGGAGCCTTAGGGGAAGGGCAGAGCTACAAATGTGGTGGCCACTAAAGATGGGTACTTTGGTAATGCTGAGGGTTGGGACAGAATAATGAGAGGCGTCACACAGTGCTGGGGACTTGCTACCAAAAGAGATGAGATGGGGAAAGGCAGAGTCGTATATGAGTAGAGCCCATAACTAGGTTAACAGTGGGCAGGGTGGGGCAATCAATTCTGAAGTGCACAAGGAGGGGTAGGAGGAATCCATCTTGTGGTGCACATGGGTACAAATGACCTGGAGAGGGAGATGGCCAAATTTGTGAGTGAGAGGTTCGAGGAGCTGAGAAGGTTGTGTGAGGAACTGGGGGAATTGGTGGCATTCTCAGGGCGCTCCTAGTGCCCTGCACAAATCTACAGTGAAGAAAGGAGGATTAGAGAGTTAAACACATGGATGGGGAGAATGGTGTCGATCCAAGGGTACAGGTTAGTGGGTGGCTGGGGCAAAATCTGGGACAATAACAGATCTATACACAGGCGACAGGCTACACTTGAGCAAGGAGGGAAGGGAATATTAAAGCAGGGATACAGGAGTACATAGCAGCAAATGTGGGTTTAAACTAGGTTGGGAGGCGAGAGGACAGCTGGTGGTAGGGATCCCAAAGAGGGAGCCAGACAGGCTTCCTACCAGGTCAAAATGTCACATGATCTACAGCACACGGCATTGACTGCGAGGTAGGAAAAGAGCAGTTGGTAAGAGTGAGAGGGTGCAAAACAGCAAAAGGAAGTATGAGTAATAGTGCACCCTCTCATTCTTTCCAGTGCAGGACAAGAATCCTGCTGGGATGAGGGGTCTGCTGAGCAGCTGCCGTGGCTCTATGGGATGAACCCACGGGCAGCAAGGGAGGTAAGCAGTCGCGATAGGACTGGGTTTTGATTCCTGATCCCAGATCCATGGAAATTTTTTCTCACTCTTTGTGAGATGTTAAGTCGACCCTCCCGGGTTTGTTATTTTAGTTTGGGGAGATTTGGGGGTGTGGGGGCAGGCCACAAAAAAAATGATGCTGTTTGCAATATATCACGCAGTATTGGCAGTGCAGTATATTGCTATGGCATAACGTCTTGTGACATTATGACCCTGTGCCAAGCTTACCCCTTTTAACAGGGTAGGAGTCAGGGGTAGAGGCACAGGGGAGATGGAAAGCCAGGAAAGGTAAGAAATAAGCGGGATGGAGGGTGGTCAGACTGAATGCGAGAGCCTAGGTAATAAGTCAGCTGAGTTGCAGGCTCTCCTGGCACTGGGGAAGGTGGACATTCGCGGCCACCACAGAAGCGTGGGCCACCAGTACCAGGACTGGGATATGATGATCCCAGGGTATAGAATATTCAGGAAAGATAGGGCTAAGGGAAAGGGAGGGTGTAGCATTCTATGTACAGGAAAGGATAAGGTGTATAAGGGAGGAAGGCAGATCAGAGGCCCTATGGATGCAGTTTCAGGACTCGAAAGGTAGGACGCTAAGTATGGGCATAGTATACAGACCACCAGCACAAGCGATGACCTGGATAAAGAGCTAGCTGAACAAATCAGAAGGGTCTGTAGGAAGAGAGGAACACAGTGTTGGTGGGGACTTCAACTACCTGGGGTGGATTGGAGGACTCCAACCACCGCGAGTGCAAGGAGTAGGTCATACTAGAAGCATTTCAGGAAAGCTTCCTGGTGCAATTGGTACATGAGCTGACTAGATTGGAGAGGATGCTGGACCTGGTACTTTCAAATGGAGAGCTGCAAGAGATCAAGGGTGAGGACCTTCTGCTGGGAGTGAGTAGCACTCGGTGTGGTTCATGCTCAATATGGATAGGGAAACAGGGGTATGGGGATCAGGGTGATTGACTTTAAAGGGTGGACTTTAAAAGGATGGGGAAATTTTGGTAGGTCTCTGACAGCATTTCAACCAGACATGGATGCTACTCAAAATGGGATATTATCAAAAAGGGCTGACGGAGGCCACTGGAACTTGTACAAAGGCAAGGAGTAAGAAGGAAAGAAAGAAGCCCAGTTGGTTGACTCAAGATGCTATGGAGGGTGAGAACCAAAAGGAAGGCATTTGGAAACTCAAGACATCAGGTGGAGGGTTGACAAGGATGAGTATCTGAAGAAGTCCAGGGAGGTTACCAGGCTACTCCAGAGTGGCCAAGGCTTCAAGAGATCTGATACTGGCACAGGGTATTAAGGAAGGAGAAAAGGACTTCTTCAGATACAGGAAGCACCAAGGGAGGTTGACAGTGAAAATGCCGACCTCCCTACAGCCTGATGGCACAATACCGATGCAGGTATTGTGCTGCCTATTCTAACAGTGTTTTCTGTGGGGGCTCTGCCCCCACCCCAGACTTTAGGATTTCAACTCCAGGTCTGGGTTGGTCCGGGGAGACACTGGGAAAGGCAAAACACAGAAAAAGGACCATTACCACGAATGCGACAATGGTCTTTTTTCCTGTTTCCTGTCGAGGTGTTATCATAAAGAAGTGCACGTCAGATACATTAGAGAAAGAAGGAAGAACAAGGACCAGATTGTGAGGATTAGGAAGAAAGGAGGATGGGTGGAGAAGGGGTGGATCACATAGAGGCATTAAATGAATACTTCTTCTCAGTGTTCATGAAGGAGAAAGAAGCAGATATCCCAGGGAGGGGTGGAGTGGGTAATGGGGGAGGGTTAGTGACATAGGGATTACAGATGACATGGTTCTGGAAGGATTAAGGGCACTGAGGGTGGACAAGGCACTGGGACCAGACAGCATTCATCCTAGGGTACTCAGGGAACTAGCGGAGATCCTGACAGGACCACTGGCTGACCTGTTCAATACTTCCCTGGACACAGGATGCATTCCACATGACTGGATTATGGCCTATGTGGTTTCCATTCACAAAAGTGGCCGTAGGGATGAACCAGGCAACTACAGACCAGTGAGCCTTACATCAATTGTGGGGAGGCTCATGGAGACAATCCTAAAGGAGAGGCTGGTGACCTTTTGGAGGACAATGGTCTCCAGGATGGCAATAACATGGATTTGTCTCTGGAAGATCCTGCCAGACAAATCTAATTGAGTATTATAACTGGGTGACCAGGGAGTTGGACAGGGCCGCGGTGGATGTCCTCTATTTGGACTTCAGCAAGGCCTTTGATTCCATGCCACATAGGAGGCTGGGGGAGCTGGAATACATAGGGGTGGGAATGAAGATGACCAGATGGATTGTCAACTGGCTGAATGGAAGGTGGCAGAGGGTGGTGATGTGGGAACCCTCATCATTAAGGAAGTGATGAGCAGGGTGCCACATGGATTGGTACTGAGACCAGTGCTGTTTACGATATACATAGCTGATATCTCACATGGAATCAAGGTAGGATCAGTCTGTTCACTGATGATACAAAGATGGGAGCTGTGGTAGATGAACATTGAAGGGTGCAAGGGCTGCAGGAGGACCTGACCAAACTACTGGAGTGGTCAGAAACATGGCAACTGGGGTTCAATGCAGAAGTGCAAGGTACTGCATTTTGGAGCTGGGAACCAGGGAGGAGCTATCAACTGGCAGGGGTGCAGCTGGAAAGAACTGAGGAGGAAAAGGATCTGGGGTGCTTATAATGGGCAGTCTGACCAACTCAGCTCAGTGCAGGAAGGTGGCAGCAAAAGCCAACAGGGTTCTGGGGTGTATAGTGAGAGCAATCTCCTCTGGAAATAGGGAGGTGATCCTTCCCTTATACAGATCTCTGGTCAGGCCACACCTGAGTATTCAGTACAGTACTTGCACCCATTCCTGAAGAAGGACATCTAATTGTTGGAAGGGTACAATGTAGGGTGACCAAGGTGATCCAGGGATTGGAAGAAAAGTCCTACAGGGATAGATTTGGTGAGCTGAACATATACTCCTGGAAGAGAGGCAAGATGGGGGAGATATAATTGAAACCTTTAAATACCTTAAGGGGATAAAGAAGGCTAATATAGAAGGATTTTCCAGCTTAGAAGAGGAGAGGATACAAGAGGCATTGGCTAAGATTGGAGGGGAAGATTCAAGAGGGAAATTAGGAGACTTTTTCACTGAACAGGCGGTGGACAAGTGGAATGCTCTGCCTGAGGAGATGGTATCTTGTAGAACGGTGGGCGGCTTTAAGAGGGTTTGGGACAGGGTGGGGGGTTGTGCTGAAGATGGGTGGGGAGTGTGGCAGCTGGAAGTTGAGGGCTAGCTGCACAATCCAGCAGACTTGATAGACTGTAAGGCCTGCTTCTGCTGGTATTTTTGTACCTTCATATGTTCGTATGTCACCCAAATCTACCTCCCTCCAGCTTCTTATTGTGTCCCTTGTCCTTGAGCACCTTTTATTCTGAAAAATACTTCTCTCTTGTACCTTGTTTACTCCTGTGAGGTATTTAAAAGTCTCTGTCATATCCTCTCTCTTCCAGGGTATAAGGAGAATAGTACTTAGAAATAGGAATGTTAATTAAGGTATCTATGGTATACAACAGTAAAGATATTGTCTGTTTCTATTTGCAGTAGTTAGAACAGATGAACCATAATATTTTATTTTTTTCTCAAAGTTCATGCTGCGTATACAGCACTTTTATATAGGTGGCAACATTTCAAGGTTGCACTACTGAATCTGGTTTTGCATGTATAGTCCAATTTTTCAATAGTCCAGTATCAATGTGGCAATAATGGTAGTCATAGTGGTTCTATGTGATAATGGCGAGCACCAAGCGGCGACCCATTGTCGCAACATCAGGGCGGCAAAACAATTTTTCCATCCTGACATCTTAGCACAGAAGACGAGCGGGATTTAATACATTTGCTTTCTGTAGGGGCTCACACGGGGGTCACTTCCAGCACCCCTCACTTAAGGATTCTCAACTCCGTGGGAGGGCATGTCGGGAGGCAAAGCAAAAAAAATGCAAGTTTTGGGACAGGCATAACAAAACCACAGTAGCACCTGGACCCAGACCTGAACCTGGAATCCCAGCACCACAAGCGTAGGCCAACCCCAATGCCACAGCGCAGCTCAGTAGCCGAACCAGCACCACCCCCATCCCTCTCACACCTCCCAGGCCATGCTCACCTTGTCCCCCCACGCATGTACATACAGCAACATCCTGTTGCAACAGTCATCCAACCCACCAAATCGGTTGCCCTCCTCCCTCCTCGCCACTGGGCTTTCTCCCACATCTCATCGCCATTTCAGATTGCGCTTAATTCAGGCACCCACCTCATGTGCTACCGCCACTGTTCACCACATTGTGTCCAAGAATCCTTTTTCCAAAACTGCTGCTGTAGTAGAGTTGGTGTACTGATATAACATGTTGACACTGGTGTTGATTTGGTGGTGTTGTCCTGGTTGTTGTTGGTGGTGGTCTGGTATGTTATTGTCAGTTGGTTGAATAGAAAACAAAGCAGTAGTAGATGCAAAAGGTTAATGTGTTTTACCTGGGGACACATTATCCTGTTTGCAATGAAAATACTGTGATGTGATCTATGCATTTTTAAGCTGGTATTCAGATTTGTCTCAAGCCTTTTTCTTTTTTTTTTTTTTTTTTTTGATGACTGGGTTGGTGGTGTAGCTATATCAATTTTTAATGCAAGTACTGTGTTTGCAATACAGTAATAGTTTACCAGGTTTTGCAAAAAGGATAATTTTGTTTGTTAAAATTAAATATTTTATTAGTGAAACAGACATACTCCACAAGTTTACTTTTTGAGCAAACTTACTAATTGGAGTCAAAGACATTTGATATGACTTGAATTCTTTTCTGGTTTTGTTACAGTTTTAGTCGTGACACGGGTGAGAAAATATAGAAACAAATGTTATTCTTTTGTTTTTACATGTGACTTTAGATTGCATGTTGTATGTGTGATTGTGGGCCTGCTATTTTAGTTTATTGTGTGCTGTTGCATATACAGTAGTTAATGTTGTGGGTTTACATGTATATTTGGCTGTGGATGTGGGGGTAGGAAGAAATAGGCTGTTGGTTAACTAGAATCTGCAGCTTATCCAGTAGGTGCGGAAATGGTCAGACTAGGTGGGCCAAGCAGTCCATATCTGCCATCAAAGTCTATGCTTCTATGTTTCTATGATGATATGTGATGATATGTATGGTTTGTGATTGTGTTTTCAGTTCCTAAGATAACAAAAGAGAATATTATCATTGCAGAGATGGAAATGTATGTGTTAGGCATGAAAGCTGGTTGGAAGAAGTTCCTATCCTATTGATTCTTTACGTTTGATGACTTGTGCCATCTGGAGTTGGTCTGGTCAGTGTTGTCTTTGTGGTTGCTTGCTGCTTGCTCTGCTCAAAGGTCAGAAATTCATTTTGCTGGTTTTCATTCAGATATGACTAGTCATTAATGCTTTCTCTGACTTGTGGCCAGTGATTTGCATAATTTCAGTTGCTTGAATTCAACTGTTGTTCAGTGTTGGTACAACACATTTAACTTTCAATATAAAAAAAATCCTTGTGACAGCTGTGCTCATGCTCAGATTTCTTTTACGCTACAACTTATTCATGCAGTGAAGATCAGGTGTTGTCAGTGCCAAAGAAAAGTTGTGCTTGCTTGTTTAGGTCCCTGACCTTGCTGACACGTGAGTACTGGGAGGGCTCCAGCCATTGAGATGTGTGCACATGATCAGCACCAGGGTAACCATACAAGTAAAACTGTGTATGGGCAACCATCGCAACTCGGTTGTTTTCCCATCTCAAGGTGATTATGACATCAGAGGACCCCCTCAATGGAAACAGTGAATTGAACCAGGACTTCAGGAGGGCACATTTTTAAATAAGGGGCAGGAGGCACGGCCTGAGTGGGGTGGAGGAACAGTAGGCTGAGCTACCAGAAGGCATGGTAAAGGCAATACACTCTGCTCAAATGAGTGAGCAAAACAAGAAGAACAAGCATTTGTCAACGCCAAATGTTGATTGCATTAGTGTGTTGTGCATGCTCACTGGCCCTCTGTCACCGCTCAGTCTGTTTCATCCGGTGCTGCAGGCTGCTGTTTTGTACTGGGCTCTGCCTGCATTTGCACCTTGTTCTGCCCACTAAGAATTCTGCAGCTGTGCCGACAGAACTCTGTTGGGGTGGCTCCACTCCCCTCTTTCACTTTCGTTCATTCTGTGTCTCCTGGTGCTGCAAGCTGCCCTTTGTACTGGGCTCCTGCCTCTGTTGGTGGCTTTTTCTGCCCACAAAGAAATCTGCAGCAGTCCCAACACAGGTCTGTTGAGCCTGCTGACTCCCCTCTCTCACTCACTGTTCCATTTCTGCCAGCGCTGCAGGGTGGCCTTTGCAGGGGCTCCTGCCTGGGTTGGCACCTTTCTGCCAACAAAGAAATCCTCAGCAGTCACGACAGAGCTCTGTTGAGTCGCTCACTCCCTGTCACTCCACTCATTCTGTCTGTCCTGGCGCTGCAGGCTGCCCTTCATTACTGGGCTCCTGCCTCTTTGCATGCTGTGCCCACAAAGAAATCTGCAGCCCGTCCCGACAAAGCTCCGTTTAGCTCGCTCGCTCCCTTCTCTCACTCCTCATTCCGTTTCTGCGGCGCTGCAGGCTGCTCTTTTATTGGACTTCTGCCTGTGTTGCCACCTTCTTCTGTCCACAAAGAAATTTGCAGCAGTTACAATGAAGCTCTGTTGAGCTTGCTCACTCCCTCTGTCTCACTCGCTCATTCTGGGTTCCCTGCCAGTGCAGGCTGTCCATTGTACTGGGCCCCTCCATGCACCTGGCACCTTTGTCTGTCCACAAACAAATCCACAGCTGTCCTGACAGAGCTCTGTTGAGGTCGCTCAGTCTCCCTCTCTCACACTCATTCTGTTTGTCCTGGTGCTGCAAGGAGCCCTTTTGTATAGGACTCCTGCCTGCATTGGTGCCTTTTCTGCCCACAAACAAATCCGCAGCAGTCCTGACAGAGCTCTGTTGAGCTCACTTGGTCCCCCTGTCTCAATTGCTTGTACTGTTTCTCCCACCACTGCAGGCTGGCCTTTTGTACTGGGCCCTGGCTGCACTGATGCTTTTCTGCCCACAAAGAAATCTGCAGCGGTCCTGAAAGAGCTCCGGTGAATTCAGTCACTCCCCTCCGTCACTCGCTCTCTCGTTCTGTTTCTCCCAGTGCTGAAGGCTGCCCTTTTGTACTGGGCTCTTATGTTGTGCCTTTCTGCCCACAAACAAATCCACAGCTGTCCCACAGAGCTCTGTTGAGGTCACTCAGTCTCCATGTCTCACCGCCTCATTCTGTTTGTCCTGGGCTGCAGCAGCCCTTTTTTGGGACTCCTGCCTGCATTGATGCCTTCGTCTGCACAAAGAAATCAGCAGCAGTCCTGACAGACTCCGATGAGCTCACTCAGTCCCCATGTCTCACTCGCTCGTACTGTTTCTCCCACCGCTGCAGGCTGGCCTTTGCACTGGGCCCCTGCCTGCACTGGCGCCTTTTCCTGCCCACAAAGAAATCTGCAGCAGTCCTGAAAGAGCTCCGGTGACTTTGCTCCTCCCCCCTCACTCGCTCTCTTGTTCTGTTACTCCCAGTGCTGCAGGCTGCCCTTTTGTCCCGGGCTCTTGCGTTGGGCCCTTTCTCTGTCCACAAACAAATCCGCGCAGTCCCGACAGAGCTCAGTTGAGTGCGGTCCTCCCCTCTCACTCGTTTGATCTTAATGTGTCCCATGCAGCGATTCCCCAGTGACCGTGCTATTCTGCGGCAGGAGTGCAAAAACACATTTAGCTATGATGTGAAAAATGGCAGCTGTCTGTTCATAAGGAGGTGTGGAAAAATGCCACAGTTGAAAATGTAGGGTGAAAATATTACAAAACTGAGGCGTTACAAAGTGCGTGGAAACAGTTTAAAGCTCACTTGCTTAACACAGTCATGTTATGGGTTTCATCACCCGATTTTCAACATAGGCATTTAGGACCTCTGCTCATGAACAGTGCCACTGTCATTTTCTTAATCTGTCCCGAACAGTGATTTCCCACAGCGACCGCGTTATTCTGCGCCGAACTGTGAAAACACATTTCGGTCAGTATGTGAAAATGACAGCTGCACAGCTCATAAGGAGGTGTGGGAAAATTCCACTGGTGAAAATGTGGCGTGACAATATTACAAATCTGTGAAGTTACAAGCGTGCGTGGAAAGTGTACAACGCACACTTGTAACACAGTCATTTGATGGGCTATTATCACCAAATTTTCAACACAGGCATTTTATGACCTCTGCTCATGAACAGTATCACTCTCATTTTTTAATCTGTCCCGGACAGTGATTTCACACAGCGACCGCTGTATTCTGCGATGGAAGTGCGAAACACATTTCTGCCAGGATGGGAAAAATGACAGCTTTCCTGTTCATAAGTAGGTGTGGAAAATGGCAATGTTGGAAATCTGGACTGAAAATATTATAAATTCACAAAGTTATGGGCGTGCGTGCAAACTGCGCTTCGTAACACAGTCATTTATAGAGTATCGTTATCAAATTTTCAGCATAGCCATTTCAGGACCTCTACTCCAAGAACAGTGGCACTGTCATTTTTATGTTTGCTTGCACTCATGTGCAAGAAACATAGTGCCATCATCAGAGTTTTGGAGGTGTGGCAGCCCTCTTCTAATTCAGGCAGTGTGTTTGCAGGCGTGGCGCGGTTCTCCAGTGCCTGCTCGAGCTGTCTATGACCAGTCCAAATGCAGTGGCATACAGTTGAAAGGGGAGCTACGCTTTAGTGAACAGTGATAAGATATCGCCTGCTCATCGCACTCCCTACACACACACACACACACACACACACTCACACACACACAGCGCGCGTACTGCGTGCTCACACACACACTGTGTAGCTGACAGGGGTGCTCAATCCCCGTCAGCTGTGCTGCACCCCAAAAAAACAGAGTTCTATATGCCCGCTGGGTGCCCACCCCAAGCGTGGCTACTCAGTATAGCCGATGGGGGTGCCCAATCCCCAGTTGGCTCCACTGGTTCCAGCCCCCAAGAGTACAGGGTGCCACGCTGGGAGCCCACCCCAGCATGGCAACACATACTATCACTGACAGGATATCCAATCCCCATTGGCTCCACCCCAATTATTAGCCCCAGCTGGGAGCCCACCCAGCGTGGCAAACGCCCCGTGTCATCGCTATTTAAAAAAAAACACCTGAAACTCAAAATCGTCCTCGGTGTCTCTGTCCCCACCTGCGCCCACGGACTGTGCACCCTGCCTCCCCACACCCCCTCAACCCATACTCACCTCCGGACTCTGGCGCGACAATCTTTGGTGGACCAGGAACATGTCTGCACTCTTCAAAGCTGACCGTGAACTGAAGAAATGCGGTAAGATGTATAATGGGATAGATAGTGGTTTTTCAACTTTGCTGCATAGTGACTGTTTTAGGAGCGTGCATTCGCAGATTCCATGCGCTCATAAGTTCACAATTTTCAATATTTTCCTCCAGATTTTCAACATTGCCATTTTACCACACCTCCTTATGAGCAGTACAGCTGTCATTTTTCACATCTTGCCCAAAAGTGTTTCTGCCCAGGTAGCGCACAATGGAGCAGTCGGTGTGCCAATCAATGTATGGGACATATTAAGAATCACACGTGACACTGTTCATGAGCGAGCAGAGGTCTTAAAATGGCTATATTGACAATTTGGTGAAAATTCCTAGAAATAGCTGTTTCACAGTAAATTGCAGTTCCTCATACTTTCGTAAGTTTCACCAATTTTCTATATTTTCACTCCAGATTTTCCACATTGCCATTTTATTACACTTCCTTATGAACAGTACAGCTGCCATTTTCACATCTCGCCCAAAATGTGTTTCTGCACATGTAGCACAATGGTGCAGTCGATTGTGCGAAAGCAATGTTTGGGACAGATTAAGAAAATCACAGTTACACTATTCATGAGCAGAGGTCTTAAAATGGCTATGTTGAAAATTGGTGACAAAATCCATAAAATGACTGTGTTACGGTGAGCATTAGCAGTTTCCACGCACCATCGTAAGTTCATGACTTTGTAATATTTTCAGTCAGATTTTCACCAGTGGCATTTTTCCACACTTCCTTATGAACAGTACAGCTGTCATTTTTCACAACATGGCCAAAATGTGTTTTCACACTTTCCAGCACAGAGATGCGTGGTCGCTGTGGGAAATCATTGTTCGGTACAGATAAAGAAAATCACAGTGACACTGTTCATGATCGGAGGTCCCAAAATGCCTGTGTTGACAATCTGCTGTAAAAATCCCCAAGCAATTACATTACGGTGTCGTTGCACAGTTTCTATGCGCGCTCGTGACTTCACCAGTTTTCTAATATTTTTACTGCAGATTTGCAACATTGCCATTTACACCTCCCCATGAACAGTATAGCTGTCATTTTCACATCCAGTTCAGGAATGTGTTTTGCACCTGTGGTGCTAAATGCTGTAATAAGCTGTGCATAAGCAGCTTTCGGCTAACAAACTGATAATGCCACTGTTCATGAGGTGAGGGGTCAAAAAAACATGTTCAAAATTTGGGTGAAAATACCAGCGAATGCCTGAGGTGTTAGGGTTTCCAACCATAACACCCCACCCTGTAGAGAATGACAGGCATCAGGGGTGTGACTTGGGATTCTTGCCTGTAATGCTCATACCATTCCACACCCTGTAGCCAGTGAGAGGCATCGAGGTATGCCTTGGACTCTTGCCCCAAAGTTCACCCCATTCTCCTATACGCACCCATCTCACTGTATTTCCTGATGGAATGGGGTGCGCATAAAGGCCAAAGACCCCAAGGCAGACCGTGACACTTGTCAGTGTCTGCAGGGTGAGGAATGGTGAAATGGCGTGGCCGTTATGCCTGACAGACAAAGGCACACCCAATGCCTGTCACTCTCTGCAGGGTGGTGGTGGGGCTGGCTTCAGTTCAGTACTTCACTGCCATTTCTGTTATGCAGCTCTGTAACTTCTACACTACCAATGCCAATGCCAGCAAGCAAACATTCGGCATTGACAAATGCTGTTTTAATCTGTCCCAAACACTGATTTCCCACAGCGACCGTGCTATTCTGTGCGGAAGTCTAAAACACATTTCCACCAGGATGTGAACAATGACAGCTGTACTGTTCACAAGGAGGTGTGATAAAATGCCAGTGTTGAAAATCTGGCATGAAAATATTGCAAATTCACAAAGTTACAAGCGTGCGTAGCAACTGCACAGCACACATTCATAAAACAGTAATTTTTGGATTTTCCACAAATTTGCAACATAGGCTTTTGAGAGCCCACCTCATGAACACTGGCACTGTCGTTTCTTTAATCGGCCCCGAAAGGTGATTCCGCGGTGACACAAAATCACCTTTCTGGGCTGATTAACACCATGACAGTTCAAGAATTCATGAGGAGGGTCCCAAAACCCATGCTGAAAATTTGGTATAAAATTCCCCAAAATGCCGAGATATGCAGTAAAGTTGAAAAACCATTATTACATTACATTATACAGCTTACGGCATTTCCTCAGTTAGCGATTGGCTTTGAAAAGTGCAGACATGTTCGGTCCACGAAAATCATCTTGCACTGAGCTCCTAAGAGTAAGTATGGGGTGAGGGTGTGGGGAGCAGGGGCGTGCAGTGGGTGGTGCGGGTTGTGGGTGGGAAGGCAGAAGCGAGCACCGAGGACAGTTCCTTTCTTCAGGATTAAAAAATAAATAAATAAACCAGACATTGCGGGACTATTTTCTCTCTTGCAGGGGCATCTGGCACACTGGGGTGAGCTCCCAGTGTGAGACAGCTTCCTGGACTGGGGCCAGCAGTAGCCAACGAGATTGGGCACCCCATAGCAAAGCGCCGGGTGGGGGGTATCAGTATGCCAGCGGGATTGGGCACCCGGGCGGCAGCAACAAAAAGGGTGTAACAGAATGCCAATGGGGTGGGCTCCCCATTGGCAACAAAAAACAAATGGGGAACACTACAGCTGACTGGGATTGGCCACCCCATCGGCAGGAACAAAGCAGGGGGCCCGAATGCTGACTGGGATTGAGGCCCTAAGCGTGAGAGTTATATTGTTTGTGAACATGGTGGCAAACCGCCGCCATGTTCACAAACAATCAGGAGTTTTACATCCGCCCTACAAGATGAGTCGCTCCTTCATTGACAGCGGATGACTGACGCTGCAATGATGAGGTAACCCCTGATTGCAGCGGCTGATTTTTAGAAAGTTGTAGCACGCTGGCGAACTAGTGTCAGCAGCAGTGGCCCACGGCACTGGGGAGTGGGGCAAGCCTTTGCAGGCTGTGGGGCATTGGCCACAACAGTGCCGCGCCTCCACAACCTGCTTCTCGAGAAACCTGTCGAACATGTTTCTTAGCATGCACTAATCAACATAAAAGAGACCACTATGGTTCTCAAAGGAAGTGTCTGAAAAGGTAAAGCCTAAAAGGGCAGCAGGAGGTAAAAGAGATGCAGAGGAAGAGGACAGAAAGGTGTATCAAGAGAAGCAGAGGGAGGCAGGGAAAGCAGAATGGAGCACAAAGGCACAGACTGAAGAAAGAATGCCCCAAGTGGTAAGTAAGAAGAGAAAACATTTTATAAGGTATACTGTAAGTGAAAAGAGGAAAACTAGGAAAGAAATTGTGAGGTTAAGAAGAACACGTAGGAACTGTACAGAGCAGGATTAGGAAAAGCAAATATCCCAAATAAATGCTTTTGTTCAGTCTTCACAGGAAAGGTATGGAATGGGACACATTAAAGTAATAGGAGTACTGGAGGAATTTAAGAAGACACAAGTCCTTTTACAGAGAAATAGTCTCAAGGGACTTGCAAATCTGAAAATGGACAAAGCTGTGGTGCCAGGTGAGATACATGCAAGGGTATTAAGGGAGCTACTGGCTGCACCTCTGACAGTCCTTTTAACAACTCATTGGAAACAGGAGTGGTTCCAGAGGACTGGAGGAGGCAGGTGTAGTCCCACTTCACAATAGTTGTAGCAGGAGGAGGCTGGCAACAACAGGCCAGTCAGCCTTTCAACGGTGGTAGGGAAGTTAATGGAGTCACTGCTGAAGGAAAGGATTGTGGAGTATTTTGAATCTAGTGGGTTACAAGACCTGAGGCAGCATGGATTCATGGGGGCAAGTCAGGTCAGACAAATCTGATACATTTCTTTGACTGGGTTAGTAGGGTGATAGATCAAGGTGGGACAGTGGACATGACCTACTTAGATTTCAGTAAGGCTTTCAACACTGTTCCACACAGGAGACTCTTAAGGAAACTGGGCAGCTTAGGGGTGTGTTCAAGGTGGTAAAATGGGAAAGAAATTGGTTGAGGGATAGATGACAGTGCGGGGTGGTAACAGGAGCTCAATATGAGGAAGGGAGGGTAACCAGTGGGGTGTCTCAGGGCTCAGTACTGGGACCAATCCTCTTGTATGTTTTATGAATGATATTCCATATGGGCTAAAAGGAAGGTCTGCCTCTTTGTGGATGACACCAAAATCAGCAAAAGCACGAACACTCCAGAGGGATGGAGAGAATGTGCAAAGATCTGAAAACTCAAGAAGTGTTCAAGAGCATGGCAGCTGGGTTTCAATGCAAAAAGTGCAAAATCATGCATTTAGTGCACAGAAACCTGGAGGCAGAGTACAAAATGGGAGAAAAGTATTGTGTTAGAGTAGTGCAATTAGACTGTTGGTAGGGCCTGTGGTATGTTTGGTGCCCAGGAGGGTATCACCAGCAGAAAAGTATAGT
Organism: Neoceratodus forsteri; assembly: GCA_016271365.2. Taxonomy (NCBI): domain Eukaryota; kingdom Metazoa; phylum Chordata; order Ceratodontiformes; family Ceratodontidae; genus Neoceratodus; species Neoceratodus forsteri. The sequence goes on along the minus strand of CM057452.1, from coordinate 1,068,471,459 downwards.
GGTGGTATTACCACTGTATAGATCACTGGTGAAATCCCACCTGGAGTACTGTGTCCAGTTCTGGAGTCCACATCTCAGGAAGGACATAGATAGAGGGAGGACAACTAAAATGGTGCAGAGTCTGCATCAGAAACCCTATGAGGAAGAGACTAAGGATCTCAATATGTACACCCTGGAACTTAGAGGAGGTAGGGAAAGATGGGATAGGATAGGGACCTATAAATATGTCACAATAAGGTACACAAGGGGAAATGTTTCAGAGGAAAAGATGCACCAGAACAATGGTACATGCAATGAAGTTGGACAGGGAACAGTGGACAATTCAGAAGAGATGTGAGGAAGTACTTCTTCACTGAAAGAGTTGTGGCTGCCTGGAATAGTCTTCCAGTGGAGTTGGTGGGGGCACAAACACTGGAGAGATTCATGGATGCATGGGATAGGCATTACAGAAACTTAGTAGAAAGCAGAGAGAGGAACTTGAGATCAAGTGGGATCTGTGGTGACAGTATAGTGAGGGAAAAAATGGTCAGACTGAGTGGGTCAAGCTGTCAATATCTACCATACAATTCTATGTTTCTATATTTCTATGTTGCACTGAGATGCACTACTCTCTATGAACTGTTTCTCAACTGCTTCCTGTGGAATGTTTTTGCTCTGAGAGGTCGGAACAGAGGCATTGATGACAAAAACACAATTTAGTGTCACACGTCATTACTTTTAATAAAAAGAGTTTTATGCTATAAATACACCTCAGCAGTGAGCATAATACTAAGTGCATTTTATATATGAAATAGTTTTTAAGGAACATACATGTCATATTAATTTATTTTGCAAACACTGAGGTTTCTTTTAAGACTTAGATTTTACAGTTTAAAGTAAACAAAAGGTGGCAATGACTTTCTTCATTTTGTGTTTGTAAAACAAATGCGTATTCTTATGAGGGAGGCAGGAGCAGAATGAGTTCTATGCCAAGGTCTAATCATCTTTTATGCTGTTTCTTTTATTTATGTTTCTGTAGGCTTGTGATTGAGGTAAAAACATGGCGTCAACGCATTTTATGCCCCTGGTGGCCTTGGGTCTCTACACAGACATAACAGCTGTCAAAGAGTAAAACAGCAAGAATTCTGTTTCTAAACTGCCAGTGCTTTGTGCAACAACAGTGAAAGTTGAACAGAGCTGCCCATCTACTGAAAATAATGAAAAGAATTTTGTGAAAAAAGAACCAAAACAAAACAGAAATAGACATGTGACTTTGATTCTGATATATTGTTTAGAAATGATTCCTCTGTATGTGAAAAAAAATGAAGAATGGATTAAAGTGTCTTGAAGAACCAATCAGTGCAAGTGTTATTTTATGGGTACCAATGATGTATTTCTCTGTGTGGGTGCCAACCTACTAGCCTGACTTTGGCCTCTAGTGTGAGCAAGCCCTAGAGAATGAGATAGAGAGAGAGAGAAAGGACAGCCATCTTGAAAGGACTAGGGATACAACAAAGACCATCTTGGGTACATGAGCAGTGATTTACCTGTGCTATTTGGTGTTCACTGGTGTTCACTGGACTGCAAGCCTTTCAGTCAGCACAGGAAAGTCTGCTTGAACTGGCTTTTGAAGTAGTGGCATACATCCTGCAGTTATCTCAGTGCTCCTGTCCCCATCAATTTTACTGGCTTGCAATAGTAGTTCCAGGGCAGCCTGCAGTTCAACACTCTGTGTTTCACCTTCGGATGAACATTTCCTATGGTATCTCACAGACCAGCTGAGGAAACATCTCTTAGAAAAACTAACCATGTGGTCATTAGTTCTGCTTCTCGTTTGGAGTTGCTGGTTTTCTTCCAAAGTGTGCTGGACAGTCAGCGGCAACAATCGTCTCAGTAGTGGGCTCATTCAGTGTGGAGAGTATAGCAATCAGGTCCTGCCTGAAGGAAAGTGCCGGATCGTGGCAACCCTGCCCCAGCTAGATGATCACAGGTGCCCTGACATGTTCCGCTGCACTGATGAGGTCTCTTACTGGATGCATGAAAATGAAGAGCGAAAGCAGCAGATTCTGGAGCTGAAGGAAATTATCTCTGAGCTGCAGGAAGAATTGCGCAATCACAGACACCGCATCAAAGCACTGGAACTTCAGGTACATGTACACATCAAGGGCACTTAAAGCCCATCGTTTCAATAAAATGTAAGTTCTCAGCAAACACTTTGAGATGTGGGAGACTATAAATGCTTTAGTTTTATAACATATACATTTGAAATTTGTATCACACAAACTGATTGATGGCCCCATGGAATGCAATGTCTCAGATTTTGGAGTCTCCAGTGATACAAGTAGGATACAAAGTTTTAAGTAATTTTCCAGTTGTCTGCAAAACAATGTCAGTTGTAGTCAGCAGGAATTAAATCTCATAACATTAAAACATTTTCATTTCAGGGCATTCTGGCAATTATTACTAAAGATATTTGCAGTAAACCACCTTATTTGCCTGATAGACTTCATCCATTTTCACTGCTTTTCCTGTCTTGAAGAAAGAATCCTCAGTTGTGACATCACAGCCTGTTGCCAGGGAAATAATTATTGTGCCACAAGAAGAAATTCTAACTTCAAGGAGATGAGCATCAGGAAAAGACAAAGTCTGAAGGGCTCAGAGTCTGATTGCTTTCAGTAATAAAAAAAATTAACGTTCCATCATTTTAAATGTGGGGAGTATTTTATGTAACTGAGTTGTGCAGAGAACAATTGTGCACGTTTTGCTGGAAATCAGAAAATCTCTTTTAAGCTGCAGTGCAAAATGGTGAGGCTACAGGGCAGAAAGGCAAACACTTAGGTATACAAAGGTTATAGTGGAAATTCCCATGAATCTCTTCATTATGTTGATAGCAAGTACAGGTATTCCTGTGATCACAGTAATTGGTGGGGGCAATAGGGCACAGGAGGGTGATGAATGACCATTGTTTCATACAAAGGTCTGTGGGGAATGGATGGACTAAGGTAAGTCTGTAAGTTGCATTACCTGGCTAATTATGTGGCTCCTTGTGCCAAGACTGCAAAGAGGATTATTTGGTAGGGATGCTTAGAATTTGCCAATTCTGATTGAATTGGACTTTAAAGGACCCTAGGAAAATCTGATTCTTTTTTTTTTGAAATTGCAATTTTATTGAAGTTTCCATTGTACATACACATAAAACACATGTATGACATTAACAGCAAGACGACAAACCGACAAACATCCACACAATATACAGTACACGCACTACCTTACAAACTAAAAACTATAAATTATCCCCTCTCCCCAGAGCAATATACATGATGCACCTGAACAGAGGACCCATAAAATGTGCTTAAAGCTGTATTAGGCTTTTCACGCCTAATAATTGGCAGTCTGTTAAGGATGAGCACTTCTTTACCTTGTGGGAAAAAATAGCACTCACAGCTCTCTGCAGTTGGATATGTTTTGGCAAATCACTCTGTATTGGCTCAGTGTTTCATATACCAAAATGTGTAGGAGTGGCACCCCATCTCTGTTACTCAAAAATTCAAAGAAGGGCAGCCAATGGGACTTGAACTTATCTGTCTATAAGCACAGATATGCTATCAATGTCTCCAGATCTTTGACTTGCTGTCAACAGGCAAGCCACTGTGAAAGCAGTGGGTGCTGTTCAGATAACCATTGTAGTAATGGCCTTCTGAGCTGCTGCTGCGATGAATATATTAAATAGGTATTTTTCCCCGTCTGTGTATCCCTGGTGGAAACCCATTTAATATCAGTACCTGACATTGGTCAGGAATGTGCACCGTCATCATGTCACTAATACTTTGACAGACCTCCTCCTTGTATTTTTGATCTCTGGGCAGCCCCAGAAAAAGTGTTCATATGTATCAGTCTGATCACATCTTCTCCAGCGTTTATCTGATGGGAACCTCCCAAAGTGTTTCATTATGACTGGACTCCTAAAAACCCAATGCCACGGAACTCCCTTTATAGAGGTCAGGCAGTAGTCTTATGTGCTTGTTCCTATATTTGGTCCCATTTCTTTGTGTGTATTACTAGTCCCACCCTTCCCACTTCTGTTGTATGGCATATCTATGTTGCAAGCTATTCTCCCTGCTGAGCTGATAGAGCTGTGAGATCAGATGATCTTTCTCCCCAACTCCCCAACAACCCAGAACAGATATCCACCAAAGGATGACAGTCTGTTTTCCCAACTATCCCATCTGTGTAATATAATCAGATAATGTCTGACCTGCAGATAATAGTAAAATCATTATAGGGCATCTCAAACTCCTCTTGTAGTTGGTGATAACTTTTCATGTTCCTCCTATATAGAACTGTACCATTCTGGTTAGGCCTTGTCTTCCCCATCTTGCAAAGACTGGGTTGCTCCTTCAGGGAAAGTCTCTACAAGCTCTAATTGCTACCAGACTAAAAGCTTCATTTTCTATCTTCAGATTCTGTAGCACCTCTCTCAAAGTCAATAAAAGGGTTTGAAGCCGGGGTAGGAATAGCACTTACAATCTTAGCATCCCATTTCTGATTCTGATTCCTAGTCAATTCAGAACTGGAATTGGAGTTATAATCCTAAATCCTATATAAAAACATGTTACAGCCATTTATTTTGGAATTAGGATGTCCAGACTACAGTGTTGAAAATCCTATTTCAAAAATCATGTCGAATCTGAAAATCTGATTCAGTCACTCAAAATCTTGGCAACCTCGTTCTGTGTGAAAACAAAAAAATAATTTACCTGGCTTTTGTTCTCTGGGGACTTTTCAACAAGAAATGGATTTCTTTAAAACTGAGTAATTATCGGGTTTGAGTCTCAGGTGAAAACAAAACATTATTTTCCAGAGTTCAGGTATCTGGTTGAATGCACATAGTTCTCAGGTTTTGGTTCTCAGGTAAAACACTGTTTATCTTTAGCTCTCAAGCTTTGTCATTAGCTACAGAAAAAAGGTGAACACCATATACGATGCAAAATCATCTCGGGCTTCCCAGAATGAAACAATGTCAGTACAGCAGGAATAAAGTCAAAGGCCTTTAAAGTTAATGCCTGAGTTTATTCACTAGATGGTGCCATGTGATAAGAGGCGAATTTGGCATGCCAAATGCCCTTATTGACAACTCACATAGCTGAAATTCAATTTTGACTATGTGGAATGCGGCGATAGAAAACACAGTGCAAAACACTCTATTTTTGCACTTATGCATGGGGCTGTGCACCCGCAACCCCCATGGGGCTTCACCCTCACACAACCCTAAATTAGGATTCTCAGCTCCAGGGGTGCATGTCAGGGGTACATCTCAGCGAACAAAAAAATCCCATCTGGGCCAAGCGCAGACAAAATTACCGGCGCCTGGGTCCTGAACCCTGCATCCCTGCCACCCCAAGCCAGCACCTAGCCCACCACACCATGATGCCAGCTCACCGAAACCCATGGTACCACCCGTCACATACCCACCTGTCCACATTTCGGTGGGCTCACTCCCACACCCCACACATATACTGTTGCCTTTTCATGAGGAATCGCATCCAGTCACCAACCACACCCCCACCATCGGGCAGTAGCCAAAGTGGTCACTGCTTGGCAGGCGCCCACTGCTAGTGTGTCCCAAGCCACAAGATACCTAACATGCATTTTGTTCCACCTGCATGCTGTAATTCACCATGGGAAAGTTGATTTTAGAAAATGTTGATTATTCAACACATTCAGTAAGAAGAATAGCTCTAGTTGGAGGTAACATCACCAGAAAATCTGAATATTAGAGCTCTGTGGTTTTTTCTCGCATGCAAAGTTGTACAAAGTGACCATTTTTCCCATATGCAGAACTTCACAAAGACTGTGGAAAGTTGTTTAACAAAAATGCCTATCATCACAGGAAAAAACCTTGTTGCTCTAGTTGTAGACAACACATGGAAAAATAATTGCTCATGGGAAACAAATAATGTTATGGGAAAATATTTTTTAGTCATGGAAACAGTTTCTATAAGAGTTACTAACATACTAACATACTAAAATGCCAGCAGAATAGGCCTAATGGTCTTCGTGTCTGCTCATTTGGTCAGCCCCACCCTGGGTGCTGACCTTGCTATCCCTCGCCTTCTCTGGCTTCTCCCTTCCCAGTTCGGATATTCTTGCTGCATTGGATTTTGCTTCCAGAACCCTTCCCTGTACCTGTCCCACCCCTCTTGAACCCCTCCACTGTCTCTGCCTCCAGCAGCCCCTAGGCAGTGCATTCCATGGCTCCACCACCCTCTCCGGAAGTAGCACCTCCTCCTTTCTCCCCTGAATCTTCCCCCCTCCAGCTTCCACCCATGCCCTCTACTGGCCCTCCTCCTCCTCCTTCCTTGAAGCACCCTGACTGTTCCTCCCCTATTTACCCTCTTCACGTACCTGAAGACCTCTATCATGTCCCCCTGTCCCTTCTCTCTTCCAATGTGTACATATTTAGCTCTTCAAGCCTCTCCTCATAGGTCCTGTCCCCAAGCCCCAAATCATTTTGGTTGCCCTCCTCTGGACCCTCTCCAGGAAGTTAATGTCCCTCTTTAAGTGTGGCCTCCAAACTGCACGCAGTACTCAAGGTCTTGACCTCACCAAGCAGTTATACAGAGGGAGTATCACTTCCTCCTTCTGGAGGTGATCCCCAAGCGATGCATCCCAGCATCCTGTTGGCTTTGGCTGCTGCCCTCCTACAACTCTCAGAGTTGTTCATCTTGACATCCACGACCACCCCAGGTCCCTCTCAGCCATCGAGACTTGTAGCATTTCCCCTCAGGGTGTACACTTGGCCTGGGTTTCTGGCCCCAGGTGGAGTACCTTGCATTTCCCTGCATTGAACCTCAGCTTCCACTTTCTAGACCATCTTTCCAGAGCCTCCAGGTCCCCCTGTAGGGCCACCCTCCCCTCCTCCCCATCCACCACCGCCCCAGTTTGAGGTCATCTGCAAAGAGACTCATCTCACTCCTGATTCCTGTCCTTATGTCAGAGACGTAGGCATTGAACAGAAAGGGCCCAAGGACTGATCCCTGTGGGACCCCACTGGTGACCCTCCTTGGGGATGAGACTATCCGCCAACTATGACCCTCTGGGTCCAGTCCTGGAGCCAATTGCCTATCCATCTGATCATCTGGTTCCCCACCCCTTTCTCCCAGCTTATCCAACAGGCCCACGTGAGGAACAGAGTCAAATGCCTTGCTGAAGTCTAGAAAGAGGAGCGTCCACTGGTCTACCCAGGTCCAAGGCACTAGTCACCCAGTCATAGAACTCCACCAGGTTTCTCTGACAATTTCCCCAGGCGAATCCATGCTGTCCATCGTCCAGGCACCCTGACTTATCAGGTCCCCCTAAGCCTCTCCTTGACAATGCCTCCATCACCTTGCACACCACCGATGTCAGACTGATAGGCCTGAGTTCCCTGCCACCTCCCTTGATCCCCCTTGTGGATAGGCACTATATGCGCCCACCTTACAGTCTTGGGGCACCCACCCTGTCCTCAGAGAGATGGTGAAAAGCTCCACCAGGGGTTTCAGCCAGGACATCCATAAGTTCCTTCAGCACTCTGGGATGTAATTTATCCTGTCCGGTGCTTTCTCCGTCTTAAGGGAGCTGAGGGCTTCCTCACTCTCTCTGCTGTGATTTCCACTTCCGTGCCTCTTCTCCTGCTTGGCCCTCCCCACCTACCAGTGATGCCTCCCCTCTCCCAGACCCCCCGATCGGCAAGGTGCCCCTCCTCAGTATCTCTGTCTCCTCCCATGTATGATGCAGCACCCCATTTTCCTTGGTGAAAACTGGAGGTGAAGTACTCATTTAGTACCTCAGCCTGCTCCCCGGGTCTTGTGCCCATCTCTCCCCTGATTTAATCCTGCTAATCTGCCCCTTCACCCTTTGTTTTCCCCAATGTATCTAAAGAACCCTTGTTCCCTCTCCTTCCTGCCCAGGTTCTGCTCCTTCCTTGCCTTAGCCGCCCTCACCACTCTGGTGACCCTTCTAGCCATCAGCTCATTCTCCCTCAATCCTTTCACTTCTTGAGCACTTGAATTGCTTATAGGCTGCCTTCTTTTCCCCGCACCACCTCCTGGACCTCCCTGGTCCACCAGCAGGGTTTTTGGGCCCTACCGCATTTTCGTCTTACTCTTGCACAGGTACTGGTAGCATCCTGCACCCCTCTCCTGATGATTTCCACCTACTATCAGCGTCCATGTCTGACCCAATCCCATCCAAATGCTCCTTAAGGATCCTTCCCATTTCCTTAAAATCCGGCCCCTGAAGTCGGTTACTTCCGTCTTTGTGCAGCCTTACCCCTCCTAGGTCCAGGCAGGAACCAGACCGTGGCATGGTCACTCCCGTCAATGGGTCCCTTACCTCCAGGCCCCCAATCTGGTCACTGTCTACCAGGACCACATCCAGTACCGGCGCCTCCTGGTCGGTTCCCTCACCTGCTGAGTTAGGAATCGTCTTGAAAGACATCCAACAAACTCTGTTCCCTGGTCACAGAGGATGTCATAGTCTCCAGTCTGTTCCTGGCATGTTTAAGTCCCCAACACCACCACCGTTCCTCTGCCCAGTCTGCAGTGTGTCCCAACATCTGCCACCAGACTGTCCTCCAGCTCCTCCGCCAGAGCAGGGGTCTATACACCACTCCTATTTTTACTCTCTTGCCCCCCCTTGTTATCAAGGTGACCCAAATCGCCTCCACGGTTCCCTCCGCCTCCTCTACTCCCCTATTCCAATGCAGTTTTGACTACCATTGCTGCCCCTCCTCCTCTTCCCTCCCCTGTCCTTCCTGAACATAGTGCAACCCTCCAGGTTCAGGTCCCAGTCACGTCCTGCAGTGGCCCAGAGTCTCAGTGACCGCTGCCACATCCACTGCTCCCTCAGCATCGCCTGGAGCTCAGGCATTTTATTGCCCAAGCTCCTGGCATTGCTGGACTACCTTCCACCCTTTCCTATAGTTCCATTTCCCTGCTCGTGTTCCCATGGGATTCTGTTTTCCCCTGGTCTGCACTTTGCCAGTCGGCCTTTTCCTGCAATCCTCCTGGTCCCCAGGGGTGAAGACAGAGTCCCTCCTTTTCGGCACCCCCTTGACAGCCTTTTCTCCCATCCCGCCCCTTCACAAGTTTAAACCCCACTTTCACCAATGAACCCTCTATTTTCAACTTAAGGATTCCCTCCTCCAAATTAAGATGGAGTCCATCTCAGTATACAGCTCCTTATCCTCCCAGGTCTCTCCCAATCCTCCATCAACCCATACCCTCTGGCCTCACACCTCCCTGAGCCACTGGTTTATCTCCTAATCTTCCTTTTTGTGTTCCCCACTAGCCCTTGGCACTGGCAGGATTTCTGAGGAAGGAAACTGTGCATCCTATGTCATGGCAGACCCTGGCAAGCTCCTGAATCTTGCCCTGTATCTCTAGCTCGCTATTTCCCTCAATGTCATTTGTACCCAGGTGGACCAGTATGTCTGGGAAACCCCACAATCCTTTGCCAGCTGATATACCTCGTGCTTAGCCCTGTGCACCGTTAGTCCAGGGAAGCATCTTGTTCTAACTGGCCAGGCTTCTCCTCCTATCCCATTTGATACCCTGATCATAGAATCCCCAACAGGAGCACTCTGACCGCTCCTTTTCCTCCATTCCCCCTTCCATGTCCCTCATCCTTTTCGACTGGCCCCTCCACCCAGCCGGCTCCTTGTTCCTCCCCTATCTGGGTGCCACATGCCACCCACTCCTTATTTACACACCCCTCCTCCAATCTATCCTCTCCTCATCCTGAGTATCCTTCTGTACCTTGCTAATTCCCCCTCACTGCCTCGCAACTGGTCCTTCTCCCCATCTGCTAAACTAGCCTGGCTCGTCCTCCCTTTCTTCCTGTCTCCATTTAGTTCCTCCTTGCTCGCCGTGCTCCCCTGGCCTAAACCCTCAGCTCCCTTTACTGAATCCTCCTTGTACTTCTGGTCCTTCTCCTTTACCTTTCCTCCCAACTGGTCCTTCTCCTTGCGCTTTCCTCCCTCTTCCCCTGCCCTCCTGCTCTGATTCACTGCTCCCCCATTTTCCTGCATTTAGGTCCCCCTGTTCTTTCTGCTATCTGGCCCTGCCTCCTGCCTCCCACTCCCTTCCGTCTCTAACCACCCCTGTCATGGCTACATCACCCCCTCATCCTCGAGCAGAAGAAGAGAACTGAAGTGGTTATTGAGTGTAAGGTCTGATCCACCTCCCGCCTTGCTTCCTTCTGTCCAGCCCTGGCCATCTGCCTACTTCCCTGAGAATGTTGTCCCTCCGTCCCTCCTTTGTGAGGTCCCCAGTTACCTGCCTGCTTCCTGGTAGTGTCCTTTTGGACCCCCTCTTCCAGGGTCCCTATGTGACCCTGAGTATTCTCCTGCACTCCTTTCCCTATGCCCCCACCCCAGTGCTTGGTGCAACCCCGTGGAGATTCTCCAGCCCTTTCCAACCATACCACCCCTTCCCAGCTTTCTCCTAATCCCTGCAACCTCTCCCTAAGCTGTGCCAGCTGGTAGCACACTCGGCAACCACAGAACTTCCAAGCCCAGTCCAGTATCATGGCTGCTCCACACCCTGTGCACCCCACCCTCCCAAAGATCCGGGTTGTGATACACTTTTTTCACCATGAGATTTTGAGTTGTTGAGGGTAAGAGAAGGAAGGACAGAAAGGTGTGAGGAATTGAGAGGAGAATATATTGAGTGAGACAGACAGACAGTGACTTGACATTAAAAAATGTTACAAGATATTCTGAGCGAGGCAGAGCTTCTTCAAATGTTGTCTTTAGTAAACTGTAAGATGGCACATTTTTAAAGACCCCAATTAGGTGCCTCTTTCCAAGTGCCATAAAGTATGTTGCAGGCAAATCATGACCTGTGTCACAAATTGAACACCATTAGGATGGCTTTACATGTCAGCAGACAGAGGATCTGGGAGAACCAGCAGAATGCAGTATGACAAGGTGATCAAAGAGAAGAGGAGGAGAAGCCCAAAGAAGAACCTCATGGAAATAAGTCAGCTATGCTTATGTCACTCTCTGAACTGAAAACTATTGAGTTACGAGTTGATATGCCATCCACTGGGTGTCTGTGATGGCATATGATGAATCCTCACATGAGGTTTGGTTGAAAGGTCTGTAAAGCTGAGCAGTTCTGACTCACAAGTAGCCAAACCTTATGAGGGAGTCTCTACTTCAAGAAATGCCCTGTGGAGGACATCTTTTAATAATGTCTATTTCTGGCAGTCATGGGCATCATCTGGGAACCTCCATCCATAACCCTCAGTGTGCTTTCCGCCCGTGGAACCCCTGGAATCCAACACTCCAGTCCTACCTTCACTCATTCTTAACTGACTACTTGGGCAGGTAACCTGCAGTTTGTCACCCACAACTGGCACCTCAAGGGGACCAAGTCTTGTGAACTGGACCCTATGCCGACACATTTCTTGATGAGATGTGTCAGCACTGTTTATGATGTGTTCGCCTTGATTGTCTGGTGCTCTTTAGTGGAGGGATTTTTCCAGAAGCCTTGAAGGAGGCACTGATTTGTCCTCCTGAAAAAAACATCATTAGACCCTGACGTCAAGGCGAATTACCATCCGACCTCCAACCTCACATTTTGGGAAAAGTTGTTGAGAAGGTTGTGGCACAACAACTTTAGGAACACCTCATGACCTTCAATCTCCTGGGCATTCAGTCTGGTTTCCATGCAAGGCATGGTACAGAAACCCACATTGCTTTTGGGTGCATAATGACCTCCTCAGGGCTAGAGATCGGGGAGGGACAATTCTAATCCTTCTCGATTTCTCCTCAGCCTTTGACATGGTAGACCATTGTGTGTTGCTTGTCCGCCTATGGAATTTTGTGGGCTCAACAGCTCTATCATCTGCTGGTTTGAGTCATACCTCACGGACAGGAGGCAATAAGTAGTGATGGGAAATTTCTCCTCCTCCTCTAGCCTCCTGTCATATGGAGTACCTCAGGGTTTGGTCTTACCATCAATGTTGTTTGCCATGTACATGCTGCCCCTGGGTGAGCTCATTAGGAAGTAAAACTTGGGTTTTCAATGCTATGCCGATGGTACCTAGCTATATCTTTCCTTTGCCCAGGAACTCCATGCGGTGGAAGTACTGAACATCTGCCTCACAAAGATAAATGACTGGATGTCCTCTAGCTGGTTGTGACTAGACCCGACAAGACAAAGGTACTGGTGTTGGAATCAAACAGAAGATGGAACAGGGTGCCTTCTGGCACCAAAACTGGCTTATTCCTGGGATCTGTGCCATTGAGGACTTCCTCTAGTGTCCAAAACCTTGGCATGACCTTTGACAGCAGATTGTCATTTGATTTTCAGGTGTCATCCATTGTACGGACAAGCTTTACCATTACAGGTCAAGCTCCTAGTTTCATCTATGGACCTCCCCACCTTGGTGCATGCCTTAGTGGCATCCAGACTTGATTATTGTAATGTGCTATACCTCAAAGTCTCTGGGGTAACTCCACCAGCTGCAGCTAGTGCAGAACGCTGCCCCTAGGCTGCTAACTGGCAGCCAAAATATTGTCATATCACCCTGGTTTTGTGTGATGTGTACTGGCTGCCAGTAAGGTGGAGGATTCTCTTTAAGGTGGGCTTGCTCACCTTTAAGGCCCTATGCTGGCAGGTCCTGGATACCTGTCAGACTGCTTACACCAGCCATCGCGTCCGCTCCCTCGGTTCTCTTCTAGGGGCCTCCTGGTATTTCCCAGGATGAGGCTTAAAACTGCTGGCGACAGATCATTTAGTGTTGCCAGCCCGTCCTGTGGAATTTGCTACCTCCATCAATTCAGAAGGCCTTTTCTGTCATGGTTTTTAAGGCCCACCTCAAGGCCTTCCTGTTTACCTGCTACCAGTATTCAAAATCCAAGATGCCTGAAATGGTCATCATGGGGCAATTGGTCCAAATCCCACTAGAGCCACTGTTCACACAATACAGTGCTCTTTCCCAAAAGGCAAATGACCCACCCTTTTGTCACAGCTGAGAACTGTGTTGCTTTAGATATGGTAGCTTTATTGCCTTTCCTTTTGGAAACAGATCACAGACTTGCCAATTTACCCTGTCATCGCTACCTTAAATGATTCCGTCCACAGAAACCATGTAGTATATAAAATAACATTTAATATTCCTCAATATTTACATATGTTACAGGAATGCACACACTAAAGACTATAGAATACCATATTCTACAGGGATAAAGACACATTTCTAAATGGAGTAGGTGAAGTTTACACCAGCTGGGAACTGATGAGTTATTGCAAACTCAAACATGTTATGATACAACTTCAAAATCCCAGACACAACTAAATTATCAGTACAAACATACAACAAAAATACTTCCAGCCAGCCAGCTCACAACCCTTGGGTCATTGGACAGACCCTCTGAGATCACACCCTGCCTCTTCCTTTGATCTCTAAGGACCACCTTCTTCCCAGACTGGTTGATACTGCATTTATAAATTAATACTTGGTACCTTTTGTTATCCTGGCCAGCTACTCAGTAGGGTTCCATCTTGCTGGACCATTCATGTGTTTATGGACAAAATATAGCCTTTTGGATGAAAAGGGGCTCAGCACTTTGATGTTTACCCAAAACCAAAGGGCATTTACAGGACAGAAACTGTTGCTGCCTCCTACCCAAAGTGAAAGGGCCTGTACAGGACAGGAACTACTGCAGTCTTTCACCCAAATTCTTTGTACTCTAAGTACAATTAATTTCTTACATAAAAGCAATTTACAACTGAGTGTTCTGAAGCTGGGTCACAGAAAAATGTAATTTTCAATTTCCACCAGATTCCCAATTCAGCTAAGATACTTTATAGATGCATGTAATGTAATACAAATAAAATGCACACACAGAACTACACAGTACAGTTGTCACAGTGGTGTCAAGTGTAAAGCCAGAGTAGATAGGGCAGATATACTGTTTCCAAATAAGTGCCCTTAGTGATAAAGGAAAAAGGCATTGAATAACAGAAAAGGTAAGGAATATAATCTGGTTCCTGTCTAAATATTACAGTTTTGCTAAGCTGTCCTAATTGTGTCAGGATCTCATCAAAGGAACAACCCATGTGTTTTATATTTTTAACAAAACTGGAAAATTAGACGTGTGTGAAGTGAGCATTATACTATATTGTTACATGTGTTCATTTTGACATGTCTGCTTTTTTCCTCATATACAGTGTAGACTTTTTGAATGCTAGTTTTTCCTGCCCAATATTTATTTTCCAGTTACTTAGCAGTTCCTAAACCAAATGACATCAGCTGTGCACAAGCCCAGCATGGAAAGCTTCATTTAGGCTTCAGCGCAACTCTTGTCACTATATTCTGGAACTGATAAGTAGTAAAAACTATATATATTGGTCATAGAAAAAGGATGCATTAATACACCATAAATAATGTTTCATTGGGCAACTGATTGTGCAGCGGTGCCAGCTAGAATGCGGTGCATTACCTAGCAATAAAAATACTGCATTAAAAGGCTTAATTGCCACTGAATTGTATTGTTCCCTGCAGCATGCTGCAGCTATCTGCAGAAATATTGCAAGGTACTGCATTGCATCCTGGATGGCACCTCTCTGTGTGTTGTGCTTTATGTAACATATTACTGTGTCTAAAAGCTCTGTGTATTTCACACTTTGGAGGTGCCATAAGTAAGTAAGATACAAAGCAGAAGGAAACACAGGACTGAAATCCTCAACAAAATATCCCCCATTAAGAGCATCAGAGAAGAAGGGTGGTGGGAGATGGAAAACTGTTGGCTTAGTGCACTGGGTTCCCATCAGCTATGGCTCATGTGGGGGGTTCAACGACTGACTGCCAGACTAGCTAAGAATCCCTAGGTAGCTGATCATATGTGTTATGCTTGATGTAACAAATTACTGTAGCCTAAGCTGTCTCTGTATTATTACCCTTTAGAGGTGCCATAGGTATATGAATCCAAAGCAGAAAGGAATATGGAACTGGAAATTCCCAAAAATCAAACTGAAATACAGACACACCGCTTCCTTCAGATCATTGAGTAAGTAATTTTGGGGTCATAGGCCATTGGAAGACTTCCTATAGGTACATAGGTTATGAGTACAATATTTTGGGCTCAGTTAATTTCATTTGAAGGGTCCTGGATATAAATATTGAAAGAGATAAAATTACAATGGCCCATGGTTTGATTATATAAACTGGAATTTGTTTCCTTGATACCTATTGCGACTCAAATATAGCAGCAGTGACCTTAACAGAAATGGGCTAAGACTGAATCTTTGTTAGAGGAGTCTTTTGCTGAGAGATAAGCCAAGAGGACACTCTTTTGTTTCCTTTGTCCAAGAAGGTGAGCTGCTGTCGAGGCTGTCTGAATTTAATGGAATGTGGATATCGAGTAAAGATGGCTATTTGCTACCACTTGTGTATACTGTAAAAGGGATAGCTGTTCCTTGATACTTGTATGTCTGTTTGTGACTGGGTGAGAATTAAGGTGTCAGAATCATTGGATGATTTGATTAAATCAGATAATGTAGGATTCTGGTTCAGTTGGATGGTCTCTGTGGAAGAAGTGAATTCTCATGGATGTAGAAATCTTTAAAGGTGAGAATTATTTTGACTTGAAGCATGCAGTAATAACAATTTCAGCTGAAAATACTCCAAAATGAGCTGTTGGAAAAGGCATGCATCAATGGTCTAATGAATGGGCTTAATGGTTGGAAAGGATTTCATAAGACCCAAGAAAAGTGCTTTGATAGGTAGCAGAGAGGACAGCTGGGCATGATTGACATAAAGTGGAACTGGATTAACATAGAAACATAGAAACATAGACTTTGATGGCAGATAAGGACTGCTTGGCCCATCTAGTCTGCCCATTTCCTACCTACAGGATAGGCTGCAGATTCTAGTTAACCAATAGCCTATTTCTTCCTACCCCCACAAGAATTGCCTTATGTCTGTCCCATGCATTCTTGAATTCTCCCACAGTTTTAGACCCCACAACCTCTTCAGGAAGGCTGTTCCATGCATCCACTACCCTCTCTGTGAAATAATACTTCCTCACATTGCCCCTGAACTGCCCCCTCTATCTTTAAATTGTTCCCTTGTTCTTCCCGTCTCTTCTTTTTCTGAAAGATGCTACCCTCTTGGACTTTGTTGATTCCACTGAGGTGCCTAAAGTTTCTATCATGTCCCCTCTCCCTTCTTTCCTCAAGGGTATACATATTAAGCTCCTTTAGTCTCTCCTCATGCAGCTTCTCTTGCAGACCCTACACCATTTTAGTTGCCCTCCTCTGGACTGCCTCTATCCTGTCTATGTCCTTGCGGAGATGGGGTCTCAGAACTGGGCACAGTACTCCAGATAGGTCTCACCAACTGTCTGTACAGAGGATAACAACTTCTTCTTTTCTGCTGATGCCTCTCCCTATGCATCCCAGTATACCCCAGCCCTCCCTACTGCCTTCTCACATTGCTTGCTAACCTTAAGGTCATCTGATATGATTACCCCAGGTCCCTTTCCTTTTTATTGTTGTTACTACCCTCCCCATTGTGTATTCTTCCCTGGGTTCTTGTTTCCCAGGTGCATTATTTGCACTTCTTTGCATTGAATCCTAGCTGCCATACTTCTGACCATTCCTCCAACACTTGCAAGTCCCTTCTCATCCTTTCCACACTCCTTGTGTATCAACCCTATTGCAGATCTTTGTGTCATCTGCAAAGAGGCATGGAGGAGGATTCCTGGTATGTAGTGATTACTGTTGCATGAACAGTTGTTTTGTTGTAGAGCAGAAGCTATTAAAGTTAATATCAGAGGTGAGGTAGTGCTGAGAGTATCAATGGAGTGTTACAAGCACTATTGGGAGTACATTTTCCAAGCCGTGTAGAGGATGATTTTGTTCTGTTAGAAAAGAGTTCCAGATGGCTTTTTAAGTGAAGGCAGAGTACACTTCAAGTTCAGGATCAAGTTGAGGAATGAAGGAAATTGAGAGGGACACAAATTTACTTGAGGAACCATTGTCCCAACAGTCTGAAAATTGAAGCATGAAAGTGAGTCAGCAAAATAATATAATGAATCTGGAATATGGGTGCAATTAAGGAAAGTGATCTGGCAGTGAAACTCAAGAATGTTTTCTAAGAAGCTGCATTTTATGAGGAGATGATGACTGAACTTTGTGGGTGGTGGGGGTCCTTAAGGAGGAAGCCCCAAGTGAGAGACTCCCAGCCGAAGAAAAGCAGATGCTGGTGGAGGACTGCATAGTCAGGAGAAAAGAGCTGGGAGCAGGGAAGATAGAGACAGGGTAATAAAGTGCCTACCAGATGCTTTACAGGGAGGATTGGAGAGCAGATCATAGAGGTCGCCAGTGAAGATGAGGAAGGGAAGGAGCTAGATGTCATTGTCCATCTGTGAACTAATAACCTGACCAGGGACACAGTAGGAGTAGTACAAGATAGATTTAAGGAGCTGGGGAGAGGTCTGAAGCATTTTTTGTACAGTGGCCTTCACTGAGGTGCTTCTTGTATATAGAAACATAGATACATAGAGTTTGATGGCAGATAAGGGACCACTTGGCCCACCAGTCTGCCCATTTCCCTACCTACTGGATAAGCTGCAGATTCTAGTTAACCAACAGATTACTTCCTGTAACCCTCCACTATAATTGCCTTATGTCTGTCCCATGCATGTTTGATTCCCCACTGCTTTAGACCCCACAACTTCTCCAGGAAGGCGTTCCATGCATCCAGCACTCTCTCCATGAGAAAAGAATTTCCTCACATTACCTCTGAGCTGTCCCCCTCTAGCTTTAAATTGTGCCCCCTTGTTCTTACACTCTCTTTTTCTGAAAGATGCTACCCTCCTGGACTTTGTTGATTCCCTTGAGGTACTTAAAAGTTTCTATCATCCCCCGTCCCTCCTTTCATCAAGGGTATACATATTAAGCTCTCTCAGTCTCTCTTCATATGGTTTCTGATGTAGACCCTGCACCATTTTAGTTGCCCTCCTCTGGACTGCTTCCATCTTGTCTATGTCCTTGCATAGATGAGGCCTCCAAAACTGCATGCAGTACTCCAGATGGGTCTCACCAACTGTCTGTACAGAGGGATAACCACTTCCCTTTTCTACTGGTGATGCCTCCTATGCATCCCAGTATCCCCTGGCTCTCCTTATTGACTTCTCACACTGCTTACCCACCTTTAGGTCATCTGATATGACTACACCCAGATCCCTTTCCATTATTGTTGTCGTTAGAACCTCCCTGCCGGGAAGGCTAGGGAACATTGCACCAGGGCCTTCAACAAGTGGTGGGATTACAGGGAGGAGGGTTTGGCTACAGCATGGACTACAGTCCTACCTGAGGGTATAGAAGCCTCTGAAAGGGGATTTCCTCCATTCATCCTGGAGGAAAGGCTGTCCTGGGTGGAAGGTTTATATACTACTTTGATGGGCATTAAAACTAGCTATGGGGAGGCAGAAAAATGGAGCAACAAAATTGCCTCTCTCCAGAGAATAGAGCAGTAGAGAAGAAGGAGAAGTCCGGGAAATTAATTCCCTGGGGTAAAGGGGTGTAAGGACAAGAGGAAGGGCAGAACAGGTGGGTCAAGATGAGTAACTAAAGCTGAGAGAGAGAGAGATTAATTCAGGTCGGCAGAGGGGTATTGTGAAAAAGGTGTACAAGACCGAGATAACTGGAGGGTAAAAGATAGAGACAGGAAGGAAAGGTAGAACAGGAAGTGGAAGGAAAAAGGAGTGGAGAGTCACTTGTGCCAATGCAAGGAGCCTAGAAAATAAAATTTCTGGCCTTGAAGCAATTGTTATACAGCAGGCCTGGATCAATAAATGGAGTCATGGTGCACCAACAACCACAGCTGGGAAGTGGCCATGCCAAGCTACACTATGTTCTGGAGGAGATGAAATGGAAGAAATATGAGTGTGTTGTTTTAAATGTGAGGGAAGGTTTAAAGGCCACAGAAATACTGGGGTACCAGGGGATAAAAAGGCTGGAGGTACTATGCATTAGAGACAGAGTCTGGGGTCTTTATCTATGTGGGGGTTGTGTACAGACCATCAACACATGAGTAGCAGTTAGACAACATTTGGGGAGACCACTGGCAGAATGGCAAGCAAGGGAAGTATTGATTATGGGGACTTTAATGTATTACCTGTATAAAATAAACTTTTACCTACCTTTACCTACCTTAAAGTGTCTGGTGTAGACTTGAGCATTCTGGCTGCAGCTACAGCCAGAAGTGGAACATTCTCAACTCCTTACAGGGACATTTCTCAGGCAGCTGGTTACGGAACCCACTAGAGACAGGGCAGTGCTGGACCTAGTATTTACTAACAGGGACTGTATTGCAGACATCACAGTGAGTAGATCCAAGGGTACAAGGGATCACCATACTGTATAGTTTGGCATATGGACTGGGCAAGAGAAAAACGCACTAAGATGAGGGTCCTGGACTTCAGGATGGCAGATTTAAAAAAATGTGTGATTGCCTCAATAAATACCATGGTGGTGGTGGGGGGAGTGGCTGGGGGAGAGTGGACACCTAATGGACGCGAGTCAAGGAGGGAATAGCTAAGGCAACGTGAATGCTGTTTGAAGGAAGTAAACAAGGGAAGGTGGAGAAAGAGGCTGCTATGGTTCTCAAAGGAGGTGGCTAAAGCAGTAAAGGAGGAAACAAAAGCATTTATCAATGAAACCCAGATGGACATGGCCAGGGAGGTATATCTGGATAAGCAAGGGAGGCAGGAAGGAGGATGAGGGTCTCTAAGGCACAGAGTATGGGATTACCAAGGAGGTCAAAAGGGGATCGACATTCTTCAGGTACCACGAGTGAAAAGAGGAAAGCAAGGGGTGGGATAGTGAGAATCGGGAGGGAAATATGCAGATGATCAAGAAAAGCTTAAATTTTAAATGAGTACTCTGCTCGGTCTTCACATTGGGGGGACTGACCAACATGTATCAGCAGGCACCTGGGGTAGGGGTAGTGGAAACAAGTCCAGTTTCAGAGAGAGAGAGTCCAAAGTGATGGGATACCTTAAAGGAGAACAAGGTGATGAAATGGACAATATTCACCCAAGGGTTCTATAACAACTGAGCTTGGTGCTAGCCCTCCCTCTGGCAACACTATTCAGCACCTCATTGGAGAAAAGTAGTTCAAGAGGACTGGAGAAGTGCCAATATAGTCCCTGCAGCAAGAGAGATGAGAAATTAAGTGAGGCCCTGTGTTGTTATCCTTATGGAGAAGTTAGATATCCTTTTAGGAAAAGGATTTCCTGCTTTAGTACAAGATTTTTAGAGAAGAATGAACACCCGAAAATACAATTCAATTTGTCCTCCAGGAGTTTTGCTTGTTTGTTTTGAAGTCTTGAAGGATGCCTAGGATTTCGAGAGCTTTCGCTGGACCCACAGTTTAGTCTGAAGCCAGAGAAATTTGCAACTAGGAGAATAAATCAATAAGACTTGAAATGCATGCTGCTGGTGGTGAAGTGGGAGGTTATAAGATACAAAAATCATGGAACAGATGAATGAAGAACAGCAGTATCCAGAAGGAACTCTGAAAGCATGTTGAAAGCTTGGACTGCTTTTGCTGACGACTGTTAGACAGTGAAAGAGGGACGTCTTTATTCCATGAAGATGTCAGAGGATAGGATGAATAGGAAGTTCCTTAAAGCAATCAATTATATCCCTTTAGTCAGCTAAGCACCTTGGCCAGCCATTTTAATGAATTTGATAACGTCATCTATCTAGGAATGGACGAGGAGAATTTTCAAGCGGTGTAAGAGATCTGATGCTGGGAACTACAGAGGAGTTTGGTACTAAGAAGTCTATGATAAAAGTCTTCTTTGCAGCAGTTCTGAGAGGTGACACTTGTTGGAGTGATTCAATAAGACAGACATGGAGGACTGAGAAATGGCCCTGGTAAGAAACACTTGCATTGCTCTTTCTAAAGAGATTGAAGACAGTGTTGGATTTGGCTAAGGCAGGTAACAGATTTTGTGTGCAAATGATTCTAAAGAAATGGTTTGAAGGTATGTATCACACCTGTAATGGAGGCCATACAAGAGGTGGCAGTCTAATTAGGATGAGTGGAGAAGAGACACGAGAAATGAACATTTATAGAAATGGAAGATTAAGCCAAGTGTCAGTTTCTGTATAGGAGCATCAAGACTTGGCTGGTAGTGGCACACAGAATTCAAGTGGGTGTCTCTGCATTGGACCTGTAAAAGGAATCTGTCAAGAAGGACCCTGAGGTGAAGGTGTCAGATGAACTGGTAGACTAGGTTGAGAAGGTCCAGGAGTGGATTGACATATAGAGTTATTTTGTTTTGTAGGGGATACTTAAAGCTCCAAGGCTTGTTGGCCTTGTGGAGTCACTGTTTAATGTTGGAAAAGTGGATTTTAGTTTCATTATATTAGCAGTGAATAGCCATAAAAGATTAGATAACTCATCCATGGGACTGAGGGGTACTGGAATAACTGGTGGGATTGACTGGACATGCTGACTTTGATAAAGTCTATAGGGTTGAAGAGCTACTTTTTCTTTGTGATAGCAGAAGAAAGAATGTCAAGATGCTTTGATGAACTTTACAATGGTCCACTCATGTTTGGTGGTAAATTTAGACAAGGCTTTCTTGGCTGTCAGGATGGATCAGACAGAGTCAAGTTCTTCATTATCTGATGGATGGAGATCATGTTCGCTAGCAGATTCTGACATGTTTAGCTAGAGAAGATGGAAGAGAAGTTGTAGTAGGTGGTTGTGCATAAATTCTGAGACACATGACCCATGGCATCTAAAGTGGTATGATGAATCTGCTTGGACCACTATGGTACTAGTCCTTATAGTGTAAGATTCATCAGTAAAGGGAATGTATCAGCTGAAGAGACACTGGAATAAAATTGCTGTGAAAAGGTGGAACAAAAAAAACAGAACTGCTAAGTGCACCAGGCCCCAATGATATTGTCCTGGCTTACAGGTACAGCCACATACAGGTGGAATAGATGTTAGCCATTGATTGCAGAGAACTAGATCAGGAGACTATAGTCAGAATCAAGTCGGAGGTGCATGGAGCTGACTAATAAGCAGTAGATGTCCAGGCCATTTCTTTAACTTGCAAGTAACACTAATAAAGGACACAAGCTGGCAGGAGCAGGAAACTGCTAACTATGAGTAAGCCAGGTTAAGAGGATGCAAAAATAATCATGTGAAGGAGTGGGTTCACTACCCGCATCCTTTCATCACACAAAATGTCATGTATATGTGACAGATGGGAAAGTGTATGACATCATCAAATAGGACATTGCAAACTCAGAGCGCTGTAGGTTTCCAAATACTAATATTTACAATGTTTGCCCATAATTGAGCATCATAGAGCATTATCAAATTTTGCTTTAAAGCATCAATGGGCAATGTGGAATGTGACCTTCTTTATGTGGGACAGAAAGGTTTCAGAGAGCAAAATAGTGATATACCTTGTAATGTGTGACAGTGACAAGTTATTCTGGGAGTGAGGTCCCAGGGCACAGCCAGGTTGGATATGCTCAAGGCTGGTAGGAGTGAGGCATTAAGCAAGGTCCCAAAAACATGCCTGAAAGACTAGTGGCAATGTGGCAGCACAGTGAGGAAGCTAGGTCCCTAGGAGGAAAAGCCCAAACTGCTACATCTGACTGTACCAATTTTTGGCCACTGGGCATGTATGGCCACTAAGTGTGCTGCTCTCAAGGAAAAGATGTTGCCTGGAACACATATTTATATCTGGGGAGCAGGGTCCCACTGCAGACAGCTGGCCTGGCTGAGACAGAAAGCAGAGCACCCCTAATTGCCTAGAAGATGCAAGGATAAGCAAGGTAGGGAAAAGAAGCAAAGACTGGTGCCTAAGGCAGAATGGGTGGGAGTGGGTCCCAATGAAATGGGCCCAGAGGTCAGGCAGCTGCATTACCGTACAATAGGAAGGCAGTGAGGTCCAACAAGACTGCCCAGAGGCAAAGAACTACCACACAATGAAGGGAGAAAATTCCAAAACTGAGTGAGAGCATGGTCTGAAACAAACAAACTCTGACAGCAGAGCACAGCAGGCAGCAGATGGTCATAGGCAAGCAGGCCATTGAGCACTGAGCAGCAATGGTGGAGCCAGGAAGCAACAGGGTTGCAGCAGGGCTGGAACAGAAGAAATGCAGCAGAGTGAGCCAGGAGCAAAGCAGTACAGGGACACAAAAATAAGGCAGCAGTATGTAAATACAGAGTAAGCACACAGCCAACAGCACAGCAAACAGAGCTGTCAGCTTGAAGTGCAGGGTTCCTGTCAGCTAAGGCTTAAGTAGAAAGGGTGGGTTTGATCAGCTGACCAAAAACCCTAGTCAAGTAAGAAAAAGGACTATATCAAATAAACACACAAATGGGTACACTTCACACAATCCCAAGTTTCTAATATATTAAAAATAGAATAATAGATTCAGTGAATTACAAGGCTGTAATTCCATTGAAGTACTGGGGACATCGACACCTCTAGAGTGAAGCACGAGGGTTCCCATGTCCCAGAAACTCGAGATGAAATTACACCCAAGTGATTATCTGGAATCTATTTATTCTTTGTAAGATATGGATCTGATTTTTGTGTGCAGCTCTTTGTTTGTGGGGTGCTGTGTGGGTGGGCAGCTGCTGCAGTGAGGACTCACTTATTCTCTCCATGAACACCCACCCTCTCCACCCACACCTCAGTCGCTCTCTGTCTCTCTGTTTCTCTTACCTTTTAGTTCTGTTCTTGTCTCAGTGTATGCAGGATCCACCAGATAATTATGTGGAACTAGCAGAGATAAAAACAAAAGGATCAGCAGAAAAGTGAAGTGATGGTTTTCTCTCACTAAGCGAGAGGCAGCCGCCATATTTTTTGAACTGTTCATGACCCACAGAGAAACCGTGGACAATCAGGAGGCTCGGTTTCAGAAATGTCACAATGCTGTCTAGGAGGTTGCCTTGGGGATCTTACGAACAAGCCTACCATGTGGGAAAATCTTGAGGTTGCACTGTTTAGTTTTAGTGATAATACTATCGTTCAGCTCAGATAGCGATAGTATTATGAGCTCTGAATGATAGTATTATCACTTGTCAACGATGCTATTATCAATCTTCCCTAGTGTATTACCCAGAATTTTTGTATGGTTTCCAGTGCTATTAATTTTAATATCCATATATTACAAAACTGTAAGACATAGTTTTATGGGGCCACTTGATGGCCCAAAGGGTGAAGATGTGCTTCCATGCTGGTAACTTGAGTTTGATAGCAAGCTCGGAGTCTATGCTCAGACTGCCAGGCTGGGTGAGCATGCTGTTGATGGTGGCGTGTCCCAGCCAGAGGTTGGGAGGTTGGGAGGTGATATTTTACAGTGCTACATCGGCTCCTGCTGGTGGGTCGGTGAATGAGTGAGGCAACCCATCTGACACTTCATACAGTGTACTGTCTAGGGACATGGAAGACCAAGTGGAGGAATAAACCTGACCACAGCTAGATGCAGGTCTTCTTCCACCCTGCAGGCCTTACACCAATTACACAGCACCCACCTCCACTGGATCCATGGTCCTAGAAGGGGCTCTCAGAGAGGTTCTATGGTACAGCTCAAATGCCCTGCCCTGCCATGGAGGGGCAAGCCATTGAGGGACAGAGGTCAGGGAAAGTGCTTGGAGAATGTGCTTGATGATGTTGGGGGCAGACAAGTTGAGGACCAGTCACAGAAGAGCATAAATATTTGAATAAAAGATTACTGTGTTTTACTACTATATAACAATGCATGTACATGAATTTTATTGTATTAATTTATTTATTTGCTCCCCAGCTCCGGGTTGGCCTCTCCATCAGGCCTCCCTATGCCCCTCACTGCCACACACTGCCTCAATGCAGCCACCCATCACCCCATATTGCAGTCCCTGGATAACCGGACATAACCCTTCACCGGGTGGGTCCCTCTCCTCAGGGGAAGGCACCAGTGGGGCGGCCAGTGTAATTCTTGACCTGAGTGCTGCTGGAGTAGTCCATGCACTGCTCAGGTTTGCAGCAGTGGGAGCTGGTGACCATCATCCATTCAGCCATGGGGCTCTTTCCTGTTTTACTTCCTGGGGGCATGGTGTGCCACTAACGTATAGCATGCACCGACATTCACCACACCCCATTAGTTAGTGTGACCCTGAGCATTGCCGTGCCCTCAGCCTCCACCAGGGGTCAGAAAGCACGGGTCACTTCCCTGCCCTCCCTCAGAGAGGGTGAGCAGTCATCTGATGATTGAGCCCTCTCTCCTTGGCTGGCCCTCAGTACCGGGTCTATTCCTGAACTCGGATCGCTGGCATTGCAAGCAGAAGTCCAACTGCTCGCGAAGGGCGCCCATATGAATTTTATTTTGGTGTTGGTGACAGCAGGTGTGTAACTACCTGTATATATGTGGCATATACTTACTTGTGAAATATCATTTTCATCATTCTAGGTAAAGCGGAGCAATTGGCACTAAATAAGAAGAGTGCCAACATGGAGTTACATTGGTATTACCGCCATCAGCCATGTTGGCACCCAGCAGTGGTCATCAGCAAATCACGAGAAAGAAGTGGGGAGTCCAGATGACCCTGACTAAAGTTTAAAAGAATGGTGGCTGCTATTCAACAGTTTCAAAATAGGCACAAACTTCTGTGGGATAGGGAGGAGGGAGAGGAGGTGTACTTCACTCCAGATACTGGGGTCTCTGCCAGTGGGACATTGGAAAGGACAATTAGGTGAGGTACTGCTCACCTGAGTGACTTCTCTGAAGTCTCAAATTATGAGAATAGAGAGGAGGATGAATTGAAGTCTCTGTAAGTTGGACACATGCCTGGAGAAAGAGCCAAAGCAATCCTTTAGTGAGCACACAATAGTGATTCTGGGAGTGCTATCTCCAGAAAACTTGTGGCATTCAGTGTGTTGTGCCATTTGATTTTTGCTTTCAGTTGCCTAGTTTTATGATTTTAAGATGATCCACAAGTACTTTACCAATATAACTGTCTGTACAGTGGTATAATGCTTGAATGTGGCAGACAGCAGATGATCTTGGAGGGCATCTGTTGGCTGGAGTCCCATTTGAGGGTTGTTAAGATCAGAGGATACCAGACACCAGGGAGCTTCACTACAAGCACCTTATTAAAGTTGTCAAATGACTTGTTAATTGCGAAACACAATGGACTGGGTGTCACCTCTTGTTTTACTTGACTTCTCTTTTGTGTTCGATACTATTAATCTCTCTGGTGGCCCCTTTTTGCTCGACACCCAATCTCTCTATTCTTATTGGGGCCTATGCACTATGTCTATAGTGCTAAATTTCACAATTCTTAAGCTGGACACATCCAGTCACCATGCATGGCATGGCCTTGGAACTCTGTGATATGCACAGTGTCATGCACTGCAGTCCCTCATCTCAGCTAGTGCACATAACAATGTACATGGTCAGGATAAGGCATGGCAGCAAAGTCTGGCCTCACAATGTGTAATGCGATGCTGCCAATATGTGGAGGAGGTTGAGTACACTATGGCTGTGAGACATCAATAAGTGCCTATGTAACCCCATGACCTATACTCATGGAGACCAGATGGCCCCATCCAGATGGCATAAGCCCATGCTGCCCATCCCGTCAAACCATGCAGGGCACAGCCTGGACAGTTTGCCTATTCCCAGTAGTGATGAAGATATGATACTCACTGCCCAGGCATATAGATCCCAAGATCCCCTAAGGTGGTACAGCAGGGGTTCCACTGGGCCACTAAGTCTGGCATCCTTTTGGATGTCCCGTGCCTGGCCATGCTACAGCTCTGAGTCTGACTCTGTTGCAAGGCTCCAGGCTGGTGTGTGGGGTGTCCAGCATTTGTGCATGTCCCTGGCTTACCTGCGTAGAGCAGAGGCATCTCATACAAAATGATGCATGATGAAAACACCTGTTTCACAGTTTTTGTGCATTGGGACCATTGAGAGACTTTAGTACATATTTTGTTTCCAAGGGACTGTCTTATCATGGTTTTGATCATACTGTATATTACTGATCCCTTTTTAAGATCTCTTGGGCTACTGTAGTCATGATTTTAATTTTTCTCATGTTCCTTCTAGTGTTTCTCAAGGCTCTGTTCTGGGTCCATTACTTTTCTTACACTTTATTCAGCCTTTTAGAGCTACTCTTTGGGATTTTGACCTTAGTTACCATGCATATGCTGATGACGCACAGATCTATTTTTTGTTTCCGTCATTTCATGATGGCATTCTTGACACTGTTTCAGCCTGTCTTTGTACTATTTCTTTTGTACATCAGACGTATCATTCAAACATAAGAATAAAACAACAGAGTGGGCAAGAAACACAAGGTTGGTACGAGTGTTTGCTGCAAAAGGATTTACTGTGAGCAGTAGAAAGGCTAGCAGTGAACCACAGCACTTCAGACCTCTGCAGGTTCTTCCTGTGGAACTCTGTTGTTTTGTTCTGATGTGCACTGCTAGTTTTCAGAGTGCTGTACCACCTCTTGGCGCCAGCCAGTTCACTGTTGCTGGTTTGATCTAACTAATATGGACAAAAACGGATTTATTTTCCTGGGAAAAAGTGACAATTGGAGGATACGGACAATGTAAGTGTCTTGAGTAATAATTTTACAGTTCATTCTCTTAATTTGGTATAGTGTTTGAGTGTCCATTATGATTCACAATTGTCATTTTCTAGTCAGATGACTGCTGTCGTAAAATCCTGTAGGTGTCAGATGCTCTACAAAGATATCTCCTCCATTAGGCCACACCTTTGAAACTATAGCAATCAGTACTAGGACCACAAGAAAACTTTTGCTAGCTGTGGTCCACCCATGATAATATCCCACATCTGCATATACATAAATGTGGGTGGCCTCATCATTCATCAGTTCTTTTCCACCAGCAATCATTCTCTTTGCACCTGCTGAAAATGCCTCAACCTAGCCATTGTTGTTTATTCTTTTATTTTACAAAACAGATGATTTTGTTGTCTCTGCATGCCACCAAAGTCAAAGAGCCATCATTTAGGCACTGTAAACACAGACATAAAATTTACAAAGAAGGCACACATGCAGTCTGTGTGTGATGTTAGGGCCTGTCTCACAACATGAGGACTTGAGAGATTTGCCAAAGCTTTAACCAGGCTACAAGGCAATGCCACAAAAGAAACGCTAGAACATTTCCTCCTTAAAACATTAAAAGTCTTGGAGAGGAGCAGTCTCCTCACCACTGGCCAAGGGTGGCCACTGAAGCTGAAGGATCGGGACAGGGAAAGGTCATGGTTGTGGCCCTCCTCATTGGCTGGCCACAAGCATAAACAAAGAAAAAAAAATTCTGCTTCACAGACTACGTTCTGGTTACAATTGAGATAAGATAATGCTACTGCATTTTTGTCTGCTATGGCAGCATTGACAACAACCCTCCCCAATCATCAATGAGACACCACGATTGGTGCTTGGCTTAGGTGCTGTCATACCTGCTATGGATGGCTGGACATCATCATTGTCAGACCAAGGCCCACTGATACAAGTACAGATGTGTCAAACCAGGATGAAGCACAAAATGCTGCAGAATATCACAGAATACTGCAATTTACTACAGAGGGCGATTGTAAGTCAATGGCTATTAAGCCCTTTTGTCATGCAGGATTTTGTGACATGTCATTACTGCAGTTACCGCGCTACATCATGGCTGACACTTCTGTAGTCCTGGTCTCTTTACAAGGCACCATCATTCACTGCAGACTGTGCTGGCATCATTCTCAGAGATGATCGGATGCATTCTGTCTGGTCTACCATTACAGGCAGTTATTCTGCTAATGGGGCATCCTAGCACTCATCCCTCATCAATGACTTATACTAGCATGTTGCAGATTCCTCCTTCTCAGCCACCAGCTTTGTTGCTGGTGAATTCTGCAACTCTCGTCATCAATAGAGATGTTGACGATGAAGTAGAATGTAATCCTGACCTCATGGTTTTAGAGAAGGATTTAGAGGAGAAGTATGAGGGAGAACAATATGTTGTACCTTGCTGTAGTTCTACCTTCTCATTCTGCACTGAAGCCTTGGTAGTGTAACCCCCTGCAAATGGGGGTTCCCAAAAGACTTCAGGAGCTTGCTTGAATGCTCCAAGCCTGAATGGTGTTTGGCGTTTAAGCCATTTATCAGTGAGTGTTTTAGAGCCTCTGGTACTGTCTCTTTCAGAGCTGTCTGCTTGCAGACATAATTAGTTGTATGGGGGACTGTGTGCTTCTCTGTTTGAGTACCACTCGAGCTGCTGCCAATTCACTCCATTTTGCAGTCACTAGGAGTGCAAAGGAACCTATCTGAAAGATGTAACTGTTTGCCAAATCATTTACAGTAATAATGAAATTACAGTTTGTCTAACCTGCTTTCTTTGCAATCAGAACTGTGTCTGCCTAGTTCCCCATTCTGGTTTGAACTGCTGAACTGGGCCAATCAGTGTGGGAGTAGCTAGCTCTAAAATGGTGCCTTGGACGAATCAGAACTTGGACTCATAATCTGAGCCAGCCACAAGAGGATTGTATGGGCAGTGACTCTGGGAGATGTAGTTTAGACTTCTGCGCCTTTTTGGACCAACAGCAGCAGTCTATTGTGAGTGACAGCCAATCCAGTCAAGAACAGGAGGAACTCAAAGGAAGTGACGGTTTTGTCTGTTGGAGTTTCAGTTTAGATCTGGCAGTGAAGGGAAAAAAAACCCTGTGCTCCTTCAGTGCACAGTTTCAGTCAAAAAACGTGTATAGAGCCCAGAGTTCGGTCTGCAGCTTGTGTAACTGCTTGTTAGGACTGAATCCGTCCTGTGAAAGAATCGAAGGATCTCTGAAGAGTAGAAACCAGGCTCACCCTGTAGAAGACTGGAGAAATAGCTGAATTGACTCGGGTCTGTCAGGAACTGAATCTGCTGTGTGTCTCCCGGGTATTGTGCAGTAATTGCGATCGGGATGAAGCAGCCTGCCTGGTATAGTACTTTCTTTTTTTACCATATAAATGTGTGAAGAGTCTCGTGGAGCTCAAGGTAGCCCTGCTGATGTTGAAGGACCCTATCTTGTTTGGAGGTCGTGAGTACTAATTCAGGGTCAGCTCCCTGTTAAGTGCCACATTAAATCCAAATGGAATCACTGTACTGCTGACTGTTTAAACTAATTTTTCTTTTCACTGTGTGAAGGGCCCCTACCAGCTGCCATGGTTTGGACTAGCCACTAGGGCTTGGGTACCCAGGGACAGTAACTGGTAGGGATAGGCCTATGCACAGAGCCATGAGTAGATAGTAAAGTGATAAGCTAATTAACCTGATTTCCCCCTGTCCTTGTTATATCCCCTAAATAAATCAGAGCTGCTTGTTTCCAGCAAAGTTATACTTCCTGAGGTATTTGTCTATGTTAAAGTACTGTACTTGATTGTTGCACTGTATCTTATTTCACAGGAGGTCCCAGTGCGGAACTAGTCCTGGGGTAAGTGTATACTGTGAAGGTAATTCTGATATATTGTGTGGGCCACTAGTGGGAAGAAAGGGGGTTGCAGTGTCCCAGAGGGCTGTGACCAAGTAAGTTTAACTATTGCAAACCCTGACCTCTGGGTGGAGGCACCACGCCATTGGATCAGGCCCCTCAACCTGTTAGTGGCAAATCAGGCAGGGTAGTAGCCCCTGGGATAGCGCCATCTAGGGTTACAGTAGCATGTACCCTGAGGACTCCTCCTGATGATTCCACTTTTCCAGCCAGGATGCAGCAAATTCAAACTGCCATAGGCTTTGCTGTGGAAGAGGAGATTTCCACAGCATTCCACAGAATTTTGGGGGTTCTTGCACACCCTCCATTATGATTCCCTTATATACCCTGCAATAGAAGATTCTACACTTGCTGAATGGTACATAGCAAACTCATTGCCTGTAGTTCCTAAAAGGCTGATAAGCAGTATCCTGCACCATCTGCTAAGTCTTATGCTACCAGCAAGGAACTGACTCCTAGTCAGCATGGCTCATATGATAGGTCTAGAGCACTTAAACATATGAGTACTTTGCCTTCTGACAAAGAATCTAGGAGGCTGGATGTGATGGTCAAGCACACACATGCCTCTGCCTCAAGGGGCCTTAAGACTGCAAACTACAAGGACCACATAATAAAGTACCAGAAAAGCCTGTGTAAAGCTTCAAAAACTGCAGCCAAAGCTTTGCCTGATGGCTCTGCCAAGAATGAGTTACTTAAAACATTAACCTCTGGTGCTGAGGTTGGCAAACATTCTACACTCAGCGTGTGATGTCTCTGATGCTTCTGCCATGGCTCACTTCTACAATTTGCATAAGAAGATATTCTTGGCTCAGATGCAACAAGCAGTTTTGAATGTCTGTTTTGGAGGGACAACACTGGCTATAATGTTGAAGAGGCCCTAAGGGGCCTTCATATCTCAAAATTACTCTAAAGTCCCAGTATCACACTCCTGCCAGGAGTCATGGTAATGGATTCTTTAATCAGCTTAATTGCTGAGGTAGCCATGCCTACCACTAGCAGGACCAGCGTAAAGGCAAGTGTCCCTTCCCAGGTACTCATACAGAAACACCCAAAGCAAGTAGTACCAGTGGCATTGCTCCCTGGTTCCTGACTCTCTTCCAGATACACCCCAACCTCCACTGTTACCTCAAAGGTGGTTGTAAGGGCAGACTCTCCTGCATTTGAAACAAAGATGCAAGATTACTATGGATGAGTGGGTCCTGGAGATAATTGCAAGCGGGCATGCCCTGAAGCTTCTAGAAACCCTCCAGATCATCCTGTGTCCCGTCCTCCTGTTATCCTTCTGAAGGAAGAAGTTTAGTCATTAGTCCAAAATGTGCTATAGAACCAGTCCCTCTTTGACAGAGAAACAACCGGTTCTATTCCAGATACTTCTAGTCCCAGAATGGACAGGGATCTGCTTCCTGTGTTGGATCTCAGAATCTCAACTTCTACATCGAATGCAAAAAGTTTCAAATGGTATCCTTCAAGCTCTGATTCCTCTTCTGCAAACAGGGGACTGGCTGTGTTTTCTGGACATGAAGGATAACATCATGTCAAGACCAAGAAATTCCACAGACAATTCTTCCAATTTGTGCTGGAGGGAGAACATTACCTGTTCAGAGCATTGCCCTTTGGTTTGTCTTCTGTACCATGGATATTTACTAAATGCTTGGCAGAAGTGGCAGCAGCCCTTTGTAGGGAAAGGCCTGTGCCGTTTTCCCTATCTGAACGACTGACTTTCTGAGGGTCATCTCCATAGAAGCTCTGCTGCATACTCTGTTTAGGACATGTCAGTTATTTGATAACTCAGGTAACAGTGAATGTGCCAAAATCTTTGTTGACTCCTGCAAAAGAATGCAGAACATACAGGAAGTCTTGACACAGAGCTGGGATGTGCTTTCTTACCACAAGACAGAGCAGATAGACGGATTGCCCAAGCACAGTTTGTATGCTGGGGTCACTATGTCAATGTGAGAAGAATGTTATGACTCCTGGGTCTCAAGGCTGTTGCCATAGTGACTGTGCCACTGGCCCACCTCTATATGAGAATCCATCAGTGGATGCTAAGGGTCCAGTGGGATCAGCTGATGGATGGGCTGGAACAAATTAGTGTTGCTCGGATAGTATAGTAGCAGTTAGGATACCACCAAATACCTGCCATTTGGCAGGATAGTGGATCTGGTTGGATAACAGCGCTATCCAACCACAGATCTGACCCTCCTGCATCCAGGTTGGATCCTGCATTATTCGATGTCAGATCCCTGGATCCAACATCGGATAACACAGGATCTGACCTCTGAATTTGGCTGCATCCCAGGTCAGATCCCACTCTGATAGTGCCAGTATTTGACAGATCACAGTTGGATCCATGGAGGCACTATCTGAGTAACACAAGAACAAGTGGTTCTCATCATGTGCCACTTTGCAGAGCATTACTATGGTGGATGGATCATGAAAACCTACTGAATGACATTCCACTCCTTGAACCAGCTCCTGTACAAATCCTCACCATGTATGCCTTGGGATCTGGCTGGGGGCTCATCTTTTCACATCACTCATATCCAAGGTTTCTCATCACTCATATCCAAGGTTTCTGACACCTGAGGAAGCTAAGACTGTTATACATGCAATTGTGGTTTCAAGGTTAGATTACTCAGTAGAGACTCAGTGGTGAGACTTGCTGTTTGATAGCAGAAAATGCACTTTTTTCATTACTCTCAAATAAAGTGTTAACTGATGCCATTTCTGTCATCCTGTTTGTGGTCAGGCTAATATTCATACTGATTGTCACAGTACTATGTTGAATTTCCACAAAAGAAAATAATGTAAACAGACATGGGCCGTCAATACAGTGACTGCTCCTGCCTCAGTAAAAATGCTTACTGCAGCTCATATCTAACAGTTCAATTACTTTTTCTTAGTTAAAGAGCCTCAGGTGATAAGGACTTAAGTAGTGTTAAAGAGATGCAGTTGATACACTGAAGAGCCCCAGGTGAGCTTGAGGCTGTGGTCTCAGTAGCACTGGATTATTGCAACTTCTTGTATGTGGGACTTCCTACATCTGCCATTTGTCCACTGAAATCAGTTAAAAACTGGGCTGCTAGGCAAATTGACCAGCATAAGTATCTGCACTAGTTGAGAAGCGGTAATATAGTAAGTCAGTTTTAAAATTTTTTAATACTTTCTTCTCCCTGTGGTCCCGTCAGCTCTTTCCTTCTTCCCCACCCCAGTGCCATCCCTCAAGGATCAGACCGTTCCTTTGCCCCCACAACTTACTCTGCATACCAGGATGGTGGGAGTGACTCAACCCACCAGGAAAGGATCCAGTGAGGAGGAGTCATCTTGGTGGTGGCACCTGTGGGGATGGTATTCTTGCCGCATTGCCAGGACCTGTTGTTTTCTTCTTTTCTTGTGGAGGGGAGTGTGCAATGCTGACAGTGGCACACAGTGCACACTTCACACATTGTCCATTGGTCAGCTGCTTCTCCTCCCCCCCAATGTATGGGACTCGACATACCAACACCCAACCTCCAATAGGTATCAGGCAAGTGCTGGTCCATATCCCCACCTTCCCTGGGAAAGGAGGGCTGCCCCTGGATGCTCAGTCCTCTCACCACCGGCTGAGCCCTGGTGACCCGCTCACACTAGAACACAGGTTGCCGGCATGGCAGGAGGTAGACATGATGCCTCAGCCCTCCACACCACTGGGCTGGCCAGTAGATCAGTTTTAAAATTATGACTCTAGTTGTCAGGTTTTACAGATTGATTCCCTGCCTAGTATCAGTTTATGTGCCACCCACATGTTATGCTTGGTCAATGCTAATTTTGATGTTTGCATGCTCCTGCACAGCAAAGGTTTTGTTAGGATGTGTGGCATTTCAGAGGTGTGTCACTGCCCTGTCCAATGCAGCTCACATTGTATTGGATTCAGCAGTGACAGAACAATGTCCAGGCAAGCTGATTATGTCACATTTCATAGTTTGCTGGGTGAAAACTTCATGTAGTTGAAATGACTGAAGCACACCTATGATTGAGGGCTTTGGTCTTTTCATTTGCATGAAGTTGGCTGGTAAGCAGCTGAGAGGCTTTATGATGTTCCTGCAGCAAATGCGTTGTGCGCAAACAATGCTGTCTTGAATGATGAGTCTAACGTTGTAAATGTTAATGTTTTAAATGGAAGTGCAGAGTCATGAACCCTAGAGCCCCATGAAATTGTTTTGCTCATGGTTTCTTTTTATTGCCTTTAAATCTTAGCCAAACTCTATGGAACTCTATGAGCCCCATAACAGATCCCAGCAATCCCTAAAATGCCACATACTTTTCCCCTAACAAAAATATCTGTGACTTTCTGGGGTTTCCAACAAAAAGAATGTGTTCCCCACATGGAATTCAGCAGAGCTACTTGCAGAGGCAGCACTAGCAGCAGCCGTCACAGATTTTAGGCGTTTTCACAGCTAGGCTCAGTCTAGCAAGCACTTCTTCAATTCATTCTATCCAACCCCGCCATGTTTCAGTGTAGTGAAAAAATCCAGTTGAGCAGGAAGCTAATGGTAATGGGGTTTTACCTCATCAACTGGCTACTGACAAACTGCTCTAATGAGATCACCAACCAGATTTCCATACACTTTGTGCACAAGACAGTGATGGGAAGGACCAATTCACCCCCACCCCATTTCCCAAATGTATTTCACTTCTAGAGAGATCAAAATGTACAGTGTAAAGTAAGCAACAACAAAAAAAATAAAGGATTAACAATACATAGGCTTGGTTAAATGCATCACACATACACAGGAGGGGGCAAACATTTGGTTCTGGGCCCATTTCTGTTTCTTTACCCTCACAGTCCTGACTCATTTTTTTAAATAAACTCCATTCCTCCTCCCTGGCCAATCTAGGCGTTGTATCTTGAAGTGAATTATGTTGCACTTGCTGATCCGATTTACTGTAGCTATGTATGTGTGAAGATTATTAAATCACCTTAATAAAGACAGGAAAGCAAGAAGTTTAAAAGTAGGAAAACTAGGGTTTCTATGGTAGCACACTGATGCTAGCCACTCCCGAACCACCTAGCAACACAACTAAAAAAGACTATAATTAAATAACTTGAGGAGACTAAAATTCAAATAGGCAGAAAAGAAAAATGAAACTCTATATTCAATGATAACAGTACTGTTTCTCCTCTGAGTAGGTATTTAAATTGCAAACCTCAAACTTACATGACTCATTAAAAACTCTGGTCAAACCACAACTGCTAATACATTAATATGCTAAAAGATTTATTTATTTCAAAGGTTTTATGAGGAAAGACCTACTGAGCTAGTAACAGTTTGTTTTCAGATGTGTCCTGGGGAAGGAAAATAAAACAGATACAAAAATACAGAATATAAAGTTCTTAGAAATGGAATAAATGTAAAAAGATCAAGAAGACAATTATGTTTAAGAATAAATTGACAAAAATAAGATATCAAGCAATAAGTTGTGGAACTGACCAAAGAACAAAAATAGTTATTAACTTACCAAAATAAAAACTAGGGAATGACTGATGAGGAAAAGAGATATAGAATTATTGTGTGACTTAGCTATATTACTGTGATGTAAAATTGTTCACTGGTCAGGCTACCTTCTCTTCCACTTTCCTAAACTTTAGAACTCTCTATCCCTAACCATTCATTCTACCTCTTCAAACACTTTCTCTCCTCTCTGCTACATGATCACACCACTACCTCCTGTAGCTGCCCTTGAGTCATAGCCCTTCCATATACTTCAATTACCATCTTCCCTTCTTTCTCCTCCTCCTCCTTGCATCGTTCTTCCCCTTCCCCAGGATGCATCTAGAAATAAGCCATGTCTTTCCTGGTGAAACTTTTGAAATAAATAAATAATTACATATATACATAAATAAATAAATAATGAATAATGTGAAAGTACCACATTTACACCACAATAGTAGAAAAAAACTAAACCATAAACATCAGGGTAGTGCAGAGAAAAGTGGTTTTGGTTCTGGACATACACACCTTGAACCTTTGAAAATGTACCACACACACACACACACACACACACAACAGTTGTGCACACTCATAGGGTGTGAGTGTCACTAGTAGGACAGAGCAGCTGCAACATTTCATTTTCAGTGGGGTTCTGCTTTTACACATTTTCCAGTGTATTTATTAGAGTTAGCACAGGTACAATGCAGAATTTAATTTTCACTGGGGTCCTGCTTTTATACATTTGTACAGTGCACTTACCAGGATAGGTCAGTTAAAATGCAGTATCTCATTTTTATGTTGGCGCTTGCACAGCCAACATCTTGTGACAGTGGGATTTGGTGGAGCAGTCACTGTTGGGTGAATGCAGGGCACGCATCAGTAGGTGTTCCCTCATTCCCCAATCAGCTTGCATTCTGGCTCTACACCATGCATGCTAATGTGGCGAGCACATCTAAGGAAGGTCTGCTGCAATCTGAGCAAAAGCATGTGAGTGCAGTGGTTGCTCTGTGATGCTCGCCACATTGGCATCCCTTATGTGAGGCGGGGAGCCTACCAACTACAGGAGGTGACAATCTCCTGCAGGCTTACTGTGGCTGCAAAACTTTGCCGACGGCGGAGTCCACTCCCCATCAGCATAAAGCAGTCCCCCATTTCTTTTATGCTGAGGGGGTGCCCAACCCTCGGCTCTTGCCTCTCCCCCACTTTCCTTGTGTGCTGACAGGGTGCCCAATCCCCATCTGCATAAATTAACTCCCCTTTTTGTTGTGTACCAAGCAGGGTGCCCAATCCCCATCGGCTGCAGCAACCCCCAAACAGTTAGGTGGCATGCTGGAGCCCACCCCAGCATGCAAGTCCACTGAAAAAAACTGTTCTGCAATGTTAGTTTTTTCCCTCTGTAACATAAAATGGTCCCTCATAGTCTCCTTAGAGTCCCTAACCACCACCGCACTCACCCACTCGCACCTGCCTCCCCACCCCCCTCACCCCATACTTACCTCCAGAGTCCAGCGTGATGATCTTAGTGGACCCAGAACCGTCTGCACTCTTGGCTTGGCAGAGACACCAGGAGGAAGGAGTGCTGTGTGACTGGACTTCTCTACTGGGACTAAAGAAGTAGAACTATTATACTTGGACCTTTAATTTAGGGTAAAAAACAAACTGTGTTTTTCTGAGTTAACTGAACTGAATGGTTATCTGAACAGTTATCTAGGTGTAAATCGCAGGTGATTGAAAGTGCTTGATAGCTGTGCAGTTTAAATTACTTGTAGAAAGATCTAGTAAGTAGGGAGAGTGGCTTAGCTAGAAGGAAGCTAAATTTAAAGACTGTCTTAGAAAGATTATGTTAGTAGCTGGTAGAAGACACCAGGAGGAAGGAATGCTGTGTGACTAGACTTCTCTATTGGGACTATATTGCCCTCCTTCCCTCCACCCATAGATACATAGATACCTAGATACATAGATACATAGACAGTGTCGGCAGATGAGGCCTATGGCCCACCCAGTCTGCCCATTTGAGCTTGTAAGTTCAGTTTGTTTTCCTAGAAGTCTGTTGCCTCTTACCTGACCTCTAGAATTCCTTTATGTCTATCCCATACATTCTTAAATCCCGTGATTGTTTCAGCCCCACCACTTCCTCTGGCAGGGTGTTCCACTTGTCCACCACCTGTTCTGTGAAGAAATTCTTTCTCATGTTTCCTCTGAATCGTCCTCCCTCCAACTTCATCCCATGCTCTCTAGTCCTGGAACATCTTTTTCGCTTAAAAATAGTGTTTTCCTGCACCCTGTTCTTCCTGTAAGATACTTGTATGTCTCTATCATATCCCTCTCTCCTCCTCTCCTCCAGGAGTACATGTTCAGTTCCTTCAACCTGCCTTCATAGGACTTGTGATGCAATCCATGACCATCTTTGTTGCCCTCCTCTGAACCTTCTCTACCCTGTCTATGTCCTACGTGGGTATAGTCTCCAGAACTGTACATTGTGACTCCAGGTGGGCCTCACTAGTGTCTTGTATAGCGGAATTATGACCTCCCTTTTCCTGCTGGTGATGCCCTGCCTGCCATCCCAGCATCCTATTTGCTTTACCTGCTGCCTTGTCACACTGTTTCCCTACCTTGGGGTCATCAGAGATGACAACTAAGATCCTTTCCTGCTTGGTGCATGCTATCCTCACCCCCAACTGATATATTGTCTAGGGGTTTTGTACTTCCCATATGCATTATCTTGCACTTCTTTGCATTGAATTTCAACTGCCAAACCCTGACCATTCTTCAAGTTTCTGCAGGTCGCTTCTCATTTTGTCTACACCCTCTGGTGTGTCTACTCTGTTACAGAGCTTTGTGTCATCAGCAAACGGTGAAATTCTGCCTTCTAGATCCTGCACAATGTCACTGATGAAGATGTTGAACAGGACCGGCCCCAGCACTGATCCCTGGTACCCCACTGGTCACTCTTCCCTCTGTGGAGTGACAGCCATTTATCACCACCCTCTGTGTCCTGCCACCCAGCCAGATACCTACCCACCACACTACTGTCCTGCCACACCCATATTCCCCAGTTTGTGTAATAGTCTTCTATGTGGCACAGTGTCAAAGGCCTTGCTGAAGTCCAGATAGGCCATGTCCACTGCCCTCCCTGATCCACCTCCCTAGTCACCCAGTCAAAAATTCAACAAGGTTGGTCTGACATGACCTCACCCTGGTGAAACCATGCTGCCTTGGGTCCCTGTAGTCCATTGATAACCAGATGTTCCACCAATCTCTCCTTCAGTAGTGCTTTCATGATCTTCCCCACTATCAAGGTGAGGCTGACTGGTCTGTAGTTCCCTGCTTCCTCTTTGTTTCCCACTTTTGTATAAAGGACTACATCTGCTGTCCTCCAGTCTTTGGGTACCTCCCTGTTTCCAGTGATCGGCTAAACAGGATAGCCAGAGGTTCAGCCACCACCTCTCTTAGTTCTTTAAGGACCCTGGGGTGCACCCGTCTGGTCCCATTGCTTTATCAACTCTTATTACTTCCAGTTCTTTCAGGACCCTTCAGGACCCTTTCTCGTGTAAATGGACTTGTGTCCATTTCTGCACCATTCTCACCCCTTGTACTTCCTTCAGACCCATTACCCTCCTCTTCCTCAGTAAAGACTGAGCAGAAATACCTGTTCAATATGTCAGCTTTACTGTTGTCATCCTCCATGGCTCCCATCCTCCCCTTCAGTCTCACTATCCCTCCCCAAGGGTAGTTCTACTTTTATAGGCACAGGATTTGACTGACAACAGGAACCTCCTGTTTGGGAGCAGGAAGGAGTGATCACAGTCACAAAGACCCACCATCCTAGAGGGGCAAGAGTAGCTCTCGGTCCACCTCTAGCTGCTGAGAGCCTGCCTCTGAGCAAGTAAGGGGTCTACTGAGAAATATAGGATATTCTTGTCTCAGAACAGTACAATCAGGAGCTTAAAGGGCACAGAGGCAGAAAGTAAGTAGAGAGAGAAAAGAAAAAAAGAGGAAAGAGTAAGGATTCCAAACAACAGTTAATGGGCCAGAAATAAGACATGATGGGAGTGGTGCAGTGCAGCGGCTGTGGAGCAGCAGTCTTCCGGGAGACATTCTGGAGGATGCGGTGTTGTCCCATCCATGAGGCACCTCTTTGGGGCTGAAGGAGGAGGTTGCTCATCTCCAGGCTGAGTTGGCAGGATTTGTGGGACCTCCTCTTCCATCCAGGGACCACCAGTGCCACTGCCATTGCCTCAGAGGTTGCCAAGAAAGAGAAGCAATTGGATCACAGTGGGCTCAGGGAGGGGCGGGTGGTGAAACAGAGGTGCATCCTCCAGTTGTACCTCTCCAAAATTCCTATGCCATTCTGGCAAAATGTGGTTCCTCTATGGAGGCACTGCAGTGGAGACCAAGGAGGATGCTGGGAACCTCCACAAAGGAGACCCACAGGAGGGTGGCATGGGACCCCACAGGGAAGGAAACAACTCCTGGTGGAGGACTCCATTGTTTGGAAGGTAGAACTGGGGGAGGGAGGAAGGGAGAGGAGGCAGGTGCCTGCCTGGCACCATGGCTTGGAGGGACAGGGAGCGAATTCTCAGGATTGCTGGAGCAGCTGCACAGGGGAGGGCTGGATGTCATTGTCCACCTAGGGACAAATGACCTTGACTAAGAAAGGAATTAGAGCAGTGCAGGAAGAGTTTGTGGAGATTGGGAGGGGGCCTTAGACAAGTAGCATGCCGTTAACCTTCTGGAGGTGCTGCCATCTATGGCGTGGGAGAGGCTAGGGTGTTCCGCACCATGGGATTCAATCAGTGGTTGAAAAGCTAGTGCAGAGCTCAGGGATTTGGTTAATTGGGAACTGGGGTCCACCTGAAGTGATGCCAAGCCTATACTGGCATGATGGGCTGCATCTGTCCAGGAGGAACCAGAATCCTAGGTGATAGGTTTACATGCTTCATTGGCAAGCATTTAAACTAGCCAAGGGAGCACTGGAAAGGAGCAGGAAATTGTAGCCTCCCACAAAAATCATGGTAGTAAGTGCAGTAAACAC
This sequence comes from Neoceratodus forsteri, assembly GCA_016271365.2. Classification (NCBI taxonomy): domain Eukaryota; kingdom Metazoa; phylum Chordata; order Ceratodontiformes; family Ceratodontidae; genus Neoceratodus; species Neoceratodus forsteri. The sequence continues at coordinate 1,068,430,408 of CM057452.1, read as the reverse complement.
CAACATAGAGGAGACGATAGGGAGAAGGGCAGGGGTAAATGGGAAAGTGACAAAGGCAAGAAGGACAGGGATGGGGCAAAAAGGAGTAAGGCCATGAGGAAATGGAAAGTAATGAGTACCAATGCCCATAGTCTGGGCAACAAGCTCCCTGAGCTGGTGGCCTTGATGGAAGAGGGATGCCTAGATATCGTAGCAGTCAAGAAACATATGTTACAGAGAACCATGACTGGGATGTTAACATACCAGGGTACATAACCTACAGGAGAGACAGGCAGGGGAGAACAGGAGGAGTAGCTCTCTATGTAAAGGAATGGATAAAAGCAACTGAACAAAAGAGTAAACAGGGAGGAGAGGAGGCACTGTGGGTCACCTTGGAGACTGGAAAAGGGCACCACAATCCGCTGGGGGTTGTGTACAGACCCTGTCAGGGAGGGAATGGACAAGGATATGATATAAGGCATTCTTAGGATGGCAGAGAAAGGGAGATACTGTTGATGGAGACCTGAATATGCCAGATGTTAACTGGAGCACATTTGCTGCAGCCATATCCAGGAGCAGGGTAATTCCGATGCCCTACAGGTGGCAGGCCTCAGACAGCTAGTTTCAGAACCCATTTGAGAGGGAGCAATCTTAGACCTTGTACTCTCAAATGGGGTCAGTGAGAGGATCTCAGATCTAAAGTGGGTTGCCATCTGGGAACAAGTGACCATCAAACAGTGTGGTTCACGTTAAACTCAGCTACAGAGTCAAGCCATACAAAAGTGAGGGTACTGGACTTCAGGAGGGCAGACTTTGGCAAGATGGGAGAGTGCCTCAGAAAAGCACCAGCAAACAGGCTAGAAGGAGGGTGGAGCAACAATGGGGAATCATCAAAACTGCCATCACAGAGGCAACAGGCCTTTGTGTGAAACAAATAAACAAATCAAAATGAAAGAAAAAGCCACTATGGTTCTCAAAAGAGGTGGCTGTGAAAGTCAGGAGAAAAGATTGCATTCAAGAAGTATAAGGAAACACAGAAGGAGGAGGACATAGAGCTGTACCAGTAAAGGCAGAAGGAAGCAGGGAGGAAGTCAGAATAGCAAAGGCCCAAACTGATGAAAGATAGCCAACTCGGTTAAGAAGGGAGATAAAACCTTTTATAGGTACATCAGAGGCGAGAAAGACAAAGGAGGGATAATGAGGCTGAATAGAATGAATGGTGGTTGGGAAGAGGGGACAGTGAAAAAGCAGGGATACTGAATGAATATTTCTGCTCAGTATTCATAAAGGAGAGGAGTGCCTAATCCAATTAACAGAAGCACTCTTTATGGGGATTGATCCCAGCCCTTTCACAGAAGAAAGGGTTCTGTAAGAACTCCTAAAACTGAAAAAGGACAAAGCAATGGGGCCTGATGGAATTCACCCAGAATTCTAAAAGAATTAAGGAGGAACTAGTGAAACCACTGACTACTCTTTTAATAAATCATGGGAGGATGGTGTGGTACCCGAGGACTGGAGGAAGGTGGATGTGATTCCCTTTCCAAAAGTGGGACCAAGACAGAGGCAGGAAACTACAGACCTGTCAGTTTGACCTCTGTGGTAGGGAAAGTGATGGAGTCACTTCTGAAGGAAGAATTGTTGAGTACCTAGAGGCCAGTGGGGCACAGGACCCAAGGCAGCATGAGTTCACAGCGGAAGGTCATGTCAGATGAATCTAATAGATTTCTTTGACTGGGTGACCAAAGTAGCAGACCAAGGAGGGGCTGTGGACATGGCCTACTTAGACTTTAGCAAAGCATTTGACACAGTCCCACACAAAAGACTAATAGTCAAATTAACCACCAGCCTGGGAGTGGGTCCCAGGGTGGTTGCCTAGTAAAACATTGGCTGGACAACAGGACACAGAAGGTAATTGTAAATGGAGTCCACTCTGAAGAAAGAGGGGTTATTAGTGGGGTACCCAGAGGTTCAGTACTGGGTCCAGTCCATTTTAATGTCTTTATAAGTGACATTGCAGAGGGACTGGAAGGAAAGTATGCCTCTTTGCAGATGACACAAAGATCTGCAACAGGATTGATACACAAGGAGGTGTGGAAAGGATGAGAAGGGACTTGGCAAGGTTGGAGGAATGGTCAGAAGTATGGCAACTAGGATTCAATGCAAAGAAGTGCAAAATAATGCACCGGGAAACAAGAACCAGGGAAGATTACACAATGGGGGAGGTAGTAACAACAACAAAAAGGAAAGGACCTGGCGGTAATCATATCAGATGACCTTAAGGTTAGCAAGCAATTTGAGAGGCAGTAGGAGGTCTGGGGGTATACTGGGATGCATAGGAGAGGCATCACCAGCAGAAACAAAAAGTTGTTATCTCTCTGTACAGACAGTTGGTGAGACCCCATCTGGAGTACTGTGTCCAGTTCTGGAGATCCCATCCGCAAGGACATAGACAGGATAGAGGCAGTCCAGATGAGGGCAACTAAAATGGTGCAGGGTCTGCAAGAGAAGCCACTCTGAGGAGAGACTAAGGAGCTTAATATGTATACCCTTGAGGAAAGAAGGGAGAAGGGAGACATGATAGAAACTTTTAAGTACCTCAGTGGAATCAACAAAGTCTAAGAGGGTAGCATCTTTCAGAAAAGAGACGTGCAAGAACAAGGGACACTATTTAAAGATGGGGGCGTTCAGGGGCAATGTGAGGAAGTATTTTTCACAGAGAGGGTAGTGGATCGTGGAACAGCCTTCTTGAGGAGGTTGTGGGGTCTAAAACTGTGGGAGAATTCAAGAATGCATTGGACAGACATAAGGCAATTCTTGTGGGGTAGGAAGAAATAGGCTGTTGGTTAACTAGGATCTACGTCCTATCCTGTAGGTAGGAAATGGGCAGACTAGGTGGGCCAGCGGTCCTTATCTGCTGTCAAAGTCTATGTTTCTATGTTTTATAGCCGACCATGAACTGAGGAAATACCGTAAGCTGTATAATGGGATAGATAGGGTTTTTCAACTTTGCTGCATATCTCAGTCATTTTGGAATTTTGCACCAAATTTTCAACATGGGGTTTTGGAACCCCTCCTCATAAATTCTGTTACAGTTATGACGTTAATCATTCCCGAAAGGTGATTTCGCACTCACTGCATAGAATCACCTTTCAGGGCGATTAACGAAGGACAGTGGCAGTGTTCATGAGGTGGGCTATCAAAAAGCCTATGTTGCAAATTTGGTGGAAAAATCAAAAAATGTCTGTTTTGGCGTGCGTTATGCAGTTGTTATGCACATTCATAGCTTTGCGAATTCCACAATATTTTTATGCCAGATTTTCAACAATGTTATTTTTCTATACCTCCTTGTGAACAGTACAGCTGTCATTTTTCACATCCTGGCCAAAATGTGTTCCGCACTTCTGGCGCACAATACTGCAGTTGCTGTGAAATCAGTGTTTGTGGCAGATTATGAAAATGACAGTTGTACTGCTCATGAGCAGAGGTCCTACAATGCCTATGCTGAAAATTTGGTGGCGATAATTCCATAACAATATGACTGTGTTATGGACTGATGCGTGCGCAGTTTGCATGCACGCTCGTAAGTTCACGAATTTATAATATTTTCACTCCAGATTTTCAACATTTCCATTGTTCTGCACCTCCTTGAACAGTACAGCTGTTGTTTTCACATCCTGACTAAAATGTGTTTTCGCTGTTCCGGCGCAGAATAGCGTGGTCGCTGTGGAATGTCCACGTTCAAGACACATTATGGAAATTACAGTGACACTGATCATTAGCAGAGGTCCTAAAATGCCTATGTTGAAAATTTTGGGCTGGCAGTCCATACGGTTAGTATTTTATGAGCGTGTGTTGATGCAGTTTGCACGCACGCTTGTGACTTCGATGTATCTATATTTTTCACCCACATGTTCAACACTGGCATTTTCCCACACCTCCTTATGAACAGTACAGATGTCGTTTCCTAGCCTGCCCAAAATGTGTTCCCGCAACTGTGGCGCATAATGGCGTGCTCGCTGTGGGAAATCACCTTGGGACACATTAACAAAATCACAGCACCACTGTTCATGAGGGAGGTCCCAAAATACCTATGTTGAAAATGTGCCTAAAAACCCCACAAATAATTGGGTTTGGACATGCTGCGCAGTTTGTATGCATGTTCATTGCTTCACCAATATTTCATATTGACACTGCAGATTTTCAACGTTGCCATTTTTACGCCTCCTCATGAACAATACAGTTGTCATTCTCCACATCCTGCCCAAAACTGTGTTTTCGTCCCTCTGCCACCAAATGCCACAGCCGCTGTGCAAACTCACCTTTCAGCTAACAAAGTGATTGTGCTGCCGTGAGGTGGCCTGACAAGCAGCCCACCTTGAACATGTAGAGTGAAACTACTACTACATGCCTACCGTGTTAGGGTTTCCAACTGCAGCACCCCACCCGATGACTACTGAAAGGTATCAGGGCTGTGACTTGGGATCATCAGATGTAATGCTCACTCCATTCCATCCCCACACGCCCACTCTGCAGCCACTGATAGGCATCGTGGTGTGTCTTGCACTGTTCAGCCACAAACTTAGCCCCACGTTCCTATACTGCACCCACGTCAGCATATTTCCTTATGGAATGGGGTAATATAATGCCCAAAAGACTCAAAAGCGCACCATGATACTTGTCAGTGTCTACAGGGTAGGGTGAGGTACAATGGCATGACCATTATACCTGGTGACCCAAAGGCACACCCCACTGCCTGTCGCTCTCTACAGGATGGGGGTGGGGTTGGTACCACTTCAATGCTTCACTGCCATTCCTATTATGCACCTCTAGCTCCACCACTGCCAATGCCAGTGCGACAAACATTCGGCATTGATAAATGCTTGTTAGTGATGTCCTGACTGTACCTATCGTAACAGTAACAGATTTAGTATGCCCTAAATGAGTTGGCTCTATCACAGCCTGTATGTTTTCGGTGACCAGATACTGTAACTCTCTTTGGCCAACAGGGGATGTGAATTGTGTTGACTGGACATTTTAATGTGTCATTTCTGCTTTTGGGGGCTATAGTCAGACATGCTTGGAGCACTTGCACTTTGGTCCAAACATGTTTGAGTACAGCAAATTTAGTGAACTTTGCTAATTTGCACTAAGAAAAGAGACCTTGAAAGGGCATCCTGGTACCTTTTAGTATGGGACCATTACTCGTGTAGTTCTGGTTTCCATTTCTAGGTTTGCCTGCCTGTTTCTGTTTCAAGCTTTTAGCTACTGACTGAATTGCTTTTAGCCACTGACTGCCATGCCAGCAACCTGAGTTCAAGAATGGACCTGTGTCACTTGGGAGCTGGCCTGGGAGGAGAATGCACACCTGTAGGACAGGAGAGGAATCTAGGGTGGCAGCAAAATGGGACAGCATGGGAAGGGACCACACACTGGATGCCTGAGGTGCCTCCACGGAGGCTGAGTACACACATGTCTGGGCCCAGTAGGGAGAAAATAGGAGGACAAGCCCTCCAACTGCAGAACAGTGATGGGCTGCCTCACGCAGCCACACAACAATTACTAGGCACCTCTGATCCAAGGTCCTGTGACAGAAGCACCAGAAAAGGTAAGTCCCAGACAAAGGTGGATGGCAGGGCTGGGGAGACTGGCCCAGATGGGTACAAGTCAGGGTGCTGAAGAAGATAAACAGCTTTGTCCCATGGACGCAGTGGGGAGACATGTCACTCATCACTGCTGTGTACAGCATGCTGGTGAATGATAAATGACTGCTTACATGGAGGAGCAATGCATGAAAACAGTGAGGTGACATGATACCCATCAGGTAGTGTATTGTGTGCTGGTGAAATGTGAGGTACTACCTGCACCACGGAGTGATGCTCAGAAGCACTGCATGAACACAGTGGGGTGACATGGCACCCATTATGGTGGTATACTGTGTGCTGGTGAAATGTGAGGTATTGCCTGCACTGTGGAGTGATGCTCAGAAGCACTGCATGAACATAGTGGGGTGACATGACACCCATTACGTGGTACCCATCAAGGTGGTGTACTGTGTGCTGGAGAAATGTGAGATACTGTCTGCACTGTGGGTGATGCTCGAATCCCTGCAGAAGCACTGTATGAACACAATAAGGAACTGCTTCGATGGAGGAGTGATGCTGAGAAACAATGCATGAACACAGTGGGGTGACATGGCACCCATCCTGTTGCATACTGTGTGCTGGTCAAAGGTAAGGGACTGCCTGTACTGGGAAGCAATGCTCAGATGCACTGCATGAACACAGAGGGAGCCATGGTACCCATAATAGCTGCACTACATGCTGATGAAAGGTGAGGGATGGCCCACACAGGAGTGATGCTCAGAAGCACTGTATAAACACTCTGATGTGGCAAGGCACACATCATGGGGTGTACTGCTCACTGGTGAAAGATGAGGAATGCCTGCACAGGGAATAATGTCACAAGCACTGCATGAACACAGTGGGGTGACATGACACCCATCAAGGTGGGGTACTGCATGCTGGTGAAAGGTGAGGACTGCTTGCACTGTGGGTGATGCTCAGAAGCACAGCATGAACACAGTGGGGTGACATGGCACCGGTCATGGTAGTGTACTGTGTGCTGGTGAAAGATGAGGAGTACCTGCCCTATGGAGTGATGTTCAGAAGCACTGCATGAACACTGTGATGTGACATGTCACCCATCACAGAGGTGTAATGCAGACTAGTTAATAGGTAAGGGATTGCTGCATGGGAGCAATGCTCAGAAGCAATGCATGAACACAGAGGGCCACATGACACCCATAAGAACTGCATACTGCATGCTGATGAAGATAAGGGACTGCCCACCCTGTGAAGAGATGCTCCAGAAGCACTGCATGAACACAATGGGGTGACATGGCACCCATCAGGGTGGTGTACTGTGTGCTCATGAAAGGTGAGGGATTGCCTGCACTGGGGTGATTCTCAGAAGCACTGCATGGACACAGTGGTGCAACATGGCACCTATCATGCTTGTGTACTGTGTGTTAGTGAAAGGTCAGTGTCTGCCTGCACTGAGGAATGATTTCCGAAGCACTGTATGAACACAGTGGGACGTCATGGCACCCATCCTGTTGCATACTGCATGCTTATGAAAAGTAAGGGACTGCTTGCACTGGGGAACAATGCTCTAAGTACTGCTTGAACACAGTTGGATGACATTGCACCCATAAAGGATGTGTACCACATGCTGGTGAAAGGTGAGGGACTGCCTGTCCTGAGAGTGATACTCAGAAGGACTGCATGAACACAGTGGGGGTGACATGGCACCTATTACCATTGTGTACTGCATACTGGTGAAAGGTAAGGGATTGCCTGCACTTTGGAGTGATGCTCATAAGCACTGCATGAACATAGTGGGGTGACATGGCACCCATCCCAGCTGTGTGCTGGTGAAAGTGAGGGACTGCATGTGCATGGGAGTGATGCTCATAAGCACAGATTGAACACAATGGGGCAACATGGCACCAACCACAGTTGTGTGCTGCATGCTGGTAAAGGTGAGAGACTGCCTGCACTGGGGAGTGATGCTCAGAAGGACTGAATGGACACAGTGGTGCAACATGGCACCCAGCATGCTTGTGTGCTGTGTGTTGGTGAAAGGTCAGGGACTACCTGCACTGTGAGTGAGTACCAGAAGCACTGCATGAACACAGTGGGGTATCATGGTACCCATCCTGTTGCATACTGTGTGCATGTGAAATGTAAGGAACTGCTTGCACTGGGGAATGATGCTGAGAAGCACTGCTTGAACACAGTTGAGTGTCATTGCACCCATAAGAGCTGTGTACTGCATGCTAGTGAATGGTAAGGACTGTTTGTCTGTGGAGTGATACTCAGAAGGACTGCATGAACACAGTGGGGTGACATGGCACCCACTGCCATGATGTACTGCATGCTGGTAAAAGTGAGGGACTGCCTGTGCAGGGAGTGATGCTCATAAGCATGCATGGACACAGTGGGGTGACATAGCACCCATCATGGTGGTGTACTGCATTCTGGTGAAAGGTGAGGGACTGCCTGCATGGAGCAGTGAGGCTGAGAAGCACTGCATGAACACAGAGGGCAACATGGTACCCATTACAGTGGTGTACTGTGTTGGGGAAATGCCAGGGACTGTCTGCACTGTGGAGTGATGCTCAGAATCCCTGCATGAATGCAGTGGGGTGACATTGCACCCAGCATGGTGCTCTAAGTGCTGATGTAAGGTGAGGGACTGCCTGCACTGTGGAATAGAGCAGAAGCACTACATGAACACTGTGGGGAGACATGGCACCCATCACAGTGCTATACTGCATACTGGTTAAAGGTGAGGGACTGCCTGCACTGTGGAGTGATGCTCAGAAGCACTGCATGGAAACAGTGGTGCAATATCGCACCCATCACAGTTGTGTACTGTGTGCTGGTAAAAGGTCAGGGACTGCCTGCACTGAGGAGTAATGCTCAGAAACACTGCATTAACACAGTGAGAAGTCACAGCACTAATCTCTGTTGCATACTTTGTGCTTTTGAAAGGTAAGGGCCTGTTTGCACTGGGGAGCGATGCTAGAAGCACTGCATGAACACTGTGGGGCAACAATGCACCCATCCCTGTTGTGTACTGCTCACTGGTGAAAGGCGAGAGACTGCCTGCAGAGGGAAGTGATGCTCAGAAGCAGTGCATGAATGCAGTGGTTTGATATGGCACCCATAACAGCTGAGTACTGTGTGCTAGCAAAGGTGAGGGATTGCCTACACTGTAGAATGATGCTAAGAAGCACTGCATGAACACAGTGGGGTGACATGGCACCCATCATGGTGAAATACTGCACCTGGTGAAAGGTGAGGGACTGCCTGTGCAGGAGAGTGATGTTTAGAAGCACACTGTGTGAACCCAGAGAGGTGACATGGCACCCATCATGGTTGTGTACAGTGTGCTGGTGAAAGGTGAGCAAGTCAAGGACTGTCAGTTGTCATTTAACTGCTATATAAGAAATAACATACACTGCCTTACATGTCATTTATTTACTTATACAGCTAACCTTAACTTTTATTGTATTTAGGATCGCACTTTGACACACTAACACACATGCACTGCTTCACGTTCTAAACAGTGCATAGTAGTACAGTACAGCATTACAGCCCATTTGCAAACCAACTAGGAAAAGGTTAATGCACTAGGAAAGGATTAAAGAGTGCCACACAGGTACACACACACACACACACACACACAACACACACACACACACACACCCTCGACACATATTCCTCTCCATGGTATGGGCAGAATTGAGATCTTTGTTTCTGTCTGAATGCAACATCCCATATTTGTGTTCACTGTTATACTAACTTTCACCAATTAATTTCAAAAATATGAACAATAACCAGAATAACCAATATAAAAAACTCAATATATGATTTACATAAGTTTGTATGCTATTTACTGCTGTCCTTTTTAAATTCTTGCAGATCCCAACTTCTGAAATGTGAACCTCCTTCCTCAAACTCAATTATAGTTTATTTTTATTTTATTTAGTTTTGTTAACTGAGTAGGTGCACTAGCCATGAAATGACTAGTTTTAGGCATGACCCAGGATGGCTGGGAAAGGCTGATTAAGTCGGCATGTTTATGAGTTATGAATCTTTCTTGAAAAGAATACTAACCAGATTGAAGCTAGTAATGTTATCACACAAAATAGTCCAAAGCAACACTGCTCAGCTGAATGAGCACAGCAGACTGCCTCATTTGGCAGTGTGATTCCTACAAACACTCCAATTTTATCTAGTCTGTTTGGAATCTAGAGAGCTCTTTTTTCTACTGTCATAGCAAGATATCTGCAGGGCTTTACCCACTGCAGTTATAATAATTAATGCAGCCAGTCTGGAATAGATTAGTGTAGTCTTCGGGCTTCCAGCAGAAGTTAATCACTCTGAAGACAATGTTAATGTTCTCCTTTCCCAAATAAAACTGCACACTTTAAAGTCTCAAGAAAACATAGAGAAAGGAGGCGGGAGCAATATTTTTGTGAGTACTTTTAAACTTGGTTATCTTAGTTGTATTCTGTTTATGCCTATGTTTACCATTTTCCAAGGTGTGGTACATGTGATGAATAGAGAGAGAGAGAGAGAAAAAACATTCTGCAGTAAAAGTTGAAAACTTGCAGAGTCTGGTAGTTTTGGTCAGTGTATTTAAACTGTTTTAAAATTGTTAATTGTGTCACAAACACTACTGATATACGTTTAGTTCACACAGTGACATGGGCAGTTTTATGAGTCCTTAACTTGAGCTACTAATATAGGGAGCAAATAGATACAATATATTTGTGTATTGTACCCTTCTCAGACAGTCTGATCTAATTGCATATAACCTGTGGTATGTCACAAATAAAACATCATGGTTTGGACTTCAAGAGTGTAATCTGCTACTTTGTATGATTACAAAAAATCTGTTCTAATGCAGTAATATTTCATTAAAACACATTTTATTAATAAAACATGAGTTGAAGATAGTTTCACACCTTTTCCTCAATGCTTCCTGCTAGTACTAAAATTACATAACAAACATCTGAATACTTATTCCAAATGAAGCAGCATTTGTAACACTGTTAGAAATCATGTATGAATGAGTTAGAAATATGGAACTAGTAAAAAATAATGTTGGTACATGGATCAAATACAATACATTCCCATGACACTGGGCTTTACTCCAGTGCTAACATCATTTATGTTGTACTTAACCAATCCAAGTTAGCAATGTGTAATATCATGGGGATTACTGAATCACATTAGTAAGGAAAGGAAAGCAAAAAGTTTAAAAGTACAGTTTCTGTAGTAGCACACTGATGCTAGCTACTTCTGAACCACTTATCAGCAAAACTAATATAAATGGCTATGAGTTAAACAACTTTAGAGAGACTAAAATTCAAATAAGCAGAAAATAAAAAAGTAAAACTTTGCATTCAATAATAACAGTCCTGTTTCTCATCTGGGTAAGTATTTACATTTTAATCTCCAGGCTTACATATCTAATTAAATAAATTAATGCAGCCGGTTTGGAATGGATTTATAGTTTCCACAGAAGTTAATCAATCTGAAGAAAATGGTAACATTCCCTTTTCCAAATAAAACTGTGTGACTTGAATGTTTCAAGAATAATTAATCAAACAATCAATCAATTTTAACCAAACATAGTAATTGTTGTCAGATAAAGACCATGAGCCCGTCCAGTCTGCCCGTAAGCCCTATACTTGCTTGTGGCCTCTGACCCTATCTGGTTAGTGAGGTTTCACTACTTCTTCCCTCTAAGGTTCCCTTATGCCTGTCCCAGGCCCATTTAAATCCATCCACAATACTTATTCTCACCACATACTGTGCAGACTATTCCAAGTGTCAACTACCCTCTCCATGAAGAAAAACTGTCTCATATTTCCCTCAATCTGCCACCTTCCAATTTCATATCATGCCCCTCGTTTTGTACTCCTCCTATATTGGAAGATGTCTCCCCACTGCAGCTTGTTTATGCCCTTAAGGTACTTGAATGTTTGTATCATGCCTTTCGATCCCTCCTCTCCTTCAGCGAGTACATATTGAGGGTTTTAATTTCTCCTAATATGTTTTGTGGTGCACGACCTGTACCATCTTAATCGCCCTTTTCTGGACCACCTCCACCCTGTCAATGCCCTTATGAAGTTGCAGCCTCCAGAACTGCACACAGTACTCTAGGTGGGACCTCACAAGTGTTTTTTATACAATGGCATCAAAACCTCCCACCTTCTGCTAGTGATACCTCGCCTATGCACCCCAGCATGCCACTGGCCCTCCTGCAGCCTTTGTACTCTGCTTAGACATCTATAGGTCATCTGAAATAATAACCCAGGTCTCTTTCTTCGTTGGTGATTGTCAGTAACCCCCATCCTCTAGCTCTCTCCAGGGTTCCTTTGCCTCAAGTGCATTAGCTTGCACTTTTGGAATTAAATCTCAGTTGCACACCTCAGATCATTTTAAAGCTTACCTGGGTAGCTCCTCATTTTCTTCACCCTGTCTGGAGTATCCACACTGTTGCAGATCTTGGAGTTATCTGCAAACAGGCAGACCTTTCCCTCCAGCACTTCCACAATGTCACTGATGAAGACATTGAACATGACTGTCCCAAGGACTGATCCCTGAGATACCCACTTGTCACCCCGGACTGTATGACATTTACCACCACAGCCAGAGAAACTGAGTGGGAGCGATATTTTGTAGTACTCACACACTTGGTTATCTTAGTTGTATTCTGTTTATGCCTATGTTTATGATTTTCCAAGGCATCAGACATGTAATAGACAGAGGGGTGGGGATGGGGGTGGGGACATGCTGCAGTAAAAGTTTAACACTTTCAGTACCTGACAGAAATATAGGCAATGATGGCATAAAAGACCAATGGTCCATCCAGCCTGTCTGAGTTCCCTATTGTAGTTTTTAGTCAGTGTATTTCAATATTGGTACACGTTTAGATTTTTAAATTGTTAATTGCATCACAAACACTACTGGAGCAGTTTTAGTTCACACAGTGTTCAAGCCTGGTGACCACAGTATAGCAGCTCTGTTTTGTTCCATTTCCTGGAGTTAATAGATCACCAACTTTCTGGAGCAGGCCAGAAATCAAGCCACGAGCCAGCCTCAACTCACTGCAAAAGGAAAGCCATGGACGAAGTTTATATAGAAACATAGAATCTGACAGCAGATAAGGACCACTTGGCCCATCAGTCTGCACATTTTCCCCTACATTATTATTGCGAGACCGCACTTGATCTACAGCTCTTTCCCTCCCTCTTCCTTTCCACTATGATTCCCTTGTGCCTATCTCATGGATAAGTGAATCCCAGCATTGTTTTCACCCTCACCACCTCCACTGGAAGACTGTTCCAGGAATCCACCACTTATTCTAGTAAGTATTTCCTGACATCTCTACTGCTCACCCCCCTCCAGCTTCATAGCATGTCCTCTCGAGGCTTGAGCACTTTTCTTCTGAAATGTAAGAACATACAAACATATGAAATTGCCAGCAGATACAGGCCTTATGATCTATCTAGTCTGCTCGAGTGTGCAGCACATCAGTCCATTAGACTGCAACTCCCCCCACACTTTTCTTTCTCCCGCTCCCTGCCCCTCCCAGTTTGTGCTCTCCCTTTCAATCTGCCCCACACCCTCTTGAAGCTCCCACTGTCTGCAATGATATGACTTCCTCTGGCAGTGCATTCCACCCTGCTACCACCCTTTTGGTGAAATAGTGTCTTCTCATTTCCCTCTTGAATCTGTCTCCTTCAACTTCAGAGAGTGCCTCTGGTTTCCCTTCTGCCCTTAAGATTGAACAAACACCTGGTGCCCTCTCTTCATCCCCTTCAGGTACTTGAAGGTCTCAGTCATATCCCTGTCTCTCTTCTATCCTCCAGGGTATACATATTGAGCTCTCACAGTCTCTCCTCATAGGTCTATCCCCAACCCCAGGATCATCTTCGTTTGCTCTGTGCTGCACCTCCTCCAGCAGTGTTATGTCCCTTCTTAAGTAGGGCGCACAGAACTGCATACAATTCTCTAACTGCAGCATCGCTAGGGACCTGTGCATGCAGGGTGTCATTTAGGGTAGCCAGGGTTATGTTGAGACCCCATGATGTTTTTTGCAACCCTATGATGCCCTGCAACCCCTAAGAACCCTAAAACAAGGTTTCCTAGCATTTATTTATATAGATGTGGTTGTGGTTGGGGAGTTTTACAACCCTATGATTTTGCTGAAATGGGACTTTGCAACCCTTATGATTGTACTGAAATAATGCTACTGAGTATAACCTACCCCTTCTGCTTGCTGTTCCTCTCCTTTGCAGTCCATCATCCTTTTGCTTTCCCCACCACCATTGAAAATTGGGCCACTACTTTCAGATCATCCTGATTGATAACCCTGATGTCCCTTTCCTCACAGGTATATGCCATGACCTCTCCTCCTGTTTGTACTCGGCTCGGGTTTTTGTGTTTGATGGGCATGACTTTGCACTTTTGGCATTGAATCCCAGCTGTAAAATTCTGGACCACTCTTCTAGTCTTTCCAGGTCCCTCCTCGTGGCCTCCTTTCCCTTCATTATGTCCACACTATTGCAGATCTTGGTGTCATCTGCAAATAGATAGACTATTCCTTCATGCTTCATGCTTCACCCTTGTGTCCCTTATAGAATGTATTGAAGAGAACAGGGCAAAGTACTGAGTCTTGACCCCCATCTGCCCCGAGACTTCCTATTTAGTACAACCCTCTGGGTTCTATTCCTTCACTTCACCCTTATGTCCCCTATGAATGTACTGAAGAGAACAGTTATGAGGAAAGGCTGGAGGCCTGTAACATGGTTATGCTCAGAACCTTTCCTTTTCAGCCACAAACCTCACCTGTTCTGTGTACTTCCATGGAGTTTCCTCAAATGGTGTATCGGTGAATACTAACATACCAGAAGTTTGCTACTGCAGAGGTATATTGGTCTGTATTTAAAATAGCCTGCCAATTATTCAGTGGTCAGGGCACAGAGGAAATTCAAATCTATGCATCAACATTTTAGCTATCTATTCCACATTAGATTGGCAGTTTAGTAAGGTGATGGGTTTGCTTTGAGCATGTTGTATTTAATCAAGTGTTTATGCCAAGAAAGGAAATTCTTCACAGCCACAGGTGACACCTGAAATGCATTGCTAACACTCACCAGTCAGATACCAGTCCAGCTTGCCAGCAGTGTCTCCAGTCAGGTCAGCTACCAATCTAGTTTGCTAGTAGTCTGCAATCAGCTACCAGTTCAGTTTGCCTGCAGTGTTACATGCCAGTTTTGCTAGCTACCAGTCCAATATGCCACCAATCTCTCCAGTCAGCTACCAGTCCAGCTTGCTAGCAGTGTCTCCACTCAGATACTAGTCCAGCTTGCCGCAGTGTCTCCAGTCAGGTCAACCACCAATCCAGTTTGCCAACAGTTTCTCTAGTCAGCTACCAGTCCAGTGTGCTAGTAGCATCTACAATCAGCTACCAGTTCAGTTTGCCAGCAGCATCTACAGTCAGCTCCCAGTCTAGCTTCTCCTGCAGTGTCTCCAGTGAGCTGCCAGTCCAGCTTGCTGAGCGTCTCCAGTCAGATACTAGTCCAGCTTGCCAGCAGTGTCTCCAGTCAGGTCAGCTCCAGTCCAGTTTGTCAGCAGTCTTCAGTCAGCTGCCAGTCCAGCTTGCCAGCAGTGTCTCCAGTCAGGTTGCTACAGCTACCAAGTCTAGTATGCCAGCAGTGTCTCCAGTCAGCTACCAGTCCAGCTTGGCAGCAGTGTCAACAGGCAACTACCAGTGTGGCTTTCCAGCAGTGTCTGCAGTCAGCAACCAGTCAATTTGCCAGCAGTGTTTGCAGTCAGCTATCAGTTCAGTTTTTCAGCAGTGACTACCAGCCAGGTTGCTAGCTACCAGTCAATTTGCCACCAGTCTCTTCAGTCAGCTACCAATCTGGTTTGCCAGCAGTGTCTCAGTGTTCAGTCCAGCTTGCCTGCAGTGTCTCAGTCAGCTACCGGTCCAGTTTGCCAACAACGTTTCAGCCAGCTACCACTCAGCTTGTCTGCTGGTATCTTGATCAACTACCAGTCAAGCTTGCTAGCAGTGTATCCAGTCAGGTCAGCTGCACCAGTCCCGGTTTGCCAGCAGTCTACAGCCCAGTGGCTGGTTACCAGTCAAGTTTTCCAGCAGTGTCTCCTGTCAGCTACTTGTCCAGTTTGCCAGCAGTGTCTCCAATCAGCTTGCAGCTTCCAGTCAGTTTGCAGGCAGTGTCTCCAGTAAGCTTTCAGTCAGTTTGCAGGCAGTGTCTTCAGTTTCCTACCAGTCCTGTTTGCAGGCAGTGTCTTCAGTCAGCTTCAAGTCCAGTTTGCAGGCAGTGTCTTTAGTCAGCTACCAGTCCAGTTTGCGGCAATGTTTCCAGCCAGCTATCACTCCAGCTTGCCTGCAGTGTCTCCAGTCTGCTACCAGTCAAGCTTGCTAGCAGTGTGTCCAGTCAGGTCAGCTACCAGTCCAGTTTGCCAGCAGTCTACAGCCCGGTGGCTAGTTACCAGTCAAGTTTTCCAGCAGTGTCTCCAGTCAGCTACTTGTCCAGTTTTCCAGCAGTGTTTCCAGTCAGCTTGCTAGCTATCAGTCCAGTTTTCCAGCGGTGTTTCCAGTCAGCTACTTGTCCAGTTTGCCAGCAGTGTCTCCAATCAGCTTGCAGCTTCCAGTCCAGTTTGCAGGCAGTGTCTCCAGTAAGCTTTCAGTCCAGTTTGCAGGCAGCGTCTTCAGTTTCCTACCAGTCCTGTTTGCAGGCAGTGTCTTCAGTCAGCTGCAGAGTCCAGTTTGCAGGCGGTGTCTTTAGTCAGCTACCAGTCCAGTTTGCTGGCAATGTTTCCAGCCAGCTATCACTCCAGCTTGCCTGCAGTGTCTCCAGTCTGCTACCAGTCAAGCTTGCTAGCAGTGTGTCCAGTCAGGTCAGCTACCAGTCCAGTTTGCCAGCAGTCTACAGCCCGGTGGCTAGTTACCAGTCAAGTTTTCCAGCAGTGTCTCCAGTCAGCTACTTGTCCAGTTTTCCAGCAGTGTTTCCAGTCAGCTTGCTAGCTACCAGTCCAGTTTTCCAGCACTGTTTCCAGTCAGCTACTTGTCCAGTTTGCCTGCAGTGTCTCCAGTCAGCTTGCAGCTTCCAGTCCAGTTGCAGGCAGTGTCTTCAGTTTGCTACCAGTCCTGTTTGCAGGCAGTGTCTTCAGTCAGCTAAGTCCAGTTTGCAGGCAGTGTCTTTAGTCAGCTGCCAGTCCAGTTTGCAGGCAGTATCTCTACTCAGCTTCCTGGCTAGTTTGCAAGACCCAAGCAAGGTAAACGTGTCACTAGTAAATATTTCTAACAGTAATAAAGATAAACCCAACTAATGGGTGTGTCCAGTGAGCTGAGCATTAATGTTGAAAAAAGAACTATTCAGGGACTTAAGTACTTTATGTAAGAATGGACGTCACCATTGACTAGTCTTGGAACCCTTATGGTTTTGGTGAAATGCTACGGAGAGGGTAGCGCAGGCAATATTCTGGACTGTTGTGACTCTAGGGAGGGACAAGGGTGCAAATTACTGGGCATGGGAGGAGGTAACAAGGTAGCGAAATTTGTTTCAAATGACCTCAAAATGCACTGAATTTAAACATTTTTTACGGGGCCTAGGAGCCCCCAGCCTACAGTTTCCTTTACAACCCCTATGGTTTTCTGAAATGACGCCCCTGGGTGCATGGGCAATATGACCTCACTACTTCCCTTCTGTACCTTATTTCCCTCCATGAGGTATATAAAGGTCTCTATCATAGCTCCCTTTCCCTCCTCTCTTCCATGATGCGCAGATTGAGGTCATTTAGCCTCTCCTCATGGTGCTTTTGATCGCGGACCTTGCCCCATTTTAGTTGCCTCCTTTGGACTGCCTCCACTATGTCTATGTCCTTTCAGAGATGTGGTCTCCAGAACAGGAAACTATACTTTACATGGGGTCTTACCAGCAATCTGTACAGAGGATACACCACCTCCCTCTTTCTGCTGGCAATACCCTCCCTATTCTTTTTTATTTTTATTCTTTTGATAAACAGGTAGGTCCATTAGGCACAAGTGCCTGTTTTCAAACTGACCCAGGAGCACTGAGATATTAAGTACTTGCTCAGAGTTAAACAGTATGCAAGTGGAGGTTGTGGGAATCAAACCCAGGTCTGCTGGATGTATCAAGCTCATTCAATCAATCAATCTTTATTTGTATACTGGAAAGTCTGTGAGCAAAAATGCCCATTTTCACAATTGTCCAGTGTAAAAGATACAAAGAAGGTATGCCAATACAAAACAGAGTCTAACAGAAACAAAATCTATACAGGAAACAATCCAAACAAGTGGTTTTGATATATAGAACAATGTCAAAGATTAACAGTTGTCTAACAGTTACAGCAATTTTCATAAACTGAAAACAGGAGGCAATCGATTACAATAAAGTAAAAAGAGAGAAACATAGAAGCGCCCAAACATTTACAAAGGGTAACATATAGAGAGCAGGAAAGAGAAGGGACGGGGTATAGAAGGGTCAGTAATCAAAGTGCTAGATGGGGAAAGTGCAAGTCTCTTTGTGGTTGGTTGTAATCGGGTCTATGACTGAAATATGAAGAAACCTAGGCTAGGAGTGAGTGGTGGGAGTGAAAACTAAGTTGGGGGAGCAAAGGGAAGGGGATGGGTGTGGGGAGAAGAGGGAGGGGTAAAAGGGACTAGAGTAAAGTAAGGGGACTAGAGGTAAGCAAGGGGAGAGGAGCCAGGTTTAACTTTAGGGGCTGGGGCAGCTGCAGACAGAAGAACTGAGTATGTGGAACTTTGAGGTAGGAGTTGAAGGTGTGGATGGACCTACAAACTTAGATATTGGGGGCAGCTGGTTGTACAGCTTAGTACTCTTACAGGTGATCGGGTTCTGAGCTTGCTTAGTGCAGTAGAAAGGGTGCTCGAAACCATACTTGAGGCCCTCTGGTCATCCACACAGGGTAGCTGAAGGGAAGAGGGAAATTAAGCTGGGCGGCAGCAAATTTAGGTGTATCTTGTGGAGGAAGGAAAGCATTTTGTTAGAACTGCCCTTCAAGGGTGGGTCAGCTAAGGGAGGAGTAGAGGGTACAGTGGTGAGTTTTCCATGGTAAAACCAGTGATGAAACAGGCAACGTTGTTGTAGGTTGATCTTAGTTTGGAGTAGAGTAGAGATGTGGTGGGGGAGAAGATGATGGATCCATAGTCGATGAGTGACAGGAGAAGAGAGTTAACTAAGGAAGCCTGGTTGCAGGGATAAGGAACTTTCTTATCCTATAGAGAAGATCAAGTCTGTTGCGGGTTTTCTGTGTGAGGTTGTTAACATGAAGATTAAAGGAGAGGTGAGGTCCAGTAGGAGCCCAAGGTATTTAAATTCAGACACCTGTTCAGTTGGGTAGCCAGAGTTATCAACTAATATAAGGCCAGTGACAGTGGATTTTCTAAGGCCTGAGAAAACCATAAACTTGGTTTTCTTAGAATTTAGGACCATACCATTTCTGGAGAACCAGGAGTGCAACTTTGTGAAATCAGACTGTAGATTGCTGAACATGGTGGCAGGGTTGACATCACTACTGTATAGTGCCACGTTGTCGGCGAGAGGACAAGTTGTGTGCTGAGGCAGATAGAGGGAGATTATTAATGAAAAGTGAGAACAGGAGGGGCCTGGGATCGAGCCTGGGGACCCCATGTTTGATCGGGCATTCAGAGGAGATATGACCTTCAATGGAGGTTTTATGGGATCACCTGGAAAGGTAACTTCCAATCCAATCTATGACATTCACGGAGAGGTGCAGATCTTTGAGGATATAGAGTAGAGTGCATGGTCCACAGGTCGAATGCCTTGGTCAGGTCAACAAATACTGACTCAGTGTGCTGGTCTTTGTCATTGGCCTTAAGGATGCCGCTAGTGAACCTGACCATTCATAACTCATTACACTAACCTTTAGACTGTACTACCAGCATCCTATGCATCCCAGCATCTCACTAGCCCTTCTGACTTCCTTGTCACACTGCCTGGTAACCTTAAGGTTAGTCCCAAGGACTCTTTCCTGCTTATTGGTTGTCAGTACTACTTCACTCATTTTGTACTCCAGCCCTGGGTTTCTGTGCCCTAAGTGTATTATTTTGAACTTTTCACAGTGAAACCCAGCTGCCATACCCTTGACCACACCTCTAGTTTTCTCATGTCTCTGCTTATCCTTTTCCACCCCCTCGAGTGTCCACTCTGTTGCCCTGGTACATTCTTCCAAGAGTGCTACTACCCTGCCTTGTGGGCCAGACAAGGTTGAGGAGCCTAGGTCCCATTTAGCTGATAACTAGGGATTGTTTCAAGAATAACAATACAAATGCAGTGCCTCCACCAGAGTACCTATTGAGTGGGTATGATTTTTACAGTTCAAACCCCTAGGATGCTGTACCAACCCACCTCCCCACACAGTCACCCCCAACACATGGACTAAGCAGTAACAAAAAAAAAACAAATTCAACACTTGCCATTTTTAACTTCAGCTAATAATATGCTCACTAAATCAGGCTCTTGAGTCAGAATTATTCCAAAACAATTAACACCATATTTAGTTACATGAGGAGGGTTAGGAAAGGGGTGATGGAATAGAGGTTAACAAAACGTTTAGTAAAGTTGGATTTAAAAGTAGCATTTTCAAACAATCATTTTCCTTTTGAGTTCAGCCCATATTTTGATGCTTACTGCACCAACCTCTAGCTACAGTAGCTAACTGCTGCAGGTATTAAATTGTCACAAACCCCAACTGGTACCAGTTAAGCCTGTTTGTCCTCTGACCGGTACCCAGGTATTTGTTGCAGGCCTGAGGTGCAGCTGGTCAGCGGGTGTTGGTACTTCATGTAAAATAACATTATTTTAACTTTCTTTTGATTACTTTAGCTTTTTTCTCAAATTAAATAAACTTTATTGAGATGAAGATAAGAAAGGTACACAAATGATCCAGATAATAACATACAATAAACAGAGTGCCAAGTATAACAAGAAAGTGAACAAACAGTAAGACTTAACTGTATCTAATAATAAGTTTATAAACTACCCACCCACCCACAATCTTACCCCCAACCCTACCTCCGGAAGAGAATAATAGATATACACTGTATAGAACAAAAGGTGAATTGATCACATGGGTCAAACAGTAAAAATAAGTAGCAAAAATCACACATTATAGATTTGAGTGCTCATAAAAATAAAACAGATGTAACAATTATTCCTAGCTAAGGCCTCCATAAAGTCCTGACGTGGAAACCCAAAGATACCTCAAAGGGTTAACAGAACATATAACAGTTCCCATATTTTCTTATATCTATCCAAACGATCTACCAAACTAGCAATAATCCTCTCTGCTTGTAGTGCAATAATATTTCTCTATGCCATTCTATGAATTGAGGAGTAACTTAATCATACCAATGCCTTAGAATTACTTTTTGGCACAGGCTGATATCAAAGCCATATCAGGCCTTTGGTTCTCAGTTGAATTATCATCAAATGCTCCTAACAAACTTATTACAGGGAGAAAGCTCCTTCAAACCTAATATAGGTCCAGTCATGACTGTATATTTTCCCAGAAGGACTTATTTTCTTGCAGGTCCAAAGAATATGCAGTAACATGCCAGGTTCTTTACTACATCTATAACAAGTGTCTGATAGAGCTTACCCATTTTATGCAGTTTGACTGGAGTACAGTAAAGATTATGAAGCATTGAAATGGCACAAAACAGTATCTATACCATTTTATATACTTATAATTATTTCTTAAATATGGGCCAATTCTGGGAACCATGAAAATCGGGTAGAGCCTGATCCCAATAATAAAATGTGTCAACTTCTTTGTGAGAGAGAGCATCATGCGGTTTATGATAATAATAGGAAATAGTATAAGACGTGGTGCAGTTGATGCCAAGGTAAGGACCTGTATTCCATATATACACTAGTCCAGAAGCCAGTCCAAAATGTTGTACTAGCACATGGGTCAGCTGAAAGCATTTAAAAGACAAAGAGGAAGGCCACTAGTATTTCTTTTGCTTCTCCTGAAAAGTGAGTAATTCACCATTATGTAGAAGGTGATCTACTGTTCCCTTCCTCATGGGGCCAAAGGCCTTGGTTAGTAACTTACCGCAATTTTAAAATTTGAGTTTCTCAGTGTGCATGGGGGAGGGATTGTTTAGCCAGTAATAGCACACTAAGCCGCTTGTTTCAGGAGCTAACCGGGAGCAAGGAAGTTAAGTGATTTGAGCAGGATCACACAGTATGCATCTATGTGGCTATGGGATTCAAACCCAGGTCTCCAGATCTGCAGCTCAGAGCTTTAACCCACTGCACTATATTGCCTCCAATAGGGTTGTGCCACATCCTTTTGAGGTTGTACCCTAAGTAATGAACATAATTGTGTATGAGTCTGAATTGAAGTCTCTATGGGAGTACCTTTCAAAGCATGAGGGAGTATCTTATGAGGGATAAAGAGTAGGGCTTGAGTGTCTAGTCCTAATTGCAAGCATAGGTAATGTTCAATATCCAGCCATTGTGAATTGTATGGTAAAGAACGATCCTTTAATTTAGGCCTGAGCCAGTGGAACAATCTGGAGCAATGAATAGCTAAATAATATAAAAAGAGATTCGGGACCTGCAAACCTCTTCTCTCCTTAGATCACATCAATTTATACAGCCCCCTTTGGGTGGTTTGTTCTGCCAAAGGAAGGCAGAGAACATTCTGTGAAACTGGGTGAACCATGATTGTAGTAGTGCTTGATTAAGTATCAAAGGGTGTCTAGGAGGCTTGGAAGGATGCTCATCTTTATTATACTTAGATGGCCCTACATCAATATGGGCAGAAGAGACCATCGGACTAAATCCATTTTAATACGAGAGGCCACCATATCAAATTATATTGTTTCATTTTAGAGGAAGACCTACTTAAGTAAATACCCAATTATTTCAGTTTGTCTTTAACCCACACAAAACCTAGGTGCTCCATGCTCACCCTTATTATTGACTCGTTCAGGATAATTAGCTAACAATAAGGCATGACAGGGTGTGTGCTTGTGTAATAACATCACTCCTGTGGTGAGTTGAAGAACAAGGTGAAGCCAGTGCTTCCACCACCCCAGGGGTGACGTATTACACACAACACACTCTGAGTGCCTTATTGCTATTATAAATGACTCATTTAAAATAATATTAAAAGTTAAAACATTTTTTTGTAATATTTGTATTTTTTTTTTGTATGAGAGGCATATTTTGGAAATGAAAGAAAAAGTAGTCCAGCAGGTGGTGCTGCTGCTAATACTGTGCCTTTCTTGTGCATGGTCACCCCCGCCCATCATGTGGTAACTTTTGGTGAAGTATAACATTTCATGAGTGTGCTCCACTTCTTGTCTTGGGAGCAGCTGACATGTGTTTTTAGTTTTGTTAGCAGTACGAGAAAGTCATGGACCATATAAAAAAACAGCGAATTGAGCAGTAATCTCCGTTTCCCGCCTCCACTCTGTAATGGGACATCACTTGGAACCTTAAGTTACAGGTCTTTTTTTCTTTTATTTTGGTGAACTGCTCTTTTGGAAGAGTCAGAGTTTGTGGGTTTGCTGAGAAGCTGCCGAGGTTTCAAATGTAATTGCCAGTACGTTTGGATTTTCTTGAAACGGGTTTAACGCGTGCAGTTTCACAGTCCAAGGCAGCTACTGTGAAGTAAAAGCAGGACAGCTGCCGCTTTTTTTTTTTTCTGACTATTATGGCTTTTGTTTACTTGGCTGAAGGAGTGAGACAATCAGGCAGGGATGTGGGTTTGTCTGTGGATGTGATGTGGGTGTGCGTGGTGTGGGGGTGAGTGGGGCTGTTGTGACAGCTTCAGGGACTGTCAGCTTCCGGTGGCTTGTGCGGGCAGGGAGGGATTTATTTCACTGTTCAGTCACTTGTGTGCCTGGACTTTATACAGTGATGTTATAGTTCAGTAACATCACTGTGCCAGGCACACACTGACCAATCAGGATAGGGGAAATTTTCTTGCCATTGTATAATTTAGCTTTAATAATACTTACACCAGTGAGCATAACTTTTTTAATTCAAATTCTTTATTGATTTTTCATTACAAAACAAAACCATTAGTCTTGTACACACCAATCAGTCTACCTGGATAAAACAAGACAACACCCAACCTCCCTCCCCATCAGTCCTCCTCCGCCCTCCCCTCCACGCCTTCCCCTCCCATTAGCTACCCCCAGAGTGTGCCCTTTCTTGTGTTACAGTGATACTAATGAGATTATAGAAAGTCATCTGGGGTCCATAAGAGATAGGAGCTTAGTGCAGGTATAGCGTGTATAACTTGCCCCATTTTTATCAAAAGAAAAGCTTGTTACCTGTGCTTGCAATCAAACGCTCAATTCTAAGACAAACAGTGAGCTCAGTTATCCATTCATTATATGATATCAACAACTGGTCTAGCCAGTGTTTGAGTACCAGTTCTTAGACACCATGGAGACCAAAGCTATATGGAATCTGCACTCTTTGACCTTTATATCCTTATAAATGCCCAGCAGGCAAACCTCTACTGTAAAAAGTTCTTCAAGGCCTAACAAAGGGTCCAGTCTAGATTTGAGAGCTTGCCATAGAGGTGCCACTTTTCACAGTACCAGAAAATGTGTACCAGATTCCTTCCTCTTACCACACCTGGTACAAGTAGACGTAGGGAGATGCCCTATTTTAAATAGTTTAGCAGGGTGTAATACATGTCATTTAGTATATGATATTGGGTAAGTCTGAGTTTATCCTGAGTAATGTAAATATATAGATCTTTCCAAATCTGAGTCCAATTAATAGTTAGAGTCTGATAGCAGAGAGTCCCACACCTTGGAGCCTGGTAGAGGTTCTGGGTGTTTGAGGACTAAGAGACTAGCATAAATCAGGGAGATACAATGAGGTTGGTTAGAGAGGGTACAAGTCTGAGTTAGTAGCGTGTCCAATTTAGATAATCATGGAGCAGTACCAAACAACTGGCCTATTAAATGTCTTAGTTGGAAGACCTTCAAGATACGTATACAGGATATATTGTATTTCATCAGGATGTCGGTAGAAGAAAGAAGAGAGGTCTGGGAGTATAGACCAGCTAGCTTTATTTCTCTTAATTGAGGTAGACAGCCCAAAGTAATACAAGTGCCTCAATTTTAATGTTGGGGTTGGAAATGAGCTGTTGGGCCATATCATGGGATGGAGAAATCCTAAAGAATGAACTACACTGGGAAAAATCTTTAATGAGGTACCAGTCACTGAGGAGCACAACTCTGGTGAAAGTGATTTCCTGCAGAGAAGAATATAA